>OY390737.1:7278062-8568109 GCA_959613385.1 Geotrupes spiniger | reverse complement strand
TCGAAATGGTCCTGCACATCCTGAAACAATCTATAAAGTACAAGGCTCCTATGGGCGAAGAACTGAAAGAAGAAATAAAATTTTATTTCAAATTCAAGGGTCTCGTTAAACCGGTGAGGATAAGGAAGAGCGATTCTAAATCGCCGATTGACAGCGAAAAATCCACGAGGGATTCTCCGGCCCCTTATGGATTTCTACCGGATGTAACTAAAGATAATTTGTAAAATACAAAAATAAATTATATATTTTTTTAATATACCAATGTTTAGGTATTTTTAAATTTTGGTATACATGTTCAAAAATCTAGCAAAGTTATTTAGAAATTAAATATGTTTATTAATATTTTTGCATTTCTTTATTGCACGCACAAAAAAAACACAATTTTTCTTCATCGGTGAGATCCACAGGAACCTATGATAATGGAATAGATTGCAAAGACTGTACCGAAAACTAAAAGACACAGATAACATAACAAATGACCTTTAGAACACCAAGTGGCAGGTTATGTATAACTGTGGCAAGTCCTGTACTGACACCCCCTCGTAGCTTGGAGGTCGGCTGATCATTTAGCAAGTCCTGGTAGAAGCAGTGAGTGAACAGTGATTCTGGAACCGTATGTCTAGAAGGCGACGTATGCTAATATTCAAATCTGCCTGTTGAGTACGCCCATGCGATTCTAGTTCTCCCGTGACTCCGCTGGGGAGCGACGAGCACGTCAAGTGCACGATTTCAGGTACATTTGGCCCTATAAGTAACTCTATATATCGTATTAGCTGTATTGTAAAGGGTGCTATTTATATTTTCATGTGCAGCCATTGTTGCCTTTGATTTGCTATGATGTTTGTATTGCTTTTGGAGCAGCGAACTTATATCATAACTATGATTTATATGTTTTTTATTTTCTTATACTAATTTCTATAGTAAGAATGTATAGTAATTATGCGAAGTGAAGCCCAAAACAGTAGCGATGTGCAAATATTTTAAATTCATAATTCACTGCTTTCATTATAAAATTAACATCATTATCGTATTTTTACATATTTCTATTCATATTTCAATAATATAAATATTAATATATGATCAAATGTGAGTATAATTAAACAAAAATATGAACGTCAGTCGATATTATTCAAATTGTTATCTCCCAATCTATCTGAACGACATTATTCTTCAGATCAAAGGCATTGTCCCGCGAAGACACAATGGCACAATAAACGTCGACGTTCGTTTGTATTAAGCTCCCGAGACGTAATTATCGAAAGAAATAGGCCGATTTTATTTTATTTTCAGCCTCTTACGAGAGCCAACGTGAATTGGCAAGTCTTGATTAAATGTAACGTTTCTCTATTTATGGAAGTTAATTAAGACATGTTTGTACTGATTTCCGAGCTACCAGTCCAACAAATACCAGTTCGTTTGACTTCTTTAACGTGTAACGAATACAATTTATAATATATATTTAATTCGCATTCTATTTGTTAAAATTTGACACACTTAAGCATTCCGCAAATCTAAAACGCCGGCTTTTTAATTAGCCGCATCTTATCATTAGTGCTAATGCAAATGATATCACATAATCTCAAATGTTCAATATGCAATACGATATATTACAAGCAGAAACTATCTGATATAGTATACCGATTTCCATAACTAGATTCGCTCGCTCTCGATTCGTAATAAAAATCTACATTTGTAATACTTGTCCGAAACACGGCGAATTAATTTAACTAAAATAGCAATTTAAGACAAAAATATAAATTGTATCTATTAATTAGTCTAAATACTCGTGAAAGCGTTTTTGATCGCTATCGCGTACAACAAAATAAGTACAGCTTAATTGAAAACTGTTAATCCAATTTAATTATAAATTAAAGCGAAATATATGCCTACTTGTACGCGCATTAAAAAGAAACTACGTCGAAACTGTATATCGTACCTATTTTATTTTTATTAATCGAAATTAATCATTTAAATTACAATAGTCCACATCTATGCTAATTTTTTATGTTTCTAATTTTATATTTAACGCCTTTAGTTATTTCTCCAACAACATACATGTTTGATCAATAAAGTCCATTTAGTGGAAAACAAAACGATTGATATATACGTCAGGGTGTGCAGAAAATTGTCAAAAAACGACATTTACGACACAAATGAATTTAACTGAAAGTAAAACAGAGTAAGGATTAATCATTTTATCTACCTTCCTCCTTTTAGTTACCTTTTTGTCGCTGATTTAAGAAGTGTAGAGAACAACAGCTGTCCTAAACGACTGTAGATATTTTCCGAATTATTTTTTATTAATGTCTTTGTTGTAGATGGGTGAAGTTTGGAAATGTGCAAAACATCTGCATCGTAGGTCGAGAAACCATATGTATATCGGGCGGTTGCGATATGGTTTTGATCAACATAAATACCAAAGAAGAAACGCTGTATCGAGCAAACCACCCACTCGTAGGAGATGGTATACGTTGTGTTGCTGGCCATAAAACTTTGAATGTGCTTGCCTTTGCCGAAAAATGTATCAACCCTAGATTTTTTGTACGCACGTGCCCGGAATTTAAAGAAATCTGTACTGTCGCTGGTAATTTGCACATACAATTAACATTTACTAACATTGGAGACTAAATCCATGATATTTGTTACTAGTCAATTTCTTTTCTTAATTGGGTAATTGTAGATGGATCAGATGATGAGTACTTATCAATGGTGTTTACGGAAGCCGACTTCTTAATAACCTTGAGCGACTTGCCGAGTTACACCATGACGATATGGAATTGGAGAAACGGAGAGAAGATCGCAAGTGAAAGGACGAAAATGATCGGCAAGGACCAAATGCTCAAGTAAGTGCTGAACGTAACTATAACCTCATTTTGGCGAACGATTTAAAAGGGAAATCTCGTTTCACTAGATGCAGTTACGCCTCTCCCGTAACATTGGCCCAACTGGTTGTCCAAACGAACCGTCTGAATGTCTGGGACATTTTAATGTGCGGTAAACGATGTCTCACCACTGTACATGAAATAATAGCTCCAAGAGACGCTGGACTCTTCACTGGCATTTTATGGACATCAGAAGGTAGTTTCTTTGTCTTGGATGATAACGGGCACGTCTTCATGGTAAGTATAGTATAAAATATAGTTCACAAAATTAATCCGTTAAATGTATACTCGTTCAAGACGACTTAATTATTAATATTTCGAAATATGTTTCTTGCATGTAATTAGAAAAAGTAGCAATCTCTATTTTGTACTAGTATATTTCCAATTAACATTTTTCTTCACTATTTCATGAGCCTGTATATTTTAATAATATATGGCTGTGGGAGATGGCTAAACGACTAGAAGGCTGGGTAGAAAGGAGGAGGGAGAAGGAAGGAAGCACGAGTGAGATGAAAAGGAAATGACATTGAGCAGGTGAGGGAGTGCACATATCTGGGCTAACGATGTAATGATGTAACATCTATGCAAAAAGTGAGGAAGCCGAAAGCAACTGAAAAGGGCATTGCACCTAGAAATGTCGTCGCCCGACTTCATAGTGAGGCCAGAGAAGGGGACATACGAGATGGCGCTGAGTTAAGGGTAGAGAGAGAGTAGTCTGGGGAAAATGGTGGTGGAGGAACTAGAGAAAAGGAATGGGATGTATGAAAAGGCTGGGACGTAGGTGGGGGAGGAGGAAAGAAATCAGGTGGAGAGATGAAAACAGGTGAAGGTACAAAGAGTTGCAGGTGCATGTCACGAGGCCAGTA
The DNA here is from genome assembly GCA_959613385.1 of Geotrupes spiniger. NCBI lineage: Eukaryota > Metazoa > Arthropoda > Insecta > Coleoptera > Geotrupidae > Geotrupes > Geotrupes spiniger. The sequence continues at coordinate 8,564,361 of OY390737.1, read as the reverse complement.
TTTGGGAGGAGGCAAAACGGCAGAAGAGGAGAAGGTTATAGCCAGGTTTAGATGCGAAAATTATGAAAAGACGAACAAATATTGGATGGGGGAAAAGTATAAGAGGTGTGAGGCAGGCGGAAAAGGAAGAAACGAATTGAAACACTGGTGGAAGGAGTGTGAAAAGGGGGTGGAGCAAGGAGGACGAGGGGAAGGGGAGAGAGTGGATATGGATATTGGGAGAGAAAGAGGAGGGAGCGTAGTTATTATGGGTGATAAAGGAGAGGAGAGATGTGGGTTGGAAAAGGAGGGTAACATGGAGGGGTTAAAGGTACATATGATGCAGGCAAGGTGACCAGGAGAGGATTGTAGAAACCAAAACTCAACTTGTTAATTCTACCAAGCAGATACTTGATTCAATTATTCAATTTTTATGTAGATTAATATTTTACTACTATGCCTAAATGTTGTTTATAATTCAGTAAAATATCTTATTGTTAATTTAACAGATGAATGCTGAGTATGCTTTGGAATTGGCGATCAAATGGGAAAATCCTGGTGACAAACCAACAAGCTTTGTTTGGTATAAGGCAGGGTTGGGAATTGCTGGTCCAAGTTCTGAAATAAAGGTAAGGTGTATATATATATATATATATATATATATATATATATATATATATATATATGGCCAATGTCACTGGTGCCACAACTTAATCTGAACCCAGATTGCTTATCCATTCGCTATTTTTCTTTCCTATATCTCCTTCAATATCTAGTCTGTCAAATTCACTAAAATGATGAGTTGCTTATTGCCCATACCTCCACGTCTATTTTCTACCTCCCTGCATACTTCTCAACAGCTCCTTCATCATTTCCAAATAGTGGAATTAATCCTCCTTTGCTGCGTACAGATCGCCCCATTCCACCTTTTCAAGCAAAAAAACAATAAGAATAGTTTCGAGCTCAAGATTTTAATGGATATTCACGTTTTGACCTCTCCTGAATCGATTCCAACAATTTTCAGCATGACATGTGTACGAGTGTGTAAGTGGGCGCTCTAGTACCAAAACTGAAGCTAAAGTCAACTTTGTATGTGTCGCAGAAGAAAACCTATTTTTCAAAGCAATATCTCAACCGGTGAAGTGAAGTGATGGTTACGAATTACCGAGAAAAGTGTTCTTATAAAATTTTTCGATTTCAATAACGACATCAATCCTTGAGATGAATATTTTTTTCATGTTGCAGCATTACAAAAAATCAGGCCGCTGGATATGTGATTGGACGGTGAAAACTCCCGTAGCCGTCGTAAATTTACTCAACACCCCGAGAGATTACTTGATCGGGGTGACTGAAAGAGGAGACGTTGCTCTATTCGACGCGCAAAGCGGCACATTTAACGCTTTGAAACAACACGAAAGTAAGTTCGACGATGTCTGCTTGATTTATCCGTTGGGGGAGTTCATCGTCACTTTGGCGCAGAAGAGTGAAATTACCGTATGGAAAGTATCCACTGGACGAATGGTGAGTAGAAACGTTTCATAAATAATTTATATAAGTTATTCGATTTCAGATAGACACGATGAAACTAGAAGGTGTCGCTTTAACTATAGCTCAACATCAAGAATACCCGTATTTCGGAGTGGCTTTCGAGCATGGAATGCTTCAGATATTTTCTTTCTACGAAGATTGCACTATACAGCTGGTGACGTCGTTTCTACTAACAAGGAACCCACTGAACAGCATTAAGTTCTTCGAAACTGGACTGTTTGTTGTCGCCGATTTGACGAAAGGCGATATTTTTGTCATAGAGGTGGTGGGTAATTCTCCATAGAAGAACCTCGAACACTTCTTTTAATTGCAGGGCGTGCCGGGCACGAAAATGAGAGTAGTCGCAAACGTACGTTCGTATTGCCAAATCGCCGATTATATCTTGGTAGCATCAAAGACCTGCTTTCGCCTCTTTGTCCTGAAAGTGACCTCGGACAAGTACATCGCAGGTACCACAATAGGAAGATTTTGCTTAATTAAGGGAAAGCCATGTCCAGACGAAAAGGAATATACGGTTCATGATGGAAGAACTTTGTATCAGCGATTATATGCGACAACGAAGGATAATCGAGATAGAGTTTTCTTGGCAACGTCGTCGATGTCTAAACGTTTGCATGAATTGGAAACTAAAAGGGGTGTAAGTAATGAATCAAATCTCGTGAGTTATTCTATATCTAGTTTTACCAAAGATCAAAAAGTGTCCTGATGTTGAAAAATGTATGTAAGAAATTAGTCAGAAACTGGCGATTCGATTTGCAAAACATTGCAACAGCAGGAACCGATCTAATGTGTCATTTACGGTTACTACTTAATTATTTTGTAATTAACAAACATATTACTAAATTAACCAATGCAATCAGGTGTTAACTGCCAGACTCATAAATAAACTTAAAACTGGTCATCAAATGGGAAAATTCTACTACCAGTTTGATAAGCACTACACCATATCATACGGATATGACGGTTTAGTGATCATCAGAACATTACAAATGCAAGAAAAGGCCATAATAATGCCCCACCATAGAATGGATGGTGGAATAGTGAAAGCTTACATAGAACCCTTAGGAAAATATATTGTCAGTTTGGGCAGAAATAATGTGTTAATTTGTACAAGTTTGGTGAACGTAAAAGAAAGCGACGAAAAATATACGGAAATACATGAATTATTTAAAGATCCAAAGCTAACACTGATGTTTTCTCATCCCACTACAGGCTTCATGCCAACAGGTAAGACGAGGCTATACGAGCATACATAACAACAAAATGCGAATGTACATTTTAGGTGAATACGAAGGAAAAACCTGGATCGAAGTTGGCATAATGAAGCAAGAAGAATATGAAAAGAAAATATGTCTGAAAAATCGAAAAAATATACGGATGACATACAAGGAAGTCCGCAAAGAAGTGTCCGAGTTACTTACGCAAAACTTGACCGGTCCCGAAAATGAATACCTGGATATACAAGACTTCAACCTAGATTCCAATTTAAAAGAGCAAAAAATGATAGAGTGCAAGGAAAAGTGCAAATCCACGAAACAATATCTGGAAGCTCTAATTGTCGCTCAGGATAAAGTGTCGAGATTCATCAAGGAATACTGCTGGGACAAAATGTCACTGCAGGGTAGATCCATATACAGCATGTTTTCGAATTTCTATGTTGATAGTTACGTTCTCCTGCCGGCCGACGTCAATCAGGACGCAGTGCTGAATTACATCGAAGAGCACAGGAATATTGAAGCAATGATGGCGAACGACGAAATTTTCGAACCTTGGGTTCCAAAGACGCCCAGGTAAACAACTTTTCTTTCATGCACATAGACATGACTGATTTGTTTACAGCCAAGTGAGACTGCATCTGGAGAAGAATCCTAAAATTGAAGAAATTGCCCCACAGAGACCTGCAAAAGGGGAAGACGATGACTCTGACGCTACTGAAAAATCAGATGAAGAAGAAAAAATTGATACAGAAACAGTAACGGCGTTCACTGGTTCCGTTACACACGAATTTATTACATTAAACTATGGTCACTATCTCCAACACCAAATACAATCGTTCTTGCAAACTGAATATCAAACAATTTTATCTAGAGTAAGTATATTTAGGCCTACTATTTCAACTGATTTAAATAATAAAAGTTATAATGCAGTTCTGAATTGCATGCGATCATTTTCTCATGGTTATTATTTCTAGATTGAGAACATAAAGTTACGGGAAAGTTTAAATAAGGATTTTGATTTTCTGATGTCTTTAAAAGTTCGTGAAGTTAATAACGTAAAGGAGAGAAACAAACGACTGCGTCACATCATATCAGAAATCAATTACTTTTCCCACGAGCAAATGGACATAACAATCGTTGATCCAAATTGGAGGCAAGAAGAAGATCCGGCAAAAATCTTAGAAGTCACCGACGATGAGGTGATCACCAATTGATGCCACTACCTATAAGTAATTCTAGTAATTTAAGCTCAGCGTTACTCCGTACGTATCGCCGAGCCAGCAAGCGATTCTGGACGCACAGGCGGCAGAAGCTGAAAGAATTCGTCTGCTGTTACTGGCCGATGATTTCAAGGAACGGGCGCTGATGGCGATGATGAACGGCGTTTTGGAAGTGCGTTGGGAAGACGAACTCAGGAAGAACGTTCCGGTGCCTAAGTGCGTGCTAGAGAAGAAGCCAGAAGACTTCAGAGAAGACGATCTGCGCGCGATCAAAGACTACGAGGAAAAGCTGAAATTCTTGGAAAGCGAAAGGGAAAGGTACAAACGCATGCTGACGGCCGAATATGGAAATGTGGCGAACAATCTGCGGGACGCCGTACGAAAATTCAACAGTCGAGTGGATGACCTGATGTTAAACAAAATTAAAATTGATTCCGCCATAACTCAAGAAAATTTAAAAATTAACAGACTGCGCTTGAGAAATTTCAGGCGCAATGTTATGAACGAAAGGGAAAGACAGGCACTGTACGTCCCTTTTATTTACAACTTTTTTATTTGTTTTTATTTTAACTTAACTTTAGTGTAAAGATTGAGGAAAGCGTGGAATCTTATCAGTAACTGGCTAAAATAATACTTTGCTTTATTCTGATATTTTAAATTAAATTATTTATTAAATTCTGTATTATAATTTCTGACAGAAAAGCTATAGCAGCAAACGAGAAGCAAATAGACGAAATCCAAAAATTAATCGCTTCACTCACCGATACATTAAACGAGTGTCGCGGCAGTCTAGACGCACTTCAAAGCAAAGAAAAGCTTCTGGATAAAGCTTTCAGAAGAGACTTACTAGAATCAAGCCCAGCTGCACAAGAAATAGCACAGAGGCAATACAAGTAAGACATTAAACTTAAATTATATATATAATTAATAGTTGAGTTTTCAGGAGAAGACCAAAATCGAACATTCGTGGAATAACGTCCACGACAATCTTACTGGAACTTTCACGATGTGTAGTATCACGTGAACGGACACTGATACTTATCCAAGAAGCTTTAGATTTCCTCAAAGCAATGGATACTTTAGACTTGTACATTGGGATACCGAATGCACTCGACGAACATGTTTATATTACAGTGTGTAGACATAGAAGGTTAAAAATCGAAAGTGAAATAAAGGTAATTGCAAAAATCTGTATTTTTGATATTTTAGAGCAGCACAAAGTCTAATCATAATGGTTTTAGATTAAAGCTGCTACTATGGACATAGCTGAAGGTGAAGCCACAATAATATATTATCAAAAGATTCTAGCTTTTAAAAAGGACCTAGCACATACTTTGACTGCAGATTTGGCAAATATACGCACAGAAAAAATTAAGCAAGCTGAAGACATTGAACTACAACTTGTTATAAAAGAAGGTTACGTAGAAGTGAACAGAAGTGGTGAGATTAAAGATTTTGATGATGCAATTATGGTTTCAAGGAAAGACATAGAGGACATAAATAAAGTAATCGTGGTACGTAACTAGTTATTTACCATACACAGTTGATTTGATTAGAAATCAATCTTGTATCATGTTCTTTTCGCAGAAAGGAGGAAATAGAAAACTGAAGGCTATGAGGGACACGATGAACTTCAGAAGGGGTATACTTACCATGGAGTGGCAACACAAAAAATTGAGAATGCAAATCGAAGATTTAGAGGAATACATCCAAGATATAAAGTCTGTTAAAGTATGCAATGTCTTTTATAGACTTTAAATATGACAATTTCATAAAACTTTTTGCAGGTAACTAAGGAAATTCAAAGTTATTTGAAATCGAGGGCAAGAGGCGATTCTCCAGATAAAGGGCTGACCTTTGAACAGGAAGTTGAGCTCGTTAAGCAGTCGTATCAAAGGATTATTGACGAGAGGAAAGAAATGGTGAAAGAGCTTCAGCAAAAGATAAACACAATCAAGAGAAATAATAAAAAACTAGACAAGGACATATCTGATGTAAATGTTGACGTATGTGAATGTAAATTAGATATCGACGAAGAAGTAGTACAAAAAGAGAAGGACATTCTAAAAATAAGGTAATGACAACTATGGTTTATGCAAAAACACACATTTTCAACAATTTCTTTTAGGATGGCTACACTTCTTAAACGTGCGAAATTAGTCAAGCAAATTCAAGTAAACCATAATGAAATATTAGTGCTACAAACAGAGCTGGAATTACTTAGACTCAAGACTTATCCTACATTAAAATATAAAATATTTAACTAAATGTTTATTAAATACTTAAAATGACAATGTACATCTTTTAAAAATCAACTGCAGTTTTTAAATGCCTACGAACAAAAAAATCATGTTGTAACCTCTTTACAGATTCGGGTTTCGTCATTTTGAAGAATGATGTAATACTTGTATTATTTATTGGAGTTCGTGGCGCTTCCTCCACATCTTCCCATTCAATATGATATGCTTTGTCTTTAAGTGCGTTATCTGCCGTTGACCAACTGAAACGTACTAACTGTGGATACCCAAAGACTGGATCGTAATTGTCAACCAAAAATTTCTTAGTGGTAGGATCTGCAATCAAAGAAGCAATGCAAAGCATTATGCCACTATCAATAACATTACAACATAGCACCAACCTCCAGGATAACCACTTCCAAAGTCTTTTGGAGCAATCTCAAGACCTTCCTGAAAATGCCATACAGACAACGCATGATCTCTCGTAACTTTCGCACAAATACTAGCAGCCGACACGATTGGATACGTAGAGTCGGCTTTCTTGGCTACTGTAATTTTTTGCTCCGGAAATATACTCAATAAGTACTCCTGATATTTTTCTGGACCACCAACTGTGTCCACATAAATGTGAGCTATATTAACACCACCATCGATAGCGGCTCGAATTAACCCAACTGCAGAATCCATCGACACTTTATTTAAAGAGTATTTGGTTCTACTCAACATACAATTGCATATCGTATTGGGCGAGATGACTTCAACAGCCCAACCGATTGACTGAGATGTTTTGCATATTTTCTCGAAAATTTTATCACGTATTTCCTCTGTAAGAACTTTGGAATCGGCACACTCTAAAGACTGCAATAGTTCAGCTCGATTTACTGGACAAAATGCAGTACCATATACCATAGGACCTAAAATTATTAATATATCGGTTGAAAATTATAAATCGGGAATAATTTCAATTTACTACATTTAATTATTGAAAAATTAACTTCTAACCTAAGACCGGTCCACGTCCGGCTTCGTCAATTCCTAAGACACATGGCAGATCTTTACATTCTTGAGGAATATTCGATATATAAAAGGCATTTTTGGTGTTATCTTGTTCGGATAAATAACTCTGTAATGTTTGTAAATCGGAAATTTGCGAAAGTTTCTCAGACATCTTAAATTATTTGCGCCAAACGAATGGCAATTAAGTCAAAGCTGTCACATGAAGTGTTGCCACTTCTAGGAATTTCCATTCCACTAAATGGAAGAACAAAATCATGTGTATAATCCGTCCGGCGAACAGTATCGTGATGCCATGTGTGAAGAGGGGCTTCTAGATACAGTTTAGATAACAATAAAAGCGACGATGACGAATTTCACTACAGCAATTGGACTGGTGCACAAAAAATATACTTACTTCCTTTCCTTCCCTACTTTGAAATTTCTGAATAATGTATCTAAAATGCAGAGTGTAACCCAACCCAACCCAACCCAACCCAACCCAACCCAACCCAACCCAACCCAACCCAACCCAACCCAACCCAACCCAACCCAACCCAACCCAACCCAACCCATTACTGTGTAGATAGACCACCACGTGAAAATCGGTGCCTTTAGTGAATTTGGTAAGGAAACAACTTTTTAATACAAAAACTTATATTTGCAACAACATATAAAAATATCAGTACAAAAAAGTATATAAATATACCAGATAATAAATAATGAAATGACTACAACAGAATAAATAACAGTCAAACTAATACAAAATATAACATTTGCATAATAATGGGGAAGGCTACAATGCCAAAATCTAAGCACAATAATTGAATACTTACATACCAATGTACGAAGTTTTAAGAAATATGTAATAAAAGAAAACATTTAACATATTTCATCAAACTCGTTAATTAGAAATAATACCATTTAACTTTTACAGATTACAAACTAACAAATCAGTCAAAATTTTTTTCAAATACCTGTATGAGCGAATAAAATTGATTTTTCTGTTCATAAATTACAATCGCAATTGTATAACATAAATATAAAACAATAAATACAGTTCAATTAATTCTATCTATAAATATATTGCACTTTTTCGTCTCATCCAATCGTTGAACTCGTCGGTTGTAATTTTCAACCGTGTACGTAATAGTCTCTTCAGAATACTTGCAATTCGTACTTTTACAATCACAAGCAAATTGTTTATATTTCACTATCCAGAACTTCTCCCCATAATCAAAGCTATAAATCGCAAACGTGACTTTTCATTTAGAAATACTACGAAGAACAACTCACCTTATTTCTTCATTCGGCAAAATATCACGGCCTGCAAAGAAAGCTATCCTAGGAAACCTCAAGTCGTGGTGATCAGTGAAAACTTTAATTGGAATCAAATTTGGATTGCAGCTGTGATTTATAAATCGTGCAAAATTGCTATATTTCTTTGCATCAATACAATAAGTTTCGTTTTCCTAAAAAGCAACGTATTAACGGTGGTAAGTTGAAAACAAATTGGTTACCCTATTATCCAAATCAAAAAAATAACTATCGTCTTCACGCTGATCGGCCTCTCTATCAGGAACAATTTCTCCAACGTATTCACATACAAAACCACCTTTTTCAATTAAATTTAAAGTGCAGATGCCCCATCCTTTCGTTCTCGTACGATACAACTGGAAACGTTGGGTTAGGCCACGCTGAACAATTCGATTCTTGCATGTAAGTACATTACAACTACATACTTGGTTACATTCGAAAATCATCGGAGCATCTAAATAATAAAATATTTGATAATTAATATATAAATCGTATCATAAAAGTGCAGTGACAGGAAGCAGTTTTTTGGCTTGTGGTTGATCAAAATTTCGTCCAAAATTTAACAATGTGAAAAAGCAGTGGGCACACTGCGTGTTCCCACGTCAATCACTGCACGTCCCTAATGAATATGATGTCGAATTCCAGAAACTTACCCGCAAAGTTAAAAGTTGGCAACAATCTTCCTTCCTCATTGTACCATTTACTCAAAGAATTATGAGCACACAAACAGCCACTTCCATCACAATTGTCTTCACAACTACACGATTGTAGACTATTTATCTTTTTATTGAAGCTTATATCTGATGTCGTACAGTATTGAGTCACATAAACGAAATCGACAGGGTTTGGAACGTCATCGACATAGTTTACGCATTGTATTGGATTTAATTCTTTCCCTCTTGATATATCACTGGAAGATTTCGTTGACAAATAGTTGTACAGAACAAATCACAAAAGCTCACTTGCATAAAATGTTTGGCTTGCTCTTATTATCCATCTGCAGGTGGACGTTCAGCATGATTACATTGTAGCAATCGCTTTCAGGCTGCGCACAATCTAAAGGCGTTTCATTCATATTATTTGCCACTGCTACTGATCCACCTCTTATTAGTAGAATTATAAGGGCATTATAATTATCTTGACGGGCAGCATTATGTCTAAAAAATAATTAATTTAACGCAGATATAATCCTAAAAATAAATGCTATTAACACGAAAAAATATTATCATCACCTGATTCCTAGCACGTTAGAATTTCAAAGACCATCATACAATACTTACAGAGGTGTGTCTCCCTGCACGTTCACAACATTAACATCGCTTCCATAGTTAATCAAAAGCTCAACTATTTCCTGGCATCCACTGAAAGCAGCCCAGTGAAGGGCCACGTTTTGTTTTAGGTCGCGAAGTAACGGATTGGCACCTTTCCTTAATAAATATTTGGCGATGATCAGATGATTGTGCTCGCAGGCCCAAACCAAAGACGTCCATCCACCATCATCGGCGCAATTGACGTAATGGTTTTTGTCAAACGCTGAATCTACGAGCAATTCACAAGCACCCAAATTTCCATATTCTGCGGCCAAATGCAAGGCTGTCATACCATCTGTGCCCTAAATTAATTTATAAAAATTACAACTATACGCATAATAAGAATGTTAATATGAAGGGTAGTATTTCAGTGAACAATAATGTAAATTTAATCTGTTTACTATTATCTAGGGAATAAAAAATGTGAATAATTGAGTCTTATTAATATTCAACAAATTTTAACTGTGATAAAATTATCAACAGCAGAATGTGTACGGAATTAAGAGTGTACAACCTAAAGTACTAATGTACTAAGATTTCTTTAATTATATTTAATAATATACATAATACATATACATATACATATACATATAGATATACAAAATAATTATCGCAACATCAACTTTTTTCCAGAAAATGTCATTTCTGAACATATGGTCAACTCATATAATGCAGAAGATATCAAAAACATCTTTATTCAAAATTGCAAAATAATAAATACTTTTGTAAAATTGCACTAGTATCTGGTATATCCGCCCATGGCTTGAATTACAGCTACCATCCTCCTTGAGATGCTGCATATGAGGTCTGCAACTTAGTCTTATGAAAGATTTTCCCATTCTTGTAAAAGTACATCTTCCAGTTCTTCAATGTTAAGGAATGCTCGCTGGTGCCGTTTTAAACCTTGTTCTAGGTGGCCCCAGACATGCTCGATAGGGTTCATGTCTGGACTTCGTGCAGGCCACCTTAATACTGGCAATTGAACTTCCTGCAAATATTGCTGTACAACTCCTGCTATGTGGGGACGTGCATTGTCGTGCATAAAAACACAGGGCACATATGGTATTATATGTTCTCCTAAAATGTCGGTAACATATCTAGCTGCTGTTAACCTAGCCCCAGGTAATGGTACCAATGCTGTATGGCCCTGTAAAGAGACCACGTGGAGGGAAGTTATAGGCAGTATAACGTTCGCCAAGTCGTCTGTACACCAACACACGTCTGTCAGAAGCCCATAAAGCAAACCTAGATTGATCAGAAAAGATGACATTGGTGCAGTGGTTTATGTCCCAATCGGTGTGTTCGTGTGCGAACTGTAATCAAGCTACGTGATGCTCTCTGGTGAGAACTGGACCTTGAGCAGAAACATGAGCTGTTGCAGTGCATGTAAATGATCGTAGAGTCAAAAAATTCAAGAGTTGCGATAATTATTTTGAGGAGTTTATTTTTCATATTTATGAGTTTCAGCACAATTAGTCACGTACACGATATACAGAAAAAAATTACCTTAAAATTAATGTTTGCACCAGCTTTGATCAAATATTTAACGATATTATTTTTAAACTGCAAAACTGCAACCATCAGCGGTGTATTTTGATCCTTATCGAGAATGTTGAGCTCCATCCCCGCCATATAAAGCATGTGAACGGCCGGCAAGTATCCGTTTTTAGCAGAATAATGCAAAATGGTTGTTCCGTCCTCGTTTTGCAGCGGCGACATCAAAGACACACTTCTGGAACCTTCAAGATTGCTTTAATGATTTTAATTAAACTACACCATACTGTTTACCTAAAATAGTAGCAAGTTTGTTGTAATTTTTGTTGTCGATCGCATGCAAGACGGTCTCGATATCACAACCTAATACGGGAGAATCGGTCACCGATGAAAATTGTATTGCTCCAAATGGTATCAACGGAGATGTACTTCTTTTTATATTTTCGTCATTGTGAGATTGTTGAAATGTGATTTTGGCAGGTGGACTAAAAATATTTTCCGCAATTAAACTGCACATAGTCGCTGTACAAGGGTCATATCATAATTTAATTAACAATCCTCGTAACATACTCACTATGATAACCTCTGCTTAGTTAAGAATACAGGCTTTTTAGCAGAGTACATAGTAATTGATACGTTATGTTCGGGTGTCGTGGACCCACAATGTGGGCAACACTGTATATCACCAACTGAAATTTGACAATCCCTGTGATACTGATGTTTATTTTCACATTCTACAAATTTTCCCTGCAAATATAAAATAGAACTAAGTACTCAAATAGAATAATTTAACATACCTGAGTGCAAAATAATCCACATGTTGGACAACAATTATGTCTTAACATTCTATTCCTGTGGACATCACACAAAATGACATAAGGAACACGAAAAGAGGGACGAACCATAGCCACTTCATTATTAACAACATAATTGCACCCAACTAATTTCCCACTGACATCATCAACTGCTGTACAAAACATAACTACAAGAAAAAATAAATAAAAAATACTTTAAATTATTAATCAGCCTACCGTCATCGCCAGCGGCAGCATATATTTGTGTCGGTTGCGTGCACAAACACAATTTTGATGCGATAAGTTCAGCTCCAACTGAAGAACAAACAGGATCGGCAGGAAACATCGATTCTTGATCTGCCAGACTCGGTTCTGGTATCTCTATGTCATCCACATTTGACACTATATCTTCCCTACGACTGATAACAACAGTAAATTGCAAACTAAACGTTAATCAATGTCAATACCTAGACGATATTCTTTGAGATCTTCTATAGTTTCTTTCTTCATTTGTTTTAATTTTAGCAGTCTTGCAGTCACCTTTGTCATTTTCAATAATTGACTCGCTTATATTAATTTCCAGTGAAATATTCTGGTCGGAATCTGAATCCTTGCCATTCTCCGAATGATTATTTTTCACCTTTTTTGAACCACGTTTAGCGTGTTTTCCATTACCATGTTTGTGTTTCTTTAGTAATCGCTCATCTATTTGTATTGCACTATCTTCAATACTTACGTTAATATCACTATCACTGTCATTATGTTTTTGTTTCTCTGTTAATTTCGACGACTTAGTTTTAGTTTTATCTCTAATTGCGGCAAGATTCTGTAATATTTTTTGCGTGGGTTTTAACTGTCGCGTTAACCTCTGCGGTTTATTCGATTCGTTGTAAGATTTTTCTTTCCTAGCTATTGCACTTTGTAAAACTGATTCGCTATAGTCTTTGCTTTTTCTTCTTCTGGCCGAACGTTTCAGTTCAGTTTCCTCGGATAGTTTGTTTCTTAAAGACCTTCGACTTGTCGATTGCTCGCTATTTCTTTTCGGTTTTGAAAACGGTACCGGTTTTCTAAAACACAAGGAACTGTTTGTTTGTACATCGTTGGTGACATCTCCATTCATATCACGTTTGGATTCATCGTCTTCGATGAGAGTGTTAACATCAATTTCAATATTTTCAATTTTAATAATTTCTTTGTTTAAATTTTCTTCTTGCGCATTTTCGACGTTATTTTCAATAATATCTGATATTGTTACTCCAAGGTTACCGTTGTTTTCAATTGTGGATGTTATCTCGGTGGTGGATTGTATTTGTACAAGGGCAACTTGCTTATTTTCAGTCTTGTTGAACGTATTCTTCATTTCGCCTAATATTTTATCAATAAATTCTGATCCACCATCTACACTAACTGCACTATTATCCATAGTAGGCAAATGTGTACTGAAGATTTCTTATCACTTCTTAAGTAAATATATCATCATGGCTTAAATTAATTAATGTTACATCTAATTACTACATACAAGTGAATAGGCAAACATTATGGATATCATTTTAATCATCTACAGTCCACGTACTCTATCATTTCTGCATAATTTATTTTCTTTTGATTACAAGAAGCATATCAACAAACCAAACATTGAACATATTCTAGTTGCAAACCAACCACGCGCTATATTTAAAATAATTGCATATGTGATCAAAATAATATGAGTAGCCTATTAATCTAAAAGGCTATGGATCATAAATGTCTGTCCATCCAACCGAATATTACTTATTACTTTAAACCATATTCGTACTCAAAAAATTGCAGTTTTTGGACTAGTCATTCAAATAACCACCGAATATGTAAGTTGTAAGCTCTACGCGTCTAACTGAAAACGTAGCCTATTATATCCTATATAATATAAAGCTATATTCATGGTTGTGTAAAAATGAAAATATTATGCATGCAGAGCTACCATAATATTTTCATAATGTTATTTTTTATACTTTTAAAGACAAATAATAAAATTTCTTCTATGCAGATAGTTATACTAGCATTAAATATTGATTATTCTTGAATAGTTCCTTACAATTTCAAATGTGTTACTTTGCGGCAAGGGTTTTAAATGAATGTCTTATAATTTATAATACTGCCTATGACAGATGTCAGTTTAATTTCCTTATTAATATCATACGACGTACTTCGAAGTGAAGTTTGTTAAATATCCAGGGTAATAAAATACACCGTTTTGGCAACGGAATTCCGCGCTCTTGAATATGGAACAAGAAGAAGATATGACTCACCGAATCGCGAAACAGTAGACCGTGTTTTTTGTTGGTGTGTAGTCGAAATCGGCTTCGATAATTTATCAGCAATACAATTGTAACATACAATAATGGCTCTCAAAAACCAAGTCGGTCAGAGTAAGTATCTTACAATTATCTTACATGAATAGTCAACGCGTTTGTATAACTGAATCATAAAAATAACGATTGTGGGCACCCATTTGACAGATCTGTCGTAAATCGATTACTGCTATTTTATGTTATTATGTTCATTATTAATTATTTGAATGCTTAAACATAAAATTGCATAAAATAAAATAAATATTTGCGATATCGATTCACCTAGTTAATCGTGGGGGTGTCGTGACGTCATAGCTGTCATTACACTTTGCAAGGAATTAATGGAATTATGCGTTTTTTCCAGAAATTATGAATGAAGTTATCAAACACAAGGGTCCCAAGAAGAACGGTCCCGCCGGACACAACGTGGAGTGGAGAGTTTTGGTTGTTGATCAGCTGGCGATGAGAATGGTTTCGGCTTGTTGTAAAATGCACGACATATCAGCCGAGGGAATTACATGTACGTTTGAAATTGAAAAATCGCATGCAAAATTGACCTTGTTTTTTTTTTTGAAGTGGTCGAAGATATCAACAAGAAAAGGGAACCCTTGAATACAATGGAGGCCGTGTATTTAATAACGCCGTCGGAAAAGTCGGTACATTCGTTAATGGGCGACTTTGACGGGAAATGTATGTACAAAGGTGCACATGTGTTTTTCACCGAAGGTAAAGATATTTTATATAAGTTTTTATCCCTTTTTATCATTTGAAGATAAACTATTTGTTTTCATGTACTGGATAATTCAGAGAATTTAATTGATTAAATGTATCTACACAAGTTTGAATTCTATGGTATTATTTAATAATTTTCCACAGCTTGTCCGGACCAGTTATTCAAAAAATTATGCGAAGCCAAGATAGCAAAATTCATAAAAACATTGAAAGAAATAAACATTGCATTTGTTCCGTATGAGGCTCAGGTACAACATTACAATGACATTTATTGCTTCTAACATTGACACAGAGCTTGGGATGCTACTAACAAATGTATAACATTTCGAGGTTGAAACTGTTGTGTTTAAAAATGTTCTCTCATCATCATGTTTATAATAAATAGGAAATATGAATATATTCATTTTTCTTCATTCTTGTTTTCAAGACCCTCAATTGTGATTAAAAATTTTATATCAAGGTTGAACTTGTTTCACTGATCATCTGCTTCAGTTGAGAGCAATTCAGGGTCAAGTGTAATTTGGTTAATGATGGTTAAATTGTTGGCTTTGTGGGTTTTAATAAAGCGGATAATTTCATTTTTAAACGTTATTTGACTATTAAAATGGCCCACTAATGTTTGAAATAATTGACTCAGAGTATCACTTTTCGAAGATGTATTTAACCCTTTTATACTGTTATAATGGTTTATTTAAGTTGTGCAGTGTTTAATTTTATTAATAAATTCAT
Source organism: Geotrupes spiniger (assembly GCA_959613385.1). Taxonomy (NCBI): domain Eukaryota; kingdom Metazoa; phylum Arthropoda; class Insecta; order Coleoptera; family Geotrupidae; genus Geotrupes; species Geotrupes spiniger. Next base: position 8,548,464 of record OY390737.1, on the reverse strand, counting down.
ATCAATTTTTATCAGTGTGTCCTGAGGAGTTATTCAATGAATTATGCAAATCGTGCGCTGCTAAGAAAATAAAAACATTGAAGGAGATCAACATTGCCTTCTTACCCTATGAATCTCAGGTGTGTTTGTAGTTTGTGGTGTGTATGTACGTGCTTTTTAACATCAATAAACAACGAACTGAATATTACTTTATATATCTAAAGAGTTCACACATTTGTGTGATGTCAATGTAACTAACTACGCACTGAAGTAATATTTGTTCATAATGTGATACTTTGAATGCATGCTTTATGCTGCTGTGTTTGTGTTAGTTACACATTTATTGTACGATTACTTAATTAAATTAAATTTGCAGGTATTTTCGTTGGACTCGCCTGACACTTTCCAATGCTCTTATGCTCCATCATTTGCCGATTTGAGAAATGCCAACATGGAACGTATGGCAGAACAAATTGCTACACTATGTGCAACTTTGGGTGAATATCCGTCTGTTCGATATCGAAGGTATTTGATTTGTGGATCTCGCCACCATTTTTATTTACATTTGATTTCATAGTGACTGGGAGCGTAATGTAGAATTGGCTCAACTGATTCAACAAAAATTAGATGCGTATAAAGCTGACGAACCGACAATGGGGGAAAGCCCAGAGAAGTCTCGTTCGCACCTGCTCATACTGGATAGAGGTTTCGATTGTGTCTCACCTCTGTTACACGAACTGACTTTCCAAGCTATGGCGTATGATTTACTTCCAATTGAAAACGACGTGTACAAGTAAGTTCCTCGCGATAGTTAAATATTTCATAATTAATAATTCCGATTGTGTGACCTCCATTACCAATCCGTTTATTTGGGAAATGAGTGTCCAGCCATTGGGCCACTTGGGCGGGACTCCATCATGCTGATACCACATATCCTGTATAAGGTGGAATAGAAGATCAGATCAGAAGATCAAAAATGTTATATTCTCAAGTAGTTATAGTATAGTGTTTGTGTATTTGAAATCTTGGTCAATTTTCAGCCATATAGACAAGTTTCGAATTAAAAATTTTAACAATGTCATAATCAACACTTATATAATACTGCTGCCTGTTTGAAATAAATGGCATTCCCTTCGATCCCCCCTTTCTGGTTATTAATAGCATCCAAATGAAAATATTATAGATATGAAGCTTCAGCAGGTGTCGTGAAGGAGGTGCTCCTGGATGAAAACGACGAGCTATGGGTGGAATTACGACATCAACATATAGCTGTCGTATCTCAGAGTGTGACCAAAAATCTGAAGAAGTTCACCGATTCCAAACGTATGACTCAAAGCGACAAAGCGTCCATGAAGGACCTGTCGCAAATGATCAAAAAAATGCCTCAGTACCAGAAAGAACTCTCCAAATATGCTACACACTTACACCTAGCAGAGGATTGCATGAAGGCCTATCAGGGGTATGTGGACAAGTTATGTAAAGTTGAACAGGTAAGTTGATTCTAGAATTTTACCTCGTAATTTCAACGTTTCATTAGTCGTCGATATAGTTTGTTTCTGAACCTACTGTTTGTTATTAAGGACTTGGCCATGGGAACAGACGCCGAAGGTGAAAAAATTAAAGATCATATGCGTAACATCGTACCGATATTGCTAGATCCAAAGATAACCAACGAATTTGATAAGATGCGAATTATTGCTCTCTACGCTATGACGAAAAACGGAATTACTGATGAAAATCTGTCAAAGCTCGCGACGCATGCGCAAATCAAAGACAAACAGACTATTGCTAACTTGCAATACCTTGGCGTAAATGTAATAAGCGATGTAAGTATTTGAGTTGTGTTTAATTAGTCAATGACAGAATATCGATTTAGCCTGGAAATCGTAAAAAACCGTATGCGGTGCCCCGGAAAGAGAGAATAACAGAACAGACATATCAGATGTCACGTTGGACACCGATACTGAAGGATATTATCGAGGATTGCATTGAAGATAAATTGGATCCAAAACATTTTCCGTATTTGGCTGGGCGTGCACAAACTAGTGGATACCATGCGCCAACTAGGTAAAGTTCTTGATGCAAACTCGTTTAATTCACCTATTGTTAAAGCAATAAATACAAATCTTTTCCTAATGCAATTTAACTAATTAAAATAATTGTTGAATAAGTGATGATGTTACTCTGTATTTTTACAGTGTTCGTTATGGACATTGGCATAAAGATAAAGGACAACAAACTGTGAAGAACCTACCACGACTAATTGTTTTCATAGTGGGGGGTGTGAGTTTCTCCGAGATACGTTGTGGATACGAAGTCACAAACGCTGTCAAAAACTGGGAAGTTATCATCGGTTCTTCACACATCCTTACCCCAGAAGGTTTCCTTAGCGATCTGGGAAATTTAGCCGGCTAGAAACTGGTTAAGAAGGTTTCGTTCTATATACCCGATTAATATAGCTTGTGTTTTTTGTGGCAATTTACATGCTTTAAACTTTGTTGGAACTGTTTTCGGTGAAATAAAGATTGTTGGTTTCTGTCAATAATGATGCATTTACGAAACAGTATTATATTGTGTTATGTTCACTGTTGGAGAGTGTACAATTCTCGATTGTAACGCTTGCTTTTATAACATTAGTGTACTAGCTTGCAAAATGTTTGTTTTCCTTCTAGCAAACTTAATGTAGCGTAAGGTTAACCATCCATCGTAATGTTTCTTTAGTATTTATTCTTAAGTGAAATATTTGTAATATATTGTATATCTTGTATATTTAATTTTTAGAGGAAAAGAAACATTAATTATGGTGATTATTAGAACATTTATATTTATTGAGTTTTAATAAAATGTTATTTTTAATGATAAATCGCGGAATATTTATAATTCTGTACATAAAAGTAAACTTCGTAAATGCTGTTGTATGTTAAAAAAAGAAACAGTCTCAACAATACATGTATGTACACATAATCATTAATGAAGAATATTCCAAACTTTGACTTTGTAATTGAAAGTTAAAAATATTGTAGATTAGTATTGTTACCAATAAACATTTAAATTATTTTTATGAATGTTTATTCTCATTTCATATTGTATTGTAATCTGTACTTAATTTATTATTTCCTTATATGTAATAAACTGTCAATTGAGAATAAATATTAGTGTTTAATTTTAGTTTTATTTATTTTAGTTATTAAAATGATTAGCATTTATATTAGAAGTTATGAACAAATTATACTTGAGAAGTATAATGACTATGATTATATTTCAGTTTCTTCTACTAAAACAAAATGAAGATCTTTAAAACTGGTACAAATTAACTGCAATTATTTCAAGGTTGAACGACGAACCAAATACACCACATACATAAACTACATACAAATATAAATTATATCTGTAGTAAAAGTTGTAGAATTGTGAATTATGCAATTTATTAATATCGATCTGAAATTAATCAATTAATTGCTTCTTTGCGAGATTTATAAAAAAAGTGAACAACCAAAACTGAATTTTGTAAAGAACATTAATGAAATAAAATAAATGTTAATAGGTCATATTAGATATAAGAGAAATACTAATCAGTTTCGTAATATTTATACAATCGTGCTCCTGCCACTGACCCCAAAATTGATAAAACTTAATCAGGATTAATTAACATTATTTCAGCAATCAAATCGTAACCTTTTTCACGCAAAGCACTGTAAGATGGGCAAGGAGAAGGTAATTTTGGCTTATTCTGGTGGATTGGATACAAGTTGCATTTTAAAATGGCTTTTGGACAAAAATTACGATGTGATCTGCTACATGGCCAATATCGGACAAGAAGAAGATTTTGATGCGGCCAAACAAAAAGCACTCAAAATTGGAGCATCTAAGGTATATGAAATAAAATTATTTGTGTAGATAAAGTAATACTATATGGAGGTGAGATATACAAAGTTCTAGAGGAGTTAAGTGTACCTAGTCATAGTGGTGAATGCTTCGATGCATACACTTCAATTGAATTCAAATCTATTCAAATTTAGTTGCTGTCAAAACAATTTGTGTTTGTCTCTCATTTTCTCTTGAAACCATTGCTATTTATATGTTCCTCCTATATATACAAATTGTTTTGCTATCTCCATCTTTTGGTTTGGTAAATTGCAAAATAACTATTATATTTTGTCATAGGTTATCATTGATGATATTAGAGATGAATTTGTCAATCAGTACGTATGGCCTGCAATTCAAGCAGGTTTGATTTATGAAAATAGGTACTTGTTGGGTACTTCTTTAGCTAGGCCATGCATATCGACAGGTTTGGTGAAATGTGCTAAAGAAAATGATGCCAAATACATATCCCATGGAGCAACAGGAAAAGGAAATGATCAAGTTCGATTTGAGCTGACATGCTATTATTTGTGGCCTAAAGTTAAGGTAAGTGTTAATTATTCCAAAACGAATCTTTCTTTACTTTTCCTTGCCTCCACATATATTTTATATATATATTGAATCACGTACTTTTTTTGATCGAAGATTATAGCACCTTGGCGTTTACACGAGTTTTGCGAGAAGTTCCAAGGTCGACAAGACTTACTGAAATACGCGTCTGACAATGGCATACCGGTTTCAGCAACGCCGAAAGCACCCTGGAGCATGGACGCAAACTTGATGCACGTCAGTTACGAATCCGGAATTTTGGAAAATCCCAATAACGAGCCTCCTCAAGACCTGTATCTGATGACTCGAGATCCCAAAGAGGCTCCAGAGGCCCCGTACAGAATAGAAGTATCGTTCAAAGATGGCCTGCCGTCATTGGTGAAAACGCAACACGGTCAAACATTCGAGAATAACTTGGAAATGTTCACGTTTTTAAACAAGCTCGGAGGTGAATATGGAATTGGAAGAATTGACATTGTCGAAAATCGATTCATCGGGATGAAAGTAATTAGGAAGAAATTGGTTGTAATGGGTGTAAATTACAGTTTCGTTTTAGTCTAGAGGAATTTATGAAACACCCGGTGGATATATTTTGTATACCGCGCATACAGATTTAGAAGTATTCTGCCTTGATAGGGAAGTCTACCGATTGAAAAGTGGCCTAAGGGACCGTTTATCAGATTATGTTTACAATGGTTTTTGGTTTTCACCGGAAGGGGATTTTTCAAGGAAATGCGTAGCTATCGCAGAAGAAAATGTCACGGGGACGGTTAAATTAGAATTGTATAAAGGCAATGGTAAGGAAGTATATGAAATATATATATTTATTTATATATGTCCATGTGTTCTAAAATATAGATATTTTTTAGTTTATGTGTTGGGACGTTCGTCAAATTTTTCAACATACAACGAAGAATTAGTTTCAATGGACAAACATTCGGATTTTAGTCCAGCAGATGCCACTGGGTTCATAAACATCCAAGCAATTAGATTGAAAGAATACAGACGTTTCCAGGAAAAACATAACTAACAAAATGTGTTTCGTGCAGAAATAAATCATTTTCATTTATTCAAGCGCTTATTTTTATCAGATTAATTCTTTTGTGCAAACAAAAAGCATTAGTTCAGTTACACAAGTTTTTCGAAGATGTACATCGTTTATATTCCATTTCATTTAGTTCATTTGAATTACCTAAAAACATAAATCAGAATTTAAATGGTGCATTGGAGAATTAAAATTAGCATATTGTATTCTTGTCAAAATAACTCCTACATAGTATTGTGAAAAATGATTAAATGATAAATTCCTGAACGGACTATCAAAGACCGCAAGACAATTGATAATTTAAGAGATTGATTATGCAACAAATGAGTAAAACATAAAGAGCAATTAAATGTGAAATGGTGGGAGTACCTGAATAATTAAACGATAAATAAATAACCACGTAAAGCATCAAAGATAAGGCAAATGTGAAACCAATGGATAAAAAATATTGAATTGTCGAGCAAAGGAAAACTGTTACTCTCCTCTTTTTTAAAACATTGTAGAATTTCACCTAATACAAGATTTTTCAACCTAAAGCATGGGGGGGGTTGGTAATTCAGTAATTTCACACAATGAAACTGAACAATTTGCTTTACCTATTTATTATTAAAATTATTTTTACAAAAATAATAGAAATAAAAGTAAATCTAAAATACCACAGAAAAAATACACTGAATGTGCATTAAAAATGACTGACTAGTTATGCCATTTTCTTAACGAACAATTCAAATGCAATATATCGAAAAAAATATTTAAAATTTAAAATCGTGCACATAAAATACAAATGCCTCTCCATCTTTAACATATGCATTAAACTAATCGTATTAAACAATTTATACAAATACATGGTATAAAAATGGTGAATCTAAAATTGTTTTCATTTAAACAATTCGTAACTCACTTAAATCTTAAATATATAAATAATTGTTCGTGTAATTATAATGCAATTAAAACCGTCCGACAATACAAACATTGTATATTCAACAAGCCGCTAAAACTATGAATTATTTGCCTAAAACTTGAAGAAATTAAATTCAACCAAATTAATAAGCTAAATACTAAATGAAATTTAATTACTTCTGGAAGCCCAAAATGTGATTGTGGCATCAATGGCGTGCTATCAAGAACACTAATCTTTCTACGTTTTTACTAAGATTACATTTTAAAATTTTAAATTTGGTTCCGTTTTAAATCTTGTAAATGATTCAGCTTTTCCTTATACTTTCAAATAATCGATGCAAAATTAAAAAAACTCTGAACGATCTGATGGGAAAAAATATGAATCATTTTTCACCCCGTTACCAAACACAATGCCCTATACACCGACTTTTGTCAGCATGTTTTACTATACAAGATATAAAACAGAATTCTTAAATATAGGAACCTATAGAATTTTGGTTTAAAAAGCAGTTAAATAAAATTCGTGTTGTGCAATCGGCTGCTGTAAAAAATTACTTTACTTGCCCTTAATGAATATCTGCCTAATGTATAAAGGCACAACACTATGATTAGTACCTAATAATAGGACTTCTACAACTACTTAGGACCGCATTAGGATATGCATCTACTTGATATACTGACTTTCTTTTAAAGATTAAACAATTGACTCTAAGAGGGAGATAACCGAGTCAAATATATAGGGCACTAAACGTAAAGGATTTTAACATTAAAAATCATCAAAATTCATTCAAGCTTAATAAATGTCTTATAAATAGTGTGTATGAACTTAAAATACTCTCCATATGCTGAGTACGTAAGATACAAATTGGATTTTGAGCAGTTTCTCGTAAGTAACTGGAGTTTACGTTGGAGAAATACATTGAGCATGGATACCATTAAATTAAAATAAGTAATGGTCTCAACACTCATGTATAACCAAAGTAGTATTATTACCAAGTACCTTAATTTGATATTCTAAGCATTTCAGTTTTCAAAAGTCTTTTACATGAATATGATATATAAACAAACTAAAGATTATGATAAACTACAACAAAAAGCATATAAGGAGTATACAAAGGTTATTGTTAGTATTTTTGTGGTAGCTAGATATATAAATTAGAAGATATTGCTTATATCGTAATGATAATTGGATTTTGAAAAGAACAAATGCGAATGAATAAAAGCCAGTTCTATCAAATAATCCAATTTACAAAACTGAATCTCAATCTTTAAATACAATATTGTGGTGAATTAGAGTACTCCTTGCAAAACTCATCCAACTTTATACACACATTGCTCATCATTTGCTCGATAAATAAATAAAAAAAAATCGTTTTACATAATAGGACTAAATTACAATATCTATGAGTCCACCTTATATAATTATATAAGTCGAATAAACGTGAAAACTGTACTAAACCATGAAAAATATCTACAGGATTGTTTAAAATCTAACGAAAACGCTAAATAACTGCATGTATAGGTGCAATATTAGAATTGAGCAATTTTAAAGAAGCAATGTTATAAAAAAAAAAAAATCAGTCGACTAACGACGAATACGTTTACGGCAAGAAATTAGAACATTTTGAATTTTCTATGCTTCAACGACAACTCGATATCACAGAATAAGCACTTATCTAAAAGCAACACCTAAAGTTACGTTGTATTAAAATATCAATCAACTCGGTCTCCAGTGTGATTAACAATTGATTGGTTGTTAAAAATGATTTAATACGACATGCATAGAAATGTAATGAAAAGATTTTAGTTTATTCAACAACACTTATGTAATGTGTCTGATTCCAATGTATGTTATATTTCTAACCATTTTTATAAAAAATTTATTACTTGTGAAAGGGCTATATTAAAAAAAATGACCTAGAATACAGAACCAGATTTAACCATTCTGTTAAGTAATCTTCCACAACATTTGTCACAGAAATCGAAATATCTAAGTTTTTATTTATTACAAGATGTCAAAATGTTGAAAAAATTTAAATTGTTGATAAAAAGGTGAGAAAACATTTGTTATTATTCAGTGATTTCAGTCATTAACTCTTATCCAACAAATTTGTTCAATTATATTATTTCATAATGGCAGCGTGATAGATGTGATCCGTGCAAGATGTTAGTTTTACAATCTCACAATAAATTAAAAATGTATAAAGGAATTGATACAGTTATACAAATGTGAAGAGAATGGATGTTGGGGAGAATAACTAAAAGTATCACAGAAACCACTAGAAACAATGCCAATGGGGTTGTTCAAAAATAGGTAGAGGGATATTGTTCTACAGATCTTTCCGAACCACTACACAAACTTGTGAAGTTTTCATTGCAGTTGACCTGCATGCATTAAATATGAAGCGTTGGAAACTATAGCAGGAAGGAATCCACAGAAGTGTGCAATGCAAGAATAAGAAGAAACGAAATAATTGACTAAACATGCGAATATCTTACTTAAATAGATAAATAAAATAAACTTTGATTCCACATCAGTAAGGCCCGGTTGTACATTGCCAGTTTATCGCTGGACAAAGTGACATTGAATTAATTATCTTACAAACCAAGTTTTCTAAAGCAAAAGCTCGTGCCATCTATACAATCGGCCATGAGTATTAATCACATTGAATCGTTAAATCGGTCAAGTGTCGCTTCTGTATATTCGCTATTCTGCACCAACAACATATAAAAAATTCATTTACACCGAAACATTCAATCCATCCAGGCGTTTTACTTTCTCGATTGCAAAAAAATTGTTCAACTAATTATGTACGAGGTGAGAGGGTCGAATTCTCTCATGTGGGATTCGTTCTTCGCCCTCACGTAACCCCACAATTGCATCGCTTGATCACAGTTTTCTTCGATGTACTGAACTTCGGAGAAGTTCAAATCCATTCGCCAGTGGAACGGGGCACTTTTAGAATTACGAAACGTGCTCGACACGCCTCCGGCGTTCGATTTCGTGTGCGAATCGAGGAAATTCTTCACACGTTGGTGGAAGTTCAAGCCGAAGAAGTCAAACAGCTCTTGCACGTTTTCATGCGGATTTAAAGAGAGGTCTTCGTATCGTATCGCCCTATAAGTAAAATTGAAGATGTCTTTACGTGCGAAGGAGTGTGGGAATATGTATTGGGGAAGCAGCTCACATGTACAAATTAATTCAGTCACAGCAGAGCGACAAATAACACTTGACCATGTGTTTTAAAGCATGTTATCTTGTCCATGTAGTGAGACTTTGCAATGCTCATAAGCAGCTAATACCTTCTGATTATTACATAACTGTCAGCTACTTTAAGACATTAAAAGAAGTGTAAAATAAACTATACTTCGTTTAGACTAAGCCACTAAGTTTTTATCGTGTAATAAGTTGCATATGATTCGAGTTTCCTGTAATAATTTAATAAATACACTTACAATTTTATAAATAAAGTGCACCGAATTAATTTGTACATCTGAGTTTAAAATGTATTTAGTTTATGAGATAAATGATTGCATGAAGAAGTGCTCATAATTTTAAAAATCCGTACCTAAATCGGTCAGGGTAAATTTCCTGCAGATGCACGGCTGCACTATAATCAGACACCATGTCTGCACACAATAAATTTGGTTCATCGCAATCGGCCATGCCCGGACACCAGTCCCTGTGTTTCCGAGACTGTAAAGTGCCTCTGGGATCTCGCACCAACAACAGCACTTTAACATTCAATCTGCAACCAATAATAATTTCTATCTTATGACGGACGAAATGTAAATTTATTTATAAATTAAAAACGTAATTGATTCAATTTGCATAACTTATATCTAGGTACTTCTAATTATAAAACCTGCCAGTTGTGAATCAGCAAGTTAATTAATAATTACGATGTTGATTACACAACTGTAAAAACATTTTGCAACAGGATGTGTGTGTATTAATCATTAATCCCCAGTTTACTGGTACTTTAAAATATCTACAATATTTTATTTATTTTCGTATTAATTTTTAGTTGCCCTTAACGAATCCGACGTCTGATATCTGCAACCTTAACGATAACTTCAAAAAAATAAGAATATGACAAACCTCATATCATTAAACCAATTCAAATTGACAAATATTGTGCTAAAACGATGTTTGAAAATGTTTATTATAATAATTTAAATTTATATCCGAGTCTACTGCATATAGAACCTGAAAAAATATGGAGTATTTAAGCAATAGAAAATATAGTAAATATAAGGAACAAAGAAAGTTAGTAAAACTAATTATTGCAGAGTCTGAAAGAGAAGGAGAATGAAACCTGAAAAAGCAAAATTCCAGCTTGGGAAATGAAATATCGCAGTCGCAGGTACAACCAGAACCGTATTAAAAATACAATGGTCAGGGAACAATTAAAGGTGGTTCCGGTACAAGAAAAAATTGAAAGAAGACAACTATCTAGGTCATGTAACAAGAATGGACAATAACAGAAAAGTGAAAGCAATATGGAAGGCGGGAAATGACAAGAAAAGAAAAAGGGGGCGGAATACAAGAATATGGAATACTGAAATTGGGAAGAGTGGAGGAATTTCTGCCTCTGCACCTCGACATAATTAATTTAAATATGTTTGTACCAAATTCATCCTATTCATTTTTTATTGGTAATAAATACTGTTAGTGATGAAAGGATTAAGATTAAGATTATGATTAATCGTAATTGTCGATTAATAGATTAGACAATTTTTACAAGGATTATTTTAATTTAGATTGATGCATGTACAATTATACAGAGGATTATCTGTTTCTAGCATTACTTGCTAGCTGTTTATAAAACTAGTCGCTAAGTGAATTTTATTGTTCATTTAGATATCAACAGAGATAAACAACATGCCGACTGATTAAAACTGTGTATATTTTCCAGTTCAGATACAAAGTGTATTATAATAAAGATGTATTTTTCTTAGAATTGAAATGATGTCATAATGATGTTTCGTAACTGAGCTGGAAAATTTGAAGTTCTTACCATGACTATCAGTTTCACCTGTGATAAGATAATAAATCACTTTTTATTACTTGTTTATAAATAGAATTTCTGCAACTAAAATAACACATCAATGAGCTAACATTTCGCAACTGGAAAAATATAAATTTTGTGAATAAAACGTTAATTGGGATTCACGAAGATATTAAAAAAAAAAAAACAAAACATTACATTGATAAACGTACTTACGATTCGTCTTTAAGTAGTTCCTCAGCAAGACGTAATCTCAGTCTAACGACTTTCATGGACTGAAACGGAAAAAGTTTACAAAACTCACTTAGGAACGTCTCGTTCCAACAGTACTGCGGGTATTCCTCGCACTGGCTCCACAAACGAGTATTATGTGTGAATAAATAAATGTGTGCCTTGCCATATTGCAAATAATTTCTTAAATCGTTGTAGTCGCATCTAAGCAACTTTTTTAAATTGTTTATCGCCGACTCGCTCAAGGGAGGCCCTCTAATTTGAACAATTCCGTAGTTCAACAACGGCTCGTAATGATAATAGGTACCGGGAACCGCGTTAAGTACGTCGCCTAGAAACGTCGAGCCTGACCGCCAAGTTGTGATTATGATAGTACGTAACGGTTGTCCACCACTGGCCACCGTTAAATCTTGCAGTTTAACGTTCATAGGAAACGGGTAATCCGACAGATCTTGTTCTATAAAATTCCTCTGTTGCCTAATCACATCTTTGATGGTTGCGTACGACGTGAAATTGTAAGAAACGTCATCGTCCAATATCGGTTCGGTATATTTCATAACGCCGTTTCTAGGGTAACTGTGTACGTCCCGCTGATTAATTAAAATCAACAGCAATACACAGCAACCGGCAGCAAAAACGAATCTTAAAAGTCCAGACTTGGTTACCATGATTTTGTTTCGATTGTTTCCCTTATGTAATTCAGTTCAAGTTAGTATTGACATCAATTTATTCATATTGCAGGCAGTGGGCCAAGTTCATAGATTCTTTGAAATTGCTTCGCCAGCGCAAATCACTGTTAAATTTTCCTAAACAAAAATAAACACGATTAGTATACAATTCGCATCACAATTGTTCACTCACAATGAATTCATTGCTTAAATAAGTATTTTGTTGTGACACAGCAATGCAGTCGGAGATCGGAGTATCTAGATTCATCAGCCCCCACCCTTGCAAAATTGGTAGCAGTGAATTCGTCTGCATCGTAATATCTCTTGCACTCGCATGTCTCATGTGGATCTATCCTTGTTTTGCGTACACGGTTAGTTCTTATTGGATCCAGAATAGCAGTTATGTTTAGTGGTGGGTTTGACCACCATTCGCCTGTGCTACGAGGTGTTGTGTGGGGCACATAGTAAACTAGCGTTATGTCTGCGAGATTGAGATTTAAGTAAACTGCTAAATTTCACGTGAGTTAAACGGTGAACTGCGCTACGTTCGGCGAAAATCATGTGCAGTTAATTAATCGCAATTTTCTAGTTGTTCTGGTGTTTCTCAGAGAAGGTAAGATTCGAAATGTATAGATTTACAACACACTCTCACTATGAGCTCCTATGCAATTTAAACTAGTTTGTGTGGTATATTCTGACCCACATCGCGTTTATGTGACATTTCACGCTTTAATCAGTTTCGCAGAACAAAATAGGCAATAGGCATTTGTATTGTTTCGTAGATGAAATGTTTTTCACAAATCTCATGCAGCATGTAGTCGTAAAAACAATTTTTCATTAACGGAATACGTGATAAGCTGATGTATTTCCTGTCTATCAGGAAGTACGACGATTCGTTTTCACTAAATTTTTATTCGCTGGATAAAGCGAAGATACATTTACATTCGGTTAAAATTAATTATACACAAGGGTTGTACTGTGGTTAAATGTTGAGCTAATTTTAAAAAATGCTCATTTTATATCGACTGTTCGGGCGTTCGCAAAAGATAGCGAGACGTCCATGGGCTAAAAATGGTAATATAAAGGATGGTTGAGACCTTTACTATGTGGTAGTCCATATTAATGATGAAATAAAACAAATGACTACGTTTATACCACAAATAATTATTTGTGGTATAAACGTAGTCATTTGTTTTATTTCATCACTAAAAATGGTAGTTCACATGATGTGCTTAATGAATAAAATAAATAAAATCATCAAATTTGAATAAAAATTGAAATTGTAAATTAATTTTACCTTCTTAGATGCATATTTTGGCTATAATTAATTAATAAAATTGCAATTTCTCAACGTCATATTTAACACTCCGCCTTTTCGAATATAAAATATGAGTGCTAAATCATAATTTGTTGTCAATAAAATTGGTAAAGTAACCTAGTTTTAAAGTTCATTGTTGAATTGTAAAGGAGGCAGTTACAAAATTTTTATATTATAATTCTGTGCCAATTTATACAAAAAAAAAAATAATTCCTGACTATATTCACTACGTATATCCAATGAGAATTTTATTTTATGTAAATTTTCATATTTGGATCTTCAATAAAATTACATATGGATTGCACATAAACAAAAATGTTTTATTATATAAGTAATAGTCGAAATATCGACAATTTAAATTTCTATAACAGAACTATCGGTAACCAAAACATCGACAATCGAAATATAATTATATCGTATTCACGTTGGCAAGATGAGTCATTATTACTAGCTTCGGAACTAGAAATATTAAATTACAAAAATACCTAAATGTTGTACCCATTTCTTATAGTTTACAGAGCATTTATGTTGAATACATGCGGTGTTGTCAAATGATTATCGCGTTCTTGGTATAAACCGTAAATATATCCTGAATGTTGTAAAATTGTATATTGTAAAAATTAAAAAAAGATTTGCAAAAAAACGTAAACATTGCAAAAAAAATTTATCGCAAAACTTGAAATAAAAATAGAAAAAATTCCCAAAATTGTAAAACTTCAAAATCCTAAAAATTACTAAAATCAAACGTTATTGTAAAAATTAAAAAAGGTAATTATCGTTAAAAGTTATAAAAATCGTAAAATGTCGAGAAAAAAACACAGTGCTCGAAAAGTCGTTAAAAATCATTCAAAATGTCAAACGTCAAACATCACATGCATTTATTGTAATTATCAACGTCCTTGGGCTATTGCTACACATTTATCGCTTGTTAGTTAAGAATTAAAATCTACGGAATTTTAAGAATAAATTCATGTTCATTGACTGCGTCATTTTCATTTTTAAAACGGCATCTGTCATTGACGTGTGAGAGGTTATTGTGTTTTTGGTATTGTGCGCGTATGTCATTCTTATGCTTGTGTATGTACGTTTATGTCATACTTATGCCGATTGTGAACAAGTACTTGTAACAACATCAGTATTCGAATTTGTATTTGATAGCCAATTTAAAAATAAAAATAATTGACGGCCAATCTAATAACAAAGATTGATTATATAACATTTGACGTTGACATGACGCACGTATTCTGGTAACGTGGATACGATATGTATAATAAATATTTTTCTAATTTGCGTTATAATAACTTCATTTTAGCACCCAAAACAGTGTTAAAATGAAAATTCGACTGTTAAAATGAGTGTGGTATATATATTTTTTCTGTTGGTAGCGGTTTGGTAGCGTCAACGTCAACGAAATGTCAGTTGTAGCTAATGATCGTTGCAGTTGTCGTTGCACTATTCTTCGAATTTTTTATATTTTTGTTCGTGTTTAGAACGCGACTTGTTCGGAAGTGAATTTCCAATCCTAGTTTGTGCAATTTCCCGTATTTCGGGTGGAGTACATTGCATGTTGAAATACTTAACAAAGTTTAATTTTTCACGTAGAAAGGGCGCAAAATAGAAAAATAAGTCAGGGTGCGGTAGTTGCCCCCTTTGCCTCCCCCCGGTACCCGCGCCTGACTTCGAGCGTACCCGGTTGAGACTTTCTTTGTTACGCAAAAATGGAGTTAGAAGAGCATATGGTTCGTCAAGAATTCTCCAGTTCGAGCTCATCCTCAGGCAAATAGTTATTTGACGTCGAGTTTGAGGGGTCTCACATAATAGGTGACAGTGCTTATACTTGAAAGCTTGAAAGCTATATTTAAGGACTCCTGTTTTAAATCCCACCACACAAGCAGAAATTAATTATAATACTGCCCATAATCGAACGTTGCTTTGTGACCTGGAAAAGGAGGTTTCAATGTCTGTTTCTGGGTTTAAGTACACACTTGGACACCACATTAAGCATAATAGTCGCCACACTACACAATACGGCAGTGCGAGAGAATCAGGCTGATCAACAGTAGAATTATTGATTATTTGTAACATTTTTTAATTTAATTTCTCTCATTTTCCTGGGTGATGGAGTGTTGGATGATTCTGCAACAATCATACTTGTATTTCATATAATACAACGTTAATACCATATATTGTTAAATTTTCCTCGGTGATCACCGTATATATTGTAATTACTGAAAATAAATTAGTATGTAATAAATGTTTTATAAATATTACTCCTATATAATAAATATCAATTATATCAGGACAGGAACTAGGACCTTGTTCTTCGTCTGTGTAAACGGAACTGGAAACATATCGATTTGGAGGGTGCTTAAATTGTTGTTTTAATATAGCGGAAAATTTTTCTTCCATCGCGCCACTTTTTGGAGTAAACTTGCCACCGCCTGTTATTACCATAATGTGTGTTATATTTACCTTATCACTGAATAGATTACTCCTCGTAGTTTTTTTTTGAGATTATCGTACAAGGCATGGACCTATTTTGTGCCCTGTTTGACTCGCAGCATTAAACTCGATGCCAATTTCTTGCCATGCCATTTTTTGGCCAATGTTGCAGCATCAGTCTTTTTATTTTCGATTTTAACCCAGAACTTCCCAGCCACCAAATCGAATAATAAATGTTTTCCAAATTCGGTAAAGTTTCTGCCACGTATTCTTTTTGCTTCCATAGTTGCAATTTTTAAATTGAAATTTAAATTCATTGTCAAAAATTACCGACATTACAGGTAGCGTCTAGCATCTAGTAAAATCTAAAATAATTTTTAGTTCAGGATTGTTTTCGGTAACTCGATGCAGTCAAAAACCGACCCTGTAACTATTAAATTTAAAGTATAATGTCAATAATACTATTAAATGCAATGCGCTTTGTCTGAAATAATTTCTATGAAAATTTTTAATATTTGAAATTTTTTCCCCGAGAAATTGAAAATCCAAAATTAGAATAAGTTTTGGATTTCTCTAATATTTGCTCCATATGCCTTATCTATTACAGTCATATAAAAAATACAAAAAGAATCTTAAATGAATGTGACCAATAGGTATATATATAATAGGACTGTTCTAAAAGGATAATCCGTAAAAGTTTATAATGTCAATGTGTTTACTTCCCAACGCCAGCAACACTGACCATGCAAAGTCAAACCAATAGAGATATTATCGACAACTTTATCCGACAAATCAGACGTGGGCGCTAACTAAATCAACTAAGAAGAATTATTATCAACACGACCTTGGGGATACAACGATCGATGAAAAACTAGGGCACATATTTTCAGCAGTGCCGATATTGTGGTAAAGTTAAAAAATCCTTATGTCCAACGGCGTTAAATTGTGTATGGTGACGATTGTGCGATAACGACGGGATCAAAGCATCCGCAGAGCGGCAGAGCTGTATGTTTCATTTCCACCGTTTCGATCAACATGTCCGTGCCAACGGACAATAAAACTAACGAGTTTCCAGTTATAAGCGAGAATTTCTGTTTGAGCAAGTAAATATGAAAATGCGTTCCCGTTTTTCAAATTCACAATGAATAAGTGGCACGGCTGTACTAGTTACGCTTGGTAACATGTATGGGGCCTTAGAATAAACCATTATCATCCGGCTGTAAAAGCAGACACCATATAATTTATTGCGTGATGTCTGACGGTGAATCATCTTAAATGCAAGCAGACTGACATAAAGTCGGGCGTTTTTAATAGATTACTGCAACCAAATAAATAAAAGATTGTTTAAGTGCAAACCATAAAATTTTCACGAAGTCGTAAAACTTTCAAGTATAATCCCAGTTCGTTTTATTGTTGTGTAACTGCATGGTGT
Organism: Geotrupes spiniger; assembly: GCA_959613385.1. Taxonomy (NCBI): domain Eukaryota; kingdom Metazoa; phylum Arthropoda; class Insecta; order Coleoptera; family Geotrupidae; genus Geotrupes; species Geotrupes spiniger. Next base: position 8,531,024 of record OY390737.1, on the reverse strand, counting down.
AAATTAGCTTTGCATTTTTAGTGTAGTTACATGAAATGTGATAACGAAATGAAGCGCAACCAGGTTGTGGAAACGAGCGACTGTTTAAAATGAATAATCGTGCCAAGCCGTACTGCTTGGCACGGAAGTGAAATGACAAGAGTTGCGTTCGATCTTCATTCATGTTTTGTTCCAGAAAATCGATCGGTTCTTTTGCGATACGTTTCTGATTTATCGTACTTTCAAAACAGATTTTTTTTCTTTAATGTTTCAGAGCTTATTCAGCAGATATACTTTAAACTGGATTATACACTCGCTTTCATATGAAATACACCACCCATTAAGAATTAGACTACAATTTCGAAACTTCGGTAAAATAATGCTTTATTATCAACTAAGAAACGATGAAAGTTTCCGCCGAAAAAAGTCAACTGTTATGTTTCCTGTACCATTGTTATCTCATCTCCAACTTTCAATATTTTCTTCCTAGCACTTAATGAATTTCTGCCCAAAAATGTCAGTTTATTTTATTGTCAAACTGTCAAGTGGACGATAGCTTTGAACCGACAATTGTCGATGGCAACTGTTTACAGAAGATTTTTTTCCTTTGGGCTTCATTTATACCGTCCTTACCTTCGGCTTCCATTAACACCTCCCCATAAAGCAGCTAGACTTGCATGGTGTCAAGAACGGCAATGGTGGGTTCATCAACAGAATGACATCGTCTTCAGTGATGAATCAAGGTTTTGTTTATGGGTGAATGATGGTCGTACAAGGGTGAGGCGACAAGAAGAGAAAAAACGGAATTTGGAGTTCGTTCAAAGACGACACACAGCTTTAACACCTGGAGTTTTGGTTTGGGGGGCGATATGTGCTGGACGAAGGTCACCCTTTACGTTCATTCCAGGCACATTAAATGCACGTCGTTACATCGACAACGTTCTCGAACCGGTGTTAGTACCTTTCATGCAGACGTTGCAGAATGCCATTTTCCAACAGGATAATGCAAGACCCCATACTGCTGTGGTTATAAGAAGGTTCCTGGAGCAGGTTGGATTGCAGATTTTGGTCTGGCCTGCACGGTCACCGTATTTGTCGCCGATTGAACATGTCTGGGATATGATGGATCGGCGACTAAGGCAAGTACCCAGGCCTCCTGAGAATCTGGATGAACTTCGACACCATCTAGAGGTTGCATGAAACGAGATTGCCCAGGAGCACACCTTAATAGAGAGCATTGCTGCGCGTGGGGATGCAACCCACTTCTATAGTTGTCTTGAAAAATGTTAATTTTTGTTTAGTTATAAACTTTCATCGTTTCTTAGTTGATAATAAAGCATTATTTTACCGAAGTTTCAAAATTGTAGTCTAATTCTTAATGGGTGGTGTATTTCATATGAAATTGAGCATATTTTAAAAATATCTATAATGTTTGTTAAAGTAGTAAATATAATCAAAGGCGTAAGTTCTAAACTCAGGTTTGTTGACTTTGCGCGATTGCTCGCGTCGTTATAATGATCGTGAGAGATGCGAGGTTAAATCCAGTTATAATGATCTAACGAAATAAGTGATTAATTATTATTAAATCGAATCCCCCCCGGCTGATCTCACCTTTAGTTTCTCAGTGCTCCGTAAATAAAAGCACGGAATTATCATTCAATTCCATTTTCGATTTTAATTAGATGGTTAATTTTATGGTTAAGGACTGCATCATTAACATCTTCATTAATGAACACTGCAAAGCAGACAATCGACCACTTTCATGCGATATTATTTGGCTTGTGTTGTGTTAACGATGTTTCTAAGGATGCGTTGTAAGATGGTGAATACTAGGAAATGGTCCAACGAGATGATTGCGTGGATCGCGTCGTGTAAAATTAGTAGGGCCATTATGCGATGCGGGTTCTTGCGGCGGGGTGGGGAAATTCATTCAGTAGTCGTTTGATTACAAGCTCTCTCCAACCGTTTATTAAATGAGCAAGCGTGCGCGAAGACGGAATATTTGTGCTGCGATCGATTCGCTTGGGAAGTGTGCGGATCGCGTTTTTGGTTTTAATCCGGACTCGAGCTTTTTTATGAATGAAGGTAATTTTTTATTATAACATATGATTGTCTAACGTTTGTTAAGTTCTTTTTAATTTTTGTTATCATTATTTGTCATTTACGTATATTAAATAGTGATAACAACGAATGGAAGAATGGTTTATACAAAATAGGGCATTGAACCTTAATCTGATCGGAACCGACCGAGTTCCAGCTTCAAGTTCACAAACGTTCTATAACTGAACGAACTCATGAAAGTTTACACAGGAACCTAACATGGGTTCTTAAAGGTGTTATGGTATTAATGCAATCCAACCCAATCCAACCCAACCCAACTCAACCCGACTCGAACTGTTGTGCTATGAATTTATGACTTATTGTAACTTTAGTTGGCATCATCTGGCGATTATGTGTAATAGGAATTATTTTATGAACCGATCCATGTTCTGCAGTAAGTTCCATGAGGTAGTCAACGAAAGTGAATCTAAAACGAATGTTTAAAAATTCGTAGAAATAGAACCTCCAAATCCTCCAAATATTTGGATTTTGGTTTTTGTATAAAAATCTAATTCTTAATTACTCTTTTCGACAATATTTTATCAGTTTTAGTCGATTTTCCCATACATTGTGCAAAAGTGGCTTCTGAAAATTGCTTGTAATGCATGTAAATTTGGCGAATCACGTAGCCGCTCCTTTATTTGTTTTATAATTTGTGCTCGCTGGTGTGAAATACGACTATCCTCCTTGGTGTGAACCCTCAAGCCATTTTTAGTAACAGTTACTGGTCAATACGTATTGTCTTCATTACACGATTACCTAAAATGTTTGAACGAACTTGTCACCAATGTAGGACATTGTTTTCGTTAATTTGTTTCATTAATTGATTGACTCTCAGTTACGTCACAAAACCACCCACTTTACTAATTAACCTCTATATATTTTTATATGGATTGATTTTAAATAAGCTTGACGTGATGTGTGCAAAATGTTATGATAAATGACGAAATTTGATTTACTTGATGGTCCGTCCTAATTATTATAATTGAGATATTGGTCTGGTTGCTGACGTATGTTGAATAAATCGAATTCGGTATTAAATGTAGTAGATCGCAGCGTGACACAAACATACATTAGCGATAACGATTCTTACTTTGTTTATTCGTTTTAATGGTGATTTTTAGAATTTTGTTGGGATTTATTTATCTCTTTACCCGATTTTTCCCGATTCAAACGGATTAACATAACATTTTGATATTTTTACATGCGCTTTCCAGATATAAATTATCCTTTCGTCGTATTGTTTGTAAATTTTACTACACTATATTTCTGGTTTAATTACAATACAGTATTTAAAATTCTAACATCATTATTATTGTATACTTTTCTACAATTTTCGTTAATTTAAATGCTTCTTCAAATCGTTGAATTGTGCAAAAGATCACATCCCAGACATGGTTTTAATATATTTCAATTATTTCAAATGAAACTTTTATGTTATGCACTGTTATATCAAAAACTATAAGGGCATCATGTGCTATTTGGAGCTTCGCCAATCCGCTAAGTTTTCTAAATCAATTTTGGTTGGGTCAATCCCGTTCCTTTATATGCTTCAAAGTTATTTCTTTCTGTCCTCATTGCTTCCGGTGTTCCTACCGACCTCAAATCGTCCTTCAACTCGTCCAGTTATCACCTTGGTCTGCCTCTCCATCCTTGTCACCACTCCATGTCTTACTTTACAGCTTTCTCCCATGATTGTACCCCCTTGTGGCTTTATACATCTTAATATATCTTCTCCCTCCAGCTACTTCAGAGTTTTTCTATTTGTTCCCCTTCTGTTGTCCCCAATCTTACTGCACCCAGCGTCAGTTTTATTATTTTTCTATCGTTCCTTTCTTAATTACATTGTTTCCACGCTATATCTTAATATGTACTCTCAAGTATGCATACGTATCCACAGTTTCACAAATGTTCTGGCCAACTTTAATTATTCCTGCATCCGTAATTTGGTACAACTCTAGAATCTTTTGGTAGATTGGTAAACTTTCTACCAAGTAATGCCCAAAACTGTTTTTTGCCCAAAACTTTACTTTACAATACACAAAACTATAAGAAGTTGAATCTTGCATTTTCTATATCAGCTAAAAACCCATGGATATTTGGCCAAAATTAAAATCCTTATTTAAAAACTATTTTTGACGCATACACTACCATGTTCACAAATCATTATTCTAACGTCATTATTTTAAAGTAATTTGAAACTTGTTGACTGGATTTTTTCCAAGTACTTCAACAAACTTGTGAAAAATTCATTTAGTAGGCTATTGAATGTAATAGTCTCGAATGTCGAATAGTTAAATAAATTTAGAACATGGATGTTATTTGTCTTGTAAGATTTAAGGAAACTTTCTCGAAAATTTGACCAGGCGGGATTATCTTTTGATGGACATTAATAGGTAGGAAGAGATGCAATGAAGGTAAATTACCTCCTAAATCTAACAAAACCAATTTCGATCTTATCGAGACTTACTGAGACTATTTAAGGAACGCGAAAAGACGACGAGTTTTTAGTGTCATTTTGCCGGCTACACGCTTCACGTTGCTTGGGAAGAAATTTAATAAAAGTAATAAAAGTAAAGAACATCAGACAAACTCACGGTCCATATTGAAAATTGAAATAAAAAGAACCCTGAGATTAAACGTAATTGAGACTCGAGTATTGTATTTGTAAAATAAAAATTTAAAAAATTTTAAACTACAGAAAGTTAAACTACGTACAGGGAAAGGGATCTGATGAAGTTTAATGATACACTTGTGAATATATTATTAGAAAGATGATGAATCGAAGCATTAATTCAAAGTAGCGAAGCAAAAAAAAACGACATTTTGGATTTCGTTTTAATTTATGTATTTCACTCCAATCAACATTAATTCAAATATTTGTGTATGTATTTATCGCGCACATGATCTTATTTTATCTGCGGAAGGCTGCAAATGAAGTTTACAAGGAATATATTAATTATCTTTAAATTAATATATTTTACGCTTTATTACATGTCTTACATTGAATACTTGTGGACAGGTTGCGACTCCGCTACAATGGAGATGATGTGGTTTAGTTAGACGCCACATAATATGGACGGTAACACATTTATCACAAAACGTTGTAATCACAAGGATTGCCATTTGTTTGCCGAGGACCCTAAAACAGATAAAAATGAAGAACCATGTGGCCCGTCAGATAAAACAAGACATGTATTTTTTGATAAAAATAAAACAACGTATTTTCATTGTTTTATTTTATTTACATTATGTATTAATAAACACATACGAGGATAAGGTGATAAAAAAAGGACTATGAAGGTGTTAAATACAATAAAAGTCTTTGGTCGTTTTTCAATATAATCTCCTTGGATTGTTATGCATTTTTTAAAAAAATAACAAAAATAAACCATCAAAATTGTTTTCCTTCCTTTGCAAAAAACTCTCAACCGCCCACTCTAGTTTAGAAATCTTAGTCCTCGCAACTGCTTTTTCCTGAACAGGAAAAAAAACGTCACAGGGTGCAAAGTCATGGCTGTAGGATTGATGATTTAATTCTGTGAATTCTAAATCCTTCAGAGCATCCTAGACAACAATAGCCTTGTCAACAGCGCATCGTCTTGTAAAAGAAGAATTCCATTTTTTAATTTTCTTTTGAATTTTTCCATTATGTCCTGTTGCAACTTGCATAAAATATCAGCATAATAGTTACCTATCATCGTGGTCTTATGTGGCTAATAGTCTATTAGTAAAATTCTTTCTAGTCCCAAAAAAATAGTGGCCATAAAACCTTGCCAACCCAATGTTGGACCTAAAACTTCGTTGGCGATGGCGAACCCTTGTGTTTCCATTGCATCGACTCGCCAGTTACAATTTTCTAAATAATTTCTTCTTGTCCTTCACAAAGCTCAAAAAAAAATTGTTGAGAAGTTACAACTCGACAAATTTATCGAATGGAGTCAACATACTTGAGGACCATCTGGCATCTGTGTCATTGCCCAAATTATCATGGATGACTATCGCCCAACAACTAAATTGGTAGTCTTAATTATTGCCAACATTCAATCGTAAACATATATTAATAACGCATAATATCCATACAAAAATAAAAATTTTGTAAAGCAGTTTTGAATACGTCACGCATACTCCACCTTTTACACCAAGAGCGAGACTTTTCGTGCCTAAAATCCAAGTAAATTTTATGCAAGCGGTTATAGCTTCGATGATAATCTAGAAATTTGCATGTCTGCTCACGTTGACATAATTGCGTCCCTTCAATCGTTAATTTTTATGATTCAGCTTTATTTTTGGACAAACAAAACAGTTTAGGTGAATGATTGAACGCGAACGCTGATAATTGAAGCAGCAAATATTATTGCAATTAATAATAATTAATTCTTATATAATCTATCAGCTGAGTGGTTTTGTTTTTTAAATTATTTTTTTTTATCTGGTGACATCTACATTACTCCAGCTAATTGAACGGACTAATTAATTGAACTTGTGCGTAATTACGCGCAAGATAAAAATATGGGTCTATAAAAATGAGATTAATTTCTTCAATAAACCACTTATCCGAACTTAATTACGTAATTGAAGCCCGAGGGAACTTTAAGCGTCGCTAATTTATATTATTAATAGGACACTTTATGATTCATAAGAGTATTTTTAGATATTATGGCCAGTAACCGCACTCATTTCTAAGGAAGTTCACGCTGATAGCCAGAGACGTTGCTCCAAGCCAACCAACCCAACCCCCGAACAGTCGACATCTACGAGGCAACTCCATTTATATTAAATGAATATAAGTGCCTCGCGGTGGACAGGATAAATTGACCGTAGCTATAAAATTCCGTTCTGCGCTGGTGCAAATTATCGTCTTGTAACGTTAACATCAAAATCATCGTATCCTAACTTACCCTTATATTTTCTTTTACATTTCCGTAGATGTGAAATGGAAAGACGTGGTCTCAGCACGTTCGGGCATTTTACAATCGTTCAAAATATTTCCAGAGGAATTTCTTATTTAATATCGAAATGCCGTGAGTCTGTTGCAAAATGTTCAGGGGTTGTTTGGACCTGTATTATGCTGCGATATTTAATTATTTACTTGTACGTTTGAATTTATAAAACTGCTTAATTACATTTGTTAATGTGATCACATTAGATTAAATAAAGGTCCTTCTCTAACGTTAATGCGAGTTTCTCTAAAATGTAATAATCCGTCTTTGTGTTGTGCGATCCTGCAAGTAACATCGTCAGGGCCTCATCGTGTTTATTCAGCAGGGCAGCGAATTGAAGCTATTAGGATAATTAAACCGTCGGAGTGCTGTTTGCTTAAGATTCTCGATACCCGCGCAGAACCTTGTTTATTTTGCGTTCGTTTCCCGAGCGATTATTTTTCCACTGGCGGTTTTCGGTTTCGAGAAAAATTTTAAAAATAATGTGTCATAATTGAGTTTTTCGTCGGTAAATGTTATATATATTTCCTAGTGTCAATTTTAGATAACCTATTGTAGTAAAAATCCAAGGTAAATTAGGATAACAAACATAAATGCGAAATGTAAAACAATAAGAAAAAATAATAAAGCAAATTAAACATTCTAAAAAAAGGGTGTAATATAAATCGAAATGAATCGAACAAAAGCAAATCGCTAGAAAATAAGCAAATGTAAAAGAATGGGGTTAAAAAATAATATAAAAGCAGAATATTATAAGTAACAGTCATGAATTTGACTTATAAGATCTACACGGGAATGATATGGGCCAGATTGTAAGAAGAAGTTGAAGCATTAATGGTGCTACATGAAGGGCAGGTTGGATTCAGAGAAAATAAGGGAACCAGAGACTATGTGCTCAATTACTTGGCTTAGAGGGAAATTGTACGCAATGTCCATAAACCGAAGGGCAGCCTTCGATAAGATGGATAGAAAAAAATAGTGGAGACGATGAAAAAGAGTAGAGGTTTCAGCATCTTTGGTCAAAAGAATGGGGGTGTTATAATGAAACACGGTGCAAGGTAAGGGTCGACAATATACTATCGCTGATTCCTAGACCTAAACACGAATTAAATTATAGTCTACAGGAAAGGGTGAAAGTAGAATTGAAAGAAGATTGGATTAAAGAGGTAAATGAATGGATGTATTTAGGGTGTATGGAGATAGTTAGCAATAATTATAGTGAACATGTAGAATATGTATATGGGAAAGAAAGAAAGAAAGGCAGCTGACTTGGCTGGATTGGCGAGGAGTCTGTGGAGTAAAATTTTGTATAATTTTGAAAAAGTTATGGTGGTATGGGAGGCAGTGGTAAAGAGTATGTTGCTGTAGGAAGGGCGAGTGTGGGGAGAAGTTGGAGAGAATTAAGAGGGGCGCTGCAGCATATAGTACTGCAAGAGACGGAGAACGTGACGATAGCGTCGGAAGCAGATAGAAGGATGGTTAGATATGAACTCTCGGCAAATAAGCAGAGGTTCGTAAAAATGGTGCTTGGAGAGTTAAAGACAAGGGAGGCCAAAACGACTTATCGAGATGGCTGGAGAACATAATGGAAATGTATGAAAGAGTAGGGAAATTGGTAGTGGAGACGGTCGTGGGAAGGAAGGACGTTGGGCAAGAGATGGCGTAGAGGTGGAAACATGTAGAGGCGCAGGAACGGGAAGGTAAACTGAGGGACGCAAGATACAATGAATAGATAGGTGAATGGAAAAAAAATAGAATATTTGCGGGGATGTAAAACGGGAACGCAAGAGAAATAATTGCGAGGTTTAGATGCGGCGGATGGGGAGAGGCAATTGGATGGAAGAAGAGATGCAAGACCCCACCTTGCCTCTAATAGATATCCTTCAATCTGTCATCTTTGGACACCGTTACTATTTACCAGATATCTTCGCATGATAATTAATGTACTTGCCGTAACTCGGTTATCAACTTGTTGAGTTATAAGTGAACCAATGGGCATCAACCCTATGACGTGCCCAGGAATAGTTCGTGGAAATTGCTCTGCATTAGCGTACCTTGCCTTCTGGACATACGATTCCAGAATCACTGCCACTTTTCTGTACAGATCTGAGATCCCCGATAACCACACCTGTTATCGGAGGCACAAGACTCATAGCTTGCTATTCGATTCTGACTAAAAGATCAGCCAACGACCCCCATACAATATTGAAGGATCTGCGTACCCAATTACCACAGTTCCACAAACATGACTGTTATACGCCATTACTCATAATAATACAATAGGTACCACATATTGGATTGAGGATCGTGGGTCAGTGCGTTAACGCGGTGACTTACACAGCCGAGCCTCGATATGACAGTGGTTTAATTTCTCAGGGTACGTTGAGCTGTCGCTCCCAGTCACTCTTTAAGTAATCGTTAGATCAAGCTACATAAATATTGCTCTAAACTTCCACTCACGGTAGCACTCAACTGCCAAACACCTACCGAATAATTGACCCTAGGCTACCTGACAGCCTGCCTTGTGGGGTGATTGACTACCCTCCACCAGTCCACACCACTCTCTCGAAGATGTGCGACATTTAACACTACTCACAAAAATGCACTACGTTACACCTCAACTCTATGTTTACAACTTTATAACGCACCCTTTCGCACGCCACTGCACCTAATGCGCGTGGTCACAAATATACGTTCTTCCTTGTTTCTTAAGCCTCTGTCATTATTTAGACGAAGCACCCTATACAAGCCTTATCCGATTTGGTGCACATTCATTTTATTGTAAATAAAAAAAAACACAAATATGTATCTCTACAAAATGGTGCTACACATATATAATTGTAATAGATTAATATAAGAAAAAAGCTAATGTCGAAAATTGTTGGCCATTCATAATATAATCCCGAATCAGCGCTAAGGCCCTAAGTGAATTAGTAACAAGGCGACTAACTACCTGGCTCCAATATTCATTACTCAAAAGTTGCAACAATAACTAGAGAAAGTGGATGATCTATGCAGGCGATATCATGGCCGACATCAATTACAAAGTGCAATACGGTACTGAATAATATACATTCTGCAATGTTAAAATGCTATTTATTTAAAAAAAAACTTTTATCAAATAGAAACGTGAATCCAAGCTCTCCATGAAATTGTAATTGTAAGCTGTAACACTAGCGCAATACGATCGTTTCTAAGTCAAATACGAAATGACAACATTCTGACATTTATTATTTACACTTATATCTGAATTGCAAAAATATTGTATAAAATATACCAATATAGCAAAATGAAGCTTTTTATCACTGGACGTGTTCCAAGTATTGTTAATATCTGCAGATATGCCTATATCGTTATGAACATTTCAAATTATTTCTATGAATCCAAGGACAACTACGAGAGTCCAATGACCTACAAAAACTCGCAATTTTCTCATTTTAATTACTTTTCTAACGGGTTTCACTAAGCCGGGAAACAATTAAAAAATGCATTAAAATATAATAGTTTGTGTACATCGATTGAATCGATTTTGTGTAGCGATCGTTGCATGACACACCTGGTCACACCTAATAGCTATTTGATTCGAAACAATAGTGGTGTTTTCCTATATAGCTTAATGGAATTCAGTCCTTTATCCTGTCTGTTAATTATGGGACATTTATACTTTAACGTTCTTAACTTTATGACACGCTGCCGGGGAGTTGTCAACTATATCTCGGCTTGTAGGCAGTTGCTCGATATCCACTCGTAAAAGGATATTACACATTATAATCGAGTTTTATTAAGCGAATTTAATTTGAAAGTAAATGATAAGGCAGTTGGCACAAGTCACACATTTTTTTTTATTAAACTGTTACCGCTTCGGTGTAATAAATTATGGTTAGGGCGACTTGAGTGAATTTGTTTTTAATTTGGCAAGTTTGTTAATTTGAATTTTTATTTTTCAGATAAACGAAGAAGATAACAACGAAAAGGTAATGGCAATTTATATGTTATTTTTATTTCAAATACTTCGTGTCAACAAATGTAAAATTTACTTAATCCATGTACTCATTTTACACTTTAATTATCTTGTGAATAATTGAACAGGTCCATGAAGACAAATTACGAATTTCTATTACCATATGTTAAACATAATTTTTTGAACCAAAATAAATTTGAATATATATATTTTTTGATGCGTTTATATTAATACATATTAAGTGTGTACGTTGCATCGCGAAAATAAAAATATTATATATATCAAACGATTACAATACATTTATGACGTAACATCCACCAATTTGTCTACACGTGTACTGCTTAGTTAATATGACAAGTAGTCAATATCTCGTCTAAACAATTTGAACTTAATTTATGGTATTAAGTTTTTATTGGGCAATTAATATGACCCACTTATAAATATATACAAACAATATTACGATTGAAAACGATTATTGTGGGCTATGCAATTGTCATTATCGTCTGCAGTAAAACATTCCCTAAATTCCATTGCATCAGTGATGTTTTTTTAACTTCTTAATATTCTTACTAACTCGTAACAAGATAGATGAAAATGAATCTACTCGTGTCCTCCACCTTGACCAAGGTGTTCTTTGTGAAGATCTTGGCCGAACTAACAGAGCGAAAATTCCTCTCCGAAAACAAAGAACAAAGGAAGCGGATGTGGGAACGACGAAGACTAAATACTGTTTTATAGAAGAAAACATTTTCAAATACTCTGAATGACAGATACATTTATAATTCACTTTTTCAACATTTATTATCAAATGGATTTATGAATCAACATTAAGATTTGTGGAACTTTATTATTGGTGTCGTTAGGGGCGACAGTTAATATCTCACTGTTTATTAGTTGTATTAGAGTTAATTCTGAACACTCATTAAATTATTATTCTTGGTGATTTTAATATCAATTTCTGGGTTAATGCCAGTCGCTCAAAGCCTTATGTTTCAAAGCGTAGCTAAGCATAATGCAACTTATTGTTCTGTGTACTGTACTGGCGTAAATACTACTGCCTCTAACATGTCATTTTCTTCGTTATTTATTAATTCAAAAAAATAATTATGGTTTTTGGACGCACTATTTCATTTCAAGGAACACATCTCAAAGCTAATCAGAAGCTGAAAATGTTTGGATTCGCGATTTGAGAAAAATATTGTGAGGTATTGTCATAATTTAATTTATTTTTGTAACAATTATTTAATTTTTTTGTTTCGTACGATATACACTTTCTCTCGGCGCCTCTCATTTAACGGATAATGCATTGCAGTTTCCAATATCGAATGCATTCATTTAATAGAAAATTGCGTAAGACGCAAACGAGCGTAAATTGTAACAAACCAAATGGGTCACCGGTACCGTAAAATGCGAATATGTACCATAAAGAATAGAAAGCACGACCACTCGTGGTATCTGCGGAGCTATTATTTTCGCTTCTTCTCCAATGAGTTACGGTTTATTTTCGCACTGTTCGAGAACGTTTCGCACCATTGTTGTTGCGACGTATCGAACCGAGGCTGATACATTTCAAATTGTACATAAATAATTGCATCAGTCGAACGTTTAGTGTCAACAATGGGCATTTTTATTGAAATCTAATTGAAACATTTTCGTCTTAACGTTCGAGAAAATTCGCGTGAGAAGTTGGATTTAAAACAGTGTCGACGATTGTTCTACACGAATCGAAATATTTTAAACTGACCACATCATAAACACAACTATTTCCATTTATATTAAAATTTATTACATTTATTTTATGTTATTGTATAACTGAAATGTTATTGCAAATATCTACACGATGACAGCATTCAATAAATCATAAATAATGTATTTTTTATCTGATGGGACACGATGCATTTATACGTATACGTGACCGGGTAGAAATGTGCTAATTGGAAGGGCATTGAAAATTTATATTTCCCATCGTACGCGCTGTGTTTAACATTTTTCCGGGACGTCAAAGGGACGCTTAAGTGTCGACGTGGGCTCTTCATAAAATTTGAACGATGCACTCCAAATAATTTGGTTCGCTCGAGCGAAATTCAGGTAGTCTTCGGAATCATTAATGGCGACTGTAACGGCGATAACGTCAGATCTGACGTAGCGTTGCAGGACTTTATCCGATAAGGTCCTGAAAGGAGGGGATATACAAAATCCTGTAAAGGATTTTTATTCAGATATCGGATGTAAGTCACGTAAGATTTCTTATGAAAATGTTATTGTCAGGTATCGTGGGTCAAAGGTGTTTGTTAAATTTAATGTATCGAATATTTTAGCGAGTGGGATGCTTTTAGGATACTTTAAATTATTAAATTATAATTATATTTTTTGTTTAATAATTCCCCTTAATATGTTCGTATTTCGAGGATTTAAAAGACATGAATTAAACCTCGACAACTACTTGTAGATGCTCTAGAGCTATTCTAAATCTTTTAGTTAAGAGAAATTGTTGGCACTCGATGATGTCCTCAAGGACCAAAACAGAATTCTGCATGACCAAAATATATTACAATGAGAAGATAAGAAGTTTAGTGGACACGAAGATGAACGAGGACCAAACAGAGAAGATTGAGCTACAGAACAAACTTACATACGTGCTGGCAAAATATGTAGTAAAACAACTACAACGATATGTGGGATCAATAAGGAGCATCGTGAAGAATTCCGTTGGTGGAACTTTTACATCGTACAAATTAATCGAGCTAGCAAAACTGTGTTCATTAGAATGGCGATTTCTGCCAACAAAATATCGGATCTACCAGCTATAGTAAGCGCTAGTTTATTTATGGAAACCTTCGAAGATGAAGCTGTATGAACCAGTGAAAGGAAGCCAAAATGTTGGTACCACATTTATAAGTAGGCCACATAGAAGTGAAGAAATGTAAGAATTTCTAGACCACCTAAACCGAAATCAATTCATAATGGAATTTTAATGGAGACGGATGATTACCTTTAGTGAAGCGCAGCAACAATAAATTACTTTACATGCTTACATTTTTTTTAGTGCAAAACTTTTATTTAAGAACAATATCTAACAGTACATGGATAAGAAGACTTTTTTTTCAAAGATCCTTTCGAAAAATCTAACATTTTATGGTAAATTGCTAAAAAAAATCTTTGTAGTCCTAGCAATGTATGATAAATATTCTCGAGCGCGGCAACAAGCTCGGGTTCAGTCACAGTTGTCGTGGGTCTAACGAAACGTTCATGAATTGTCATCGTGATCGACCCAGTTTGCGGGAAATGTATAAGAAAGTTCACTGCATACCACTTCAGATTTTTTTCTTTATAGATAATTTTTATATATTTTTATTAAATCGAGTGACAAAATTATTGAAAAATTTTTGTAAATTTGAAAATCTGTTATTAAAGAATTTTCAAAAATTTTGATTGCAGTTGATTGACTAATGGTTATTAGCTTACCTATTTGAGGATCATTCTTGGATGGTTCCTCAGACATGACATAGACATTTAAATGTTCCAAAAAATATCCAACTGGCGTTTTCACTTCCTTCGACTCAGGAATATTACCGAACCAATCTAACAAATTCCTAACACTTATATTTCTGATCACTTAATAGTTTGTTGCTAAGTCTAGAAGTACTTTGTCTATGAATATTTGTCTCCTCTATTTCTTCTTCATTCGTTCAATTTGCTGATTCTTCTTCACTCGTCTCATTATCTGATTCTTCTACGTTAGTCTCCATTATTTTCTTCCAAATTCATCCTAGCAGCATTACTAATGGCTAATACCCTTCATCACTCTCACTCAAGCAACTGTCTTCGTTTTCCCTCTTGTACTATCTAATTTGCAAGGAACCATGCTTCTGGTTTCCACAAAATGTGGAAGGATCCGTTATCTGATCATAATTAGAAATATAAATAAATAACAAAATAAATGTACGAATTAATTTTCCAACCATGTATCTAGACCGTAACTATCGCCTGAATAAAATAAGTGAAAATTAAAAATCCACGTTGTTATTGTCGGTTGACGTATAATAGCGACATGTACTATATATGCTACACCCGACCATGGCTAGAAAAATATTTTCTGTCCGCATACAATCGTAGGTATTTTTTTTTTATTTAAGGTTTTGTAAATGTAATGATGGAGCCTGTGGATCTTCTTATATTTCAATAATAATAATACCTTCCCCTTCTCACATATTTATTAAACACTTTTAATATGTACATATTTCAACAACTATGTTGTCATCTTCAGATACCTAATTTTTCTGAAGATGACAACATAGTTGTTGAAATATGTACATATTAAAAGTGTTTAATAAATATGTGAGAAGGGGAAGGTATTATTATTATTGAAATATAAGGTTTTGTAGTAAGAGGCTAATCGTTGATATTTTTCTTTCCTTACTCGCGTATTGATTTAATTATTTCTTCGTCGATCTTTCATCGAGAGTTATTCCTTAATATTCTAACCAACAAATAATCGCAAACTGTTCCTATTAAACTAGTTAACAACAAACCTCTGTTGAGCTGGGTGGGTCTGAAGAGAGGAAGAGAGGGGAGTTGCTGATACATTCCTGAAAATCGTGTGGGCAATACAACTTGTTATATAATAACGTTTATATGCAATTTTGATGGCAACTAAAGTAGAGCGGAAGTTTATGTACTTTAGAACAATAGATAATATTATTCTTATTTATATTTACTTTTAATGTCGCATTCTAGTAGTTAAAAAACGAATTGTTGCATAAAAGATTAGTTAAATTAAATTAATTTTTCGTTCTCCTAGTTCGTTACTTACATAAGCGGTAAGACCTCAAATTTAATTAGAACAACCTCGACATTCAAGAGCCCTAATCGATATTTACTAGGCTTAGAAAGAAATCCCGAGATAGAATGCCTATGGGCCAAATCCGCTAATGGGCTATGGTAATGCAAAATTTCAGCTTAATCCAATATGTTACTTGGCTCAATTATAATGACAATGTCAAATATTTCAATTAGCATGGCGTTAACCTTTTACATCCCTCTGTGCATATACCGTGTAACAAACAGTTTTCAGATTAGGGTATTATTAGGTGGAAGTATTTTCATATCTTCGATTGGAACATTCAAATGCCAACAATTCAAACGTCAAAATCTCATTCAATAATTTGAGACAATGAATGAGGTATTAGTATGTTATAGTAATAGTTATGTCATATCGCCTATCCTGAGGTGTAATGAAACTTTCCACCGAGGATCGTATACTGTTTTATTCACAATTCTTTCAGTTTTATTAAACAATTATCAAAATACGAATCGATTAGCTGTTTTCCAACATAGCAAGTTGATAAGCAGTCTGTGAAAATAGATTGCGAATATAAACATTTAATACCTAATATTATACCGGGTGTCCATTTTCAAATTCGGACATGAATTCTACATCGTTTTTAACGTTTTTTGTTAATTTATGGCAATCGTATCGTTAGAAAGGTAAAATTATTACACATCAAATGAAACAATGATGTACATTTGTTTAAATATTATATTATTTTCTAATTTGACAGCAGTTGTCAAAAAATTGACAATTGTCACCGATTATAAATTACTGTTTAAAGTATTTACTGAGAAATGGATAATGAAATGAATATAGAATGATGAAGATTTTTTGTGGTAAAAACCCTTCACAGTGGTTTCACTTTTCGGAAAGTTAGAAATTTGTTTTCCCTTAAATACAATACCAGACTTTCTGCTAGTACTATTCAAGAATATGAACAAATATTGTTAAGTGTTAAGTGTTAAATGTTTTTAACTTTTATTGTTACAGGTTGCAAAGACCAACAAAAGTTGTTTTATTTACATTTTCGCTATTTCATTTTTTGAATTTTAGGTTTGTAATTTAAAAATATTTTGAAATTTGATTTCTTAATTTTTGTGTTTTTTTTGCAATTTTAACAGTTTTTAAGTATTTCGATTTGTTGGATTGCTTTATTAACGTTTTACAGTTATTTTTATTTGTAAGTTGAGAACATTTTAAACAGCTTGTTACTTTTGAAATTCATGTTCGTGTTGAATTTTTATTAAAATTTTAACATTTTCAAATTTTTTCCACCTTTTAATTTTCATTTTTTACAATTTTAACAGTTTTTTTTACATTTTTGTACAATATTTTATTTTTTAGATCTGTTCTTTTTACATATTTTTGGGTATTTTTTAGTTCTTTTAATTGTCGCATATTTTTCGAATTTGGATTTTCAGGTATTTTTTGCAATTTTGACATTTGTCCCGTTTGTCCCAAATAACATTTTAATGGTTTTATGATGTGTGATTTTCTTGACTTTTATGTAAACGACCATTAAATTGAACATTTTCACAGTTTTTACATTTATTGAAATTTGGGCTTTGGGAAATTTCCACTTTCCGTTATTTTTTTAATATTTTTAATTTTGTATTACTTTTTTGTTTTTGACAATTTAAAAATTTCACGTTTTTAGATACACTTATTTCATTTATTACCCTCATAGGTTTTTAGACGTTTAAAATTAGAAAAAAATCTTATATGTAACGCGTTACGAAAAACAATTTCAGCCGGTGCTATTTTGCGCGATATTACATAAAACAAAGCTTTTCGTGACTGGTCTCATAAATAGCTATTATTACGTCATTGTCATTTTGTCACGGAATTGTGTCATCTTATGTATGATGAAAGCTTTGCTACGACTTCAGAGGCCTAGTTCGATAAAGTTAATATACAAAGGGACCATAACTCGTTTCTAAACCAATTTTGGAGAATCGTTCGAATATAACTTTTCGCAATAAACATTTCATGAAGTTTAAGTAAGCAAGTACTGTTTATTATCCTTACAATTATCCTTATTATTCATACGAAAAATAATAACATCCACAAATGTGTGTTATAATAAACGAATATTTTTTTCGACGACTTTGAGGTGCAATATTATTGGACGTATTAAAATTTATTACCCACGAAATTAAAAAAAAGCTCTCAATAATAATTCAAAACAAACAAATATCTCAATAAACATACATATACAAAAATTTTCAACATGCATACTAAGAAGTACGGACGTGTAGGCAAAATCCAATAAGGATAAGCTCAATTTTTTATAATTTAAAATTCCTAAAAATAAGGAATTTAATAAAAATGATATTTATTTGCAATGAAATTAATACATTTAATAATCCATGCGGACACATTTGCGATTTAAAAAATTCTAACTGCCGAAAGGTAGTTAGAATTTATACAATAATATGACCAGGAAGTAAAGGGAATGCAGTGGAAGTGAGAACGTTCTAAATTAATATCTCAGGTTAATAGAAAATTTCTAAGTATACACCTTAAGAAATCAGTTTTCAATCATAAATGCGTTTGCCGATAGACATTTAGTTAAAAAAAAATCGTATTTAAAGTTTTGATTTACGTTTATTTAGAAATATATCGCATTTATTAATTTAATTTTATTTTATACCATTATATTCAAATGCGATATAAATTTACATAATATTCAAAGTATTATCAAAGTAATGAAATAAATGCAAGCGTCTCACGACAAATAACTTGCTTATTTGACCTACCTCCGTACTAAAAAGCTGCTCATATAAAATTCAAATTTTATGGTTCTTGGACACTTTGCGATTCACGTAAAATTACAATATTCTCGCTTCTTACATGAAAATGTTTATTTTCTATGTGCCCAATTTACGTATTAATTTGCATTTGAAAATATTTCCTTGAATTATTTATTTTTTCATATGGAATAATTTCATCGGTTGTTGGCAAATTACATAATTTTCCAATATTGACTTTACTACGATAGTTTATTTATAAATTAGGAGCCTATGGATAAATTTTAATGTGTGCATTGTAATTGACCGTGACACTTGCGTACAGATTGCGCAACATAAATATAAAAGGTAATGTCCATTTAAGTAATAAATGTTTTTATTACGTGTGTTACCGTTTCCTTGCAACGATATTTTATTCACGGTTGCAAACTCGATTAAACATTTAAATATTCAGTAGTTGGCTTCAATAATTTCTATTAAAAAAAAAAAAAAGTGGAAACAGTTATTGCAACGTACCGACACACCTTTTACGCGCAAAAGAATGTTTACTTTTGCAATACGAATAATTGGTTTTCCATCTTTAGCATGTGAAATTGTTCTTTAATGTACGTAACTGGCACGTTAACTTATTTCTCCTTTAAAACATCACCGCCGGATTTAAAACGAACATCTAATAACTAATACAAGTTTTTCAACACGTAACAAAAGAAGCTGTTTCTTCAAGCTTGACGAAACACATGTATATTATGGTCGTTGAACTTAATAAAGTACTTTAATTCTTGGTTCATGACGCCGAGATAGTAATCAAAACGAAATAAAAACGCTTTGACCTTCGAAGGATGATACGTAAACAGCTTATAAATTTGCTACCGGCCTTTAATTTAATTCCGAAGGGCAAATTTTTTTTCGTTTTTATTTATGAAGTTTCGTATGTGTGGGTTTTTTTGCGCTCCTTAATTTCAGGAGGAAAAGACTATAATTACATCGATTCATAAAAGTTAATAAATTATTGTAGTTAAAGTAAAAGTAAAAATTTGTGTTGCCCGTGACCTAATGACTGGTTGAGAATGTTTGTTGATGGTGGATATAACTAAACTTCATTGTTGTGTTTATTGATCTCATACGAGATCGAAAATCTTTCCTTGCTGACAATCGTTCGTCAAATTCGATTTCATTGCAGTATAGAAAATTGAATTAGAAAGATTACGCAACCAACAATATACAGTAAAAGAACGCAATTATTAATGCAGTTCTGATTGATCGGACCACCGGAGTAAACACAGCTATATAATGTGTTTGGTATTCAAACTATCGCTTTGGGTTTACCTTAACCTTTCAATTAGGTATGAAAATACCCGATGGCTATCCATATAAGTTTATCTTACTGCTATTGTTTCATTATAAATTTGCCCACTTTGTTGTTTCACACGTTCGGCTTTAATAAAGCTACCTTATTGGTAAAAAATAATAAGTCTACACATCAAAATGTCGACTGTAACGCGACTGACGTACGTTCGACGTCGGTTAGCACTTCATAAAAATGCATCGAACATCCGAGGCTATCGCTCGACGATTTTTTTCAAACCGATGAATTTTATTTTCCTCCGGTCGCGCATTAAATTACAGGTTGTTTAACATGGTCAACACGCACTTCGATGGACGGAATGCAATTATTTTATGGGAGAAAAGGAATGAAACCTCACGTCATTTCGAAGGGGCGCATCGGTGGAGCGGGCACGTCCCCGCGTCCGCAGCTCGGTTGGAAGCCGGTGCTCATGACATATTACAGGCGCCAGTCGTACGCGATGGTTAATTGAACACGTGCATTAAAAACCCAACGAAGGTTCGGCGTATTTATGTCATGGTAATTGCGCTGTTTGTCGTTCGCGTCGTCGTCGATCTTATTGGTAATTGCGAAATCGGTATTAATATTGATGGGCATGACCGTTAAAAACACCCAGAGTGAGTTAATGGTGGATGGTGGCCATAAATGTTGAAGGAACAGTGATCTCACTACGTACGCCGTAACGTTTAAGGCATACCAAAGATGATGACGGGTAATTGGTAGAATCAATCCGCCACAATCATGTTAATCTTTGAACTGAATCCCAAAGTAGCTTGTAAGTAAGTCGGTCGTGGCAACAACTACAAGCGTTTTAATTGAGTTTGACCGTGAAACTTTTGTACAATGCCAAAAAATACATTTATATTTCATTGAAAGTTTACAGTGCAAAAAAGGTATTTATTTCCCCTTTATGTGAAGATTTGTGACTACTTTTTTATAAATTATTTTACATCTTTAATATATTTGTTATACAAGTAGTATCAGCGATGAAACTGTTTGGATCCAGCCATAAATTAACAATTATTCAAACGCTTACTTTGAAGTACGTACCAAGCCTAGGCTTTGGTTGGTAATCTTCGTAACAGTGCTTGATTCGAATGTAACCGTGGAGGTAATTGTGATTATGATTAAGCGTTTGATGGTATTTAATCAAACGGTTGTCACTATTTCAGTGATTAACTCTATTAAACAATTGGCGAATTCGTACGGTGATAGGAATATGACGGAATGTATTTCTGAAGGAGGTGTTAACAACAGTATACGTACATTCATTATACTATTGGTCAAGACAGCTACATAATACCAGTTGCACTATGACGACGTGGTGGTAGTGTTAACAGATACGGAACGTGGTATGAAGAAGGTGATTGATCGATTATAGAGGCTTTTTGATAGAAGAAAACTGAGAACGAATGCAGTTAGAGGAAGATTGTGTTGTTTAGGAGAGGAAGGGGAATAACAAGGATGTATGTCTTTAAATGAAAGGAAGAAATAAGATTATATCGACGCATGTGTGAGTAGTATATTGTTGTATGGTGTTTGGAAGAAGAAAAAGAGGTGGAGAGAGTGCAGGAAAGGTTGAAAGTCGAGATATCGACGCCAAGGTACGTATATTGTGCTACAGCAGACATATTGTGTGGTGAGGTTGAATGCGGTAAGAAAGCTAGTAAGAAGTGAGATGAAAGTGAGCGGTGGAGTAGGACTGAGAGTGATGGGAGTGGTCGCGAAACAGTGGCACGGTGACGATGAGGTGGATACAGTTGTATGAAAGCGCCGGACTTAGTGTAGAAGAGATGGAACGACCGAAGGGATATAGAAGAGAAAGGTAAATCTAATGAAAGAAGTGGAGTTACAGGAAAGGCAGAAAAGAGTGAGTGATAGCAGGTACAATGGAAAGTGCAAATACCTTCAAATTTTTCTGGGGCAAAAATCTTGCGAAAATGTAGTATATCGTGGGAACCGGAGGATAATTGGTTACATTGGTATAATGAATGTGAGGGAATAGAGTAGGTGGATGATTAAAAGACAAACGCGAAGAAGTGGATAAAATGGATGAATGAGAATGGGGACGGGAAAGCAATAATGAGAAAGATACTCGAGACGAAACGTTGTAACGAAATAGGTGTTAAATGTTTATATGTTATCTTTCAGAGATAAGTAGAAAAAATCAAAACGAACATTGACGTCACAATGTTATTACATATCTAGATGATTTGATGCTATCCTCACAATGTTATTACATATCTAGATGATTTTATGCTATTGCATAAAACTTTTCAACGATCTTAGAAACACAGATTTTCATGCCGCGGACAGTATCACTACTCATGCAACAATTAACAAATCGTTCCCTACCTCTACGAAAAAGGACAGATTCCCATGATAAATTATTCACGATCTGAAGTTAATCAGTAGAAGACCCGCCCTTGGGGCTTTGCAGTTGCAACTCTTCTAAATTGAAGATATCTGCGAGGACAGCCAGGGGCACGTACTGAAGATACGTACAAAAGCAAGATACGAAAGAAATATATTTGTGTTTCGGAGGGAATCCTAAACATCCATATGCTACAAAAGTAACTCTTTTTAACTAATTTGGACATCAGGAACAGATATATGAAAAATGGAATTGCAAACCCTTACCACACTTAAGTAAAGTCTAAAAGCAAAATTTAGAACTATCTAGCTAAGGCGTAACTCTTGAAGTTATTGTCTTCACTAGGTCACTAATGAACACTAGATAGAAATACTGGATTAAATACAAAATACCTTATACTCCTACAAATCCAGCAGCAAATTATTTATTTTATGAAGGATGTAGCAGCGTATATGGATCAATGAATCAAATAGTCTGGATAATGCTATAGGTCTTTTGTCAGAATGGATTAAATGATTTTTGTTTCTTTGTATGAAACTGCTGGTGGTAATTTATGACTTGTTTCTAAGATTAATTGTGTGGCCACAATTAATTTTTTTAGGTCTCTTGAATCAAAAATTAATCGTTTCGTTTGTCTCATTATGTTTGGTTACAGACTTTCCAGGTTATTTCATATTTCTTTGGTTATTCTGTTGAATACTTAAGGATCAAAAAATAAATTCAAAGAGGTCAACGATCTTAAGATATATAATCAATCAAATTTTATATGTCCCTCCATGGTTTCTACCGCGATTTTTGTTCGTTAATCAATTCACTCCACTTCAGTTATGTTTCCTGAGGAAGCGATAAATTATTGCGAAATATCGAAAGAATACTAATTGAGTTTTTGTTTTTTTTGGTTCCTAACGTACGGTCGAAGCTTAATCTAAATATTTCAAACGTTCGTTTGTTTCCTTTTTTGGTTAAAAAAAACAGTTTTGTATTTTGAATTTAATCTTTGACTTTTTGAATAAATTCCCCTGAATTTTTAAATTTTGAAGTGACAATCTCTTTGGCTATTAGAATATGAATACATTTACTAAACATTTTGAAAGAAGTTAATGAGTAAATATGAATAAAAATTATATAATAATAATAATCAAGAGATTATTGCATGTATAGTAAAAATATTGTTGTGGTGAAATAACATAAATTAAATAACGTTTGATAGGCAACCACGAACGTTGATTATATTATTAGACCAGTGATCGTTGATTAAATTATAAATAATGGAAAATCCACTGCCAAGGTCGATCAGGGAAACCACGCGATATAGATTGACGACAGTTATTAAATTTCTCTGAACTTTAACATAAATGTGTCTGATCAAGTAGTACTTAGAATGTATTGTTTATTTATTGTTTAGCATATATGGGCTAAGGTAAGTAATTCGATTAGACTAATTATTTCAGATATTATGTCATCGACTTACTTGCTTTCGAAATGGTTAGACATTTTCTCAGTTCTAAATTTGTTGGAAATCATTTAAGTGAAGATTTCAGTGTCATATGATTTAAACTCAATTTTTCATTTTGCCCTTACTCCTGAAACTCTGAAATATCTCAAATAGGTATCTAGCTTCAATATGTACTAGGCTCCGCAAATATATTTGAATACTTGGAGTTGTCTTTTTCACTTTTAATAAGATTCAGTTTTCCATAAACAATCTGAAACTTATTAAAAACAGTAAACGTTACGCACAATTACAATTGCATATTCCACCTGTCTACTATCACAAAGAGATCAGTGCTATATATTTTGTTTGTCAGGTTCAAAAAACTTAGTTTTGAAAGATCATGCAGATGATCAGGTAGAATGTTCCAGAACATTCCGGAAGTGTCGACTGCGATCGCAGAGCAATGTTTCTGGAATGGAACTTTCGAGAACAATACTTTCCCGAATCCCATATATGCAGAGTTCTCGGAACAGTCTCTGGCCTGATCAGATTTTCAACTTTTCTAACGAGAAGTCTAACTTTCTAGAACATTCCATTTGTGGAGTTTAAAAGGGCAAGTATGATCAAGGCACCGATTCCACAAGGTGACACCAAAAAGTATTCCTCACACACACACAGATACACCATCCAAATTCCTTTGACTTGCAACTTTTCATCCATTAAACGCAACCTAACCAAACCGAACCCGTTTCCCAGCTAGTTTGGTTCAAACTCTTGTAGTGCTACACTGAGATGAAAGGAAATTTAAAAGTTACACGCTTGATTTTTTGTTCTTCTCTGTCCCATATACTTACATGGCCCACATCTCAACGCCCTATACTGTCAACTTTCCTACCATTAAATTTCTTTGGTGCGGTTCCAAGCGCTTCTATCCCTTCATTTCGTTTACTTTGTTTTTTACAACCATCCATATAACAATAAAATAGGTACCACAAGTACATCAAGTACAGATAGTCAACACTATCTTACCAAGTCTACATTTGCCATAATATAGTTCGCCACCGTTTAGCATAACTCATAACTTCACACCGATACACTACACTACTATTTCCTACACGTGCATCGACTAGTTAAGTTCTCTTTTCATCTCATGCAATATTTTTATGTTCCACTCAACTCTTAGACGATATATCACAAAAAAACTGTGTGTATTCATATGATGTAGAGAATGTAATTAAATATTGAAACTATGTATTGTACTTTTGTCTATGAAAACGAAAACAACGTAAGGGATCCTGATTTGGTGTCTATTGAAAAGTCTGCGCAGCCATCTAGAGATGTCGAGAATTTCTAAAAAGTATAGAACAGAGCTGAGGGTCCAGACATCAGCTTTGTAATATTCTTGTAATAGAGTGTATATGTTTGTGTTTTGTTCATTTTTCAAAACGACAACCTTATACCTGCACTTGTATAATAGAACGTTGAACGTCGAACGCAACGCCATAAATCAGCAAAAATGACAATTTAAGGCCAGCAGTGATTCGTTCAAGTTGATCTTAAAATCTATTGATTCGTGTTAATGATCATGAATCAGATTAGATTTTATTTCTCAATATATGAAGTCTATATCATAAATGTATTACTCAAGGCTTATTAGAGCTATAGAGATTCGATCTTCCATCTAATGTATATTTACCATGCCCGAGATTGCCAATTTAATCAAATCACAAATTGAAGTTGGGATTTATCAATTTCTCATAATGCCTTGTTTACTTTCAGTCATCTAATGATTCTGTTAATTGAGTGATTCGTTTAATCAAAAAGGCAGGAGAAATGCTTTCAATTACAGTGGATATAAATTGCCAAAAAACAATCCTGCTCGGTCTTCACAATGACAGAAATTACGTAACCACAACGACTTAACTTTTTATTTAAATCTTGAATTTAAATGGTTGCCCAGATGCATCTAGAAAAATCTTAAAGCATTCACAGATTGAACAATAGCTACTCTACGACGATATCAATGCCTCAAACGACATAAAACGTTTTTTTCTGAAAGTTCAAAGTTAATTTATTAGCTCAATAATGCCGTAATTCTTCCAACACCACATTACCTGTCGCAGTTAATTGTCATTTATGCCATTAATAATTTGAGTCATCGGCGAATTTGTTACTAAATCGTCGATAATGTATATAAATAATAAAAGGGGCCTGGAAAGAGAACCCTGCGGTATTTCATATTTCAAAATTACGGTTTAGAATACATGTTTTTTTCTATTGCCAGTAATAGACTGTGATTCACACAAGTTAAATGCTTTCGTCACGTCTCAGAACAAAATATTTTTCCAATATTAATCAGTTGAGATAGATGGGGTTAAAGCCAGTTGATTCTTATTTTTTATTTTATCTGCCTTATTTTTAATTTTACCCACCGGTACAGTTAAAATGTCTGTCTTTCGCTTATTTCTACACGACTCACGAAACCCATGAACAATCCAACGTTGTTTTTTTTTTTTCATTAATATAATATAAACCACATGTCTTTTTACATCTGTTCCATTCAGCTATTCAGTTCACACGATAGAAACGTACAAACAGCATAATGACAATGATTGAACTATGACAAGTATAAGTGGTGAATAGTGATTCGTTCTGACGGTAGGTTTCCGTATATCTTCATCGCGTAGCTCTCGAATTGCGACCACGTTGTCGCACGTTTCTCCGCTGCTGTGGCATAATACAGAACGTTTGAGTCCTGCTCTGCGACAACCACATATTTTTCTGCACGTCGTCTTGCATTTGCAGGAAATTGTCTTCAGCAAACATTCTGGTGCTGGAGCGGCACTTGTAACGATTAGTTTTCTTCCACCCCCACTCCCTAGCATCGGCTTGATACTACAGCCAACTGCTGGTACGTCTTGTATATATGTATGTTGTCGCGGTTGTGGTGTGGGAAGAGCTCAAGTGGGAATGAGGGGGAGCGGTAATGTAAAAACAAAAAAACGTAAGCGATTAGGAAACCCCAGCGAATCGTACGATGGCATAAAAAGTATGTATTTGATTCCCGAATACTGAACTACCAGTAACCCCTCTCCCATCGCCGATTCGCCAAGGAAAACCGCACTTACAACTTTTTCAGGGCGGTACATTTGTTGGTCTAATTCAACTGGACTACATGCGCTATTTTTTACTGCAGCTTCAAACGATATCTCCGGAAGGTGGGAGTAAATTTTCGATCAGTAGTGGAGCCTTATTCTCATACTTGACCCTTCCTACAGGCGGGCTACCAATTGCATGTAATTTTTTTTCCTTTTAAGCCGCCAATGACAAGCGCTTCACGATATCGATAGATCACTTTTTACTTTCTTATACATTATGTATAAGTAAGTATAGGAATCATGAAAATTTTCGAACTCGAGATTTCAACGGATATACACGTTTTGAGGTCCCCTGAATCGTTTCTGACTATTTTCGGAATGACGTCTGTGTGTGTGTGTGTGTGTGTGTGTCTGTGCGCGCTCTAGCGTCCAAAGGATTATAGCTAGAGCTCTGAAACTTTAAACTTAACATTTGTATGTAGCAAGGAGGAAAACGTCCTATTTTGAACGCAATCTCTTAACCGGAAGTTTCATTTGAAAAGTTTTTTCGAAAAATGTAGTATAACGCGAGTATAAGAAAGTTCAGTGCGGACCACTACAGATTTTTTAACATTACCTTGTACCTGGACATCAAAGTTACAAAAAAATGATGTCTACTAGATTTTCATGGAGTGTATGGAGTTTGATTGTGTATTGTATGCAGTCAATTGGTTATCAGTTTGCTTAAAATAAGTAGTGAAATAGCGACTTAATTTTCCTTGTCGTTGTGAGGGCAAATGTTATTTTATTAACTAAAGGCTTATTACAAAACAACAAAAAAGCAAACTAGGCGATACGCCAATACTGAAATATTAAACTGATACTAGAAAAACGAAATACTAGAATAAACAAAAGAAACAAAATTGCCACCAAAGGTGAGTATGAAAACAACTACCTAAAATAAAACCAAAAGTGGTGGGTAAATTGCCAGGCAAAATAGGATAGATCAGGAAGTGAGTCATGCGTTTCACACAAATGGAAAAACTTGAAAATATCAATAATTCTCTGTTGATCGAAAATATCTAATTCAAATAATTTTACTTGAATTGGATTTCGTTCAATTGCAGCGAAGCCGTGCATCGCATTTCACTGCATAATATGTAATATGGAAATAAAATAGTTGAAGTAACACTGCTGGTATTACACGTTCAAATATATAACCGGTCCCACCAGCAATTAGTTGCTTCGCAGTTTTATTGAAACTTCCAGTTTTTCACACGGCCTGGCCTGCCGTATCTTATATGCACAGTGAATTGTACTTAACGTGCGCAGGTCAACCGCTTTAGCATGCAAACTAACTCGGACTATGTTTACGCTAGACGGGTACGAATATAAAACTGAACAAAGGGCAATATAACGATGGATTGCGTTGTCAGGCTGTTCATTTCTGGCATTGATTTCGCATTGTCACTCGCGGACGTTTGCAAATTTACGTGGACTGCGTAAATATTTGAAAATGACCGGTTAACGTTGCGTGCGTTTAAAACATTAAATGACCGGACGTACGTTTATTTTGAGCCCGTATTGCACATGGTCGGTGTCAAATATGTACTGAAATAATTTTATCTAATTACTTGGATGGGGTAACAACAAAAATGAACTCCATAACAAGTTGGCAAACACTAATCATTACTGACGCTTCATTTTTAGTCAAAAGGATTTCGTGCTTACAAGTACTAATTCCTAAGTAAATTAAAGAAAACACAATGTTAAATGATACGTTGGTCTCAATAACAAGTAAACTAAACCCGTCGATCGCTACTCGATATTTCATTTCGACTATGAACCAAATAAAACACGTTCATGAAAAGTGAAAACTAGACATAAAACGTGTTTCAGGAATCTTTGACAAATAAATAATAAATATGTTTTTTTTGTGAATGAAGAAATTTTATATGCTTTGAATATTATTCTTCATAAATAGGAGTACTTTAATAAATATCATTCGATGCAGAAAACTCGACTTTTTGGCACCATCCCTATTTTGAATGAACGGATGAAATTTAAAGCCACGAGTCGTTCAAAAGCCGATCGCTGTGTCGACTCATAATAATTTAAAAACACACAACCTGATTTCCACTCGTCCAAACACATTTTGCACTTTGATTTTAATCTGCGAAACTTGATATTTTGCATACTGATTTACTAAATCTGCTGTTCCAGATCGGGTCATAAATTATCTATGAATTATGCAAGGCACATAGCTTGCATAATTGCCGTTCGTGTAAACCTGCACTTTCGCAAACGGAACGTCAATAAGTATTTTTAGAATGCTTAGTATGCCCATGGCTGTCATCAACGAGAATTTATTTTCGAATTAACTCCTCACATTGTGATTAATTGGCGCCAGTGTAAGTCATTACCACGAATCGTTAGGGTTCATTAATGTAATTAATTTTTTTTGTTTCTATCTCCAGCCCTGCCCCAGTAAAGACTTACGTGATTATTCAAACATTTCCTTAATTGATACACGTTTTATCGATATTAACATATCTGGATAACTGTTTGACTTGTACTCACTGGAACCACACTTAACAGACCATTTACGCATATTTAATATATGATTACTTTCATATGAAATACACCAACCCAACCCAACCCAACCCAACCCAAACCAACCCATCCCAACCCAACCCAACCCAACCCAACCCAACCCAACCCAACCCAACCCAACCCAACCCAACCCATTAAGAATTAGACTACAATTTTGAAACTTCGGTAAAATAATGATTTATTATCAAGTAAGAATCGATGAAAGTTTAGTAGCAAAAAATGAAACAAAAATTAATATTTTTCAAAAAATAGCTAGTGGTGGGTTGCATTGACGCGCAGCTATGCATGCATTGACTCTTCTAACCATGCTCTCTATTAAGTGGTCGATCTTCTCCTGGGGTATCTCGTTCCACGCCACCTATAGATGGTGTCCAAGTTCATCCAGATTCTCAGGAGGCCTGGGTACTTGTCTTAGTCGCCGACCCATCATGTCCCAGACATGTTCAATCCGATGACATTGCAGGCCTGGACAGAATCTGCAATCCAATTTGCTCTAGGAACCTTCTTGTAACCAAAGCAGTGTGGGGTCCTGCCGGTTCCAGAACGTTGTCCATATAACGACGTGCGTTTAATGTGCCTGGAATGAACGTAAGGGGTGACCTTCGTCCGGCACATATCGCCCCCCACACCATAACCCCAGGTGTTAAGGCTGTGGGTCGTCTTTGAACGAACTCCAACTTCCGTATTTCCCCTCGAAGTCGCCGCACCCTTCTACTACCATCATTCACCCATAAACAAAATCTTGATTCATCACCATTGATGAACCCACCCTTGCCGTTCTTGACACCGTGCAAGTTTGCTTTAAGGGGAGGTGTTAAAGGAAGTCGAAGGTAAGGACAGTATGAGTGAAGCCCAAAGGAACAAATTCTTTTGTAAACAGTTGCCATCGACAAGTGTCGGTTAAAAGCTCTCGTCCAATCCACAGCAATCGACCTCCTTAGACCATCCACCTAAGGAGTCAGTCTTCACGTGCGTTGCTTCTTCGGGCGGGTTTTCCAGCAGGACGACGCCTATGAAAACCTTCTTCAGACCATAAAGACCATATCCGAGCAACTGTAGTGTGGTTCCAATTCAGCCTTCTCACAATCTCTCGGAATGAGAGACCCGTCTCTTTCATATCCCTATCAAAGTCATGGATATGGGCGAAATTTCGACGACATCGCACTGGGGGCATTTCAAGGCGTCTACTTGACAGAGAAATAAAGTGACATTTTGTGGGCAAAAATTCATTAAGTGCTAGGAAGAAAATATTGAAAGTTGGAGATAGCAATGGTACAGGAAACATATCAGTTGAGTTTTTTCGCCGAAGACTTTCATCCTTTCTTAGTTGGTAATAAAGCATTATTTTACCGAAGTTTCAAAATTGTAGTCTAATTGTTAATGGATAACATTAACACATTTAAAACGTTGCCAGCTAAATTAAAATTATTCATGACTCATTTTTCGTGGTAGTTAGAGCAAACATTCGATCGGAGTATTCCCTGCCAAATCATTTTTTTGTGTCAATGTCAGTTCGTACCAAATCTTTCGCTTGTAACATTGACTTTCACTTGACTTCAAGTTATTAAGTTACTGTTATGGGTACTTCCGTTCATCAACTCCACTTGTTCGACGTCATATTTGCAGTGGATGCCGTTAGAATGCGAAACATGATTAATTATTGTTTGTCCACTTCGTAAAAATACCACCGCACGTTTTTCGCCGCCGCGAACGTTCGAAGCCGGCGCAAAAAAATGTGGATTCACTACCGCAGAACTAATTCGCTTGAAGCGGTCGTTATCCTTTTTTTGTTTATCTATAACGTTATGCAAGTTGAACGAACTTGAATTTCATATTTGGTGAGGACAATTAAACTCGTTTGTCCATAAATTGAGTTAAAATACACGTTCGGAAAGCGACGATTATGCACTTCCATCGTACGTACGATCGCGCTCGCGCTCGAAGACCAAGTTACAAGGTTATTTCTTGAACTTTTGCATTCAACAGGGACATGCCTCATTGCGTCCCCCTTTAAATACATGCAACGTGTACTACATACGTCGACGTGTCTGATTGTTCGAGATAATTTATCGTTCTATTCCGAGTCGTTCGGTGCTTTATCGAAACGAAACGTGCTTCAAATTGCAATGTTGTTATTATTTCCATGAATGGAATGAAAATAAAAATTATGTTAAATGTGGCAACGATTGCGTCAAAGTGACTTGAAGAAATCCCCTAGAAAGTGCATATAATAAAGGCTCTATTTCAAAGGCTAATTGCGAACGAAACTCGCGGAGAAATCTTTTAACCAAATCGTGATTTTCAGGTCGTACACCGTGCATCAAAGTGAGCTGTTTATTTATTTTTCGCATTTCGCCTTCGTTCCGCAAACTCGTAAAATCTTTATTTACAAATGCCATAAAACCAGTTTTCTAGAATTCAGCTTTTTTATGTTTCCAGATTTTAATTAACTTTTTGTGTAGGTTTCCTGTCATTGGAAAATGAAAGACTGGATTCAAATAAATCGTTTTAGTGAATAATATAACTACAATTATAATTAAAGTTTTCAAAATTAGGATTCTTATGTAATGTTCTATTTTATTTGGTAATCAGACAGAGAAGTGAAGGAAGGAAATGGAGGAAAATTTGTCTCTCTGTCGCTTTGTGTGTGTATATATATAATATACATCTACAACGGGGCGAATTCTTTCAATGGATATGCAAATCCCTCTATCATTTACATTTTACTCTAATTTCAGTTGATTTATTTTTTTTAATCCTAAATCTGCCCGTGGGTTTGTTATGACACAGAAAGCATTACTGGGTGATTTTAAAAATGTAAACTAAGTTAAATCTAGAGTCTACTTGTCTGTGTGTGGTTATAGGTCTTAATCTAAATTTATCTGACTAGTGTTGTTAGGTCAGATGGCAGTAATCGTTTCAGCCTACGCACTTTATTGACATCAGGCAATTTGATCGGTTAGCACATTAGAATGAACTAATATATAATTTCACTGTATTCTGCACTGAATCACGTGTCAAGGCACGTTGATGATGGCATGCAATGCATGTTTTTGGAAACATTACATGATGTTAATCTAAAAGGATATACGAAGAATGGAGGATTCTTGTCTATGTTTTTTAATTGCAACATCCTTATACCAACCAGAAAACCAGCAACACTCTTAAACACATAGTAGTCCAGGATAGTTAGCTCGCAAAGTAGCAAATATCTACAAAATGGAAGGACAAGCCAATTTTTTTTTAGGATAAGTGGAGGGTCATTAGAGATGCCTAAATCCGCCATCTTGCCATCTTGGAAAACAGGTAATCGTCGATATCTTTGCTCCTACTGGTTGGAATCATACAAATTGTTGAGAATTGAGTGATGTACAAGTTTTATTTAAAGAAGTTTTCGATAAAATCGAAAGGGGGCAATATTATCGACAATAAACATTCGTAAGCATGAATGGCACTTTTTTATCCGTAACTTTTTTTCCTTCACAGATATCGAAAATTTCTTCGAATAATAAGTTATAGGCAATATTTTTCAGTAGGACCAGAGATATCGACGATTACCTGTTTTCCAATTTTGTTGGATTCCGGCGGATTTAGGTATCTAATGACCCTCTACTTATCCTAAAAAATTTGGCTTGTCCATCCATTTTGTCATTTTAAAGTCTAATTATCCTGGACTATAGACATTTACTTTCACCGACTGAGCTATAAAAATGGAATGATCAGCTCTACAAACCATCATCACCCTGATATCTGGCGATGTCTTCTTGAGAGAATTGAATGTAATATTACAATATTGAAATTAAAAGACATATTCTGATTCATGAAATAAATTCTTATATATTAACAAAAAACACAGCAACATCAACGACAATTTGTCAAAAATGAATGAAAATTATAAAAGAAAATGAAAATTAATTAAGATGTAAAATAAAAAGTGAATGGATAAAAATGTAAAACTTCTCACCCCTAATTTAGTCGATCACCTCCGACGTCACCTTAAACAAATAAAATAAATGTTATACAATTTTTAGAAGTAACTTATGTGAGCGCTTCAGCGCCATTGCGATGAATTATTAACTCGTTAATTTCCTAGTTAATTTTCCTTATCTTTCCGTTTACTCTGCGCATACAGGAGCAATAAGTGCCCCGTGTTATATTTTTTAATTTGTTTAGATTTTACGATTATTTATAGATTATATTTGACTGGGAAATTAATTAAAATTATTTAATAATTTTAGCTATTGTTGGACTACATATTAAATAATGCACTTGCTTTCATAAAATAAATATATAAGTTAATAGTTTTAATTATTTTCACCCAGATTCAGTTTACTGTTGAGGAAACTAATAATGTACTCATCTTAGATACCCTAGTCATCAGAACACCTGAAAATAAGATCGTAATAGACTGGTACAAAAAGAGACACATTCCGGTAGATTTTTGAATTTTCGTTCAATACTTAATTCGAAGTAAAAGTTATACAAATACAAGATAACATTTAAATATAAACTATGATTATTGTAAAGCAACTTCTAACTAAGTTGCTTCTCTCGTCTTGGTTTTCTGAGATTCTGCTTCTCTTTTTTTCCTCTTGACATAGGAGATAGGCTTAGATCAAAAATTAATCTCTGCAGTAGATGTGGAAGGTATGGGTTCATCGCAATCATGGCGACGGTCTCTCTATTATGATTCTGCATCTTTTACTTGTGAAATATCCGAACTATCTGCGTTGGACACAGCTCGTTTGGAAGTTTCAGAATCAGGACGAGTCTTAATAATCAATGTCTTTGCCTTATTGGCAGGGTCGAAATCTTGATTCAGATTGAATCAGAATTCAGTGGATGTATCCCAGCAGATCCGAAGCCTGATACGGCCTTCTCCATCAATGCCACTTTCATGAAAGCATTGTCCAGTAATTCTGCTAATTCATATTCTGCAATTTTCTCAGGGTAAGTCGAAGTCAAATATAAATCATATTCCCTATAAAGTGCATTTTTCAACGGTCCGAAGAAAGTTATGTCTAGAGGTTGTGATGTATGCGACGTGTGGTGGCAGAGAAACCATATGGATAAAATTTTCCCTACAGCATTCGTAACTTTCAAGTGAGACGTGAATCGTGCGCAACTTGCTCCCCATTGCGCACTATTACCCCAAACCAACTTACCTCATAACTTTTAATTAAAGACGCAATGAATGGAACTGAACAAATCGTATACGTAAATCATAGTAATACAGCACCTTTGGCTCTGACCAGATTTGAACGAGTAACTTAAGTAACAATGTCTTACCTTGTTATGGTCTACAAGCACAACATAACAACGAAGTACAACGAAACATACATCTGCCTATACATTGCACATAAACTGACGCGGAGGGTTGTAAACGGTGTTACTTCTAAAGCGATGCGGTAGATGGCAAGACAAGTCAAGTTACACGAGAAACCAAAGGGTGCATGATAACTCCCTGCGCACAATTCCCCCACTTTCCCTTATACATAGCTAACTTAGGAATTATAATTTCCTGTTATTTTGGACAAACTAACTAGTTTAGCCTAATCATGAGATGCGGGTGTCCTAAATCGAACTTTTGTAGAAATAAATTAATGAAGTTCTAGTTGCTTTAGACGTCATTTTATGTCGCGTTATCTTAGTCGTACCTACATCAGGTAGTTTCTTGACTACGTTGTGGACATCTCCATCTCTTCATTTGATAATTACATTCTCCTATTTATGCTTCCAACTCACAATAACTACCTGAGGTCCTACATACTTGATATTATTACATCCATTTCCTGCATAGAAACCTCTTTATTTTTATTTTGTGCGTAAAATTTACTTTTATAGTTCTCATTAATTTATTAAAGCGTGTAATAATATTTAATTAATGTTTAATAGAATTCGCCTGCTTTCTGTATCTATGTTCTAGCGTTAACCCATAGCGTCGTTGCATGCCCAACCTTTTTATCTGGCACCTGGCGATTTATTTATTCAGCTGCCGTATCGATTGCTGGCACTATTTTTGGAGAGGTTACTGTGGGATTAAGGAGCATCCACGTTTTTTAAAACGATTATGAGTAATCGGCCGTTCTGTTGGCATGGCTTTGTGTAGCGGAGTAATTCTTCAATTAAAAAAAAAATCATTTACAGATAATTATTTATGGTGGATCCATCGCGCAGTCGTTCATCTATTTATGTATGGGTATAATTACCTTCACGAATTCGGAAGCTAACGTCGTCATCGCGTCCACGTGACTTAATTGATTTGTTAATTACTCGACGTACTTAAAAAATCTCAATATAGTTTCATTTGTTAGATGTTTCCAGATATTGTTAAACAGAATGGGAAAATATAGTGGAGCTGCATTAATCTTAACAGTGAGCTAAGAAACTCAATTAATTTAGTGATTTGCGTTTTTAATATTAGATGTTACGTGGCTTTTATTGTTAAAATAAATCTTGGTCGCCTTGAAAATTTTCTTCGGATCGTCGTTGGCGAGTTTTTGTCGCTAAAATTAATGTTTGTTTATATAGAATCGCTGAAAGCTTCTTGTAATTTATTTATATTAATGTAATATAATGTTATTCATTAATAATTCAAAAACCACTAGTGATAGAGATTATTCTGAAATTAATTCGATCAACCGGGGAATCTAAAAATATTTGTCGTTGGTGCATTTTCTACTGAAACTAAAAATTGAATAACAATACGTGTGTTAAGAACCCCCACCCCACCTTCATTTTAATATCTTATTAAAATAAAATTACTATTAAGGCAACAAATCTATTAAGGCGCCTGACAAATACAATATGCAAAATTTTAGGAAGGCATACATCGATTCAAGTTTTCCTTGGCTAGCAATCGAAAGTCTGCTTATTTTTTATGAAAACGTACAAAAAACACTATAATTGCGTCAATTTTTTTATGCGGAACGCACACTCGGATAATCATCGTTAACACAACATCTAGCAGTAAAAATAATTATAATAATTACAACAGTAGCGGATGATATTAATAAATAAATTGTCACGTATTCAATTACACACTCTATTAACTAAAGTGTTTTTGTTTCTATCTGAATATACATTATCTGAATATTCACATGTACATAAGCCAAGTACACTGTCAGTTAATTCGTGTTGGCATCGGAAGAAGGCAGATTTTGTCTTACAATTTTGAACATTTTTTATAATATTTAGGAGACGTGATTATTGCGATGAATCGTCTATACCGCTATTGCTAGTTTATAGCATCAAATACTTCGACATGTTGCAACCGCACTGCCCACTTAATTTATCTCCTTTATCTATTCCACAACAATCTGATTTTTATTGTTATTGAATTATTTTCCATCTTCATCTTCTTTAGATATTGCGTTAGTTCCGGCAACTATCTTAACTCGCGATATCATCTGTCCGCCACTCATCGATGCCGCTTCCTTGCAGACTTGAGCTGCACACGAATCAAACTAACGACTCATATTAGGCGTATAGTCTTTGCATATTTCCGCGTAATTATTGAATTTTCCGCGTAATTATTGAATCGCCGAATGAGCAAATAAAATTTTATAGTTTAATAAACATTCGCTGCAGGTTGTTAAACGAATTCGCCGACTTTAGCACGAAACTAATCTAATTTTCGCGGTGAGCGTCCAATTATTTCCGCCAGTCTTACGCGATAATGAAGTAGTCAGATAGCGGCCATAAATCTACATCGCGTCATTTAAAAATAGTTTCTCGCAATTACAATTGTAACAGATATGCATCTTTAATACATGTCATATAAAGTTCATTAGTTTGATGCAACTAGGCATTTATGTTTTGGCGAATCATTAAGAACGCGAATCACATATAAGCCATTTAAATGCAAAACGATTCGCAAGACGTAACGAGACATAGGAAGTTGTGGCGGTGAGGATATTCTCTATTACTGGAGGGCATTGTTTACCTCACGCCGAACGGATTTCAAGTTTGCATAAGAAAAATTATTGGTAAAGAACCATAAGGAAATCACTATCAAAATCACCATTAACTGAAAAATACATTGAATGACGAATAATGGCCATGGGTGTTTTCCAGTGAAGATATTTGGAGTCATAGGAAGTTGTGTTAACAAAATGCAATACAGTAGTGTCATCTACTACTGGATTTTATTTTTGATCTTGGGGCGAAAGTGGTAAGGTTTCTGTGTTAACGTAGGGACAATATTATGGGAAAACCACCTTAAGGAAACTGACCAGATCTCTGCTCATTTTTTTTTTATTTACACCGAGTATTTGCGGGATCAGTTGCATTTGAAAATTATAAAGCCGTAGAAACTAACTTCTAATAATTTTTCCATCTTTGCCTATTTATTTGCTGTCATTTGTTTAAGTACATGTAAAATTATTCACTTTGGCAAGTTATGTGTCTTGCTTGTATAAATTTCGTACGAACGCTGCAAAATATATGATAATATTATATTCTTCATTTCTAATTCTTCCATTCGTATGCACGATGGGCGCTTCAGCCAGCACACTCAATCTAACCTATAAAAATGAAGAATAAGTTTGATGGCTGGGGACGAAGAGACACCACTTAGGAACATACAATAAATTTTAATACGCGCATCGCACAAGATGTTTTATGGAGATTATTCCAACGGTTTATGGGATTGTGTATACAACTCATTGCATGTTAACATTTTCCGGTATTTTAATGGCTTAAATTTACACATTAATATGGTAATGCACTAAACATGTGATTAATATTCCGGAAAAATTCATAATGTATGATTTATGGGCAATAATGATTCCGCAATTCTTTTGTTTATTTATTTTATTGTTGTTCGGATGCGATTATTACGTGCTTCACGATTCAACGATTTAATTTCACCTCGCGAGCCACTCTTGGCTACGCAAAATAGTCATTAAATAATCCTTGGCAATGATACCTAATTATTGTGTCACTGGTAATGATAAATTGCTAACCGCCACATGTCGCCCTAAACGCTCGTTATCACATCGTTGACCCTCGGAAAGTTCAGTATATTTGCTCCAGATGGGTTTTTCAAGACTACGACGGAGGCATCAATTACAATATTGCTCTGTAAGTATTACAAACAACTAAATGAGATGCATGTCATATTCAAAGCATTGAATTATTGGAATTTCACAATATAAAATTTATATAAACATCGTTTGATTTCCGAGATTTTCAAGCGTTTTCATTATGAAATGTGTGTACATGGCTGTAAATTTTACGACCTTTTCCATTTGCATACAATAGTAGCAATGCTCTTCATCGTTTCAGGAAACCTGCGAATTATTTACATGCATACATCTTCCAATATCTCCAGACGTCATTCTGCTTTTAGTCATCTGCACTTCCACCTACACTTTTCAAGAAAAAATACCATTATAGCGATTTCTTTGAAGTTTTGCTGTAAACATAAATGTAATGTGGTTTGGGATCTTCTTTTGTGAAATTACTTAATTGTATTTCGCCCTTGAATCTTCTTGCCTTATCTACTTCCCACTTCCTATACTCCCACTCCACTTATCGTAAATTATTCGCTCTATTATCGTTCAAGAGAGACGTAGGATAATGCTCTCGGGCAGTCCTCTTTCATAATAATATATATTTTTTAATACATTCAACCACCGACCCACCTCTGTCCGTTTACAGCCACCGCAACAACTGTATCCGCAGCGCAGGCGATAATAAAATTATTTTATTACAGTAGTAAAATATAACAAGCGACATATCTGACGCTAGTACAGATAGGAAAAAACATAATAAATCCCAAAAAATATCATGTAAAGTAAATCTCCAACACACAAATAACTCTCAATAATCGTAATAGTCACCAATTCATGGAGTTATTGGCTTAAAACTATTTATGTGTTACAAAACGCGACTAGGCCGGATAGCTTATCAGTGACAGAAAGTTTGTTCCTGTTCCACTCTATCTCCCACTCGCATTCATATTCCATTTGTAACCCAGCATCCAATGTGACGTTTCATTTTTTTATTGTTTATAACTGCCGGAACTGCGATATTTCTTATTATGCTGCGGAACCTGCAGCTCTCCCCCTTCATCGGCATATGCTGCCTATAACTCAACTGTGTATTATTTTCTAAGTTAAAATAATATTTTACAATTTTGCAATTAATGTCTATTACGATTTGAAAATTTCACTTGTGGGCCCTTTATTGATGCTGTTATTGCCGAAGGCGAATATAATAACAATATTATTTTGTACAATTTGAACCATGGTAATGTGGTTATTCGAAGCTTGCCCCCAAATCAACTCCACCAGTGCAAAATATTATTTTTTTCCGCAAACTGTATAAACCATTTCAACTTTTTCACCACTCAATAAGACAATGTGTGCTCCCTTACCACTTCAATTATGCAAGAACAACCATAAGCTATCGATGAATCCGCCTGTCTATGATTCAAGTGGAGGCAGTGATTCTACCTCTCGCTTAGGTTTCATTTTTTTTATCGTGCGTTTCTTGTTTTTGAACACACAAAATTCTCTCTGCCTCCACTTTACTGGAATTTCTAAATCCTTATGGATAGACATGATTGCTATATGACCGACGTGCAGCAACTATTCCCATTTCTCAAATCAATCACAAACATCGTTACGTTAATCAAATATACCAACGGTCCCAAAATACTTCCTTGTAGAACTCCCAATTTGTTTTCTACTTTCACACTAAGTTGTACGTTAAACTTCTATCTACGAAATATATAGTTTCCAAAGTTTGTGCGAAACATACCGCTCCATAATTTTTCTATGGAGGGCAGGATTGATATTGGGCGGCAATTTTTATAGTTTTTATGCCCTCCACCCTCATTAATAAATTATTTTACCATCTTCAACGACGGATTTATAAGAGTCATTACCGCTTGTACATTCTCTTCTATTATAGACATTCTCTTCTATTATAGACATCTTTATACCATCCATCGGCGATGCCTCCAGATTTGTTGCCTTTGGCAGCAACATCGACTACAATTGCCTTTTTGGATGACCACCATTCGTTTCTCCACGTGGGTAAAAAACATTGATGTCGCCTTCGTATATGGTAGTTTGTGCATCATCTACAAAATTTTTGGCACATTTGTTGTCTGTATTGGGATCCTCGTCCTTCATATTTTTTTTTATTAACTTGTCACCTACTTTTCTTTCCTTTTTTCAAAATTAAATAAGTTATGATAGTATAGTTTTTTAGCGTTTACAACCTCCGCGTTTACTTTGAAAATATTGAGAAAATTGTAACTGGCAATGAAACGTGGGTTCGTCACTATGATCCTGAAAGCAAACAGGCGTTGATGCAATAGAAACAAGGGCTCTCAACCGCTAAAGAAGTTTAAGTTCCAATATTGGGCTGGCAAGGTTATGACCACTGTTTTTTGAGACTCAGAATGAATTTTACTATTAGACTATTTGCCACATAAGACAACGCTGAAGAGTAACTATTATTCTGATATTTTATTCCAAACAGGTCATCGAAAAACCCGAAAGAAAAAAATTAAATTCCGTTTTTGCACGACAATGCACGGTGCACAAGGCCCAGGATGCTCTTAAGGATTTAGAGTTTGCATAATTAAATCGTCCAACATATAGCCCCGACTTAGCACCCTGTGACTTTTTCTGTTCAGGACGTTGAAAAAGCAGTCGAGGAGAAGATTTACTAACGTGAGCGGTTGAGAGTTTATGCAAAGCAACAAACATTTTTTTTATTGTTTATTTTCCTCTTTTTTTAAGAGATTATGTCATGTTACGAAACACATACAATTAATTTAGCGGTTTCCGTTTTCATTTGGCAAACATTAAAATTTATTTTCAACGAATCGCTCTTTCCTGCCGATGGTTGCGAAGTAGTCATTCTGAATTTCTATAATTGCATAGTGCATGTGTGTTTGGGATGGGCATTGACGCCGAGGTGTCGTTAATAGTCACACATAAACTTTTTATCATTGGAACTTGGTTTAAAATACAATACTCATTTTCTCTCATTCGTTCTTCCCGAATTCGTATATAGCAAAAACTTATTTATTTATTTCGCAATCTTTTTCCGCGTGTGATGTCATTTTAACAACCTCAACGTGGCCGGTGTTTGTTTACGCTCGCATCGTTCGTAAGTCGTCATAATACGAATGGCCAAACTTCGATCCTAAAGGACCGGGATTGCTAGTATCGAAAATGTTGGCCCTTGCAACAGCAGATATTCCATACTAACGTAGCTCTTACAGTAAAATTTGTGAATTTTTAAACGAAGGCCATGCATATTCTGGTAATGTAGAGAGCTGTTCTCTTTCCGCCCAGCCTAGTAAAGTAATACACAATTTATCGACAAAACACATTCATTTAGAATTTCTCTAGGTATTGCCCCCCCACAGGCAATGCATTTTTGCATCCGTAAAAACACTTTTCTGAACAGTTTCTCCAATCTTCTCCAACCTTAACTTACTCTTTACACGAAATTATTAGGTGTTAGGTCTGGACTATACGGCGAAGACCCATTGTTTCAATATTTTGGGCACTCCAATACTCGTTCGAACAGATGTGTTGTCTTAGTGCAATATAGTCATTTCTCGCAAACAGTACTGTTCAATCCAAAAAACGTGTCCACCATTTTTTTGTTTCAATTTTTACGAACAACTTTGTTGGAGCTGATTCGTTCTCAAAGACCCAAACTGCAGACAATTTCTTTTCTGGATCACAGCAGCAAATGTGCAACAAATGCAATTTTTTTGAACTGGAGCCAAATTGTCAGGTATCCGACGGGTACAAAGCTTATGTACCATCAACTATTTTATGAAAAATGCTCTGACGCTAATCGTTGAAAGTTGATGAATAGTCCGGACAGTATAAGACCAACATTATTTTCGTTAATTGATTCCATGATTTCTTTGAGAAATTATTGAAATTGTGCATTCTAAAAACCTTCAAATATATTTTTGACAATTTTTGCTAGTTACACTATTGGATACAACTACGTTAAAATGTCAAGCCAAATTTGTTTAAAAATATCATAGCCTGATAGAAAGGGTCAGCGAAAAGAGAACAGCCCTCGTATATTAAGCTGTGTAGTAGTCCACTGGGCTATCTCTAATTACAAGACAAGATAATATTGATTTATTTTTGTTTTGCATTTTTATGTATTACCGGTTGTATAGGGGTTGAATCGCGCGAGATCGATATGTCAATACAAATACAGATGGTAAACATACATTGATTAGGTAACAACGAACATGAGGCAATATTTACCTAACTACTGATATGTCTCACTGGATTTGCTCCTAGTTCGGTCGATAATCATATTTCTTGCAACCATAGAAAATTTACATTAACGCCTCTTTCCACCACGATGTCCTGGGTGTACCATCAGAGATTAGGTTGGAGCAGGCGGTCCGTAAATTTTACCAATTTAATCTCGTGTTGCAGAGCGTCGATTAGCTATTTTTAACCCATTTAGATCAATAGTCAGTTTGGGACAATTTAGGCACGATCTGTTGAGACTAGCTTTGTTGTGCATTTTGGGTGCTTCGTCATTAGAAATTTCTGCTGGTTTCATACAGCTTACTACAAACGGAGCAGTTATGGAGCTCTGCATATTTACTGCAGCACACGTAATTGGCTGCATTAAGGAATCAAATAAGACTTAAT
Organism: Geotrupes spiniger; assembly: GCA_959613385.1. NCBI lineage: Eukaryota > Metazoa > Arthropoda > Insecta > Coleoptera > Geotrupidae > Geotrupes > Geotrupes spiniger. The sequence goes on along the minus strand of OY390737.1, from coordinate 8,487,952 downwards.
TTTTAATCACACACAATGGGAATTCTTTCCCAACTGAATGTGTCAGCAACCAGATAACACAAAGAGTTCAAATTGAGATTCGAATAAACACGTTTTTAAAAACTATTTTATTCAAAATACCAAACTGCGATTTATTTATTTCGTCCTTCTATTAAAATCGAAGCCTAACTAACATAATATTAATTATGAATATTTTATTGGATATATAAATAAGCTGACGCTGGTGTCTTCTTACAGTTGAGTCGTCTTATAACTATTATATAATATTAATTAAATTGGTTTTATATTTCCAGGCAGACAGTTGCGCTCGTAGCACTTGGATTAAAATGCAATTAACATCACCAATGCAGTAAAATTAATGTCATAATACTTTTCACTATTCTGTCACCATTTCTTCGATGTGTACATTTTTTAATTTTAATTTCAATTTTGGTCTCATCGACACGACTATCATTTACTCTTAATATTTTTCAAGTACTTTATAAATAAATAAATATTACAATCAAATATTTACAATCACTTACATATGCATACTGCGTTATTAATATTACATAATAATCTGTGAACATTCAAACATACGCTTTACAACAAAATCGTACCTGCAATTAACAATTGTTAGCATTAGCAATTATATTCAAACGTGAAATGGACGTACAATGTGTATAATACAAAGTGATTTCATATCACATTATTGAAATATGCAGAGATGATGTAACTGCTTAATCAAAATAAAGATATAATTGATAGATGAAAATTCTAAATATTGCAAGTGACATGGGTTTGTTATAATAAAGTTGAATTTAATTTCCTTTGCCCATGTACATATAAAATAAAATACACGCACTTGAAGGGCATTTTCAAGAACAAATTTCGATAATAAGACCAATTGAATCTCTAAAGTCTGCTCAATATTGAATTCAATTCGTGGACCACTTAGGGAATAAAAAATAACTCTTAGATTAATGTGACCACTATGACTCACAAGTACGACTAAAAGATTGAATTGAAAGAAAAAATTGTGGGAGTACCCATTGACCAGTAGTATCATGGTATCTGAATCATACAAAACAGCCTTTGAACGAGAATCTCCTCCACAAAATCTTAGTACCAACTCCGACTAAAGGCCACGAGTTGAAAATAAAGATGAACCGCGAGGTGCTCGTCAAGCTCGTGATTCATCTTTATTTTCATGAAAGACGTCTACATAAGATTCACCAATTCGCCAAGGTTTTGGATGCTGGACATTTGAAGCGAATTAATGACGAGAGGGCAGTGAGTGGGTTCTCAATCTGGAAATCAAGAAGACCAAGAGGCAGACCTTGAAAGGGGTGGATTGATGACATGGAGTAATATCTCGTCGGTGAATGAAGGAAGAGCGCGACCGACAGAGCAATTAAGATATTGCGCAGCGTAGAAAAGGTTGCAATGATGACTTGAGAGTAGGAACTAAGACCAATATTCAGAGAATGAAGAAGAAGGACGACTTACAGAGCAAAACGAAGGGCGAAGGCCACAAACTATGGGAAGTAGAAGAGATGATGAATACCCGTTCCCTTCGAGTTTCATCATCATGATCGCTGATGCGCTTTTACCCGATGTAACAGCAGCAATGCATATTTCATTTTCGTTAGTGCGATGTGGATCTCTAGTGTCACTAAAATTTCTTCAAAGTAGTCATTGATGACGTAGCAAATCCAGTGTGAGGGTATTGATGTCTAGATGGCTAAGTATAGTCATAATAATCAAAATTTAATAATTACACACAAGTAATAAGACTATTAGTAGTATTGTGTATAAAGCTGTTTATGATAAAAAATGATTGATTTATTAAAAGATTAAGAACGAAAGTTATGTTATCTTTATATTTTTTTCTCTTTCATTTTAACGAACTGTTCACTACGTCGAAAATAATTAATCAGTATCAGTTTCTTTGTGAACCTTGACTCGCTAACTGACTGTTCCAATTTAGTTTGCGTACAACCGATTTTCGATGGAAAATCTTCCTAAAATGTATAAAATAAAATAAAATAGTAAAATAGTAATAGTAGGATGTAAAAGATTAATTAAGCAATAATAAAAAAATGGTTCGTTCGTTCCAATTAAAAATATATTGTCTACGACGACAACGTAGTTTTTGATTTCAGTTGGTTCTAATTGCTGCAACTTGGAACGCCGAATAATACTATCCTTGGTAAAAAAAGAAAACGTCCCCGTTACATCTTACATACGAATAGAAAGTAATTAGCACATTCGCCTCGTGGCGTTCCATCGCATCCGATTTATTTCCGTGGATCGTAAATTCGAAAATAATCAAATCGCGTGCAAGGCGCACTCTGTTTGAAATTTGAATAGGGCAAATTTTACACGTCGTTGCCTCCGCATAGCCGACTGCATTCGCCGCGGCGAGTGAAAAATGTTGCATGGAAACAGCTCCCAACTATGTTCAATGGTACGCCTGACATTGCCAAGAATGCCACGTATCCCCCAAGTTCAAAGCTGCACCTGAATATCAAGTAATATTTTAGCATAAGTGGCGATGATGTGCTTAATACGCTCTGACGCAACTTTGAATTATTGCCTTCTGCATTTTATAAAGTTCAAGGAATGGCGACTTATCTCGGTTTATTGCGTGTACGCGTCGATGATGTTTATTGCCTAATGCTGATATGAAAAATTGCTTAATTATCTTTGTCCATAAATTGTAATTCGTCTCTTACAAATTTATGAAATGTTTAAAAAAAATATCCGTCCTCCCTTAAATGTTTCGTAATATTTGTCGAGTAGTAAGTGTGAAATATGGTACCACGAAGACAAATAGAATTAAAATTATTTACTAAATTTTAGTTTGATGTCTAGGCCCAGAGAAAATGCCCAAACGTGCATGAGAAATTCGTAATTATACCCTTAATCTACAAATCCAGGTTATGTGATAATTGTTATTAATAAACAGTATGTTATATATGCACACATACTACCATAAAGTTATTTTTTCCTAAGCGTTGAACATATAGATAAGGATAATTGTTATTCACACGTACTATTTCAGGCCAGTAAAATGTACAAAGCATTTAGACTTTATGGATAATAGTTAAAGTTTTCCACTCGGGCGTTTATAATCGATCACTAACTAAAGCAACGCAAACTGGGACAGTGCATCGACACCACACAAAGTGACTCAACATTTACAAAGGTGAGAACGTGCTAATTGCATTTTGCTGCAAAATTCTTTTGAAAAAAAAATTACGTACAATGAAAAGGTTCAATGTGAATTAATGATAATATTTCTTTACCATTTTATTTACTTTCGATTTATTTTTATTTTGCATTTATTAGTTTTTTTGTTCGGCTTATTTGGTTTGCGATCATGTAGCAGTAAGAGCCTACATGGCGGTAATACTCGTACTCAAGCTCCTTGTTACTCATCTTTGCATGAGCGAATGTATGTTTAGTGGTCTGATGAGCCCACAAAGGGCGAAACAGTTGTCATCACATTGATACATTCAATGAAATTTATTTTCACCAAAGCGTTTTTTATTGCCGAAGGTTGCGGAATACTTGCAAATCTTGATAGTACCAACTTCGTTGGTCGAAAAGACCTCTGCAATTGTGTAGCAATAAGGATTTATTGCATTTACTATTTGTTTTTGTTCCTTTAGTGACGAAATTTCTGTAGGTATCGTCATACAGGTTGAGTTCTATTAATTTAAACAAATGAATATTGATCGAGACGTTCAATGGAATGACTTCGTTAAACAACTACCCCATGATCTTCGATGTTGTTAAAAAATGATTGCTGTAGGATGGTTGCGGTGTTAAATATTAGGGCGGTTGTATGTGTGGTTGTCAACTGTAGTGTTGGCGAATTCGTACGGGGTCTGGTAGGAATTACACGGGAATATACTTGATACTTGGTACAATGAGTAGATGTTTGTTAATGCTGTTCGTGTAGTGGAGTGTATGTAGTGTATGGAGCATTTATTCGGCGGATTAAATTTACTTGATGTAGTCATCAATTCGCGAGATGTAAAGTCAGTTATTTTGGAATTAGATTTAGCATATAGAGTTAAACAGATCGTTGGCTTACCTGAAACAGCAGTTTTAGTGCTCTTCGCAATAATCCGCGTTGATGGTAATGCACTTCAGGGAACGGCTGTGCAAGTCCTGGAAACTTCAGTCTTCAGTTGTATCGTAATATTATCTTCGCTGTCCGAAATGTAGAAAACCTCTGTCCCTTCTGGGCAGATTTCAATTTTAGGAACTGAGGAACGAAATCCGGATGAGACAAGTTTGGTCAGTAGGGTGGGTGAGTCTGTGACACAACTCCGCTGTTGAGCCAGGAAGTGCTGCATTAGACACTACAATGCCCGACCACATACTGCATTTGTTGTGCAGCAGTTCGACTTCAGCAGGGGACTGTGTCACTCAATCACCTTACTCCCCAGACTTGTTTCGCCTGCACTTTTTCTTGTTTTCCAAATTGAAATCGGCCCTGAAAGGCTAGAGGTTTTCAGACATTTCGGGCTTCCAACGTAATGTTACGACCCAACTGAAGGTTATCACTAAAGACGACTATGTAAGTCGACTGTCTCTAGGACTTGTACAGCGGTTCCCATAAGTGCATTATCATCGATAGCATTTCTTCGAAGGACAGTAACTGCTGTTTCAGGTTACCGAAAAATCCATTCGCAATTAATTTACCGAACTTTCTGGATAGAGGTTGTGGAATTGTTGGCGGCTGCCTACATCTGTCTTTTTCCGTATCTGTACTTATTTTTATTGCTTCGTCACTTATTTGTCCAGTGCTTTTTACTTCCTTCGAAATTCGCAGTGTTGTTTGTCGTCTGGGTTTTATTGTCGAAGAAGTGAGTTTGTTGGTTTGTTGTATTGAAGATATAAATTCTTGTCTTCTATTATCCATTTATTTACGTGACATTAATAGAATTTTACATTGTTGAGTTCTTGTTGTGTCTGACTAACTTGTTTGCGCAACTTGTTCTGTTCATCTTCTGGAGCTCAATCTGTTGTAGTTTAATTGTTCTCTTTCATTCCTACATTTGATATATTCTTTAAAAATTCATGTCGAAATTTCGATCTACTATTAGGTGAACAGGTATATTTCGCTTTCGTGTTTTTTAAGCCAAGATTCCACTCTCATTTTCAACTAAATATTTACTATTATACACATGCGACCCAACGTCCTCGTTTAATATGTATATTTGATGCCTGTTATTTCGTTTTACCATGGGACATTTATTGTCTTTGTAATCTGTAAACCTTTTACTGATTAGGTTATCTCTGATCTCTCGGTTTGCTATCGTCTTTTGTTTGTCATCCCATTGAATATTCCAAGTTTTCTTTCCATATTGTAATTATTTCTACTTCCTTTGCTACGATTTCCCCTTCTATTGTTCTTCATCCACAGTTTTCAATTTTAATAAGTAGTTTTCGTCTAGTTCTAGGACTTTCATGGATTCTTGGATTTTGTAAGTTCACTATTTTGTTATTTCTGTTCAATTAGTCTTTTATTTAGTTTATCCTTTTAGTTTTAAATAATCAAATTAACTTGTATACGCAAATCTATTTGAATTGAAGACGCAAACCTTCGTTATAACGACCTTACACATTGTGTTTAAATATTTGTTTTGATTAGTTCATCATTGAAAATTTAGGACTTACGCGTCGTACATACCTAAATTGATTAGTCATCGCCGTTCGTCCTTAAGAGACGTTCCGCAACAAGTTCGCGATACGTCGTGCACAAAACACAATACGTGTTGTATCATCCTGGTTACGTTATGACTCAAAACAGGTCTCGGAAAACATTAAAATCACGAACGATGCTGACTCTTATCGTTTTTTCGCTATAAAGCTGATAATTCCGTTTTTATCTTTAGTGCATCGAGCATTCTTGAGGTATTACGCCGTGCTAAAAATGTGATAAACGCGCATGGTGTCTGAATTTAATAAATAAATACGTACAAGTTTAACTGATACAATTCGCAAGCACGTGCACGATAGAGCTAGTTCTTTAGTGTTGGTGTGAACTGCTTAAATCCATCTCGTTAACGCACGTGGGTTGTAAGTCCATTAGATCTATTACATGCAAAGTGGTTTTCCACTAATATCTCAGCGTCTTTTGTATATAGTAGATAGTTGCTTTTCATAGTACGACATTGGGATCTCGTAAACCGCAAGAGATTCAAAGCCGACTCGATTACTTACTCTACATGCTCCTCGTACGGTTCTCGAACCGTTATATATAATCTTTAGTAATTCTAATACAAGATTATTATAAAATCAGGCGGATTTAGATTATAGTTTAGGGAAAGATTTTATGCGACTAACTTAAAAACGTTAGCCAAGAAAATATGTTTCAGCCCAAGTTGAAGCCTTCTTGAACTCAAGAAGGGTATCACATTGTTGGAAAGTTAAATTCTTTCATATTTGATTGATTATTTATTTATTTATTTAGATTGCTGAACACAATTTTCATATCAATTTAATTACATATCTTGCATCACGAAAAGCTCAATTCTAAATGTGTTTGTAGTAGAATTTATTTGTAACTAATAAAGGTAACCAAAGCAATAGTTGACATTCCTAATATGGGAATCGTGCACCTATACAGCATGTTCCACCGTAATTACGATGGAACATGCTTCTTTTATTATTAAAGATAACATCAACACATATATAGAACGGTAGTGGTGGGTACATCGATTCGATAATCGACACATCTATATAGTTTTAAGGATCAATAAGTACGAGTATATTATTACATTTTTGTATACAATATTTAATGTTTGTCAATCAGTTTACATTCAATATTTTTGAGATATCTGTTTTAATGCGAACATACGTACTTTTTGAAAAATCACTACGAAGTAACAAATCTGAAGTTTCATGAACCAATAGGTACTAAGTTATGAATTAATGAATTAAACACAAAAATTTCGATTTAATTAAATTTATAGGTATCATAGTGTCTGCAAGCCAATAAAAAATTAAAGCAGTCGAAATTGTTTACCAACGATTAAAAGTTCAAAACTGAAACAATAGTTATTTATATAACCAGTCATCATTTTTTGTGTGTTTTTGGATCGATCGGAAACCGCAAACTCACAAAATCCCTTTGCGAAAAAGCTACGTTTCGTGACGCAAGTGAACTTTGAGAGTGACACGTTACGTTTCAAAGTTTAAACAATCAATTTTACGCAACGGTGAATATAAATTGAATTTGAAGATAAGAGCAGGAACGATACTTTCGAAATCAGGTGATTTTATGCCACCTTTCATGCCGGGAAGGCAATTCCAATATTGTTAATTACCAACTGGTATCATTTTTTTTAATAATATGCAATGTGAATCCTCATATCCGTGATATGATCTTATAAACTCGATTCCGAATATGTCGTTCTTAATATATCTGCAATTCTTGAGAAATATTTGTAATTTTGTTTTAATATAAAAATTGAAACCCCAAACAAACGATGGATGTAGAGAATGGAAAGTAATAGATGAACGATAAACGATACGAAGTCAATATCTGTACAAGTAAATCCTGACGACTATAAAAAAAGAACATACTTACAGAGGTTGTGGACAAGAAATGGCCACATAAAATTTATAAGGTGACAGAAACCGAAGACGCAAAACGGCAAAAATTGGCCATCATGGGGGCTACGCCGTCCTAATGAATCCCAATAAACTAAAAAACAACAAGTTACCGGAAAATTTAATGCTACAGTACGTCGACCTGGCTGAGCTCATTGAGAAAAACGAGTGACAACCAGATTTCCTCAAAGAAACATCTAACATAAGAACGAAAACAAAAGTATGTAAAGGAAAAAGCCGTTCCCCTTCCACCTTTGGAATCGTAAAACTTAAAGAAAATATCCCCATGCGTCCCACTGGATACGTGAACTTGGTAATAGGTGAAGGGTTGAAATTCTTCTACGTCAAAAAATATGCGAATACGTCTTTTCGAAAGAAAACATGAAAATAAGGATAATAGCACAGGGACAAAGATCTGACCCACAGAAGCATAAAAGGAAGGAACAAAGTTAAATGGTTAAAACCGAAGACAAATCTTTTGCGGACATGGTGAAGAACTTGAAGGAAGGTTGAGATCGACCAGATATGAGTTAAGATAAAAAAAAACTTCTACGACTGACAGTAGAAGCATGACAGGATATGGTCAATTCATTACAGAACGAAATGAAACGTAAATTAGACGATGTGCACTTGGTGACTAGGAAACTAGGAATGAACCAAGGAATATAATCCACTATCATGGAAGAAATAGAAACAATCAATAGCTAGGGAGATGAGAGTAAATGAAACTGTGGTAGTAATAAGAGCAATTAGGAAAGGGAAATACGAAGAACAACCAGTAATAGCTGGGGTCCCGAAAGAACAGGCAATGCCGTTGATTAAGCGTAGGAAGCTAATGATATGATGGACAGAATGCGGCATCAGGGAGAGAGTAGACATGTTAACAAACAATAAACGTCCGAAATGCAGAAAAGGAGAATATCTGCGTATCTCATCAATACCGTAGATGATTATTAGAAAGAAAGATGTATCCATGTAACGAAGATACAGGAAATTCAGGCAGGGGTGCCCCATGGCTCTGTTTTAGGACCTACATTATGGAATGTCTTATATGACGATGTGTTATAAATTGTGCTGATGGGTCGGGTTAAATGTATTGCATTTGTTGATGATCTATGACGATTGAGAGTGACAGATAGTAAAGCAAACCTCAACACAAATGAAAATCTTAAACTTATCGGTAGATGGAAGGAAAACGAACTAAAGCTTGTACCGGAGAAAACAGAAAAGAAAAAAAGGAGGCTGAAGCATAGCTTTAAATTTTTGTGCATCTTCTTTGATACGGGAGGCAGTTTTAGAGAGCATCTTAGGAAAGCAACTGAAAAGGCGGAAGAGAGGTTAGCAACATTTACCAGGCTATTATCAAATATTGCCAACAAGTTCAAAGATAGCAGTGCTTGCCCACTGCAAGATGTATCGGGGCTCTGCAGGATATTACGGAGATTCCACCTATTGATCTTATGGCACACGAAAGAAAGCGTATCTATAGAGGGTGATGAAACAACCGAAACAGGGATAACCCGGATTCTAGGCATGTGGCAGGAAAGATGGCAAGATTGTACAGTTACAGAACAATGTAACAAGCAACTAATACCAGACATAAAAACTTGGACTGTATGTCAACATAGGAGGGTAGATTATCACTTCACGCAAAGGAAGAGGAAAAGCGTAAACCGCAAAACACACGCAGCATTAAGTGACGAAAATAATTACTCGGCGTTTTTCATGATGTAGATATCTTTAAAAGGTGGTTCCAAGAAATGCGTCTGGAGGTTATAGGGTCCGTTTTTTAGTGGGTAGGGCAGGCAGGAATCCACACTATCATGTTACCAGACGACACATGGTGTCCATAAAGGATTTTCCACCAACAAAAAAATAGATCCCCTGTTTAGTTTAGCTTAACAATTTCACTAAATTTACAATTTTATACATGTAAATCATCTAAAACCTTAACTAAATAAATAAACTTAAATTATACATAGTTTATCGAATAGCAATTTAGGCCTTTTCGTTGCATATCTACTTTGATTTTTCTGACACAAGTTTTAGAGCCTATATTTGATTAAGACACGCATATTTGGTACCAAATCATGATGCTCTAAACGGGTTTTATACTCAAACCCCCATCGAATTATTTCAATTGGATATTTAAAACATTGAAAACTTGCACTACTGTCTTGTCTCTGTGGCATAATTTCGTTCTAAAACCACGAAAAATAGGCGAACATTTTAAAATTATTTTTACATCATAAATATTCAAATTTTAATCAAAATCGTGCACCACATGATATTTGATATTTTTACAATTTGTGCATCAAATTTGATTTAAGTTTTCATAAGCTTTTTAATTATTATATTTTAATTGTCCCAAATCTGATTCAAAACGTTGACACAATATGTTATTTTTTTACTTCCTATGTTCTTTGCTAAACGATTTCGTACTATTTTTTTGGATTAATTTTGTTTACTTCAGCAGTATATTGATGTTCTAGCTTTTTAAGTCCTGCAGTAAAACTTTAATATTTCTTAGTTACTTTGAACATATTTTCTTGCAAAACAGTTTTTGATCAATTAAAGATTTGAGATTATGAGAACATGAGTAATTATTCAGCCTTTTGGGTAATGATTTTGACATTGTCAATCTTATGACCGTTACTCAAGAAAAAAATTATCGGCCATAAATACTATAATCGACATTCTGGCGACATAATTTTATTATAAACAAGTCAAGCTTAGGTTCGTATCTTTTTTATTCTTGCGTAAACAAGAAATATCATTTTATCGCCATCTGTTGCAGTTATATCGTTTTTACCCCGTATGTAGTTACATATTGAAACTATTAATGCGGTACATTACGTAATGGGAATTGTCCAAGAATATGTTTAACAAACAATTCCAATATGTTTTGTGACATTGGCAACTGTCGCGAGTTTATCAATCTCGTAATACAAACATTGTTAATTAAACAAACAATTACATTAGCGTGCAGTAATGTAAAACATAAATGACCTATACGTCACAGTGACATTGATTGATTGGTACGTTTCGTGTTTCAGACGACAGTGTCGAGGTACGCGATGGATCGAGAAGAAGCTTTGAGGTGTCGGCACCAAGTCACGACGCGTTCATGATCCTCGGTAATGTCGAGGAGCTCACAGCACTACGTCAAGTTAAGACCGCCGGGCCGTAAAAGGAACAACACTCGAAAATGTTCGCGAACAAGCACATTTTCATTGTGAAGTGTTCCCTGACGATCATCATCGTCTACTTCTTCGTCTACATGTTCACCAACACGGGCACGTCGAACCTGATCAGATCGCTGCAGCAGTCGGGCAGGGATCTCGCTGAACTGAGTCCGCAGCAGACCACGAACGTCTTGGCGGAAAAATACCCGACGCTGAAAGATCTTCCGCACACGACCAAACAAACGATGCCGGAGGGTCTCGGCAAAAACAAAGCGTCTTCGGCGGCGAAGTTGACCACCACCAAAGAACCCGAAAGTGTTTTCTCGCGCGTAAGGAACGTTACCGGTTGTTTGGACAAATCGATGCAGAGCACGACGCAGCAGCGAGGTGATTATTGGGTGTTGTATAATTACGTTAAAGCGGACAGGACTTTCAAGTGCCATGAAAGTATCACGTATACCACGCACGCGGACTATTCGTTTTTAGACAATCTTTTGCCGCTGGTCGAGCGTTGGAACGGTCCGTTGAGTATAGCGCTTCACGCACCGGGAAGTGATTTCGCGACGACGCTGGACTCCGTTGCGTACCTGAGGGACTGTACTTCACCGCTCATTAGAGAATTCGTCACGTTTCACGTTTACTTCAGCACGAAGCACGTGCCAAAGGAGGTTAGTTGAAATAAATAATTTCATTAGATAAGGTTCGATTATTTTAAGTGAAACTTGAGATAAACAATAATTTACGTTGATCAGAACGAAACGTCTTTATTGATCAACTGAGGAAAGGTAGTAAAGGTATTTGCCTACGACTTTTGACGTCATTGGCAAATAACTGCTAATCAGTGATGCTGTTGGGTTCAGATGACTTTCATATTTCACATCCGATATGAACACTGAGTTAATCAGTGAAGTTGTAGGCGATATGATGATTATCTTTTTACCCAACCGCCACACAACTATCTGATCAGTGAATTGCTTTTTATTCTAACTAATAAGAGCGCACTAAAAATCTCAGAATTATCGAGACTCCCAAGAATTTTCACCCCGAAATCCTTGTTTCCCAGTTTGGGCATATGTTAAATAATCATCAATCTTATTTAATTGGAATGTAAATTTTGTTTTGATTACCGTACGAAAATATCTATTGGGGTGATCTGAAAACAAATGTGATTGAAAAACAAACAGAAATCTCAACCCAACCCATCAAAAACATACCATTGAAAAAGATGGCAGATCGAGTCCACTTTCGCAACAAACAATATTTTGCGATGTATTAACTACTCATTAATGTTTGTGAAATTGAATCGAATTTCTTAGGAATTTGGAATTTATTGTGACATTGGCCTCAACTTGCAGGTACACCGATATTGGTATTGCCCAACCAGTTGTTGCGAAAACAGGTTGGGCAATACCACCATGTGTGGCAAGGTCATGGAATATATACATAACTCAAACCCAACACACGTACGCATATTTACAATAACAATAACTATTTTCTCATAACAAATATCAAATGCTAAAACGCTAAATAAACGATTCCGAATGATGTATCGATAACTTTTAATTTAAAATATTTATGAAATACCAGATAAGTTGATACAAACTTTGATGAAATTACGAATCTGTGATTTTAATTTAAAAATGTCGTAAAATGCGCAAAGTATAGTATGAAAAACTCGTTTCATAAGTCATATTTTATTGCGCCCGTTCTTAAGAAACGCTCGCTTCCGAACTAGAACTCGTGTAATAAAATTTGTCTCGTGAAACTCGTCCTTTACTATACCTACCGTCATCTGCGGACGTATGGTATAATCTGGAGGCGAACGTCACATTTTTTAATTCCGGCAATTTATGGAGTAATTTGGCGCGTCAACATATATTAAAGGTAACAGTTGCATGGGCAGCTGCGGCTCCGGAAAGTTTAATGATTCATGTTTTGCTTTGAAATTAAATTAATAATTAATTTTATGCGATTTTAAATGGAACCTCGTTATAGTAGGCTTAGCTATGAAACGCCTTACGTGCATGGACCAACGACGAACGTTTTAGGACATACCTTCAATTTTAACAATACATTTGTTTATGCAAAATTGCTAAGAAATTTTTTATATTTCTGCAAAAAGAAGACATAAGGACTGGGTACATGAAAAGGACTCGAATAAAGATAAAAGTAAAGAAGAAATATTATGCAGTAGTGTGATCTGGTGGACGAATTGTTAAAAATTAATAATAACGAAATGACCAAATGATATTTTTAACTTTTTTGTAATATTTCAAACTTCCAGTGTCGTTGAAATTTCTTTTCCGGTCTATACCCTTTTAACTTTCATCCTCAGTTGTACCTGTCTCCTCACATTCTTCCATCCGGTGTTCCCATCCACCCCATTTCTGCGGAACTCACATCGTCTATGCTTGTTTTCCCTTCACTTCCGCACCTGGACCTCTTCCTCTACCATTCTTCGTCTCGTCAATGATAATATATTAATGGCAGTGACAATGTTCGGTTGGATTTTTGTGTATGTAAGGCTAATCCGATTTATATGTTATTTTTCGTCGAGCCTGGGCTGGGTCGGACGCCCTTTTTTGTTAAAACTGAACCCAATCGAATTCAAAATCTACGACGAAAATCTCTTTCGTTATTTTCTAATGGTATATTGCCATTGATTTTTATGATGTTTTCTTTTTTACATAAAAAGAAAACATGACATAACCCAACTTAATCGCAGGCGCGAAGGATAATAACCCAATTTAAGGTTGAAGGGATTCTTATCAATTGTTCTACTATCTATAGTATTTTTTTAAAACATTGTCGTGTCGCGTTCTCTCTACAAATGTTCGAAATGATTCAAATTCATATAAAAATATGTATTCGTTTTCTTATTTTTAAATTATTTAAGCCGACCCAGACCAACCCAAGCCATCCCAATCCAACCCAACCCAATATAAAATAATAATATAATATAATATAAAAAAACCTCACTTTTACCTTTTCGCGTTTTTATTCTGTTCATCAGAAACTTTCGCAGTCTTCAGTGACAATTACAACGTCGAGTAGGGGTCAAAATATACTGTGCAAACAATTGAATGGAACATCGTCAAGTCCAACATATCATCGACAACTGTTAAAAAATATATAATGGTTTAGCAAGACAATGGATCAACTGTTAATATTTCCCTGGAGAAGATGACCCAAACATAAACAGAGCAGGACTGTTGCGATAGGGATGGCTTAGACTTCTTGAAAGATTTTCTACTACCAAGTGTTTTGATTATAGAAAATTATCAAATCTAAGCCTATTTTAAACGAAGGCAATGATTTGCAAGTGATGACAACATTAGTCGAAATCCCACGCAGAAGCTCGAAAGACAGCTCGGTAGTAAATATCAGTGAGTCAATGCAACTGGACCAAGGACTGGTATATTGGGCGAAAGAATTATTTTCCCGTATTTTTTCCAAGGTTTTCCTATCAAATTAAATATAAGGAGAAATTTCTGAATTCATCACGACTCAGATGAACATGATCCCAGTAGCCTGCTTGTGGAGGGCCCATCCCTTGGCCTTTAAGGTCACCAAATTATTTTACCTGTTAATACAATTAGCAATGTATCCAATATTACAGTCGAGTTTAAAGTTGCCGCATTCAGGCTTATAACTGATATGAATATATTAAAAAATAACGGGCCCAAGTTGCAACCTAGTGGAAAACCAGTGTTGATTAAATATCAACAGACCGGCGACTATAATACCCCACAACTTGTACCCGATTACAGAAATATGACTTGATTAATTTTGGCCAAAAATCTGAAATTCATAGACTATCTAGTAAGATGTCAGGGCTTACATAATATCTATTAATAGAAAATCTACGAGTTTTTGCAAAAAATAATAGTCATACCTTTCCAATCGAGTACATGTCAAATATGTCAAAAAAATTGTAATTACAAATAACATAAATCTATAAATTTTAAAAGCTGTGCTTCCTAGAGCCATAATGTGAATTTTGATTATTATTTTACGATGAATTAAAAAATGCTGTATATTTGAAATTATTTTGTTATCGAGCATATATTTTCCAAGAACTCATGTTTGAAATTTTTTCTCATTCAATAGTATCCATTAAACAAAGATGCGATTCGTAAGAAAAATTATAATTTAAGAAAGGCGTAATAAACTATTCCCAATAATCGTACGGATAGTCACCGTGCAATTAACCGGAACTTCAATGAAAAACCATTAGCATTTAAAAACTTTTAATATGCACTACTGCTCTTTCAACGAACTCAATTATAAGTGCAGCATACTTACCAAATTAATGTTTTTTCATAATTTCCAATTTACCGTTCAAATTAATGTTACGTAAAACACGTCATATAATTAGAGCGTGAAATATTAAAAGGTGCCTCCGAATGTTAACTTTAAGGTGTGAATGTCGATATATTCCTTAAATACGTCGTCTTGATCATATTTCGTTTAATTCGATGTTTCGTTCGATACATTACTCGACGACAATTCACTCTCAATCAATCAAACAAGACCGATTAATAAATCTCGGTCGATGATACGTAATGGTGTGGATCAAAAAAAAAACATGTTCAGGATGATCTTCGTAGGGTGGTTGTGACCGATTTATGATCACATTAATTTCCACTGCAACTGGTTATTGCACTATTGTTCCATTTCGGATGCGCTTATTGCGCCACTTGATTCATAATCTATATATCACGACGAAACAATGTACCAGTAAATTTCCGAATAAGTCAAACACAAAGTTTGGATTTACGTCAAAGACAATTGTTACAATCTTTATAGTCTTTTATATTTCTAAAGCAAATATTTTATTAAGTTTTATTTTATTTGAACTAGGTGTGAGTAACAACGTAAAGTGTTGGCTTATTTGCTGACTATTTCTATTTATATGATAGTTGTTTTAACACATATTAATAATTTAACAATTCGATTACGGCGTCACAGTCGTGCGGAGATAACTCTGCTCTCAAAATCATCGGGGACAGTTTATTTTACTTCGATTTTAGGGCAAAGGAGGTCACGACTTTTTGTATCAACTTAAGTTAAGAGTATGGGATTTCCTTCATTAATTTTGCATCGAGTAATATTGTAAGTTGGGCTTTGCAGCACTACGTGAAAGTGTCATGAATTAGTAAGTATCCACAACTCCCATTATTTCAGGATTTGCATGTGCACGGTGTCTGCCGCGATTTGCTTCAATTTTGAGATAGTACACATAGATGTTTGTGCCTGCCGCGGTTACTGACTGTCTATTAAAAAAAACCCAAGCATGCTTACACCACAAATAAAATCTACTACCATTGATCTTATTCTCGCAACACATCCAACAAATTTAAAATGAAAATATTGATAATTCATATAAGATACCTTTACACGTGTGTTTCTGTATTCTTAGACGTCGTTAGTAGGCCAAACCCATTATGTATAATCAGTTAAATAACATATATGAATATAGTATGAATATTTATTTTAAACATCAAAAAACATTTAGTAAGTTTGAACGTGCCAATATGGAGATAACTAAATACCAGTTGCTAGGGGTAATTAAAAATCAATATGTGTACGGAGCGCCCAAATACAAGATAAAGTTAAGACGTTCAAATGCTAACGAAGATGCATGTTACAATACAAACGAAATTCAATAGATCTCATTATGAGACTAATTGGCAATGACTAGCATATATATGATTCTAATGAAACACATATCTAAACTGATAACAAATATAGATGCAATTAGAAGTAAATTGCAGAAGTGAAAACAGCCAACGTATAAAGAAAATTATAGACAACAACGAATGCGACGTAATAAAAGTCAAGCATCACGTCGTGGTTGTCTAGATAGCCCTTGTGCTTCTTATCCCACATTAAAAAACCTTTTAAAGATTTTCTCTGAAATAAATCTTTATTTACTGTAGACTGGAACGTAAACGGCGCCATCCATCACAACGTTTTAAGCATGTCAGAACAATTACAAAACAAACGAAACGGACACTATTTAAAAAATAACTTCTAAACCCATTATTGGGGAAAAGTGGAAATGGAATGATCGAAAATGGCAAAATTAGATCAATACAGGCAAGGAGGAATAAAGCCAAGGAGCTTTCTGCATGTGACACAGAAATGCAATTTGATAATAAAAATCAATGAAATGATTGAAGAATGAAACTGTTCTTTCAGAGACTCTGACAGCTTTAGCCGTTCTTTCTACGACTTTCTTTACTTCAATAGTTGGCCCAATCTTCTTCTTTTTGAATTACGTTTGTAATTACTTCCTTGACTACTATAGTACAGTAATTCGATAATAATTTTAAATGAACGAATTTGTGACCATTTATTATTATTATTATTATATTATATGAATCTATTACCATTATCTACCTCAATTAAATATTCATCGTCTATGTTTGTGGTGAGATTAAAATTTGTTTACTTGAGTATTGTTTTTCATTATTCCATTATTCGGTAATACAAGACTTATGTAATAGTGAAAAGCAACATAAGATTTCGTAGATCACACGTGCATAATTGCAGGCCATTATCGTGGCAGGCGGAACTTACTTGCATAGTCGACGGAAATTATACCACGATTTAATTTATCTTAACTAATTAAATAATTTTTAGTATATTGGTCGAGATAAACATAATTTGAGAATTCCATTGAACTGTACCCCAGTTTCATGCGATATCTAATTACTGCGATAACAGAGTATACAAAAACTCAAGATATAAAGTACACGAAATATGTAAAGGGCCCTGGAATCGATCAAATAAGTTTAACAAATTTGATTGTCAAACTTTACATTTTACTTTTCAGAACCGTCAAGCAAAGCCGCATACTATCAAAAAGTTTGACAAAAAAATTGATCGTTTCCAGGGCCCTTAAGAAGTAAAAGTATTTGTCGGTGCTCGATATGATGGTCTACGTCCAGTCGTCCAGTTTTGTGAACGGTTACAGTGTTGACATTTGTAGCACCTCTGATCCAACATTGCAAGGAACCTCTTAGCATGTGGAAGCATTATTTCTACGATTTATGATTGTATTTTCCAACATAGTTTCTTTGAAGGGGATTACATTTGTTTCCTTTGTTTGCGTTTGTCTTTGCATCTGTGATAAGAATTATATATATAATTCATACCACGTCCATCAATATCTCCATACAAGCGTAGTACTTTATTGACGTCAACAAAGGCAACTAACATATTATGATTTTACTGTAAAAACTAATTTATGATTGTTTAACGTTAATTTCTTAAATAAATATATTTTTTTCCTACAACTGTCAAAAGGTTAATATTTTCCCATGACTATAATTGACGAATTGGAGCCGAATGTTGGGTGCTAAACTTTAACCCAATTCAACCCAAAAATTTCCATTTTATTCGGTCTTCAAACAACATCTAGATAATCAGAGCAATTGCAAGAGGTGACGTGGTTAATGTAGAAATGTTAATGGGCAATGGAAAACTTAAGCAGTTGATGCTACTTCGTTATTTAGAAGAAGAGCTTTATTGTTTGATCGGGAGGGTAATATCAGGAAGAGACTATTAAAGCGCATGAACCGCACCGTAGTGGAAAAATCGAGATGTCTTAGTTACGTTTCGAGGCGAAATTGGAAAAATCTCTTTGAGCGGAATCAGTTTACCTAAGAAATCGATCGGTGGTCGCTGGGCTGGATAATAAAATTCGATAGGTAACCTGATGTCAATAATTTGCACGTTTGTGAAGTTAGATCATGGTGCATGTGCCAAAGGAGAAAAAAGCTAGTTGGATGAAAAGACAATGAAAATGTTTTAATTGGTTTTGGAGAAAACCTTTATAGACTTTATCAATGTTACAAAATGACTTGTTGTAATTATTAGCGACAATTAAGGTTATAGTAGACTCGAAATCAGTATCCGAGCCATATATTAACATGCACGTTGATAAAATAAGTGTAACATATGAGGGGAGATCAGTATTTACGGTCCCTAACATACAAGGAAACAAATGGAAGAAATATCACGTTTATTTTTCTACATAATCTCCCCGAACGTCGATGCATTTGGTCCAACGATGCTCCAAACCTTTGATTCCTCTGGAAAAAAATATTTCGGTTGCTCTTCCAACCAGTCGTTTACGGCCGTCGTCACTTCATTATCGTCTTAATATCTTATCCCCCGAAGATATTCTTTTAATTTAAGGAATAAAAAGAAATCAGTAGGGGCCAAGTCTGGCGAATATGCGGGATGTTCAAACAATTCAAATCCTGCGTTCAGAATAGCGCTCATTGCAACATGGATTTTGTGGTCTTTTTTCCTTGACACAACCGCGCAATCTTGAAATTAAATTGGCATAGTAGGAACCTGTTATTAAGTCCACGTTCCAAAAAAATCATGGCCATAACTTTACCAGCGGATGGCAAAACACGAAATTTGCGGGGTGACGGAGAACCCTGGCGATGTCACTCCATACTTTGTTGCTTCGACTCAGGATCGAAGTGGTAAACCCACGTTTCATCAACAGTGACGAATCAAGAAAGAAATTCATCCGGATCTGCTTTAAACTTTGCCAAACTGGCTTCAGAAGGCTCTAGAACGTTTCTGATCAGGTGTCAACATTCGACCCAACGTGCAGACAACTTTTTTAACTCCAAAATATTAGTTAAAATATTTTCTATAGTACCATAAAAAAAATTCTTAATCGCAGTTATCCGGCGAATGGTCAGTCGTCTCTCTGTCATTACCATATCGTGTTTACGATTAATATTTTCATGGGTAGTGACAGTCACTGGTCGTCCAGCACCCTTCGCATGTTCACATGTTTGTCTTCCCAGTTTAAATTCTCAAGACATATTTTTCACCACTTGGTAAGAAACAGCACCCTCACCTAATACACCTGCCATGTCTTCATCATCGCCTTATTAGCTCATGACAAGTATTTATGTAATTAATTGTGTGAAATAAAATTTTTACAACCAACAATTCCCAAAGTATAACGAACTGCTTATAAAAATTATAAATTGGCCACGAAATACCAGAATTTAGCTTTCGTCCTATTCGCATTGAAAAAGTAATTCTATTTACGTTTTTCGTGTTGCTCATAGTATTGCGCTACAATTGCCGAAGATTGCAGTTTATGTATATGCAATATTGAACCTTCACAAACTGTAATTAACCCTGAGCATATCAATGTAGCGTAATTAAAGATATCAGTAGAAAGGTGTAACCACACGGAGTATGGAACGAATTGCGTATGATATTAGTTTCATTTCACGTTGCATAATGATATATGTTACTAGTTCGTGACCATTGTGCCGTTCCATGTAAAATTTTTACCACAAATGGCGCAATGAGTGTGACTTTCAGTGGCGGAATTCGATATTTTTCCATTTGTTATTTGTATATTCAATGTCCTGCCACTGTGTATATGTGATAAAGTAATGCATATTGTATCACTTCGTCATTGTAATTCTAACTTAGTTCAGTTACGTAAGTGTTTCCCAAGAATGCAGCAGAATTTCAATTTTCTACGTAGAATCGATCTTTAAAACATAACCACGCTATTTTCAACCGGCGTCTATATATATAATTATTGTAAAAATTGTCGACTGTAAAACACTTAAGAAACGTATCTCGTGTAGTGAGCCAATAAGTAATTAAATGGCTTTTAGCAATATTAAAGTTTATTACACTCGACACGTGTAAGATCTCATGAGGTGCTTTATTGCAAAAAGGGTGTCGCAATAAAGTTTAATAAATTATAAATATTACTATAAACGTTAGTCATGCAGAAAGTGCAATGGACGTTGACGGGTTGAATTCGTAAAAATACCCAGATATTGCACAAAATGAATTATCAGTAAATAGATATGGAGGATTTCAGAAAGAGAGATTATAGGCATTTTATCAAAATTGATCGAATACACATCGGTTGGTGAACGTTTCAAAATACGACAATCAGTTTTTAATGCCATTAGTTACAAGACTCGTTTTTGCTTGTCAACGTCGCATCCACGCTCTGCTAACGCTCTTTAAAACTCCATTTAGGGCATTTCTGTGTCGTTGTAGCGAACCGGCGTAAATTCAATTTCGAACACCCCACATTGGAAATTAGCATCGCGGAAATCGATTTTTCATTTTACTTATTTTGATGTTAATGCAATCTGAGTTTCATCGCCTTTGGAACGACAGGAATTCTATTTGCGTGCCAGCTTTACTTTGGACGTTCCTACACTTTCGTCTTTACTTTCAAAACCTCTTTACCGTCTTTACCTGAATTATTGGGGTCGAACGTACTTCAATTTTAATCAACTAGAAAAGTTGTTGTGCAAACAGTCAGAAAAATCTCGACCTTCTGTCACAGGTTATTAGAGCTTGGTGAACTAGCATGAATCGAACTTGAAAAGTTTATGATCTATTAATAATGTGGTTTGTGTGATTTAACGAACTCGACAGTGGGCTCTACTGTCGAGTTGGTGACCCAATAAATTGTTCGAAGTTTATAGTCATCAAAAAATAATGAAGGAAAATTGTAATAATCTCTGAAATAATTTAACGACTTTAAGTTTAATGGAGGAAGATCTAAATACCGTGTCTAATAATTTCGGAAATAATTATGGGCGTATTTTTGGTTTGCAACTACGATCCACTGTCAGTTGTTAAAAATTAAGAGAATTCATTGTGATGGTAAAACGTTGACTTTGTTGTTGGGAGGTAAAATGACCTTTGAAGAAAGTAATATGACGTGTGATGAATATACTGCTGTAAGGGGTGGCTTTTTTCGCCTCGATGTGTACGTTCCACTCTTTCTGTGCTCCAATTGTTCTTTCTCTCGTTCGCTAATTATTAAAGATTTTGTTATGGCATATAATACCTATGCTTTTTGTTCATATGCAGGATCGCCATGTAATAAATCGTCAACTAATAAACAATTTAGACGATTGGTATTTACCAGTTTTCATACTGCGTTGATAATAAAAGTGACTGTCAACTCTTTCGTATTTATTGTGAATACTGAGAGCTGTATCAACCCTAGATTTGCTCATTTAATTCACACCCACTACTCGTATTTAATAGTACGAGTGAGAAGTTTAAGGAGCCATGCGACGTTAATGAGTTCCAGTTTTTCTATAGCAACATATGTATCGGCAGATAGTCCCTTTGTAAATATTCAACGTATATAGTGTTCTTTACGAACCGTGAAGAATAATTGTTTGAATTTGAGGTGATATTTTGGTTTGACACATCTTTAAAAAAAAGCAGAAGGAAAGAAGAATACACGAAATGTTGAAAATAAAAAACACAAATCAATAATTTTTCCAAATTTACTATTTTTTCATTAATGGGTAATCCGTTTGTGGTGGTGCTTTTACAATAATATTATTTGCAGTCCATGTTCCATCTGTCAATATAAAATTTCAGTTCAATTGGTATTTTTTATAGACGATATGAGAAGACCAGGTTCCAGCTTTAATGCTAAGATATTATTCCTTGTTATAATATCAGTCGTATTGACGAAAGTTTCTAATGTCTTCAGGTGCCTCGATCATCCGATCTCTTTCCTGAACGATACAACTGTAGCCAGCAGGCACCCTACTACAACGTGAGCAGCGATCAGATGTACAAGTCGCAAAAGAAGCTCCTGTACCCGGTGAACGTCGGAAGAAACGTCGCCCGCGAAACAGCCCAGACCTACTACATTCTCGCATCCGATATCGAACTATATCCTAGTCCTAACATAATCAGTCAGTTCCTAGATATGGTAGCGGAGAACCCCGAGCCCCTACAGTCAAAAAAACCAAAGGTGTTTCCTCTGCATCTCTTCGAGGTCAGTGCCAATCAGCAGGTACCCGAGAGCAAAACGCTCCTGAAGGAAATGGTGCTCAACGGAACCGCCGTTCCCTTCCACAAAAAACTGTGCTCCGGTTGCCACAACGTACCAAAGTCCAAGGAGTGGATGGCGGCGACCGAGACCCAAGGACTGCACGTCTTCCACGTCGGGAAGAGGATGGGCACGTTTGTCCACTGGGAGCCGATCTTCATCGGCACGAACGACGAGCCTCTGTACGACGAGCGTTTGAGTTGGGAAGGCAAAAGTGATAAAATGACCCAGGTAAATAACAACTGGTGAATATTCCATGCGTTTTAAAAATTTACACGTTATTGCACGTCGTTTCTAATGTTAATGGAAAATCGATAATAATTTTGAAACCACATGTTTTGTTTCAGTGGTGAATTTTTAATAATGTTCAGTAGCACGCGTTTGCATTTAAATTATACAGTCTCGATGCTATCTATTACAGGCACGACATATATTACGCATATTTCTAATTCCGTATCGATGAAAAGCATAATTGTAATTGGGTAGCACGTAAATTTGATCCACGGTTGATTCGTTGATTTTAATGTATCACGAAATAGCCAGTTGACACAATTTCGTGCCAGACAATGTTAATAATTGATATAACAAAATCGATTAATACATTAAAATATTAAACAACAAACTGTTAATTTAATATCGGCACAAAGTGGCTAGCGAAACAAAATATTTTAAACCAAGAACATAATAATTACGAATGGCCAGCCGAAGTAAAACAAATTTAAAAGAAATAATGAAAAAGATTTTTTTAGAATTTTAATTATTTATTTTAAAAAGTATACAATTCAAAAGTAAAAAACGGTATGCACTTAAATTAACCTGATTTCAATGTATTTAAACGCGTCTACATGCATCGCCTTGCATGACAAAAAGTAACATATTGTCATATCTACTATGTATGTATTTAACAAAGCGAAAACGCCAGACACTGTTTCAACGTCACGTTAAATACCTTTTGAATTATGCATATCTTTTGAACCAGCTGGCTCAACGCCAATTTCTTTTTGTTAATTGTCTCTGTACAGAAATAGCTGTCCCATTCTGTGTCTTCCGCCCATTGTAAGAGATAATCAAATAATTTGTTTATAGTTTTCCTATTCATTTATTAATCATACGCTTTAAATTCGAGGCGCCTTAATATTATTTACTTCAATAAATTTTATTTGATATAACGGCAATAAAATAATTAATTGTACTTACGCGAAATTTTAATTTTTTAATGGTTTTAATTTTTCAGGGCTACGCGTTATGTGTCCTGGACTACGAGTTTCTGATTCTCGACAACGCATTTTTAGTACACAAACCGGGCATCAAGGTGTATAAGAAGGACTCGAAAAGGTCCCAGCTGGCGGCCAAAACGAATCAGTTAATCAAGAAGATTATATTCCCAGAACTGAAGGTACTCTATGGTGTCAAGAAAGGCTGTGCTGTGTAGTAACGTTTAGAAAATACAGTACGACATTGTCTTAGGGCTATTGTTTTTGATACGTTGATTGATCGATACCCTGCAAGCAACATTGATGCAACACATTATTGCTACAATTTTGTTGACAAGCTATATGGCCGAAAATTTAACACATCCAAAAATACTTAAGACTAATTCAATCGACGTCTAATTTTATCGTAGAATTGTAAGCAATGTGGTGTATTAAGTTAATCCTTTTTGTGGAAATCACAACAGCCACCTGAGTTGTCGTTATTTTATTTGCTCAAGAATGATTCTGTACGACGAAATTCACCTTTCAGAGTAACTGGACAATCATTTGTATTAAAGGATTTTCCTCCAAGTGTTCTTGTAAATATATATATATACATATTACATAACTGTGTTATTTATTTCAGTGTGCATTTTATCTTGTAGATACTCTTTCTTGAAAATATTTATGTACGTAAGAATACTCTAATGTAGCAATGCTATTATATAAAAATACGCATACACCTTCTATGAGTGACTCTTTGTATTGGACTTAATTTATTTTTTATATTTTGATTAATGTTTATGCACCGATATATAAATGAATGTACTATGACATTAAAACGATAAAATTGATTGAGTGCCATACTCGCCTAATTCCAAGCAAACACTCATTAAGATAAAATCATAAACGTAGAACCTAGTTACCATTTTTTTGTATAATGCGTATATAAAATTTGAGAAAGAGATGTTTGAACCAGACTGATATTAGATGGGATTATAGTTGCATTTTATCGAATTTATCTATCAGTGCAATTACATTACTGGCTCAAACTTTAAGACTAGTGCGAGTTTTCAAATTCTATCATTTGCTATATATTGTGTAAGATCATTTAGTCAAGTGAATTACATAGATCGAAATGATTGCATTGTTTTAATCCATATTTCCTATAAATAATTTAGGACGTATTAAATCGCAGATGATATTCGAATGATCAGAGTAAATTATATCGATGTGTGTGCATGAGTCTAAGCTGTACATATTTCGTAAGTTTTTCTAGTTTAACTACTTCCTGTACTTAATTTTACCTAATTATGTATTGCCAAGTAAGTTTCTTAGTGTTTAATGCTTTGAATTTGCGATTGTGTTTTATATGATGTAGCGTCAATGGATGTGCCTTATATTAAAAGATACGGTGATGAAAAAATTAATTTTGTACCATTGTATAGCGATGTATATTGCAATAAAGTAAAGAGTATATAGCAGATGTCTCGTCTTATTCTTATTCTTGTATTACAAAGAATTCAAAATCAAATTGTTATATGTATTTGTTTTATTTCAGATTGTGTGTATGTTTCGAATATATTCGTATCACAATAGACCTTACCACATGATATTCCTATTGCTTACCCATCTATCCTATTTATAATCTTTCACACAGTAGCACAATCGAACCGTGCACCATAAAAATTTATGTTAACCGATCTATATGATGTTAATGGTGCATAGCTCTGTCCATTTTGCTCCAAATTCGTACCATATATTTATTAACTGTAGGTAATGCATTGTTTAATTATCGGTAAGTTTATGATGATTAATTTTCATTTTAATTTCATTATAATAAACTAATTGCATAATTAAGCATTATTGAGACTGAGATAGTTTGGGCAGTTTTAAAACATGCCCTGAATGTTGCACATATTTTCCATGAACATCAAAGAAATAGCTATCATTATTTAATGCATTGGAAAATATTGAACCCATCAAACTCATTTAATAGCTTTTGAATACATCTTTATATGAATCTCAATAATGAATTAGTATTTATTAGTGATGGGAATAATCGAGATGCGATACACGAATTAGTCGATTATTAAAATCTCTCGAGATAATCGACTATGCACTCTGAAAATTAGTAGTACTAAATTAGTAGTCGTACGTCGATCACGGAACGTGTCGCAACGGTCCGAGAAGGCCGATATCTCGATATATTTTAACCCCACCACTAAATATTAATAGTAGTTCCAGGTTCGAGATATTTTATTTTAACATTGGACTCGTTCGATTGTGGCAACTAATTAGTCGTATCGCTAAGCGAAGCTTTTCTTTCAATTATTTTTTGTAGTCTCGACCGATCGTCATTGTCGGATTGAAGAATACAATAATTTAAATAAGTACAATCGTGTTGATGATATTGCGTTAGTAAATATAACGCTTCAAAATTTACAATAATATTTATAAACTGCCACAATAATATATAAAAAATATGAGCAAATAACAACAAAAGTATAATTCTCAATAAAAACAAAGGTACCTACCTATATAATAAATTAATAACTCTAGATTAAACAATAATAATAAAAATTAATAAAAACAAATTTATAAGAATGTGGTATTAAGGAATATAATTTGATCTAAATTTTTAGACGATAGTTTGTTTCGATGTAAATTTGTAAGTTGCACGGCTTTAGAAAACACACTGTTAGTGGCATTAGAACGTTTATGTTGTACGTTGCATTAATTAGTATTAGTACGACTACTACTAATTTTAACTACTAATATTAGTCGATTATTAAATTATATCGATTACTAATAATCGATTATTGAAATATCTCGATTATGCCCATCACTAGTATTTATTAACATATCAATGCTGGTTGAACTATAACTGTAGTGCCAATTATTTTTCTTATTGTATTATTTAACTTTGTCTTAAAACAGACCTGTTGTAAGTACATGTGTAATTAGGTGCCTTAGTATTGCTAATTGTTTGTATTTTGGTTTCATATTTCAATTCAAATTAGTGACAACCATTGCAATTTTCTGCTAAATTACCTACACTGACTTTCAGTATTTTCCAAAGTGGTGTCAAAAGCTGTTAGGCATATGCGATGGCCGCGGAAGGTTACGGATTGTAACTGGGAAGATGATAAAAATACTAGGCATTTCTAAAATAATTCTAAGAAATTATTGATGAATATGTACCAAAGAAGACAAACTGTAATATAAAGAATCCAAAAACGAAATTATGAATTGATTAATCGATGATGAATGGCTTGATACTTCTATAGTACTAATGATTTCGAGTAAACATTTCGGAGAAATATATTTCGAACGAAAAAACATCAAAAATCTGTAAACGTATGACATTGAAATTTTTATTACTGTAATACTGTAAGTATATAGAAAATATAGAACTTTTTTAAAACTATTATCATAAATGCCCTCAAAAATAAATGAGAATGAGTCGAAAAAATATCTAAATGACAGAAAAATTAGAAATTACAAATTATAAACAAGTAAAATGACTAGCACCAACAGCAAAACGAACCAGGTCGTAAGACTGAAAAAATTGAAACGACGCAAAATGGAATCAAAAATAAAAATGAGGAGTTGCAGCCAAACTGCTGATAAAACAATTAATTACAAAACTGAAACAGCTGGGAGATGACAATAAAGAGTCACTAGAATAAGATAAAAAATCCGCGGCGGTCCGCACGAAACTTACTTATACTTAGATATACTACGTTTTTCGAAAAAACTTTGCAAATGAAAGTTGTTTAAAATATCAACATCTATAATTTATGTAAGAATAATTTTTTCCGCAACGTGTACCGTTTTCGAGATATGCAAAAATGTGATAAGAGTAAACCATCACTTCCGGTTGAGTGACTCAAAATAGGACGTTTTCCTCCTTGTTAGATACAAATGTTAAGTTTAAAGTTTCAGAGCTCTAGCTATAATCGTTTGGACGCTAGAGCGCGCACAGACACACACACACAGACGTCATTCCGAAAATAGTCAGAAACGATTCAGGGGACCTCAAAACGTGTATATCCGTTGAAACCTCGAGTTCGAAAATTTTCATGATTCCTATACTTACTTATACATAATGTATAAGAAAGTAAAAAGTGATCTATCGATATCGTGAAGCGCTTGTCATTGGCGGCTTAAAAGGAAAAAAAAATTACATGCAATCGGTAGCCCAACTGTAGGAAGGGTCAAGTATGAAAATAAGGCTCCACTACTGATCGAAAATTTACTCCCACCTTCCGGAGATATCGTTTGAAGCTGCAGTAGAAAATAGCGCATGTAGTCCAGTTGAATTAGACCAACAAAGGTACCGCCCTGAAAAAGTTGTAAGTGCGGTTTTCCTTCGCGAATCGGCGATGGGAGAGGGGTTACTGGTAGTTCGGTATTCGGGAATCGAATACATACTATTTATGGCATCGTACGATTCGCTCGGGTTTCCTAATCGCTTCTATTTACGTTTTTTGTTTTTACCTTACCGCTCCCACTTAAGCTCTTCCCACACCACAACAGCGACGACATATGTATATACAAGACGTACCAGCAGTTGGCTGTAGATAAAGCCGATGCTAGGTAGTGGGGGTGGAAGAAAACTAATCGTTACAAGTGTCGATCCAGCACCAGAATTTTGCTGAAGACAATTTCCTGCAAATGCAAGACGACGTGCAGAAAAATATGCGGTTGTCGCAGAGCAGGACTCAAATGTTCTGTATTATGCCACAGCAGCGGAGAAACGTGCGACAACGTGGTCGCAATTCGAGAGCTACGCGATGAAGATATACGGAAACCTACCGTCAGAACGAATCACTATTCACCCTCCTGAACTTTGGGACGAAGACATCGATGTTTACGAGGAAGAATCAAACTTGGCAGTACCATCGGTAAAATGTTCGAAACGTTAATCGTCTTATTGTAAAAGTCATGCAGTTCGAGAAACGGTTTATTTACATCCCTCTTTTCCTTTACTGTAAGCGTACGTCTTAAAAAATATCAATCGGAAAATATCGTTCCTATGGAAAATAAAAAAAAATTCATGATTCCTATACTTATACAAAATCCGCGGTAGTCCGCACGAAACTTTCTTATACTTAGTTATACTAAGTTTTTCGAAAAAACTTCTCAAATAAAATTTGTTTAAATGTAAAATTTCAGTATCTACAACTTTTATAAGAATAAATTTTTCGATAACTCTTACCGATTTCGAAATACGGAAAAGGGTGATAAGAGTAAACCGTCACCGATAAGAGTAAACTGGTTGAGATATTGAGTTCAAAATAGGACGTTTTCCTCCTTGCTGTATACAAATCTTAAGTTTAAAGAACGCACAGACGTCATTCCGAAAATCAGGGGACCTCAAAACGTGTATATCCGTCGAAATCTCGAGGTCGAATTTTCATGATTCCTATACTTACTTATACATAAAGTATAAGTAAGTAAAAAGGTTACGATCGAGTAACTTATTTCAATAATAAAGCATAAGCAGAAATATTTTAGAGATAACATAGTATAAGAAAATATAAGAAATTCCAAGAGACCAACTGACCAAGTTGTAACAACTACTTTTGAGCAACATACTAAAAGATCAATATTAAGGAATAAATGAGTGTGGAGAACAACATGGATATAGGGAGATCCCGAAAGGAAAAAAGAGCAGAAAACTTGGGGGGGACGAAGGAGCGATTTGAATGAAATGGATTGAAAAGAGTGAAAGAATAGAAAGAGTAATGAGACTGAATTACCTGAAAACTATCCATACATACAACAGGGAAAAAAGACCACCTTTGCAATACCCTTTTCCAAGGAAGATTACTTCGAGGCGCAAAATCGTCAACTTTCATTTTGCCTCTTTTGGTCTATCAATTTCTTTACCTGGTAAAAGTAGGATGGGGCAAGGTGTGGCAAATACGGTGGATGCTCAATAATTTCCCAGTCCTGTTGGTAAAGGTGGTAGATGGTCTGTTTGCTATTATATGGTTTGGAATTTTCTCGGTGGAACATAATGCCTTCCGGTTGGCTAACGTAAGGTGCGTTTTCGCCAAATTAATAAACATTTTACAGTCGATACCTCGAGATAAGTTGTTGTAGTAAACCCAATCATCGTCGCATGTTTTTTTGCGCCCTCACTGACTCATAATGAGCAAAGAATTCCACGTAACAAATTTTGGCAACATTCTGTAAACATTGTGCATATCGATCTATGTGAATTAAAAAACCCAGGTGTTCCACAAAATCCGTTTAAGGAAATCTTCATTGGTGCTAAATTTGAATTTTTATTATTTCTGATAGTATTCATATAGTAACCACTTTTTATATTAAGTTGTGTGTTGTGGATATTGTAAGAAAATACAAAAGTAAAAAAGCAAAATACATGATGCGAAATAAGAACCTGAAAACAGCAAGAGGGACGACAAAGAGTAAAAAAAGGAACATTATAGGAATACAATCAACGCTACAAATATAGTATGCCACAATAGGTACGAGAAAGCAAAAATACCAAACAGAAAAAAGGAAAGATCTTGAATATAATTTTCAAACAAATAGGAAACACACATACACAAAACTTTTGGCAAGAAAGACGAAGAAATAATTAATTAATCAAACTAAAAGAACCTCCCCAACACCATTATGTGATAAAAGATAGATAAATATCATAAGCCTGTGTCATTTTCATGTAGCAAAGAAAAAATAACGTTTACAACCACATTAAATTTAATTTGTTTTTAACCATTACTTAAAATACTTTATAATAGCCATTTATGTATTTTTCATCAACTACTTTCACATTTACATGACGCATCCTTGAACCGATTTTTTTACTACTGAACCAGTTTTTAATTCACTAATCGACGTATTTGCGTGAACAGTAATCGTTTTGTCACATGAATGAACGACGAAGAACGAAACCGCAAGGCCGTTTCGAATTCCGAAAACGTAAAAAATGTGGGTATTTTTGTGACTAACATTTTCGAAACTGGAGACATAAACAGCACTTTTCAACGAACATTGCAGGCGAACGACGACAAGAATTGATGCAAGAGAGGCCTTGGTATTAAATCGGGTGGATGTGTGAAACCGTCTTCATTCGCCAGTTAGTTTGCAAAGATGCAGTGCACACGATTGGTACTTCTCGTCACTACGATCATCTTGGTCCAAGGTAATTTATTTATTTACACGATTTAAATTTGTTACATTTTAATCATAATCGGAAAGAATTATTTTTATTTTCTTCAAAAAAAAAAATAATAATTCAATTTGCGACGATTTTTATCGACAATAAATTTCTTGTTGTAGGAAATTTAAAAGCGTAGTATTTTTTATTAGATAATGTAATAAATGTGTTTCAATTCAGTTACATAATTCTGCATTATAACGAAGCAAACGTAGAAATGCAACTGTATTTATTATTGATTGATTGATTGTTTAATTTTGGTTTGGATGATTTGGTTGCCTATATTATTTAAAACAAATTAAGATTAAATAATTTATGAGCGCTTAATAATTCAAAATTAATATCTGCTAGTGCACACAATGGTGCCTATGTGTCGTTTTATAGTAATTACGATAATTACAAAATTAATCCATGCAAAAAGAAAGTACTGAAAGCTATTGATATTTTTCTTGGTACTTTGGAAAGAATTAATCATTAATTGCCCGAAAGCGACCTTGACATTTTGACGATTTATTTCTTAAAAAAATGCCAATTACCAATATTATTTGATCGTCGTAATTATGTAAATGTAAATTAGAATTGTTTATATTGCTTAACAATTTTTAGTTAGCGTCGTTTAGGAAACGCGCTGCGGCGTTTTGAATTGTTGTTCTTAAAAGGTTATTGATGATCTCCTCGCAAATGCAGTTACTATTTTAAACGAGAATGTCAAGGCAGACGCTTGAATTTTATGCCTTTTGCAGAAGTTTTTTTAAATTGACCGGTCGCGTGAATTAACCATTGCAACTTCTAATTTATATTCGACTGTTACTTGTGTAACTATTACGTAGGCGTTTAAAAAAGTTATGTAAAATTTCATTGACTGGTCAAATCGCAATGAACATTCGTCTCGTATTAAGTGAAAGTGGAGAACAAGAATAGGAAAGGTCGCGAGTTGAGTTAGCAGCCAAAAAGCGGGTTATTGGTGTGTATTGATTTACAGGACCCGCGGCAAATTATTAGCTCACTGCGTGCGTGTAAAAAAACCTACTTTACATATGGATTTTAGAAATTATTGTATTTACGATAAATGTGGTTGGTGATATATTACCAACTTCGCATTTTGCAAGAAATGCTTATTATGCATTGAATTTATTAAAATATGCACATCGTAATTTATTTGTTACTCTAATATACAAAAAATGAATCGAACGAAGAAAAAACAACGAAATAAAAAACAAACTTGCAAAATTTAAAAATTTCATGAAAAATACTTACTAATTATTTATTATTATAAAAAATACATTTCCTTTATATCTTCAATATTTACAGTTTAATGTGCATGTCCCATTCCTTTACGCCCCTCCCTGTGTCTCTCCTCGCCGCTCCTTTTCTCTTTTCCCCTCCCTCAATCTCTTTATTTTCTTCATTATCTCCAATCCACCTCTTGTCTCATCCAAAATCTTTTTCCAGTTTCTTCCCTTAACTCACAGAACTCACACCTTCTATACTCCTCGTCCATTCAATATGTGTTGTTTCTCTCCTCACATCCGCATCTGAATCTCGCTATCACTCTTTTCTTCATCCCAGATTTATTATTATATTATGCAATTTATTTAACATTTCAGGACAAAGGTTTGGTCAACCGAAACAGGATTTAGCATCTCATAGTGGATACAACTGCCCAGAGAAAAATGGACGCTTTCCAACTGGCCAATGTGACAGGTACGATAAAAATTTAAGTTACCATAATTAACGATATTTTGCAATTTATTATCATGAATGATAAGTTAAGCTTAATGAAATTAGTAATCCGATTTCAACGAAATTTGTATTCACACCAAACATCCATGGGTGCGTCATTTCGGTAATTCAAGCGTCCGCTTCAAGCCACTAATCCGGAGATCTCATTGCGCCTAAAAAGGAAGCGACGTAAAAAAATGACTAATAATAATTTATCCTTGAGTTAATGAGCGGCGCGGACCATTACATCAGTTTACACCGCGTCCATACCAAACGCGGTTTCCGCATTGCTGAGTTTACACGGGCAAATATTTTTTTCGTATTTTTAGTTACATCGAGTGCACGGACGGCGTCGGGGAGGAGAAACTGTGCTCCGACGGATTGCTATTCAACGCCGCGACCGGACCGTTTACATTCCCCTGCCAGTACCCAATTGATGTGGATTGCACTGGAAGAAGTAGCACACGTAAATATTTTAAAAATATTTCGGGAAGGTCTCCGTGGCGAGCGTTTCAAAATCAATACGTTTGTTTTGCGCGGAGTTTTATACGCCTGCAGGCGATGCTGTAATCTTTAATTGGTGACATATCCAGGAACAAGACCACAACTGAAATATAATCAACGGTTATTGATTGATTATCTTTATGAATATGTTTAAGAACATACAACCACAATTATTGTTTTATTAACATTTTTTTGGTTTTTACTTTTCTTATGATTTCAATTTTCATTCCATTGATTTTAATCTATTTCTTGTTTGCCTTATTTTATTATTAAATTAATTTGACTTCTCATTCACTCATTGGGTTTAATTAATTTTATTTTTTATTTTGCACTTTAGTGTTACTTTCGGTGTGTTTTCATGATTTATATTATGTTTTTGTTATACTTTGCTTTCCTCCTGGTCTACACTTAATGGGTCCTTTTATTTATTCCAGAAACATAAAAGAACTTGAATTATTTTTCAATCAATATAGTTCCACCCACCTCAACTCAATCCAACCCAAACCAATTCAACCCAACCCAACAGAACACAACACAACCCAACCCAACCCAACCCGGCCCAACCAAAACCCAACCCAACTCTCTTATCCCCACGTCTTAATATTTCATACAATACCTTGCAGCAATTATCTCGTTATACCTTTCTTAGAAACCTTGTTTTAACTCTCACTTCCACCATGTCATCCCCCTTCACCGCATTTTTTTTTCAGTATAGACCTCTCTTAATCATTTTATTTTATTTATTTTCTCAATAATTAATTTAAACATTTTTGAATTTATGTCATTTTGGAGATACAGTTTAATCATAAATACAGTATTATACAGCTTTTATTTTTGCTTGTAGAACCACCTCAACCAACTGAAGATTGTCCTCACCAATATGGTTACTATCGTTTGGGTGATGAAGTAAACTGTGGTCAATTTAGGAACTGTGTCGAAGGACGTGGTTACGTTTTCGATTGTCCTGAAGGATTAGCTTTCAACGAAGACAGCTACAGGTGCGACTGGCCGGATCAAGTTCCTACATGCAACGCTGAAGGTATTTGGATCACAACCATTATTGTGATCATATTTATTACTATAAAAGCTATTGAAGTAAAATGAACTTTTTTTGTCGAACGAAACCCAAACGATATTGTTGTTACATGATTTTAAACTAAGGAATCTGTAAATAGTAAATTTTATTCGCATCACGCGTTATCGTATTATATTACAGCATTAAATGCTGTAATATAAAAAAATGTGCTCGAACCTTGCCTAAATGAGAATTCAACTATTTTGTTTCTTTCAGGAATGGTGTAAATGTGATGTATATTTTTCTTTTTCTAGGATTTTTGGGATTCTCCTGCCCACCGGAAGCAAAGGCTCTGGGGCAAGAAGAATACCGAACGTTCCGGTCAGAAACTGACTGTCAGAAGTACTACATTTGTATAAACGCCAAACCGCGGATGTACAACTGCGGAGAGGGGCGCGCATTTAACGATTTGATAAACCAATGTGACGGGATCGAAAATGTCACCGGATGCGCGCCACAGTACGACGCCAAATACAAATCGCAAAACCTCAGGCAGGGTTAGATTGACTTCGTATTTGTATATTTTGTGAATTTTGTTTCAATAAAGTTTTATGTTGAATTGTGCGTTTCTGAAAAAAATTTAGTTAACATGCTTTGCAGATTTTCTATCGATTGTAATCAATTGCAATGTTTGACGAAGCAGGCTAGTTAATTGACATATTAAAAACTTTAATTTTAGTGCCGATTTGAAACGCCGAAGCTAAAGCGTTTTGGTTTTCGACGGCTATAACTATACAAGTGGGGAATTTGTTCATATCTCAAGACTCTCGTTCACAATCTAGACTTTTACATAAGAAGTAAATTGGGTTTTGCTGAAATTTTTGTAAATTGTCCATAATAACTAATGATATTATTGATGTTACATAATACGCGCTCGTTTATAGGCAACTCTTAAGAAAAACTATATGATTGCCCCCGGTATATGCTATCATTCAACCACTCCAGCGCGCTCTCACGGGCTCGCTGCACAACTATTTGTATTGTATCAGCGGCAAACTCAATTTATTATTCTCGCGAAAATTTTAAATACTGAATTTAATAAAACCATCAGTAATAAATACACACGAGTGCATAAGCTTTATTTTACATGATAATGTAAGTCATGTCGGTGTTAAAATAGAAGCACGAAGTAATTAAATGATCAATTTTTTTCGCCTTAGTGTGACAGTACTCAGGTAGTGGCGACCCAAACGACACGAAGTATTAAAAGAAGCTTTATAACTTGCCAGGTGTTCACGAAGGTGCGATATGAAAGGTGCAGGTAAATTTGAATGCCCCGCCAATCCCTCAGATGCTCCAGGAGGCACCGACCGAAGGGGGCCACGCGCAAGTCTAGCGACAGCCGCCCTTCGTCAGCTCAGTTCGTTCCGACAGTCAAGGCGGTGCCCCAAAACGTCGCCGTGCTTTTTATATCGAGTCGCCAGATAAAACATAAAATAGCGTTATTTTGTAAATCTCCCATTGACGACAGTTTTGTGCGTTCGTACAGAAGTAAAATGGGCTCATCGGACGAGTGGAAAGGTTACGCAACTATATGCAGATTGTGTTTACATAGGGACGGCTTCATGTTGGGAATATTTAATCACATACAAGGCAAAGAGAAGAGCATTTATAAGAAAATCATGGATTGTACGGCGCTAGAGGTAATTTGACGTTTATTTTTACTCCAACGCACTAGATTCACAAAATGCAATTTCTGATTACTATTGATGGATGTTTGACAGAATTTAACATGTGTAGCCGAAATTGCACACTTGTTTGCTTTATTATTGTCCATTTTACATGTCTCCGCCATGTTTTATTATGTCGAATAAGTCGCTTCGTTGTCGGTTAAATCTTACAATTAAAAAT
This sequence comes from Geotrupes spiniger, assembly GCA_959613385.1. Taxonomy (NCBI): domain Eukaryota; kingdom Metazoa; phylum Arthropoda; class Insecta; order Coleoptera; family Geotrupidae; genus Geotrupes; species Geotrupes spiniger. The sequence continues at coordinate 8,451,723 of OY390737.1, read as the reverse complement.
ATCGATATTAATTGTGCTGTAATTTAGAAAAGACTAACATCTTGCCCGCCTTAATCGATAGTAATTTATGCCAAAATAAAAAACACTTCGTCATTGATGGTTACGAGTGGCAACGTGGAAGGGTGGTACAAAAAATACATCACTGTATTCAAGCTAATAATTTTTTTTTTCAATTTTCGTTTGGTGTAAAACTTGCAGTTTGTCGAATTTGTGTGTTGCCTATGTACCAGGCTAAAACTAAACCAAAACCAACATTAGCCTTGTTACCGTTCTAGAACGCTTAAGTTTTACTACTTGAGAATATTTTACTTTCAACAAGTAAAACAGAGCAAGCCTAGTGTAGACTTTTCTGACATAAGTAGTGCAGCTGTCATTTTACACAGTTGGAATCTTGATACCGCGTCAATAAGTTTAATATGTGCCACAGCTACGAAGACGTATTTCTCGACTTGAAACACATACTTCCGACGCTTGTAACGGTTTTTTAAACAGGGCCAATCAGAGATAACGATTCTGTATACATTCAATGAATCGTAACATTTAACGCGTTTGAAGCTCTAATTTCATTTATGCACGATAAGATTGTTGTAATTCGAAACGAAGCGAATACACATTCCCCGATTCGCGCCTAATATTTACTTGCATTAAATTTCATTAATTGCCGCTTTTACAATAGCACTAGTAATTTTTGATTTTTTGTTGTTACACTTGCAGTTTGTACTTGTGTATACATTGTATTGTTTCTCGTTTAACGATTTCTGATAGTCACACACATTTTACATGTAATTTAAGTTGTTGTTATTACCTCATGGTCGCAGGCTGTTTTTTGCGATATCACTGAACACGTCGATTCTTATTTCTTGTTGGGTGACGAGCTCAAATTTTTATTTTACATGCACAGCCAGTTGAAAATTAGCGGTAAAACAAAGAGAGCAAAAGAGTCCGGATGTACAATCAAAAATTGGTTTCATAATTTGCATTTTGTATGAAGAAAAGAAAATTATAAGAAAGTTCAGTGCGGACCACTGCAGATTTTTTTTAAACAAGGTCGACTCTCGGCTTCACGTGAAGGTCGTCGTTTTTACTCCCCAAAATTCTGAGAAATTCTCATTCGTCTGCGTTTCACGTTCGTTAGCGTCGGCGCTTCCCAACAATGATATCCACTAACCGTTTTTCGCGAACCAATCAATTTAACGATCGGTTAATTTGCTCCGCGTTAATCCCTTCGTTTAACAAAATTGATATCCGATTTTACAAATGCGACTGACTGGAGATTTAAATTAATAAAAATGACGCGAAAATCGCGAACGTTTGGGAAACGCCGACGTGTAACGGCGGGCTCAGTTTAATGTCATTTCCAAGAAGCGTCTCGTTCATAATTCGCCCAGAACTATTTACGTTTTACTATATTTTTTTTAAGCAAGGTCGTATGTTTTCCGGCCGTAAATCGTTCCTGGAAAAGACTCATCCTTGCATCGTTCGTACTTCTCTAGGTCAAGGTCGTTTTTTTAGTTTGCAAAAAAATTATATGATTCATTGGCGTTTAACGTTCGAATCTCGTTAATGCCAGCGCCTCCCAAGAATGATGCACGCAAGCCGTTTGTTGGGAAATAATCAATTTAATTAATTAATTAGTAATTAATTAGTTAGTTAATTAATTAATTAATTAGTTAGTTAGTTAATTAATTGAGTAGTTAATTTGGTCGTGATTAATTTCTTCGATTTACAACATTTATATCCGATTCTACAAATTTGAGTGTTTGAATATTTAAATTAATAAAACATGATGAGAAATCATTTACGTTTGAGAAACGCCGAGTTGTAGTCGTAGTCTCCGTTTAATTAATTAATTATTAAATTCATCGTTTCTGAGAAATTACCTACGACTTCATAATGGTCGATTTCATTCATAAAGATATGAATGAACATTCTAGCAATGTACAGAATATCCTTCTTTCAGTTATCAACAGGTAAATCGTTGTTTTCTCCCGAAATGAAAAATGGTATTTAATGAGCTTTACCTTTAAATGATATGGTCTTAATTGCTTAATAAATCAGCTTCTCGGAAAAGTTATTGATATTCTAAACAACTTTTATTTGGAAAGTTTTTTTCGAAAAATGTAATATAAGTAAGTATAAGAAAGTTAAGTGCGGACCACTGCAGATTTTTAATTTGGACTCGAATTAATTCGACGGGGTTAAGTTCGCAATGGTATGGCGCTAAACGTAAAACCGTCTTTCCATCTTCTGCAACAAGTTCATCCACAACATACCTGTACATACAAGCTCAAACAGAAATACGTTGGGTTTACGAACATGTAACGGCAAGTGACACATGACAGATGTCAACAACAAACGGTAGAGAATAGCTGTAGTTTTTTTGTGCTATTTAGACAAATTGATTTTTAACCTTGAACCTTAACTTCCCTTGTCTGTACTTGCCTCGCTGTTAGCCTACCCAATTTGTATGATTGAAATGATGAAAAATACTATAGAATTGAAACTGTCACTTTGACAGTTTAAAATTTTAATTGACAATTGAGAAGCTTGATTCACATTGACAAAATATTAGGTGTACCAGTTACTTATATCCACCGATTGTAGTCTTTTACAAATGAAAGTATTTGTGTCTCAGTTACCTGAATCCTGGATTCATTGGATTAATTATTCACGTCTCTCCTTACAGTCTAAAATGATACGACAATTGATGCCACAAATATTTTTAACCAACCCATAAGTTTTTTGGAAAGTCGTTTTTGTAAGATGCTCCCTCCACTAGCATTTAAATTTACAAATATTTTACAAATGTAAATCGGCGTCTTTGACATGGTTTAAATTTTCAGATATCATTTGGTGATGGATTGCCGACGTGCATATGTCACCGTTGTTTGTACAAAATCGAATTTTGCCTAGACTTTCGACAACAATGTTTCGTCTCTGACGCGACGCTTCGGCAAATCAGCGGCTTGGCCACGAAACAATTGGAAAACGGCGCAGCTAATTTTATCAGTAACGACATAGGTTTAAGTTGCGGCAACGAAGAGAACGACGTCGTCATGGTAGTTGACCCCCACGCTTTGGATTACGATTCCGAGTACGAAACGGACACCAATGAGCATCACAGCGAGAACGAAGACTTGGAGACGAACGACTTGCAACAATTTAGGAACGTATTTCTGTGCAAGTACTGCGACCAGGCGTTCACCGAACGATCAGAATGCGCCCTGCACGAAAACGCGCTGCACAACACTTCAGTTCCGTACACGTGCAACGAATGCGACATGGGATTTGCCGATCGGGTGAATTACTCCGCGCATTTAAAATCCGTGCATCAAAACGACAAGCCCTACAACTGCCCCCAGTGCGAAAGGACTTTTGCCCGACGTTCCGATCTGCGCAAACACACCGTCGTCCACACGGGCATCAAGCCATTCACTTGCACGGTGTGCTTCAAGTCGTTCTCGAGAAACACGAACCTATCGAAACACATGCGGATCCATTCCGGGCAAAAACCTTTCGTTTGTCCAAAATGCCCAAAGACGTTCATCTCAAAAGGAGACCTCACAAGGCACGCGATAATTCACTCCGGGCAAAAACCGTTCGCCTGCAATTATTGCCACCTGAGTTTTGGAAGACGTGACAAGTTGCTTCGACACGAAAAGCGCCATTTTCCGCAAGAAAACACCAAAGACAACAGCGAAGAGTTGCAAATGCTCAGAGAGAGTTTGGCCCTCAACGATTATCACTATGTGAAGGACGAAGCGATGGAGAACGGCGGCTCAAATGGAATCGAACACGAAAAGTCCAGTGAGTGGGCAAGCTCCGAAAATATGGTAATTAATTTGGATCCCTTCAATCACAACAGTTATGGGAACCCGGAAAGCACGCCACGTAGTGAGGCAAATCTGGACTTGGAAGGTAATATGGAAAACGAGCTGCCAAGAGTGCCTGATCACATTCGAGCTGAACTAGGAGAAAATATCGATAATAACGACTTACCACCAGTTCCTGAACATATAACCGGAGATAGTTTTTCTGACGCTGCGCTGGCTAATATAGAACGTAAGTATCATTTGTTTATATACAGTTCAACTTATATAAACATTAAAATTTTAGTACGTTCCCTAAATTAACAAAGATTAGGATTTCTTTTAAGTTGTAATTGTCAGGAAGCATACACAAGTTAGTCAAATCTACATCACGTTGATTCATTTTATTATTTTACAATTAAGACACTAACAAATTGATGTTGAATTATTTTCGATACTTGATTGGAAGAAGAAAAATATTAGCAAACTAATTATTATTCCGTTGCCTTTGTATAAGTGATTTGTTCTAGTAAAACATTCAAACATTACACATTTGTTTACATACATTGAAATGTTATTATTCATGATTTATCAGTATAAATTTCTTGCAATGTCTGATTCATGCCACTGTAGCTAATCACCGATGTGTTTATTGCAATCGTCTCGTCTAATAAATTTCTCTTGTATTTTCTAGTTCCTCTAAATTCATCGGATAAACTCACAAGATACCCGTGCCACACGTGTCACAAACGTTTTTCGAGTATAGAAGGTCTACGTCTGCATATGGGAATGCACACTGGTAATCGTCCCCATCACTGTCACATATGCAGTAAATCTTTCATGAGGAAACGAGAGTTAGATAGACACATTGCCACACACACCGGAATGAAACCTTTCAGGTGCACGAGTTGTGATAAGAGGTTCGGACGTAAAGACAAATTGGTCAGGCACATGCGAATTCATGACGTCAATAGGGAACACATCTGTAGCATATGCGGCGCGTCATTTAATAGGAAAGACGGTTTGTCGCACCACATGAAGACACACGTGAAAGACGAAGCCGAGTTATTAAATATTGTTTAATTGTTGTAGACTAGATTATTTTTCACATTTACTATTTTCATTTATAGACTTTTGTATTAGTAAAAATAAACTAATTATTAATTGTAATTATTTTATTCCTTCATATTTATTACAAAACATCCAAAAGGCAGAATCTTAAATACGTTAATAAAAATATGACTTGCTTACTGTTACGTTCTTAAAGTTGTTGAATAAAAACCAACTTACAAAGCCTCGCAGGAATTCAAATTTTTGTGGTTTAATCGTTGACTCTAACGAAGTTTTCGTTGCGACCGCAATGTTTGCAGTACGAGCGCCATAATCGCTTGTAGACCATTTCGAATAAGTACAATTTGGTCTCTAATATGAAGAAGGAATCCATAAACTTCTTCTAATGTTACTGTTTCGCCTGTTGCAATCGGACCTCCATTGACATTCTTGTTTGTACGAGCCTTTCTATCTTCGGGATCGGTCATAGTTGATAGGATCACAAATCACAAAGAACGTGGAATAAAATTAATAAAACCAAATTCGTAAGTAAACGTAAACGCACTGTGTCGGTATGCAATTGTAACAGGGTTGTGGCTCTTTTATACTTTGAATTCCAGAGGCATTTTTTTATGATGAACTGAAGCGACGCTACGCGACATCTATGATCAAGTAGGTAACGACGAGAAATTTTAATTCTAGGATTAATAACTACATTTCTCAATTTATTTTGACATTATATTATATTTTCGTAGGACAGGGACTCGTCACTGAACGGGCTGTTTAGTATTTGAATTTATGGAGTTGACGTGGGTTAATTCTAATGTCGGGGAATTACATAAAATTTATAGGAATTACCTGTTTTGCGTAATTTTGCTGCGTGAGATTTCACCAGCAGTGGAAGACTACAATACAGCACTCATCCCAAAGAAGCTTTCGATGGTAAATAACAATCAAAGTCAACCATTTAAGTTGCCCAAGCTTTCGATAATTAATTAACTTTTTATTTCAGCTCCACCTCAATCCGCTGATAATACGAACATTAATATTGTTGAAAATCGCATACCCAGAAACACCAATATTATTGAAAATGGCAAATCAATTTCGACTAAACAAATAAGAACAAAACTTTGTCCAAGAACCAGAAAGTTAAGCACAGAAGTGAAAAAATTACAATGTAGGGTTAATATTACAAAAGAAAAATCAATCCTAAAAAGAAAATCGTCACGTTTTGGCAAAAAGTTTTCGGTTTAATCTTGAGTCAGGTATACTAAGCCAGAAAGCAATACAGTTTTGTTTATCACAATTAAGAAAATGGATGGAGTGGTGAGTTTTCTGTTTTGCCAAAATTAACAGACCAACATGTTATACCAACAAAAATAAATAATAATGTCTTTTTTTGGACATATATTTAGTCATACTGTTGCAGCTGCTATGTCCTTAATTAATTAAACAATTTGCAGTATTTCAATGGACACATTTCAAAAAAAATTCAGCAAACATATGCATATACAAGGATTTTATTATCGTTTGTCGTGCTTTTGCATCGATATAATAATTTACTATCGGTGCCAAAGTAATAAGCGGCTGCGTTTGAAGGTCTATATCAAAGAAACGAATTAACGAAAAAAATTGTTACGATCAGCAATTATTTCTTCGTAACATATTGTAAGTTTTTCCTGTCTATGGTTTAAAAGGAATAATTAAAGAAGTGCAATAAAGTACCGATTTTAGCGATTTGTAGCCGACGTCGTTTTTACAATTTTTTTCTCCTACACCGTTCACAAAAAGTGTGAATCATATCGAGCACCGACGGATATTTTTATTTTTTAAATAACCTATAGTTTTTTTTAATCATAAGTTTTGTATACTCTGTTATTTTAGTAATTAGATGTCGTACCTACGAAAGCGGGCGCATTTCTTTCAATGGAATTCTCAAATTACGTTTATCTCGACCAATATATAAAATTAAATTTTACAAAGTATTTTAATTTTTTTAATATATCATTTTTTTTACACAAATAACGAAATAAACGTCGAAATCGCGTAAACGTAAACGCACCTCATGAATAAAATAGGTGCAATAACCAGCCTATAAATATCCCGCAGTGAAGGAAGTCTGAGATGTCAATCAAAATAAAAGCGTTGCTTCCCAAAGTTTTACGACCAGCGCACCGCTTTTACACCGGCGTTAAATTTTGAAATACATGAACATGTAACGTAATCTATTAACATAAAAAGATTAAATAATCAAAGAAATTAAATACGTACGTAAATACCGATTAATGTGCGAGTCGGCGGCGGGAATCGATGTTAACAAATGCGCCCAACCCCGCTTTTGAGAAGCGCCATCTGCACACCAACAAAAAAGCGCCACAGCGGGCGCGATCGCAATTACGGTATGAACGAAACAAATACGATTTTCGTGGAATTGTTTTATAGCTTCCTAGAAATTAGACGACCTCGACCGAGTCAAGTACGAATTTGTTTCTAGTGGACGACCTTAGTTTTTTGTTTCTTCCGAGAAATTCGACGACCTTCGCAGGAAAACGACTGTATTCTGGACGATATTAGATTATGAATGGAAATTTCGGTGTTTTAGATTTATGAACGATTTGTGTATATAAAGCAATATATTTTTTTTTGATTTTAATAAAATATGAATATGAATGTAATAAATAAAATAAAAATTTAAGAAAAAACATTTTGTCCGACATTTTAGATTAACGATCTGATTACATTATCAACTGCATCTGTGATATAAATTTAATTATATTTTATTTGTCTTATTTTGAGATATATTTTAGGGAAACGATTTACCTTACAATTGCAATGGACGCCCGGCGCGACAAAACTCGACATGCAGCGAAAACTGTCGTTCGTGTGAAAAAAATATATAAACAAAGTTGTCGAGAACGAATTTACCAATGGAATCGAATCGAGCCGCCAGAACGTACGCACCAACATACATATATATATATATATATATATATATATATATATAAATGTATCTTGTCAAATCTGACAGCAAATATATATATATATATATATATATATATATATATATATATATATATATATATATATGTTGGTGCGTACGTTCTGGCGGCTGAAATCTGTGCTTCTTGGTTCTCTGGTTGTGAACCGCGTTGTGGAAATGTTCCCCGAAGGGTCGCTTCGACGTTTCGGCTGAGTCCCATCTGCCATCTTCAGAAAGCTCTTCTAGGTCTCGCTGACTTAGAAGTCAGTTCTTCTAAGTCAGCGAGACCTAGAAGAGCTTCAGCTTGTTCAGAAAGTGTATTAATGCAAGATAATATAAAATACATTACTTGTAATATAAGAATGAACAAAACTAATGCGTTATAATACCAACATCGATTGTAAGAAATATTTGTTGAATTAAAGTATTCAATGTATATGAATTAAACATTCGAACGTAAAAGATTTAAAAAGATTACTTTAAACAATTAAGACTTACAGATGTATAAAATAACCGATTTTCAATTGCATTTAAAATTATTATGGTTGCTTTAAATCATAAAAATATAGGTATGTAGAAACGAGTGCAGTTGTGCTCGTTTGTCTTAATATATTTGTATTAATTTCTTGTACTCCATGCGCCAATATTGCATAGATCTAGTCCGTGATTAATTACATTAGAGCGACTAAATAAACATTCACAAAGTTTTCAAACTACACACAGCTTATTTCGCAATCTCAGTTACCTACATATTTGCGTATTATCATAAAACCCTAATTTCACCGCAACGAATTCGTCTAATAGTTCATAATGTGACCTTGAGGATAGCCGGCCGATCGAATACATTTTTCGTTAATGTTTTTTTGTATTCACCTTCAGTACGGAACGCTTTTTAATTCATATATCGTCAAAGCCATAATCAGCCTACCATCATGATAGGTTTTAATATTAAATAATATGTATCACGAATCTGCCGTTTATAATTATATTTGATTTAAAATACGTTAAAATGGTAATGATCAATGAATCGTTACATTACACTTTATATTTCGTACGCTTATTAGGTTCCCACGTCGATCTGCCACCTTGTATATGTATACTGGACATATACTGGGCTACAATGACAACATATTGTTGAGTTCCTTGCTAATTTAAAATTTTATCAAATACTGAATATTAATCTAATAAAAGATAGAGAGCCAATGCGAAAATGCTTAATATAAACCCTACAAACTATGCAACCGTCACAACAAGCCGGTTTCCAATCGTCCCATAAGCGTTGTCTTACTATAGTATATATATACAAGGGTAGTATCATTGTAGTATATATGACAGTCGCGAATGCTTTGTGACATCTATCAATTAATCGCCGTACCATACTAAAAACATTTTTTAATGATAAATTGTGTTCTTTGTACTTATGCGTCCGATCATTTTTCTCATGAAATGTTATAAATTATTTGTTATTTTCATATTTGCCGGCAGTCTACATTTCACGTTAAAAGTCAAACAAATATTGTAAAACTAATTGCTTTTACAGGTTACTGTAATTTAAATAAATCAAAAATTGACCAATCGATCGCCCTCTTTAGTAAGCGGCGCCAATCAAATGTTCCCGCTCATTGGGCAATTCGTTTAGTGAGCGCGAGGGTAATTTCATCTTTTATTTAGGACTATTATTATTAAGTAATGCTGACAATTGTAAAGATATTTTATCTTCTGAAATCAGCTGAAGGCAAAAGTCAATAAAAATTTAGATTCGAAAAATATTTGGGAATTGTAGTTAACTCTTTTGTTTTGATTCCAATGGTGGCTCCGTAACAATTGAAAGTCAAGTGTTTCCTGGCGCCATTTTAGGTACTGCTCAATAATTTATCAAAAAACAACTTTTCCAATTAGAAATGTGTCGATCAAGCGGCTTTTAATTTTCGTTTCGTTCAAAGGCAGCATAGTTGGTTTGGTTAAGCAATACTAATTGGGCTGAATTTATTTATATTATTTCAGTACACAAGATTTAGATTAAACAAATATTATTCAAGTTTCTAAAATCTAATAATTAATTTAAACGCTCGATAACTACGTCAAAATTTGAATTTTTATTGCGACTATAGCAAATACTTGCTATACATATATTGGCGCAACGTGCCCCCTATATCAAAGGTTATAACCCGAAACGTCACTACATTTATATGCACATTAACTTGAAAATCAATAACTGTGCGGTTTTAATAATGACAACTATTAAGACACCGTTGCCGAAGGAGGATACTGCTAATAATCATTTTAATTCACAAAGAATCCGCCGTATTTACATCTGAATAGCGTTGACAATTTATGTGCTCTATGATAGCCCAGAACCGAGCACAGGATCCGAGCGTGTCGCTCGTACCACGATTCCGTTATTAAAATTTAACACGCTGCCACGCACCGTCCTTCTCGGACATTACCGATCTCGCATGGCAGAAGAACATCGTGTAGTCTCAGCTGTCAGTTGCGATGTTTTCTTCGTGAGGTTAGGTCACCAGCACAAATCACAACCATTATACATGTAAATTCGGTAGTTTCTGTGATAGTTATCAACTTTTAATTTGGATTTTATTTATACAGACCTAGGTGAGTCGTTTTTTCGCAATAATTCCGCACGTTTAATTCATCATAACGTCGTATCTGATCAGCGCAATGTCACTGTCAAATTATTGTCTTGTGGCTATTTAAATTATTTATTTATAGAAAAGAGTACCTAAATGGACTTGTTTGCGATGCAATACTAATAATAATTATTTATTATTTAATTAACAGCTTAGTGTGTCGTGTAATAGATACTGATTGCAGAACACGATTCATTTCTGCAAGAAAATTGCAAACAATGTATTTTGTAACTTATAATAATCAATCCTAATTTTGATATTGTTTATCAATTAAAACGATTCTGAAAGTAAAGTTCGTTTTAATTACATTGAGTGTAAAACGTTGTGTACACATTTATAATTGACGACATTCTTAATATTAAATGAGAGTGGAGAATTTTCGTTGTGCAAACGCAAACGCACGTGATGCAAGTTTCGAGCCAACAGGTTTCGGTAGCGATGGGCAAAATCAATCTTTTCTGGGAGGCCATTCACGATTCGTTGTGAACGGCTGCACACGAATGGACATAAACGAATGAACTGTGCAACGTTTGATCAAAGTTAAACACCAATGTGCTGATATTCGATACTCGCAAAGTAAAAAGAGATGTCAATAACGCGTAGACACACGTTTAAAATGTGCATTTGGAAATTAGTACCTTTCGAATGCTCTCGGTGTTCGTGGTATGTTGAGGATGCACTGTGTTTCGTAGCAAGGGAAATAAATCAACAGGTACGTTTTTACGTGTGCATAATAAGAAAACGTAGTTATTTTTAATGAAACAATGTTTTTAATCAATTTGTTGTTTTTGTCAATTAAAACGAGCAAAATCATGGTGACTAACAAGCGTAGTAAAAAGTCGTTTAAAACAGACGGCGTTTCGTTTGGTATTTTTCTGGCGAAATGAAAACTGAACAACTTACTCGTTCTTTATTACACCACCTTTCGAAAAAGTACCGATTTCATAACTTTATTTGATATAATGTCCTGCTGCAGTATCAAAAAATTCGTAAAGACTTTGTAAGTAAATATGTAAACTATGTATTAATTAGACCAAGTGAACTTGAGATCAGCAATAATTATACGATGTACAGCAGGATGAGTCAATCCGCCAATCGCCTGTATGTTGTAACGAGTTTTGTGGCCAGTTGCCATGTTAACGGCGAATTACGTATACGTTAGCTGCATAGTCAGCACAAGGTCCAGGGTGATAATTTTTGCTGAAGCATTGTTGATGTAGTTTCGATTGCTATCTTGATGACTATTTGGTTTTAAATAGTTTTAATTTGCAGTTGAATTACGCAATTAGTTTTAAAACTGACTGCCATTGCGAAAAAACCTATCAAATCTTTACTATCAACTGACTATAATTTTTCTAGAAGGTTGCTTAAAACATTTTTTTTTTAATTTATGGAGCGACATTCGCATTAACGCATTAATCAGTTTAAGTTTATATTAGTGGTATCATGTTAACAAGTAATTAATAATGTAAACGTGATTCTGTCATAATTATGTGGTTTAATCAGCATTGCCAACAAGTTCAAAAAAATCCAATGGCCATGGATTGGATATGGTATATAAAATAAATACAATAATACGAGGGGAGATCATTATTTAGCCTCCCTGACATAGTAGGCGTTGAGGTTGAGGTTGAGTCAATTTGACTCATTAAAGTATTAATCATTTGTTGTTACGTTGGTTCAATTGTAGTTTTGTCACTTGCTACCTGTTCAAATAATTTTGAATTTAAGTAGACAAGTTTAGAGAAATTCTAAAAATGGTAAAATCACAGGTTCGTGCAGTTATGCAATACTTGCAAATGAAAGGGTTGTCGCCAAAAGAAATTCATGAAGACATGGTATGTGTATTAGGTGAGGGTGCCGTTTCTTACCACGTGGGGAAAAATATGTCTCGAGAATTTAAACTGTGAAGACAAACATGTGAACATGCGAAGGGTGCTGGACGACCAGTGACTGTCACTACCCAAGAAAATGTTAATCGTATACGCGATATCGCAATGACACATAGACGACTGCCCTTTCGCGGGATAGCGGAAATTACCAATTTTTCTTATGGCACTATACTTCCCTGTTAAGCATAAAAGACGTGTCGCGCAAAAACAAAATTTTAAGTAAGTGACCAATCAGTAAAATTGTAAATACCGCAAGTTTGTAACTTCTTTAGGATTTTGTTTTTTCCAAAATCATTTTAGTTTTCTGTTTAAAATTTCGGAAATTTGTTATCAAAACTTCAACTCAATTACGAATGTGACTTTTGAAAGATACGACATTTTTGACATTTTTGTCTTATATTCACTTTAAGAAAATGAGTACGAAACGACGCATCTACGCAAAATCGTTTTAATTTATTTTAAACATACGTTGGTATACAGATATACGAAAAACTTGTTTCTCCAGGCATTTCGGTGTTGCTAGGCTTCATTACTGGAATCTTCATTTCACGTTGCAGCAATTCCGGAACATGCAGGTAAACTTTCCCAAAATCCTTTTCTACTTTGAGGCATGATCTGGTTTTTCCAAAATTAGGGTTTTTCTGTTTCTAGTTATCCCTGCTTTGAACCTGGTTTTGAAATCCCCTGGTTTAAATTGTTGATTGATTCTGGAGTCACTTGTTGAAACTTCATTTTATAATGAGACTCAAACATCAAATATTGTAAGTTTCAAAATTTATTTGTAACACTACATACGTTTCGCCAACACTGGGGCTTCATCAGGTGACGAAATACAAATATATGGATATAATGGGTCGAAGATATTCAAAAAGAAGCCCAATCTAATCAAACTTAACTAAAGTGTTTAAAATTCCATTCAATGTTTTTTTTCTTAAAGAAGAAAATGGATTTTTTCAGACTCGCTATTGGAACTACAAGAACTGTATCAAATTTGGACGTACGATTGATTGGACGAAAGATATTAAAAAAACAACCTAACTTAACTGTCAACCAATGTTTTTTTTAAAGGAGTATGTTTTCAGGTCTTTTAGACTCGTCATTGAAATTAAAGAATTTTATTTGACCAAAGATATTAAACAAATAAGCCCAACTCAATCAAACTAAACCCTGAAAAATCATAATTTTTTTTACGAAGCAAATGTTTGCATCTTTGATTGTTGTCATTGGAGTCGGTATTTTATAAAATTTGGACGTACGATGAATACGAATCGATAACACTAAAGTTATTCTAAAGTCCAATCCAATGCAACTTAACTAAACCCTGCGGAAATATTTATGGTTTTTTAAGCAAATATTTGCAATTTTCAGGCTTAGAATTACAAGAATTTTAACAAATTTTTACGTACGACAAATATAAACACAAAAATAAACTAAAAATAACCCAACAAACATGCAATAAAATTTTTTAAATGTAAAAGACGACCCCATTTTTTCAAAGCAAACGTTCGAATAACAAAATTTTTAACTATTAGGATGTACGATAAATAGTTTTGGCTGAAATTATCAAAAATTAACCCAACCCAATCCAACCCAAATCCATACAAATATTACCCAATTGAGTTTGTTTCGTTTGAGGAGTCGTATCTGCATTTTATTTCGTCAGTTACGACGTTTGGTACTAACAAATGTAGATTCGCCATTTATGCTTAACAATTCGTCATATTTTGCAGATACGACTTTCCTATTTTATACAACAGTTAGCTAAACTAAAGCAGGATACGATTTCTGGCTCAAATAATATAAGAAAAGTTCATATGTTTGCGATGAGCCAAAAGTCTGAAAATCGTAAAAAATGTAGATACGACTTTTGTGCTTAACAGGGCAGTATGGAAAATATTTTAATAAATATTTTGGGGCTAAAAAAGTTGTCTGCACTTTGGGTCCCACGAAGGTTGCCAACTTAATTTCAAGATTGCGCGATTGTGTCACGGACAAAAAACCGGGAAAATTGAGCAAAGTGTTTCATCAAGACAACGCTCATGTCCACAAAAGCCATAGGCGCCATACTGAACGCAGGATATGAATTGTTTGAACATCGTGCATATTCACCAGACCTGGCCCATAGTGATTTCTTTTTATTTTAAAAATTAAAAGAATATTTTCGGGGGACCAGATATTACGACGATAATGAAGTGATGACGACTGTAAACGACTAATTGGAAGAGATACTGAAATTTTTTTTTCCCTAGCAACCAAAGATTTGGTGCATCATTGGACCAAATGCATCCACGTTCATGGAGATTATATAGAAAAATAAACGTTTGATATTTCTTCAATTTGTTTCCTTCTCTGTTAGGGTCCGTAAATACTGACCTCCCCTAGTAGTTGGAGAAACATACGAGGGGAACTACAAAAACTATCTATCTGGCCATGATAGAAACAATTGACAAGCGTGTGCGATAATGTCACTAGACGACAGGTCTGTGAAAGGTTCATAGTAAATAAAATTCGCCTATTTCTTTTCATTTCGTGAAGTCTACAGTAGTAGAAAATGAGTGTAGTAGCATTGCAGGATCGAAGTGTGATCAAATTTCTCACGAAAGAAGGCAATAATCCGAAAGCAATTCATCATCAGATTTCTACAATCTACGGAAACGATGCCTCGTCATATTATGTAGTAAACTTTTGGTCTAAACAGTTTCGTTGGGGAATAGAGTCCATCGAAGATGATGCCAGAAGTGGAAGACCTGCAGAAGCGACAAATCCGGAAGTTTGCTAAAAATGGAGACAATGGTTCTCGATGAACGTGAAGGTGTCCACCATCGCTACAGCATTGGAAATACATGAGCCTAGTGTTATAAACATATCGCATGAAAAATTTGGCATGAGCAAGGTGTCAGCAAGATGGGTTCCCAGGCTGTTGACTCCTGAACGCAAAGGCGTCAAGTCTCTCAAGATCATTCGGCCGTTCTGGAGGCTGATCCTGACTTTTTAGCTTGAATTGTAACTGAAGAAACTTGGGTACACCACTGGGATCCCGAAACAAAACAAGAAAAAGCTCGAAGTCAGCCTTCTGCAGAAAAACGCATGGCATCAATTTTCTGGGACTTTTAATTGAGTACATGCCGAAAGGCACTACAATTAATACAGAAGTTTAAAGCCATCGACAAAAAATGTCCCAATTTGTCCCAATCGAATGTGCTTCTTCTTCACGACAATGCGCCTGTGCACAAAGCTGTGAAAGCTCGGCCAATCTTCCCGGACTGCGACTTCACTGAACTTGACCATCCACCATATAGTCCAGACATGGCACCATCGGACTATTATTTATTCCGAAAGTTAAAAAAATGTCTAAGAGGAAAGCATTTTCAGACGGATGAACACTTGATGCAGGTTATCAAAAAATATTTTAATGGTATGGGATCCCTTCCGGACAAATGGCGAAAGTGTACTGATGTTGATGGAGATTATATCGAAAAATAAATATGTTTAATAACTCGAATGTCTTTTTCTTCTGGGTTAGGTAATAGATAATTTTTCTAGTTCCCCTCGTATTATTAAGAAACTTTGTCAAAATTGCACATCCTTGGGACACCTGTACAGTACAAACCGTGACGTACTTACACAAGTTAATTTCGTTAATTTTACTAGAAAATCGAAAACCGAACGTGAATTGCTAATTGAAATATCCAACAAATAACAGGAAATCATTACGCAAATTTAAACGATACGTATAATTTTGCTACTTGACTTTGAACTTTTAAGTTAAAATATCGACGTATATGCCTGAACGCTGTAGAAATCACACAAATACCATTTGCATATAATCTGATCTATTGAGACATTTAATATGCAATAAAATATCGAAATCGTCGTCTTCCAATAAAACGTTTGCATAAACATTACAGATAAGATTTGACTGAGAAACCTTACTCTTTGCACTTGATTGCACGTTCTTATCTACGAAGTCGCATGTCAACTTATTTTAACGATTAATTAGATTTCCACATCGGACGATTGATATTCATTTCTTGGTTACTTACGTGCCTAACACGTATTACTTAATTCGAATGAAATTTATTTCTACATAAATAATTTTTTAATATACCTACATAGTAGTGATTTTATGTCGATGTACGTAATATTTTTATTATCAGTGCTATGACGATTTTATCTGGAAATATATAATGGTATTAATAAAGCGACATGTAAACATACATATCGTATAATGTAGTTCTTTTGAAATAATTACCAGGGTTTAAATACTTTACCAAACACAAATGTAGCTTACATATTATTTTTAAATTCGTTTCATCTGGAAATTCGTTTGGAAAATAAAACAGCGGAAATAAACTCTCCTTATATGCACCAGAGGAACCACTCCCTGTATTATTGCGAGATGCGTCATAAGATATTTTTAAATATTAGGTGCGATGTGAATTATTGCTAATTACAAATCGTTGCGTGTAAAGTGAATACAAGGTCTAAGGTTAATGATAGATAATCGTTGTGATACATTTATTGATAATCACTGGGGTCAATTAATTTGTAATCATTAAGTAAGGTAATTACGGACATTTTGATTATTAAAATGAACATGTACATATATGAGCTGATGTTTTACATTACATATTTTACATATTTTGCTTTGTAAATAATTGCTCGGGGCAATACAATATTATTCATAAATCGGAGACATATCGTTAGTTGGGCCCATTTTATAAAGCAGTGTAAGTACATACATGGCAGTGAAAAGTATGTTTACCACAAACCATCGATCCATCACCCCATCATTAATCAAAAATTTTTTTTGAGCTAACATCAACTTATGACTTTTACTGCACGATACCACTTGAACCTTGATCGTTCCTCTGTCGCCAGTTTTGCATGTTGTGCGGTAATTTAACATATTTAACATATAAACTTGGTTTAGCCTAATCTATCTAAATTTCCAAATCGGATGTTTGTGGAAACAATGATGTGTACGACGAATAGATTGCGAAACAAACTTGTTGACTCGCGCGAAACTTTTCGATGTACAGCAAGTGTTCTAACGAGTAGTTGTATGAAATAAAAATGTCCGTTTAAAGTGCCCCAAAAAACGATATCAATTCTGTTTCTAATACGAAACCCGATTATCGAACATTGCCGCGAGAAAAATGAAACGAATATTTTCGTCACCTTTGATTTGCACTTTGAGTTTAATTCACAACGCGAATGATATAATATCGGAATAATACACATTGTTTGGTTTTAGTTGCGCTAGATAGTGGTTCGCGTTAATTGCAAGTAAGTTTTAATTTTCGCTAACGATTTGTGTTTTGTTCAGGTGTAAAATTTGTAATTAAATAACATATGTTAGATAATTTGTATCCGAATCTTTTTGACGGTAAACTTGAATTAAATTGGCGAAGATATTTAAACTGGTTCGTTATATTTCACAGATTTTTTTATACAGTTTCATTCCTGTGTGTCCCTTTTATTTCGGTTTTATTGTTCTTGCTAGCGACCTATTTTAATGTGTGTGTGTATATGGCGTGCCAAATAACTTCTCAGACAGCCAACAGATGCATAGGCAACACATTGACTGCATTCTTTGCCAATGTGCATACACATTACCGCAAACTTTCATAAACACACACATCTTCGTTCCGAAACTAACTTCATTTGCATATTAACTGCACTATATATTTTTCATGAAATGTTTCATTTGCAAAATATTTGAAAATGGCAGTGTTCAGGGCCGGTTTCAAGCACGTGCGGTCGCACTTGACCCCGCGATAAAAGTCCCCGCAATTGCACTATTTATTATTAAGATCAGATGACCAACGTCCGATGTTGTTGACGAAATCAATTAACATTTACATGTTAATGTCCATGAAAATTAAATGAAAATGCATATATTTATATTAGACTTGTTTATCGAACGATAAGGAATAAATGCATGCATGCGCTGATCACTAAATTGATGCTAACTCTGCAACGAAACAGACGATTTGTTTCTCAATTATGAGAAATCCAAAAACACATGCCTATGTTTATCCATATTTAGTTTTTCATTTCATTCGGCTATTAGTTGTAGATGCAATTGTAACAGTTCTTACCAACAATGAACATTTTTCACATCTAGTGATAAAAAATACTACATTTTACCAGATACATAGAACTATCTGACGTTTCGCAACAACAGTTAATTTTAAAACACTTAACATTTCAAAAAGTTTATTTTCTAATTATTAACGTCTTTGTTGAATGTTTCATGGTGTCATTTTCCTGTATGCTTTCCCACTGGGTGTTGATAATTTTTTCAGCTTTCAGTTAAAAAAAATTATCCCATTCATTCGTATTCCTTCCTATTTTCATATGGCCTTGCTTCTGTAATATTTTGTGATTACTTCATCCCATGTTTTTCTTGGTCTACCTATCTTCATTTTTTTGTACATTATTCCAATATTCTCATTACTGGTCTGTACTGATTCAATTATCCGTTGCATTTTCTTCAATTTCCATTTTCTGCCTTTCTATTAGTACCCATGATTCACAGCAAATAATTTAATATAAGTTAATAAGTTAATATTGTTCTGCATATCGTTTTAAATATTTTTAATTTTGTTTCCGTTGTTGCTGTGTTTTTTATTCTCTTATTAATCTCGATTTCTTGTTTTCCGTTTTCTTGTAAGTATTGGATATTAATATTTTATTTAGGCAATTCAATTAAAACTAAATTTAAATCTTAGAAAATTTGATGAAAAATTAATTTGAAAAAATGCTGACCACTTCAAATAGTGCAATGAAATATTAATCGTGAATATTTACCTTTTATCCTAATCCTTCATCCTATCATGTTGAACGGACATCACTTGACTGAAACAATGAAAAAATCTATAAAATATCGTTTTAATGCATTTATTTACATAATACAAATATGTTTTTATTGTCCCAAATAAACAAAAATGTCAGACGAAAGAACTTGATTTAAACTTATTTGTCAGCGGATTCAACCCACAATAGAAAATAGCCCCCGAAACTGCTCAGGTTAAAATCTTTCGGTAACCATTTTTGTATTTATTAAATGCAGGGAAGATATGATTATAGTTGTATACTCAATTAGTTATTTAAATATATTATTAATACACTTTGGCCATAAAGAAATACACAAGTTTACAAGATAGATAATTAGCAGTAACGAAAAATAGATTATGTGATAATAAACAGGAAATATAGGAAATACATATTAAATACAATGCCCACTACTTAGTCGTAGCTAAAATAAGGATGCAAGGAATAAATACAAATACAGTAAACAGGAAGATTCAAATTGAAAGAAATGGATACTGCAAAGGGTATAAAGATTATGGTGAACATGAGATTGATAATATGGAAGAGGTACTAGATGGACTAAATGTAGAAGAGATATGGTTAATTTTAAAAGACATAGTAAGTAGAACAGCTAAGCAGGTGTGTGGGATGGTAAAAAAATACGAAAATGAGAAAGTGACAAGATGTAATATATTAAAATAGAAACTAAAATTAAGTAGGAGAGATGGAAGGAGTATCTGGGAAATCGAAATAATGAAAAGTACGATAGCTCCAAGGAACATTGAACTAAAGCTAAGATGATGGCGAAAATACCTAAACAGCAATCGTGGGAAGAAATTGGAAGTAAAGGAAAAAAGCAAGGGTCAATAATACATTAAAAATAAGGAGGGGAAAATACTGGAAGAGGATGAAGAAATTATAAAAAGATGGAAAGAGTACATCGAAGAATTATTGAAAACAACATGAGAAAGAAATCAGAAAGCTACAAGCAAAGAAAAATTGTAATAACTGAACAAGAAGAAGATATAACAAGAGACGAGGTGATGGAGGCGCTGAAAAGATTAAAGAGAGGTAAAGCAGCAGGACATGATGGAATAGTGACAGAGATGATGAATTTAGGAACAAAGTCTGGAAAGCAATGTACAATAACACAAAGAACTGTGTAAGAACGAGAAACACAAGATCGGAAGAAGTTTTAACGATGAAGGGCTGAGACTAGGGGTGTATTGACTTTGATATTAACGTATGCAACAAAAGTTTTGGCAAACAATGCTTCTTGAGATATTTCGAATTGCATTAATTTTATTGCATTGCCATTGCATGCAAAACAATGACAATTGTCATTACTTGTGACGTCCATATTGGCTTGGTTGTTGGTTTCTTTGAAATGTCTTATAATACAGATATACGTAAAAGTATTTATACCTTAGTAGGCCAATTTTCCAAACGGGAAATTGTGCGCATTTGTCAAGATCAAAATATCTCAATTAGAACTATTTATCGTACGTTTAAGGATTGTGAGCAAGGAATTCCTTGCATAAACTTAGCAAAAATTGGACGCCCAAGAGTTTTGCCACCAGCAGAGGTCAACAGAATGCAAGAAACAGAGTTGGAACGTCAGCAAGAAAGTTACGTCGTCGATTTCAAGTTTCCCATATGACCAGAGAAATTGCTAGAAGTGGTTTAAAATTTCGTAAACGACAAAAATGCCTCAAATATACGAACGCCCAGTTTCAAACGATTCTGCGATGTCGTCGAATGTTAAGGGCAGTTCACTTTGCAAACAACAAAGTGATTATGATGGACGACGAAAAATATTTTACTTTGGCCAGCGCGGAAATGAAAGGAAATGATGTCAGATTTAAATGTAAAGCAAAATTCACCGACAAAATCTTAGTATGGTGTGCAATTTCTGTAGCTGGTGTTTCACGTCCCTATGTTGGATATGACAGGCGCGAAGCTGTAGATGCCAATGTATATACGCGAAGATGTCTCCCAAAATTAATAAATTTTATTAGGACACGTCATGATGAAAACGAAATCATGTTCTGGGCGGATCTGGCATCTTGTCATTATGCCCGAATAACAAGGGAATGGTTGGCTACCAATAAGATGCCTGCTTAGTAAAAAGTCTATGACAATGGTTAGGAAGCCCAAGAAGAGGAGCAGTTGCGAAGGCGTATTTATCAAAAGGTGCGTAAGGACAAAACTGCGTGCCGTCGAAGACCGAGGAACCTAGTCAGTAATATAATTTTTGAAATGTGCTTTTGATTAGTGACAAAATGTGATAATGTTTCATCATTTTCAATAAAATTAATTTTCGATTTTGTATTAGCCCTATAAATTTTTGCCAAAATTTTTGTTACATACGTTATTTAATGCAATAATGGACGACTAATGGACGGCTATGAAAGAAGTGTAAACAAAAGTAAGAAACTGAAGGTGGGATACAGGAATATGACACCAGTACAAATTGACGTGAGTGCTTTCGCCGACGATCTTGTGATATATGCGCAAAATAAGGAGAGCCTGCAACACGATATATGGACTAAAGTACTAAGACAGAAATTTGGAAATAAACACAGACACTTATCTCTTAAATAGTGAAATATTAATCATAAATTAATTGACTAATAAGTAGTGAAAAAAGTTACTTAATATACAGTGTGTTTCACTTGTGTAACACCCTCATATCTTTTTTATTGTTAGTCCAATTTTAGTAATTTTTTCCCAAACGTAGAATATGCATTGCTCTATTTACTCCCAAAAAACCAACTTCTTTAAATGCAAAGCAACCTGCGATGGCAAAATAAACGGAAAAAATCAAGAAATCAGTTTAGGGATTTTTTTATCGAAAAATTTTACTAATAATAATTAATCAGAATTGCCCAAAAACCCTAAATCTAAAATTTCATGAAAATTAAAAATGTTAAAATTCCCCGTAAAAGTCCGTAAATACTTATTATTAGCTGCGCCGAAAAAAGTATGCTGTGAAAATTTTGTTTGAAATAAAACCTGAACTGTCAAAGTTGTTTAAAGTTGTTGTTGTTTAGGCGCAGCCACCTGTGCAAATAATATTTACCGAATTGGCATTGCTTTTGAAGAATATTTTTACATTTTTAATTTTTATGAAATTTTGGATTTAGTGTTTTTGGGCAATTCTGAACAATTATTACTAGTAAAATTTTTCGATAAAAAAATCCCTAAAGTGATTTCTTGATTTTTTCCATTTATTTTGCCATCGCAGGTTGATTTGCATTTAAAGAAGATAATTGTTTTTTTTTGGGATTAAATAGAGCAATAAGTATTCTACGTTTGGGAAATTACTAAAATCGGACTAAAAATAAAAAAGATCTGGAAGCTTTTTAATACTTTACTGGACGAAGTCTTTTGGTTGCAACCGTATCCATTGCTGAACAGCTTCGATAACGATAGCGATTTGACTGAAATCTTTTCCCGCCCAAAAATTCTTTTAATGAGTTAAACAAACAACACTGAAGTTTGTTTATGGACGAGTATTGTCTTTGAGAAAGCGAACAGAACTATGTCTTCTCTTTCCTTTGTTCCTGACTTTTTGAAAGACAATGATCACCATATTGCGCTCGAAGAATTTCAGTCAGTTTCACACTACAATTAATATCACTTCGATGTACCATTGTTATTAATTAAATTATTATAAAAGTTTCAGTAAATCGGTATTGATATTTCACAAAATATATCAGAAGCGTGAGATATTATAAAGGCGTGTCTGTACGGTAGCGTTAAGGTGTGGATATTTTCTATCTCTTCAAAACTCGTTGGAGTACACATCGAATTTATCAAAAACCAACATACACCGGTATATTTGTTTGTTAATGTTATTAATGCAGTAGCTGTAGATTTAATATATTGACACAGAAATATTCCACTTTTATTTGGAAAAATATAACACTTATTCGTGGATACATACAAAAATTAATAAATATGTATGAAACATACACAGCTTGAATTATAATAATTTTTAGTTGTTAGTCTGTGCTATTTTATAAATCAAATTGGAACCAATATATTACTCATATTCCACGAATTTGCCTCTTTTCAAATAATAAACAAGAAACGTCTCTTCCTTTTTGTTGTCGACGTCTTAAGATTAAATTTATAACAGGATATGTTATTATACTGAATAAGAAATGATAACATTATAAATGCGTAATTTCGTGTCGACCAAATACGTAGAAACGGTAACAAAAACAAACCATAATTTATTGTTTGCATCATTAATATTAAATTAACTTAACATTTTTACAGTTTGTCACCTTGTATTTCACTTATAAACCATTTCGAAACTCTTTGCAATGTTCATAGTCTTTAAACTTTTCCAACAATTTGACAAAATTGTAAGAATGCGAACATAGTTTAAATATGGAATGAATTGGAATATATAGCGAAATGTAGAGTTGCAACATATGTGCTGGCCAGCGTCTGTGAGTTTCTTGCAGATATACGTGCCATATTTGTACGCGTTCGGATGCTCTCGCACGTCATCGTTTCGTTACAGTTGCAAGCCTTGTATGCCATAGATGATTTATGTGCGGTTTGATACAATAGAAAGATTGATTTATGGGTTCTTTTTGCTGTTGTAACGACATTTTACTACCTGAATGCATGTTTTGGGTAAATTAACCTATGCAATATAAATAAAAACAATCTAATTTTAGGTCGATGTCTACCTAAAAGTTTTACTTCTAATTTGGATTAGATTTATTATTTAGTTGATCGAAAATATAATAAAATAGAGATATATTTGTTGTTGAAAATTGGAACAAAAAATGCGTTAGGTGGAAGAACAAACGCAAACCACAACACACGCACACGTGTACAAGTTATACTGAACATATTACATGCAATAACCTCGACCTTACAGTCAGATTCTGATAACATAATTAAACCACGCAACGCAATATCTACGTCGCGACGTACGTAAATATTCGATCGTTGATTCGAGCACATGCAATGGCATTTATCATTTATCTTATATCTACTATATTGTCATTGTGTTTAAATAAAAAAATCCAAATGAATGATTCTACGAGGATAAATCGTCACGTTGTTGTTCAACGTTGGACGATCATATCTAACTTGGAATGGAATATTACTGCAGTTTTAGTAGCCAATAAAAAATAATGTAAAAGATCCCAGAGAACGATTACATTTTCGACAACGAAAGTGGCCATGGCCTTTTCTTCCAGTTATTGGTGAAGAATCAAAACGTGGCGATTGGCCGGCATAGTTAAATCAATTTTTTGTGATTATCTGAGAAAAATACTTTTAAGTTTGTTTTAGGTTTTGATGGATAATTGTAATCTTGTTCAAGACTTGTTGTGACTCTGACAACAATACAATATTTTAAAAAATCGAAATTAATCGGATTACCGATTCAAATAATTAAAATTTAAGCCAAATATGTACTTTATGTCATCGAGATGTTCAAACGTGTCGGGGACAAAGTAATTAAAGATTTCTTCTTAATTATCTGAAATCAAATAAAATGAATTGTATTTCCCAGATGGTAGGTATGGAAAAATGTATTAATTATGCAACCAACAATGCGAAACCGACGACTGGAATTTAAATATTTTCGTTAAGCTTTCTAACGCGTTTCCTTATCACTTACATAATGGGATAACGACGACATTTGATATATTGGTTGCGCAAATTTACCAGGTGATACTGCGCCGTCATATGTTGAGTTTAAGAGATTTATTGTGCACTTTAGTAACATATCATAGCATGCTTTGTGTGTTGTGAAATTGTAAGTAGAATTTTATTCATCAACGTCAACTAATTAAAATTTATTTGAATTGATTGCAACGAACTTTAAAATATTTATTACGGATCAAATATAGGCGTTTCGATTGTATTATGGAATGTGTGATTTTTTTTTAGTACGGCGTCCTGTTGTCACAGTTTTATTTATTTAACTCAGGTAAATATGATTAGATTTGGGTTATTTTCAATTTCCAGAAGTTGCGTTTCTCGCTGCGCGACGAACAAACAATATTTAGATTAGATTGCCTGCGGAGAAAAATAATATTGTTCTTTTTAAACGTTTCGATATTTACGTTCCGCCAGATACACGCACAATGTTATTTCAGATAACACGCCACGTTCTAAAAGTACATTTCCAATTAATTGTGTATTAACGCTAAACGTGGGTGTTTTAATACTAATTGTTTTATGTTGGCGTAGGCATTAAAGAGCGGGGAAATACGCGGTCGATAATAGGTAATAAAGCAAAATTAATTCTTTCCATACAAGCCTTTTAATTATATTTGCCCAAAATATGAGAAGATTAGCTGGTCACACTAAAAATAAGTCGTTGTTAGCTCTTCATCAGTTTTTATAACCGTCCTTTGAATACAACCATCTAAGAGGACAAGTTTGACTTTAAGAGCAGGCCACGTGGTTATGAAGGTAGAATATGCTATTATTTTACATGGTATGAATTATAACATTGTCTGCAATGATTTTAGCTGCGTACCAGACACATATCAGACTTTTTAGATACAAATCTGATGTCTGGGGAGGAGATTAATGTTTATACCATGATCCTAGGATAAGATATAATTGCAGTCGCAGTTCGGCTACGTGAAGCCAAAATATTCCTTTGCTAGTTCTCGTTTTAGTTCTCCTGGTAATTATGTGACCATCTTCTACCAAAGAAAACATTTTTGTAACTTCGCCAAAAAGTTAGTGCGGCTACGTTATTTACATATAAACACTTCTCAACTGTCCCTCCTACGTAGCAACATAAGATTAATTTTTTATCTGAATGTACGCAAATTAGAATTATTAATTCAGGTAATTTGGCGCGATTGGGCGTAACTTAACATGCCAGATCAATTCGAATCGAATGAATTCGTGACATTAATATTTGAATACAAGACACGATTGCTATTTACGTTAATCATCAATTCCGAGGAATTGGAAACACGCAAATGATCAGGACTTGATAAATGAACTTAATGATTGTAATCTGTTTCGAATGACTATTTTCGTGTTGAGGAATATTTACTGTGATGTGCATTTTTTGTAAAATTAGCTCAATTCTTCTCAGTTGTATAAGGCCTAGTTTAATACTACACGAGGTTTTTTACTTTTTCAGACATGGAATGCTGGACATGGGCGGCCCTAATAATGGTGGTCATATGCTGGATTGTACTGTGGAATGTCAGCTCTGCAGCGCGCTACTATCTAAAATTTACTATATTCACTCTTACTAGTCTAGTGTCGGCGACGGCTCCAATACCTTTAATGCTCTTAAAACCAAGGGATAGTAACAATGCTTTGTAAGTAGATTTCGTTTTGTTTCTTTTCTCATTGCTTCACAAGATATTTTAAACAATTCATAATAGAACAATTAAACTCACATTAGCAAGTAAACATTGTAGATAAACAGAGTGCCCAACACTGCGTCATTTAATATTTTGAATTAAAAGTCGATCGGCGATCGCAACAGAAAATTTTCAACCAAGTCGCAAGCCAGGGTACAAACAACCCAACGTACAATTCAATCATGAATTCTATTTGCACAGCCACAGGCTTAGTTCAAAGGTATTACTCATAAATCATAAATTATGCCTCGACAGTGTAATTTATATAATAATTTATTTTAACTTTACCACACATAATTTTAAGATATATCAACATAAAATCTAACCACGCGTTCGCTAATTATTGTTGATTTCGACGAATGGGAGTTGGGGGATTCATCAACTCGAGAAGTGATTAGTCTGAAAATTACTCGAACCGAATCCACATTATCTGTGCGGTGAATAATAAAATTCACATCCTTAAGGTGTAATGAAACAGACCTTGTCTCTTCCGACATGTGAAACATGATCACAAAACCAAAAATGATTACCCGATTCCAGAAAACGCAAGTAATAGTTATAATTTAATTTGATTGCTACCTTAAACTTCAATATGCACATTTAAAATTATAATAATTGATTTGACTGCGCGTTAAACTTAAGAAGCTATCACTTATGTCCATTTTTGGTATGAATAGTCTGAAAATTATCACTGAAGGGGAATCACATACTCAGTTTCGTGATTATGAATAAAATTGATCTTAAAGGTGTAGAGAAACAAACGGTGTCTCCGCTGATAGGTAAAATGTTTTATTTGTTTATAATAGATACATTCTAATCACCCTAAACTCCAAATATGATTTGGTGGACACACCGTACATTTGCTCCATACATTTTTAGTTTTGTGATTTTGTCGAACATCATTCATCTGATGAATGATGTGACAGCGCGTTGGTGAAAGCTTGTATTGTCATCATCTTATCCGTCAAGAAACCTACATCACAGTATGTAGCACTCATCGTGACGGTTCGATCTTAAAACCAAACATTCAACAGCTCACAAAGATATCGATAGAATGCCACAAAAATAAATTTCGTGCACTCGTCCATGCGGTAAATATAACTTTCATTCGATCAAGAACACGGAAATTTTGGTATAATGTCGAGATCATCTCAAGAAAAAAATTGACTAAAATATGTTTCACAAATATGCATCTACTTTTTGTTTTTTGATTTTGTTTTGTTAAATTCATCGGATAACAGTTTTCTTGAAATCGTTCTATCAGGAGATTAT
This sequence comes from Geotrupes spiniger, assembly GCA_959613385.1. Classification (NCBI taxonomy): domain Eukaryota; kingdom Metazoa; phylum Arthropoda; class Insecta; order Coleoptera; family Geotrupidae; genus Geotrupes; species Geotrupes spiniger. The sequence goes on along the minus strand of OY390737.1, from coordinate 8,423,880 downwards.
TAACTGTTACTTAGATGTATCAAATTGTTTATCAAAATGCTTGCCACGTGTTCGTCAAAACTTAACGTTACAATCGATTAATTCCTTTGTGGGCTAACGTTATTGGAAATTGGCAAAAGATTAGATCGAAACGATGCAACTGTGCTAAGAGCTTTGAGAGCTTTGGCCAAGGTCTAGAAAACCGCGGTGGAGGTGGTGGTCGACCTCGTATTACCAATAACCGTGAAGAGCGACACCTTCAACGGTTGATTTTAAGAAATCCTTTTGGGACCTCTCTAACAGTGGGACCTGATTGCGTAGTCCTGGACCGTGTATGGAAGGATTCGTTCGTTGGTGTTGTCTGCATTTCGCCAAATATTACGACTTTCTTTAACGCCAACAGCTGGGTTGGCGTGGTACCGTCCGTCCATGATTATGTGATTCATAAATAGGCATCGCATGTTTTATGGTGGGCACGCACGCCGTAACTTAATACCAGTTTCATTGAATATTAACAAAGAATCTAACGCGTAAGTATACGCGACATTTCATGTAACAATTTTTATTTATTTTTGTAACTAAAACAACACATTTTTAATCATATCTGTGATCACGCGATCAGAAGTTGATACGTGTTGATATCTTGAATTATTACTCACACCTCATAAACAAAACATTCCAAGTCTGGTAATTAAACAAACATGATATTAGGGTCATATTAACTTAATCGCTTCGTGAATACACACAAAACAGAAGTTGAGATAATATTATATTTAGTTATGTATTATATTAAGTATGCAGACCATTTTATTTTAATCAAACAAGCAATATGATGAAGAGCACTTAATTCTTGTAGTGAAGGAAGTAGTAACACCATAACAATGGATGGTAAAAAATCCAGATTTTTGCTTTGTGGCTCACGTACTTTTATTAGACTTACACTTTTGAGATTGGGACGGCTTTAAAATATTATTCGGACGTTTATTTATTACAGTTTTTTTTTAATATTACATCCATTTACTTAAGATGAAAACATAAAATATTTATAAACAGCAATAACATACATAACATGTTAGTCATGAAGTTGAATCGGGAATCGTGTGTAACTGTGTTTGTGGTTAAAGGTCATTTTTGGCTGTAAAAGCATAGTAATAATGAGCGGCACTCATACATATTTTGTCCCCTTTAGCTTATTCGGCCGCGACTTACGCAAATATTGCAAATATTTGAATAATTGTGTGCGGCGCCTTTTAAAAGAAAACCTGTGACATATCCGAATCCAGATTAAATTTTCCTTGATCGCAAACCTTTCCACTGTCTATAGTTGTACGTATAGACTGTCGCCAACATCGCGTTTCTAATTTAGAATAAGTTGTAAATCTATTTTTACCGTAGCCTTTGAAATGGTGGACGTGTGAAATTGAACAATTGTGTATTTTGATTGTTAATCGGAATTAAAAAACCGTTCATTATCAGCCCAGAAAGTTAGTTATGAGTTTCACCAATTGTGCAATATAAATAAAACCACGATGCAAATTATTAGATAAATATAAATATTAGAAAATTGTTACTCGTTACATTTAAAATCAACGCACTTGCAATCTGTGTTTGTCCTCGGTTATAAATGTATTATATGCAGGAAATATTTTTTTTAATTAATTACACAATGTAAGCGTGCATAAAATTACAAACAATTACATTAATTTTGTATAAGTATAGGAATCATGAATTTTTTTTTATTTTCCATAGGAACGATATTTTTTATTTAAACCCGAAAAGAGGTGTAGGTGTGCCTAAATATTGTATTACCTCGTTTATTATTGACTTTAACGTATTAATAATATACGAAGTTATTGGGAGTAACATTTTCCGATTGATATTTTTTAAGACGTACGTTTACAGTAAAGGAAAAGAGGGATGTAAATAAACCGTTTCTCGAACTGTATGACTTTTACAATTAGTCAATTAACGTTTCGAACATTTTACTGATGGTACTGCCAACTTTGATTCTTCCTCGTAAACATCGATGTCTTCGTCCCAAAGCTCAGGAGGGTGAATAGTGATTCGTTCTGACGGTATGTTTCCGTATATCTTCATCGCGTAGCTCTCGAATTGCGACCACGTTGTCGCACGTTTCTCCGCTGCTGTGGCATAATGCAGAACATTTGAGTCCTGCTCTGCGACAACCACATATTTTTCTGCACGTCGTCTTGCATTTGCAGGAAATTGTCTTCAGCAAAATTCTGGTGCTGGATCGACACTTGTAACGATTAGTTTTCTTCCACCCCCACTACCTAGCATCGGCTTGATCTACAGCCAACTGCTGGTACGTCTTTTATATACATATGTCGTCGCTGTTGTGGTGTGGGAAGAGCTCAAGTGGGAGCGATAAGGTAAAAACAAAAAAACGTAAATAGAAGCGATTAGGAAACCCCAGCGAATCGTACGATGGCATAAAAAGTATGTATTCGATTCCCGAATACCGAACTACCAGTAACCCCTCTCCCATCGCCGATTCGCGAAGGAAAACCGCACTTACAACTTTTTCAGGGCGGTATGTTTGTTGGTCTAATTCAACTGGACTACATGCGCTATTTTTTACTGCAGCTTCAAACGATATCTCCGGAAGGTGGGAGTAATTTTTCGATCAGTAGTGGAGCGTTATTCTCATACTTGACCCTTCCTACAGGTGGGCTACCAATTGCATGTAATTTTTTTTCCTTTTAAACCGCCAATGACAAGCGCTTCACCATATCGATATCGAGATCAATTTTTACTTTCTTATACATTATGTATAAGTATAGGAATCATGAAAATTTTCGAACTCGAGGTTTCAACGGATATACACGTTTCGAGGTCCCCTGAATCGTTTCTGACTATTTTCGGAATGACGTCTGTGTGTGTGTCTGTGCGCGCTCTAGCGTCCAAAGGATTATAGCTAGAGCTCTGAAACTTTAAACTTAACATTTGTATGTAGCAAGGAGGAAAACATCCACCCTATTCTCGCAAAACACACACCTTCTATACATCTCATCCATCCATTATTTGTTTCCTCTCTCCTCAATCAATATATAAAGTAATTGTTCTTACGCATTTATTTTATTTTTTTCAGAATACCAGCTGCTGGATGTAGACTTGCGGCGCGTTTTTTGGGGCTAAGTGTCAAAGTCAAAGGAAAGGAAAACATTATTAAAGATAGTGGTTGTGTGGTTGTTATAAATCATCAAAGTGTTGTAGATCTTGTAGGTAATGTATAATGAGATTTAAAATATACATCCTTGGGAATTGTAGATTTGGTAATTGTGAAAAAAATTTAGGAATCCCAATTATGTTTATTTTAGTTAAATACAAAGCCATATCGCAAATATTTTATCTTAATCTCGCTTTTTCAGTATTGGCGGAACTATGGCCAATAATGGATAGATGTACAGTAATATCAAAAAAAGAAATACTTTATCTGGGGCCATTCGGTTTAGCGGCATGGCTGTGGGGGACGATTTTCATCGATAGAATGAATGCCGGGAGCGCACAAAATGCCATCAATAGCACAGGGAAATATATAAGGGACAACAAATCGCGAGTACTTATGTTTCCCGAGGGCACGAGAAGCTTGAAAGGCAAGCTTCTGCCCTTTAAGAAAGGTGCCTTCCATTTAGCAATCGCTGCCCAATGCCCTATACAACCCGTTGTTGTTACTAGATACACATTTTTGGGAAATGGAAGATTTGATGGCGGTAAGTTGACGTTTTAAAGGCACATTAACAGACTAATTGCTTTCTTTGTAGGTAACATTGAAGTGACGATACTACCTCAAATTGAAACCAACGGTTTGGTCAAAGAAGATATCACTACCTTGATTGATAAGACATATAATGTTATGTCTGATTATCTTGAAAATCTATCTAACAGTCCAAATAATAACATAGATAAATCCAAAGATAATTAGACTGAATATATTTAATACTCTTTATTTTCGTTATTTATATGATTTATATCTGTTGAATAAAATATTTTTTCTTAAATCTATTTGTTTTAGTTTAAATTACACAGAGATGGTATACAAAGTACACCCGTTGTCATCGTGATTTGAGAAAAAAAAAAAGTAAAATAAGTGTAATAAAAGATTATGAGATTTTAGTTTGGACTACAGCACATTTTAGATATTTACAGAGCTGTTACTTTTAGTTAAATATTGGTCGAATATTGTAACAAGATTTTTACTTTTACTTTTTTATTTTGTCCTCGGTCTGTTTGTTATTTGAGTAATATAATTGCAAAATAGGTATCTCAATAAATTTTAATATTGTGAAACGTGTTTGACGACTGAACGCTCAAGAAACTGAATAAGATCTTTGTATTAAAATTTCAGTAGGCTTTGCAAAATTTTCGGGGATTCCTTCATATACAGCAATACGACTCTGAATCAGTGATGCCACATTGTAGAATTTTTACTGATTTCCGGCAGAAAAGGGTTTAAGTGAAATCCGCAATGAAATAAATAAAATCAGCATTTGTCACCATACACAAATCGTATATTACCACTTAATAGTATTTTTAATCAATACAGAATTTGTGGTTTAAAAATCAGGATTTAAATTACAACTGGTAGAACTTTCTTGTCCGTCTATTGGCAACGCTGATTTTGATTGTAAGATAACCTTTAAATGTTTATATGTCATTATACACAAATCGTATATTAATTAGCACTTAATAGTATTTTTAATCAGTACAGGATTTATCGTTTAAAAATCAGGATTTAAATTACAACTGGTAGAACTTTCTTGTCCGTCTATTGGCAACGCTGATTTTGATTGTAACATAACCTTTAAATGTTTAAAATTACGAATGCAATTAAAAGCAGCTGTCCTTTAGCAAGATATGGACGAATCTCTTGCGAATATTGCAGCCGAATTTGAAACCGATTTCGAAGAAAATACACCTAGTGGACAATCCAATCTTGCCGTCGACAAGAATAAGGATCTCGAACAACCCACCACTACTAAATCATTAATCAAGAGCCACAGTTTACTAGTCAATTCGAAACAAAGAGGTAATCCATTGCTCAGGTCAATAACAAATGTACCTTGGGAATATGATGACATTGTACCCGATTATCAAATGGGGCGAACGACGTGCGCGTTGTTTTTGTCCTTGCGTTACCACAACTTGAATCCAGATTACATCCATCAAAGATTAAAGCTTCTTGGCAAAATGTACGAGTTACGAGTACTGTTAGTGCAGGTAGAATTACATTAAGCGTAGTTAATTTGCTTGCCTGCAAAATTCATGTTTGATAGGTAGACGTGAAAGAGCCTCATCATCCGTTAAAAAATTTAACACGCATATGTATTTTGGCAGACATGACTCTTATCCTTGCGTGGAGTGCGGATGAAGCTGGTAAAATTATCGAAACGTATAAAGTTTACGAAAATAAACCGCCGGACAAGATTATGGAGAAGAGTGAAAGTTCACCGTATTTAAAGGTAACTAAAGCTTGTGTATCGTATTTGTCTAAACACGGCCAATTTGTTTTAGTTAATACAGGCTTTAACGTCGATAAAACCGGTTAATAAGACGGATGCGATGACTCTGATAACAAAATTCAAAACGTTAAAAGGAATACTACAGGCAACTGAAGATCAACTGGCGGAATGTCCTGGGTTTGGGGCTAGAAAAGCTAAAAAGCTCTACGTAACTTTGCATGAAAATTTTTGTAGATGATAGTGAAATTAAATATCTTATTTTAAAATTAAAAGTTGTTTAAATTATTGTCAAAATGGTGAATCAGCTTCTACCACTGTGATCTAATAATTCTGTTTAGGTAGTTAACAAATAGTTTTCGTATTGAATTTTGCTTACATTTATTTATTGTTGCGGTGTATGTTAACATTTGTAGACCATAACTGTCAAGTTAGCGGTACCTTCTAAGCTTCTAGAGAGCAAGTAAAAATGGGGGATTTTTAATTTGTAAGAAAAACTTGATAATATCAAATGCAATTTATGGCGTCAATTTCTGTATACATTTATCCTTGAAATAATTCTTTCAAGACTGTCTTTTGTCTTTTGGGTTCAGCAAAAAAAACCTAAGAGTAAAATGTAATTAATTGCGTATCGAAGTTCGTACAACATTTTTTGAAACGATTTCGTAACTATTCTCGTCAGTTGAAGAGTCGCAAAAAATGTGAGATTTACAAATATCACAGTTTATATTTTTTAAAGTTTTCCCAACCCATCCAAAAACGTAACCAAACTTGGGGGGTCGAAATTTTTCTCCTATATTAACAAAATACACATTTCTTTGAGATTCAATAGATTCTTTCCAAAAATTAACATGTCCAGAATTTCTCCACACACCACCACATAGTACTTTTTCACAAGGTGGGTGAAGTGTTCCGCCGCGCACACTGTCGAAAAGAACTTGACTATCTTAGCAGTTCCGAGAGTTTAAGTTGTGATAAGCTGCAAAAAAGTTTCCTACAGCTTTTTGTATAGCATTTTATTAAATAGGGAGTATCAAACAAAGGAATAATTTCTTCAACCTGAACTATAATTTTATGGGCAACTTTCTGCTGTTATAGATCAATCTCGGTTTCATTAAAAGAGTACTTATGACCACTTGATTGGAAGCCCCTTGGTCACAAATCGTGGCGACAATTTTTAATCCGCAATTTTGAACTTCTGCTTGATGAAGAAAACGAAAAATATATTGGTTGTTGCCATTTGACAAATAATTACAGTTGTCATTGCAAATTGCTAAATTTCTAACATTTTAAAAATCATTTGTATATCCTCTTTTCGTTGGATCGTCTTGACGAATATAACTAGTTATATGATTTTTGTAGTTCTGAGCACAACAGCTACTTGTTCTCCAAACACATATTTTGACGTGTAACATATTGATACAGCAGAAGCCGTTCTGAAGATATATATGTTCGAAGTTAACACAGGTTTAGCTTTTCAGGTAATGTGTCATAGAGGTCAATAACACCAACTAATGTTTAAGTCTACACTTGGTAAGTGTATCCCCAGGAAATGTAAACATGTATATTCATTACTCCTCATCGCCAGGCTATCTCTAGTGGTGATAGCACCAACAAATAATCATTGTAGCATTATCTAAAGTAGCAAATTTATCGCCATATATCCGTATGTACTTATTTACGGAAAACATATCACTGTTTACTACCATTATTAAACATAAAATAACGGAATGTTGCGAATCTGAGTGCCAAATTATCTTTCCGCGATTATAACTTGCGTGAATTCTTTAAATTAATATAGCGGTGAACAGTTCATGTTCAACAACTATGTATATATTTTATTGGGACATGCTGTATATCTACGAATCAATGCCCATGCTCCGATATATTGATTTAAATTCAAAATTTATGCTTTAAACTGCAAACATTAGTATAAATGGAAAATAATACCGTTACCGACAAGTGTGGGTAAATCAAATCGCAACATTTCGAAGTTATATTTACTTGAGTATCGTCAAATAAATACAAAATAGGACGATATTAGTCACTCATGCGCAATCCGCTTATGCTCGGCCATGTTCGTTGGTTTACATTTGTGCAGTGGTCTCGAGTAAATTAGTGGTTCCTGTGCTGGCTGATAAATTTCCAGCAGCGAAATGTCTGGAAATACTGGAATGGAGCAACTCATTCCAATCGTAAATAAGCTACAAGATGCATTCACACAGCTTGGAGTGCATATGACTTTGGATTTGCCACAAATTGCTGTAGTGGGCGGACAATCCGCTGGAAAAAGTTCGGTATTAGAAAATTTCGTTGGAAGGTAAGTCATCATTGCTATCGTTTCAAGTTCCGTGCATCTTCTTTGTTCCGCCGACGTAATTACATAAAACTCCTTGTTACAAAATTCAATGGGAAAATCATTATCGACCTGTCAATTCGGCTTGTCATTTTGACACATCAATTATTCCTTGTTTTGATTCATAAATGACCAAAAATCGGCCCGAAACTTCGTTGGTGTACTGTTTTTTTGATAACGAACTTGCACGTCATTGATTCATTAATATGTGTACATGCAATATTGATTTTTAAGATAAGTGGGTGACTGACATACATACTTATCTTCCCTTTTCAGAGACTTCCTTCCTAGAGGATCTGGCATTGTTACTAGAAGACCTCTTATCTTACAGCTTATTTTTTCAAACACTGGTATTGTATATTACTATTTTCAATGTCATTGATAGTTTACAGTTTGATTTTGATATTTAAATCGGTACATTTTGACGTTGCGCTTATTCTTTAACGATTCTTGTTTACGTTTATCAAGTTAAAATCTATTATATTAACTTTATAGAATATGCCGAGTTTTTACACTGTAAAGGAAAAAAGTTCGTCGACTTCGATGAAGTTCGCAGAGAAATTGAAGGGGAAACGGATAGAGTTACCGGAAGCAATAAAGGGATATCGAATATTCCCATTAACTTGAGGGTTTATTCGCCAAATGGTTGTTCTGTTTATTGTATGTGATGACTGTCTTACATAATTGTAAATTTTAGTATTAAACTTGACACTCATCGATCTCCCCGGATTGACCAAAGTACCGATCGGCGATCAACCCGTCGACATTGAACAACAAATTAAAGCGATGATAATGCAGTTCATAAAAAGGGATTCTTGTCTCATTTTGGCCGTCACACCGGCTAACTCAGACTTAGCTAATTCTGATGCTCTTAAACTAGCCAAAGAAGTTGATCCTCAAGGTAACGTTGGTTTTATGTGGTACTTGATAATGGTTATTTCTTTGTTGAATAATTTTCCTCATCTGTTTGTATTGCGTACCTTGTCTAGATTTACATTTTTTATGTATTAATAATGAAAGTGTAGATATAACAATTAGGACTCAATGTTTGAATTATTTATCGAATAATTCTCATGCTTTGCTTCTGATCTTTGATAACGTTTAAAAATAAATTGTCTATTATCTGGCGTGGTTATGATTTCAGTTTTGATAATATTGATGACTTATTTATTGTTTTAATAAGATAAAGTATGGAAACGCATTTACTATATTGATAATTGTGATTAATGTGAATCAATTGTTGAAAATATGCTTTAAATCTGTGGGATATGTGGTATAATGACATTCTAGGGATGCTTTAAAAGATTTATAAGAAAAGTCAGCCTAACAAGCAGGAAAATTTAACATTTTATTAACTCTTGTGAAATTTATTTAATTGTTATAAATAACTAAGAGTTGTAGACATTAAATGAATGTGACATAATAGTCATGTAAGAAAAAGATAAATGCGTTTTTGTAATTTTGTAATTACAACTAAAATATTCTCCATCTTCATTAGTTATAATTTTATATCCATAATTTGGTTGTTAGCTTTTTTAGTTCATTGTTCATGGGCAGAATTACAATTTAGAATCACTGACCTTTTTTTTTGAAATGATGTTGCCAGTCGGTACAAATACCGTTTACTAATTGAATTTCTCCAGGTATTAGAACAATTGGGGTAATCACAAAGTTGGATTTGATGGACGAAGGTACTGACGCCAGGGATATATTAGAAAATAAATTATTACCATTACGTAGAGGTTACATTGGTGTTGTTAATCGCTCACAGAAAGACATCGATGGTCGCAAAGACATAAACGCTGCTCTCGCCGCCGAAAGAAAATTTTTCATCAGGTACTGAAGTTGCATCCCGTTTCGAAACTAAACTACAACATCTCGATTTCAGTCATCCTTCGTATCGGCACCTCGCCGATAGATTGGGAACCCCGTATCTGCAGAGAGTCCTCAATCAGCAACTGACCAACCACATCAGAGATACCTTACCAGGATTGAGAGACAAACTGCAGAAACAGCTACTCACTTTAGAAAAAGACGTGGAGGAATTTAGATATTTCAGGCCGGATGATCCGTCGATCAAAACCAAAGCCATGTTACAGTTAGTAGTCTTTCACGATGCCGAGTTAGTAGTTTTCGAATCGTATTTTCAGAATGATACAGCAACTGCAGTCCGATTTCGAGAGAACAATCGAAGGTTCCGGTTCCGCTCAAATTAACACCATGGAACTGTCGGGGGGTGCGAAAATTAATCGCTTGTTTCACGAACGGTTTCCATTTGAAATCGTGAAGATGGAATTCGACGAGAAAGAGTTACGAAGAGAAATTGCGTTTTGTATTAGAAATATTCACGGTATTAGGGTACGTGTTTTTTTTTTTTTTTTGGTGTAGCTTTTTGTTGTTAATAAGCTGGTTTTTAGGTTGGATTGTTTACTCCGGATATGGCTTTTGAGGAGATTGTTAAAAAACAAATTGCCAGACTTAAAGAACCGTCTTTGAAGTGTGTTGATCTTGTTGTGCAGGAATTGTGCAATGTCGTTCGTATTTGTACAGACAGGGTATGAAGTTTTTTGATTTAGATTTCTCAAACTCAAAAAAAACCTCATATTAACCATATTACATTTTTAAATAACAATTTGTTGTAGATGTCCCGTTATCCAAGATTAAGAGAAGAAAGTGAACGAATTATAACTACACATATAAGACAGAGAGAGCAGGGTTGTAAAGAACAACTTATTATATTGGTTGAATGCGAATTGGCTTACATGAACACTAATCATGAAGATTTTATTGGTTTTGCAAAGTAAATATTTTTCACGATAATTACAAATATGTATTTTAACACAAAATATATATCATAATAGTGATTAACATTAGCAATTGTCATCTTCTGTTATGATTTTGGCTAAGGAATATAAAATGTCATATATATTTATGGTAATACTTATGTATGTTTATAGTGCTCAAAATCAATCAGAAAGTGCTGTCAAAACGGGTACAAGAGGGGCACTCGGCAATCAAGTTATTCGTAAAGGCTATATGTGTATACACAATTTGGGCATAATGAAAGGTGGCTCACGTGATTATTGGTTTGTTTTAACTTCGGAAAGCATTTCCTGGTTCAAAGATGAAGAAGAAAGGGACAAAAAGTACATGTTACCCTTGGATGGACTGAAACTGAGGGATATCGAACAAGGTTTCATGTCACGACGTCATATGTTTGCTCTGTTCAATCCTGAAGGACGTAATGTGTACAAGGTAATGTAAATAATGAGAGATTTAATCGATTATTATCGTAATTGGATATGGAAAACTATAGCTAAGTAATATTTCATAATATTAAACACATACATATTTTTTGGTACTCATTCTCATTATATGTTCCAGCCATCTTAATGTTTGTTGTATGTATGTGTGTGGATGTTAAAATCACAACTGTTTTAGGATTACAAACAATTGGAATTGAGCTGTGAAACATTGGACGAAGTTGATTCCTGGAAAGCATCATTTTTAAGGGCAGGTGTTTATCCAGAGAAGCAGACCGAGGCACTCAATGGAGAAGAGGTAGTAGATTTCGTAATGTAATATAATTCTTGTCGCATGACACGTACACTGCATTTGAAAATGTTACAGTCAACACAACACACACATTTATTGCTTGTTTTTGTACAGGTGTTTTATTTGTTAATATTCCAGACGGATGTGCAATTAAATATTTGATCATATTTACAAAACTATTCACATTATGATGTATAATTTTTAAGACAAAATTATTAAATGTTGACTTGCATTATAAGCCCATTCGTAATTCTATAGCCATGCAGCCACTACCTAATTATTTTCATTAAATTTTTGTTTTTATACTTTCAGAATTGGCGGGCAAGTAATTCTCATTTGTTGTCCAATATTTGGTCAGAGTTTTGTTGTAGTTTTCTTTGATTTTGCTTCTTTACTTTACTTATGTAGATCTAGCAGCACATTCATTGCATGTACTAATTGTGTGTGTTTGTGTTTTTGCTGCAGGGAGATTCCTATCAGGTTGGTAACGGCCAAATTTGCTGCAAAAAATAATTGTGTAAATACTTTTATGTTTGTTATTTGTAGTGTTAAATGCGCAGTGATAACCGTTTTCTTTTTTCAATTTGCTTTGTATCTATGTCGTCATAATCCAAATACTTGCATTAGGGTAATGAAACTGGAGGCAGCAGCTCGATGGACCCCCAGTTGGAGAGACAAGTAGAAACCATCCGTAATTTAGTAGACAGTTACATGAGGATCGTGACGAAAACAACGCGTGATCTTGTTCCAAAGGCCATCATGATGATCATCGTAAACGCGACCAAAAACTTCATCAAAGGTGAACTCTTGGCACATCTGTATGCCAGTGGGGATCAAGTAAGCATTATCTCATTATATTTGTACATTTTAATTATTTTTTGCATTATGTTAACTAGGCTCAAATGATGGAAGAGTCCCCTGAAGAAGCCCTTAAAAGAGAAGAAATGCTGCGAATGTATCACGCATGCAAAGAGGCCCTTCGTATCATTGGTGATGTTTCTATGGCGACTGTTTCAACACCGGTACCACCACCAGTTAAAAACGATTGGTTGGCAAGTGGTCTCGATAATCCTAGGTTATCACCTCCTAGTCCAGGTGGTCCTAGAAAACCGGCGCCATCGATGGGACAAGTCGGAACCACTGGTAGGTCTTCGCCGAATGTAACCGTTTAATTCAACAATTGCATTAAATCGACAATTTTAATAATTTCAATTCTAGTAGATTTTGTGAATCTACATAAAACTGTTGCTTAGCTGGACAGATGTAATATTAGTTTTTATTTTAGTTCGTCAAGGTTGCATAATATCATAAGTTTTTTTGTTGCTGGTGTTTGTATTTGGATGTTTTGGAGGTTGACTTTCTTGCAGAGGTAGTGTCGGTTGTGTTTGTTCAAACATTTGTTTATTTTTTATGTCGGTAGGTTCGTTGGGATCTACTAGTGCATCGAGGGTTCCACCGCCCCCACCAAGTTCAGGGAGGCCTGCTCCGGCCATTCCCAATAGGCCTGGAGGAGGTGCACCGCCAATGCCACCGGGCAGGCCACAGGGACAAGCATTGCCAGCACCACTTATACCAACGTAAGTAATGCTTTATGTTTTTCGTTACTAAAATTTTTTGCAGCTTTCATGTTTTTTGTTTATTACGAGTGATGAATCTCCATTTATAATTAAAGATCAAAATCAATAAATTTTTGGTTTTATTTCCTTTACCTATAAATATTTTAAAAGCTGTAAGCATCAAAGCTCAAACGTTTAATTTAATGAATATCATAACACCTGCAGATGTCAGGTTGAATATTTTGAAGTCCGAGTGATTTTGTGAGGATTGGTATGACATTAGTGATAATGTCCATAGAAACCGATAAGATATTGCACAAACCGCGGATGTGAATCCGTGGTTCGTGCAATATTTTATCTGTTTCTGTGTATTGGGCTTAAAATTTAAAACAATTAAATAAATTCAGGTGTACACAATTTGTCTTTGTGTTTTTTGATCAAACTTGTAAAAGTAGTATCGTAAAATTTACAGCACATCGGAAACTGAGAAAAATGTTTACTGTTTACATTAAATAAGATACGACATTTTCTTCTGTTAATATTTTCCTTTCACATTATATCTGTGAATTGACAGTGATCTCTGTATTTGTGTGTTTCAGTGACGGACTATTCCTTAGATTAATATAAGTTTGGGTTCAGTAAAATCGTGTAAAATATCTCTTTTATTCTATCTTAACTAAAAACAATTGTTTTAATTTATCAAAAATTAATAACGTTATGTTGGTAAGGTAAGGCTGCTGAAATTTATTGAAATCTTTAATAATACATGGAGGTGACATTTTCGTGTGAGCGCAGTATGAATTTTAGAAGGTAACATATTTGAAACATTGTATGTTGTGTAAGTGTGGGCCGCAGCCAAATGTCTGAGGTTGTGGTTTGTTCACAGGAGGCGTTAAAGGAAAAAACTAATCACCAATTTAATTATCTTTATGTATATTAGTTACGCAGACAAACGAGATTGTACGATGATTTAATAATAAATAAAAATTCTTTTACAGCTGATTTATGTGGTTAACCAATGTTTCATTTGTATGTTTGCAGTTTTTTTTTTATGTTTAAAATCACGTAGATCAGTTGAACATTAACACTAGGTGCTATTTACTTGTTAACACGCTTTTGCTTGAATCATACTAAAACCATGTGAAATACTTGTAAAAAGTGTTAAATGTTATTATATATTAAAGAAAGGGCTTATCGTTATTGTGTGTTTTTAATGTTAACCGCAATCCCTTTTGTGGATTCCTAAAATTAAAGTGCAAAGACGTGTTTACATAATGTAAGAATGATACACTGCTTACGAGTATTTATAACAAAAACCACACGTTATACGTTAGTACTAACACTCCATTATTAACCAGCTCTAATTGTGTGAAATGAAAGTAACACTCTTGTCTTCTCATTGTCATTGCTAATTACAATGCATAAAATGCGGAAATGGGGCTAAGACTTGTATCTGTACAGCCGGGTTGGCGGTCAAAACCAAGCAGGGGGCATCCAAGTGCCCCAGTCAGTGCAGTTGGCTGTTGGAAGACAAGTCACCAACGCAGCAGTCAACGAACTCTCCAATGCCTTCACCAGGTTCCACAAGTAATTTCTCTTTTTATATTTGCTTTTGTGTCTACTTTTTTGGTTTGATAATATGATTGTTCCATTCAGTGCCTAATATGCTCTAATATGTGCCAAATTTCTTTGTGTAATTTACAAAATGCAAATGGAATATCGAAGATAGAATGCTTCAGAAAAGTATTTTTGTTTGAGTCTATATAGCTACGTTCCAATTGAATTTAGGGTTTTGCTTGTTATTAAAATACCCTTAACATTTCGGCTATTTCAAGTAGTTAAGTTTTGTTGGCATATGTTTGAGATATATAGCATATTTAACATTTTGTTAGCTGTAGTGTGGCTTGAATGTGCATATTTCTGACGCACATAATAAAATAAGATCTTCCGTATAGTATGCAAAATAATCTCGATGTCTATATATCGATACATATGTAATACATAGAATGTAGCAAACAACTTCTCTTACATTGCCTAATTTGGTTATCAATTTCATTGACGCATGTGACAAATATTAATCAACCATGGTGCAGTTTACTAAATTTAAATGTTTCATAACATTCCTACAGGCATTTCGTTTGAAGTTGTTGCATTTCACGTATAAGTTTAATACGCCTTCGCAATTTGTAACTGACCACCTTTCCAATTATGTTTGAGTTTATTGTAACAGTTGGCAATAATATATTTATTGTATGTTTTATAAATATTTTTGCTGGTTAATTATTGTCAAATAAATTAAGTATTCCTGATCATGAAATGTCCACAGATAATCACATATTTGTTAAAATAACCCATTACGAGAAAGAGCATTTAAATTTAATGAAATACATTCCGAATGTAATTATTAATTAATAATCATTGCACCACGGTGAGTTAAGAGTTAGATTACTTTCAAATGCATATCATTAGCTAGCTATGTCTTTATTACAGAATTTATTAAAAACTGTGACGTGGTTAAACACTCTTAAAGCCATGCGAAATTGTTTCATGTAGTGTGTATGTATTTTAGAAAATGTCAATTATTGACGTTCGAAAAATATATTAAAGTTGGTAATAAATAACTGTAACAATTGTTATAATAACGTTTATGTAGTTTTGAAAGGATAATTTTAGGTATGCAGGAATTTGTGATGTATATTTTTACCTTTATATTTACTATGTTAATATTGTTCTGTTAAGCGAATGAATTCCTGTTCTTGTAATAATAATGTTCACAAAGTTGTTAATTAATAATAATATATTTAGATGTGTGGTGTGGCATATATATAACGCGTACCCACAAGCACTCATTTTATTTAATTGAAACACCTTGATTACGATGTAGATAACTTGTTCTTGGATGCTTTATTTTTTTCAGTCGTTTTGGTAAACTCTGCCATAATATTGTTATATGTCTCATCTGTCTGTATATAAGATACTGTAATACATGAGAAAAATAAAGTTTCCAAGTGGTAGTGCATTTTTTTTGCACACGATCATATGTAGTTCTATTTGGATGTGTAAATATAGAAGTAATCTAAAATAAATTACTAATTTCACTTACTCTACCTTTCCTATTTAATTTGTTTTTTATTTTATGTAATGAGGCAATTTTCTATTTAATAAAAACAATATATGAAACTTATTTTGTTAATGTCCAAAAGTGTCCGCAGTGATGAAGTTCCGTGCATGGTTGTGATATAGTTATTTTTTTCGTACATAACATCTAGATTATTTTATTTTGAAGAAAACGACAAAGTGTTGTATATGTTTTTAAAACCAAATCTTTGTAACTTAATTCTGAAGGGTGACGAAAATGCTTTAAATTAACGTATGTGTGATTAATGAACACTTATTTTTATTATTTTTTTATGTTGTGGTTTATCGTTTCCAGTCGTCCTGTGCCTAATATTCCTCCTAGAATTCCGGACAGGCCTTATCCTGGAAGACCCAACTAGAGCCTAGTCAATGTTTAATCGAACAAATATTGGGACCAGTGATAAAACTTACTCAGTGAAACGCAGTCGATGTGCTACAACGTTTTCAATTTATAAATCGGCGAAGACTACGAAATTTTATAGTACCACGTTACCTACAGCGAGTGTACGTTAATATTAAATTTGCGAAAGTTTAAATGTTCCTTTGTATGCTTTTTTCGTTGTATTTCATTTTGAATGTATTGTAAATCACGGGCTTACATTAACTTATTTGGCGAGGATATCGTCGGCTGAATTTGTACACCTGGTACAAACTAGTCTAATTGTAAAAAGAGTATTATTAGTTATTCTAGATGAATTATTTTCTACGTTTGATTTTAGTTAGGATAAGATTGGATCTAATATTGTATTTATGTATATATGATTTTTTTTTTGTTTGTAATAAATAACTTTCAATTTGTGTTTTCTTTTATTGTTTTATTATTTATTATACAATTTAAATGATAATGTCGTAACCCTCGGACTTGAGAAAGTGGTTCTTCGCAAATGAGCCGTAAGGTAGACATGAACGGAAAACAGGTACCACTCTTCCGTGCGCAACATATTTGTCATCACAAAATGTAGATGATTATTGATAAATGGAACAAATAGTTACTTTGTAATAATTTTGATGACGGCAAAACCACTGTGGGAGTAACTTGGCCGTACTGACTTTGTCGAAACAAATTATTTTCAGTAAGAAAAACTTCAAGTTAGAATTTTTTATAGTATATGTACAAGTATAGGAAACATGAAAATTTTCGAACTCGAGATTTTAACAGATATACACGTTTTGAGGTCTTCTGAATTGTTTCTGATGTCTGTGTGTGTGTGTGTGTGTCTGTGCGTGCTCTAGCATCCAAATGATTGTAGCTAGAGCTATGAAATTTTAAACAGGAAGGAAAACGTCCTATTTTGAAAACTATATCTCAACCGGAAGTGATCGTTTACTCTTATCACCGTTTTCATTATTTCAAAAACGGTATGAGCTATCAAAAAAATTGTTCTTATGTAAGTTAAAGATATTGAAATTTTAAACAACTTTCATTAGAAAAGTTTTTTCGAAAAATGTTATATAACTAAATATAAGAAAGTTCAGTGCGGACCACTGCTGATTTTTTTCTAATAGTTATGTAATAATAAACATCGTTAAACTACTAACTTTATTTATGCCAATGTTAACATACAATAAATATCAATCCAAACTAGTGTCATTTTGATTCAAACGTATAATGCGTCTTTCCTTTCAAAGGATACTGTTTTGGAATTTGCCCTGGGAACATTGGAATATATTCACAGATGTAATAGATAGCAAACGTGCCAAACATTACACTCAAGAACTGTGTCCATTGTAACCATCCAGGAATACGATGTCTCATCGACACGTCATATCGATCTTCACCCATCATATCTACATCTGCGTGAATCTAAACGTTTCGTAATTAATTAAAACATAATTAACGTTACACAAACGTACAGGTTCGTTGAAGTTTCGTTTCAACTCCGGATTATCCCACGGATAAAACGGGTCTCTGGAATCTCCCGATATGTCAGGTAATTTTGGATAGTCACCCAAACCTTTACCGTCATCTGGGTACGGGGTGTATTCAGATGGAACTAGGCCATACTTTGCCGCGGAGGCTTTACGCTCTTCTTCAGTTTTCGGGTACGGTACAGGTTTATAATCTTTATTCCAGTCTAGAAAAAATTTCTTTAAATAGAAGATACGGAATTACATAACCCCTGCATGATTTTTTTTTTTATATCGGTGAATACTATATATAGATATATGGGGCTTACGATTTCGTATTGCTGTAAATAATATCGCGTGTTTCTTGTGGCAGAGCCTTGTTAATTTTCCGGAGCTAACCAGAGACATTTTTTTTATTTGACAGATGTCGACGAAGTACAAACATTACAACATTAGAAAAATTAATAGTATAATTTGGCAACGATGTCAGCTGATGAATTTGTATGTGATCAATGTTCTGTCTTTTTTACTCCTGAGTCCTGATCAAGCCTCGTTCACGTTATCTACTCCTCTTCCTTTTTTAGCTTTTGAAATATGGCCACGCTTTGCATTTATTGTCATTAGTTCTTCCCTATATTCTATTCCATATGCGAATGTTGATTATTTTTATTTTTATCTTCTATCGTTTGTTCTCTTGTGCCTTTCTTGTTATTTCTCTGTTGACATTTCGTAATTGAGTTGGAAAATATGAAGTTGCTGCCATGATTTTATTATTCATAGACTAACGTCTGTTTTGATTTCTGCAGTATCCTGCACTGAACGTCCTTATACTTCTATTCACAATTTTTAAAAGGCGACAAGTATAACCGTTATAACAAAATGGCAAACTAAAAATTCAATTTACCGAAATAAATTTAAAAATACTAGGAATGCCGACTTAAGCAGTCGTCATTGGTGTATATAATAAAAATTCAAATTTAGTGCGCATTATTTGCAATTTCTACAGCCAACTCGATTTGATTTTATTTCCAATTAATTCTTGTACGTGGGGGGGGGGGGGCACTAGACTATCGAAAAATTAGAATATCAGTTTGGCAAAACTGCATCTTGTAAAAAGCAAAACTTTGACCAATCACTGGCAACACTGACTGTCAGATCATCAAAAATTAGAAATTTCGAAAACCATTTTATGTTTTCGTATGAATGTTAAATAAATCAAAATGATCCACAGTTTATTTATAATAAACTCATCTGGGTAAATATGAATCAACGTTAGGTTATAAAGTCACAATTTTTTTCTTATAGCGATGTCTTTTTGGAGAAGCACTGGAGAAGTGTTATATCGCGTTCAGTTTGCGATTATTACTTGGACGCCCAAAGGGTAAATCCAAACGATATAAATCCTGTTATAGTTACACCGCATCATTATTTATTAAGCATACAAAGAGGTGGTGTTAGTTTTGTTGCCGTTTGTATGGAAGAAATTCCACCATTATTTGTCATAGAATTTTTGCATAGGATTGTCGATACCTTCCAGGTAATATTTTGCATAATTTGCTACTGATAAATGCACTGAACTTTTTTCAGGATTACTTTTCCGATTGTACCGAGAGTATAATAAAAGAGAATTATGTTGTAGTCTACGAGGTAAGAATACGATTGAAGGTAGGTCTGTATCTGCTAAGTTTCGGTTAAAGCTTTTAGATGAGATGTTGGATAATGGTTATCCGTTAGCAACCGAAAGTAATATCTTGAAAGAGCTAATCAAACCTCCTAATCTATTAAGAACCATTGCAAATACGGTAACTGGAAAATCGAAGTAAGTTTCGTTTTAGATTTTTATTCCGGCCATTTATTTCAATTTTCTTAGCGTAAGTGGTACTTTACCGACAGGACAGCTTTCAAATATTCCATGGCGTAGAACGGGTGTCAAGTACACGAACAACGAAGCTTACTTCGATGTCGTGGAGGAAGTTGATGCGATTATCGATAAAACTGGCGTAACGGTTTTTGCCGAAATACAAGGCTATGTAAGTGTTTTAAGATATTTATCGGCAGTGTTATTCATAAATTTATTTTAGATTGATTGTTGCATTAAATTGAGTGGGATGCCTGACTTAACTTTGTCATTTATGAATCCTAGATTGTTTGATGACGTTAGCTTCCACCCATGTGTTCGATTTAAAAGATGGGAGGTAAAGTAATGGTTATCTGTATCAATTATTGTAAAAAAACACTAAAAGTGTTTTATTCATCAACTGATACAAGAATCTTTATTTCACTTATATCTAAAGTACGATGTTATAGGCAGAGAGAATTTTATCTTTTATACCACCAGATGGAAATTTTAGATTAATTTCTTACCACATTAGTAGCCAAAGTGTTGTTGCTATACCCATATACGTACGACATAATTTATCCATCAAGTCAGGCGAACAGGGTCGATTAGATATCACCGTAGGCCCTAAACAAACTTTGGGAAGAACGGTGGAAGGTAACATGAATCTTGGATAACGTTAATTATCTAATGTCTTTATTAAATAGGAGTAAAGATCGAAATTTTGATGCCCAAGTCTATTTTAAATTGTGTTTTAACTTCGAATCAAGGGAAGTATAACTACGATCCCGTGTCGAAAATATTACACTGGGACGTTGGTCGAATCGATGTGACCAAGTTGCCGAACATTCGAGGATCTGTAAGTAACGTTTATCTTTGATTTGATTTGTTGTTTATTTCTAGTTTTTTAGGTGTCGATTGCAAGCGGTGCAAACACAGCCGAAATTAATCCGTCAATTAATGTGCATTTTACTATAAATCAGCTGGCTGTGAGCGGCTTAAAAGTTAACCGACTGGACATGTACGGTGAAAAATACAAGCCGTTTAAAGGAGTGAAATATATAACTAAGGCTGGGCGATTTCAAATAAGGATGTAATGTGTAAATTCGCAATTTTTTTTTTTAATAAATTAAATAAGTTTTTGAATTTTTCCATAATTACTATAATATAGGTTAATATGTATTAGCATCACATTTATTTTTAATTTTTATTTGTTGTAAAAAAAACTAATTTACATAATTAAATTCTAAATAATGAATGGTTTGTGTAAAATTTCTTATTCGTATTTTATAAAGTATTCCTGGTTTGTTGAATGGATAATGAAAATAAAAATTATTACATTTTCAACTATGTGAACTATGTAACATAGAGCACACTCGACGAGTTTACTGATTTAAATTATTAGATATTTTGCATGGAATGGGATTATAACTTATTTTTATTATAATTTATTTTAATTTATTAAAAAAGTTAAGCATTAAACAAGTTATCATAAAAATTTATGAGTGCTTGCAAATAGTTTTTACTGCATTCTTGGCATTTATAGCAAAATAGCATAAAGACGAATATTCACACATTTTTAGGAACTTACAACTTACATGTGTCATCACAGAAAAACTAAATCAAAAAGCCAAATAGTAAAAACAAGTGACAGTGTGAATTTTTATCTCTGCATATATGAAAATTCCTATGTACGATTTTAGAAAACACACCTCAATCACGTTGGGTCTTGACAGATAGGCAACTAACTGTGTGAGTTGTCGAATGAAATAACTAAATTGTTATCTAATCAAATCCAACCCGATCCAACATGAATACTAATTATAATTAATTGCGAGCCTGTTATAGCTTGTAAGGTTAATTTAAAGGTGAACATTAGCAATATTTCCTAGAATCGAAATATTTAAAATGTGGGATTAATGAAACAATGTACAGATGTTCCCCCATTTTCAGATTTTGTTTACTATAATAATATATAATAAATATTTCTGTTGTCCAGGTTCAAAAAATTTGTGCCCAATTTGTGTTTAATTATGTAACCCCATATGTTTACATTGTCTCCTGTCGCTGTGTGTCACAAGCTGCTCCAAATATTACAAATGAGAGAAGTGAAATTTCAGATTGACCAGACAGAAAGAACCTCGTGAACAAATAGCTTTTTTATTGTACTAATAGCATGATTAGAAAACTTTACAGCTGCGTTGGTTTAGTTCGATTAAAGAATGTGTGTTCTAAACTACCAAGAAAAAAAAATCAGTGATACTTGTGTGTATTTTCTCTTGTAAAATTAACTTGTTAGAACATATTGACATTTGCTCGACATAACAGTTCTATTTTCGAAATTATAACGGTACTGTGAATTACTTGAACGGCAACATTAAATAAATTAGCCGATTACGTTCACATTTCCATACAACTTAAACACGTCAACATGTACGCAACGAACGCAACTTTTACTTGGACTAGCACGTCTCAAATACGTGACATAGTTAAAAGACGCAGTCGCACGATTAACAATTCGAGTGTTTTCAGAAATGCGTTTTTTTTTTTTGCTTTTCGAGAGACGTCTTCATTTTCTTAACTCATAAAAGTCATTTTTTAAATAATTCACTAACAACTAGGTGGACTTTGAAACTACCTGTGCCACGGTACAAAGGAGATTCCGGTTTTTGAGCGGACTGCTTTGTTTATTTTTAGTAGACATCGCAGGTAACACCATCGGAATGGAGCGTCCCGTGGGTTTATTGTGTTCTACTCGAGATGGCATTTGCCGCAACATTGTCTTCGGCAGGGTCGGCCCTAACATTTTTGGAGAAATTGCTATAATTTTTCATTTAATCCTTATCAGATTTATTAAGCAATGAGAAATAGTAAAACCCAAACCCATGCATAACGTATGTAACAAAGGAAAATTTTTGAAATATAATTATTCAAACTATAATTGTTTTATTTAGTTTGGTAGTACAGAAAACGATTCAGTGAACCTTTAACTATAATTATAGTGTATCACATAGCAGCTAAAGGGCAATGGATTTCAATGGTTCGCAAGTTGGTGCGAATGCCTCTCATCAATCTAGGTGGATTAAACTCTCGAATCTTTTGGTAGATTCTTCGTCGTAGTTTTTCTTCATTTTGAGCTTCCCACCCACCGTCATTTCTACTAGTAAAGCCCAAAACAAAAGGACGTGCCTGTGGAACATTCGGGGGTTATCCTCTTTAGGTGCACATGGGATATTTTGTTGCCTTAACCAATCTTGGGTTCTTTTCGGATAATGGCAAGATACCAGCTCCATCCAGAACATAATATTATCGTTAACATGATGCGTTTGAATAACATTCACTAATTTGGGAAGGTATCTTCGAATATAAATGTCAGCATTTACAGCTTCGCCCCTAACTCGCCCAACATAAATGGCGGACCACACTAGTACCTTGTCCTCAAATTTCGCCTTTTTCTTATACCTTACGTCATTAGGAACGTCCTTAAATTGTAAATACTTTTCCGCAATTCTAACTCGTGTACTACTCTTGCAAAACACAAGAGTAGTAGTATAACATAAGCCAATGGTTGTTAAAAAAACTCGAAGAAAACAATTTCAAAATTTACTAATTAAGCAACAACGATAACGTAATCTGTGATTCCGTATGACTAATATTTATTTTATCTTTATCAATATGTAAAAGTATATGTTGCTCAAATTTCTTCCTGGTAAGTTCCTCATTTTTGAATTCGTAAATCCCGAAGTCCGTCCCTATAACCATTTGTTGCCTCTTCGCCTCCGCACGCGGAAGATAATTTTGTGGTTCGCGTAGCGGCGAACAAGTAGCGCGGCGACTTTCGTTCATCAGAACTTACTTTTTCGTCGCACAGTCCGCTGAGGAGGCAGCAGGCTAAAGGAGTAACACGGTGGATGAAGTGGGTGGCGACCACCCGTCTGTCCGTTTGTGAGAAATAGCTAAGTCGTTAAGACGTTTCTTAGGTGTCTGCCGTAATTGCTGGTAATCCGAAGGCCCCTTATGATGAGACTCTCTTATTAAAGTTTGCCTGTGAATGCACAATTTGTTTGGTTCTGTGAACCACGGCGATGTTATAAAACCGAGTTTGTGGGTTACGTTTAGTTAGCTGCTGCAATATTTTAATTTATTTTTTACTTTTTAACTTTAACTTGGGAAAAATTAAATTGATCGTTGGGAGTGATATTATGTACAGATGTTTTAATTTTAAATTCTTCTAACGTATGTAAGAAAAGTTTTGCGAAATTTTTTCTAATGCACTTTAATTGTGTGCCAAAGGCAGAGCTTCGTGCAGAATTTCAATTTTTGTAACGAATACTTTTGGAAATGGCTGCGTCTACAATTAAATTAGAAAAGCTCTACACATGGCCTATGGAAGTTTTTAGATTCATAAATTATTTAAAATTTTCTTAGTTTCAACAGTTCAATTAGTCGCATCGGTAGTTCTGCGAAAAGCTCAAAACTGTTATTTTTATTATAAATAATTTGGAGATGTTATAGCTCGACTACTGTAAAGAATATTACGCAAAATTGCAACTTATTATATGAAATCATTACTGCAAGCAATGAGTTACCTCAGAATCCACCGAATAGAGCTTTTGCAATAACTTCAGACAAAATTTGTAAATATCTAGATCAGTTATTGATTATTTAAAAAAGCTTTATACGCGCAGCTGCTGCATTAAGGCGCATTCCATTAGTACTGATGTGTTAGTTCTGATGCTTCTATTAAATATTAGCCCAATTTGATTCGAATTTGAATGAAACATTAGTATAATGCACAAGTATTCAGGACACACTAGAATTGAGATGATTTAGGCTATGAAAGTTGTGGAGCAGGCCCTATCCCATATACCCACTTACGTGTCCCAATTTATCCTCTTTGGCCCGTTTGGGAAATATGGGAACTAACAATTTTTCAAAGTTTTAAATTTTAGCAGTAAATAGGGACATGCAAATTAAGTTCCATGTACAAGTCTTTGTGCGAAGATTTGCACTACAGTGTTGTACAATTGTTTTTTTTGCGTTTTGCGGGTTGTTCGTGGAGACTTTAAAAACCCATTTTCTCGAGGGTTCACACGTCCCAAATGTGTCAGTCTTGTTTATTGACCTGAGTCGATTGACTAGCTAAGCAAGCATCGCGGCTATCTCAGGCATGGATGATGGAAGAGGGTTGACTTGAGCTAGGGCGCATTACCAACGACCTTGTGCCGAAGAAATTTTTTTACGACTATATACAACTGTCTCAGAAGTGGACAGTTATAACAAAAAGATTTGGAAAGCGAAAAAGAATTAAGACTTTCGATATGGGAATGTGAAAATAATGCTGGTAGCTGGCTCGGGTGGGAAAACGAAAACAAGGACTAAGAGAATAGACTTCCTAGTGAATAGTAGTATCAGACCATTAGTAGATTTAATACGTAAGGTAATCGATCACCGAGTTACCCGCAAAGTAGAACACCGACGATCGCTTAAAACCGTACAAATGCGATTGATCTCGCCTCGAAGATTACAAAACACTTCAGTCGTAAGTTAAGCTACTGTGGGAAAATATCGGCGCGCATCGAAACGACGTGCGTGTGCATTGTAGGGATTCGTGTAAATTAAATTCATATATTCAATGGAAGCTCGAAGGAATGCCACAGGTGTGTCGATTACCGACGGCTTGACCGTTTTACTCGCCGACTACTGCCACCACTCTGCACCTGTAATTACTAACCCAAAAAACACGTGTGACTGAAATAGTTCAATAACACAGACCACTTGGTGATTAATTTGTATGCGCATCCGACACACAATATTTGTCATTTCAATATTTCACATTTTCGCTTTTTATGCTAAATAAATAAACGTTTTAACTTTGCATGCGAACCTTTCACATGAAATATGCTAAGGAATTGCGCAATGAATTATTAAGGTTGTTAGACTCAATAAAATCATAAATTATACTAAAATGATGCTTTTTTTACAAAATAAGGAATAAATTAGCAGTTCAAATTATTAAATATATTCGTTTCGGGATATTTCCTACGAAAATTACATTTAAAGAAATAATTAGGCAAATACAAACAACGAACGACGGAAGTGCAATGAATTAATTTACAAAGTTTCAATGGATTAAAAAATTACAAATTACGTCTCAAATATTATCGCAGAAAATCACATGTGGCTAATTAGAATAGAACGATAATTATCCTTATGAATATTTAATTGCCATTCTCTATATGCGATTCGCAAGTCGACGTTATATGCTAGGTGATTTTTGTTTTCCCCATAATTTCCAGTAATGGTGTTGATGATGGTTATAAGTAATTAGTAAAACTAAAATGGCACGTGTATCTGCGTTAGGAGTGACGTCAGTGGCATTATGAAACATATGGTTTTTACGACTTTGCTGGAGAATTATTATTTAATGATTGCGCCAGTGTGGTATTTTTATAGTATTACCGAACGGACACAGAAAACATATCACTTTAAGCGGATAAAGAATGAAATTTATTATCGCAGGTAAATTGGGTCATTGTCGAGCTATAAATGGAAACCAGTCCGAGCATCTACGGACTTTAACTTGCCACCATTTTTGGTTTTATTTAGTGTAATGGACTAATGTTTGAAAGTCACATTCAAAATTTTCATGAGTGAATTGCCTACGTAGTCAAAAACTTATCTTCTATCAATATATGTGCGAGTATTTTATACCACGTGTTCGAAAAGTCCCAGAACACAAAGTCGGCGACTTCACTCACGTAATCAAGGATGCCTATTTCTTCCTGAGCGCTTTGCACGTATGTTATATACCGACAGCGAACTCTTGCTTGAATAATAATTTCGATACTGAAATCTAAAATACGTCGTCGGTGTACAAATTTCAGGAAACCAAATTGTAAACAAATATTCTTAATTTTAATACTATTATTTTTTAAATTATAGCAAAAATGTATTGCTTATTGCAGTATATATTTGCGAACTTTTTTATGTTAGTTTTTTAACTTCGAAATACAAAATTATCCTCATTGCCACCTGTCCTTTAGGGCACACAAGACTCAAACAAACAGAAAACGAAGTAAATCTAACTACAACGTACAAAAATCTGTAGTGGTCCGCACTGAACTTTCTTATACAACTTTTTTTCAAACTTTTTAAATGAAAGTTGTTTACAATTTCAATATCTACAACTATTATAAGAATATTGTTTTCGATAACTCGTACCGTTTTCGATTTATCGAAAAAGGTGATAAGTGAAAGCATCGCTTCCGGTTGAGACATTGCTTTCAAAAGGAGATTTTCCTCCTTGCTATATAGAAATCTTAAGTTTAAAGTTTCATAGCTCTAGCTATAATAGTCATTCCGAAAATAGCCAGAAACGATCCAGGGGACCTCAAAACGTGTATATCCGTTAAATTCTCGAGTTCGAAAATTTTCATGATTCCTATACTTACTTATACATAAAATATAAGTAAAAATATACTTATTTATTTAAACTAAATATCCTTTTACCGTTAGGTGTATAAATTACACATCATTTACTTTTATTTTCCATAAGTTCCTGTCTTGTGCTAAGCTCCTTGCCTCACACCACTGTATTTTACGTTTTTCTGCTCCTCGTCGTACTTGTTGTTCCCATCTCATTCTAGATCTTCATCTTATTTTCTTCCCCTGTACTCTGGCTTCGTGTAATTGTTTTGATATTCTATTTTTCTTCATTCGGCGAAGGTGCCCTAACCACCCAAATTGTCTCTCTTCTCTTTTGTATTACCGTATCGCTAAGTTTATTTTTTCTTGTGATTCCTTCAATCTGTCTCAGAAATCTCATTTGCATTCCTGTTATTCTATTTTAAAGTATGTCTGTAACCGTCCAAGATTCACTGCTATAGTAACGAATGTCTCACTAAGTTTTGTATATCTGTGTTCTTATTTCTTTTGATATTTTTTATTTTTCCCGAATAATGCGTCTTTCAGTGTATTGTAAATTCTTCCTGGCTTTCCTATTTTCGCTGACACTTTTCTATTTTCTTCAGTGATTGTACTTATGTAGTTGAACCTCGCGATTTGTTCTAGTTGTCTTACATCTATCCATATTTTCTATTTCTTTCCATTTATCATATAATGGTTTCATGTATTGTCTATATTAATTTCCATCTTTATCTTTCTTGTTGACACGTAATTAAGTTCTGTTGTAATTTTTCTTTTGCAAATAATAATACTTATGGCAATGTTGCATTTTCCAGTTAGCCACTATCATTTTCTTGCATCTTTTGTTTTGCAGCTTTTTATCACATGTTTTTACTTTATTTGTGTTATCTTTGTACAGCGCTTTTATTATTACAATTATATACCTTTCCACCCCTTTTTTCTAGAGATTCCCAGACGTCTCCTTGCCTGTCAAATGCTTTTTGTGGATCAATAAATCAGATGTGTATTTCTCGTCCTTTTTAAGGATTTTTCTCCTAGCTGTCTAACAATGAATATTAGATCTTGGGTACTTCTACCTCTTCTGAATCCATATTATTGTTCTTCTAATATATCTCTAAATCTCTTTTCTAATATTCTTGATAGTACTTTCCCAGGGATACTGGTTAGTGTAATTGCTCGGTAGGTTGCGCATTAATTTTTTACATTATATTATTCCCCAATTAAAATCTTTGGGTCTTTCCCTTTTAGTTAAAATGTCATTTAACAAATTATAGAATTGTTCATTTGTGTTGTCTCCCATGTATTTTAACATATCTGTTGTGATTTGGTCTTCTCCAGGTCCCTTTCCTGTTTTCAGTTTCTTCAAAGCATCTGTAACTTCTTCTCTTGATATTTGTTGGATATTAGTTTCTCTCCTGTAATCTAAATTTTTTAATCTTCTCCGTGTTCTTCGTCATTTCCTTCTGTAAGCTTTTTAAAATTTTCTCATCTGTTAACATAGTCCTATTTTTATCTTTTATGTTTTTTAACTTTGCTGGTTGTGTTGTCTTAGTTGTTTCAGCGTACAGTAGAACAATTTCTGGTTTTCTGAATAATTTTCTTCTATATTGTGTCCAAATTGTTTCCATGATTGCGTTTTTGCATTTTGTTTTTCGTCCATTCTTTTCTTTCCGCTTGTATATATTATGGTCTTCTTCTGATCCTATTTGGAGGATTTTTTCCATTTTATTTTCTTATCTTTTATTCGAAGAAAAAAATAGATAATAGATAGGATCGAGTCCCAAACAAAGGGGAAGGCATTATTCAACAATAGAGGTACATCGCAATTTTCCTCACATATATTTGAAATTAAACGATTTAATTACCCAGACGAGAAAGTACGCTATTATTAATTTACGAGTAAAACTAGCTAAATAATTTATTTCACAGCAATATGTATAAGAACCAGCCACCATAATTTCGATAAAAGTTTTTATGAAAACACCGCGATCACGATCTAGGGTGTGTTGGGCTCGACGAACAATTTGAACAATGTGGGAATTGTGTGCATCATTTCCGCGACTGAATGTACGGGTGTACACGGCGTTTTGTCTCGATTGGCGTTTCTTTTTAATCCGGTGGCCATGAACCCCGTCGGAATGCTTCTTCTAACCGGTATACCTGTTTCACTGACGGCCGAGAGAAAGTACAGACGGGAGTGTATTATTCAATTCTTAATAGAAAACACACGAGACGCTGTTAATCCGTTGACAATTCAATTTGGAATTTTTTCGGGCGACTAACGAAAGTCGGTGAGAAAATATGTAGAAAAGGGAGAAAAATCGTAATTAGATTAAGATTTTTTCAACCGCCTTCGGTCTGCTACTATAGTTTACCTAGTTAATTAATTATATACTGCAATCATTGTAGTATTTTACATGTTAGTCATTTCAAGCCACGTGTTCCAATGCAAATTACGTTACCATTCTCTTTGAAGTCGATGATTCTCGTCAAACCTATATTACTATAAGAGATCTGGAATCCAAAATTGTGGTATACGAATACACATAGATGCTGTTACATCAATTATTTCAAGCTAAGATTCAGATATTAAAACAATATATTCATTTTGTTCAATTTTAGTTGACATTCGAGGACTCATATGGCGATAAATTACAAATATTATAAGACCATAAGTGGTCAAAAGTGAATTTGACACTAAATATTATTAAGAGTTACTGTAGGATCGTTTTGACGTCGATGCGATTCGACTTGGGGCAGGTCCTTGCTTGGAATGTTCCCAAGCCGACCTAACAAATAGCGCCAGACTGGGGCAAAATGACACTGCGCACAACTATTATGGGGGACAGGACATAATTTATTGTGAAAATGAAAAAATTATAATTTCTGTTGGCCGGTACACAGCGATGCTAATTCGAGCTGTAAGCTGGACTTGGTGAATTATGTTGGCTATTATGATATTATGTTGGCTACATGAAAGACTGTGTTAATTCGTAGTAAACTCTGACAGAACTGAACAGACTATAACAGAATGTTTATGAAAAAACACCAAATGAACACCTAAACAAAAATCTCAGCGTCATTAACAATTTTATTTGCAAATCATTGGTACGATGATTTTACACAAATTAACAAACTTAGGAAGGAAACGGCCAATCTAACAAAGACTTACTCCAAATACGATATTATTCACAAAACGTCACAAAAAATGCAAAAATGAATCACCCAATTGTACACGAAATAGATTTTTTTGAATTTCATGGAATTAACTCGCGGTCGTCACAGCAATCATATACGCTGAAGTCAAGCAAGTGGTCGGGATTTCCAATCATTCAACTCGATGAAAGAAATACTATTGTGCGCGCCTAAAATGTTACTAGTTGCGATTCTGCGAAGCCGGACTTAAGTGTGGGCCTTGGCTGGGAAAGAATCCGCGAGATTACATCACAATTGGTGGTTTGCATTATTCAACGATGTATAATTGCTGAAACGCTAATTTCAGAAATTTTTATTATACTCCTCGCACAATGGCATGTTTGACCTGTTCAAATTCCGAACCACATTTGTGGTCGAGGTTATGTGACTTGGTCAAGTGCGAAGTAACCAAAGTTGCTAATTTCATTCGTGTGGCTAGAGACCTAGCAATTATTGTTACATACTTTGTTGCAATTTATCATACGATATACTGATTCTTTTGTCGATATAGTGAGCAATTTTATCAAAGTGAAATGTACGTTCCTCATTTGATTTGGGAGTTATGAATGTTCGTTGGAGTTTAAGAATGAAGGCTTGTTTCATCGATTCCTTGTCAACTCTTATATACTTTATATAATATTGATGATTTACAATTGGTAACTTTAACAGTAATTAATTATTAATATTAATTAAAAGATTAAAAAAGGCATTTGGATTATTATTTCCTATTTTGTTGGGTTGGGTTGAAGTGGGAGTAGTGTGGAGCTCTTTCCAATTTGGAAAATTGGATGAGTTGGTGGAAGGTTGAAGGACAACGACCCAAAGCAACACAAGCCACGGGCGAGTTTCTCAATTCAAATGTCTACTGAAACTGCAAAACTCAAATGAACAGAAATTGTGTAAAAGTTAAGAAGAGCGAAGAGAAGAGCTAATGTTCCATATAAATAAGGGCATGTGAAGGAACCGACTACGGATAATGAACAATGAAAGCAAATTTCAAAATTCGGGACAAGAGCGGTTTTAAATAATTGGAAGTTATACAAATGAAGATATATCTGAGAGGACAGAAACCCAAAGTAGTTGGATAAAAATCACAAACAAACGAAAATATTGAAGAACTAAATGTACAATACTTGATATTTGGAGCAAAAGAAAAATGATAGAAATATTTGGAAGAAATAGTAGTCGCATGAAGTAAGAACAACGAAAAATACGACTAACAAATAAAGTTGGGATAGATTAGAAAAACAAAATATGTTGTAAAGGCAGGTCTCAAGAACGAACAATCGAGAGCAACGAGAAATAACATTAAATCGCATGCTAATTTGGTACAAATATGGAAACTTTTTGGGTTGGGTTGGAAAAATATTTTGGGACTAAAGAAACTAAAATTAAAATAGAACAAGGAACAAAGATGATAATAAATAGGTCGAAGGGCAAAACGTGTAAGAAATGTGACTTCCGATGAAGGCAAACATTACATTTGGGGGCCAACAAACTTGTTAAAGGTTGGAGAGCAAACGATTAAAGTTGTAAACTTGTAGTGAAAAAAAAACAAAGATTCAGAGCAAAAGTAGGCAACATTATTATAAAATTTGAAAGCCAACGAGAGAATTTTACGAGAATTACAACAGTTGCAACCATACTTACATTTCGAGGGCAAAAATGTAAAAATTGGAAAACATTTTTGTTGATTAATCAATGTAGAATAAGGCATTTTAAAATATATTCGACGTTCTGTCCATTGGTACGGGATTGGATTGAATTGAAAGGTGAACCAATGTAAAGTTTATTACGAATTAGAAAATAAATTTTAAGTTTCCTCCACCAGTAGCATCTTTGATCTGGTTGTACACTATATCCGCAAAATGTAGTGAATGCATAAAATTATCTATTTTTGGACTTGTGATTGAAAGAATTGACAGATGCGTAAATAGTTCTTGGCTTGCTACAGATCGACGATAAAAAACAAAGACTGACTCAGAATTGAGAAAAGACTCACTAACAATAGCCTGTTATCATGAAGCTTGGGGTATGGAACTGTAATCATTAGTGCTTTTGAATTATGAGTCAAGTTTATGATTTGATCTGTCAATGTTGTCATGAGCAACTACTTTATTAGCTCGATAACTTTTGAAAAGAACCAAGAGTTATGTTGGCTGGACTATCTTTTAATAGCCTCGTTACTGAAATACACGCTTTCCTATAAATCGAGACTATTTTTGTAAATTATATTGCCCTTACTGACATGAAAACGATTTTTTTCTATTGTTCCTACAATTCCAAATCAACTGGTTAGCTCTTAGCAGAGATGTTAACACAACTTTACTATCGGTAAGATTGGAAGTTTTGAAAGCCAATAAGATTCTGAAAATATACGACTAGTTTAGGCTTTTACGATTAGTTTCGGCTAATTTACTTCAGCAAGCCCAGAGTTCGCATTATCGAAAAACTAGTGTTCAATAGTATGTGTTCTGCAGTTCGCTCATTTTTGTCACAGACGACTGTAACAATGGATACATCGCTTCTCCTTCAATTAGGGGCATAGCCACATTCATGTGTGGCTCCAAACCTCTATATCTGTCTCTTTCAATGACCTCCATTAGTTCCCTAACGCAATTATTAACCTCCCATTAGGATTTAGCACTCTTTTAACGTGTTTTTCTCTTCCATTCTAACCGCCCATGGTAGGATAGTAGTAATGTGATCAATTAATGGTGGGTATATGAACTGATGATGGAGAGCTTATGAGCTTATCATATATTGTTTCCCTTGCTGACTTTTCCTTTCAAAGAGTATTTGATTCTTTTGGTTGTTAAAATCCATGCCTCACAGGTTAAAGAGGGCTACTGGCCAGACAGGTGTCCAAGATTTGTAATAAAGTTTCAGGTGTCCGGTAGTAGGCTTCTCGTCGATGTACCCATATGAATAATTTACTGGTTGACCTCACCGAATCAATTCAATCGAATTAGATGTCTATTTCAGTGTTTTAAGGGATATTCGGATACTTATTTATTAACGAAATAAAATCGTATTTCTGATACAACAAGATTAAAGGATTAATTATTTAAAATATTTGTAATGTACTTTTACATTATAAATTTTGTCTTTGGGGCAAAATTGAAATAAATTCGGCTTCACGCCAAACAATTTCATAAAATGTATATCACCCGAAATCGAGTTGCTTTTACAGAATTATTGTTTACGATGTTCGTTCTGAAAATAATTAACATTAATTAACACTTCAAAGTAGGTCTTAACCGTGTCTGTCCGCATCCAATGTCGAAATTAAGTTATTTCATTCGTTCTTTCGATTCGAACTTTTTTTATGTAAAATTTTTCACGATTCTATTCTTTTCAATAAACTCGTTCACCAAAATCCTTCCTGTTAACCTTTCACCTTGGATTTTTTCCAGATTTTGTTCATCGTTATTCATTCCTTTCATTTCACGTCTGAATGTTAACTTGTAGCTGTCAAAACTAAATTCACTTGCAATTCGTTAAGAATAATAATTATTACATTTTATTATATGCGATTTTAATTTTCAGAACACGACTTCTCGT
Source organism: Geotrupes spiniger (assembly GCA_959613385.1). NCBI lineage: Eukaryota > Metazoa > Arthropoda > Insecta > Coleoptera > Geotrupidae > Geotrupes > Geotrupes spiniger. The sequence continues at coordinate 8,389,944 of OY390737.1, read as the reverse complement.
GTAGCCAGCTACGAAATACACACAGCCATTTCAATTTCACTATATTTGTATTTCTATGGTCATCTTTGAACGAGACTCTTTAACAACCGGTCATGGTTTAGCAACGGAATTGTTGTAATCCACAATATATTATTGAAGTTCCTGTCCAATTTAATTGCACTCGTCTACAGTGAAACGACTGGTTCATGCCTTTCATACGCAGCTATGAAAGCGCTTAAAACGTTATTATAAATAATTGCAGGTTACATTCATATCTCATTACTTGTGTTAACATCGCGATGAAAATTCCTTAGTCTTTTCTTGTTTCGATTAAGAAGTCGTTTGGCTGGGAAAGCATTGTTTTTTAAGATCATTAAAAACATCAAAAAGTCTCCTCCTCAATTTACGAATAAAAAATCTTTTAAATAATTATATTGATATGAACATTACCGTTGTCGTACCAATGTCAGCTAAATTATGTAAAATACAAAATTATCAATAGCAACATTATTTTAAGCTACTCCTTTAAATGCTTCAAAAGGATATACTGAACCAAGTATTGCTTTCATCTGAGCCATTTTGAACTGTCCAATAGCAAGATGATTGCTTGATTTTGTGAACAAAAACTATATGATTTAAGAATACGATACACACTCCAACGATGTATGGAAAAAATGGTTTGTTTATCCCAAGACGTTGTGAGGACCTCACAGAAACCAACAGAAACCAACCCAACCCAACTCAACCCAACCTTCATAATATTCTGCATAAAGGTCCAACTTGCTTACAAAGTGCAATTACTGTAGGATTTCAAGCCAGCTGATCATGAATAACGTGGAATTTAATTGTGTGCTGGAAACGCAGGTAGAAGACTTACTTAGAAAAATCATTTTTAGTGATGAACTAGAAAAATAATAAACATGTTTATCCCCGACGAGTTACTCGGTTTTTCGACCGATGGTGTCATCGGACTTTTCGAGAAGGATTAAGGTACTGTGGTTACAGTCTCAGTTTGTTGGCCTAGATTGGACAATATGGACAATTATGTCCAGTAGGATATTGCTACAGAAGCCACGAAATAGTTGAATTATTGGGTGAGAAATTTCCTGGGTGGGTTATTTTGCGAAATTCAGCTCCCCCTGTCCAGATCGTGCGATTTAACTCCACCGATTTTTCCTCAAGATTATGACCACTTGCAGACAAAACCTAAGTGGGCATTGAAGGGATTTCGTTTACTACAAGTAATAGTCGAGTTTGTACTACGCTTAAATAATTAAAAAAAAATCTTCACATCACCTGCTTCGTTTTTGATAGTGCCGACAGAAATATACATTTCGGCTATCGGCAATAAAAGCCACACTAACGAGCTGAATAACTGAATACTGAAAACAGTTAACAAATGCCATTAAAATTGCAAATGGCCAAATGCGAAGTGCACCGCCTATTCGGAATCATTCAAGCCTATGAGATCAAGATCAAGAAAATGAACACGTGAATATGTTTGTAATGTGATAACGAGATTTCGTAAAGCGAAGTTTGGCAAATTAATTAGCAGTATTATATATTTAAAAATAATCCTAATAACCTATTACGTACAACATTTTATTTGCCAGGCTTGCTGAGTTTTTCTTTGAAATACAATTGAATAGAAACTAGTTTAATAAAATCAAGCGAGGGATATGAACTAGTTATGGCCGTTAAATTAAGGTACACGTGATGGAATATTAGAAATTAGCATTTTAATTTAAAATTGCGTCACTAATTATAATGAGTTGAAAAATACGACACTGCCCGGTCATTTATGGACACTAGTTTGTAATATGCCATAGAAAACTTGTTCTATTAATAAAAGATATTTAATCAACCGCAATATCTGATAATCATGATTCCAGTAATCGCTTTTATTGTTATTAAGATGGCTCCGAGCAATTGATGTTAATTTGCAGAAATTGGACGCGGTAATATTTATGTAATAACATATCGTACCAAGGACTTTTTGTAATAAATTTACACTGCTTGGAAAAATGATAATTTTATAGAATCAATGTGTTTATAAAACAACACGAAGAAGATTAATAATTACATCTTACAAACTCGATGATTACTTGGACAGTTATGTAAAGTACGTGTGCACCCTAAATGCAAGTAAATATGTAAGCATAATGAGGTCAAGATATGATCTAGAACAATATGTGTATGCAATAAATGCTTTATCAGACCGTGTACTAAAGAAATAATAGAATCAAATAAACTCTTCAATTAGGACGAGTAGGTAAGAACAATCGTTGATTCGCCATGATGCCTGGAGCGAAATCAGATTATCCAACGAGAGACTAAGATATTCTAAAATGGTCAGAAGACAAGACAAGACAAGATTGATTATATTACAGCTTCGATTTTATGTAAATCTCGTTGATCGAATTTGGTGACCAAAATGTTGATGACATATATGTCGCGCCGCTATCCCCATTTTCGTGAGGAACTATATCTTTCGGTATATTTAGAATGGTCGGCCACGTCAACTTCTTTCAGATGAACAGAGTTCTTAGACACCTGGTGTCTGGTGGGCATCCGCTTGTGCGTCTCACAATGTTCTTATCAGTTTACGAATATCACAAAAGGCGATGAGAAGACATAGGGAACAAGAGACAGAAGCATCATCTTCCGTTCTTAAGTATACTAAACGAAGGAAAAGGAAACGAAATCGGCGCATCAATGACGAACAGTGCATTTGACGTCTGATAAACTGATACAAAGGACTTGCACATAGAACCCTATCAATCCAATGAAATAGATTCATTTTTACTCACGACGAAAGTATATAAATCCTTGAAGTACATAAAGGGGTTTAGCATACTTATGAAAGCTGGTGAAAGGCTGCTTCGAATTATCAGTACCCCAGTACTGGCAAAATATTATTCCTCCCATGTATTCTGAGCCAAAAGCCTCTCACCGTATGAGTCATCCTTGTCAACCAACGCCTCAACAATTTCCTGCTCCATCAATCACTTCAAAAAATGTTGATGAATTTGGCTAATGTACCTTATATTATAAGTTATTCTGTAAAAATGATCCATTCTCGACACCAAACAACAACGGCACAGATGTATTACAATGTGGATGTGGAATTATGAACTACCATAAAATTAACGTTTTAACATCAACGCAAAAAAATTAAAATGGTGGTATCTCCATTATTGGTGTTTTGTGTCGCTTTCAAAGAAACTGAAAAATTAAATCATTTGAACCCAAGAACTATACATATTTAAATAAATATTAGTCACAGTCGATGAAGTCTATTATAGGCTCATAGATTTGGCTGTGAATGAGGGAACCCGCCCAACCCAACCAAATCTAACCCAATCCAACCCGAACGAATTCAACTTCGACTGATTTAAATCATCAACTTTTATTTCGTAGAATGACGTCACCAGTTGCACCGATGCTCTTCCACTTTGTCTTCCGTTTGCACAATCAATATCGGTTTGGCTATTAATCTTTAATTAGCGAGTTTTACGTAATCCGGTACCAACCGAATGTATGTATCATCTTGGGCTGGGTTGGAGTGGGAGTTAATAGATGTCGACGGCTTTAAAACGCGTCAGCTTCAAGCCCAGCAGTTTAACAACCCACCCCAACCAAACCCAACCCAACCCAACAGCCATACCAAAAAATTGTCATCGAAAATTTCAAGAAATAGATTTTCAGTAAATAAATTTAAATATCTCAGACCCAAAATCCTAAATTCATTGTTTTATAATTAGAAATTTGTTTTTAAGTTTTGAAATAGTAATTGTGTCAATAAAAAAATTAATTTTATCAAACACGAAGAACAAATGAGCAAAACATGCTACTAATCTAAACAAAATATTATCAAGGAAGAAAGAAAATAGTTATTTACTTTGTAATTCTTTAACTAGTTCTGCCCATACTTGTGTTATTATGCGTCCAATAGACTGATTGAAAATGCTGAATGGGTATGATGCTAGTAACTATATGAAGCTTCCATGGCAAGCAACTGCAACTGCAACTGCATCATAAGTGTGTACTACCACAAACTGTATAGCATATACATGTCTTGACCGGAGATTGTAGTGGAGTCCAATCTTCTACAACAGATTCTCAAAAGAAGGAAATCTGATTGGCTAGTTATTTCTTATGATTTCGAGTCCGTGTCGCTGCGATTTTTTTATACAAATCAGTGTGCCACCAATCAACTGTTTTTGTCCAGTTGCCCAATTAAAGACTTCCACCGAACTAACTTCTGGATCGATAGAACTTAACGTTTCCGTAATGGTGTTTAAATTTGTTGGCATATTAAAATTCCCACAGCTGTTTCAACTGACCCAAAGAAATTTCATCCTCTTCATTCCAGAGTAGCGGCCAGCTTTTTCTAAGATTTTGCAGTTACAGTTTTCCATGATTGGTGCAAGTTCATGACAGTTTCCGTCAAAAATGTTTTTTGGTAAGCCATTGTGTAGTTGGAGGGTAGCACGACTCGTCAATTTTCGCCTAATTTTCCCTGCTTGGCTACAAGTACACTCATCGGTGAGTGATTACTTCCTTCCTTCGCGAACGGCGTGGCTGGTTTTACGTGCAAGTTATGCAAATATCATTAGAAACAGCATGAAGCATCAAAATATCAGACGGAGCACACCTAAACCACAAACTTGATTATATGATATGTATGGATCCTATATTGTTTATAAAATTAAAGAATTAAATCTGACCAAAGGAAGTGAATTGTCCAAATGCATGGATAAGAGTAAGTTGCATATTTCATTAACACGAGGAACGAGTTATGACATAAATGAAGCTGTTTCAGGCCAATTAAAAAAATAAAGTTAATAGAAGCACCACCTAAAATACTCAAACAAAACCTCAGCGCATCATCTATGGAAGGAAACGACAATACAAAAGAATATCCAAGAATCCATGCATCCTTAAATATCAGAACAAGAAAAAAAACGAAATGACTGGTGACTAAATTGCACCACCCATGAAGACATTAATATGATCATCCATATGATCGATTCGTTTTTAAAACATGGAAAATTGCAATGTCATTGGTGTTAGATACTTCAGTAATAAAATGACTAACAATAAATCAACAAAATATATGAAATGCAGGAGTATTGTTCAGCTGCTTTTTCAGGCTCTTGAAAAGTTTCACACAAAGAGCTTCTAAGTTAATGCCCCGCAACAAATTATCTACAGTACTACCTACATTCATGGATGTATTTTGGCCACAGTTACACCAAAGTTATACTGGAGACATTGTTACATTTGCTGATCTGCACATAAATATAAGTTGTCGTTAAATAACAAAGTTGTGTACAAATAAAGCCAGTTGCAGGGGAATGCGTCTGCTACCAACATTTTAAAAAATACAGCTTAAATCCAAAGTACTTCGTACCATAACTACACTTAGTTAGTGGTTAGTAAGCACCGGAACCTTATATGTTGACATACATATCATATGTTTTCTACGAAGTTAAGACAATAAATTTTTTATCCTCAAAATCTTATCTTCAATTATAATACAAAGCATACGTGTAAGATAAATAATTTTCTAGTTAAAGTGAAATGTAAGTAACTGTTTATGAATTAGGACTTTGTAGGTCTCTATCCTATTCGATGGGTTTAGTGCACGAAGCCATCAGTTATTGCCTTAAATAAAAATAAGAAGATACATATATATTATTTATTTAGTAGTTTTATATAGAAGTATCTATTTGAAACCAGCATCTAGTGGTTATCGGAATCGTAAGGTGTCGTGAATACGAGTTAATAACTTGTCCACAGCACGACTTTCTAAGCGTGAAACCTGTTTGTTCTTGGCCGATCTTCACGTTGAGCTGTCGTAAAATCGAATTAAAGACCACTCTGTCCAGGGCAGTGGATATGTTTGCAATGCACTGTGACACGTCGAACATCCTTCGATTAGGTTTAAGTAAAGTTATTTCTCTGTTTTTCAAAACTTTGCAACAAGTATTTTTATGATACAATCCATAGTTGCACGTAAATGTTTTTATTTGGCCCGTTTTGCTTTTCATTTGGTTTATACGCTTTTGAGTTTAATTTCCTTTTTGTTGTATTTTTGTTTACTGGAGCTGTTTGCCCAAGTAGTTGCAGTGTTACCTTGGTATTTCAGTATTTACGTGGTCCGTTCAGATTTGTTTTATTCCACGACCAAATTTTATCCACCTGTATCGGAGTAGATGCTGACACATTTCTTTTGATTATGGATTTTGATATATTTCTATTAAATTTGTATTGAGCCTAGCCTAGCTGCAATATCTTAAGATATGTCATGGTTCTGCTTTTGATTTCATGAACTTATCGTATACTTCGGAAACGGGTTGAACTTACTCAGTTCCACAAAATCATTCCACTTAGCTTGTTTGAATTTAAACCGCTCTTCCAAACGGCTGTCGCTGGTTAATAGTTGTTGAAGCAATGCTTGAAATTGACAGGCACTATGTTTGTCATAGTTTGCCACTTTGTATCATATTAGTTCGTCTTTCATAGTGAAATAAGGCAACCTTGAAAAATGAGGTTGAGACTTATTTGCTTGATTCATTTTCGTCGTTGATGTGTTAAAAATCTTTGTGTTTTATCTAAGGGCTCATTTTTTTGTTTCCATGAAGGTAAAGCCCCCTTATGGGTTATTGTAAAGGATAGGAGCGCGATGGCTGATTTATACCGTTATTGTCGGTTGCTACAGATTATTGTCTCATTTGTTTCATATTACTTGAAGTATTATAACATGAAATTCAATAAGATGCTAAAATCGACTCTCAATTAATCGTAGTGGTTTTACATGTATATAGAGTTTCAGTTGTTTTATGTGGCTTCCTTCCTTAGTTGTTGATGCCAATTACATAAGTACGATAAATGCAATCATTATCAACTTCCGGGCTTATTCTATATGGCTTGCCTTACACTAATATTAATTCTAATTATTAATTATCATTACGTAAATGATTGAGTTCATCATAGTTGCGTTTAATATTTTTTGCTGCTTAATTTTACATCGAATTTCTATATTAATGGAATGTGTAACATATTCAGGACATGACCCATAATTACGACGTAAATTAAAAATTGCTTTTTTGTTTTTAAAAATTAAAATACAACAGATAGCGCAGCTGTTAATAAGTTAATAGCCAGTATCTAAAAATAAACTTCAACAATTAGACTAATCACGCAATTAAAACATTAACAACGGCGTATTTTATAGATAAGGAAAATCGCGAATTCAAAGGCACGTTTGTTTTCTTAAGCGTACGAATGTTCTTAAAATGTCGCCAATTATCTATTCGTCGAGTTAATTTATTTCGTTTTTAAATCTACTGATCTAGGCCATTTGTTACTCGCTTACTGGCGATGGTGAATGCTGCGAGCACCATTATAAATTGCTTTAAAATTTCAACCCATTTAATCAATTACGACTACTAGTTGACCTGTCGCTTAACTGTTTAACCCACTTTACTGTGATCTGCGTTAGTTGATCTGTGTATGGAGCGTCGAGATGACGACTTTAATGCATCTCGTGTAATTTATTCGAAAATAATTTTTCTCGTCTATTTTTAACGCGTCACGTGTACTTTGTTTCAAGAGATGATGCGTATCATTCAGCAATCTACCTGAAGAAGTTCTAATAGCGTTGGAGCACAAAATCTACTAAAAATCTAAAAAGCAAAAGAAAATATCTAATGAAAAAAAAATGTTTTAATGCAGAATTTAGAATTCAGCTAATACTTATGATAAGGGTGGTGTGTTTACTTTCAAGATTTTCAAAGTAATAAAAAATGCTGACCATTTGAAGGATGCAGATACTCGACATAACATTAAGATAAACGACCGAGGACAGGGGAAAAAGGACAGAACCAAGGTTACAATAATTTACAAAAATGTCTTCCTACCCCATGCTTCAACTAACCAAAGGTTTTGTTATCTTACGCTGTGGACTAGACTGGACTGCTTAACCATATATGATTTAACAAACAGTTGTCCTATTGCTTAGTCTGGAACACATCAGAAGCTGGGAGAGGGATAATGAAATCACACCTGCGTTGATTAAATGGTCTGAAGATATTACTGTAGCTACCACAGACAACTTAATAATTTTGTTAGGCAATTGCCCCAACCAGAACCGCAACATTATATGATATGATGAATTATTTATATCACACAATGCTCTCTTTATTAATAAAAAAATCTGCAATGACTTTCTTATACTTACTTATATTAGAATTTTAAATATAAATAAAAGTTGTTTAGAATTTCAATATCTTTAATTTTTATTAGAACATTACGTCCTTGTTCTGCAGCAATAATTTTGAAAATTTTGTTCATGAAATTATTCACCTAAATAAAATGAAATTTCCCAAAGACCCAATAGAAGTGTTGTCGAGAAATCTAGTTTACTGTCTATTGCTAATTTAAAGAACAAATGCTGTGCTGTGATTGAGGTGGTTAATACTAACGAGTATTTGCCAAATAAATCTGCTGGATTATAAGATTCAAAGGTTCAAAAGCTCATAAGGACAGCTTTTGAACCGGAGCATGTTTTGTTAATATATCAGAATATTTTGTAGCAGCTCACGTGTCAGATGAAAAAGGATACAAATGAGACGTAAAGGCAGAAAACTATATTTGAGTAAGTCATGGAGAAAACGTAAAACGATATTTGGTTTAAAACAGAAAATAGTAATTTCAAAATATTACTGAATTGAAAATATAAAAGAAGAAATCTAAGTAATGATAAAAAGCAAAAGAGATAATGTTACAGATGGAAGTCAAGAAATATCAGATGATGTGGCATACACTGATGCAAATAATAAAACGGAGGATGGAGTCAAGTGACAATTTAAATGAACACGTCCATCTACAGAAATTATATTAGCTCCGCATCGAAACATAATCGAAGAATACCTAGAAAGCATTAAATAAGCTAAAAAATACATAAGTTTGAAGTGAAAAAGCGTTTTGTAAATATAGGTTTATCGGGATATTAAAATGTGTGGCGCAAAAAGTAAAATCATGTCGTCAGTCGATAAATCACGGCAAATGACTCTTGAGGTAAGTCGGGCTCAACTTTGATGAATTCTCATATAATTTTATTTCAGAAGAAGAAATATTACCAGGAATAATAAAAGCGTGAGGAATAAATATAAAAAATTCTTTGTCCATGAAGTAATAATCTAGAAAACATCGTAGATGAAAAGTTATTGGGTTAGGTTGTGCAAATGGATTTATAACCCAACCCAAACCAAAACCGGCCTTGGTTGCATTAAATCCAATTTTAGTATAATTTCGCCTTTAAATCCAATTCAGGGGAAACTCCCACGTTTAAGGTTATTATTCAGATTCAATTCAGATTTATAAGAAACACAAAATCGTAAATAAATTCGACTCTGAGCCCAATTGAATAGTTGAGTAGGTTGCAATGTTCTGCGAAGGAGCGATTGCAATAAGATACATCTTCAAAATTCTCCGACTCAATCGGCTAGGACGTTAGGTTGGGTTGGGTTGGGTTTGGTTTAGTTTGATTGAATTGGGTATTGGATCTTGGAAAAAATCTTTATCGATGAGACAGGATTGCGTTGGGTTGGGCTGTGTATAAAAGTTCGCAGCTAAATCCAATTCAGATCAAATTTGCACTTTCACGTAGTTGTCTTAAAAACTGACAACCAATTTAGTAACCAAATAAGATATTTTATTAACCGGTTCATATTCGTTTAATGGGTTTTGCGAGATTTAGGGTTGGAGACTGCCCCAGTCAGAACCGCAATATTATATGATTATGGTGAATTATTTATGGTTATTAAAAATGTGTACACTTATAGAAGCTGATCACGTGTATCTGCAATAGCCACGTCCCCACCCCTGCGATCGCGCCCGGGAACATTTGTCGTTCGTTGCTAGAAGACTACGAAGAACTTTCCAGTAAATGGTAGTCCTTTCGAAAGAACTTTTCAAAAAGGTTGCGAATCCCTGAGAAATTTCATTATTTTTATAAAAATCTTCCAATTTATAGAAAGCGAATAAATTTTGTCTTATAGATGCTCTGATATTTTGTATAATCCATTTACTTTCTTATACAGTATGTATAAGTAAGTATAGGAATCATGAAAATTTTCGCACTCGAGATTTCAACGGATATTCACGTTTTGAGGTCCCCTGAATCGTTTCTGATTATTTTTTTTTATTTCTATTATCATCTGTTTTTTCAAGTGGAGGTAAAAAGTACAAAATTAATGAGCAGCTAAATATATACGAAATAATACTAATGGTTTTTAAAACAGCACATGAAGCTGTTATAGCTATAAATATACCATATCTTGCTATAATGTAAGAAAGTTTATCAAAAGTATGAAGTGCAGTTATTCGTGTACGGCCAATTGCATTCGGCGAATGTAAAAATATGCTAACTAAACTGTAGCACAGTTTTCCAAACTCGATACCGTCCAAAACTAAACACAAGGTTGTTGATGTTTAATGTAATCGACGATAGCCTTGGAAGATATAAAATTTATTATGGTGTGTGACTGTAGTAAGCGCCACGTCTGATTTAAGATTTATATTATGTCTTGTGGCACAATGAATTCGTATCATATATCGGCTTCGTCAGACTTATCAACTGTTTGTGTGTATAAGCTCCATAATCAATTGTGTAAAGTAATTTAATAGCCCCTTACCGTCTCGTAATATTCTGCAGATAAATTTGTTGGACTAATCTCTAACTCTAAAATGTTCACTGGAAATAAATAGTAATTTTCCATTCTAAATTTTAGTATAAGTAGATAAATAAATGTTTGTGAATTATCGATGAGTTTATTAAGCTTAAATTTTACTTAATACGAATATGTTTTATTTTAAAACAATTACTGCAAATGTTAGCAAATGTTCGTGGCGTACGAAAATAAGAAATATCCATATAACTTGAAACGAATTACACAAAAGAATGAGAATACTTAGATAAATTTTCAGTCGTGTAAGAAGTACATTTTTCAAAAAGCTTTTAAATAAAAGATTTCCATATTTTTAATTTTATAGGAATTTTTTTCGATAGCTAAAGTATGTCTATGGAAATTTTATCCGCATAAATATTTTTCCTATTTCTCATGAAATATGAAACAAACCACACCCATATATTTATTTAATTCCTAGGTGCGATAACTCAAACCATAAATCTGCATTACGTACGTGATGTCTGTACGCTATTTACATTTCTGGGAACTTTATATGCTAATATGTAATGTGGCCATTCTTGAAAATGTATTAATGGTTGAATTCGAGGGGAAACAAATTTACCAGCCGCAATTATCCATGGAATTATATCCACAAATTTCCGTCATATCCGTAGACAGATCATTTAAGGACAGTTGGCAGTACATTTAGATATTTGTATAATTTAATTTACCGCCAATTTGTTTAAGTAGGAGACACCCATATATCATTTTTTTGATTTTACATTAGTTTCTTTACAAATATTCATTTATTACGATGCGTTTGTAAAATGTTGTTGTTTGTTTGTTAAAAAATAATGAACACATACAACTAATTAGAACTGCTTAAATTTTGTTCAAGGTATCTTACATTGCTTACTAATCTACAATTTTACAAAATTTCCTTGTAGTACAAAACGATCAATTTAGATGATTATTTGGTGAGCAGGTCTTTGCCACGTGCTGGAAGAAGTGCTAATTAGCCTGCAACGATGCTAAAAGAAAAAAGAAATACACAATAGAATGCCATAATGAAATACGAGTGTTGAGGGTGATATTGAGACTCCTTAGGGCAAAACAGCTAACAAGACAAATGAAAATATGGATGAGCCATGAGTCGTAACAAAAAAAATTAGAAGACAGCGTGAAACATTGGCAACGAAAACCTGTAAGAAGGATATGTGGTGGTATAAAAGAAGACAGAAGACAACATTAACAGTGAAGTCAAGAAATAACATTTTTGATAGTTGTGTCATATATATGAACTACACTGAGAAAGAAGATCTAAAGTAATAATTAGAAAGAGGAATTCAAAGGAGTGGTATGTACAGAGGAAGATTGATGGATGCAGTCAATGAAGATCTAGGGAGATTTTGTGTATTGGAAGCAAATAGTAACCAACCGGAAACGTGGAAGCTCTTGGCCAAATTAGCCTGTAGAGATGTTTTATTATTATTATTTATTACCTTGGGGAGGGATGAGTATGTGTGTCAAATAAAGTAAACCACTCCGATAGCCGGAGATGTTGGGGACGCAATTCCCGGAGACAACAAGGAAGCCTGAGAGTGACCCACCAATTGATTAAGGATTATATTATTACTATTATTTATCATTTATGTTATTATTAATAATATGTTACTATGTATAACTTATTTCATTTTATTTTTTAAATAATTTATTCAGCAATGTTCTCTTTTAATTAATTTTGAAATTTGGTTGTTGTCTTCCACCTCCAAGAAAATATTTCAGTAACCATATAATGTCATCAAAAATTATAAAATATACTACAAATTTTTTTTATCTTCACGTATTTACCTGCGGCTGCAAATTTTATTATGTACAGGTATTTCATGGTTCGATCGCAGTAATTTCTCGAATGTTTGCTGCCCATATCTTTTCATCCACCTGAAAAAATACACCACCCTCGAAATAAAGAAGGACAATAAACCGACCGTAATAAATCCTTTTATTGCCTCGAAAGCATTCGAAATGGTACGCTGTCCGTCCCCATACAAAGTTCTACGGAAATCTGACACATCTGAATAAGCTTTTAAATTTTATAATGTTTGTTTAGCTTCCCAAACAGAATAAAGGAAGTCGTGTAAAATATCATATCGCTTTCTAAAACGCTCTGTTGGCTCTTAAAAATACACACCCAAAATTAGATGCCTGCTAACTCGCGTTCTTTGTCATTCCACGCACATGACTGCCTAAAAAAATTGCCGTAATGTGAAATACGCTTGGCGACGTTGAAATTTGGATTAGTCAGTGAAGCCGGTTTCTAAATTTAGACGCAATTGTGCATTGAATTTTAAACTTGAATGCAACAATGGCAATTTGCATAATGTATTTCCCTAAATACCCTAAATTGGCGATTATGCTCAACCTCCTACGGTTCGTTAATAGGCAGATATGTCCCCTTTGACCGAAGGCATTTACTACAAATAAAAATTAAATTACTGTGTATATTTGTGCTCGCAAATAACCGATAAAAGATGATTGTTTTGAATGCAACTGTTAGATATTTCTGTCGACTAGGTAGACATTAACGTGTACTTATATCTCTAATAAAATATTGTTCATAATATGTACAACATACATACGTCCTCCTAGCGAGAGTCTCTTGGCATTAATTTTCATGGCACGGCAAGTGTTTATATTTCTAAGAATCCTTGTGCTTAGGTATGTAAATTTCTCGAACGAGTATTGTTCATTGCGCCGTTATTACCAAGAAAATAAATTACACGTGTGAGCAATTTATTACAATGTGGTTCGCAAAATAGGTGATTAGCATAATTAAACATAAATATTTCTAGATTTGTGTTTATTCGCTAAGAAATTAGTTATCGGTAATGGAATTGTAACAAGGAATGCAATCCAAATTCTTAATTAAAGCCCACCAAATGCTATAAAATAGACCATGTGCAAGTATCAACTGTGATACCATGTCACATAAGATCGAAGTCATTAATGCAGCATTACTATTTGGTAATTTCAGTCATTGGCGATATATTTTCGTCATTTTTCCTAGTAGCTGTTGGTTTAGATTAGCCCCGATGAGGATATCGGTCTCAACACCCTTGGCAAACTTACGATGTCAAGGATTCTTGAATTGACGGATAAACAATTATGACAACCCTGAAATTAAATAATTTCATCAAATAATCTCACCAGCCTAGCAACTTTCTTTTTTTTTTGATCTCAAGCACCATGCTAATTTTCATCTTCATCAATCGTACATTTTTAAACAACTCCTCCAATCGTACGTTGCCTTGTGACGTCACAGATTATTTTTATTATAACTCAATTTAACGGAGAGATTTCTGTGGCATTCTTAGCAATCAAATACATTTTACACGAAAAACTTTGCCAATATTTGCCCCGCGATGGCCGATAAACAAAACAATAACGTGTAATCTTTGCACGACAACAATGACAAAAAGTATATAAATGATATATATGTGCATATGTGTAAACTGGTATTGTCAGTCTCCTCGTGATTCATGCAAGATTCCACAATCTGGTTGTTTATTTTTGGAAATTAAGGAAAAAATAGTCGGAGATAATATGGTTATGCTTCGGTATGTTGTATTCAAATTCGTTTCAATGCTCAAAGCTAAAAGGTAAAATTTGAACCCCAGTACTATTCAGTAGATATATGCGTTATGACTCGCCCATATTTTTTTAACCTGGTGCTAAATTTGGTATACAGGATGGGAGTATATAGACATAAATCTAGCAATTTGAGATTTGAGATATAACAATATGTTAGCCTTTGTCAAATCACACATAGAAGTTAATTCCTTCCGTATGTCATTACTTGAACAATATTTTGGAACTAGGTGCAATAGAATTAAAAAAGACCCACGTGTATTATTACTGTTCCCGTTGTATTTAAAGGTTTGTGTTTTAAGTACATCGATGAAATCTACTTAACGAGTCATGATGGCGATGTTCTGCTAGCAATGGTCTTCTTTGGTCATAGTTAATCGGCTGATGTTTTACTCTAGCTTCATGTTGTAGCAGACCATTGCTCGAAACATTTATGCAGGTAGATCTTATGGATAATAAACTCGTAAGAATAACTTAAGTGCATTAATTAATGACAGCGTTGGTTTTAATGGTTTCTGCCAAAATAACATTTATGGCCATGGAAATTATTATTTTTATTATTTTTTAACGTTGTAGCTCTAGATCTTATTTTGACATCCGTTTGGCAATGTAATTAAAAAAAGGTTATGGTGATTTAAATCAGTTCTTATCAACAATTAATTGGATGAGCTCATTATCTGGCATTATCTTCAATAATGTTTTTATGAATTACAGATTGTTTTGATAATTTGATGTTCTTCTAGTACGAACTAATTAATCAAACAAAATATAATTGTTTGTGTAAATTTAAAACAGGATAATTCTCTCTATAATTATTGTGGGAATAGATCATTGTTTACAAAAGTAAAGCAATGCTTGAACGTGCTTGAACACAATAGAAAGACACTTGCTACAAAAATATCAAATTAGTAAATGCTATGGAAAGTGATTATAATACTGTGAATCCACAGTGATTAAATAAAGCTAGGTCTTGGAACATCTGTTAAAAATTGCCATTCATTTCGACTTTCGACTATCCATCAATTATCTCTATTATGTGTTTGTTACCCAATTCAGAGGAAAGTACGCACGTTTTCCCGATCGTTAAACATAAAATAATCTCGAAATATTTAAATCACGTTGTTATTAAAATATATTTCGATATAAACAGAACAACCCAACCCAACCACACTAGACCTTATCTCCTCATGTCCACATACACCGGATGGTCCGAATTCTGCCTCCCTCTTCTCCTTGTGGTGTTTTTTCTTTACCTTATTTCCTTGTCCATGTACTTCCTTCCTTTCCTCGTCTCCTTCCACTTATGTCGTGCCCTCTATTTACGCTACTCCCTTTTCCTCCTAGCCTTTCTTTACCCTTTCTTTCATTTTGCTGTTCCATATCCCTCATTTTCTTACACGACTCCTTCATCCATTTAACTTTCGCTAACATTTCTAGTTCCTCGCCATTCAATCTGAACCTTGCTAGCAATTTTTCTTATCTGCCGATATCTCTACCCTTAAATATCTTAGCTCCCTCCCATCTGCTTTGATTATCTTGTTTTTCGCATTTCTGATTTTACTTTCCCTTTCCAGCGCTTCTACCAGGTTGCATCAGTCCATTACATCTCTATATGATCTGTGTATGCGATCAGGTGCTGAGAGGAACACCTGTATTACAAGCGTGATGTTCTACGTAATACGCATTCTGAGTTCAGATATGGTCGGTGGCTGATTCAAATTATTGCTCTATTGAAATGAAAACTGCAAAATTTAGTTGAAGGCACAACTGCATGAACTTTTTGTTCAATTTTGAATCTGTATTCTTTTTGTCGACAATGTAGATTCCTTCATGCTTTTATGTTTGTTATGAATATGAGTCATGAAACTCCTCTTCTATCCATCAAAGTCTTCTATCTGGATCTTGTATTATTTAGATATTTAAATTTCGTTTGTTTTCGTAAAATTTGATTTCAGAATCGTGAAACAAAGTTGTAAATGTGTAGAACCTAATACGTCTGCTACTATTTGCAATGATTTTCATATTGTACACTTGAATCAACATTACAGCTGGTGGTATTGAATAGTTCAATTCCAAGTCGAACAAATTAATCAACAAACAAGATCTCGTTGGGTTGGGTTGGGTTGGGTTCGCACCCCAGGTTGCCCTCATGTGTAATTTTAGGTTTAGGTACCGACTTATTTATAATTCTAATATTCTAAATATTGTATGTATATAAAAAAACCTAAATTTCAGTACAGGTAATAAACATGTTAATAAGTTCAAATTAAAACAGCACTTTCAGCGATACTGTCTCAAAAATGGTAAACATTGATCTTTTGTAAAACTTATCTGATATGAAGATAATTATTTTTTTTTACTATTTTTATCTGTTCTAAGGATAAACTAGTAAGGTCTTGTGATATGGTTGAAAGGGAAATTTGTAGATTTGCAGGGATTTTTGATCCAGAAAAACAGCATAAATTGCCTCCATAATATCGGCGATCTCTTTGCAATTTACTAAGCAATGTGGCCTTTGCAATTTTGAGGAATCAAAGCAGGTTATATTGACGGATGAATCTTGATGTTGATTGGAAGCTGTTTCCCGTAAGCTGTATAGTGATGCCAAAATAAAGAATGCCACGACTATTTCCTGGAAGATTGCGAAAGTTGTGTATTTGTTGATGAAGGGTGTGGTTAGTAGTTTATCGATGTATTGAACGGATTCAAGATTAGTCCAGCACTAATTTCCATCTTCTTATGCAATTGTCATACCTTCCAGTATAGCTGGAATCTGTGCTCTATAAAGTGGTATAGAGCACACGTGTTTTCATGCAAGTAACGAATTGCAAAATTCTAGGCTGGGTTTATAAAACGTTACACTATTAAAATGTTTGCAACAAATGTTTAAATTGGAGCATTTATCTGATTAAAATAGAAAATGGCCACACATTACTTTTTCAATATATAAAATATAAAATGTACACATACATCCACATGTTGGACCGAATTGACATGATTAGGTTATTGAATGATCATCTACAGTCTGATCGTCACTCGAACTAAGTAAGAAATTATGAAAGTTTTAAAATAAGTCAATGGAAATAGAGAAAGACGTTTCACTACTGATTAAATTTGCCAGTTGAGTTAAGTTAAGGAATAACGCGCGAGTAAATTCGGGTCGCGGAGAGTATCGTTTGAAAGAGTTCTAAGATTTGTTAGATTTCTTACATCGATCCTTGTCACCACCTTTCATTCCCTTGCCAACTCATAGACCAAATATATTTTTTTATATGCACTTTAGTATCTATGACGGTGGATTCATTCGCAATCATTTCCGTGATACGAATGAGTAACTTGAGATAGTTGCAAGAAAACTTTGATAACGGCAGCAAAATATACCTTTTGCATTCATCGAGACATGTTTATTTGGAAATCTGTCATCGATGCGACTTCCTTTGTTCGATCGCATGAGTGTAGCTAAAGTACGGATTATGCGTACGTGGTTCGTTATCTACGCCTGGTGCTATAAAGAATCTTTATCAAAATAATAATGCCGATGTGGAATACGATCTATAGCATACGACGCTTCGTGTGCAACCTACACAAGAAGTGACAGCGTCAGTGGCCAAGTCAGCATGTCGTCAACCTCAGATACGGTGTCGTCTATCCCACGCAGATAAATAATAGGAAATTAACCCTCACCTTTTGCACGGAGTTCATTTAACACCAATGAATGTTTGAAATATGCATGAAAATTATTTTCGTTAGCAAATGTGGTTTTGATTACAAATATTTCAGCAACGTAATCGATTTGAAATTTTTGTTTTGAGTATTGAAGACAAATAGCACGTCCTAAAAAAAAATGATGTACACAGTGAACCAAAGAAAATCATAGTAGTACCACATCACTTAGAGGATTAAATTTGCAATGAGGAAATAATTAACAGGAATATAAATAATAACATATAATATAATAATAAAATTCCAGTGATTCAGTTGCACGATCTCCTAGATCGGGTTGAATGCGAGTAACCTCGATATAAATATTTAAAACTTGTGACGATTAACTCGATTGCCAACATAGTAAATGTCAATTGAAACCAAATTCGATCTGTGATGTTAGAAAATATGCAACTGCTGAAAAGACAATAATTAAATGTACAACCAAAGAGAATATCATTCAAACCATTTATTATGAAATCAAGTTCACCACAATGTATGAGTAAACGTTTTAAGGAAAAATCAAAAGTAATTATAAAATACCAACCAACATAATTCTAATAACGCTTATTGAAATTCTATTCGACGTGACCGCATTTACCGCATCCACACTAATGCCATTGTTTGGGTGTAATAAATTTTATCAGAAACGTGGACAAACTTTTACGTCGATAAGCTTTAGGTACACAGTTACAAATTCTTTCCAGTTAAACATTTGTGTTCACAAATAGTTCCACACCAATAATGCTTTAGAGTCACTTTATCGAACAGTACAATAATTATTAATAATAATTGAAATCCATTGTTTACTAACACTATTGAACCAGTATTTCCAATAAATGTTTCGCTTTTGATAACTCGGCTGCAGTTGAGACATTAATTAGTAAGCGACGATAACGTTACATACCGTGGATTTCAGAAACCAATAATTTTATGATTTGGGTCACCTTGACTTCATCGTATATAGATATAAATAAAAAAGAACTAGCTGTGCGTGACTATAAAAAAATCAAGATAGAGTCGACGTTGTCTATAAAATTACAGATAAAGAAGGACGGTGATGAAATAATAAATCAGAGGTGATTTGTTTGGAAGTAAAAGTGGGGGATTGAAGCGAGAAAATAGATAAGTGAATCGGATTCTAAGAACAAAATCACGCTGAGAAATATTAATTAGAAGAAAAAAATGGATACACCAATGGAAACTGAAATGACTCAAAAGCGCCGAAGATCACTGTTAATATTCGATAATTCGAATTCATTAAGAAAGATGCACCAATCCAAATGACGTTTATTTAGAAGTAGATAGCAAAATGATTGTGATTGTGATTAGTAAATGAAATCCTGAAGAAGCGTTGCTTACAAATGTTATGAAAATTATAATACAATGGATGGAATGAACATACCATACAACCTCGAAATAATAATAATAGATCTAAAAAACAACGAAGAATTAGGTATGAATGGCAACAGTTGCCAGGGATGTCGGTCAAAAAGTGATCCATGAAACCAATAATCAAAAGAACTGGTGGAAACTTCAGAACTCTGAATTCTGACTGAATTCAAAAGTATTCACATGTGAGACCAGTTTGAACTGAAATATGTACTGTAAGGTCAGCATAGGTATATTTGAAGATTATGAGGTGCTTCTTCATTGACTCAGGACTAAATTTAGCTAGAAAAAAAAATGATATGAAAATATTAAATTCTTCATATTGTCATTACAACGGATAAGATGACCACAGGCATTTTAAAAACACAAAGTTAACGAGAATAAAGTTATTTATAACATCAGCAATGCCAGTTAAAAAGAGAAAAATACAAATATGGGCTAACAAACGAAATAAAATTAAGATTACGAGGTACTAGGTAAATTTGTGGTATTTATCGGACAATAAACCAACAAAAATAAACGAATAAAAATTTGGACGAAGTAGCAAGAGAGTTGAAAAAGTACAAAATAGGGATCTTACATCTGTCAGGAAACTAGGTCGGAAGAAAAAATTGACAAGATATATTTTGCATTAGATTATTATGTGGAAAATAAACAATGTAACACGATAGGTCAGTCAGGTCATTGAATTCAACGTAATAAGTGGTAGATAGGGTGGAAAATAAATAGACTGATAGACTAGTAATTAATGTACAAGTACAAGCAATGACATGTAATTAGTGACAAACGGCTTTAATGCAAACAATGGCAACGAAGATTATATAGAAAATATAGCAGGTGATGATAAGTACCAAGCACAAAATTCCAAATCAAGAGAAAAATAAAAAAAAAACATATACGATGGTTGAAAGAACGAAAAGAAGCCAATTATATTGTGCATTAATTGCTGGATTAGTGGGAGTGTATTATGCATGGCGTTAGATCATACGGAAGAGCCAACGCAGACTCAGACCACATCCTACTTGTAATTTGTAAAAAGGAAAAAGATTAGTGAATTGACAAACTCATGCTAGAAATAGACGAAAATATACAATTAGGAAGTTATTTAGATAAACAACAGTGCATTAAAACGTTTTACATCCTAATTGTGATTTTATTTAATGTAACCGCGAATTGTTTTACTATGACCAGAATTTTTATGATAAATATCTTAAATTATAAATTAAAATAAACGATGTTATTTTCAATTAAACTTAAATTAAATTAATCGAAATAAAAAATATATATATAACACGAAACTAATATTTTCCTCGACGTATATATTTAAAACCATTATATTGCATTTTTGAATTTCAATAATTGTTGTTTCAGCAAACGTCATCTACTTTTTACTTTATAATTTGTATATCAAACTTTGTAAATATTCACAATGTTATCACTAACATTGAAGAATTTGTCTTATTCGACCTAAACTAGTAGAAAATCCAAAAATATCACTAGATTCGTCGGTAAATATGATTCGCAAGAAATAAGCTACACAATCTTGTAGTCGAAAAGTAATAAAAAAGCTTAACGAGAGCTGCTTCAGGATAAAATAGGCCAATTAAATCAATCGTACTTCAGTAAAAAGTGCTGCCTTATACGGATATGAGGCGTCGACGTTGAAATTATTTCGTTTTCATTATATAATCAAGGTTAATTAGGCGATCAGTTGGACACATTTACAACTTTTTAGAGGCCGAACTGAATTTTGATTTAATTTGATTTTTAGTGTAGTTTCACAGCAAACTAGCAGATGGGTTAAAATTTTAAATATTACGTCGTACTGTTATCATATTATTATTATTTAAACATATATTGTTGTGTCAATTAAATTAGGTTAAGAGGAAATAGTTTATAGTATATCACTGCCAAAATTGTGTTGAAAATAAATACAACCCGATTGTAATTAATAGCATTAATATGCCCTAGTACAATTCAATAGATGTGCAGAAGTATTCTTATGACTTATGACAAGTGTAATAAAATTGTACAAAATGTATCCAAAATGTTGTTTTAATAGCCAAGACCAATTTAAACTATGTTCAACTAATAAACTTTGCAAAATATAATCATAAATTCTTGAAAACATTTATGAATGTGTTGAACGAACATGTGATAAATTATTATCTAATAGTAACACACGTGTCTCCATATTGTCATAACTTATCAAGATCATGCTTGGCATACATCTTACAATTTTATGTTGACATTTTGTAAATCAATGCAACATTTTTATAATATTTTATGTTTACACAAATGTGAAAATAAAATTCCGAAAGGCTGTACGTACAGCGTTAATATCTCAACTTGCAAATTTGCAAGTCTTTTAGGTGACTGCGATTAATTTCTTTTTGATCAAACGTTAAACTTCAAACACGGCACTTGTGACGTTGATATAAAACAGGGTGAACCAAAAATAAGTTAGGTAATTATTTTAATATGAACTCCGTGTAAGTAGTAACTGTAAGTAGTTTAAGCAGTTTTGTGAATAATTTGATTAACTTTTAAAATGACCAGGTTTAACTCTATAGATTCATTTTAAAATAAAATGAAAATTCAAATTATATATTAATAAATATTATATGTCAAATATTTGTTTGTAGAAGATTAAAAAAAAATCAGAATCGAAGTTTCTAAGTGTTATGATTTTGTCATATTCGTCCGCTTCGCGAAAGATAGTGAATATAGCTCCAAGTTTAAGCTAAAACGGTAAGCATAAAATGTGATTTGTCAACGTAATTGGTACCAAATATTGGAACTTAGCCAATTAACATCATTGGTAAATATTTTCGGCGAAAGTGCTCCTGCAAGTAATTTTGTAGTCCTGAATGATCACATGATTTTGTTCTCACTCCCTTCTGTCCTGTCCAGGAATCTTTTTAGCCCTTTCTGCCATTTATATCGTTTGCGAATGACAGCGAATATATCAAGATTTTCATCAGAAACGTTTACTATAAATTTGATGATCACGTTTAATTATTCCTTCTGCATTTTTTTAAGAATACACCGTAAATCATTCAGATTTAAAGCGCTCATTTTAAATATTTAAATTTATTACACCACATTTATTTCTCGTTTTTGTAACTATTAACACTTTACGGTTTTGTGTTATAGCGTCACATAAATATATTATTATTAATATTTGGCACAAACTTGCCCTTTATTTAATAATGACCGTTTGTTTGCTTACAATTGTACCTAATTGACATTTTCGGAATAAGTAAGGGTAACGTTAATTCATTTTTACCTTGACTAGACATCAGCATTGGGTTTATTCTCTTAAAACATTTTATTAGAAAACCTTTATTGACCAGGTTTTATTGATATTAGTAATAAACTGTTTTTAATTTATAACAAATGTTTTTTTATATCTCTAGTTACAATTCTTTATTATTAAAAATGATGAGTGTATATGATTTTGATTTTGAAAAATAATAAAAATGAAAGTTATGATATGTTCTTTACATCGTAACTTTATTTTTATTATTTTTCAAAATTCTATTAATTTAAGGAAGGAAACACAACTTTGAAATTACCATACACTTATATCATTTCATAAATCCTATAAATATGTAACGCGAGAGCAAATTTTAGCATTGGTGCTCATAAATAAACATTAGGATACAATTTAAATTAGTTATGTGGCGTGCATTTCAATGTCAACATATGATGTAATTACAGCCACTTGTTCTCATCCTGTTTTAGCATCCACGTTGTTTGTGTTCGCTCAAGTTGCTTAAAAATAGACGTAAGTGCAATGAAAGCGATGCCGTTTCCTTGTCACAGAAATTATCGAATTATGACGTCATTTTTCTTATTATTCTGCGACATTTTAGCAATAATTACGAAATGATTCATTTATAGTAGTATTTCCATGTCTAATCATTCAGTCCATTATTGTGTTACTGGAACATCATTTGACGTCAACGGAAATTGTCAAAATTCTAGCTAGTAAGATAACGGGTTATCATATGTCTCGACGAATATAGTTCATTACGTAAATTTTGCGGTAAAAAGTCATAATGAAAAATAGTAATTTTTGTATTTATTAATAATTTTAAAATAACATAATTTTATGCATAATTTTTATTATTAATTTTAGTCTTATTGCTTTGCTTTAATTTTATTTATTGTTTCAATTAGGTTTGTTACATATTTGTTCGTTTTATTTTATTGATAGGTAGTGACATTTAATTCGCTTTATTGATGTAATGCTCGAAATTTTAATACCGGACATAACTTTGATCCGAAAAAATGAGGCGGTGACGCACCACGTTGGACGTTAAATATCCAAAAGATATGACAAAATTTCCACAGGGAATTTTGTAAAAAAGAACAGCATCATTAAGCTTGATAGACGCAATGCAAAGCGTATGTAAAAAGACCGTGCGTTTCGTAAGAACAAGACAAGCTGGGTACGAGGGTGGTCTGAAAAGTTCTCCGCCTGATAGTGAAAATAACAATTCATAATTTCAACAATGTTTTATTTCTCATAACATAATCTATATATCAACACATTTCACCCAGCGCTGTTCCAGTGCCATTATTCCGTCTCTGTAGTGTTTGTCCTGAAAGGCTACAAAGTACCCATTTACATCGCTTCTTGCTTGGACGAAAACGTTGACTAATGCAAACTTTAGAGTTTTCGCTAAAGTCTGGGGGAGCCAAATCTGGGAAATAGGTTGGATGTTTCTGCACTTCATAGTCCAAAATCCGAAATTTTCCCATCGTCAAGACATTTTTGTGGGCAAGTGCATTGTCATGATGAAAAACATTTTTTTTTCTTCTGCATGATATTTTGCATCCATTTTCCGTAGACGGTTATAATAGCATTCGCCAGTTATTGTTTTATCTTTTTCAAGATAGTGGACCATCAGAATTCCTTTCGTATCCCAAAAAACCGATGCCATGTCCTTTCCAGTCGATGTCACCGTCTTTGACTTCTTCGGAGCTGAAGAACAGGTTTGTATCCAGCACATGAACTGTTGATTCTATTCTCGAAAGAGATGAGTCTCCATATACATTAACGCTCCTCAAATGGTTGGCATTAAATCTTCTTTTACCAATATTTTATCACTGTACGACACTCGATTTTTCCATTTCAAACAACACACAAACCACAACTGATTCAAACCACTCCTTACAGCTAACTAATTGGAATGACTTGCAATTTCACCTGTCGTCTACTCAGAGTTCTGTCAAGATGCGAGTAGTGATAACATCTATGGAAGAGGCCGAGAAATTTTCAGACAACCCTTGTATGAAGTGCTGAATGAACTGAAAAACTCTAAGAGGAATGTGCAAACTTATATCGGAAAATGGAATGAATAACTCTTTCATATGCATGCTGTATTTGACAAGGACGAGAAAATCCTGATTGAAAATGTGTATATACACGAAATCATGCAAGATGCTAATAAAGTGGTAACTTCTCGATTAACATATACTTCTGAGACATGGTCACTAGTTTGAATTGAAGAAACAACATGGAAACCATGAAAATGCAATTCCCAAGTAAAAATGACAAATAAAACAAGAATTTTTTAAATGGAAAACTGAAAATAGACACTAAAACTATATGGCGAAGAAAATAAATTAACTAGGACGTTGCAAGTAGTAGCAAAGTAGATAACGAGGTAGGCCACGCAAAATGTGATAAGAAGAGCAGCACAGAAGAAGGAAGTGGATATCTAAGTAATATTACGAGTGCGGAAAGTTAAGGCGACTTAACGGTTTCTGTCTCTCACGAAGCCTATATGTGGGGTCACACACGCATCGAACAGTCGAATGGGCGCCGTCTGTGGAAAAATCGTTGCGACCAGCGTAGCCCCGAATGCGAGTCCTGTGGAATATTTGAGATACTAGTGTATTCCGGGCGCCCTCATTCATTATCATGCAATGAGGAAACAAGGTGTTTCCTTATCGGCGTCTTCGCGACGGAGTTCGGTATTTGTGAAAATGTATGGAAAGTTTTAGAAGAAAGTCTATTTCAATCCATTGTGCACGTGTTAATCTTATTTAATCATATTTACACATTTTCTACACATATTTACAACCATTTTGTTGTATATTTAGGGATCATTGTTGTTGTCTAATTGTTGAAGAAAAACCAAACAAACTTACTAAGTACGTTAGGTTTAGAATATACATGACACTGCTTTGCTTTGTAACACTTTAGTGACAACTAACGTGCACCAAGCATACGCCCACGCTGCGTCGCGCACCTACCTACATATCTACATACCATAACATTAGCGTCGTTTTTCACAGTCTATTGGTATTGGTTTTCCACATGTCATATGCAATTATTGCGGAATAGTTTTGAACAAAGTCGGTAATGGATGCAATGGCTAGAGTGTTTGCGCTGCAAATGATCATTATTCAAAAGCTGAAGGAAATGAGAAAGTAAGTTTTGTGTTTGTCCTGTTATTATTATTATTATTACATTACGATCATGTTATATACTTGTAGTTGTGATGATGAAAAATTGGGTCTTATTTAAGTAATCATTGTTTAAGAAATATTTTTCATTCTTGTTATACATAGGTCGATGTATACTATGTTGTTAAACAGAACCGTAATGGCTTTTTGTACAATTTATGAAGTGAAAATTAAAATAAATAGAAGAAATTATTTTCGATCTTTTGTTGCTGAATTTGTTTTCTTTCTAATACACAAAGCCACATTTTGCAAACACAACTATTTTTTTATTATTTAGTTAGTTAAGATGATGAGATTTCGTTTATTTTGAAAGATTTAAGAAAAAATGACGAAGAACGATTTGTTTTTATGATTTAAAATTTAGGTACGATTAACTCATTAAATATCGCCCCTGAGCAAGTCTAGTATTATTAAATAATACAAACTTACGTTTGTTTCGTATCTGGTATCCATCATTTTAGAAAAAAACGATTTTAAATAAATTGTTTTCCTACAATAACCCTGTTCATTTAATTGTTAAAATAGATTGGTGACGTTAGTTTTGTTTTAATACAACACGAATTATTATTTTATTTTGATAGATGTCTTTCAGTGGTATAAAGCTTGGTATAATTATAGTACATATGAGAGAATTAAATGAATGTTGCATTATCAGGAGTAATTACATTGGCCACGAGATAATAAGTCAGTTATTAACAGTTAAATTATTTTAATGAAACAACTGGTCCACATGGTTTTATTAATTAGCTTCCAGGTTGAAAATGGACGCATAAAGAAAATATTTTTTTGTAAGAGTATCAAAATTTTATATTTCAAAAAAAAAAATTATACATATATAACACAACTTGCACTAATATTACATAATAACCTTGAAAATGATGACAGTAGATAATTAATTCGTTATCCGATTTTAGTTGATAGTGATCTGATTAAAAAAAAACACCACAATGAACTTCACTACAAGTTAAAGTGCACATATGTGATAATTTTTCAACAATTATTGTTCGTGTTTTCTGAGATATGTTATTACTTAACTTATAAAATGCTATAAATTTAGCACGTTGTGTCTGGTACTGGCAATATTTCCTCCTTGTACCACTTTACACATCTAAGATTAAACCAAATACAACCATGATTGTATTTCATAGCCACTAAATATTACTTTTGCATAACATTCCAACAATTTAGATGTTTCATAGTCATTTTTTGTACTTTTGTTATATCTTGTACATTCTGGCAATTTTCAGAATGTTCGATAAGTCTCGTTTATGTCAAAATAAATCAATGAACCTAATTTTATTATAGTAAAGAGATAGTAAATTCTAAAAAAATAATACAGGTCAGGACCCATAGTTAAAAATAATTTGTTTCTTTTTAGTATTTAAACGACAGCATATGCCCACGTGGCAAAGAGTAAAATCCTAATTATATAAGTTGTGATTTAGGTTGCGCAAGAAAAAGTATTTAAAGTGTTTAAGTTTTTGTATTTAAAAAATGTTATTATTGTGGAACTACTACTGATTTCTTTTTAAATACGCGAATACATTTTTCGTTAAATACCAAACGTAAAATAAATAATTAATCGCCTCCAGTATCTCCAGCATCCATCGCAACATTTTTGTTATTTTTCTTGCAAATAAATAAAATGTTACTTATATTTAATTACGTACAGGCCGTAGAAATTTCTCTCGCCATCGGAGCGGTAACTAAAATACTGAAAACATAATAGAAATGTTGGTGACGCGTTTAATACTTTCCTATTTTTTAGGAATGTTTCATTGTCGGAAATTCTTTAAACATTTTTATTAATTATTTAAAAAAAATTAAAAAATACAATCGCGCATTGTATACTTCTGATAGATTATTAGATTAATTGTATTTTATCGTTAGATAGAATCTCAATGATATTTGACTTATTAATTAATGCTTGGTAACTGTACTGCATTGTTCTGACGCATATTATTTTTATTTGGCCGGATTGGAAAAACCGTTTGCTGAAATTGGAAAAAATTATAGAGAAAAAATACACATTTTAAATATTTAAAATAGCTAATTTTATTATTTAAAACTTCCATACAAAAAAGGCACTTTCGGTTTATTCTAATTACATCATACTATATGAACACAAGTCAATGTCTAAAATGCATAAAGTACTACATTAAACACAAATCGTCGCGATTTCTCGATATAAAAAATTCCGAATTACAAATGAAATGCATGTATGGAACATATATAGCCTAACTATCTCTATTCATCACATATATCAATTAATTTATATAATAATAATAATTACGTACTAAAAATAGGAGAATTTCATTACTTGGACCTCGTCAGATCTATCACAGAGACACGTTTTCGCATACAAAAAAAAAAAAGAAACGCTAAAGCCGCCAACTACACTTAAAACAATTGCACGTTTTGTTTATTTTTTGTCTATAAATGAATCTGGTTTTAAGTGTGGTTTACACGTCGGCTGCGAAAACAATCTCTGGCGATTTTTTAAATAATCTAATATGGCCTCATGTCTAGTTCATGTGAAGCCACGCAAAAAATATATTGCTTACATTTTACATCGTATATATAAAAGAGTATTCAAAACGAGAATATTGGCAGTTAAAGGAGACGCTTCTCGTTTCGAGAGACTTGGAAGTATCATTACTAACGTCCGGAATGACAGTTTTTGAGCGTTAAACAACTAATTAAGCGAATCACAGCCGCATTTCGTGCGGAAGCAATTTCAAAAATGTACAGTCTTTATCTGTCATCACAGAAAATTAAAATTGGTCCTTATCGACATGGAATGGATATGGCGCGCACATTGCCCAAAGCATCGGTTTTTGTATACGCCGGTGGATCGATTTATATTTCGCCTAAATACACTCAAAATTAATTTCCACCACGAAAATGTCCGTACGCAAGAGATTTTTCGAATTACTTCAACGCTTGATGGACGTGTTAAACGACCTCCTTTCCCTCCAATTTCTTGGCAATGTCCGTTATCACTTCTTTGTAGATTAGCGGGTCGATATTCTTGCTAAGCTGATAAAGGATGAACCAATCGCCTATCTGGCACCTACGGCCTATCGTGTCGATGCTGGCGGGGTCAGACAAACGGGAACGTGCGCGGAGCAGGTACAAGCGGAGTTTGGGTCCCATTACGACGGCCACGCGGTACAGCAATGAAATGCCGGACAGAATGCTAATTATTATGAACCAGAACCATAGAAAAACGTAAATTTTCTCGTTGACTATGTTCAGCGGTAGCACGCAAAGGCCGTCGAACTTTTGCACCGTGCCGGAAGGACCGTATTTGTGGAATGTGCATTTCGTGACTTTAGGAAACACTCTGGACATGGGATCTTCGCGATCTTCCGGTTCCATTTCGGTGAATTTCAGCACATCGCTTCCGTATGTGCTGAATTCCCCGTCGAGGAAGAAATCCATGAAGAAAATCTGACCGACGACGTTTATGAAGTTCAAGGCTTCGCATATGAAAAATCTAAACGCGTAAAAATTTTGCATGTGCAAATTCGTCGCGAAGTAATCGACTATAAGTCGCTTTCGGTCCGCCTTGCATTCTGCATTAACTATCGGGCAGTTGAGGTCAAGAACGAGCATCTTTATTCGCCCACCTTCCCACGTTTTCCACAGATAGCGGGGGATGTAGAAAAGCATCGCTTGGAAAAACAGCGTGAAGCACACCCACTGGTAGTATTTGTGATATTTAACTTCGTCCTGTCCGTCAACGTGACTGGCCACTCCGGGATGGGCTATATCATGACCGACTTTGCCGGTTAGCCTGTTCGGCACGGTGAACGTGGAATAAATCCAACAATACGTATCCATGATGTTCATGGGAATTTCATCGACGATGCAATCGATTGGGTCCCCAATGTACTGCCTGCTCGTGACCAGTAGGGAAAAGGCGATGAGAATAACGACGGTCGCTTTGTAATGAAGTCGAAACACATTGTTGTCGATGCACACTGAATCGATTTTTAGCAGGCCCTTAACGGACCCGAACACGTCGAACATGGTTCAACACTTATCACAAAAACGCTTCACTCGCGAACCAAAACAAAAACAAAAATCGTATTAATTGAGATATAATTATCAGTGGCAACCGAGTAGTAGTAAAACTACTCAATTTCTCGAAGAGTGTATTTAACTGTGTGCGCTGCAAGCGAGAGCCCGCGAACCGTTGCGTTCAAATGGTGGGGTTGACTATGGTGGGGGAGTGGCGGGACTTGCTCTAACTGATAGCCTCTCTCTCATTCCCTGCCAGAAAGCAGTATAGAAGCACAGAAAGACAACCCCTGCATGCACATGAACTTGCGCTCACATATGTTGCATCCATATTTATATTAAAAACAATGCAACGTTTTAAATTAAAACCTAAATGTTGTCTGGAAATAATAAGTTGCACTATTCAACATTTATACGACGTGTATATATGAAACTAATATTTCAATTAGTAGTGCGCGCCTAGCATTGAAGTTTATGATAATTATGAACTATGAAAAATTTTTTAATTTATAAAAGAAAAAAAAGTCCAGTGCAATTTAAATATCTAAATTATTACTAACACGCTGGAAAATTTTGAACCCGGTTCGAAGTTGTTGCAGTAGTAATGTAGTGCGACCCAGTGGCGGTCCAAGCGATGAAGCCGCCGGGTTGATAAGCTTTCACATTTACTGATATATTTTTTATAATCTTTTTCGTAGATACCATTTGAATTGATAGATATTTGCTAATAAATTGGTTTTAAATAAAAAATTATAGTATTTGGAAAATTTTTCCACAATTTTGGATTTTTAAACTTTCTGGCGTTTTCGCCAAGTTTGATAATTTCAACAATAATGTATATTTAATTAATATATTTAGTCAATTTTAATATTATGGCATTTGTGAGTACTTACATGATTTCAGATAATGTGGCAGAGAGTGAACAGGACCTGCAAAAAAAAAAACAAAATGCATGAGAACATGAAACCAACAATAAAAGAAAATAAAAGGCATGAAAAATGAATAGGCCGAAATATTTCAATATCCAGGATAATGAACGGCAAGAAATTAACAGCAGAACAGGAATAGGACTGAACATTTGGATGTGAGACTTGATTGGCAACATTCAGACAAAAGAGCAACTGAGCAAGCACCGAATTGAAGGGGGGTCAGAGGTGTAATAAGAAAAGATGAACTGATAATACAATCACACCTACAACGTATGAGGTTGGAAAGGGAAGTAATGCAAGCAAGGGACCCAAAAATGTACATTAATGAGGAAAGGTAGACAACAACATGGAACAACAACATAACGGATATGGGCCAAATTTGTAAATATTTACACACAGTTTCTTCATCATGCCAGTGAGATCAAGAATAGCTCCCTGATCTCAGGGTTCTTTTACATTTTGAATCGAACTTTTGCTATCAATTTTTTCTATAATCCTACAGCTACTTTTTTGTGTTCCTATTTACTTTCCTTTTGTTAAATTATATGCACTTGTCCTTATTTTAGTGACACTTTACTTCGTTTGACGTTTCGTTGCTTGTCAATATTTCTTCTAAACACCGTTGCCTAGTTACGTTAATTTAAAATTTCTTATGGCAGTGACGTGCACCGTGGACCAAACAAATTGATATTAAAATTCACCTGTTATTTCACTTCGTCTTTATACTCTCGTCATGCACAATGATTTTTCTCTGTTTTATGTAGTATATAATGTGACGTCATCATATCCTATTATACTTTATCATTTTGATACTGTTGAATTTTAGTATTGAATTTTTGCCAGTTTTCGCATTCTGATTTTTTTTTAAATTTCTCTATATTTGTATTTTTAACACATTATTGCTCTATAATCTTCGAACATAAGTCATAAGAATTTATTGTACTAATATTTTTTGTAAAAAAGTTAATTGGCAGTTAATAAAAAGGTTAATTGGTACTTAATTGGTGATATAAACGAAAGTTTCACGTGAAAACGATAACAATGGAAATATTAAAAGAAAACGAAAAAACGACTAATATAATAAAACTAGGGCTGAAACAAAAGCATAAAGAGCATGGCGAATAAAAATAGTTAAATCACCTTAAAAATCAAATTAAATTAATAACAATTACGAACAACAATCAACCGTGAAACTCAATCGTAAAGAAATATGTAAAAGAAAAGAAACGAGACATAAATAAAAGAGTAAGTAAAAGGAAACAAATGAAACAAACCGTCATGAAAATAAAGCTAATAATGATTGCTGACAAAACGCGCCCCATAAAACATTTTACAAGTATTAAACAAGTTATAAAGCAGAACAGAAGAAGTAAATTAAGCGAAGCAATGAAAAAATCTAATTTAGCAAACTATGCAAATGAACAATATGATTATTTACAATATGTCGACAAGAAATGAGAGAGAGTTAACCATAATTGATTTGTGAACGTTATTAAATTATAGCATGTGTTTTAAACTGCTATTAAGCACGCCAGGTTAAAAATTGCGTTTTCATTACCTTTATTGCAATATGGCAGTTGGCTACCGTTGTTTGCAAATCGGTAGCCAAATGTTTAAACGCTTCTGTTTAATTGTAATCAATTGGTTTTAATTTTCTAATTTTCTAATTAGTTATAGACATTACATTATACTTAACACATTATAAATCTTGTAGAATATGTTGTATTGTATTGTATTTACAACACACCTCTTACCTCGTTACCCTGTCCATACACATTAGCAAAGTGATATTTATGGAAAAAAATGGTTATTAGATTCAGATGTATATTATAATCATTGCTAATTTACATTGGCAATGATTATCATGGGTTAAACTGTTGAATATTTTGGTACATTCTTCGTCGTAGTTCTTCTCACCCACCGTCGTAAACTAATCTACCGCGTAAAGCCCCAAACTTTTCTATAGGACGTGCCTGAGGAATATTCCCGGGTTTATTACACATGGGATATTGTGTTGCCTTAACCAATCTTGGGTTCTTCTCGCATAATGGCACGATGCCAGATCCGGCCAGAATATAATATTATTATTAACATGACGTTAAATTGTGGCAGATTTTGCTTGAGAAGTAGAAGAAAAGAACATACCATTACAGGTGTCCAGAACGGGAATATTGACAAGAGATTATCGATGGTTAATTAATCGACGGAGTTCATTTAAGATAATTGAGTCCACTACGTACTGCTTATGGAAGATCAAAGAAAATGTAATAAATGGCCAGGGCGAAGGTTAAGTTGCTTGGGTGGAAAGGCTAGTCTATAACTTATAACGACATGGAATCACTGGTGTTGCAGTGGCCACGATAAAGAGGGGGGGGGTGAAGAATTTCTGGAAGAGGGAATGTTGAATTGTGAAAATGTAGACATGATGGAAAAGTGTAGGGGGAATTTGACGATACTGGATGGTTCGTGATATAAAATGTGTATTTGGTGGGAAGCAAGAGGATGAATTGGGGCATCTGAAAAGACTGTGCATATCCGGAATGTAGGGATGCAATTGCGAAAGGGAAAGATAGAGATGATCTTGTATGAGACATTATCTCGTATAATCTCTGGATAACTCATACACTTACAATGAGGTGTGTTGCGATTTAATATATGTGACATAAATTATGATAATTAAACTACAAATTGCGAAAGACATGTGTGTGCATTTTGCTCATAACATTTGACCAAAACGACATTACTTGAATTTTCCAGATTAAAGCGTGAATTTTAATTTATTTTTTTCATAACAAATAGAAAAATCTATTATTATTTAGTCTACAATATTTCCCGCGACGAAAATTGAACGTTGTTAGCCCAGTGAACTTTACACAAGTGCAAGAGCCTGGAAGCTGGAAGTCTACATCGCGGTCTGTTGCCGAGCGGCCGCCTGACCCTTCTGTGGCAATGACTCAACACATCGTTGGACAAAGTTACCCGGATTGATCAAACTGCATTCCTTAAAGTTACAATGCTGGACACCAACAAGACCTGTCTTGGAACTCTTGTACCTCGGTAGGCTGCAGAAACCTTCGATAATCACGAGAATTTATGCTCCCACCCGTGCTACTGTTCACTACTTCTGCTATTTTACCTTAATCACAACAATACTTGTTAAGCGAATAATTGAAATACTGCTGGCACTAACGACGTCAACGCCATCGGACAATTTATTTTGCTTTTTGCTCGCGAGCACTCGATTTAATTGAATGTAAATAAGTTATAATAAATTAATTACCGATGACATAAATATTATGTAGCCGTTTTATATATATATG
The DNA here is from genome assembly GCA_959613385.1 of Geotrupes spiniger. NCBI lineage: Eukaryota > Metazoa > Arthropoda > Insecta > Coleoptera > Geotrupidae > Geotrupes > Geotrupes spiniger. The sequence continues at coordinate 8,355,765 of OY390737.1, read as the reverse complement.
TTCATTTTACATGTGATTGGTAATAACATTTAAATTGTATTTTTTTACGAAATTATTTATAATTGATCATAACAAATTTTAACGACCAATAAAAAATAAAACGCCAATTATGGATTAGCGAGTTTTGCTGTTTTTCATTATGTTTCGAGAGTGTTTACTTATTTAATTTTGTGTATGTTGAATGTATTTTGATTTACATACATTTTTGGTATGTTATCTCATTTAGTTTTCATTTATTTTTACGTTTCAAACAGTTCTTCATGCGTCTCTAGTTTTGGATGCGTCAAACAACAATTGTAGCAAGTGTATAGAAGTGACTATGGGATCGAACAACGTCCTCAAAATAAGAGATTCAAAGAAACATCACCATTACGTGGAGGTCTTGTGTAACAAATTTGGATAAAAGGAGTGTGACTCATTGTTCTATAGTTCTGTTGTTGATGGTCCCATTAAACTATTACGGGACTTATATCTAATGACTAGGCACGTTTCCATTTCTAAGCAATTCACCTCCTGCAACTGTCTTGTGGGCAAGAGGTGAACTGCGAGATCTACGGAACAACTTCATCGTCACCGCAGTGGTAGCCGGTGCAGTATTGGCAGAAACATTTTCAACAAGTGAGAAAAGCAAAATAAACATGTGTCTGGCTAGAAGGCATGTGAAGCTGGACACAACTAAGTAAAGACGAAATTGAATATATTCAAGAGCAAAGACTTGTGGAGCTAATCTAAACAAACAATCCATATAGACATTAAAAAAGAAAAGGGGTATGAATGGGACGTATTATTATTAAGGAGGCAAGAGATGGATGGTATAGAGGCGCAGAAGGTCACAAAGTAGGAGAAGGATCACAAAGGAAGGAATGAGAACGGCGGGAAAAATCTGAAAAGAAATGAAAAAATCAAGTCGAATAAATCAATAGAGAAAAAAAATATTTGACGACGATATTTTCAGAGATGCGAATAATTAGGAGAGTGGTCACTTGGATGAAAAGTAATTACCACGATTTCAAATTACCAACACATATAGAAAATCTTGACGACAGTTAACTGAAGTAAAACGACAACATAAGTTCTTTTTATTTGTAGCCTGCTGATTTTCTCATCTTCTGGTCTTTATTAATTTTTGATAAAAATCAAAAAGGTCTGGGTCACAATAGGAGCAATTCATTAAACATAGACATCACTTCAAAAGATGAGGTCATATGAACATTTTAAACGACCATCGTCATCGGAGGATATTTGAACACCAAAATCCAACAATTACTGAACGTTTAGAATCAGTTATACATACCTTGGGGCAAACACATTTGCTTCACCCTCACCAACAAAATAGATTTCATTATTTTAACATCTTTTTAAGCTCCATCGAAGTAGACATGTATGGAGGACTAACAAAACGATGGAATGTGTTTCGAAGAAAACATGCAGCTAAGTCTGACCATCGAAACGCTCGAATTTTTTTCGAAAATTTGTCGGGAAACACCTGCACTATCTGAAGGAACACAAATATTTAATTGTCCTAACATATCGGCTACTTAATTCATGATAAAATAGCAATCAAAAAACACCAATAAGATAAACTACCACGTATAGATTAACGATACAACTCGGAAATGATGTACGTCCGCTGACACAAGAATTTCTTATCTAATTTTTTTTTGAAGTATTTTGACGATTGTTCTTTTAACTCTTTTGTGAATAATAAATCACCACATACGATAATTAATCTTCAAATAAAGTATGTCGTGATTTATTATTCACAAAAGAGTTAAAAGAACAATCGCCAAAATACGTCCAATCAATACAAGTAGAGTATGGGTAAAAATAATCAGTGACAGACACTTAGTCATATGAAAATTATCAAGTACAAGAAACAGCCAAATGTGAATCAAGAAAATGAAAGGAATGAAAGGAAAAACAATATTATTGTTATATTAAAGCAACAAAATCGCTTCATCTAAAACTAATCAACATAAATTAACTGCGAATAATTTAATCACAACACGATTATTTACTTATGAAACATTTGTTATTATATATTAATTATGTATCCAATCTTATTTTAAAAATCATATTTTTATACTTTCCACTATAATTACTACAGCACATAATTAAACTTTTAATTGCCATGCACAGTTGTATAGCTACAAATGTTATATTTCTTCAGTTCCAATATTTTATACCTATAACTTATCGACAAAACGTGTATTGTAAAATTTAAATTAAAAAGTGTCAGTCAACAATTTCAACAATGCCCCACGCTTGTAAATTCTTGGTCCAAGATATGTACCTGTTACCCCAAAATTTCGGCCAGTTTCTAACAATGAATATTATTTTTATTACATTAGAAATAATAAAAATACCTTAGACGTGATATGGTGTAATAAAACATGTCTACTGAATTTATCACATAAAAGAATGATGCAATTGGACTCGATCGTACGTTGATAATCATAAGTGTTGGAATTATTCATGCGGTGAACATTTAAATTAATGTCAAACCCTTATCTCGATACCAATTGGCCTTTTGTAATTTGTTGAATTAATATTTGATTCCTATTATAATCGCATTTCCCTTGACGTTAAATGTAATTGTGATAACGTATCGATAATGTTATTAATTTACACATACAGATTAACGATCGGAAATGACGTACGTAGTTGAAACTGTCATTTATTATCTGATTTCTAGAAGATAAAATAATATCATCTGTCGTGATTTTTATTCTCAAAATAATCAAAAGTACAATCGCAAATGACTTCAAATCAATACAAGTAGAGTATGGGCAAAAAGCAACCAGTATACAACACGTTTATTGGATTTAGTCATAAATATTTGAGTTATATGAAAATTGGCAACTATAAATGAATCAAGAAAATCCAAGCTCCTTAGGAAAACAAAAATAACACTAAAAATGAGAAATATTAAGGAAACTTTCTAGAAAAGCACTACTGTAATTAATTAATTCATTTCAGTTCACACTGATAAAAAATTGTGCCGACAATGATCCAAAAATCTAGAAAGAATGCACAAGTATAAAGACCAGCTTCTTCGAATAATATCAAATTTTTTCAAAGCTTATACTGACGATACTGAAACTTATGACAGAGATGATAAGATAATGCTACACTTCGTCAAGTATACTGAATCATTGATTTATAAAGTCACCACTTGTCAAATAAATCTGAACGAAAGCAAGTCAAATCTTGTAGACTTCTCGAATACGAAGGTTATTTTTAATTAACAACAAAATACCTGGTTATGGGATTCGATGATAAGCTCCGATGGAAGGAACACATGAAAAAGAATGCACATAGCTATATAAATTAAAAAAAGTCTAAAACTAATGTTATGTGTTAAGCACATGCGGTCCATTTGAAATTATAATCTTTACAACGATGTCCAAAACCCAGGTTTTATCATCACCCAAAAATAGAAACCATCCAGCTACTCGAAAACTTACACTTAAACGAACCAACTAGTCAATATTTTCAACAATCAATGCTTGATTTTAATTTAATGCTTAATTATGGATACACTTGATGACTGAAATTCCAGTAGCAACTTTTTTGAGTTGTAAAAGACGTAGTCGACGTTTCAATGTTTAGTATGTTAAATAAAAAAACAATTAAAACAACCAAATAGCTTTCATCTAAAACTAATCAACATAAATTAACTGCGAATAATTTAATCACAGCACGATTATTTAAATACAAAACATCCTATTTGTTACTATATATTATTATGCATCCAATCTTATTTTAAAAATCATATTTTCATACTTCATACACTATAATTATTACATAACATAATTAAACTTTTAATTGGCATGAACTTGTATAGCTACAAATGTTATTTTTTCACTTCCTATATTTCATACTTATAATTTATCGACAAAACGTGTATTGTAAAATTTTAATTAAAAAGTCTCAGTGGACAATTTCAACAATGTGCTGCGCTTTTAAGGCTGTTGTAAATTCTTCGTCCAAGATATGTTACCCCACGTTTATTTCCAGCCAATGGTGATCGAACAATGACTATTACTTTTATTGCATTAGAAGTAATGAAAATGTCTTATACCTGATATGACGTAATAATAAAACATGTCCCGGAGATATTAAATTCTACTCGACTGAATTTATCAAGTAAAATGAACGATGAAGCAATTGGAATTGTAATTAATAGTAAATCGCGATAAATTTACTCAGAAATATTAATTGTCTTTCAGTAATTTTGTAAAATTTCCCATGACATAAAATCTAATTGCGAGAACACAGTGATAACGTTAATTAATTTACGAATTGTGTACAACGAAAACGCACATACGTGCAACATCTCGACTTTTGCCTTTAATGGAAGCTGAAAGGCAACATAAAACGGTGGATGACCTCTTACAAGTTGACTCTTGACTCTTAAATATGTACCTGCATCAAACAAGCAAACTCGAAAGCACACATTCGTACCGCAGCGACGACTCCAAAGTGATTCACGTTTCCTTTTATTAAATCCTAGGGCGAAGAGAAACAATTAAGAATTTTAACGTCGATCGTTTTCGGTATAATTGACTTTTCTAATCTTGGTCCGAACGTACAAAGGAACCTTTTATTATCTAAATGATCTCTCTTAGTCGAAATTTTACACGATCATGCTACGGGACCCTCCGAGTTTGATAAGCGGACCCTAAACCGTCAAGCTGTAATCTACCTGAAGGGTATTTACTATCTTAAAATAAATATATCGAGTAACGAAGTTTGTCTGTTAAATATCGTAGCAGATAAAAGTTTTGACACGACAATTTACTATATCACAAAATAAGAACGTTTCAAGTGTCACTCGAAGTTATTTTTCACATGGTTCTAATGGCATGGAAACTAAACCCTTAAGTTTAAAAAAAACGCCCATAGTATTTTTGTATATGAACAAGACTAATTTAAATAAAATATTATTGATATATTCAAGTTAAAATGAACAAGAATTAAATATTTCTTTAATTCTAAATTAAATTCAAATTCCATTTAGTTGTGTACTACACAATTTCGTTTCTATTGTTTTTCTTGTGTGATGTTTCCTAGGTCTTACCCAACAGAGTCAGTTGTGCAATCGCTGCCAGTTGTGCGTCATATTGATTGTTTTTAGATTTTGTCAAAAAATATTTTTAAGTATTCTTAGTTGCATTTTATATTATATTTGATTTTTCTATTACCATTTCTTCGTTTTGAACGGGTTGAAATACAAGGGAGGGTATCTTTAAGGTATCTTGAGGCGTTTTCATAACAATAAAGTTTTGATACCGCCTGTAGTTTCTTTGAACTTTTGTGTTTCATTTGAACTCAAACATTAGCTACCGACAACTTTCTATACATAGACAACAATACACTTAATTTATTTCGAACACATTGAAAGTATCTACAATTAAAAAAAAACTTGTTCGGGTTTATTTTAAATATCTCTTATTTCTTGTAGAAGAAACGTTTTAAAAATTGTCACCATTATTATTACAAAAGCGCAATGGACATTTAAAGTGGATTAGAAAGTGTAAATGGTAACATATAATTCTACAAGTATATTACATAAATATCACACCATTTCAAATCATCTGAACAAGTACAATTGACCTCGATTTCAAGGGTAGATAGTCTCATTGTTATAGAGTAAATGGAACAAATGATAATGATAAGAGATTTTTTTATAAAAAGTAAAAGAATATAAATTGAATTGACGCATTACAAATATTATAAAATATTGTGCAATATGAAATATTTTTTTAAGGCTACATTATTAATTATTCATGTAATTTATACTGCAATTTTAAAACATCAATTATTTGCAATAGATAAAATAATAATGGTGTCACATTGATCGCCCTTAATGGTTGTTAATGCGAATCAATATAAAATAGCAATAATTAATATATTGGTGGATAAAATTGTACGAGCCCGGGCAGTTGGTTGTAATAGTACGGAACTTTATATCACGACGTTCCACTTGCTGTTGCACAGTTTAAATTCTGCTCTTGCTCTAGAAGTTGTATTTATGTGAGTATATTTTATTATATTTATTTCGAACTGCTATCGATTTCATCTTTGGAACTTGTATTGGCGTAGGAAATATTACGGTTCACTTCGTAACCGAAGCGAATAATTTTAAATTGATTTTGAATTTAAATAATTAAAAATTTTTGTAAATATGTTTTCTGTGCCAAATGTAGTCGAGTTGGTATATCGAGTTTGTATATATTGTATTTTTCATATATGTCTGGTTTATAATCCATAACTATGTTTCGAAAGAGGAGATACAAGCACACATTTCGAACATAAAGTAAATTTCAGGAAAAGGGTCCCCTAAGTTTTGTACTGCAAACTGGGGGTTGTTGTATCAGTAACGAACACGCACATTATAAATGAAGTTTCTATTTTTTCCACATATTCATTCCATTGTTAGGTCGAGTGCGTCGCAGATACCCCATTCGAAACGAATCCTATGATTAATATATTTTCCTGGTAACATATTTAGACGTATTAATCAAATCAATAATGACGCAGAAAATTATCGATAAAATTTACAACTCAGTGCTGTTGGTACGAGTAAAATAACACTAATCAATTGATAATAAATAAAAATTGATATGCTATATATTGGATTTATATATATATTTATCTCAATGTTATTGTAAATAAATGTTATAATTTTAATACCATAGTTTATTAGGTACATTATTTCTTATGTTACATGTAACAATAAATGTTGTAATTTTTATGTTATTGTTATTCAAATTATAAAACTCATAATCTTTGTTTTGCTTTGCCAATTTACTTATCTATAAAGTAAGATATTTGACACAATTAAAGAGTATTATTCATTTAGAATAAATTATGCCGGCAAAATAAACCAGTTAATGCATTAGCTATTGTCGATATTCATAGCTTACTAACTGTTTTCTTATAATGACCAGACGATATTGTGATGTATTTGAATTGATAAACAATAACAATATGTAACAAACATTCATCAACTATGATTCAAAAAGCTTAAATAAGCACCAAAACAAAAAAATAAGCCAAATAAAAGACCAAATGACGTATTTAAGCAATACAAGAAATGGCAAAAAATGAAGGATGGATTGTGGAGCATTCACACTTCTTCCTCAATTTTTGCCACCCATATATTTTACAACGCTTAAATGCGTCATTCCATCATTTTATTTGGCTTCGTGGTTCTTGTTTTGGTGCTTATTTAAGCTTTTTGAAGCTTTACGTAGCATACATTGCTAATTTAAACTTTTGTTTCCACATTTCTATGTATTTTTTTTTTGTTTTTTATGACTAACCGTTTGTGTTTTATACTTTGTTATTAAATAGGAATTATAAATTTGTATATTCTTTGAGACTTATAGTATTTTTGATGAAATTTGGAATTGTTCCTTCCTTTTACTTGTCAATTGATATTATCAATTATTATTATCTCTACAATAGGTGCTTCACATTTTTTGATATAAATGCTATGGTATGTTGAAAATTCGAGTTGACGTACTTTTTTCCAAACTAATTTTTTTGATTGTAAATCGCTTCGTGAAAATTAACGTTTCGCAATAATTACAACGCGGCATTAATCATAAGTGACAGAAACAGAAGCTTAAATGATTTTTTTCAATTAGCAAATTTGTTTAGAAATAAAATATATTTATTATCGCGCAATGACAACCATTATTAAAGATAAAGCTGAAATCTAGAATAGCTGACGGAAAATTTTCTAGGATCTTGATTATCGTTATTACACTGTAACTAAATTAATCACTTGCCCAATTTAAATATAACAATTTCTAGTAAGAGGTGTAGATTAGTTAAATTAGAACTACGCACATACTGATCCCAGGAAGGCATGTACGAAAGTGGGAAACAATTTAATGGGAATAATATGTGAAACAAAATAATCGACTACAGAAGATTCTCAAAAAAATAATGGAAGATGAATGTGAGGTACAATCCATGTTCGGGCATAAGAAGCTAGAGAGGCAAGGGAATAACTTTTAAAGATAAAGAACCGGAAATGAATAGCTATAAATATAGCGGAATAAACTGGAACTTATGCAATAACAGACTAAGCTGAAATCTAGAATAGCTGACGGAAAATTTTCTAGGATCTTGATTATCATTATTCCACTGTAACTAAATTAATCACTTGCCCATTTAAATATAACAATTTCTAGTAAGAGGTGTAGATTAGTTAAATTAGAACTACGGACATACTGATCCCAGGAAGGCATGTACAAAAGTGGGAAGCAATTTAATGGGAATAATATGTGAAACAAAATAATCGACTACAGAAGATTCTCAAAAAAAATATTGGAAGATGAATGTGAGGTACAATCCATGTTCGGGCATAAGAAGCCAGAGAGGCAAGGGAAAAACTTTTAAAGACAAAGAACCGGAAATGAATAGCTATAAATATAGCGGAATAAACTGGAACTTATGCAATAACAGACTAAGCTGAAATCTAGAATAGCTGACGGAAAATTTTCTAGGATCTTGATTATCATTATTCCACTGTAACTAAATTAATCACTTGCCCATTTAAATATAACAATTTCTAGTAAGAGGTGTAGATTAGTTAAATTAGAACTACGGACATACTGATCCCAGGAAGGCATGTACGAAAGTGGGAAACAATTTAATGGGAATAATATGTGAAACAAAATAATCGACTACAGAAGATTCTCAAAAAAATAATGGAAGATGAATGTGAGGTACAATCCATGTTCGGGCGTATAACCCAGAGAGGCAAGGGAAAAACTTTTAAAGATAAAGAACTGGAAATGAATAGCTATAAATATAGCGGAAGAAACTGGAACTTATGCAATAACAGACATGGAGAAGACACCAAAATAATAAATGTAGGCAGAAGACTAGTATGTAAGAAAATAAATGCATGGTGGATCAACTGCGTGTATATTTATGTACATATATATTTTTTTGGTAAATTAGTTGCAGTTGAAGGGAATTGTATGAATTATAACAGTGCAAGTTATACATAAACAAAATTTCAAAAATTCTGCGTGGATAATTAAAACGATGCGGTGTCCACCCCAACGCAGGCGATGGTAACAAAAGTCTGAATTCATCCAGTGGGTTGGGTTGCCTTGATGTTGAGTTCTATATAAAATTGATATTACGCATTCATCAAGACTTTTAAAATATGCAGATAATTCGCAATTATGTAGAAATAATAAAGATTAGGTTTTTGTTTGAAATTACTCGTGTTTTATTGCAGAGTTTCATTGTTTGTACGAACATGATAAGGGAAGTATGTAAAATAGAATTACAAAAAATATACGCAGGAGGAGTTGAAATTGTTGTAAATAGTTGTGAAATATGTTCACTGTTTGCATGACATGTATTGCTGGAAATGCTGTAAAACGACGCATATCTGCTACGCACTTAAAACGAGTAATTAAAATCACAAAATAATCGTTCACGAACTTCTGACATATATATCACTGGGTAAATGGCCAAAACACATAAACAAAAAGTAGAGTCAGGCGTTTAAAAAGAGAGGTAAAGAGGATCCAAATACGAGAAGGAGGTGAAGTAATTCAGAATCCTCTAAATTTAATCGAACACAGAATTTGGCACATAGGATTGGGCAAGATTATGGTAATAAAATAAATAATGTACGCTCAGAGGGCGAATGCTTGTTAATGACTATGTATATAATAACGAGTATGATGAAGCAATGTAATACTGAAAATTCATGAAGAAAACTGACCCCGGTATAGCTCTGTTTCATTCCATTCAAAAGAATGGAATACTTTTTCGATGGCAAAGAAGGAATTGACAATTGGAGGAACGGTTCGACAAAGAAGCGGAGGGAGCGAGAAGTTGAATATTTGAAACCTCTTTCAACTTACGTAAAAATTCAAAGATGAAGTAGGAGGAGATTTCTGAAGTATCAGACCACCTAGCAGTACAATTGAGTAATATAATAAATAAATCTTAAATGGCCCGCTAACAGAACTAGCAATGTTTCAACTATTCGAAAATGTCATGGAAGGAGTAAACAACAATGACGGTGTGGCATGTATGTTGATTGACCTGTCAAATGCATTAGTTACCATCCACCATGAGGTGTTGTCAAACTTCAGATAATGGGATTTCGTGGAATAGCCTTAGAATGCTTAAAATCGTGCTTTACAGGACGAAAACAATCCATTAGAGCTATCGAAGAATCTAGTCGTAAATCAATGTATTCCTCAGGGATCCATTCTTTGACCACTACTATTTTTATTATACGTAAACGATCTGCCATTGGTTGTAGAAGACTTGACGCGCATGTTCACTGAACAGCTGTCAGAACATCAAATATGAATAACATGGCAAATTTAATAAATGGAAACTTACGTTCATTAAGTAAATGGTTGGAATACCTCACAATATGAACCTGCATATTGAAAAAATTCAAATAGTCCTTAAAACCTGAACTGGAGATTACTTTGAGCAATAAAACGAGTTATCATGGAGGTCACATGTCGACTATTTGTCATCAAAGTTGAGACGATTCTGCTACAGATATAATAACAACGAATGCGAAAAGATCTGCTAGAATCCTGACAGCCACATTTCGTCGTTGAAAGTAGGGATACCTTCGAAATATTAAGGGGATTGGATAACGAGGTGAAAGAAGGCGGTAAGCATTCAAGAAATATATAAGAATACTAAGAAGAGTAAAAATTGTCAGGCAATAGATGAAATCACACGTACAGTCGTAATTAAGACATTTCAAACGAACTATCATACAGATGCTAAAATTTTATTTAAACAATCGATTCCATGAAATAATACCTTGTAGCGGCAGTGTCAACAACTAATTACTTAATTACAATTATTATTACTTATTTGTGATGTTCTATTATGAACGGAACATAAATTCCACATGCTTCACCGCAATCATTTCTGTAACATAGACTATTTAATCTTTGCATTTATCACTTATAAGACACTTTAACTAACAATTATTAACACATGCGACAGTCCGCATCGTAAGGTGCGAACGCGAACGCTCTCACAAATTTTGTAAAGCTAGTACCTCGCGCGTTCGTTAACTTATGTGCTTCTACATTGATATTGTATCTAATCTGTCGTAACGAATAAATATAGTGGCTATCAAAGTATCCCAGTAGATACTATGTGTTGTGTTAGACGAATTCGTGTTTGATAGTTCATATTTTCAAATTGCATCAACGGTTTACAGTTTTTAAAAAGTCGTTCGTTTGGGACCGTAACAATCGTAAGTTATTATAGTTTGAGTGGCGTTATTATTTATATAAATTTATTTTTGTTTGGCGATTAAATCTACTCCGATTGAGCAGTCGAATTTTATAACTGGCCTAGTTTATCTAGTTGTTTCAGTATGTTTCAAATATGTGCTCATTAACTAATTTAAATTTCAATTTTTATTATTTTATTCAGGAAAGTTCTATTTCGAAGTATAAAATAAAATAAATATCTCCCATACCACACAGTACTTATTATTATTATTATTATTATTAAATCTGAATGTACTACATTTCGCCAACTATGTCATCTTCATATTATTTATTTTATTTTATTTTTCCAATCGATTTAATAACATTTGGAAATAATTTCTTTAACAGAGCTGTGCAAATTGAATCTTCGACTTGAACATAATAGTTCAAATAAACAAGGCAACGGTAATTGTATGTCCCACTTTCAGATTTGTTCAAATTTTGTGACAGCGTGGTCTCTTTTTAGAAAAGCACTTATCACTTAGTTTTTCCAAAACTTGGTCTATAATGATATTATCTCAACTGATAATAACCTTTTGTTACAGAACGATCAGCAAAATGCTAACTTCTTTCGCGCATTTAAAAGGTGTCATAAAAATAAAAGATTACAGCATCGACAACATAGGATTTAAATTGCACTACAAAGTTACGACGTTTCTACTGTTGGTGGCAACAGTTTTGGTCACGTCCAGACAGTACATAGGCGAACACATAAAATGTATTTCCGATGGCATTCCCGAACATGTCATGAATACGTTTTGCTTCTTCACCACAACATTTACAATGGTTTGATTTTAAGATATTTGTCACTTGTTTGACGTTCGTAACAATTGGAATTTTTAGATGAAACATTATGACAAGAAGCTTTTAAGTCAAGGGTCACTGCCGCACCCAGGAGTAGGCCCGTTGGGAATAAACACCGACGATGAATTGAAAAGACACGCCTATTATCAATGGGTACCTTTCGTACTTTTCGCGCAGGCTATTATGTTTTATTTGCCTCATCTTGTATGGAAAAGCATTGAAGGTATTATGTTAAATCATTTAATAATTTATTGGCATACTTTTCTTCCGATCCTCATGAGATCATTCTCGCATTATAGAATCGTGCATGCACTACATAGTTGTCATCGATTGTCTATTCCTCACAGAAACCACACCATACACCATGGTCATTATCTTAACGAAACCTTGCAATAAACCTCACCGCCCATGTATTCACCAATTTTCTACACATTCAACACTCATAGTACATTCGCCTTAGCTCTCTCCTCATAGACTTCTTTTCTCTTATATTCGTTCCTTCAGCCTCAATCATCCTTTCATATTAATCCAATCTCATATTTCAATAATATTTTAATATTTATCGTACCACTACACTCTTTCTCAGACTTCACCTACTATGTCCTATAATTGCATTTACGACTCCCCCTCCACTCTTAATCTTAGTTAACCCAAATATTTACTCTTCCATATCCCATCGGGGGCAATTTAGATTTAGTCGATTATATAATTGGAAGTCCGAAAACATTTTGTTATCGTTTCAGGAGGCAAATTAAAAATTTTAGCGGAAGGTTTGAGGATTGGAGTCATCACCGATGCAGACAGTTTCGATTGTAAGGGAATGCACATCACCGGCAAATCGGAAAGGTAACTGCTCATATTACAACGAAACAGATTTTCAGGGTTTTTTTTTTCAGGGATATTAAGCTTCGAAATATCCGACGAATTTTCATCGACCGGGGCGAACTGAACAGGTCTTGGTCGAGGTGGTTAATAATCTGCGAGAGCCTAAATTTATTTAACGTTTTGCTGCAAAGTTACGTAACGCACGTGTTTCTGAGCGGACAATTCTATTCGTTGGGGATTGAAATAATCACGAAGGGCTTCGACGGCCCCGCTGATGTTTTGGACGTTGTGTTTCCTAAGGTTAGTAGTTAATTCTTGTGACACATTAGGTTTTTACTCCAGTCTCCCTTCTTTATATACATATCGTACATATATATCTTATTCAAGTTGAATATTTATTCATTATTATTATATTTATGCATTTGCAACTCGAACTTATCGGGTAATTTTCGACTACTGCGATAACAACGTTGCTATTTAGCAACGATATAGAAGGGTGCGCAATGGACTTATCTTGCTGTTCAAATTTGCTATATGCAATATGAAAATTTAATATTGAAATTGTTACGCAATCCTTATAAATTGAGATACAAATATATTCAACTAAACTAGCAAATCAAATATTATTTCAAGAAATGTAGGAAAGTTTATGACGTGGTGGGTTATTTTATCGTCTAAACATTTTATGTCAACATTTATATATATAAACTGTACCATTTTTAATAACTGTTTAACATAGTGTGTTAAATCACAATATACATCGATGATAATTAAATATGAACTGTGACCATTCGTGTTTAATTTGCGATTAATTGAACATGTAAAACGGACTTCATTGATTGCCAATTCAGCGCTGGTGTTCGAGATAAATAAAAACCGACTTTTTAACCTCTCACATATTTTCTAATCATTCAAACGACTTCTCACGATCGTTACAGCAATTGAAGTCTTGGTAATGTTTGTTGTAGTTGCGTTGATGGGAATGTTAACTTTAAGCTTGCAATGGTAAATATTAATCCGCATCTCGTGACAATATAGTTTCAGATATTTATGTCTTGGAATCTATGCCTTGTTTGGATTTGCTTATTACTGCATACTATGATTGATCTGCGATTGTTGATGACTGGCTCATTGTGTACACACCTGGTTAAATAGAAAATACTCAATTGTAAATATGCAATCTAAACGAATTATTTTAACTTGAAAGTTACGCAATTTGTGATGTATGTAGTTTGGTATTCTTCAGCACCAGTGATTGCAAATCTAAATCAAAATTTTTAGAACATAAATTTAGTCTGTGTCAATAATAATTTGATCTTATTGGCAATAGAAAAGCGAAGAAATAAAAAAACATCAAAACAAAATGGAATATATAAAGCGAGGTGCCAAATAGTCATTAGTTGATTAGGAAAAAATATATTGAATTTTATGGTTTGTGTTGATGTTTTCAATAATAATTGCATCGTCGAAAATATTTCAAAAGTGCATACTGTCACTGTATCAATATTGTTTTTGTTTCTGTTGTCGCGTTTGAATTATCTTTGAAGGTGAATAATGTAAAAATAATTATTTTACATTAATGATTAAAATTGATTATCAGCACAATTGAGATTATATAATACCAAGAAAATAAAAACGAGTTATAAAAATGTATTAATAGATTCCTAAATCAATATTTTGTTAAAGGAAATTGAAAGAAATTCAAGTAAAGAATGCTGAAAAACGAAGCAATATAACGAGCACACAATTTATCAAAAACAGTGCACTAGAATGAATTAATGAATAAAACAAGATTAATGGAATTTGTTGCATCTAACGATCGTTTCGTTCTCATTATAAAGTCACTAACAGGAATAATAGATCAAACCTGTTGCCACATTTATTGCGCATTAAAATACTATGAAGATTTATAAAACAGTTTATGTGCTGATTTTTTTTTTACCTATATTGGTACTTTGCATTTAATCTCTTTTACAATAACTGCTCATTTATTTGCATTTAAGTCTTCGTGGCTTTCTTTTAGATTGTTTTTTTATTTTTCTTTCAATTTTTGTTTATTTTTTAGTATTGATTTTTGTATTTCTTCCAATTTTTATTTATTGTTATTGTTTTTGAATATGTCTGTCGTTGTTTCAATTTTTAATCATCAAAATTTGACTTTTGTCGACCTTACGATTTACAATTACTGAACTTTTGATTACGTTAATATTTTTCACAATTTAAGTCTATTTTTATTTTTTGAATTTTTGCGATTTTTCTCCAATTTTTGTCCATTAACCAAATTACCAAACGTTTTAGTACACTTCGGTTATTTTAGCTTTTTTAACCTACCCTAACCCGACCAAACCCAACCCAGAAAACTTTGTGATTAATTAATTTTTAAAACTTTGATATCTTAACATTTTTTGCTGCTTTTAAAATTGGGTTGTTTTTTCAATAATTTGACATTTTTAAAAATTAATTTGTTTAGATTTTTCGAACCCAACCTGACCCAACCCAACCCGATCTAACCCAACCCAACGCAACCCAACCCAACCCAATCCACACAACTTTGTCATCATATTTTATAATTTTCTAGCAGAAAGTATGCCAATTTTCTAATACAATATGCAATAAATAGTAAATGTTTTCTAGATTCATAATAGAACCTCGTAGTTGATATTCCTGGCTAATTAATTAATTCATTATATTAAAGACTATTGAGTGATATAGACGATCAAGCTTACGGTCCAGTGTTCAAACCCAGTTGTCCTCACTGAAATTTTATATCGGAGATGAATTTTTGATGATTACGACTTGGTTAAAAGTGTTTACGCTATTCTCAACTTACACGAAAATGTTTAAATAAACACAATTTTCCATTACATTGATGTTAGTTATAACGCTCCATATTCTTCACTGATCTTCCCCTTATTTTCACTTTATATTATATTTGCCCAATTACTTTTCTGGTCTCAGACTTTCTCGTAAAGTTCTTTTCAACTTCTCCACTTCTTTGCTTTCGGGTTATTTTCAATGGACGCCCCTGTGGTCTTTTCCATACTTTAACCCATATATATTTATTAATATAATAGGGTGATCGGAAAGTAATGTCGTTTATTTTTAAAAAGTTTTCAATTTCAATCAATGATGTAATCACCCTCGTTATCAACAACCTTTCGCCATCTAGTGTACAAATTTTTTTGCGCAAAATATCTGGAGAGCGCATTTTTGACATCATCCTAATTTGAAATTTTTTTTGCCACTTAGAAAATGTTGTAGGGACCGGAACAAGTTCAAATCCGATGGGCGACGCAGTACCTCCCACCCCAATTCATAATTTTTTTTCAGAGTTGGTTTTGCAACACATTCATATGTGTTGCCTGCCTTTCTTCTTCTCTTTTTTCACCTTCCCCTCTTCTATATATTCTAGTATTATTTTTTATTACATCCACGTACTGTTCAAGAATTTTTGAAACAAGTTACTGCACAGATAAATCTCAGTAAAGATAATCAAAGATATATTTTAGTTAAATAAGTCTTATTGTGTAAAAGCTCAAATTTTCGTTGCAGGTTACGAAGTGCACCTTCAGGAAGTATGGTCCATCAGGCACGATCCAAACACACGACGCCATGTGCATCATGGCTCTGAACATCATAAACGAGAAAATCTACGCCTTTTTATGGTTTTGGTTCATATTTCTCTTTATTAGCTCCGTAGTAGCCCTCCTGTGGCGTTTTGTAAGCATCGTTTTGCACGCCAGAAGCAAGAAGTTCAACCAATTGGTATTTTCCTCAGCTTGTCCCGGTAAGCTCAACCCGTGGAAAGTACTAACAATAACCAGACACTGCAACTACACCGACTGGCTATTTTTAAACTACCTATCTGGGAACATGGACAGGGTGATTTTTCGCGACTTGTTCATATCCCTCGCTTCCGAATTGGACGAAATGGACGACAATAACGTTTTGCTGAAAGAGCACGATCTATTTGACGAATCTAGCCCGGATACCAGTAGATCTAGCACTTACAAAGAATACAAAGAAAAATAATTATGATAGACTTACAAAATAGTAAAGTTGACTGAGAGACTGACTCGTATTTTTATAAAATATTTAGTAATGATCGTTTGAATTATTGAATTCTACTAAATGTTGAAGAACTCGCATATATTATTTTTTAATGTGCTCGTGAAGATGTTTGCACAATATTAATTGCTTACTTTAACGAGTAAGTTCCATCCGTTACGGCCTTGATATTTATAGTTAACTGGTAAACGTGTGAGAATACGCAGTCGTATTCTGTACAAATATGTGATACACAACAATACTACTACTAAATCTTACCTTAGAATTAAGTATTTATCAATCAGTTTTACTCTACTATAAACTGTTTAATTTTCGAAATACTTATGTTTCAGTTGGTCATGTTTTGTATAAGTTAAGTAAATTAGGATTTTTATACAAAATAAATAAATTATTGGATTTGTAGTTTTGATTATTATACCTATGGTGAATATGCGTAAAATTATTAGTGCCCAAATGTTTACATTATTCCACACGTATTGATTTTTCTTATGTTGGACAATGTTTGTTGGCGAAATATTTTAACCGGAATGCTTAGAATTCCTCATCGTCGTGGTGTACCTCTGGCCCATTGCTTGCAAATATGAATGCTTGGAACTTATTTTGATTGACAGAGGGAAGTACTATACTAGGATACCTTGAATACATAGTTAATTGAAGCACTCTTGGCATTCATTTTCATGGCATGGAAAATATGTTTTGATGGCGAGTAATAAATATTTTACTACAAATACTTTGAATTCCTTCTCTTAATTATTAATCTGCTTACAAATATTTTGATGGACATTAAGAACTAGTTTATTCCGGATATTTCTAGTGCCTTCTCACATATACCTACTATTGGTATACATACACCAGAAATATGTATGTAGCTTGAAATGCATCTAAATGTCAGCGTGCGGATACCTTGAATTCCTTTTTTTTGAATTCTCCTCGGATTCATGCACTTCTGATACAAATCCATAGAAATCAGTCTCTTTATTTAAAATTAATCGACTGGAACCCCACAAAGACCTAACGACACATTTCTTTATTTGAATAATTTGTAATCCACCTTGCATTGATTTTCTATTTGTTTATTTTTTGTATTTTCAACTTATTACGTTTTCATCAAACAATTTTTGATTGCAGTAAAAAAATTAAATTAGAACCTTAGGTAATAATAAACGTAAATGGTATACGTGACAATTAGCGCTTATGCATTAATTGTAAATATAAACCGAAGCACTGCAATTCCAGCACGTCAGCTATTGGTGAAAAATCCTTGGACAAATATCCCAGTATCAATATTGTTACGTGAAAGCGACGGTTGCGCCGACACCTCAGGTATCTTTTGTGGGACTCCGAGACGGCCATCCTCTGCGCGCCAGGACCCAACGCATGCGCCAGATAGAGACGCAGGGACGCGTGTAAACAAAAGCACGTTTGCCCGTCGCTGTCGGACGGCCGTATGAATTTTGAAGAGCCCGGGGTCGCGGTGGCTGCAATCTGTGTCGTGGAAACCAGTTAGCAACAGTTTTACCACGAACCCTACGAAACTATCCGCTTGACCTTGGCGCAGTAGTTGAAGAGATAAACGGTAATAAGTGCGAGAAGATCGTGCAGACGGAGGCACACCTGGCGCCCTCTCCGGTTGAACCACGCAAGTAAAATTTTGAACGTCTTCGTTATAGTGGGCGCTACCTGCCAGGGTGAGCTTTTCGCGCCAAAAACGTGTGGCTTAGGTCTCCCTTTAAATATTACTTTAGAGGTATGTTGGTAACATCAATTTGGGGTTGACGAGATTTTTGCTTTGTAACAATAAATAAATATGATATGTGGCAATAAATAACACGAAACTGTTGGGAACTTTGATAATGGAATGAGATAATCCTGTGAAAATATTTTTTTCTCAAAAGTATTGTGAAGGATACCTCATAGAAAAGGAGCAGGGTCGTAGCAAGGAAGCAAACACCGAAACGGAAGATTAACATAATAAAGATAAAAGATAAAGATAAAGATTTCGTGGTAATGAGTGATAATCGAAGAAAGGTTATATTTATGGAAAGACATGTGAACAGATGGACATAAGTAGGTTGAAGCAGATTAATTCAGGTGTATTACGAATGACTGACTGGACTATAAAAGCAAATAAGATTCATAGCAGCCTATAACTAACTTATAATTACGACATATGAGGAATTAAAGATGTGGAAAACCTATAAAAATGGTATTGTCTCACAAATAAAATATAGGGGTTTGAACTGTAAGCCAAACAACCGAGAGTTTGGCTGATGGCAACAGTAAAAATTAAAGTAGCTATCGGGGGCATATGGTGATTTTAGATAAATACAATAATAGCCACGAAAAATATCAAACGATAAATGGAGCCTTTATAAATTTTCTCTTTAGAGTAAAGTATTTGGAACGAAGTATCGCTCACCCAAAAACTAATGTAGATTTTCGATTCATATTAACAAATCAACGAAATGTTTTTGTTGATTAATTAAATAATATTAATAATCAAAGAGTTACAGCAGAATAGTTCCAAGTTTTAGAATACGGCGGATACGATACGTCAAGTAACTAACAGGTGCCCTTTTCGGGGCTCCCTAGATCGCACGTTACACCTGCAAGCAACGTCATTAGCTTTTGACACCTTCGCCATTACAAGTATTATTGGCATGTAAATCTATCTGAATTATGTACTTGCCGTACTCGGTGCTCTCCTTCGGAATTACAGGAGAACAAATACAAATATAATTGCCACGCACTAATGCATATAACAATACTAGTAACGTGGAGATTGCCTTCACAGATACATCAAATATTTACCATCAAGGAGAAATTAAGGAAATTTTACTATTCAAATACAAACTTGACTTGATGCTTATTAATATTAATCAAAACCGATATTATTTATATGACACCGTATTAATTTGGCAACAGCAAATGAAATCAGCCTTTGCCACACACATATCGTGAACATATACAATATGCTGTAATGTACGACTCCTCTAATTGCGAGTGGTTTAACGCTATATACACAATGCCTGTCAGCAGCGTTTCCCCAGTTAATAGAAAACTCCATCTTTTGTATTCCGTAACATTCCCAACTCTGCCCTCGGGCCATTTAATAGTAAATTATTATAAAACTTTACCTTGTAATACTGACGACGACAACATTGTTGTCGAAATGTTTTAATAACAATTCAAATATGCTCTGAAATGGAATAAAGTTGTTTATAAAATTTAAACAATTAAAAAGTCAACAGACCCCAATAGTGCATTTATTGGAACATTTACGTCCATTCCTTATATATGAACTTTAAGAAAGTAAAAATATGGAAATATAAGATATACGATGTCGAACGTGAATGAAAAAATACTAAAGAAATTTATTTTATTTCAATAGTTCTCCAAATTCCCTAATCTTTTAAAATTTACTCTACCCAACCCAACGCATGACGATGGTATCAAAATGCAAAAGTTATCGAAATACTCAAAAATTCTAGCGTGATTCAAATATGGCTAAAAATATTGGTTTCATTTCAAAACTTCTCCAATTTCCCAAAGTTTTTAAAGCTAGTTCCACCAACCCAAAGTTCCATATTTTTTATGTTTTCTGAAAATTTGTGGATTTGGGATCAAAGAATTAGAATGAAACCTATTTTAACTAAGCGCGGATCTGGAAAACAAGAAATTAGGATCGCGAAATTTAAGACGCAAGGACTCACTCGATGATGGATAATTGCATTTCGCGAGTTTGAACTGGCAGATGTTGCTGAAGGTTATAATTTTGTCGAACAAGACACTTGTGCAATAGTCCGGGCAATCTTGAGCTGTAGTTATTCTTAAGATTGCAATGCCTGAGAACAATACAAACCCAACAATGCAAAATCTACAAACGATACAACTCTACAGGCTCTCAAAGTGAAACGTTTAAGCCATACGATACGCAATTCAACAAAGGAAACTAATTGTAAATTACAAGACCTTTAATCCAAATATTAATTCAATGACAATAGGAAATTGAAATTGAAATTAAAATTGTCTCGAAACGCAAAATATCGGCTTTATATGGAACTTGTTATTATAATTTGTAATTGTAAGGCCCAAGGGCACTGATAAAATGTATTTAAGAAAACTTTATCAAGTTACTTGATAGTGCAATTATCATGTTTGAAATAATTAGGCGTATGTAAAAATCTTTGACATGCAGTCCCTGAATAAAACTTTGTTCAAAGGTCCGAAGCCACAGACAAAGGGTCATCGGCTCACCAATGCACAATATAATTTTTATTACTTCTTTTTTCGTAATAAATTGTGAATTCGTAGTTTTTATTTAAGTCACGTCTAATTAAAAGTAATAATTGAGCGGGCCAACAACCACCAACGAAACAGGAACTTACCCAAGAAGCTGAGAAATAACACCATACAATACTTCATTCTTACTATTCCTTTTTGCGTTGTGAAGTTCTGTCCGGATTACTAGTACTGTGTATAGAGCTTATGCGCTTGTTAGGTAAGCCAAGTGGCGCTCCGTTGGCCATATATTGCATTAAAAATTATCATCGTTAAACGTAACGAACGAACATAACGAAACCATTGTTATCTAGTCGAAGCAAATATTATTAACTTCACATGAATAAAAAAACTGAGCATGAAGACATGAATAGAAAGAAATGAGAAAATGCTATAATACGCGTGCGTTGGTTAAATTTTATTGTAAATAAATTCGCGCTAATGATAATATATAAAATATATCCCGGTTTTTATGATTAGATGCAACGCACGTATTCAGTGGTACATGCTCGTATTAATTGGTGATCAATGGCGTGCTGCGCGAGTGGTAAGTTACTGACTACATTTTCATCGCATTTGTTTGTAGATCTCTGTTTTATTTTGGGCAGCGTGGTATGTGATTGTTTAAGATCCACAAATTGGGGAAAAGGAGGTACAACCATTATAAGTTGCTATGGTTTTGCAAATTCAACCTAGTTCTTCATTGTTATTACTATGTGCTATAATACATATTTGTGAATGCTTAGAATTTTTATGTCAAGAAATTTTGTTATTTTATGTTATTGCTTTTAAAGCGTATAACAGAATAAAGTCGAAAGACGTTGTGAAGGAGCTAAAACGCAGAGGAACACATCCAAGCATTATCGAGATAGTCAGACAGCTCAACACAAATAATACCACAGAAATAAGGACAAATTCAATAACAACAGAGAAAATAGAGCAAAGCACGGGAGTACGACAGCTTCAGCCCATTGTTCTTCAATATCATAATAGACAAAATAATAGAGGAAGTGCGTAAGGTAAACCACGGGTACAAGGTGGGAAAACAACAACTTAAGATTATCTGCTATGCTGACGACGCAACGCTATTCGCGGACACAGAAGACGGACTGCAATGGCTCTTACAGGCATTCAACAAAGAAGCCGTAAATGTTAATATGAAAATATCAACCACGAAAACAAAAAGCATAGTAATTGCCAGGGAACCATGCAGATGTAAGCTAGAACTAAACAACAAAATAATAGAACAGGTCTTCGAGGTTAACTACCTTATGGTGACCTCAAGAATGTCGTGCGAGACCAGATCAACAAGTCAGGCAGAATAGCAGGAGCCTTGAGACTAACTATCTGGAAAAATGCATGCATATCAACTACAACCAAAGTCAGAATATACAAAGCATGTGTACGACCCGTAATGACATAAACAGCAGAAACACGAGCCTGAGAATACTAAGAGAGAATACTAACGGGAAACACACTCAAAGACCAAATAAGGAGTATAGAAATTCGGGAAGAACGCGAGGCAGAAGATGTGGTGAGGTGGACACGAGCGCGAAGGCGCTTCTGGAACGAAGATCACAGACTAGCAAAAGTCGCGCGAAACGGAAAACCAGCATCAAGTCGACCACCAAGGAGATGGAAGGATATCTGGTCGTCAGAATGTCAAAAGCACGTGAAATGAGGATGGAAAAAACAAGCCTTTTAATTTATAAAAATTGCTGGTGCAGGTTTTAAGCATCTAGCCCATCGTAATTTTTTTAGCACACGAAACTAATTTTTCGATCGCCACAACCGATAAAGAAAGAAGTTCTCGGCACTACTTTTTTACCTATTTTCCTGATTATATCTTTAAGACCACTACAAGTCTTGAATTATATTGTAGCATACTGATTGATTTTTATGTACTGTAGTCAATATTTATATTTATAATAATAGCTTATACCAAACATTTCGGTATCGTTCAACAACATTATAGAACTACATATAGAGTACAAAATAATTAAATATTTAATCATAATTTTTTCAAACATAAGTGAACGAGGATTTGTGAAATATACGACGACATGATATATTTCACAAATCACTCTAACAAGTTTGCATCCCCCCATCGAAACTAAAGATACTGAAAATAATCTTATTTACAACTTGGTGAATTATTAGCATAATATTACAAGTATAAGATATTTAGTTACGGCTATTTTCTAAGAATTTGAAAGTCAGGTATGAGTGCAAGTTACTGTTCACAACTTTGACGTTGTCGTTCTACTATAATTAAGGATTCATTTGAATTTATTGTTATTGGAAATTGCTTACGCTGTGAAAGAGAAGGAGATAACAATATCAATAAAATAATTTTGCATAAATTACTACTGATACAAAAAAACGAACATTTAAATGACTATACCATATATATTTTTTAAAAGTATGAACTGTTAAATATTATGTAATTTGTACATATGCAATGCTAATGTTAACATTTTCAACATTGATTGCATTTATTACGGTTGTGCATGTATTAATACACGTTTATCGCTTTTATTTAAATTATTATGAATTGTATCGATTGTTTAATTTTTAGTTGTTAATTTAGGTTAATTTTTATTTGAATATTTTGTATTTACTGATAATAGACTGATAGCCAAAAAACTTGCCACAAAGAAATATTAATGTAATATAGCTAATTAATCGGTTATGTAGTCGCATTAATACATAATTAGTATTGTATACTATTAGTAACACGAACATTGTATTAAATTAAAAACAAAAAATCATTTGCATTATTTGTGACGTAAAATATAAAAAAAAACTATCTTCCACCATGCAATATTAATGAGGCTTTATAAGGAAAATGTGTCTAGTCGTTATTCTTAGAATGTGCATCACGTGCACATATACCTTATAATGGTTATAATGCATAGCCAGTGTTATTTTCTTAATTCCATAGGGCAATAAATATACAAAATTAATTCATCTTAATTTTCGTGTATATACAATCGTGTAGGTAGAAAAATCCTTTGTCTAATTTCCTGTGCATACATTTTTGTAGGTGATCCTAATCAATTAAAGTAAACATCAGGACGGAGAAGCTTTTTGTGTTTATCATTCTACATTGTCACGAAATACTATACATTTCCAAATGACAAAAAATATGTAAATTTCATTAAAAAATCTTAATCGCCCCCGCAAGTTCGCATTCTACGCATATCGTTTCATGTCTATGGGCGTGTGTATTTTTAAATATTTTAAATCTGTCAACGGCCTTTTTGTAAGCGACATTTGTGCTTGATGTCTACAGCTGCACTTGCTTCAAATTCAATTATCTCTGGTGCGGGATTATGACCTCCTCAGAGATAAGGTCGTGTGCACGTCTGAGTTTCAACCGCGGCGTTGTCAGTGCATCAAATTACTTTTGATTTAAATTTAGGATGTATGTACGTGCCACCACTTACGAGTTTTTTTAAGTGCGCACTAATTATTTCTTTTAATGTTTAAAGTATTGTTTCCTTTAAACAAATACGTGCCACAACGATCGTATGTACGTGAATGTCTTTACGTATGGTTACACTTTAAGTAATCTTTATTTTTACGTTGGTCTAAGTACGCAGTATCTTTTAAAGAATTTCTGATTTTACATGTTTAAATATACACAGATTGTGTCATGGGTTTTTGTAAATATTTAGACAGTGTTAAAAAATGTTTGTGATAACTGACTTGAGATATTAATAACAAAAAACATCGTATGCGAATGTAACATTATGTGAATTTGGTTGTAATAAATCGGCAATTTTTAGGTATTAGCAAAAATAGGTATAGAAATCTATGTTCTGAGAAGTTTTTTTCTTGCAAGAGTTTCAGCGACTAAGGAGGATAACACCCCGAATGTTACACAGGCATGTCCTTTGTAGAAACGTTTACGACGGTGCTTGGGAAGTCCAAAATAAAGAAGAACTACGACGAAGAAACTACCAATAGGTTAGAGAGTTTAACCCACTTACTGTCCAAATGCTGATGAGAGGTATTCGCAACAAATTGTGAACCATTGAAACCCATTGCAACAACTTTTGTTGTTTTCAATGTATCGATATTGTCGTCGTCGTTTGTAAATTCAGTATTTCCTCGTTCAGTATTCTCTAAGATACTATCAATAATACAAGGCGATTGAATTGAAGATATTTTTCTTAAAACCTCATATAAATCCATAGAAAAATTTGATGATTAGCACAGGCTACTCTTACTTAATAACATTTTCCTTTCATGGAGACAAACGTTTCTTCCCCTGCGAGCTTTATACCTGCTTTCAGCAGCACTCTTTCTAAGCTTTTCCATTTGTTTTCTATTTTATCTTTGGTAAAGTCATGTGTCAAATACAGCCAGATGTATTAATTTTTTCAACTATTTATTGTCACATTCTTTTCATTGATTTGATATGCTCAATTCTACAGGTGTTTTTTCTCATTGTATAGACTTATGATAATGTGATCGGTTGATCAATGACATTTCATTCTCATCGTGTTCTTCATCCAGTGTATCATCATTTTCCGTTTGGGTTACATTATCAGTACAGTCTGTTACGTCAATTAATTACAACATTAACAATTTTCTTTTAATAAGTGTACAGTATTTACGTGGTGAACCTCGATATTTTCGTCTATGTCTACATACTCACAATTAAATTTATATAATACGGATTCGAACTTTCATACTCGTATGTACCAATGACCAATTAAATTGCGATATAACCAAAGTTATAACTCACACTGGTCCAAACAGAATTATTTACTGATTGTCTTGAGTGAGAACAGAAAGTTCATGAAAAGTTCAAGTTATCATTTACGCTTTTAGTAGAGCTTATTCAAAAACACTGTAGTATCAAATGTAACTAAACTTTGTGAAATATCAATATAAAATATGGCAAGCCCGTCAAATGAAGTGGTGGAACACGGACAATGATTTATAAAACTGCAACTCCCTGCAAGGTTCGTACACGTGCCACGATCGCAACTGTGCTTTCACCTCTCATATGCAAATATAATACATTCTGCCGTATACTCGAATAGTTTCAAATTTTATTTGAAACTATTCGAGTATACGGTCCTTTCAGGTTTCGAAATAATAATTCCTATTTAAGCTGAAGCCGTCAAATCACAATTGTCACAACAATTACAACAAGTACCAAACAACGATTGTGAAAATAATTGAAACACTTGTATCCAAAATGGAAAATACAATGCTACCGAGAATATAAATAAAAAAATCTGCGGTGGTCCGCACTGAACTTTCTTATACTTAAATTCTTCGTATTGCTTCTAATTCGTTGATTTATTCCACTCTTCGGGTTTAAGGAATGTATACAAAGCCCACAGTAGAAATTTTTACTCAGAACTTATGCAAGTTTTGTTTATAGGGAAAATTGTTAATTAATTAAATCATATGTAATGTACAAATAAAAAAAATTCTCGGTCGTATTATCTATGTCAACAAGACTCAGTCCTCTTCAAACAATTTAGGACTATTTAATCAGACGTAAGCAGCGTCCAATCTACTCGCCTAGTTAATCGCAATAATTTAACTGGATTTTAATTTATATAATGAATTTGTTTCACCGTCTTGTAGTTTATAAAAAATAATTGAAATTATGTTACATAGAGGTTGACATAATTTCAGTTATTTTTGCTTCATTAACCATCGCAGTCAATTATTTTTCTCATCGACAAATCTTTTAGCATTGCAACTGAAAATTAATGCCATCGCTGTTTTCATTTAAAATAAAGTTGTAAGAAAAAATAAATAAAAATAAAACGACATGTCATACGAAACTAAACTAAAAAAAATCCAGAGCTATAAATAATCCAAACTATTTGGGCAAGAAAAGCAAACCGTGATTTAAGAAAATAATATAAACTGACATATAAATAATGGGCAAAAAATAAATGAAAATCTAATCTAAAAGTTAGGGGGGGTAATAAGCAAGTTACAAAGCCACTAAGAATTTATTTATTGAAATTTTGCAAAAATCGTCGAATGAAAAAAGACCTGAAAACCAAATCCAAGTTATGGATGGGGGCTCAGAAAAAAAACAAGTGGTAAAGTTCATGACAATTTATATAAATAAAATAATTTAAAAAAGTTACCTAAGATAAAAAAAATAAGATAAAATGAAAGGGAAAAACAATTCAAAATATTTGAAGGTCCAAGAATTAAATGAACGAAACGTTGAGGGGTGAGGTGTGGGGTGCACGTACACAAAACCTTAATTACAGTGTCCTTGGAAGTTGAACAAAAAATTACAAAATGTAGCAGTTGATAAAGAATACAACAAAACGAAAACTAGGAGCAAAACAAGCGACGTATAACTAAATCTAAAAAAAAAAAAACAGTGAAAGATAAACCAAATCCAAAATATCTGTAAAAAAACAATCATACAAACAAATAAGATTCATAATATGAGGGGGGCACAGCTCAAACATACAACGTTCTTGAAATGTCAATTGAACTTACAAAAAAGTATACGAATGGAAAAAATAAGCGCCGGAAATTAAAACTACGTACAGGTAATGTAAGTAATAAAAGAATATTTGTCAAAATTCACGAAGAAGTATTCAATTGAAACTACAAAATCACAAATAGAAAAAACATCTAAGCAAATTCCAAGTAACAAACAGTTAAAAATACGAAAGACAAAAAATTACAAAAATGGACGCAATATTATTGTACAACAAAAGTTAAACTAAAACTAAAACAACGAAAGGTAAAAGTGATCAAAAATAGAATGTAAAGATAATCCAAAATATGTGCGAAATGAAAATAAACCACCGATTAAAAAAGAAATAAACACGAAAAAGCAAATAGAGAGGAAATATCAAATAACTAAAATGTAAAAAATCAAAATAGCTGTAAAATAAAAAAAAATATTTCAAGCAAGGCACTGACTTGTCAATTTTATCGATTCTAAATAATTGCAGTGCAATGATAAACTTCACGGTACATAACTACTATAGATATGTACCACAGTCAAGCAGGGACCTTAAAGATTTGTTTTTTTAATTGTTGTTTTAAAAGAAAATGAGCCGGTTTCATGCAAAGGTGCAATCACATTAAAATTATAATTACTGCCGTTCTGGTGCTCTTCGTTTACACTTTACATTTTCACTTATTGTTTCCACTCACTTTGTGATTTTATTTACTAGAGACAATATGGCGTGCTCTTTACAAGCAACATAACTACTTATTTCATAAAAAAATCGACATAACTCCATCGATATCACAAATGACAACCTTTGCTATGAATTCTCGACTATTGGCTGAAAATTTATCTGCATAGTTTAATGTTACATTTTACAAATTATGTTTAGAAATAAAGTAATAGATATATTCGCTGTTACTTCTACAATGTGTTAATTGTATATGATAGTAAATTTTGATAACATTTTCGTACATTTGTAATGGAATTACCAAAAAATTCCAATATTTACATTGTAATCAGTTTAAACATATTTTATCAAATAACTTTCGTCAAGTAATTCTAATTCTAATTCTAATGTTTTACATATCCTCTACAGTTTGTATCAAGTGCTCTTTATAGTAATATCAGTCAATAAAACCAGCAGATATTGTAACTTAATAAATAACATTAAACTTCTAGCTTTATTAACAATTTCCAGCACAGATTTACACTAACGTACGAAATTACACGTTGCGGTTCCAACTGCGTAATGTGGGGTAATGGGACTTAATCGCGGAACACACTAAATATTTACTTAAAGAAACGGTTTATTTACAAATTTTTATTTCTTTCCGATTCTTAACTGTACAGTACAAATGCCTTTACATCCATTATTCCTGTTTAATGTCTATATTTCCTCTAGACACAAAATTTAACGACTCAATAAATCAGCTTTGTTACGTAATTTATAAAAATAAACAAAAGTTTCCGTTTTAATCTCACTTGCGTCTTGTCACGTATGCGATTTAACTAATTACAATTTAATAGATCAGAAGTCGTTAGTTTTTGAACGTTAAACAATCATTAGGTATCGGAACGAAACAATCACTTTTATGGAATACTTTCATTTGTGCAGGTTTTCTTCTCATGAGCACTTTCACTTGTTACTTTAATATTCGAAAGCGTCGCGCGAAAAAATGCTTTTAATTGAATGGTGTAGTGTACTATTTAGTAAAGTGTGTATAATAGTGTGGATTATTAAGACATTTATCTGGATTTATCTTGAAATAAATTTATTGCGGCACCTTCGTTGTAAAATAAATATTTGTCTAGCGATATTGCTTCTGGTTAGTTTTTCAATAATAATATGGCGTGCACGTAGGCAATAACTTAAGGGCCCTGGAACCGATCAAATAAGTTTGACAAATTTGATTATCAAACTTTACATTTTCATGTACATTGCTTGACAGATCATTAAACAAAGCCACATACTATAAAAAAAATGACAAACAAAAAATGAACATTTCCAGGGCCCTTTTAGATTCTCACAGATGTAATCCAATGTAATAGTTGACTTCCATTTAATATAATTTTCCATAGTGAAATTTGCAAAAAAAGTAATCTTATTAGTCGGCGTGACTAGGAAACAAATTCCGCTCGTAAAGTATTTGGTGTATTACAATCAGTATTGGAGATATGACAGTCAGGTATGATAAATGGAATGCATAATGTATAATATCATGCAGGCCTTGAACGGCCAACGACATTAGCGTGAAATATAAAACGTGCGGTCTGAAAGCTGTACCCTTAGGCGTATTAATTCCAGTGCATGAATTTGCAACTTTTGGGAAACCAAAAGTCCGAGTCCGGTCAAGTACCGAAAACCTTCGAAGAGACTGTCAATTAGCGACAATGGAAGAACAAACGTTCACTTGAAGCCGGCGAGGGTCATCGCTCTGTATTGACCGCACGTATGCCCGGTAGTCATGTTCACTTCTGTGCTCCTTACGTTGTAAGTCATGGCAATCGCTTCGTGCATTTTGCTCCTTTTTTAACTCACGCATTGCCTGTGCGTTTCTTGCACGTTTGGATTTTATTGAAGCGACGACGGAAAAGGCACGAACATAAATATTAATTGTTGCAAGAAATGCAGCAGGTACTATTACGCTGTGCTCGATTGAATAAACTTCGGACGAAAAAGGTATAAACATGTAATAGAGAACGTTTTAAATCGCAGGAATATGTTCAATATATCAACATTTATTATGTTGCTTATATAAAGCTGAAAGTTACTTAGAAATAAAAATTAATGACGACGTTGATCTCTAGATTTATTTAAGTTTAATTTACCCTTTACATTGTCCCACATCAATAATTTCAATTCAACCCAATATATTTAAATGCTTTAAAATAATGGCAGTTGTTGCTGCGGATGGAGTATAACTCATACAGGAATATATCTCAATCCCTTAATGTAAAGTTAAGTGTTTGTAATGTTCTGGAATGTAATTAAATATTCGTAATAACTATGTCGCGTTTCGAAAACTCGAAGTTGGAGCTCCGTTGTTTGAGTGATTTGTTTCATATTTTGTAATTTTGCAATTATTTTATACGAAACGTGCACATTTCAGATTGTAAATACACTGTGCTGTAATGTACAATATTATTTAAATCTGCCATTACAGATATCTCATTGTTTAAGGTGAAATATACCACTAAAGCTAAGGTCGTAATTTAAAGATTCTTGTCGCGTCTATGGAGTCTCGCTACAGGACTACAACATAATTTATTCGTGAATAGATGTAAGCATAGTATGCAGTTATAGCTGTTTCTTAGTTTACAGAAACCACAATCGTGGGAAGTGAGGACATACAATTATAATTTCCAGACAATCGTTCGATGTGGGTTTTCTAATTTAATAATGAATAAATTCCGAGAAAACTCTAGTGATCGGTGGAATTATTTTCCACATTTTTATATTTAATTGCAACCGGATGTTGCTTTCTAAAAAAAAAAATTATTAATTTATATTCGTGGTAAGGTAATTTTTGTGGAAATCGGTTCGTAGAATTTAGTGATTCCTGTTTTAAGTTTTTGCACTTCAAGTATTGTTTGCAAACATTCTAATAATTGAATTAGCAAGAACCTTAGGCAGGTGATAAACATGCAAGTAAATCAACTAGGTATTCGGTAAGTGTCCAGGCAGATGTTATTTCACAAGTTGCACGTCAAACTTGTATGCACTGGCCCCTATAATAATTGTATACGTTTTTTTTTACAGTGTGTTGCGGGTGGCACAGTCAAACGTTTTTAACTTGCCAATGCATTCTCTGGCAACGTGTTTTTCTGGCTCACTGCCTTTATGTATCAAATTGGATTGACAATAATTTTATAACTTATCTGCACTGTAAAATATCTGTTTGGTTGCATACGTTGAATAGATTCACATGTTAAAAAATGTTGAAGGGCTGATCAGCCTTAGTCCAGCTGCGCCATTTCATTCAAACCTTTCCAGGTCAATTGGTCTGCATCTTCAGTCTTGTTGAACGCTTTAGCTTATCTCCATCCATAGTTATCTATATATCCTCCTTATCCTTTTTTGTAACTGTCATTTTTCTGTCACGAACACCATTGCTGCTTATTACCAGTTTTTTGTTTGTTTGGTAGGGTTAGCTGTCATCATAATTTTTCTTCTATATTCTTTCTTCTTTATTCAATATCATAATTCCTAGATACTTGTATATGAATCTTCCCAGTTGCTGAAACCCTTTTAACACTAGCACATTTCTCTCCATTTATTACAATTTCCTTTACGTTTTTTCTAATAATTTTCTTGCTTTGGTACTATAACTACATTGTCATATGTGTTTCACTTGCCATAAGATATTTTTTATGCAACTTTCTTAAAACTTACATCAATCGATGTTAAATAATCAAATTTTATAAATTAGCAGAGACGTTTTTGAAATCACCATTTTCTTTTCCCACGAGTTCACGGGGTGGCCATATAAATCGGTGAAGGGTTCATTTCTTTGCTGCACGTTTTAATATCGTTA
This sequence comes from Geotrupes spiniger, assembly GCA_959613385.1. NCBI lineage: Eukaryota > Metazoa > Arthropoda > Insecta > Coleoptera > Geotrupidae > Geotrupes > Geotrupes spiniger. The sequence continues at coordinate 8,323,486 of OY390737.1, read as the reverse complement.
AAATTAAATCTATTGATCAAACTAATTAAAATCACAATAATTCGATTGGGTGCTGCGTGCAACACGCCCTTATCGAGTCCAAATACAAGAAATCAAACAACTCGCTTATAGTTCGCTCCATATATGTGCATGATAACCGATAACGTGATTTTTATATTAAATATCTGTCATAATTGATAATTGCGATTTAAGATTGTCGAGTTGATGGTCCATTACAGTATTTATTAATTGCTGGTTATTCACGTGCTACGTGAGTGGTAAGTTACTTTCTAGCAATTCTGTCAATATTTTTTGACCATCTCTTGTCTTGTCTTGCAGCTAATCTCAGTCAAATGAGGATATTTTTTTTCAATTTATTGTACACTTTATGAATCATGTCAAAGAAACTAGACTGGTACTTTTAACAATCCCACCACATAAACTTCAACTCTGTGTCGTTGAGTTTTTGGGCCCTTCAAGAGTTACCACCATAAGGCAATAGATGAAAAGCCCTGGGGATATAGGAAATCCTGTAGCAATTTATGAAGTTTGTGAAATTGCACAAAAAGCATATGAATCAGCGTTTAGACTCAAAAATATTATGTATGCCTTAAGGTATCTGGAATGCAATTTTTCCAATAAATGAAGATAGGTTTGAATTTCTCTAAATTTTCCCTTCGTATCGTCCAATACATCAATCATCTAATTGGTCTGCTGTTAATGGTATTCCACCTTCAGGGAATGCAGATGACTTAGCGATTGCAAATGAATGAATATGGTGACAGGTAGTAATAATTATAGTGAAAACTTAAAGTACGTATATGGGAAAGCAAGAAACGCAGAGCAAGTATTGATGAAGATTTGTGGATTAAAAGTGAGTGTAAGTTTGAAGATAGCACGGTGGTATGGAAAACATTGGTGAAGACCTTTAAGACTTTAAGTGTTCAGTATAATTATTGCTACATGTCACCTCATTCATTAATTAACCTATTCAATCATCTCTCCTTTCCATTCTACTTTCACACCCCGCCTGTTGCCTCCTCCTTTCCTGTGCAATATAATTTTAGTTTTATCAGTATTAGACCTATCTATGAATCTCTTCAGCCTTGACGTCGCGTTATTGGTGAAGTATAAAAGGACAGATTTCCAGTCGAGCCACCTATCATGATAGTTCTTTGGCCTACCGACCAGTCTATTATAATACCTTCAACGTCTCATAATCCACTTCCGGAAAAACCTCCGTGGCTTGCAGGGTTCGATCTGGATACTCGACTCGTCAACTGTCCCTGCAATGTCTTCTATGATTATGTGTTGTAAATACGTCACAAACCACCCCTTTCCGGTGACGCGTAATAGAGTGTTGCAATTTGTTGAAACGCTTTTGTTGTTGGTGATTAGTAAATGTGCGAATCAGAAAAAAATGGTGTTTTAGAAATTGCGACTCATATACGGATGACGTCAGATATTTACTCAACATACGCTAGAGCCTCAGCAACCAGATCAATTTTTTTCTGTGCCGGGCAAATTGACAACCTTGCAGACCTTCGTGCGTAAAAATAAAAAATCAACAACATAAAACTAGACCAAAGACAAAGAATGAATAGAGTTGATAACACTGTTAATAAAAAAATGTACAATTTTTCAGATCTTCTGCTGGTTGAGTCTTGCAAAAATATCCTAGCCAAAGAATTTAACTTATCGCGTCCTATCGGATCCTAATTGAAGAAATTATTTGGAGTATAAAGGTGGTTTCACAAACGCTACACAAGTATGCAGCTCCTAGATGTATTTACGATATTGTTGGCAGATCCTGTTTGTATTCCCTTTTGCAAATTTTCATTTGCAGATGGCGATAGAGTAATTGGAGATATTGAAACTTGGTTTTTTAGTAATTTGTCAGCGCTACGAGGGCCCGAAAGTGGCTTCTGTATACCAGCAGACTTACTACTTGGGCAATGGTCAACCTTATTTCCGAGAAGAACCACTGCCTCAGAACATTAGTTACTAAGGATCGTTATTGAAATGTAAGAATATCATAGAAAGCCAAGTTTACTTTACTTTATTTGGGATTTTGCAAAATTAAAATTACAATCTTCCCTGATACAACATTATTATTTACTATTTTCTTACGTTTTTTAAATTTGATTTGAATTAATAGGAATTGTTCTATTTAAAAAGAAGTACGTTAAACTATATTTTAAGCTGGCATACTTATTTTTTCTTGATCAGCGACCACTGCAAAGAATTGTTTCACAATTTCCTCGATATCTGTGTCACGCTTGTCGTGTCATTATGTTATATATAACTTAACACTTTTGCCATACACATTTTAGATTGGTCAATATTTTCACAGAATAAAATATGCAGTAAATTACGAAGTTAGAAGTGCAGAACAAAAAATACGTTTTTTCCGTAAAGGGATGTTCGTAACTATCGCCCCTCATTGTAATTCCGACAATGTTCTGGAAGCAGATGCCTTGGTTAGGATGCAGCTTTTTTTATTTTAGGGTCGCTACTATCAGCCACTTGCTTTTTCCCCTTGCGCCGCTTTAGATCTATGAGAAAACTAGTTTGGTTCGCTGGAAGGTCTGCCTACCTCAATATTCGTCCTGCAGCTGTCGGGACTTTCTAGTTCTACGAATCCGCTGGTGAAATTCAAATATGTTGTTGGTTAAAGTTGTGAAATGCATAGTTTGAATATTCCAATTAGGCCTTGAGAACTCGAAAATTGGCGATTAATCAACCGTGACGTTTTGCTGGTAATAGAAACGAAATTTTACGCCCAAGCGATTACAGAAAATGTCATTTTAAGCGACAGGAGGTCGTTGTGCCAAGATATGTATTTTAGTTATTTATTTAATTATTAACAGTCGCGGCGGAAATACCATTGTGTTTGTATCATATTTTTTTAAGCTTATGGTACATTTACGTTTAACATTACATTGCGATTCGTTACATATCTATTGTAGGTATGGCTTTTGTAAGAGGCACAAATATTATTTTTAAACTTAAAAATAAATACGTAATGTAATAGTTATTATTAATTTTATGTATATGTCAATTGGTCAAGATTTTGATTTAATGCTGAGCACGCATGGTAGTTATTTAACTTATCGATTACTATGTGCTACGGCCACGGATGTAGTTTCAGACTATCGAATTATTAATCTGATGTACCTCAAGGGTCGATTATTATTTTCATTACATATCGCATCTTATTAAATGTTTCAAATATTACCCAGGCTTTAAATGCATTGATGATGCAATTTTATTATTCACTTTTGGCAGATGATGTGAAGCTTGCCAATTAGCACCTGAATCGCAATTTGGCTGCTGTGGTTGCTCATGTTAAGCAGGTTTCTGTAGACCAATTACAAATTAATAGCTATTTATAAAACTAGTTGTAAAATTAACTGTTTTTTATATTGCAATATTTTTCAAGTGTTTATATTTTATCCAACTTAGATATAAAGTGTTATTTACACTTTTTACAGAAATATTTTGAGTTCTTCCAAATTAAAATGATATGTCAAAAAGTTGTCATTTCGTGATGGAATCAGAAAATATAAAGTCAATGGAATGATTATTCATATTGGACTTGTGGATGGCAATTGATTCTGTCGCATTATAAAATACATTTTGTTAGTAGTTACGAAATGAACAATTTTATGCAAATGAAATGATCAAAAAGTTGACATTATACAATTTATTGAGTTGGCATTAAAGCTTCTACTTGTCATCATGTGACCTTTTATTTTTTCCTAGTTTAATTTCTGTGATGTGTAAAAATCCAGTTATTGTATTTAATTTTATGGATGAACAGAAGATTATGTCTTCCAAACAACTTACTTGATCTGAAATGGCTACATATGATCTCTCGCGAAATTCTTCATGCCTCTCGTTCCTATCAGAATTACAAATAAGGTATCATATTTGCGCAGCAAGTTTTACAACATTCAACTTGAGTCCATAACATGAAGATACGCAGAACATATATAACCGCTACATATATTTACAATATTTGAAAGAAGCTTCACGTCCATCATTAGCAAATATTATATTTGTTTCACACTTTTGCAAAAACTTATCCGTTCAGGGCTTTGAACGAATTCTCGTAATCATTTGTCTCCTCTTAAAATTAACCAATTAAATAACTAGTTGTTTTGGGACATTGGTAATTTTGAAGTTTGAATTATCAATCTTAAATTTTGACGTTGAAATCTAAGATTTGGTTTTTATTGAATATTTTTCTTCATTTCATTGGTTTGTAAGTAGATATCATTTTAAGAATTATCCAACGTTTAAAAAAACTTATATCCGAAGCCCGGCAAAACTACGAAATGTCTGAAATTATGATAAATGTGTTTTTTTGCAAATACAAATCGTAAAATTGATGCTTGTGGCATATTTCATGCAAGATTGATAATAATTATTGCTATTCAATACAATAACAAACATATATCACAACTTGAAGAATTGTCCTTCATTTCTTGCCAATTTTTGTGATGTAGACAAGTGTACGTGAAAATTTGGGCATATAAGATCTATGAAAAATAAAAATAAGCAAGGGTATGTCAACAGCATGAAAATGTAGAAGCGGAGCACAGTGTAGGCGATAGAATGGTTAACTAAATGGAAAATGGGCAGAGATTATCATGGAGGAAGGAACACATGCGCTGACAGCGACAGGAGCAGAGTTGTTGAGCGGATAAGGAACATTTGTAAAATAAGAAAAAAAATGGGGTGATACATGCAATGTTTGACGAAGAAAGACTAAAGGAAATTTAAATAATCCAGTAGCTGAAATGGAAATCGTTGATGTGGGATCTGTGCAACAAACGAAATAAAAATTAAATTTTCAATCACTAATCAGTAAGTATATTTTCTTCAAAGGTGGGCGCAGAATTTTTGCGATGGGATTTCTAACAGAAACAAATTGGAAAAACCAATAATCGGTGATGATAATAGGTAATTATCAAAAATTAGCCAAACCTACACTAACTACATCAATACGATAAAGTCTATAATATGAGAATCTCGAAAATTTTTGGGGACACATAAGACTCACTCATAAGACCAGCATGTTGTTCAATGTAGGACAGAATAGTACAGAAACGTGTATTGAGGTATATCGTGCAGGCATTGAGACATCAACCCAGATGAAGGCAAATATTGCCTCGAACGTTGTATCTCAGTACTTCGCTTCGGACCACTCCGAGGTGAAATGGCCGAAGGGATGGGCCATGCGAAGAGAAGGCCTCACCAGCTCGGCTTCACAGCCAGATGATGCACACGGTCACCGATAACGGAGACTGCAAGGCAGGAAAAAGATAGAGACGACAAGCCCAAAGGGAGAAAGCGCAGCCGGAGAGATGGGCACGGACTTGGAGGCCATTGTCGTTCACGCGGCAAAGCGTACGCCAGCGAGGGAGAGCAATGACGACGACGACCTGGATCTGGATTTAGATCCTGATGAAGAGCCGTCTACCAGCACTGCCATACCCACTCGATAGTTGAGCAGGATCGCCTCTTTGAGATCGAAAATTCTTGCTACGTTTTAGAGGAAATTGGCAGTTGGTTCACGTAAAGACACGCCCCCAGCGACAACAAGGAGGAAGACATGAAGATGAACATGAACATCGAGGAGAACCTATGATACATTTCCAGTCCTGATGCATTGTTATCGAAGCAGTACGTGCATGAAAAACTCTAGCAAAAACATTGACACTCCACAGGATTCGATCCCGATTTACCAATACACCATGTTGTAAACTTGCAAAACATGCCTTTTCATGTTTTCGTGACTGGGCACGATATTTTGGATCGTTGATACATATCGAAAAATGCGTTTAAGGGGGATCCTGCTTTAGAAGGCTCAAAAAATCGATTTTTTTATTGCGCAAATCTATTCCTAATATATCTAAGAATATGTATAAAAAGTTATAGCGGCTAATTCGCAGTATTTTGAAAGATACAGCACTAAACACAGTGAGGTGGCGGCAAAAAATATACGAACGCACGAACGCACGAACGCTCGGACAAACGAAGCGCGCGCCCCTCCCCGCAGTTACATAACACCGAACTATGTACTGAAAAAAGTTCAATCGGTCGTTCGAAACAATAATATTTTGAATTCGTAAGAGTTGTAGTAGGATTATAACGAGATATTCCGCAAGTAATCAAAAATTAACATTTTTCCTGATCGTAAACTTTAGAGCGCGATTTCTCGAGTTTTCGTTTTTACGATTTTTCTAAACTGGTGGGCGTGATTGCGAGAAAACTAGACAAGCAATCAAAACGAAACAAAACTTTTGTTAGCTTCAGTAGCATTCTATTTGATTTGAACTAAAAAGATTAATGAAAAAAAAATTCTAAACAACTTTTTTAGCAAGTTGAAATGATTTTCTCTTCCTGCAAAGAGCACATTTATTTTCAAACCTGAGAAAAATCTTGAATTTCAAAATTTTGGGTTTTTTTTAGTTCACCTAGAAGAAAATATATGAGAATTACAATTTTCTTTGTTTTTTTTTTGTTTCAGACAAAAATTACGAGCTATATCTTTCCCACCGATTGTAGACTGCAATTGAAAAGTGTTGCACAAATGTGCATAAAAATCGGTTCCGTTTAAATATTTTTCTCTCGAAATATTTTTTTCTTAATGCTCAAATATGCAATAAAATGCTATAAAAAGTTCACTAGACTTGCTCATTTGTTTCTCTCCTAAAAAAATTCCCCCAAAAACGCTATTTTAAGGCCTCATAAAGCAGGATCCCTCCTTAAGGGAACCGAATTTGGTTCTTCGTGTTTTGAACCAAGTTGATTTGTATCCCACTTGTTTATTTGTACTCCGTCACCCCAATTTTGTGTCTCCAGTGAGGCATTTAGAAGAAAAACACAAATTGATCTTTTTGAGCCTCAAACGCGCGCTGAATAGCGACGATTGAGGGCTATCTGGTGCAGAAACGAAAATAAATTCTCTATACCATATATGTAGCCAATTAAAGCATTTTGAACGTCAATAATGTTGTTTTAATAATTATTTGTCATTAAACATTAATAGTATGAAATAATATAGTCGATTTGATTAATTATTCTGGTTTATAACTTTTTTGTGGTTGTTCACAATAAATGCCTGGTTAATTGATATTAATATAAGTTTTGAAGTTTTACTTCTAAAAAGAAAATATTTCCTGTCTATTGTTAAATTTTAACAATTTAGATATATAAAAATAAATGTTTGGAAAAAATATAATTGTATGCATAACGAAATTTAAAATACCCACCGAGGTCTTAAATATCAACACGAAGCCGCTCACAAAGAACATGTGTTTCGAATTTACGTTAATGACAAACATTAGTACAATAGCATAATTGGATCAGACATAGAGGTCAATTTTACAATTTGACGCAATTGAAACGGACGACCTTTGCGACAAACTACAATAAAGAGCAAAATCCATTCACTGTTGAAAGTTGCTTGATTGTCACTACCGGACAATAACTCCGTCTAGATAAACTGAAACTTAACGTTGTACATTTGAATGCTTTTGATACGCTTCTTTGTCCATTGTGGAGGCGATTCGTGGAATCATAAAGTATTCAATGAGAGACTACTGCCTGGTTCATTTTTTTTTAAATATTGCAGGTGATTAATTAAATAATGTATTAATAAATTCGCTTAAGCGAAAAGTGGTTAATATAATATCCGTCTAGTCGGTCTGTTAAATGTGAAAACGTCTCGTGAAGTATGAAAATAGTACAAATATGCGAACCACATGTTAATATTTTTGTTCATCTCAAACGGATCTGGGGATTGACGTAATATTAATTTCCATATCGTCATATTGCATATTACTGACGCAATGTAATTAGTAAATATAATTGTTTGAAATGATAAAAAATAATTGGAGATTTGTTTATTAGGGAAGTTTTTATTAGTTTTTATTAATTTAGTTTGTATTTCGTACTTTCGCTTAAATAGTTTCGCAGTCATAACATGTGAGCGTAAGTATGATAAGATGCTGGCAGGATGCCTAGGAGGCTAAGATGGCAAATGGATTATTTATGCAAATTGAGGGAATACTGAGAATTCCAAGAGATTTTCGTAACAAGTCTAAAAAACCATATTGATTTAATTTCATCTTATAAATTTACCTAAAGCGAGGTAACACGAGCACTTAAATCCAGCTCCTAATTCAATTGCAGAATTAAGAATTGCTGCACAGGAAGAATGGCATCGAATTCCGCAGGACACCATCACATATCGCGTGTGGAGCATGCCTAGGAGGACGCAGGTTATCATTAGAACTAGAGGAGGAAATACCAAGTACTAAATTGTTAATTATGTTGCCTTAAAGTATCGTTATATTGTCGTTATTGTTGTTCGTTCTAATTAAATATTACAATCAAAATCAGTTTTTTTCTTTAATGCCTTTAAAAATCTGTTGTAAAGCTTCAGCAATTTATTTGATCAGTATTACTCCAGTGAAAAGACATTTGCAACATAAACCACCCAAAGCGCCAATGGAAAAAACACAAACACCAAAAGGGAACCAAAGAAATATATGCAATATTTTTGTCTGTGAGTGTAGGTAGTTGTAGAAAATAATTTTCGTCTGCCTTGAACCTCACCAAGACTATCACGAAAAATTGCTGTGTGCGTATCTGTATCTGTATCTGTCACATTAGATTCATTTAAAATAAAATAAGACTAAATGCAGTGATTTCGATGAAAGGTAATTAGTACTTTAGGTGAATTCCTACAGTGCCCTACATATACTACGACGATTTTTGATATAACGTAAATATTAACTATCGTTTAAGGAACTATATAATATAATTAATACGATTTATTTTAGTTGCACATCGTTACCGATTTCTCCTGTTTCGTTCGTTTTGTTTTTATTCCAAACTGACCACAGCCCAACCCTGCCCAACCTAACATTTTTATCATTGTTTGTTGGCATCAAGCGCAATTAATATTATCAACTCCTTTTATATTCTTATAATTAAATAAATATTTACATTTCCGTTGTATACAGCACAAGTACACACATTTTGATACTGAATTTGCATGACCTGTCACGCACTTGATATTTTTACAATGTATGTGTCATATTTAAAAATTTACGAATGCTAAATAATGTTTTCTCGCGTTTTCCATCACAAACTTATTTCAACTTATTTACTGTTCAACGAAATTTTTTTTATTTTCGTTTCGTTTTCTTTTCTCACATTGTTTGCCATATTTGCATATTTGCAAAGAAAATAAAAATTTCAATTTGTTTCTCATTGCACGTTCATATTGTGTCTGAATGTAGAATTTTTGCGGTTCGTTAAGGAATCACAAGTTTGAGTTGCACTGGTTTGCGATAGTTGTTTTGCAATTTCGTCGAAACGTTTATTTTAATGTAACTGGCGAACGTGTTCAATTGTAAAAATGTTCTTTTGTATGTAAATCGACTTACACATTTATGCACTTTTGCAGCGAAATCCGGTAAAACCGAGTCGCGTTCATTTCACATTTTAAGAGCAATTCTTAATGTTACGTGCATACGACTATTGGCCATTGTAGTTCGCAACAATAAACCATTGTCTCATATCAAAAGCAACATTTTAAATGCAAATACCGTTCGCCAGCATCGAACGATCTTCACAGAATACACAAGTTCACAAGTACTCAAAATTAACTTCTACGTTCTTTGTCCACCACACACGGTCGCGCTCCCCCCCGTATTCCGACTGGAAAGTTGAAAGTTGAAAAATATGTCGCACATACTGACTAAATTTCGGTGTAATATATTAGTGTAATTACTTACATACTGTTACTTTAGTTCACGGGAAATGCAATTGCATTTCTTACACTTATTTAATTTGTGGCGATGACCTCGTAATTAAAAAATTAGATGAGAACCGGATTATCTGGGCATAGTCCACTGTTCGCGTGATAAACATAAGCGGGCATCAAAATATTTACACTTTGTGACATCGATAAAAATGTTCCGTGGATGACGTATATGGAACATGCGTTGAGTTTTTTTTTTGCAGGATGTAATAACGCATTTCAACAGAGGCGACTCGTTCAAACGCGAAATTGATGAACTATTCAAATATTGAAACGGTCCTTATGAAAAAATAATTCTACATTGATTAGTTTTCGTCACAGTAACAAAATTGGCTTTTTATGGTGCATACTAACGAAAGGAGGACACATAGTATAGGGATGCGGTGAGGATAGCTAATTTCAGCAGGAAGACGTTTGGAAAGATATTACGACGATAATGAAGTACTACCGAATTTTTTTTCCAGAGGAATCAAAGGTTTTGAGCCAAATCGTTGGACCAAATGCGTCGACGTTCAGGGAGATTATGTAGAAAAATAAACGTTTGAGATTTCTTCAATTTGTCTCCTTCTATGTAAGGGACCGTACAGATCGCCCTCGTACATGACCCAAATACACCCAAGAAACAAGCAAAATTAACTTCACCTATCTGTACGATAAGGCGAATGAAACAAAATTGTACTCACCTTTGGGCGAAGCAGGTGCAGTAGTGGACCTTTTCATCCTGCAAAGGAAAATAAGATTATATACATATTTAACATTATGTCAATAAAGGAGGAGTTGACCCACTTTACTGATTTATATTTGTTTTACATACGTTACATTCAAATGAAATTAACTCAGCTATTTCAACCATTTACTGAATTGATATAAAAAATAAATAAATAAGACATAATTTGGCTAGGAATGAAAGCGATAGAGAATATTTTCAATTTCAGCCATTCTGTTCTGATTTAAAATAGACCTAACCGCCCAAAGGCTGGCCACATTAATATAGGTGTTCTTGGTTGTTCTCCTTTTTCAGCTTATGATTCTTAAAATAAAAGAGTGAAAGGGTTTCTATTCGTTAAATTAGTTCGTAAAGTTCGTATAGCTTTGTTGAACAATATGGGGAGAATCTGGTTAAGATCTTTTAAGAGAAAAATAAAGAAATAGGTTAAGGTGAATTAAGCAATGGGTATGTGTACTTGTAATTCTTACTCCACTAAGATTTTTGATACATCATGTATCTTTGCACTCTTTCTTATTCGATTTTTCATTCCCGTTTTTATATAGGAATTTTGTCATTTTAATAAAACTTGGCCCGTTCTCTCTGATTGGTTAAGGCTTAGGTTATAGAAGGATATTCTGTCATTATTCGTGTAATGATTTTAAAGATCTTTTACATAGTGTAGATTAATTTAATTTAATTCTGTTCTTGATATGGGATACTTTCTCTTTACGTGCCCTTTCTAAATTTTATTAATTGGTTGGTTCTTCATCAACTTGCCAGCTTTTGGGGCTAACTTGCTCTTTCTGCTGGGTATTTCGTTTTATTTTTTGAAGTAATTGTACCGAGTCTGCACATTATGTTCCATAATACATGATTTTTTCAATTTCTTTAAATTTTACTTTTGTTTTTGTTATTGTAGACTCAGTGATCTAATCCCAGTTCGAGTAGGCTTCTTCTTCCTGGTTTAGTTATAATACATTGCGTCTAAATAAATTAGAGGAACACTAAGAAAAATATTTGTAATTTATTTTCTAGTTTTATGAAAGTAATGAAATATTGTAAACTGGTTATATTATTGGTTATCTATAATAAGACGCACTCATTTCAATCAAACATGGCTAAAAATATAACTAAAAAAAAATTAACGAATTGGAATTAAGTAACCAGAGAAAAATAAAGAGGATATCTAATAACAAGTATGTCATCAACGAGACTGAATAACGGCCTGCCATCTTTGTGGCATACTTTTAATCAACCTCTAGATATTCTCTTGGGGTATGTTGACCCATTCTTCGTGAAGAGCTATCATAAGCTGTTCAAGAGTTTCTGGAGCCATATGTCTGTTTCCGAGCTTCTGATCTAGCTCGTCCCACAAATGCTCGATCGGATTGAGATCTGGCCAATCCACAACGGGGGTTTGATGTTCTTCCAGGCGTTGTCTTGTCTGACCTGACACCTTTCGTTATCATGCAGTAACAGAGCTCCAGCAGGTATCACATGATTTGAAACAATGTTTTCAATATATATGGCAGCATTCATTCGACCAGCTGCAGCGACGACATCTGTACGACTATTGAAAGAGATTCCAGCCCACACCATGTAGGATCCCATTCCAAACTTGTCCACATTCGGAACCAGTCCTTCACGATCGTGTTCACCTGTACGCGCCCAAACTCGAAGACGACCATCACAAAGTGTTAACCGAAATCTGGACTCATTGCTAAAAAGCACTGACGACCACTACTCCATCCCCTAATCTGCATCTTGTTGAGCCAACGCTAGGCGGTTTTTTTGTGATCTAAAGTCAGCCGTGGCTTTCAACCCAACCCAACCCAACCCAATTCAACCCAACCCAATTCAACCCAACCCAACCCAACCTTAGCTTATGTTCTCGCAACCTTTTTCTTACAGTTTCCGTACAATTCCCGTTGCAACCCCAAGGTCGTTTTGCAGGTCTCTAGAGGTAGATGTGCGTCACGAAAATCTGTCTTGCAGAGCGGTTGTCGCAAGTTTCCGACCCTGACCAGCTCTTTTACCATAACTGTAATAAGTTGTATCCTTCTTCGATCAATGTTATGGCCTTTGCAACTTGCACTTGACTTAGACGCGTCATGATACACGATTTTAGTAACAAGCATTAATAATAAATAAATTGACAGTCGCCCACTCGCTTCTTTGTGCGATAACCAGCTAATGAGATTTCATTAGTTTCATACAACTAGAAAAGAAATTACCTTAGCGTTTCTCTAATTCATTCAAATAATTAATGTAAACGGGAGGAAGCCAAGATATTTACGGGCAGGGAGATGGGTAGAAGAAGAAAAAGCGTTAGCAGCATGTTCAGATGTGGAAATGAGGAGAAGGATTTGGATGGAAGGGAAATATAAGAGGTGCGCGTTCTGTAGAAACGGTTGGGCTAAATGGGTGCATTGGTTGAGAGATTCTGAAGAGATCAGCTTGAAAGAAGACGAAAAGAAGAAAAGAAAAGACTGAAGATGAAGTTTGGGAGAGAACGGGAAATAGAGGGAAACGATACAGCAGGATGAAGAAAAAAATAATAATATAACTGAAAAGAGAAAGGTAGGTGGCAGAAGATGGAAGAAAGAGAAATGATATAAAGAAATGTTAGAAAGTGAGTATGCCAGTTTTTTTTATTGCTTGTTCTATAAATTTTTTTAATGATACCCTCTGGTCCGAAGTTTTCTATGATATTTATTTTTTCTTACTTCTAATAGTCAGAATGCACTATTTTAGTCCTTGCAACGCTAATTGAACAATAATTTCCCGATTTCTAGGAAAAAAATTGCAAAAATGTGTGGATGTAAAATATTTAAAGCATATTATCAAAATATGTTATGTGAATGGCATAAGCAATTTATTAAGAAAACAATTGTTTTAACAGATTTATTTCAAAGAAATATTGTTTGTCAGCTATATTTTAGAGCCTTGAAGAGAATTTAATTTAATTTTGTCTGTCAGTTACATTCGAAAGCAGACAATGTTAATTTTGAACACTGAAGCGTCAAGTGTATGTGATCTAGGTGTTATATCTTATAGAACTTTACAAACGTTATTTTTTCAATTGTCCACACTGTACATTTCCACTGGAGCTTAGAATCTTTAGAGTTCAAGTTAATTCCAGGTAAATATAAACAAATAAAGAAAAATGATGCCCAATTATAATGAAATGTTCGTAATAATCATCGATAATGTACATCCCGACAAATTCGAAAATAAGTGGGAACATTTCATTATCAATGAAGGAGGAGACTGTTCTATGATATACAACAATTGTAAAAATTATTATTTAAATTGCATTGGCTGAATGTGTCCCATCTGTCGAGAATGCTGTTCAAAATTTTCATATACACAAAGGCAAGTATTATAAAACGAATGAACTAAGTTAAATTAAATGAAAAGTTTTTATCTATATTGTTACCTTGACCCCTCTTGATTTGTTCCGAAACATGAGGTCGGGTCGATGGATTAACAGATGTGTGTCATTTGTTGTACTCGTGTATCAAAGTAGTTGGGAAATAACAGCTAACATGACAGCGGACTTAAGGTTTATTTTTCAAATCCAAGCCGCATAATTAAATTTCATGGTGTTTTCATGTAAACTTGACACATTAGTAGTTAATTTAAATTGTTTCGAAGAATGCCTCCATACAAAGTGCATTAGTAACCACAAGTGATGGTGTAATGTAATTTCCAAACTACGAAGTAATACGTGTTTTACAATGAATTTATCAAGTTTTTGTAACAAATCCTTTCTGTTCTCAAATACCAAACGGCGTACTCATATGGATACGTGGAATCCGTTTGTCATCCATTCCATCGAATGAAACAAAGGTCAATTTAATGTTTCAAGGTGCCTTGCGCGACAAATTAAAAATAAGTATACACAACTTTGTATTGTAACACCAACAATTCTGGATTAATTGCCCATGGAGTTATTTAATCGAATCGAACTACATTGCACATGAAAAAGTAACACTCGGTCTGAATGAATGCGTTTATATTGGCGGTCGGTTATGTAAGAAATGGTATTGGAAAGGAGGTCAACAATTTGCATGCATCATTACAAAAGCCAGACAAGTAAGAAGTGACGTAAAATCGAATCGGGGTTATCTGCGAACTTGTCCTGCCCTTTTAAGAAATTTGATTTGATGTCGACGGTATCAAGGATACCTAGTGTGTAAATTTGTTCGACAATGGAAACGATCGTTGTCGTCGTTTTTTGTTAGTAGTCTATTGTTTGGTAAACATGCAAGAAGATTCATATGCAGGAATTAGGATTTGAAATTTGAAAGCGTATTTCGGTGCTTGAATATAGTGACAATAGTAATCTTTTTAATATGAATGAAGTTATTTAGTTAATTCTTGCAATAGGGGCAAGGACATGGAGAAATAATGCTATAAGACTTGATGACGAAAGGGAGAGGAGAGGATAATGGAGTCAAAATCAAAATATTTAATATGTGGAATATTAAGCTATTAAAAAAAATTATAAAACTGGCAAATTTCAAAATCTGATAAACTTAAATGAAAAATTAACAAATTTATCAAATTAAAAAATTGCTAGATGGATCCAGCAGGGAAGGACATATTTATTTCTTGAAAAAATATTTTATCGATATCGAAAATATACTCAGTAACATATAAACTGCACCACCTAGAAGGGGTGGGAATTTTAGGACCAAATATGGCAGGAATAGTGGACTAGTCCAGGGAAATAGTTGATTAAAATTTGAAACCCAATCATCATGTAGTCATGGGATTTTTGACGTTTGTGTCATTTTTTAGATGTGGTGATTATCGAGTCATTTTTTGAATTTGTTCCACTTTTTCGGATCCCGTTCTTTAGTTTAAAGTGTTTCAAGTGTTTAATGATGCCTAGAGGAAGGAGACCTCAAGTTTACCAGCAGTTGAGTGACTTTGACCGAGGGCGGATTGTTGGTTTACGAGAAGCAGGTTTTTCGTTTAGAGAAATCGGCAACCGTTTGGGACGGCACCACTCAACAATAATGCGTGTTCATCAAGCGTGGTCTGAAAATGGGGTTGAACGTCGGAGAAGAGGCACTGGGGCTCAAAGACGAACCAATGAACGTCAAGATCGCCGCTTAAGACTAATGGCCTTGAGAGACCGATTCTCTACAACTAGATCAATAGCTGGTCAATGGTTAGGTGAACAAGGTCATCCGATAGGCTTGCGAACAGTTTATCGTCGAATAAGAACCTTTGGCTTGCTGTCTTACCGCCCACATCTTGTGCTACCCCTCACTGCTCAACATCGCCAGGAACGTTTGGCCTGGTGCACGGAAAGACTTCAATGGAACTTGGAGTGGCATAGAGTTGTCTTTAGTGACGAATCGCGATTTTGTTTAGGAATGCATGATGGTCGGATGACTGTTAGTCGAAGACGTGGAGAAAGGCGTAATCCTGATTTTTCGATTGCGAGGCATGTTCACCGAACTGTGGGGTTGATGGTGTGGGGTGCTATTGCTCACGGCAGTAGGTCACCCTCGCTCTTCATTCGGGGCAGTATGACCGCCCGACGCTACATTGACGAAGTGGTAGTACCACATGTTCTTCCATATCTTCGAGGGCTGGAAGACCCACTTTTCCAGCAAGATAATGCACGACCTCACGTAGCAAGGGTTTCTCTTGACTTCTTTGAAGAGGCCAATGTTAATCTTTTGCCTTGGCCGCCAAGATTTCCCGATTTGTCACCCATTGAGCACGTGTGGGACATGATGGGTAGAAGATTGAGGAATCTACCGAACCCACCGTTGACAATAGAAGCTCTACGGCATGAAGTACAGGCTGCTTGGGATGCCATACCCCAAGAAGACATTGATCACCCCTCCTAGGTGGTGCAGTTTATATGTCACTGAGTATATGTTATTGACATTGACAAATGAACAAACGTTTTACAAATTCTTCACATGTCGATTTATTTTATAATTTGATTAATTTTCATTGGCCGATTCTTTTCACAAATTTCAAATGTGGGCAAATTTTTTTAGTTTTGGGCTATTTTGACTTTGACCTATATTTTTCCATGTTGACGTTAAAATGTTTTTTAATTAACAATTAATATTTCAGTTTGTTTGATTTTTTTTAAATTTACCATGTTTTGACAATAGCTATCAAGTTTTATGTCCAATAATACATGTCGCCCATTTTACATTTGCAAATTTTATCATTGTTAACATCTTTTATTTTACTTTAAAGGAAATGATCAGAATGTAAATGTTTCATTGTTTCAATCACCTGTGTGTTATCGAACAGAATGCATTGAGAACATAATAAATGATATATAAATAAATAATAATTATGAGTACGTGTTAAATTATTACTAGGCAAGCAACAGTACGTGATTGCGAATAATACGCAGTGCATTTCGTAATAAAATGTATGTTGTAATCAGCAAATGTATGGACAGTCAGCGACAATTAAGTTGGCTAAGCGAAACGTATTTTAGTCGTTGCAGGTGGATATTTATCTCTCTTGGGAAACGTAATACGATTGCTTATAATCTGACGTGAAACATTACACGACGCACGTTTCGAATAAGTGAGGAAAGAAAGTACATTTATACAATAAATTCTTGGGTCATGTATTTTCTAGGAATTTTATTTAAATATATGAACGTTAATCTACGATTTAAAAAAATGGCCAGCGGTTGTCCTAATTTAAATTTAAGATAACTTAAATCACCACTCGGAGTATACAAAATTTGTTGTTTCATCGCTGCACAGTAATTATATTTTTTTTGTCTCAATACAATAGATTCACATTTTCGTCATATCCTTGTAGTATTTTTTAAAAAACTGAACCAAACGTTGCACTAAGACAATATAGTAGCGTTTCTTGCAATAAATCTGTAAATTTTTTTTTATTATGAATTATAGCTATGGATTTTTGTTTTGATATAAATTAGATAAAGTTCGATACTTCCACTGAAAAACATCGACTTATTCAAAGTTTGGTAGAATGGAAAGGATAAAAGTGAAAAACTTAACTTAACCAGGAAAGATAGAGAAAAACAAAAACTGATGCATAAATCGAGGCAGGGAAACCAGGAAATTGACTGGGCAAAGAGAAAGGGCATGAAATATGTGAAAGAACAGTAACAGTAACAGAAACTAAAAAGAAAGGACGAGGAGAAGATATCCTAGAAGGGGGTCTTATTCGTATATGACTATATAGTGGGGTAGCGTTGGAAAGACGAGCAGAGGCAGGAGTGGAATGCCTGCAAATAAGATTGGGAAAAGTATATTATAACATGGAAGGGACACAAAAAAATCCTTACAGTGCAAATGAAGATAGACGAGAGAATAGTAACAACAATAGTCAATATTTTGAAGAGCGGATGGAAGAGAAGAAAGTCGGACGGTGTGTGACAAGGAAAGAGGCAAATGCGACGGTGCAAGATACAAGGCTGTGCGAAAATCGAAAGATTCGCAAGCTCAGGACATGATGGGACACCACAGGACAGGTTAGTAATATTAAGATAGAGACAAAAGTAATAGAACCCTACACCGAAAATTATTACGGGGATTTTATTATGTATGCACTATTTACATTTTCATATAGTGCCATTGTTACTATGTGTGTGTTTCTTGTAAAGTGTTTTGCGAATGGGTACAGGATTGTCGTGCGCCTCTAGTGCTTTCTAGTGAGGATGGTATGGAATTGACGGTGATGTAACAATTATTCTGTTGCAACCCTTGCATTATTAATATTAATTAATTAATCGAAATAACGCCTACCTAACAAAAGTATCCAGTTTTAATATTACATTGATGCATAAGTTTAAATTGTTGCGTTTATTTGATTAAGGTTAACGTTTTAAACGTTTGTTTGTCAATTTCGAAATTCTTTCCTCTACTATTATTATTGCTTAGAAATCGATACTGCTCTAAATATAGCAGAACGAAAACCATTATAATTAACAACTCACACAACTTCTGACACGATACATAACCACTTTCTTACGCATCGAACAGCATTATCATATTAAAAGTGCACGAAGTTCAAGGCCGTTTATGTAAACACATTACGTACCTGCTCATACGTTAGCGTCAATGTGTAATTAGACTTTGAAAATACATTTAATAGAAAATGTAAGTATGTGGCATTGGACGTTCCGTGCATAGATTCTATCGAGGCATCAGTTCGTTATGTCATCGCTCGATGCGGTATTAAACGAGGAAGTAAAACCGACATTTTGATTATGCAATCGTAATTATTCATCGTTCTTGTATTTATTATCTACATAATAGGGTAAGTATGTTTGAATAAAAAGACACAAATGGTTATTAAAAATAACTAAATCTTAAGAAAAATATGAAATGTAACACACACTAAACAAGTAGTACATTTAAATATGTGCATTTGCAGAACCAACTTAATTAGTTCAACACGTTTAAATGCGCTCTCGAGTTTGAATATGACAGGGTTATTAACCTCATGTAGATATAAACAATGCATTGAACAGTATTTAAGTGGGACTATTGTAACTAACTGTTAAATGCAATAATTCCATATGACTAAGCGTAATGCTTGAAACCTTGTGAGAAAATGTATTTGTAATGTAATTGTTGTAATATGCTTAAATTTTAATGCAACAAAAATATGTCACCAGCATTAAAAATATTTAATTATGCCATTAAAGCATTATGTCACTAATGCTTAATAATTAAAAAGTGAAAACATCGTATTTACCCTCATTAAGCAATTATGTACAGAAATTAAATATCGAATCATAATTGCTGCTGCAATTAAATAACATTACACTCTAAACTCACATATTCTTACCGAATATATGTTTAAAACTTGTACTATTCGGAGGAATAAAGCCAAATTTGTAGGCTAAATATTATGATATTATTTACTTGCGAAATGCATTCCCGACACTTTGAACTATAAGTTAATTTATTACAGTTTCCTATTCGATAGCATAAATGCTGAAATATTTAGAAAGTCTGTCGTGCGATGTTAGGGATTTTATAAATCAAGCAAATATTTATTGCGTGAGAAAGAAAACTTCAACACATAATAAGTGACGCTAACAACAATATCTAAATATTAAAATAATCAATCTAAAAATATCCATATTTCGACGTTTTTTTACCGCTGTTTCTTTTTAATGAGTTTAGCTTCACCCCATTCTAAAAATATGTCAGATATTGTATATTTCATCATGTTTACGAGCTTTCCAATGAACAATCATATCGATATAACAGTAGTAGTAGTAACAAGCTTTTATTGGCGTTTACAAGATTTTCTTATCCTATTCTCGCCCTGTAATGGCTTCGTCTACAACTTACATATTACCCTCTCCCTAACTTAATTTTTAATTTAGCGGGCACCCCAGTCTAAGTCCTTTCGTTGTTATGAACTCTCTTACTATCCGTTCCCCTACCCTCACCTTACTTCATGTTTCTTCCTGCATCTCTGCTAGTTTTTCTATCAGGTCCGCTGATACTACTGTCATCAGGATGGTCTCTACCAGCCTTTTTCTGTTAATGTTGCCGATGGTCGCCTTCAAATCGACGAACATGGCGTATAATTTTATAATATTCGCCCGTTCCCTCTCTACCAGATAATTCAGGACATAATTATCTCTTGTTGTCCTGCCTTTCCTAAACCCTGCTCCTTCTTGACCCCCTAGCTTCATTAAGTGACTTCTCCATTTTTCTATGTCGATACAAATATAGAATACTTGTCTCATACTTAATTCCCTCAGATAATCTTTTTAATGAATTAATCTTTTCAGCTCTGTCTTCAGATTCACTGATCGTGTGGTAATTTTTTTTATATTACTGTTGTCATCTTGCAACAGGACAAATTCACCTCTTAGATTTTATTTCTCACGTCGTTGTCTGACACAACCTTTTGGCATTTTTGTCTCTATTCTTACTATTGTTAATCCTATATTAAATATCTCCGGTATGGACGACTTCATGTATTACCTAATCCAACTCTTGTAGTCGCTTTCCTCCAACAACAATCGATCGTTTCCGCTCAAGTGCACAAAATTTACTTGTCTTTTTCGCGTCTTTCTTTTCTATATACATATCTTTAGACTATCTACACTTGGCCAGGATACTACAATCATTCAAAAAGCAATTTTTTATTTTGTCGGTGTCCTATACATAACCTACTCTTAAAACTTACGCAACAAGGCGTTTAGTGTTCTCAGCCGTTTTAACGTTAAAATCTTTCACGGTTTTCTTCCACCTAATCAACGATGCAATATGCTCGATGATTCTTCATAAATATAAATTTATTGTATCAAGATCACATCATATTTCTCTTGTAACTAGGTTATCTTGTCGGAGGCCGTCTGAAAGTTACATATAGTGTTATGTTTTAAAACTACGTGCCGGTAAACTCGTTCCTTTGCAGTCTACTTCACGCGTCGCTTCGGTGCAATTGTTATCATTGACATAATTCTCTCTCTTTGATTGAAAAATGTGTACCAGATTTATGAGGTAGAGCTCGTATATAATTACATATGGTGTTGTGAAAGTTTCGACTTTAAAATGTTAGTGTGGCAGAAATTATATAAATATCGTGGATATATATTGCTCGTTTTAACATCGTTAACAGCAGGCTACGCCTTGCTACCAATATTATAGGAAATGACGATCATGTAGTATGTTGTGTTAGATATGTCTCTAAACTAAAAATCTTTCCCCTTTGATTCTCGTAAATATCCTGTACGTTTTCAAGGTAAATGAATTATTTTACATTATTGGAATGCATATTTATTTTATTGGACTAAAAGTGCATGTCATATTTTTAGTGATATATTTATATTTAAAAAATATGGAATGTAGAATCAGGAAAGACAATGACAGACAAAGAAACGACATTTTTAGTATATAAATTGATTAAGTAAGTGAACATAATGTAATGTGTTGTGCTCATAGAAATAAATATGAAAGGTATGGATGCGATAAATCTTCGTTATCGTTTGCGCGTTTCAGATTCCTGCTTGTTTTGCATTGTTTCGAAAATGTATACGTTGCACTTTATGGTATCTTAGAAAATAGTTCTTCAAATACCTAGAGCCAAATATTTTCGACAAAATTACACAAACATTTATGATGCAATTTTATGTAGATTTCATCATACGTTTCGTATGATGAAAGTTCAGATAGGCGACAGCAGCTACTTCTTCAGAAAGTCATATTTTTTAATATTCTCTTTATTCTGATGTGTCAAAATCCATATTCAAACTGAATCAAATAATGCAATATCTCGCCCAGTCTCTGAGCTAGAACCAATATATTTAATAAATCGACGACAGATCATAGCTAGATGTGCAATATAGACGCCATGGATCGAATACATCTGATTTTTTGCCGTTAATATTGTACATATTGCCTTAAATGAAGGAACATTTCATTTTTATGTTCTTGCTCAAAAATACCGCAGCATAAAATTAGGAATGAAAATGTGCGTTATCGCTCAGGTATTTCCTAATCATAGAAAAATTTCCCACGTGGGACCCATCAAGAAAGTTCAACATATTTGTTACATTTACGTTATCTGCGAATTTTTTTTGTTGTGCAATATTCTCAATATAATTTATTCATATTCATACAGATAATTTTGATCGCTAAAACGAAAAATACAGACGTTCAAGATTCGAGATTTGCACTAAAACCTCTAAAAACGTGGCGTATGAACGGCATCGTAATGATTGATTGCCTGATTGCTTGCTTTTATGACTGTTGCAGGGTTTGAATTGCGCGACAATTTTAACCTACCACTTTTTTGTTTTCAGTTGAAAAATTCAACGACTAATGAAATTGCTCCGCAAACTTGAATGATATTTTGCAGAAGCTGATATGTACCAGGAACGTGTTTCTTTAGTATGGTTTTTGGTCTGAAGGTGTTTTTGGACCGTACTTTAAAAAATACAGTTTTGGACAACGAAGTATACTAGAGTCATGCTGTTTTACTTTTCTGGCCAAAGTTGAAAATGGAAAATGGTAGATATAAAGATCTGTACACATATCGATGACATGGGACACATGCCATGCAAATGCTGAAGCAGGTGCGGTACTGCACACCAAATTGCCAGGTCGTTCACTTTCTCAAAATTACGACTAAGTTGGCTACCAACTTATAACTTGACGCAGATAGACTTTCTTTGGTGCTACGTTAAACGAAAAGTCTATCGCAATAACAAAAAACTGCAGTGCTCAACACTGAAGTTTATTTCCTTTATTTGAAAAGGTGTTTCAACTTTCAATATCTTTAACTTTTGTAACAGCATTTTTTTCGATCACACTTCCGTTTATACGAAATATGGAAAAGGGTAAACTAACATAAATTATAAGGAAATAAAAAGTATTGGAACAATCATTGACGAAATACTGCTGCAATGATGCGAAGAAGTTATAGAAAACTTCGAGAAAGAGTGCAGGGGAACTGTACAGTGTATCTCAATTATTTATTGTTTTATTCAAAAAACGAGTACGACACACCTTGTTGAAACACCTGTTACACGGATGTGTGAATTTGTCGAATCATTTGTAAAATTCAAATTTTCAGCTTTTTCAGGTTCATTTTCCTTGTAATATAATTAAAGTGATTACATTTATTTTAATTATGTACTTACTTGTACTTGCATACATTTCGATTAATTAATGTAATGTTCCAATTCTAATTTGATTGAACTTACAAAATTTATTTTGAATTTAAAAATCCGCCCCATGTATAAGGTAAGGGCAAACATTTTCGGGCCTGGCTATGAAAGAAACGGAGGATACTCCCAATTACATTTCATTTTTCAGCATTGTCCTCCCTGATTGTCTTCAAAATGTGCCGAAAGTGCAGCCTTCAGGTTTTCGTCGTCAATGAAACGGGGCCCGTGAAGATCCCAACCGGTAGTAGTCTGGGGGCCATATCTGGACAATTTGATCGGAACTGCAGTCACAAATTGCTCCTTGTGCACCAGTGTACGGATGCATTGTCTTAAAGCAAGCGCACTTCTCTTGTGAGTTTCCTACGTCTTTTCTATCGAATATTTTGTCGTAATTTGTGTCCTGTTCACTGTGATCTTGCATACTTTAAACTCCATGAAAAAAATTCCCTCACAATTCAAAAAAATCGTAGTTATCATCGTTTTTGTCGACTGACAAACCTTGAACATTTTGCTGGTGCTTCTCCTTTATGCTTCCATTACTACGAATCCCTTCTGCATAAAGGATCATAGAAGAGAACCCAATTTTCGTCCCCTGTGACAATTGTCTCCAACACATCCACAGGGTTTTCTCCAAAGAGTTCAAACAAGGATGGAGCACATTCATCACGAGTCTACCGCTGAACTGTCGAAAGATCTTTGAGGACCACGTTGCATTAACCTTATTCATATCTAAATGATCGTGAAGGATTTGACGAACGCTTGTATCTGAAAGCCCCAACATTTTTGATAATTCTTTCACATTCAAGCGTCGATCGCTTAATACGAGATCCTCAACAAGGGCAATCTTGTCCGTCACCACTTCCATCGTGCTACTGTTCTTACGTCACCTTTCAAGGATTTCTGCCCCAATCTAAGCAATTTTGACCAATTTTTCACTACAGAATACGGCGAGAAATTTTTATATTTACTTTAACCCACAATTTTTTTCCAAGTTCTTAGCTCTGTCTATTCTTTTTCTTATGGTTTAGTTAAATAGTCCTTAAAAATGGTTTTTTAATCATGTACAACATGCCTAATAAATCTTTATTGATACGAGAGATATGAATTTAACTTCAATACGAAATTAGTAAGCTATAGACACGTAAAAGTGCAATTGGTGAGAGATTTAGATCTATTTGTATATTAGTTATTGATAAGTAATTATAATATTTTTTTTTGAGCAAGCGATTTCTGTTAGCAACATAATGTAGCAGGTAGATTTTTTTTAAGTATTTTTTATTATTCTATTATTCAATATCCGGGTCTTATCCACGGCCAGTGCAACAAGTCGTAGCTTTAAATTTAGGATGCAGCCGCCAAAAAATACGGCTTCGTTTAATTGATAGTGGCTACCGTAAGAGGCTACCTGTAAAAACATATTTAAACATAAATCATCGCCAGAATAGAATCGCATTTGCTCAAAATCATTTAAACTGAGATTAATCAAATTTTACATTTAGTGATGAGAAAGTGTTTAAATCGTACAGCGACTATACGGAACCGCTATGGAGAAGAAATAACAAGCGCTATGAAGAACAAAATGTGTAAAACACAGCGGACGAATAACTATGGGATTTTCAGGATGGATGTCCTTAGCTGATCCGGGCGAGTTGGTTCAAATCAGTCCTCGAATGACTGTCCAAAAACACGTGCTCATATTGGAAAATGTCATGTTACCGAGTGTGCGTATACTGTAACAAGAACCTGGACGCATTTCATTCGTTCGCGATAACAGTGCCGTACACACTTTTTGTGTAGTTCGTCAGTGGTTTGCGAATTTATGGGCCAGTACGGTGCAGGTGTGCGAGTGGGGTGACGTTGACGGTGGTCACGATATTTGGGACAGAGAGGGCCTGCGCACTCATTTCTTACGCATGTGGTAAATATTCCGGGGCCAACAAATTGCGAGCGATTGGTTCAATCGATGCCAAATCGTTTCAAAGAAGTAATCGTTATATACCCACTCCATTTTATCAATGCCACATTTTGTTTCCAAGCGTTATTACTTCTTCGTATCTTTGGTATTTCTATAAGTGTATATTTTTGCGGTTGTTCAGTTTGCTTAGGACTATTGTCGGTACAATGTTCATCAATTTATTGTGTAAAAATCGGCGAGAATTTGATTTTACTATAAATAAATTTTGTTATTTTTTTGCTAGTCTTATTAAAACTTTGACAAAATATGCCTTAAATTGGAAATCGTTTTCAATGTTATTGAAAATTTTTTTTTTTAGATGTGAATATTTTCTTTAAAATTAATAGTATATATTACAAGTGAATGTGTTTATGTAAATGTTGTGTTGCGTCTAGGATTTTAAAAGATATTCTTTATTGTTATTGTTAACAAACATTTTTATACATATTTGCGAATATTCTTACGTTTGTTAAGTCATTAAGTCATTTTTAAAATGCGCCCTATAAAAAACTTCAAATATTTGAACCTTATTGTACAAGTATTATAGGGCTATATCGAAGACATGGTCCAGCAGCAGACCAGTAAAAAAAACATGTTCTTGCACTAAGCATCACAATTGTGGTATATGTCAAAATAATATTTTGTAAAATGTTACGACCAATCCAAGTACATCAGTACGTCAAGTGGCTCGAGAAACTGGAGTTCCGAAATCGAATAAACTTAAAATAAAACGTTGAAGAAAAACAAATACCACCCATACAAACCAACAATTGTACAAGGTTTAAGCGATTATGATTATCACAGCAGGCGACATCCACAAAAATGTGAAGATGATGATGATTTTCCTGGAAAAATACTTTGGATAAATTGTGAAGTGTTCAATAGGCATAACTTTCATCATTGGTCTACGGAAAATCCATATTTAGTAAATCAAAGAAGATTTGAAGTTCGGTACAGAAATTTTTTTGAGTTTTTGTTTACAATTTAACTGGTAATGGATATTTGGAGATACTAACGAACGAGATTATTCCCGCCCCGAGACAAATTACTAACTCTGAAAACATGCAAAACAGTTGCTTCCAGCAGAGCGGCTGCGCTGACCATAACTCTGGTGACTTACAACATTTTTTTGAGAGAAATTTTAATCAGGGAGTTATTTCAAATAACGAACCAGTACAATGGCCTACGGGATCAACCGACCTTACGCCCATTGACTTTTATTTATGGGGTGCCAATAAAAATGAAATAACATAACAAAAAATACAGGACGTGCTAAGATCATTCCGCCATAAGAAAAACATATGACAGCATTAACACCAACAAATTTGCCTTCAGAAAAGTGTCTCAACAATGTAAAAGTTAAAAAGCGGTCGCATTAGGCGTTATCGAGTCATCGAAGAAAATTCAAATCGGAATATATCTCAAAATTGTAAAATGTTTGTTGGGGCATTGAATTCTGCAAAAGATGTCCCGTTGCTCTATCTCTCCTAATAACCGATATGCCAATGGTGAGCATCTAAATGTGGACACAGTGTATACGAATTTCGTATATAGCTTGTTGTGCGACTGCGCTACAGAAGTCATTAGTTTATCAAAAAATGGCACCCGAAAGTCTCCGATTTAACGCTGGAAAAATGTTTAGTTTTAAATTGGCGTTCTCTTTCTTGCTTCAGTAACAACGTTGTTTATTGCAAAAATCTGTAGTGGTCCGCACTGAACTTTCTGTACTGCATTTTTCGAAAGAATTTTTTTGGTATCTTGCACGGTTTTCAAGATATGAAAAAGGATATTTTAATATCAACATAATTTCCTGTTGATATTATTAGAGTGCGCACATATACACATACGTCATAAAAATAGTCACAAAAGACTTGGGGTCAAAATGTATAATTCCGTTGAAATCTCAAGTTCGAACATTTTCATGAATACTAACTTCCTTATACATAAACTATAAGACAGTAAAAAGTATAAATGTTTTTAAACGTTTCTATTTCATGACGTGAGGTGAAAGTTTTAATTGCTTTTTGAGTTAGCATGTAAGAAATTGTTGAAATAGCTTTTAAAGAACAGTCTAGCATTTCTGCCAACAACATCTAAACAACTATACATGAAGAACCTAGGCTGCATACAAAAAGCGGCATATTTTAAAAGCGACTTAGTTTGACGTGAAATATCTATGTGTACTATAATTAATTTAACTTCCCACGTGTTGTTCTTTATCTGAAAAGAAATGGAGGGTACACGCCTCAAACAAATCAAAGAAATCCCTTATTTTAAGTAAAGAAAATGTAGATTTATTTTTACTGAACGCCGATAATATTTTTTATTAGACAACGTATATCTAAATATTTTTTTTATTTTGTTGATTTACGAAGGTATTTAATAACGGATTAGTTCGTAAAGGGTCACTTTATGGATTCTAAACACTGTTATCCACTATTAGAGTTCGTGAGGACTTTTTTGAATTACATAGAACACAACAAAAAATATTCGCGTTTTTACGCATCAGCTTGGCTTCCATGTGTTCTGAGTAACGCCACTATCGATAATTATTACGGTACTTTATCAATGAAATTTAAAATTTTAAATTTAAAAAATTTTCACATCCTTTGTAAAAAAACTATTTCAGGTTTGAGTCAATTAGGGGAATTTTTGAACAAATCCTAAGAAACCCAAGATTATAAACCCTTAAAATCTTAATGATTAGATTTCTTGTTACGGAATGAAACAACTCATTTTTGCTATGACATGCGTGCCATTAATAACACCGGTTTTTCCACCCCCGCCCCGGTGCGATTTAGTTCCGATTTGCACCGGTGTTGATTATTTCGGGGACGTTACGCGACGTAAATTTCCGGGTACACGCAAAGTCCGCGATTTAAGAAATTGAATAACTCACCACAACAGTCGCCTCCTCCGACACGACTCCGTCCGTTTATATGCAAGATCGACGCCGCCATCCAAAAAGTCCGTTCACTAAACGTTTATTAAAGTTTCTCAGTTTATCAATGAACCGTTAAATTGCGATTTAATTTTACGGGAAACAGTAACGCGATTGTGCACTCACCAAACGGTCGCGTTTAACGTCTCTCGGGTTATTTATCGGCGCGACGGAAAATTACATATCAATGCAACGCGAAACAAGCGTCCGAAAACTTCTCGTTCTCGTTCAAAAATGAGACGAGAAGCGTCGCAATTATGAGTCACCGACGACTGCATAATCGCTTTTTTGGCGCAAAAACTGCCCATTGCACCTAAGCGACGTTATCTTTGCATTTTTTGCTGGGAAGTAATTATCGAGTTTTTGATATGTGTGCCGGCGACAATTAGAAGCTAATATTGTCCCTTCATCGGTTGCTTATGTACAAATTACCATTTAAAATAAATTACATATTAATTTATTATTCGTAAAATTAATATTTTTTTTACTTTCTTATACTTTATGTATAGGTAAGTATAGCAATCATGAAAATTTTCGAACTCGAGATTTTAACGGATATACGCGTTTCGAGGTCCCCTGAATCGATTCTGACTATTTCCGGAACGACGTCTGTGTGTCCTATTTTGAAAGGAATACATCAACCGGAAGTGACGGTTTACTCTTATCACACTTTTCCATATCTCGAAAACGGCACATGTTATCGAAAAACTTATTCTTACATAAATTAAAGATCGTCGTATTAGGTCAAGCATTCTTCGTTACTCTATGGACAATTATTAATGAAACGCCTTGTATATTCGATTTATGTAGTGCATATTTTATTAACATTATTTTTCCCAAGGCAGGATATAAATAGTTGATTATTTTAGTCCTAATCTTACGTACGGCCACTACGTTTTTAATCAATCGTCGTGCCTTGTCACATACATGCACATACATTAGCACTTTCCGGTTCTAGTCGGAAAGTAAACTCGAAGGGGGTATGTATGTAATTAGGATATGTTATCATTTAAAGATCATGAAACTTTTAGGAATTGCTCTCCTGAAAAATATGTGTGATTCATTTATATAATTTCTAGAAATTTAGTCTATTTTGGTCACAATGGTTAAACGGGAATGTACCCTTGTTTTATATACTGATATCACTCCGACTTTTCCCACAAACGTAAAACTTTTAACCATTGTGACCACAATATTCTGCGAGCGATTAAATATCTGGAATTTGCGTTTGAATCATGAATGCACCATTTTCAGAAGAACTATTTTTAAAAGCTGTCCTAATTATATGTTTTGTTTTCATAAGTTTTCTTTCTATGAATATCTTTAAAATACATTATAATGAACGTAATATATTTTTAAAAGCTCTTTATTCGATTCTGATTGTTCTTATTTATTACTCTGTTCATATCTTAAATATTGATTCTACATATGTGATCGTATGATAAATAAATTCATTGTCATTATTATTACAAAAAAATACAAATACGAAAATAATTATTTTTTTATTTAAATCTATAGAAATGCACGACAAATAAACGTGTGAACGAAAATCTTTGAAATAAAAAAAACAAATTAAATAACACGGAATGCATACATAATAGCAGCATCGATTATGGCACAAGTGTTAATAACATACTGTGGTACTACTTAGCGAAAAGGATATTTTTGTAGAAGATGCGTTTCTAATAGTAATTGTAATAAGTTGTTATTCGAGTTTTAAAGAGAAAGGAGCTTCGTGGATATCTTTAAAAAAGTTCGTAGGTAATAGTGTGTAGAATACATGCATAAAACCAATACACCGATGAAATATATTAAAAGAGGTCAAGAGAATATTATATGTTTGTCTGTGTGTGTTTATGTGTCTGAGTGCCTGCGTGTGTGTTGTGTCTGGGTGTGTATGAGCGTGCACTGGCATCTGAAATGTTGAAGCTAAAATTATGGAACTATAAACTTAAAATTTATGTATAGTGAAAAAAAGGCACATATTTTTGAAAGCAATATCTTAGCCGTAAATAACGGTTAACACTTTTGTTCATAACTCGAGTTATTGAAAAAGTAGTTCTTATAAAATTTAAAGATATTAAAAGGTTAAACAATTTTCTTCGAAAAATCCACCATTGTATGGAAAAATGCTTTTTAGTCCTGGATCGCAGTGACGAGCGCTATCGCAGTTGCCTTGGCTGTTAGATGTTAACCTATATGGACGTATTGACGACGCGATAGCGACCGCGACCGCGTCAGTTTCCTGAAAAATTATCTAAACATAAAGAAATTCAGTGCAGATTATACTGAACATGATATATAATATCACGGTCAATATATAGTAAACGCCACATACACTGATCGCCAAAAAAAAATCAAAGCACCCAGAAGGGACGATCCTACGAATTTGAAATTTTGGTGGTATATACATCCCAAATTAAGGACTAATTGATTAAAATTTCATCATGACCAGCGAACTTTTTGTTTGTTTTTTGTCTCGTGTTAAAATTTTTAAGGTACATTTTTTGTTCTCGTGTGTAAGCAAACTTAATGATTAGTGACAGTTAGTGACCTTTTGAAAGGGGTCTAATTGTGGGAATGCATGAGGCCGGATTATCCTTTCGCGAAATTGCCAGAATATTGGGTCGAAGTGACTACAATCAATCGAGCATGGAGAGCTTGGTCCAACGAAGACTCAGAAATACGTAGGAGAGGTAGTGTTCGGCCAGGAATTACGAATGAACGTCAAGAAAGGCTTCTTCGGCGACTGGCCTCAATTAACCCGTTTAAGACAACACGGTCGGTGGGGGTTACTTGGAGGGTTGTTTTAGAAAGACAGTTGTCTATGCGAACAATTTATCGCAGAATTCGTTCGAATAGCTCAACGTCATATCGACCAATTGTTCGTCTTCCTTTAATCCCAGAGCATCGAGTTACCAGGCTCCAGTGGCGAAGGCTGAGGGAGCATTCGGTCGATGAATGGCATCAAATCACGTTCAGTGATGAATTTCGGTTTTGCCTGTGGCAATCTGATGGACGGTTGCGTGTCAGGAGACCTACAGGACAATAAATATGCAATTTGCACTTAGACGCCATTCTGGTTTAACACCGGGTGTTATGGTTTGTGGTGCATTACAATTTGGAAGCCGGTCAACTCTACTAGTCTTCATTCAAGGAAGTCTGAATGCGGTCCGCTACATCAACGAATCTTTGTAGCTAGTTTTGTTGCCATACCTTTAAAGACACTGCAACAGTGCTTTCCAGCGCTAGGCCACACATTGCAGAGAGTTTTTTATGACAATAATGTCAATTTACTGCCATGGCCTGCAAGATCTCCAGATTTATCGTCGATTGAACAAATATGGGACATGATCGGTAAAAGAGTCGAAGATTTTCCAGCGCCCATAGATGCTTTGGCTGAACTTCGAGTTCAAATTGAAAGAGCTTGGTATGAAATACCGCAAGCAGAAATTGATCATTTAATCCCCGGCGCTTAAATGAATGAATTCGTTTTAGAGGAGATACCTCGCATTATTAATTTTTTAACATTTTTCTTAAATACAGATTTTCTTGAAATTGTTATCATTCATTGTCTTACTGAATCTCAATTTCTCACCAAAATATCAAGTTCGTAAGATCGTCCCTTCTGGATTATCAGCTTTTTTTGGCGATCAGTGTATATTAATTGTTAATTTTTGCACTTGCGTCTGCCATGTAATCACTGAAACAAACTCTTCAACAAGATATCACCAATTGCTCTATTCGTGGATGAAAAAAATTATTGTTCTATATTTAGTTCAGTGTGTCTTACTAATTTACACCTTTAAGGAGTAAGATTAATCCACCTGTTATGTAAATTTTACATTTCCCTGTCATTTTTGACATGACATATTTTCAATAATAAATTCATGAACTTAATTGCAGTGATATATCTTGCCACTGTATCCAACCCAACTCAACCCAAGGGTTTAAATCATGCTTCCTGCTTCCAGGTGTTTGATCTGTTCTAATATTTAACCTATCCAGGTAATTTGTTGTTCTAGACTTTTTGATTTGATTCCCAAATAATCGCATCTTTCCCCATTTCTCACCTGATTTCTACTCCACGAGTCATCGACTTTTACGTGTTCTAACTTTTAACCCACCCAGATATTACTGTAATCACATACAATAGCTTCCAATCCTAATGGTTTAAATCATGCTTCCCACCCGTCCTCCAAGTTTTCTTGTTTTAATCTTTATCGTAGGTTTGTTTACTTTTTGTCCAAAGTACTTTTTTATTGTGTTATGGTCCTGGTCTAAATTTGAAAGAAACAATAATTGAAAGTGCCAAATACAAGACACCAACCAAAACTTTTAGACAGCATTGATTTACAGCAAATGTACAGCGTAGACGCGCAGTTCGAAAAAAGGCCATGTCATATCTAATAATTGTCTACTAAAAAATGTGTACAATAATCTGACATCATTGATCATAAGGAATGTTTATATTACGAACCATTAAATAATTTTGGATTTACGAAAAATTACGAAATCTCGTCTTATTACCAAGAATTTTGAGAAGTACAGTCGAATGCAAAAAAAAGTAGACACGAAATTTTCGGCTGCTTGAACAAACTTGCTTGATAATAGCAATGTCATGTAAACGTCAGTATTATCATTTCAATGACATTTTAATGAACTGGTGTGCCGTAAGCGTAGGTACCCCCAATTAGAGCCCCGAACCACCGTTACTGAATAAATAAATCAAATATCACGTGGATTAAGAAAACTTACTGAGAAAATTCAAGTTTTATTGGAATAAAGAAACTTCGTTTTAAAATGAATGTCAACTTTGAAAGATTGTCAAATTTTGAAGGAAAAGGGGATTTTAAAAAGCCACATTTATACCACAACAATTTGAGGAAAATCAATTACAGGAGACTGTTTTTGTCTACTTTTTTTGCATTCGACTGTACATAACATACGAATCCAACCGAATCCAATCCAATCCGAATAGTTGGAGTCATGGTTTACACCCCTTCCAGACCTTCTATTTGTTTTAATCGTTAACATATCAAAGTAGTTTGTTTGCTCATTTTTTCAACCCACTTTTGCATTGAATTTTTGAAACAGACGAATTTTGACTTGATCATAAATTGCCCGAATCCCAATGGTTAAATAATTATTTGTACCCTTTGCTGGAATACTTCCTGATGTAATGTTTAACCTATCAAGGTAGTTTGTTTTTTTTTCAAACCATTTTGTATTGAAATTTTGATACCTACTCCAATCTTTAACTTATCCAGGTCGTTAGTTTCTTTTCTCGAAAAATGTATTAAACTTTTTATATAAAGACATTTGAGTCTGACCACATATGGAAATGGACACCAGACTTGCTAATAGACCGTCCAGTGAAACGGGTCTTCCAAGGATAATTCCAAAAAGTTCCAACTGCGTAAACGCAAATGAATTTGGTACACAAGGTGCATATGGCAATTTTTTGTAATTTCAATCATTGATAAAAAATTTTATGAAGCATCGATTTTCACGAAATTAAAAACATTGCAGGTATAACATTGTACGAGGATTACTTCAAACAAATTCGACCGGGACTATGAAAGGGCGAGGCCCATTGCCATTTCCCACGAAAGACATAAATTTGAAAAATATAATATATACGCGGTAATAATGACAGTGGTTCATTTTTAATCACAGCTACGTGCAAGAGAGAGTTTCTGTTGGCAGTGTGTCGTTGGGAGTGATTGGCTCGCGTCAAGAAATGTTGATGGCGCCACATGTACTACTATTTCAACAACTAAGGTTTTCGATATTCTCTTTGATGATGTGAAATAACACCCAAACAACATTGTCTAGAGATTCAGCAGGTTGTCTTTATGCACATGTTCCATTAATGTTTTTTATGACATGATATATTTTCAAAAAGAGATAAATATTAATTACTAACAACAAATAAATTCTGAAAACTACGAAGAAAGAACTATTAACAAAATATTAAAATTATAAAAAAATATGCAATAACTATGGATGCATTTATAAAGTTTTTAGACAATGAAAAATAAATTCTAAAGCAGTTCAAGGAAAGAAATAAAAAGAAAAAATAATTTTCGTGAAAGTATAATTGAATTTTATTGTCGACTCTTTTTTTTTGTTTTCGCTTCACTTAAATACCGTATCATAAAATAATTTATATTCATAATATGTAAGTCGTAAGGACTAGTCTATCCTGTATTTACGAGTTGTATTAACAACTCCGTTGACATTATTGAAAAGTATAAAACTTCCCTCGTAATGTACAAAGTGATATGATTTAAATTAATACCAAGAAAACAAAAAAAATATTTACGTTTACTATATTTCTCAAATATGTTATATTGTGCGTATTAATGGTAAGTTTACATATTTAATCTTGCTGCCAATTGAAATAATTACATTTCTGGTTCTCGAGATAAAAGTGGTAAATTATTCCATAGTACCTACGCTTTATGTATCTCAAAGTGCGCATCTGTTGAAATGACATGGCATTAAACAACCTATAATGTTATATTTACGCAGGGTAATTCAGGAAATGCATCGTCACGTAACCCCTACGCCTAATCGATCGTCGAAATCTCCCCGCATCGCGCCCGGCTCGGGCCGATGCCGAAAACCAAGATAACTCAAGTCTGGATCGCAACTTTTCAACAATTTTGTGAATGTACTTCCACACACTATTTCATTTAGATGAAATAGAGTAACGGCGGATCATGAAAGTATTGAGCGAGCGAACACGCAATACTCCAATAGTCGACTGCAACTACGGCAGCATGTAGTGGGGGACCCTCAAACCGTGGGGGCAGCACTCAGTAGCCAGCTATTCCTACAGAAAGATTCTGTTGTCTGTTATATAGAACGCCAAACAAGCGATTTTTCTACCGTTTGCAAATTAACAGGCGATTTTCGACCGGTTTAGATCGATCAGTGAGTATGGGTGGTTGATTTTTTCGACGTGTGGTGGGCTGAGTGTGCACGCACCTTTGGTTTCAGGTGATGAAGTGATCTGGGTTAGGATAGAAACCCTTCGGCGATTTTCTTCGGATTCATTTTCAGACATTGGGGATATTTAGCCGAAAATGTACAAGTTATTAGGGGGATTCGCCTCGTATTTAAAATACCAAGACATCACGACGGACTGTGCCATATTCAGGTTACACAATATATTCACGACTGTGCTTCTATTCGCGTGTAGTGTTGTGATTACTGCCACTCAATACGTCGGCAATCCCATACAATGTCTCGTCGAGGGTGTACCAAAACATGTGGTCAACACGTTCTGCTGGATTTCGTCCACCTTCACCATGCCGGAAGCTTTCAGGAGACAGGTAACAGCTGACCTATGAACTCGAACAACGGTACTAAAGATGCGGTGGGTGTAACACGTGACCGCGCACGTTTTTTTCCAATTGGCAAATTTCGATACCGCTTTTTTACATAACCTGCAACCATTAATCTATCGACGTTATTGATTTTATTTAAATATACAAATTCATTTTTTTAAATCTATGAATCACATTTAAAAAAAACTATGATTTAATTTATTTTTTAGTCGACTTATTTTCAGTCGTTGTTATTAGGAAGGTTTAACATTGCTTTAATTGTTTTAAAAGCTGCATTTGACGTCCGATAAAATACGTTACGCCACATTAGATTCCAGTGGCGTGTACTTGTCACTTATTTTCACCTTGTTATAAGTTACTAGCGATCGATATATGTATTACGTCACTTATGTTTCATCATTAATGCGTCTATATATATCTTCCCAATGTGTAAACTTTATATACTTTGATGCTACGTTATGTTATGTATAATTAATGCTGTTCACCGGCGATTATTCTTGGTAACTGTGAGATGTTCGATATGGATAAACAAACCAAGGCTGAATGTTACGATACATCACGAAAGTAAATTAGAACGAGATTGCAGGAAATCCATTTTATTTCTACTGTGTAGTAGGTACACACACATTATAAACATGATGTGTGTATTTATGGTATGTAATATAAAATTGTATATGAAAACTAATGAAGCGTAAATTGATAATTTCCCTTCGTTGTGCTTTTATTACATTTTCACAATAAGGAAGTAGTATAGCATTGTTCCAGAAGAGCTGGATGGGCGTTGCTATCGGTTATAATATATGATACATTCACATTTTTAATCTAATTCATAATAATACGCTTCACAGTAAGAATAACATAACATTCATTTAACAATTCATTCACTGAAAGATCTAAATTGCATTAGTAATTATGTAATAATGTTTGCAATATGCACTAACATGCTTTCGTACCATCTCGGTGATGTCCAGGTTAGGTGCACGATTTATGGAACACGTTTATTTTTTCTTTCATCGTATTTCATTATACCCATTCAAATATTCTGTATAATGTATGTTCTGTATAAGTTAATGCGACTTTATATGCAATCAAATTTATTCAAGTTATTTCAGAAAGTAAGCAGCAACAACGCTCGTTACTTTAAATACAAATATAAGTAAATAAACAATTGCTAATTCCCAATTAATAATTCTTCTTAACGCATGCGATGTCGCTTTCAATTAAACGCCTACAATTGGAAACTACATTTTTAACATGCATATTTCTAGTAAGCTACTGTGAACAACACCACATCCGGTCCCGACTGATATTTTAAACAAACACAGGCAGCGCTTCGGTTCGATCCATTTCAACAACGTGGCCACTGTCGTACATATTGAAACAACTTTATACATTTATTACACTTTTCTCAACGCGTTACTTGTTTTTGGTTTTGGTTTTTGGTTTTTAGCGAAAATGATTAACCGTCCCTTTTTGAGAAGGTTTCCATAAAGTGTGTGAATTGTCCTTTAAGCAAAATTGATATTACAAAATGTTTAAATATTAGTTGTTTCAGCAACAACTGGAGAGGGTTTCGCAATGTTCAATGTCTTAATTGATTTTTCCATTTCCAAGTTTTGAAGCTCGTCCAACTACAGTTACCAAACTTTGTTTATGTCTCATGTAATATTCAACAAATTACCACATAATGTAAATGTTCAAAATTTGCAGCTTAATTTCACATTTATGGCTTCAATGTATGCTTTTTTGTGGTTTTAAAAATAAAGCTCACTGAATTATACATAAATGATATCAACAACAACCATTCATTGAGTTATGTCTGCGTCTGTCACACCAATTGGGATTAAGACGATTATGAAATTTGCAAAAAATGTCTCAGTCAAGTTTATGAAATTATTCTTCTATAACTAGATAAATAATATTAGTCAGTTCTTCAGGAAATGTAATGTGTAGTTCAGATTGGTCTCGTTCTTGAAAACAGGATATTGGCAATTTGCAAGTTCCTGCAATTTTAGCAAATTTATATCGTGTATAGGGAAACTATTAAAAATTATGATGAAAGAATACAGAGAAACGTTTATCAATTATTATATCAATTATTTGCAAAAATGTCTTTCATGAGCTCGGATTCAGTATTCAGTAATTAGTAGATGAATATGTATTCCTAGGTAACATCATATTTCCTTAACTTAACTGTATTTTATTAAACCAATATGGGACTAGGGACAATTTATGAGAATGCAAAAATTATGTTAAAAGTTTTGAATTTTAATTTCAGTGCCATTATATGTAATACGCTATTAATTTTGGACGACATCTATTTGTTTTCTGTAAAGAATGATATGTCTCTTTCTTATCATTATCATCAACTTTATAATATTTTATAGTATAGAGTCCAGATGTTTTTCATTTTAAACAGTGTTCAATTCTTCCCTTATTCGAGCGTTGGTTAAACAAGACGAAAATTAACTAAATTTATAAGGTTAAAGATTCAATATAACTATTGTAGTTTACGACAAATCAAAGAATGAACACTTTTTGTTTATGACACTCGAAATAATTTGTAATCAAAATATAAGTGGAGAATTATTGAAGTAGTTTGTAATTATCAATCGATAAGACAGAACTGGAACATCACATGAAAGCTCGCACTCCAGAGAGTTCATCCAAGTACTCACAAGCAAGTCTCATATATATGTAACACATATGGGAGCTGCAAGAAATGTCAAATGTAAATATTAAAAATTAAATTATTTACAGTACGAAATAAAATAAATAACGACATTCGTCCGTGAACTCTTTTAACAGTACACGTTTCGACTTTCAAGACTCGGCTCCTTCGTCGCCTCGTCCTTAAACGTCTCACTTGTACTGTTAAATATGAGTTCCCGGACTTGTAACGTCAATCAGTATTGAAGATCCAGTAATTAGCACATTCATAGTACAGTAAAATCTAATATAGCATCCAAATGAGAACCAAAAATTGATTGTCGTTTGTCAAAACTAATAATCAATGTTTGCAATCCAATATATTTAAATTTCAATTAAAAATATTAATATTTCGAACTTTTTTTTACAGCGTAACGTAGATGAAACGAAATATACAAGATATTTTTTTTCTTTGTAAATTCGGAAACTATGTTAGACCAAATGTCTAAACGAACTACAGGAGCAGCAAATTTTCCAATAATTTAAGCAATTATGTATTGCTGCAAATCAGCGAGATCCACTTGAATGAAGCACGCTATATCTAAAATCAGATTATCATAAATTCCTTTTAACTTCACTAATAAGCGAGTGAGCATGCTGTGGGTGGATCTTCATTTACAGAGATTTTCAATATATTGATGTAACAATTGTAAAACTGCGGACAGGTTATCTAGTTCTTTTAGCTGTGGTATATTATTTTTTGGTGTGTTGGGCTGAAGCTGGCTAGTGGAATATGATATATTTTTTTAAATCATTTGCCATAATTATTCCCTGTAAGAGAATTTGTTGTTTGCAATATCACCAAAAGAACTATGCACCATAAAAAATACACCAATAAAATGTTGGCTAAAAATAATTAATTATTAAGAATTATCATGAAAACGTTCATTTTGCTAAAAAGTTTTGACAACTAAATTAAATGATTGATGGCAAATGTTGCGTTTGAAATGAGCTGTTTGTACTGAGTTGTTTGTAACCGCTTGATGGCCTGACAAGCCGAAACAATTGTCGCCTTACATTAAATATTTTGTGAACATTAAACCAAGTGTTTTCATTACTACTCGATATTTATTTATTTACTCTCTCATACTTAACGTCTGAGAAAGTATATAAATCGTGAACATTTTAATAATTATGAAACTTTAAACTGATTTGTATATAGCGACGAAGAAATAAAACCTTGAAAAAGTATTCCTGTAAAAGTTAAAGATATTTTAAACAACTTTATTAGAAAAGTTCTTTCGAAAAATGCAGTATAAGAAAGTTCAGTGCGGACCACTGCAGATTTTTTAGTTTACCGATGGTAACTATGTATATATAAAAAATATGCCGTTTTTAAGCGAATTTAGTGCCTTCTAGAGAGAGAGAAATTTACAAATATTCGAACGTCAATAATGATGATATTTCGTCACACAATTCAATGTGTGTAGAAATGGCGTTGGGTTGGCTAAGGTAAAAGTACTTTCACCTTAAAATTAGTCGGTATATAGTGAATTCCGTCACAAAATTTCATCATTCCTTGACTTCTGACGAAGAAAGAACGGGATTTTTTTATTTCAATCTAACGAACGTTTGGAGAAAAAATGTTCATTTTATTCGAAGTAATAATATTTTTGTGGTTCGTTTTTATTTGTTCGTCACCCAACAACATTCTAAATGTATTAATAACCATTTTTATTGCCTATAATATTTTTAGAAGGTTGTATATTAATTTACAAGAACAATACTAGCTGTTGTTTTGATAAAATTAGTAATGTAGTGCTGTTCTTACACAACCTTAAAGTTATAATAAATTTTAAATTGCTTACTACGAATTTCGTTTTAATGCGACGACAGTTAAACTGCATCAAATCAAAACGTAAATTATAATAAACTACTGGTGGCGTAAACAACAGATTAGAAAATGTTATCGTTGGCAGTGAAGTAGAAATAATGAAATTAGTTAGTAATAAAAATAGTTGAAATAAATGGCATAGATTCGCCTTCAAGCAGCATTATAAAACAACGGTTTAATATTGGATTTCAATGACATCAAATGAAATGAATAATAAATTTGTGATGAGTTGACCTTTTCGGTCAAATGCATCGTTTAATCTCTGTGAAACTGTACCCAGTGTTTATTTTATAGTTTAAGTTAGCACAAACAGTCTGAGCGAAAGAGTAATTCGAATATGTTTTATTGTAGATTAAACTTATCCCGTGCTAGTCATTTATGTACAATAATAACTTTCATTCGAAGAGATCTTAATTTGATATTTTATTTCCTTGCACTTGCTCATACTTTTTGTTCATATATATTTTTATTAGTTTTCACTTGATATTATTGTCCTCATATCTGTGCTTTTCATATTCGTTGTATTTTTCCTGTCACAACCTTGATCGTCTATATTTTTTATATTGTATTTAATACTCATGTATTCCCAGTTATGATTATATTTGTTTAATTACATTTCATTTATTACAGATTATTATTTTTATTCCATTTATTTAACGTTCCCGGTTTGCATGATTTGTTTTCGTTTGACAATCATTTATTTATTTGGTTGCATTTAGTTCTATTCATTCTTGCACGACTGAATAATCAACTGAAGCGATAACAGAGATAACTTTGATTATTGTATATTTGTTTTATTTATTTTGTATTCGTTTTTTCATGTTGTAATTTCTCGTTTCCCCGTTTTGTGCAATAGCAGAATAAGGAAATGCAATTATATTTGATTTAGAATACTTATCTCACTTTCGTTCTTGTACTTGCATGTTTGGTTGGACACCGTGAATGTCCTTTGAATTTTATGCATCATGAAAACCAGGTCAACTTCACAGTCTCTTTGTCAATGGTAATTTAGTTTGATAAATGTGTCCTTAATAACCTCACAATTCAATGTAAATTTAATCTACATAAATTTTAAATTAATGAGAATGACAATAGCTATTCAGGTTTTAAGTGTGAGATATATATCCTTTTGTATTTGATATGAACGATTTTTTTATGCAAGAAAGTTCACCCAGAATTGGAACATAACATTTTCGTTGTTATTTATTTAGTTTCGCTTTTATTTCCAGTCTACGTTTTACTTCTACTGTATATTTTTCAATATCTTTTGTTGTTGTGTGTTATTATTGTCTGTTTCATTTTTGTTAAAGGAACAAGTTATCGACTTGATAGTTTAGGTATTTTTAAATTAAGGGAAAGTAACACTTTACAAATAAAAGGTTTTAAATAGCAATATCTTTAACTTCTGTAAGAATATTGTTTTCGATAACGAGCACCGTTTTAGAGATATGGAAAAATGTCATAAGAGTAAACTATTACTTCCGGTTAAGATATTGCTTTCAAAAGGACGTCTTCGACAGACACACAGCCACATTTTGTATCTTTTCTATTCAATTTATATATTTATCGTATTTTGCATTCAGTGTATTATTAACGCTGTGTTATGTTTTTTATTAATATTTTAATTTTCTTTTCCTTTTGTTATTATTGTATTTCAATACTTCATTTCGTTTCATTTTGGTATTAATTTAATTTCGTTTGTTCGCGCGATACAGTCCATATACAAAAACCACTCAAGCTATTGCAAAATTAGAAAGGCACTAATAAGTTTCAAAATTGCCCTTAGCCAAATATCGACGTGACATTAAAACTTTCTAACAATGTCTTGAATGCAGCTACTTATCCTGTGGCACATTTTTTTTTAAATTCTACCTTGAGTTCAGGTTGTTCTTTCAGATATTGTCTTAGCTGTATTTGTACATCGTATCACTTTTCACTGACCTAATTTCTTCTTTAGAATAACTAACGCTTTCTAAATGGTGCAGCGAAATCACACAAGAAAATTAAAATCCCACGTAGTTTATATATGTGTGTAAATAATAGATGTATCAGTTTTTCATTTACGATTGTAATGAAACTTTTTATTTTTATTTATTTTGTTATATTGACATAACAAATTAAGCTAGGGCCAATATGAAATATTCAATCAATATCACATTTTTTTTACGTATTCGTTGCCCTTGTTGAGAAACTATAACATTACAATTATCCGAACGGACAACGTCGAATCAGAGAGCTTTAAAAATACAACACACCATCATATTATTGCATTCCAGTTGCGTACATGTATAATTTCGTGGCTGGTTATTTTTTCAACTCCATGTCCTAATTATAGGTTACCATTTCTATCTCACAAAATAATTACAGCGTTTGTTCTGTTTCTCGAAAGATCGGGAAAGAGGTGCCCCATCCCGGCATTGGCAACGATTTTGGTGATGAAGGGGCCCAGAAATACTACACGTACTACCAATGGGTTTGCTTCGTTTTGTTCTTCCAGGTAAGCGGTTTTTAATTCGCGTTTAATTTTATGTTATGATGCGCGGAGATTCAAAATGCGAACAGAATTTCTAACGAAATACTAAACGAGGTATCTCGGA
The DNA here is from genome assembly GCA_959613385.1 of Geotrupes spiniger. NCBI lineage: Eukaryota > Metazoa > Arthropoda > Insecta > Coleoptera > Geotrupidae > Geotrupes > Geotrupes spiniger. Next base: position 8,280,888 of record OY390737.1, on the reverse strand, counting down.
AATGTATCGCTTCGTTCTCAATGTACATTAAAATCGTGAATCAGTTTGTATTAGTCACCTCGACCCACGCGTAATATACTGTTCGCGTGGGCGTTCAGTATAAAAGAATTTCTCTTAAATAAGTTTGGTTGTTGTATACGGCCATTATTTTATCTTAATCAAATAATCTAGTATAGAAAAAATATATTGAAAGTGATTATTTCGCTTTGCCAAAAAAATCCTTAACGACGAATGTGCGAAATAGAATTCATTTAACAAGGACACAAATCACATAAATGACAATATCAACATTTTAAAGTCGAACGTTGTTTGTCGAGGACAACGAAAAATTTTAATGGCGCAATCTATATTTGCAAGAATAATCGTGGGTCACATAAAACATCCGAGAGACTAATTAGTAAAATAGTTTGGCCCACGATCTTACACAATGAAATTAATAAGGCGATAATTGTACATAAATCGTTGGTTCGATATTTAACATCTGATGATGAGTCAACAAACGAGCAAATTATTAAAGAATAGCTGTGAGATTTAGATGTACATACATCTGAGGATATCTGTTGTATAATGTAGGCGAGATGATTTAAAAATTTATCAAATATCTCGTGTTGAAATAGCTGATATTTTAACATTATGAATATACGAATAAGATACCCCATCCTCTTATATTGTATTCTCTAGGATTACGTATATTTTTCAGTTGTGATAAAATATACTTAAATAAATAAATATACTTCGTAAACTGAGAGAGAGAAAACCTCCATCGTCAGTTACAGGCAATGGTTGAGGTATTTGAACACACAAATGATAGAAATAACCAATAGAAGGCGATTACAGAGAAGAAGAATATAATGAGGACGAAAACAGCAAAATATGAACGAAAGTTCGGGATATATTTGTAAAATATACGAGAATCGGAATTCGGAATCAACTGTGTGTTTTTCAGAAACTGCACTTATTTTTGGCGCTAATTTACTAAACGATTTCTAGTTGTGTCAAAAGCCAATGACCATGCGTCGAGAAAAGAAAATGGGAAACGAATGACACCTTGCCTGGGAAAAATTACATTCCACAGCATCTGGTCTCATCCATAGATACCCAAATCATCTGTCACTTACCCTCAGATTTTTTCCATTGTCCTTGGAAAGTAAGACAAATGTAGGACAATACAATACAAATTAAGAAATAGTAAATAGTACAAATTGTCTAGTAGGACATACATTGGACACACGGATTGCGAAAGCCGGAGAGTAACATCGGAGTGACGACCAGTTGCAGACGAGACCAATAACATACATAGAATATACCACGATCATCAATACAACAACCTATGGGCTCTCCAAGAGGATAAATCATGAAAAACATTAACATTAATATTAACTCCAACCGTTTTAACTTCCATATATCACTTTGATATTCGCACTATTTTTCCTCAATGTATAATCTGAAGAATAATTTACGGCGAGGAGTCGGGAAATTAAGGTGGAAACAAAATGAAAAAAAAAAATGTATAAACATAGGACATTAGCATTAAAAACGTAAATAAAAGAAGAAAAACTAAACAAATTTCTCATCTAGCATAGGTTAGATATTGTGATCAGAGCTTTTGAAGGTATTGACGACCTCGTTATATACAAGTCTTCGCTGAAACACATGTCTCACATTTCAATGTGGTGTGTGACGTACAATAGGACATTCGAGGCGCGAATTATTGTACAAAATATCAAATGTTATTTGATATTAATACTTGGGTAGGGAGTGTGTAGATATAGCAGATCGAAAATATGCATAGAAAGAAAAAAGAGTGTACAATGAGAAAAAATTCAATTGAGGAAAAATTTCAGGATAAGGAAATCCGAGCATTTTACCAAGAAACTAAAAAGACAAAAAAAGGTTACCGCAGAAGAAATAACAAATTTAAAGCCAGGAAGGAGTCTTACTGAGTGAACTGACGCAAACAAAAGTGGACGAAAAACTTTGATAAAGACGAAGAAGGAAGTTTACAATGACAGAGTGGAAGAAGCAGACGTAGAAGTACCAACGGAAGATGCAGTCACGGTGCATCAGCAGAAATAATTAATGCAGAAGTTCACTTAACTGAATGAATATATGAGCTTATAAAACTAGTATGGGAGAACAAATGTCTGAAGATTAGACAAGAGCGCAGATGTATAGAAATGTGACAAATCTTTATGAGCAAACTATAGAGGTATTGTATTAATGGACACAACTTATAAAGTATTGTTAAATCTTATTAAGGAATGTTACAGAAGGTGTCCTGGGGGAATATCAGGCAGGATTCAGGAGAAACAGATCGGTAAATTATCACAATTTTACTGTAAAGGCAATCCAAACAACCTGCTACGAATAAAAATATGCAACTGCTATCCATTGATTTCAAACAAGTACTTGTACAACACAATGAGAAGACTACAAATACCCTGAAAAAAGACTAACAATTAAGACACTGAACAAAATTAAAAGCTATGACAACGTCACCCTCTCTCTACCGTAGTCCTCATCCTGGTTTTGGAAAGCATAAAGAAGCGGTCAATTAAAAATATAAGGGACAATATACAACAACGAGCTAACAAAGTGCTATACTATATATAATAAACCAACAGAAAAGAAAATACTTGGTAGGGTAACAGTAGGGAATATGAGTCAGGCCAGGTAAATATTTTTATACTTGGGAGTCATGATAAACGAAAATGGACCTGAGGAGCAGGAAATAAAAGTCAGAATTGCGAAAGGTAACAAGAAGTACGGAATGCTGAAAAAAGTAGTGAAATCAAAGAATACGTCAAGAAGAATGAAGATAAGAATATAAAAGACGGCCAACCGTGACATATGCCTGTGAGGCATGGTCACGAAAGAAAGCAGATGAGGATGCATTTAATAGATGGGGAAGCGTATATAGCTCTTAGTAGTTTTCTAATAGCTATATACGGTGGAATAAATACAGAAGAAGAACAAATAAGGAACTAGACATTATGTAGGAAGAAGGGAAGATAATATCCGTCATAATAGCCCACGACTAAGTGTGAAAGGGCATATAGAAAGAATTGCCAGAAATAGATTACCAAGAACGGTCTTTAACAGAGCCCCAATTGTGTAAAGGAGAAAAGGAAGACCACGGAAGAGATTGTGGGAATGTGTAGAGCAAGATTAGTTAGAGCGTTTGGTCAGGTCGTTCTGATAGTTTGGTAGTAATCAGTAATTTACCCGGTGATGTCTGGAGTGCGTAACAGGCCAGTAGTCATGAGTTGTAAGTGATTTCTTTCCAATCGTTTGTCTTTTAATAAATACCATAATGGAAACAATAGTTTTGCTATTATATGCAATAGATGATGATAAATAGACATAAAAATTGGTCTGAGCAAAAATATAATTATTGAAAAGTGATTTTTTGAAGCAGTGAAACGCATTAGAAATATTGATAGTCCACTGACGAATACCTTGACAAAGATACAAGAGTATTGGGAAGCACCATGACTGCATTCCAAGGGTTGGAATAATTGTTAAAATCGGTGAAAGAAGGATATATATTGAAAATTTGACACTTTAAACAAATAGATTACCTATATATTTTCAACGTATTACATCATTACAGTTAACACTAGCGGAAAAAATAATGAAGTGCGTAGCATTGCCAGAATTCATTAATATTTTTTTCCTTCTATAAACACACTACCTATATACTTTTTACAATTTTCTACATCTTCAATTAATTTAAGACAAACGCCTGGTATGGCATGGCCTAATATCCAAAATTTGTTAATTTTAAAGTAAGGAAGTTGGATCTACAATTTCCTACAAGATCTTCACAGTGGATTTTAGTATAACCTTTTTCAAAATTCAAAACCACGGTCTACAATAAAATTAAATATTTAAGAAAATTATTAGAAAATAATCAATGAAACATTTCAAGTTAAAACGTATTTGTATTTTTATGTTTTATTCGTATATGTAAGTGGTAAGATAAAGTGCGCTCATAAATCAACGTGCCTCACGTTGATGATACATTTTTTTTTGTAGGGATTGGCTTGCTACTTGCCCAAATTTCTATGGGATTCCTTCGAAGGAAAACTGATGCGAACTCTGGTCATGGGTCTAAACGTCGGCGTGTGTCACCCAGAAGAAAAGACCGCGAAGAAAAAAGTCATATTGGATTATCTCATGACACATATCAAGGTGCGTAGACAATATTCCACATTCATTACGACTTATGATCATTCGATGTGTCAGACATTTCCGTTCTGGTCCTATTAATAATTTCCGCGTAGCGGAGTCAGCAACCACACTCTTTTTATAAAATGTGTTTTTAAGTGGTGAACAGACGCCCGTGTTAAATTGAATAATGCATTACGTTGGACTGACGTTGATTCATTGTGCTCGCGTTAATATGAAAATAACGTGCATGCATTCAGAGATCGGTTTCAAACTCAGCTGGAGATCGAAATGAATTGCGGAGTACATGAAGTCGACGGAAAAATCTGGTACCTCCTACCATTCTGTAATTACGTGGAAGTGTTGTTAGGGTGATTTATGTACTGTTTGGTACGGCTGGAATTTTTGTAACGTCGCTGTGCCTGTATTTTAGAAAATTGTATACAATTATTTAAACCATTACTTTGCCATTTTTACGTCTTCCCCGATAGTGCTTTATAGTATAAATTAATCAAATAATGTATTACATGTGAAATTAATTGAAAACTGATGATGAATTGATTGTAATCAGGAATGTTGACAAGAGGAAAAACCAGAAATATGCAAGTATTAAAATTAATGCACTTGAACAAGTTTAAATTACATAACTAATTGTTAAAAAGAGAAAGACATCTTCGCGTAAAGAATACCAACCAATTACTATAATTATGAATGGAAATTTTACATTGGCATGCAATTGCAGGTTGCTGAATGTTCAAATGGCGTACAAATCATCGTGTAATAGCATTGAACTGCAAGGATCGCCATTAAAACAATCATAAATTGCGAGTTCAGAATGCACGACGTAAAATGAATACTGTAACAAAAAGTAATGAGATCAAGTTATTTTTTTCATTGTTTTTTTTCCGGTTGGTTTTAATGAACTCCTGTAAGCTGCACAAGGAAGTGCTCATAGGTTGGGGGTCTTTCTGCTGCAACACGCTATGTTATAAACTACTGAAATTTTATCTTGATTCATTCTGATCCTGGTGAGCAATTAAATCTTCTGGTGCTCTCATTATAAGACTGATATTAATTGAAAATGATTATCGAATTATCGAATCGTCGTTTACATTACAAAAACAGGCTCTGAGGCGATATTCGTTTAGTCCACCCTTACTTATACAGTATTTTTAACATACTACATACATATAATCTTTCAAATGGTCCTGTTTTTCTGCAACTATAACAATTTGTTTAAAAAAACAGAGGATCACAAGGAAATCCTTCACAGCTTCGCACCTCTATCCTAACCCATGATCAATTAGTATGTAAGCGTTCATCTGTTCCTGTCTGCTGTCACCATACACTAACAAGTATATTTTTTTTAGCTGAGTAATACACGATGCAAGTTAATTGTATAAGAATTAATTGGGTTTAGCTATAAGACTTCAATGTGTAATTATTTGCAGTTGGTTCTTGTGTGTGGAAGTTACGTCATTGATGAATATATTAGTAGTCCCCACTGCCACAATTTACAATTTGTTTGCCATAAAAGTGCAAGCACATAAACACGTATCATAAATTGTACGGATTATACCACAAGTTGAATGTCTGATGTCACATTTACTTTGCATAATGAGTAACGAGTTAGTGAAAATGTTTCCCACAATCAACAAATGGGCACTTCAATGTGCCACTGTGGCGATTCGTTGAAATTTTACAGGAAATATGACAAATACAATAGGAAAAATTACACGCCTAACGCATTCTGACTAAAATTTATTTTTGTTTGTTCAACCTTCTGTAACTACTAACTGCAAATCGATTTTAAATTATGAGTAATTGGAAAACAATTTTCGCAAATTGGCCATTTAGAGTTAGTTGGCGAACTCGTTCATTTATAGTTACAATTATTATCACTCGTCAAGTTTTACATGCTGTAAATAATAATCCAATGTAATTTTTAAATAAAAGAAATCTATTTGTGATAACATTGTATGCATGTGCTTTTTTACATTGTAACGGAACGACGTAATACAATGGAAGTAATTTGGTTTGCAAATTTTATGACGTATGCGTAGTATGTTCAGAACGGAAAGAGAAGAATTTTTGTTTGTTGTTATCTGAGTATGATTAATTAAATTCATATTAAAATAACATGCCGATAGTGTTTGGAATTTTTACGTTTATTTTATTAATGTCTAGAAGATAATTACTTAATTTATTGTTGATCCTTGACATTCTACCAAAACACATTTATGTGAATATTTGTTTTATTTTCACTTTTCCTTTTTTGTATACATATCCATTTGGGTTTTCGTGCTCGCTGGTCTACTTTATCCTCTACATTTAATACAACATTTTATTTAATGAATATACGTTTACCATCTTTCTTACTACCAATTAAATCTAAAGCCAGTTAGTTTTTCACTGTTCACTGTTCTCCTTCTACATTTTCTTTAGTTTATATTTTCACTCAAATTTTGTGTTCTTATGCCTTTTTCCACCAAACAATTTTTATTTTCTTTGCAGTAAGGGGGTTATGCTGGGAAAATTAAAAATACGTTTTAGTGTGTGACAAATTTTCATATAATTGTTATTGAAAAAAGTGTGGGCTGTAAAATAAAATAAAATCAATATAATTGCTGAAAGTGTGAGGAGTCCAGTCAAATGTAGTTAGGAGTTGTTGCAGCTGTTAGTTTTATAGCATTTTTTGTGTCATCTGGGTAGTGGTCGTTAGATTTTCGTAGGTTTCAATTTCTAAAAAATATTGAAGAAAGCTCGTCGAAAGTCGTCAAACAACGATACTGGTTTTTATTTTCAACTAACTTCGGCATTGGTCTACCAGAAGATATTATTATTGTGAATCATATTAGCAGAAGAAAAAATGTCTTTATCTTAGATTCGCATTTCTATATACGTTAACATGCAGTTGTATTCATGTTATTGATTCAGGTTGAGATAAAAATAAAAAAACGTGTTAAAATGGTTTGTCAGTTGCTATCTGAATACTTCATTTAAAAATTTAGCTCTTCGATTTTACTTTCTCAAGAATTCCATTTCTAAGATTTTCAGTTCCATATTTATGTCAAAATAATTGTTACATTCATTATTTTAATTTCTTTGGGGATTTTTTTCCCTGGTACTGGCAAATACGATCCCCTAAACTAGAAACTGGAAACGCTCAGTCTAACAGTAGATTTTAAGTATTTGTGATCTCCGTTTTATATATATTTCTATATACTTTTTTTTATATTATGTGGTGAATAACTGTTCTTGAATTCCTCTATCTTTTCTAAATCAACCATATGTCTCCACCAGCTGTTCTCTAATGTCCTTGCATTCAATTTTCTGTCTGATATTCTCTCTTGTTTGTTACTGTTGTTTTTTTGTCAACAATTTTGCTGACTCACGACGTAGTGATCACTATTTTCCTCCTCATTTTTATTTTAAGATTTATTATGCCTGTAAATGTTTCTATTTACTTGAAATGTAGTCAATTATTGATTTCTATTCTATTTCACGTTCGACTCTTCACTATGTGAATATGTGTATTGTGCTTGCATTTGGTATTTGTTATTATTAAATAATTTTCCATGCATAGCTGTATAATCTGTTTTTCGTTATCGTGTACGTAATGAATTCCGCTCAAAAAATTCTAGAAACTTAAAGTGGTATTTCGTCATTCAGTTAACCTCAAGTTTACTAATTTATTATTTATGATTTATTTGTGGACGTTGAAGATAATTTAACTGGCTACTTCGTAACTATGAAGCTCTACACTTTTAATTAAATTAATCTTTTTTGCAATCCTGTACTTTCGTATGATCTTCAACTACGTATACTTAACCATGCTTATGCTTTTCCGCCATAAACATTTCCATACATTTCATATTTTTATTAATTTTAGAGACACAACCTCTACGCAGTGAGGTACTGGGTATGCGAGGGACTTTGCCTTGTCAACATAACCCTACAGTTGTACCTGATGAACAAATTTTTCGACGGTGAATTTTTGTCTTACGGATTGAAGATAATGAATTTTTCGGAAGCGGCGCAAGAAGACCGGGTGGATCCCATGGTTTACGTTTTTCCCAGAGTGACGAAATGCACCTTTCACAAATACGGTGCGTCCGGAACCATTCAAAAACACGACAGCATGTGCATCCTTCCTCTCAACATCGTCAACGAGAAGACATACATATTCATATGGTTCTGGTTCATGTTGTTGGAAATGATGTTAGCGTTCCTGGTGGTCTACAGGATTTTCATTATACTGATGCCCAAGTTGAGACCCAGGATATTGCACGCTAAGCACAAAAATATCCCGTTGGAAATCTGCGAGGCGGTCACGAGAAAGGTGGATTTGGGCGACTGGTGGATACTTTTAATGTTGGGATCGAACATGGACCCTCTAATTTACAGGGAAATTATATCCGAATTGGCTAAGAAAATAGAGACTAATGCGAGTAATCAGCAATAATTTTTAATGAACTGTAGGTAGAAAGAATTTATTGGTTGCGTGAGTGCAACGGTTTCATGACAAGTGACCAAATGCGAGGAGATGTGCACCCATGACGCCAATGTCATTCTTTAATGTGTTGTTAATTATGTAGTAAAGGTAGTGTGACTTCTTAATGAACGTCCTCTGCAATCTCTTGTGCATATGTATACATATTTTTAAAAATTGTATTTTTTGAGATTCAATACGATTCAAACTCGATGCCAAAATCTACGAAATGTAAGATAATTATTTATAGACATTTGTAACATACATTATGCACAAATCTAATTATTAAGTAATTTTTCTGTGATCTGCCTGGCAAATTTATGCTGCCAATAAATAATAAAAAATTTGCCTTACAGCAGACTGTTTTACACATTTATAGTATATTTACATATCGTAACGTTTACTTTTTGTTATGACGACGATCGTACAAAAGATTAAGTGTTAGTGAAGTAAGTAAATCGATATAGCGATTTTATGTCTAATTTTATATGTATATTTAATAAAAATAAATAGTTTTAATATCTACTAAGCATATCTTATTTCGCATTTAGATAATTTGTTTATATTCAGGCTACCACCACGGCAAATTATGTAAAGAAGGTAAGATGTAATTTTAGATATCTGTGTACTACTGGAAGTGAGATAAAATATTGAGTATCAATTCAAATGTCAAATTGACTATGCCTGTCTACCCAGGCATAGTCAAACGTGTTATATACCTATGGTTAATATTTATTTAGGCGCTGTGGGCAATTGCTCCTGATCGACCAAATTCAAAAAATATCCAGCAATTAACAAAAATTACTTAATAATGTCAAATGTCAGAAGATATAAACGTAAAATAGTTAAAAAGTGAAAAATATAATATTGTCAAAAAATAATAGATTCTCAAAAAAAAAAAACTAATTTCAAAAAACATTCAGTTTGAAGAAATGGATTGTAAAATGCAAGCGAAAGGACTTAGATGAGCTATTGAACAATCGAGTTATTTTTATGAGAATTATGTGATTTAATATCACATTCGTGTAGTAATCAATGTACTTGTAATTTAATTATTCTCCATAATCAGAGCAAAATGTGATAATCTCAAACCTGACAGTGTAAAATTTTGGTGTAACTTAAGATTCGTTATGGTCAACCAACTAGTTCAACCCTTAGCTGACAGTAACACTGATGCACACTTTCTTATTACTTAAACTTGCAACGAAAAGCAAAGACATACATCCAATGTTGACTATAATTTAGCAGAGAAAAATCTGAATGCTGTATACTAGGCCATGTGTGTAGTAGATTGCCACATGAGCAATGCAGGAATGCTTTGTGTAATTTAAATCATAATTATGACATAGTTAATACACACATTACATGAATTAAAAAAATGTATATAGCGATTCTTCAAAATTCCCACTTTTCTAATAAAGTTGCTAGAACAGCGTCCGATATTATTAGTAACTTTTAAACTAATTTAATATTAAATTGTACAATTAAGGAAAATATGAATAACGTATGTAACAATTGTTGTGAATTATTTTTATATAAATGTTATAATGTTTTAATTAAAGCGTATATTAATAAACTAAATAATATGATAAAAACGAATTAGGTAAGAAAATAAAACGTAAGAAAATATCTCACAATTATGTATGCATTTGTATTTAATTAATCAATTCTAATTAAATTTCATAATTATTTAATGATATTCCTTTTTATGCTCTGAAGTTTCATTGTAACTCGAAACGAAACAAGAACTTTCAACAACTCATCTCAATAGATTGCGCTGTTTCCGCGCTTGCCATGCAAGTATATGGAAACTGCGATAATATCGACAAAATTAAAGCTTCATGCCGAGTTGTCAAATTGCGTTTTTCTACTCTGATCCAGATGACGCTGCGAGCACAGAAGTTTTTACACAAATTATAGAAAACTAATTTTATCATTAGTTTGCGAATTATCGTATATTGCATTAGTTCAATGAAAGTTAATGCAATACGTAATAGGTGGGGCTAAAATGTGATTGCACATTATTTCATGTTTTCAATGTATTGATAAAGATCAAATAGCAGGATGTCCAGGACCAGGAATATAATAATAATATGTGCCTTACACTAGCCTTACCAGGGTAGTGTATTTTATTTTTCTGGTATTGGTGGCATTGTCGTTTTTCCAAATTTTAGTTTTACGTTTACGTCAATTGTCAAGCTGCGAATGGGAACAATGAAGTAATGTTAAATAAATCAAGTATATGATGAAATGTACAATAATTATTATCAACGTTAACACGATTGTCAGAACGGAAAGTACCGTGGAAGTGTTAGACAGTATTATGAAGAATATATATTGCTACTTGTTTTTACTTTTAATGTCAAACTAGTATAACTTTAATTTATTCAACATTGACAAAAATCCCTAAATTAATAAAATTTTATCTCTCACGTAAAAATGAATTATGAAGTGCAAAATAGAAAAAATAGTATAAAACGCTCGTTCGGAAAGCTCTTCAAGCACTTGTTTGTTAATACACTCGCGGCTGGTGTCGGAATTTCAAACGCCTGCTTGACTCGATGCTTTCTCGAACTAGTATTTTAATATACTATTCTCCAACCATGAAGGTAATTATAGTGGTTGTGGTAAAACATAAGTAAATAAAACCACAAGTTTAATATCATATATTTAGGGGGAATTTTGATCAAAGTTGATATTTTTAATGAAATATATTTTATTTCTTTCCTATTCCTATCAGGAGTGAATGTCATTGAGGAGAAAAAAATTATTATATATTGATATAGTTTTGTGTCAAATCAAATCTGGGCTCGACTAACAGATGGTGCGACTAATAATGCACCAGATCTCCGCATTCGCCACGGCACGAATTACGTCTGGATGTCTAGCCGTTTCTTCATTAGGGGGCACTGATGTCTGGTGCACGAAAAGTTTCTCGAATGCGGGTTTGTTATAACACAGACGGAACAACGTCTGTACCAATCAATGTCTACTATCATCTGATTAATGCGTTTCGTACCGTGGACATAATGTATTTCCAGACCGCAGTATCAAACTTCTAGTTGATTACTTCGGCGCAGCAAATCCATTAAAATTATATTTTTGGTTTGTATATAGTAGAAAGTTATTATTTTCTAATCAAATAAATAAAAATTTTATTTGATTGTTAAAAATGGGTGTAGAATTTCCGCCAGGAAATTTATACATTTTTATTTCCATCCATGAAAAAGCGATACATAAACCTTTGCCCTGCCTTATTTCTTAATAACGATTTTTTTACATATATTGTGAGCATCGTCTTTGGTGATTTTCTGTTATTCGTGGACTATTAGTGGAGAAAAATGAGAGGTGATTCTAGTGGCATGGTATGGTACTTAGGATTCCCGTTGCAAGCGAGTAAGGATTCCAAGGCTGGGAAGCAAGGAAGGCTGGTGTAGTTTAGGAGTAGAGAGGTTGATGGTCATTTATTTAGGGGAATACAAGAAAGGCGGATGGATAAGGTACCGATGTGGGAAAAGAATAAGATGTGATTGTATGGATAGTTGAGAGCACCATTAAGACACATTACAATGAGGATAGTCGAGGCGAATAATAGAGATCGTAAGGTAATGGTGCAATCCACAGATTACTGTGCAGATGCTATATTATATGAGAGATTACATCAACGGGATATACATGTGCAGGAATGGACGCAGCAGTACTTGATGGGAATAAGAATTGATTGCGGCAATGAAAAGAAAGAAAATAAATATTAGACGGACGAGGAAATATGAAATGTTCTTCTTCTTAGTGAAGCAACATAGATGGAAACACAGCAATGGAAATAAAGATTTTCTTTCGGTATTGCAATTTATATAACATTACAACAATGTGGAATATGTTAAAGAAACTTTAAGTGATGGTAAATTAATAACAATTATATATATATATTTGTTATTAATTTACCATATTCAGTTTAGTTCGTACTTAATAAATTAGAAAAGCATTTTAAAAATTATTTTTAATTCGATTTGCGACTTAGTAGTTTGTACTTTAATTATTGTGGCGCATTATATAATAAAATAAGCAAAATCGAATCACCCAGTTAAATTCCTGGTGTATATTTATGTTTTTCGACTAAACCTTCCAACCTGGACAGTCTTACACAACGACGTGACTTTGACCCATTAACTTAAATACACGCAAAACACAACGAAGACGGTTTATTTATAACATTTATGCTTCTGGTTTCCACCGCCTATTCACATGTTCAATGGACGAAGCTATCATAGATAAAGTCAAGTTGTAAACTGAACAGATCTCGAGGAGCGTTTCGGGCACGTGTTCGATCCCATGCATTTAAGTGAAGATGATTTATGACCGCCGAACATAACGGAACGTCTTAATTATGTCTTGCAAGAGTACAGACATCAATCGAAAATCCTATTTTAAGTTACGCCTGCCACATTTGTTCTGGTTAAGTAAACGCGCGCTTAAAAATCTTCGTTGAACAACAGGAGGAGTAAATACGTTTATGTTCGCCTAACTGATTAAAAACGTTCACGAGCATATTGTGCTGGGTGAGTCTATCGTTATTGTTGGAGTGTGATTTGATTACTTTGAACTGACTTAAAATGGTCCCTAAAAATTTACTCAAATCATTTATATGAGAGCCTTATGTCAAAATTTTATTAAAAAAAATTTGATTTCCCTAAACCATCATTTGAATTTTGTTATCGAATCATCGCAATACATAACACCTTTTTAATTATTTACTTCGGTGATATTAATAATAAATATTCTCAAGTCAACTTTTCGGTCAAACAGATCCTAAATATTCATAATTAAAACTTATTTTATCTGACCCTGTTTTGAGCTCATTCTGTGTCTCATAATTTAATTTCCTACGGCTCCTTTTCAACTGCTATCCAAATATGCATCTCCAAATTTTTTTGGCAAAAAATAAACGTACTTGTCTTTATTACAAGTAAAATTCTTCGTCGAAAGAATTGAACAAATTCGACCCCGAAAAAAATTCTTCACAAAATCCTCAGTAGAGAATTTTGTAACCAAATTATGTCACATATTTCAAATACAAACTATGTGCATCCAAAACAAAATAAAAGGATAATTTTGAATAACGAGTCCTACCATTGAATCATTTGGACGCCGGTAGTCAAGATGCATACTTCTTGGTGAAGGGGTCAGGTGTACCGCGGAGCGGTTATGATGAGTTCGTATGCGATCCATCAGCGGAGACGGGGGACAGAACTTGCGTTCAGTTATATCGCTCTAAGTTGCCGGATATTTCCCTGGATCTAAGCGTGATTGGTACAAACTGTATGTACCAAGCAAACATTACAATAAAGCAACTGCAATGGTACAAAATTACTTGAACTTGTTATGGTAGATCTTACAAAGATAATTTATAGCGGAAAGAATTCCACTCCCCTAGCAAACACTAAACTTCAGTAACGGAACGTTTGATGTTAATTCGATCTTAATCCGTAATCAATATGGGGAATTTAATACCGAGATTTTGAAGGACATCGTTAATCACAAGCGTCTTGAACACACAGTGAAAACTAAGCAACAAAACTAGTTTAGATGGCGTCCATGTTTCAACAAGTTTGCATAGCGAATCTATTTCGATGCGCTGTAGAATTGAATTTCCATTTAATATTAGTCTAATAGATTGAGGAATTACTAATCACCATACTTTAACAGGACGTTTCAGGTATTTTCTTGTCGATATTTCTGCATTTTTCCAAATTAAATTTTAATAACAAAGTATTTCACCAAGTTTATCAACGGGTTAAAGTATCAGATATTTCGAATTTCTTAATGTTTTGGTTAATGATGCTTATCAGTAGCGCAGCTTGTTTTCGTTTATCATTTCAGATATAAATATGGCGACACACTAAAATGAGATGTTACACCATTGTTCCTATCGCCTAGAAATTACGCAGGGCTTTTTAAATCAACTGCCCTTTGTTAGTTTTTTATATTGGTATTTTCTGCGTTATCCTGCCTAGTAGTAGAACTATTAAAAACCTTGATGAACTATCAAAATATCGATCCTTGAATATGTAAGATACCACAAATACATATAAATAACTTATTTTTAAGTTTTGTTAAAAAATTTACTTGTCCTTCAAAATGCATCGCTTATGCAAAAGAAAACGTAAACCATTATACCGAGATGCTGACAGAAATCGAAACTTGTTCGAAACATTAACAAGCCTTGCCGAAACGTAAATAAATATAATATATTTAACTGTTCCACCGATGAGTAATATACCGTTGCGCACGATAATTAATATCAATTAAGACCGCAGTTCCAGAATTAAAATCTAAATTATTTTAGATAATTCCAGTGTTATGCAAACTTAAAATAAATACATCTTGAAAATTTACGGGCGGTACTATTTACAAGGAAGCAGAAATAGGCTGGAATTGCGTAAAGTGTACGTAGACGATTTATCAGTTAAATTATTTTGTAAGGCGGTATAAATCCCGAATAGATGTCTTTCGCTATTTGCAAAGCGTGTCATTAAATAGGGAAGTTTATCGACAGACAAATCGTAAACATGAAATACCGAACGAATCGTAAACTCTTTTTTAACCTTGCGTTATTTAACGCCTTCCAAAAGAAAATTTATTTTCAAAATTATTGCCACAAGACGAGTACCATTAATGTAGTTAGTTCTTTCACAGCGCACTTCTTGCTAGAGCGGCTTTGTAGGTAGCGCAGTTGTATGTCCGTTTTGTTTCATTGGCATCCGGTTTATCTTTACACTGAGATCAAAAAAAAAAGTTATTCATAGGCATCTAAGAAATGTGACTAAAATATTAACTGATCAGAAGTAGATAGTTGTATCTGATTTGTAAACAAATATAAGATTTCGGTCCCCCTTTCGTTATAACGTATATTTTTGTAAGAATATTATATTTTAAACGAACCTTACTGGTTCTATCACCGTCGACGAAGCGATGTTATAAATTAGTGCCCCGGTGTATCTCTTGGTTTGAAGTTGAGTATGCGCTTGTAGCAATGTGGCTGGCACATCTACGCATGATGGTTAGCTGCGATGACAGTGATATAACATATAGTGGAGCATAGTGCCGGGGTTACTTAAGAACCAGCTTTGTCGTAAGTATAATAATTAATATACACAGCTGATTTTTATAAGCAGGTACTGCATACCTCACGTTCATGCTGATGATACACACATTTATTATAGTTTTGACATAGAGAAAAATGATACTGCTGAACGTATTATTAATGCTGTATACAAAAATTACTAACTTTTTGCAATGGCCATCGCTTATAAAAACATGATAAAGAATATGAAATTATTGCATTTTCCATCGGCAGATGTGTAGATACTATGCACATAAGGAGATATACCAAAAATTTCGTACCAAGTAAACAGTCTACGGCTGATTATTTTGCGCCTCAATCGCTTCACACATTCAATTAAAAAAAAAATGCGGTTTTTCTTAAACAAGTGCCAATGGTACAGGATAAGAAACACTGCTACAAACGGTGGACCAACCGGCCAAACTTGATTCTAGTTGCCCTCAAGATTTGTTTATGAATACGATCAACAACAACAACAGTTTATAATATACTGTTACTTATTTGAAAAAAAATATATGTATCTTTCGGACTAAAATATTATTAAAACCCTTTACAGGAATGTGAAAAAATGAATAGATTTATCAATTATCACAGTGTTATAAATTCATACTTTTATATTTAAAATGTATGTTAATGACGAAGAGTTTATGTGTGAGTATTAACGCCACTACGGCTAAGTCGGTACTGTACAGACTTGCAACCAATTCGCAGCCGTCGGCATGAAATACCGCGTTGTTAACAAAGGTGCAATTACGTAGCAGCAAGATTGTGAGGGTATTGGCGTCTAGATCGTGCCAATACTCATATGCGGATGTATGTGTGATGGTCTGGCAATCTTAGACAGACCGAACCAGCTGTAATGACCTTAATACGTTCGCTGAAATTTATTTTAAAATATTATAGCAAAGAAATAATGTAAACCATAAAACATTTTTCAACAAATTCTTTTCGAAGGTAATTATGTTAATTTTACTGTGATAGAGTATATTTGTTGAAAATGAACGATATCACGATTCGCAATAATAATTATTTATGTTCCAAATTTATTATTTTAAAATTTCACTTGTTGTTGATTTACAGTTTATTACAAATCTATAAATGTGCCTAAAATTTAGCACCAGAAGCAGTCAGAAATTGAAAGCATTTCTGCTTTTAATAAAGTGTACGTTTCCAGGATGAAATTCATATTGGCGCCTTATTGACGACACCAAAATATAGTAAAGGCTGTTCCTGAGAGTTTTGTGGAGAAATACATGTATCTGCAATAGCAAGGAATGCAGTGAGTGTTGCCTACGCATATTAATGCTGCGGCGACTCCCTGTACCAAAATTTTACTTTTCTCAGCGCGAGGTCCAAAATATAAAAGCGCGAAATAATCAGTTGAAATAAATCTGTCTAACGGAATAAATTACAAACATAGTAATTTTAAGTGGAGAAATAATTCATAGATATACGTCGCCTAACCTCTTTACGTGGTCGACTATTCTCTTTGCTAATCGTAAGTTATATTAATGCTCGTCAAAATGAAAGGACAATTTTTTTACAGCTGCTATTTTTCAACGAAACAGGCCAATAATCAAAAAGTTCGCACAATTGGGTGGATACGGTAGTACTACAAACAAAACCAGAACAGCTTGGCACTTGATTAAAATGATGCTGCAAATAGAATAAACCAATATTTTGCTAACACGAATAAGAAAATCACAATCACTACGATAACTCTAGGAAACTACAGGAATCAACGATCTAAGGACTCCCACGTCAGTAGGATACGATGAGATACCTGTTGCGGTCCTCAAGGAAACCTAAGTAATCTTATCTCATCTTAAATGTATGCCTAGTACAAGATGTTTTTCGTAATCAACTGAAGAAAACAAGAATCAAGTCAAACAAAAACAAAAATAAAGAAAAGTAAAGAATTACAGGCCATCAGGCCATCACCCTCCACTAAGACATATCAAAAATATTTGAAAAATTTACATTCAACAGGCTATATGATTTTTGCTTTAAATGCAATA
Source organism: Geotrupes spiniger (assembly GCA_959613385.1). Lineage (NCBI taxonomy): Eukaryota > Metazoa > Arthropoda > Insecta > Coleoptera > Geotrupidae > Geotrupes > Geotrupes spiniger. The sequence goes on along the minus strand of OY390737.1, from coordinate 8,263,085 downwards.
TATTCTCAACTATGCAGGACGTTTACTTAAAAAATATAAATACCGAACAAGCTTTTCCACAAATGATGAAACATAAGTGAAGAAAAGCAAACGATTGTATTAACTTGGATTTATACAAAGCTTTTGACAGCATCGACTACAAATACTATTAAAAAAACTTAGGTATTATGGAATAAGGGTCAAGTAGTCAGCTTCTTAAAATTCTACTTGACTTATAGATACCAAAGAGTTTTCCACAGATTGGTCCATGTAAAGTCTGGGGCCTGGGGGTTCTGTATTAGAGCCATATGTGGTGAAGAGGAAACGAATTATTGGATTCAATAAATAACACTTTAATACATTACAAAAATGGTTCAGCAACAATACCTTGAAATTGATTGTTGAAAAAAATGGAAATTGTGAGATATGAAGTAAGTAAGTCATGAAGTAAGAAGAAAACTTTTTGGAGCGCATATGGAAAACGGTGTACCAACAATGGCGTTCGAATAATAATAATAATAATAAGAAATAAATTCCAGAACTTGATTATAACTAAAACTGTATGTTACGCAAAATAGTTTTCCACCATCGACGGTGAGTAGCAACTAAAGCTAAGATTGACCAAGTTGTTATAGTGTACCGACATATTTCTCACTTTATTCCTTTGTTTGGACAGTACCGATTAAAAATTAACGTTGTAATTGATACTAAAGACACGATGTTTCTATGTCATCTCATCAGTGACGGTTCAGCGATGTTGTACGATTAACTCTTAATTTGATCCGCCCGTCGCGAAAAATGATAATTAACCCACTTAAAATATGCAAACACGTACATTTCGTTGCTTATTAAGTTAAGGACTATTGATTTCTTCCTTTGTAGGACAAGACTTAAACGCAAGAAAACTCCAGTTCCTTGTTGAACGTGATGACTAACACGAAAGACACGTTTACAGCCTCGCTCTAAAAATAATTGAAAGAAATTTACGATAGGCAGTGAAAGAAGCCGGTGTTAAAATTAGTGACAATGGCTTTCTAACATTAGTCGGATTTATTGTAGAGCGGGGGGCGATATTTTTTAAAAATAGACCGCGTCGCATAAGAAGTTTTAATTGTCGGCGGAGATAAGGGGAATTAAGGCAGATGTTTACCGTAAAGGATGACCCATTAGCTCGCGCGTTTTCCCTCGTAGGCAGGGTGAGTAACGCGAAAACTCCCAGGGAACGTGTGCACGGGACGGAAGGAAGTTTCAAGAGTTCCAATCCGAGAAGTCAGGCTGTTAGGCGATCTTCTATTCTGGCGCCGACATCATCTGATACCGTTCCCGGAATGGATATTTTGAGAGGCGTGTATACATTTACTCAGGTACGTTGAACATCTTTTATGCTACATATAAAGAACTAACAAAAGTAAAAACATTAATAGTACCATTTACGTCCATGTAGAAGATACAACATGCTAATATTAATCATAAATTTTACAATTAAATGACTATTTAAAAAAAAATATTCCATCGCCATTGCAGTATTCTCAGTTTGTCATCTATATTAATTGATTGATTTTCTAGTTGAAAATAGTCAAAAAAATGTGACTTTTAGATAAACTCGAGTTGAAAAGTCCCTGCTTTTAAATAATTTTCTTAGAACTTTCTCAGAAGTCGTTTTTAATTATTGCAGCAGGATATATTTAACAGTTGGTGCAACTGTTAATGGTACAATTTAGCTCGAATTTAAATTGCATTTCTTATGCTTATGACAGTTCTTCAAAATGTTAATAAATTGTAAGTTGTTGATTTCCCCATACTCGGAATATTGTTCATGACATTTCCATACGTCCTCTTAAAAATTTCTTGCAGTAATTGCTTTAATGGTGGTTTCCACGCAGCTAGTCGTGTAATGACAACTTATGTTTAGAGTGATATTTGAATAAAGTTAATTGATTTCGAAATTAAACATCTCTTGCTTTATTAATAGAAAAATCATTTGTATAAAAGTTACCGTTTACTTTCAGATCAATCACGTGTCTATCGATTCTCTGATCTTCCGATTACATACCAATGCAACCGTCATACTTATGGTGACCTTTTCCATTGCTGTGACGACACGTCAATACGTTGGTAATCCTATCGATTGCGTGCACACGAGGTAATGATATTTTTAATAATGTTTTAGACTGGTTTGGTTTATGTTCTTCATGATATCGTCGGAAATAGAAATTTTATTAATAATAAAAAAATATTGATTTTTTTTTATACAAAAAACTTGATTCTTAATTAATAATATGATGTAAGGGTTATACTAATAAAAAAATATATTTTGGTTCTTGTGGCGAAAATTTAAATCGCATTTTTGGAGGTTATTTTATAATTTGATTTCCCATACATAATCTTTTCATTTACATTTATAAATCAAAAAAATGAAGTAATAACTGCATATCCCCTGACATGATAATGGTTTAAATAAAGTTCACCTATCTCGGTGGTTAAGTCCGTTAAATTTATACCTTCTCATGGTAGAAGTAACTCATTTGTCACATACGATGTATCGATTTCCGTTTGAGGTCGGTTTTAACCTCGATATTCGAAAGATTGAAGTAAACTATGTCTACACACTTTGTTCGGTATAGGCGACATAGTTTATCGAGCTTATATAATAAAAGTTCTTCGAATGAGATGGTATTTATTAGTGCCTTATTACACAGTTAAATTGCTTAAACAGCAAGGTCGTATATTTGCAAGTATATGATGTCCGCACACGATTCAATGACAATGCAACATCAGCGCGATTGACACTGACCTTGTATGTGCGAACCGACGCGATCGAGCGGATATTTAGAAGTAACTCGCGCTAACGAACGGATCTAATCGAAGTCAAATGAACTCCAATCGACCTTATATAGTTAATTGTAGTGCTGATATAAGGATTTTGTAGTATATGTAGTATAACTAAGTATAAGAAAGTTCAGTGCGGACCACTGAAGATTTTTAGATAATGGTTTGTATGTCGCTAACACCAAATCCAATATCTCACGTACACTTTCCAAGTTTTGAATATCTTTTATTTATAATATATACTTAGTATTTAAATACGTAATTTTTCATGTGTTTTAGTATTTTATTTTTAAATCATTTGCATGAAATTTTTCTTTATTTCACATTCTTTAATTTTTACTGAAGAAGTTTGCAGAACTAAAATTCACAAGTTCAGTGTAAAAAAAATCAGAAAATGTGTTACTTGTAGACGAATATTGTTTGATTTTGTACCAATTGTTAGTAGCATTATGGAAAAATAGAGTAGTAATAGATGGCACCCGTATGTAATAAAAGACCTGGTATGTGTTAAAGAGGCCGTGTCGAGTTTTAATATAATTTAATGTAACTTCCAGAATGATACAAGAAAAGCTAGTTTCAATTTTAACGTCGTAACGAGCGAATCCGAGGCTCGGTAGCACATTAGTACAGCTTTTTATACACGTGCTTCAAACACTTTGGTGCAAGTAATTAAAGGAGGTATTTCCTATTTACGTTTTTCACAAGGAGAGATGTGCGTTCTATTTCTTATACTATTAATCACAACTTATTTTAGTACGTCTTTGAAGAATTTTATTCACGTGCATTCAATCCTTGTAAAGAGGTCCCGGAAACGCATGATCGTGTTACATGGAATCGAAACTCGGTACAACTAACAATGTCGTTCGGTTTAGCGCTACGTTTACACAATTCAGCAAACTGCACCGCAACGTGCGGGCAAATTAAAAAGTATTATTCGTGCAATCTGCAGTTATATATACATAACAAATCGATTCACATGACATCAATAATAAATAAGTGATTCATAGATTTGCAGGTATAATAAACATGTTGGCAGTGCGGAAAACAGTCATGAAAACAAATAACATTTACGTTCTATAAATGATTTTTCATTTTCATAGGAAGCAATGAACTTGAATCATTGATCTATTAATAATTGGCAGTTGGTTAAAAATAAGAGTAAAATAAATGGGTACAATTTTAGATTTACGATGTGACGTAAATGCAAACGTTCTGCATCTTTTCGCCGGTGAATATTACCGCCAGATTGGGTAAATCTCCATTGAGACCATTCACTTACGTCTTGAATAACAGCGAAAAATAAAATTATATCATCCTTTTAATACATTTTTTTAGTACTCGCAGTTTATCGTGGATAGTGTATATAAAATCTAGTAAAATTTGTTCACGGCGAACTCTAATAAGAAGTTTGTACCGACATTTATTATTTAAAATTGCTGCTACAAACAAATCTAGACGTACGGCGGAAATGGGAACGTAATTTATAACATTTGTGGAGAGCATTTCAAATTTTTATTGGTGATTGTAAAGCGAATTTATTTGACTTGATACTTGCTGCATTAGTTAGCTAATTTTTGGTAACCTTGATTAGTTTTTTAAATCACTTGATGTTACTATGGAGAATTTCAGATATTTTCTTATGAAATAAAGAACAACATAACTAAAGTAATACAAGTTATATTGTTGAAATTTTAAGAATTTTGCAGTATTTTAACTTAAGGGGAGATTGTGTTGATTTAAAATTTTAAATAATACAATATATACTCAGTGACATAAAAAACTGCACCACCTACATAGATGGGGTGGGAATTTTTGGACCAAATTTGGCAGGAATAGTGGACTAGTCCAGGAAAATAGTTGATTAAAATTTGAAACCCAATCATCAAGTAATCATGGGATTTTTGATTTTTGTGTCATTTGTTAGAGGTGGTGATAGACAAGCAATTATCGAGTCATTTTTTGAATTTTCGGATCCCGTTCTTTAGTTTAAAGTGTTTCACGTGTTTAATGATTCCTAGAGGAAGGAGACCTCAAGTTTACCAGCAGTTGAGTGACTTTGACCGAGGGCGGATTGTTGGTTTACGAGAAGCAGGTTTTTCGTTTAGAGAAATCGGCAACCGTTTGGGACGGCACCATTCAACAATAATGCGTGTTGATCAAGCGTGGTCTGAACATGGGGTTGAACGTCGGAGAAGAGGCACTGGGGCTCAAAGACGAACCAATGAACGTCAAGATCGCCGCTTAAGACTAATGGCCTTGAGAGACCGATTCTCTACAACTAGATCAATAGCTGATCAATGGTTAGGTGAACAAGGTCGTCCGATAGGCTTGCGAACAGTTTATCGTCGAATAAGAACCTTTGGCTTGCTGTCTTACCGACCACATCTTGTGCTACCCCTCACTGCTCAACATCGCCAGGAACGTTTGGCCTGGTGCACGGAAATACTACAATGGAACTTGGAGTGGCATCGAGTTGTCTTTAGTGACGAATCGCGATTTTGTTTAGGAATGCATGATGGTCGGATGACTGTTAGACGAAGACGTGGAGAAAGGCGCAATCCTGATTTTTCGATTGCGAGACATGTTCACCGAACTGTGGGGTTGATGGTGTGGGGTGCTATTGCTTACGGCAGTAGGTCACCCTTGCTCTTCATTCAGGGCAGTATGACCGCACGACGCTACATTGACGAAGTGGTAGAACCACATGTTCTTCCATATTTTCGAGGGCTGGAAGACCCACTTTTCCAGCAAGATAATGCACGACCTCACATAGCAAGGGTTTCTCTTGACTTCTTTGAAGAGGCCAATGTTAATCTTTTGCCTTGGCCGCCAAGATCTCCCGATTTGTCGCCCATTGAGCACATGTGGGACATGATGGGTAGAAGATTGAGGAATCTACCGAACCCACCGTTGACAATAGAAGCTCTACGGCATGAAGTACAGGCTGCTTGGGATGCCATACCCCAAGAAGACATTGATCATCTGCTGGAATCAATGCCAAGGCGGGTCAATGAGTGTATCAGAAATAGGGGCGGACCAACACATTATCAAAGAAAAAGAAAAAAGATGAAGTGTTTTCTTTATCAAATTTTAATCAATTGTTATCTTAGACTAGTCCAATGTTTCTGCCAAATTTGGTCCAAAAATTCCCACCCCTTCTAGGTGGTGCAGTTTATATGTCACTGAGTATATTTCGAAATTTAACAATGGCTATAAATTGCTAACTATTATTTGTGACGTTTTAAAAATTAATTGACGAAATAAATTTTGAATAAACGGGTTTTGGTTTAGTTCAGTTAGTTAGTTCAGTTCAGAGGATGCAGTGTAAAACGGGTTTTGTAATCTAAATTTTCTACGTTATGTTGTGACGCTTCAGTGACGATCAGTTTAGTGGAAAAAAATGTAATGGCGACAGCCAGGTGTGCACGCAATTTGCTATTTCAACTCACACCTCAGTCACGATTCTCCATGGTTATTGGTAAAAAGATTTTTTGAAGGGCATTTCTCTAAAATGGGACGGCTATGTAAGCACCATATCGCAGACAGTGCTGTACAAGTAAGCGGTGCCTAAATTATCAACTGTGCAATGATGAACGAAATACACTATTCTATTCACTGTTCTTTTTACAATTAAAGATAACGTTATGTTTACATCCTACTCTTTTCGTTTTATATAAATTGAAGCGATGCTAATTCTATTAATACTTTAACTATATACATCTAAATATACACTTCATTGCCTGTTTAAATCGATTTAAAACATTTACTTATGCGTTTCGTCGCACGGTATTTTAACGTTTCGTTCTCAAACGTCTTTTACATTTTATCGAGTTAATTTTTGTTCTACACACGAGTATTTTGAATCAAATCATTACATCACATTGTTCTAATACTTTTAGGCATATTCTAATTAGACGGAACTAATTAGTTCCGCCCATTTGCCTATTCATCATCTTGTGCTTTAATTTTTATTTTCATTCCAGATCTAATTTGTTGTTCGGTTAAAAGTCACTACAGATCCAAAATGTTTAAATTTGAAAATTACTCTTGCATCAAACGTCAATTATTATAATTATAAAAATCATTTATAATTTATATATTAAATTTTCTTCAAAACCCAGATATAACGCATAGTTACAGTTCCTTTCGTTGTATTGTAATTATGCCAAGTGATATTTTCATGTTTTACAACTCAGTCTCGAATCTTTGTCGAAATCTGCAGCTCATGCATTCCCTTAAATCTTTGTTTCATTATTTAAATAATTTTTTGTATCTATTTAGAACAATTTATCGTTACATATTCAGTGAAAAATCGCCATATTAATATTTCATCAAAACGTTGTTATTGAACTTGTGAGGTCCTACACTATCAACATAGGCCACTACATTCTTTTTAAACATTAAATTGTCTACAACTTTGCATGTCTTTTTTCATAATTCTTATTGTTTTTGCTAGTGTTCCTTGTAATATTATTGCATTTCTGTTTTTATCAAATGGCACAAATTTAATCCATTTCAACCGGATTTCAGAAGACTTTACTTATACAATGTTTTTTTTCTTGTCCTAATTATAACAACGCTGTGAGCATCCACATAGTAGAAAGTAGCAACACATGCAAATCCTCAATATTAATTAAAAAATAGTTTCGTTAATTTTTTTGTTTTGTGAATAAATGACTACATATTTTATACACTTTATTCCTTAGTATTGTTAATTAATGTTAAATATTAAGTATTTTACGATTTTAAGTGAATATTTTACGTTAACTTAACCGTTAACAAAATTACCATTACCTAAGCCATTATTTTTATTATCTTTAAAGATTGATTTAGTATACAGCTGGCGACCAAAATATTTCTATTAATGTACACAATCTACATTGCTTTGGCAAGCAAGTTTTGAATTGATACAATTCACTGTTACATTAAATTGATTCAATAGACAAACACAATTGCCGATTTGCCAATCCATTGCACTTGCACGAAAGCTCGTCCGAAATCGTTATTAATCAAATGTATCATGCTTATAAAATAACATTGCCCGATTTCAATAAGCATTTCTTTGCGTTCTTAAAGTGCCCTTTGTCGCCAATAAATGACGTGGACTTGATATAAAACCACAATAAATTTAAATGCCGAAGCAACTTTAACTACTGCAAAGTCGATGCATTCCAACACAGAACTGTATGCAATGTAATATAATAACATTTGATATTTTTTTGAAACATACACATTATAACTAGTTTTAATAAGAAAATGAGAATAATGAAGAAAATTTCATAATAAATTATTTTGCTGTAATTATTCTAAATTTACAACGCGATTGTTGATAATAAATTGGACGATTCTATGGCGTAACTTCTAAATTTGTGGACCTAATGTAAAATGCAAACTCATAAGGTTCATGTTAGACTTACTGAAACGGATCAAAATAATATGAATTGCGTTCTAATGCAAATTAATTAATAATTGCAAGAAATAAAAATTTGTGAGGCATGCTTGCATGGCACTGCATAAACGTGATGGTACCCAACCCAAAAAATGCTGGATTCCTGATAAATAAAATAAGCTGGATCAGCTATTTTTTTCCTTTCTCATTTAATTAAGCACAAACAGAAGGCCCAAAGGTTGGTTGAAAACAGAGAAGCAGTAAAGCTAATCCTTCATAAGCAAATTTTGGGGTGCATGTGTATAAATCATTTATGGCATACTTAAGCAAAAGTTGCTACAAAAATTCTAGTAGAAACGTCATATTGGCCAGGCAAGTCCAGACGATGACTTATGCCTCAGGAGGATTAGGTAATAAAGTAGATATATATTTCAAAGTATATAAATTTTATAAAATACGTATAATTTCAGTTCCTTCTATATATTTAAGGTTTTAGTTGATTAATTGTAAAAAAATAATTTAATTAAGTAACAGATTCTTATTAGTTATCCATTCTCATAATTAAATGGAAAATAAAGACTCGCATTTGTTGTCCTAAAAATAGAAAATTAATTTCATTCTATTTTCCTTGTATTTAATTCTTCGGTATTGCAAAATGACAAGACCTGTTAGACTAAAAGTTAGAGGGGTCCCTTATTTAACCGAGTGCTGCAATGAAAGAAAAAGAACAGCAAAAAAGCGAAAAGAACAAGAAATGAAATGAAGTAGATTGCGCAAGGAATAAAATCCAATAAAAGCCATTGCATTGACAGTAAATTACACCGATTATTCACGACGCATTTTCATTGGACTAGCTGGGTAGTGGCGGCTTACCCCAACGTGGCTAGAGACGGGATAGGACATAGGATATGGGATGAGTCCCGGGAGCCACGGAGAAAGAGAAAATATATTCGTGGCCGTCTTCTATTTTATTATCCTCGTAGTGTTCACCTGTTACATTTCATCAATATTTCAATATTTTACCATCCTCACTTGTGGTCAGCTCTCCGCTATGTTTATTCTATTTGAAGATAGAATTTAAATTTGCATGTATGTACATTTTGCAAATCCTTATTAGAAGTATATTTTCTGTCTCTTAATTTTTTTTTGTGTAGATATTGTACTTATATTACCTTACTCCTAACTGCGCTTTGTCTAATATTTGTATTTAGTTATTGTTACTTTATTGTTTCGTTTTATCTAAACGTCTCTTCAAATTACCTTTTTACAACAATTCTTTATTGGTACGCCCTTATGGTATACCTTGACATGACCATAGTCTTTAAAAAGCAAAGCTAACCATGGGTTCAGCTGTAAGCGTCAAGCATTGTGTAATTTATATACGTGCGCTTTTATAAAATTACGTTTCTTCAATTCTAGAGACATACCAGAGGACGTCCTGAACACATATTGCTGGATACACTCAACTTACACGGTTATCGAAGCTTTCACGAAGAAACAAGGTCAACAAGTCGCTTATCCTGGCGTTCAAAATTCTTATTCACGTTCAAATGGAAAGTTGCCCATCAAACAAGTCAAATATTACCAGTGGGTGGCGTTCATGCTGTTTTTTCAGGTGCGTACTGTGTTATATAACTAATCACATTTAAATGTTATTTACGAAAAGTCGTTATAATCATGGAGATTATAACAAAAAAAGTAATATTTACGCTATATGTACCAAAGATATTTCACTCTTTCAGTAAATCAGGCCGATGTAAAAGCCGTCCGGAAAATATTGGCGTTTTAAATCGTTTTTCGGTGCTTTGGTTGTGATTCGATTTTGAAGCGGTACAATATTTTGAGTGGGATAAACCAATGAGTGAAATATGGTAACTAAGTAATGGGGAATTTGAAAACAATAAAACTTCAAACATTTCCACCAGATTGAATAAATACGAGAACTTTGTAGAACGAACCTAGTCGACCAAATTATTATATATTTTACTACGAGCTTGCGGCTAATTTTATGCATTGTTTGAATAAACGAGAATATTCAATGGTGAACAAGTATTGAGAAAAAATTAACGCAATAATGTCGAGTGTCAAAATACCACCGTTATTGTTTGTTCCTTGTGGATTGAATTTATCCTAATAATTTTAATATTATTTTTCAATTTATTATTATTATTGTATTTTATTAATTTGATGCAAAATTAAAAAAATTATATATTAATAATATCTGCAATCCAATAAGATCTCCTTGCCTAAAATTAAAACCGACGTAACTTTTATATGATTTCAACATCCACCATTATCCCACTGAAAAGTAATATTGAACAGTGCAGCTTTTGAAAGTGTTTGATTTGGCAATAAATGCGGTTATTTTTAACATAATAAGTTTGTGTGTGTCTATATTTATTTCTGAGTTTATCGGTCTAAAAATAAATACACACTAAACTTGCATTGGGAAGACGCTGGCTTTTGCTATTAATGAGGTAATTTTCCAATCAAGGTTTCGATGTCTAATCGAAATGATTATTATTGGCGGTTATGCGCGCGTGTTAGAATTTTTGCTTTTAACGTATCGTTCAAGTGTAATTTAGTTGCGCGCGGATATTTATTTTTACTTAAGCGCTTTTACATTTAGCCTAAATGAACGTAAAACTGTCGGCTGCGGAATTTAAAGTACTGTTTAACAATTTATTTAAAATTTTAAAGAAACACGTGATCAATGTTAGTCGATCATGGCGTGTTTACAGCGATGTATTTTAAGTCGGAATATATGCGAGCAAAATTGACCTAAATTACAAAAGCGCCATTCGGTTTTAAATTAGCGTAAGAAAAAATGTTGTGGCACAATGTTTCACGCTCATCCACCTTATATCTAAGCGGGCATGTTGTGTAGGAACTTTAATCTAGCATTATAATTATGTGGCCGAATTGTCAACATAACATTAACTTTGTCCGTCGAATTTGAAGTCTCATTTCTTATGTATGTGACTTTATTTGTGAGATGGATAGAAAGATAGAAAAAACTTGGAATAGACTGGATCAAGGTGTGTAGTTACTGCTAGCTTCTCTGTCATTGTTCTTTTACAAGCCTTTATTTTCCCCTTGACCACTATTTGTACTGACTTAATAATCCATTTCATATATGTCATTAACTGGTTAACTCTCCTAGTGCAGAATCGTAACTGTATTTTTGTCGCACTTGACGCACTTATGCAGGTATTTTTCACTTTTGCATATATCGGCAGCTGAACAACACGTGTTTTGGATTACTTGAAATGGGGTGTTTTCTTTGATAATGTTTAAGATTCATAACTTATGTACCAAAAGATTTACATTTCTGTGGGTAACACGTAGACAAGTATCCAGCCTCAGTGTTCCTTACGGCTACATAGTTGCGATTCCATGATTAGGAATGTGACTTGGAACCCTTGTCTTAAGTTTTTCCGTCGTCTACATCCCGTCTTATCGTATTCCTCTCCCACGTTCATAAAATTTAACCCTTTACTTTTATTGTCTCTATGAATTTCAACTCTTTCGTCGCAATATCTGTTCCAACCACCTGTCATGTTTTTGGTATTATTTCTTCTATTAATGTTCAGGATCTCTGGCCCATTATCCTTTTTGTATGTTCCTTGATGGAGTAACCTGTCTCATTACTTATATTTATCTTATAACGGTTTTTGACTGCATTAGTTTAAATTTACCAATTAAATTGTATTAATAAGGCTAACGACGAAGGATTTCAAGATCCGCAATTCTTCAGTTTATTCCACGTGACGAATTATATTTCAATGGATATCACGGGATATTGCAATTAGAAGTCGTAAAGTAAGTAGTACAGTAAGGGGTAGTTTAAATAAATCAAAATTTTGTTAAATTAGAAGTACGAGGAGAGCGACAAAATTTCTTGGTCTGACTATGAAAAATAAGTTTTTAAAAAATAATTCCAGATTTTAATACCAGTGTCCTTATTACATCGTTTCAACAACCATTCAATACCTAAAACAATATTCCTTCGGTTTGTCTTTGACATCTTCATCCTTCGTCGTCACTAAGTAACGCATTTGAAAGGCCTTAATAATGATACATTTAGAAAGACATAATGATGTCCCTTCCGGATGTTGCGGTGGTCCTTGAAATAAACTTGACGTTTCGCTGATCATTCTTCTTTAGAAACCTTCTGATTGATGTCTTCTGCTCCTCGTTATATATCCAGCCGCTGGTTCGCTTCGTTGATGCGTATACGTTATGTCCGTTATCGTCTGCTGATGCGTGTCCGATTTTTGATTCGTCCTTGATGGTCATGGCTACGTCTTTGATGGTCCTTGCTTCTAGCTGTCCAATAGTGCTAACTTCCAAACCGTACTTAGTCTATATCCATCTTATCGGTTGAAATTATACGGGTTCTTCATTATTTCCAAGGGTTCTCTCACTATCTGTGGGTAGTAGTGATGGTTTCTGGCGAGTATCTTCACTTCGTCGTAGTAGATTATGTAACTGCTTCCCATGCGGTAGTGTTCAGCTACTGCGGATCTTCCAGTATTTCCCTGTTCGACATCTCTTCGATGCTCCTTGACTCTCCACTGTATACTGCGTCTCGTTTGTCCAATATACGATTTTCCAAACTGGCATTGAAGTTTTTATATTCCTTTAACTCGTAATCTGGATACCGAGTCCTTGTTGGATGGAAGCAGTTCTTTTATTTTCTTAACTGTGTTGAACCTGATGTTGATATTCTTTTTCCTCAGCATATCCATAACTCCAGCAATATATACAGGTGTGCATATCCTGCCGGTTTTTCCTCTGGTTCATTCTTCTTCTTCCTAGCTTCGGCAAGTCTCCGAATATCCTGTGGTTTGTAGCCATTCTTCTGTCTCATTATGAACAGGTTTAACTTGTACTCTTCGTCAGTTTAGCTACCTTACCCTTTCACTCATTTAACTCTCTTTGTGCGTAAATTGCGTTCATTCATAAATTATTTACAAATGATGAAAAATGAAACCGAAAATAAACTATTGATGAGACAATAAAATAATAACTTAAAATAAACGGCAACTTTTTCATCGTAACCCACAGGTCATAATGAAGTAGTTCCAAACCTTGTTTCATCCCCTGTTAATCCCCTGCCTTCAATACGTCCACAGGACTTCATAAGAACCCAAAAAAACGAGTGCTTTGGACTCGGTGCTGTTGAATAGGCGTTTAGGAGCCCACCTTGCTCTAATTTGGCCATGCCTAAATGATCGTGGAAGAATCCGCAGACAATTGTATAAGAAAGGCCTTTTTTGATGTCCATTTTATCTTCAAGTGCAGATTACTTAATACGAGATCCCTAATTATGGCAATCGTCACGTCGGTGACCACTTCCTGAGTACCTCGTGTTCGTTTGCCATCTCCAAAAGGCGCCACCCATGGGAGACTCTTTTCACGAATCTTTTGTCATTGAAAATTTGTCTAGCAGGGTATATACATCCGATATTTGATACCTTTAGGAGAGACCTTATCGAGTGGCGAACGAGTGTCAGTTACAACAAAACTAATTGACGTTAATTCTATTGTTGGTTTTTCTGAAGTTATTAAGTTTGTGTGTTTGTGTAAAAAAACATTTTGAATTGACATTTCGATCTAAGTCAGACCGGGATTGGCGCTTCGCTCGCACGTCTTTATTATTATAAGTATTTTATATTAAGCTTCATTTACTATTCTTCATATTAATTGTCGTTTCCTTTAATTAATTTAGTATATTACAAGCAAAAATACATGAAAATTTAGTAAGTATTGAAACGCTTATCAGCCAACTACGAGTTAAACAGGGCCAATATTATTTAATTATTTAATAAAACCCATGGGGAAATTTTAAGGTTCATTTTCCTTCAGTTTATGTAATTCAGTTTCAGTTAAACTGGGAGCGATTGTATCAAGTTTAGATCATCAAACCAGAAGACTCTTGTAAAACGCAATTAAAATTGTGAAATGAAGTTAGACCATTTTCCATGTTGCAACATGGTACGTGAGGTATCTTTATAAATAAGAGCGGTGCTTTTAAACGTGGAACATTTTTGGATCACATTATTTTCTCTTGGTCTTGCGCCATGATCGATCATCTTTTTCACTTACGTATTACAAGTAATTTACTAGGAGATTTGTTAATAAAATTTGGCATGAGATGTGTGTACGTTACGCATGTAAACACATTTACGAAGAATGACTAAAGTAAAATCTAATTTCGCTAAAAGTGATCGGTTTGTAGTAACGAAGCGGTTCGAGTCGAACCGAGCGTAATTTCCAAACGTTCAGGTTAATTCCGTCTAAAAATACACAGCCGAGAGATTAAACATTAAACGTTATTAAAATCGGCTATCCTTTGTATCACAATCCACCCTGGAAATAGGTTTCAAGAATAGACGGGGTCAGTCTTTGATTGAAGCGCGAGTTACGCGTAGACTAGATCTAATGAGCGTATTAGTAGTTGGATTTTCGTATTTATAACCGTAAATTCGGCCCGCCGCAGGCACTGGGCACATGGCGGCTTCGGAAAGTTAGTATTAAAATAAGCGTCGCGACGCCAGCGTCTATGCTGTTCGGCCGGAATGTTGAAATGTTCGAAACGCAAGTGCACGTGCGAAAACACGTACGCGATTTAGCTACTTCTGGTCGCTGCTGGAGTTAATTGGTCACGATGACTGCTGGTGTAATTGGCTGCTCGACGTACTGTTACCGGATACTTACGCTAATGCAACGCCAATGAATCTTTCAAACGAGCGAACTAAATACAAACGTAAACCAACACGAACGACGATTATAAACTCAGACTATGCTACAAGGCCTTTCGCATTTATTGCAAGTCTGTTTAAATTTTTTCACAACATCGAGGAGTCCGAGATGTTCCTGGTGAAAACGTGATACGAAACTATGGTGAAATCATTCCGTAACAGAAAGAAAACAGACGCCAAGAAAATTTAATTCTTCCAAGTGAAGACGTGGTACGATGTTGGACATTTTTCGTGGACTCAAAAATCTCATAAAAGTCAGTCACATACACATCGATTCTCCTGTTTTTCGCCTCCACTATTCGATAACCGTGCTGGTGCTGATCGCGTTCAGTTTGATCGTGACCACGCGGCAGTACGTCGGCAATCCAATTGATTGTGTTCACACCAAAGACATACCGGAAGACGTTTTGAATACCTACTGCTGGATTCATTCCACCTACACTGTCAAGAGCGCGTTTAAGAAAAAGATCGGAATCGAAGTGCCCTATCCGGGCGTTGAAACCGCCAAGGACGAAAAGGATAAAAAATTATACAGATACTATCAGTGGGTGTGCTTTTGCCTGTTTTTCCAAGTAAGTAAATGTTTATGATTCTAATATTTTCGTAATTATCCAGGGTTACTTTCATCAAAAATTAAAAGTATTTATTAATAATATATTATGAAAAAAAAAAAATCCAAACGTTTGAACGCAGAGTTAATTTATTTAAATTTGCATATTATTTTCTTTTGAATGTCGTTTCGGTCGACGTTTATTTTAGGTATTTTATGTGTAGCAGATATAATATATTTGCAAAGATAGAAATAATAAATAGTCGTTGTAACCATGAGCTTTCTGCAAATTTAACATAACTGTAAAATAATTGTCAAAAATTATGTGCAACACTGATCTTTCTTTACAAAAATGAAATTTGGAAAAACAATCGCCACTTTAATTATATTACTGAAAAAATAAGCTAATATTCGAGATAATGGGCGTAGTATAAAACTACGCTATTTCGATTATTTTCTATAAAGATTTAATCTAATATAAAATTATCAAAATAGTACTATTATAAGCAAGATATGTATTGAAAATTGGGTTTTATTTAAGAGTCCACTTAATCAGCGAAATATTGAGCCTGAATTTTTCTTATGCATATGTAACTAATACTAGATTTAATTAAAATTAATTGATTTTATTAAATTTATGTAAATAGAACTTAGTTTTCGCCACTTAAGGCTTCGAGCATCTGCGTATTTGTAATAGGGGTGTGAGAAAAATTGGTGGCTTTCAATGGCTTCTTGTACACCTTTATATTATAATGCACAAAATCGCTTTTTTCCGGGCTACATTAATAAAGGGTGAGAATCTACGATTTATTTCATAATATATCACAAGAACTACGAGTTGCATCCCTGTATTTTCAATTTTTGTTATAATATATGGAAATTAAAAAACCGTTTCATGTAATCGCAAATACAAAAAGAGAATTCGTAGAAACTGAATTTACGTCACAATTTCTATCAATTATCCAATCGATTTTTGATGCTATCCCCACAAAACTATGTTCCGAGCCCGTCCGAAACCCTGGTTATTAATCAAGTGCAAGTTGTCAAATTTACTTCAAAACATACAATGCAATATCAACCGAGCACATGTCTCCTATTTTTAACTATGATGCTCTCCTTCCATTGGTTAATCGTTATCCAAGCCATAGCAAAATGAATAATCGCCAGAACGCGCTATTGGCCCGGAAACAAAGGTCGTAATCTTACGACGGTTTATATACGAAGTCTGTCATTTGAATTTACGAAAATGTTAACAATAAGTTTGCGGTAACGGCCAGTAAAGCATCAAAAGTGTGTTTTTATTTTCGATGAACTTCCAGGCGATGTTCATATAGTTTCATATCGCGAAAATGCACAGCAGCGGCAGCCATAAAATGCTCTTTTTGTTTCACAAATAACGCCGAGGAATGCATGGGCGACAGTAATAAAAGTAAAAAAGAAGACGTGAAATTAAACACTGAGCCCTCAACTTGGTCGAATCGATGTGGACAAAATAAATCATGTTGGATATTTTTCGCGGACTCGGTAACTTCGTTAAAATCAATCGTTACTGCACCGGTACTTTAGTTTTTCGGCTGCACTATTCGTTAACCGTGATGATTTTGGTAGCGTCTAGTGTAATTTTGACCGCGCGCCAGTACGTTGGCAACCCTATCGACTGCGTTCACAGCAAAGACATACCGGAAGCCGTTTTGAACACTTTCTGTTGGGTTCATTCGACGTACACTGTAAAGAATTCGTTCAAGAGGAAAGTTTGGCCAGAAGTTCCCTATTATGGTATCGAAACCTCGGGGGATGAAAAGGATAAAAAGCTCTATAAATATTATCAATGGGTCTCATTCTGTCTCTGCTTTCAAGTAAGTATAGGTGTGGAATTGTGTTTGCTTTCTAGCGCCGAGGAAATATTTTGCTAATTTTTTGTGAAATTGTTTGTATATTATATTTTATTTAATGTTTAGTTTCACCGCCAGAACGATTTAATTTCTAAAATCCTTTTAGTCATATGTTTCTCGTTGAATACATTTTGCTGGTTTTATCTTTCTTCAAGAAATACGTTGAGAATACGGAAACACTGAATAAAAGAAGGCGCGTGTATTGTTATGTGAAATATGTACTTAGTACTTAGTACTTGGTTTATCAAAATTTGTAGGCTTCACATCATAATTTTTTTTGATAATTTATTCTATTTCACATATTATATATTTTCGTTGGGATCGCAGATTTCTGTGTTGGGTTGGTATTTTGTTACTCTTCGTTTCTTAACAACGAAATTCATTGTTTTTTCTCACGAAAGAGGAGTATTTCTGTCACTCTTTCGAACACTTTGCATATTAATACAAATATTGCCAGGTTGAAGAATCGAGACGTTTTATAATTTCTTTTCACTGCCATCAACTTCTGTAAACATTGTACTGCTACATACATACATTTTAAACATTCAAGATTTATGTGATCCTGCAACTTTCCCAATCTTTCATCAAAGAATCATTCATGGCTGCCCAGTCGTTCCTCCATCAATTCCAAATATCATATTTATTTCCTCATCCAAATTGTGTTGTAGGTGCAATGATACAGAATCGTATCGTTTGCATATATTAATTATGTCTGTGCGACCTGTTATGTCTTCCACATTTTAATTTGACCACATCAATGTTTTTCTTTTCTATAATATCTTTGAGCATTTGGTATTTTTGGTTTCCTTCACTGCACTGATTTTTTCAAACAATTTCTATCAACTTTTACATATTTAACTTTGTAGGCGTTCTTAGCTTTATTATCCCTGGTGGCCATTTTTAAGTCTTAATTATATTATAATTGCCCCGTTGTGTTTCTTTTGAAAAATTCATCGTTTTTCTGTACCGTAAGATTCTCTTTAAATTATAATTATTTTTATATTTATATGAATCAAGAATTAGATGCTTACCGTTCCTTTTTATCTGAATTCTTCGTGTCTTCCATTGGGGCCATTCGTGTTAGCACACACTTATATTGCGATTTTGTAATCCGATTCATTCGGCTCATCTGCTATTATAATACTAGATTATTTTCCTTAATTTGACTTTGCTCTGAGAAGTATAACGTGTTCGCTAATTACATACCAAATCGTTATACTGTTTACCAAAGTTTCTTCCCTGTCCAGGGAGCATATTTTAAACTCCTCAATTTATTTTATTTTTGCAGGATTTGTACCTAGTTGATTCTGTATTTTAAAAACTGCCTGTTTTAACTTGTAAATTGCACACTGACTTTATCAATTGGCGAAATAAATTGCAAGTCATCACACGATTTGAATTCATAATAATAGGTAACAAACCCAGAGATTTATTAAATTTTAAATTCATATTATCTATTTCTAGGATCAACAATCTTATTTCAATTTCTTTCAATTGCAAAATTACCAGTTATTATTTTCGAAAGTAAAACCATTGTCATTTTTATATGTTCCCTCCTGTCATTTCTATTTCAATAAATTCCGTCCATCTTACCGTAACAATTATCGCCCGATGTTTCAGGTTGTTTATCTAATATCATCATAATAATTGGCAACCCAATACCACGTTTTGGGGCAGTGATTATTAATACCCCATACTGATCCTGTTACACAGCCCATTAGCCCATTTTTACGTGCTAAACCTGCTAATATTTGCATAACGAGGAATGTCTTTCAAGAAATTCAGATTTGATTGGTGTGAACCATTTATTACAGATTATAACAGTCAGCTTCTTTTAAGGGTGGATATTGAAAAAAAAAATCGATGAGGAAGCAATATTTGATGTTAATAGTTCTTGATTTTTGTAAATTATTGGATTCATTGAATACGCAAATGTAGTAAATATTTAGCGATAATTAGAAATGTCATCCGTGAAATTTCGCCTAATATTAGATATATATGGCCCGCAAGTTTAGGAAATAATTCAGATGCTGACAAGACAAGACAACAAAATACAAATAATCGACAATGGACCGTTATTTCCGATGTGCCTAAGTATTCTCCTGACGCATTGCATTATTGTATTATCCTTGATTCCTCTAATTATTCTGGATAACTTCTTTCTGGTTTTTAATCTCACAACATCAGGGACATCCTCGTAATCGTCTGTGTATCATCATTGTACTTCATCTCCCAGTTGGACAAAGTGACATATTTTTCACCGTTCATCACGATCAACTTGTTGACGAGATGTACTTGCCTCAACAAGCGACAACATCTCGTAATTCTTTCTAACTGAGCATCTATGTAGTTTGGAGCTTTCCTTCTTTTCCGCATGACATTTTTACTTGATAAGGACATTCCAACATTAAGACACTTATCCAGTTTTCGCTGTGAGATTTTGTGTTTAGCTCCTTGACACAGCCTCTCGTCTTTTAATTGGTTGAAAATCGTGAAAATTCGATTGTGCGATAAATTGTCGATTTGCTTTTGATTTGATCTCGATAAATATAAAAACCAGATCCATCTCGACGAAGATCAATTTTGCGAAGTAGAAACCAGAAATCTTTGCATGGTCATTTAGATGGCATGATTTTTCCCCAAAGCTTCCGGACCATACGTATATAGAGATATATCTAATATAAGGCAGCAATCAACCCGGCCTATATATTTCTTTACAATCAGAAATGATTAACTACAGTCACAATATTAGTATTTAATTTACATAAAACGATACATAAATTTGTAGAACCCTAAAATACTGTCTTCTCTATGTCAGTTAATAGATTGAAATTTTTTAATCAGGACAGGCCTGGGGAAATGAATGGATACTTAGCATATGGTATTGTTGATACATTATATCCAATAGAAGTAAATAATGTGTATTAAGTTGTTCTGGGTTCTACCTTAATATTTTCGCATATTAAAAAATGAAAATACAGAATCCACTATGTCCTAAACACTGCTGAATAAATCTAAGTACGCAACTGTGGAAAGAACGTAGAACTACAAACAATTAAAATAAAGTGAGGAATCTGAAACAACATTGCCGGATAGGGAAGAAATTATTGCAAACAATTAACGAGTTACATAATGACGCGCGAAAAGAAACCATTTGCAAATTTGCAATAGAAGAGATGTAGTCCAAGAATTACAACAACAAAATATCAGTGGGACATAAATTAGTTACATAACCACAACAGTCGGTTCAGAAGAAGTCAGCGGGAATGGCGTCAAGGGAAGTTATTCAGATTTCAGAAAAGATGGTGAGCGTCTCATTGAATTAACAAAATGAATTAGGGATAATGAATACTTCGTCCCAGCATAAGTATATTTATAAATATACTATAGAAATGTCAGGACAGAATAAAAAGTCGATTAGGCTGTTATATGTATAGCATATGAAACATGCATAGTATGAATTAAAATTATGAATTAAAAAATCTGCAGTGGTTCTCATCATCTTATACTTAGATACATTTCCAGTAAATATGTACAGTCGCCGTCTTCAGAATCAACCAATATATGTGGATGTATTTCAATTTTAAATCTTGATAAGACAACTCAAAAAATAGATATAGTAATAAAAGCAATAGCACTACAAATAAACAAATCGACCCAATAAGTCTACCCATCTCTATATATAGTTTTTAATGGAGGAGTGCTAGGAGTAAGATATAAAGGGAAGAAAACTTTAATATTCCCAATTTACTGAAATGTTTTTTACAGCGTGCTCGTGGCACCAAATTGATCGTGTACCTAATTGCCCTTTTTGTAATTTTCAAAATCTTCGATGGCACAGTTCCTCTGGTATTTAGTAAAACAAGACGTGCTCAGTTTCTGCAACAAAATTTCAAAGTGTTTCACGTGAGTTTTTGATGTATTTGTATTCTGAGAAACATGGGATGTGTCATACGTGTATGGTATCTTTTGAGAATTGCTGCTCTTGCTTTTATGACAGTTCCTATCGATCATATATCGGTGTCATACAAAAAAGTTTTATAAATATATATTTTAATCTTAAATTTTAAACAAAGAAATACGTACGCAAACTATGATGAAAAATCTACGAAAAGAAACACGTGCAGGTCTTCTCTTATAATACTTCAAGATTCGTAACAGTCACGATAGATGACGAAAGTAGACGAGGAAAGTATACGAGGATCAATTGTCGGGTCACATCTTTTGTTGAGCTATCCCTATGCATTTTTTACTCCAGACAACCCCTCAAATTTTCCTACTTAAGTTGAATTTTATCAAAATAAAGTATTTGTGTTTGTGAATGTTTAATATTAATAATAGTTTTAGGCCCGCAGTACATTGAACCTTTAGATAACTCGCTATTATATATACAAAGTGCATGATACACAATGCTTTTATTGTTTTAAATGAATTATCTCTAGTTTGATAGTTAGTTACTTTATTTCGATTTTTATTGATTTTGATTTTGATCGTCGTTGACGATAATCAATTAATTTTTATTTTCTGGAATTTTGCTTCCATTTATGGTTTTCGCTTCTTCTTATAATGGATAATACTTCTTTATGTATTATTACTTGCTGTCTATTGGATATATATTTTGAATGTTATGTATTCTTGTTATAGCTGTTCTTTCGTTTTGATACATGATGAGGTACATTCAACTCAATCCACAAACTGCAAATTTGAATTCCATTCGATAAATGCTAAAATAGTTAACCTTAACTAGCGATTGTATTAATTCTTTTTTTCCTTCACTTGTTACTCCATTTTGTTCGTCCATTTCTGTACCAATCTGTTTTCGCTTATGCATATGATAAGTTTAAGTTCTATGGTAGTGTTATTTGGTGTGCCTTATATTTCTTCTCCAATCATTTTGGGTGTGTTTCTCTTTTTTCGAACATTCTTGACGTTTCATCTGTGCCTTATATTTCTTCTCCAATAATTTTGGGTGTGTTTCTCTGGTTTCGAAGTGGCTCTGAAAACATTCTTGACGTTTCATCGATCATGCGCGCCAGCATTTTCATAAATCTCTACACACCGCGGAAGTCTACATTATTTTATATTGCAAATCCCTTTGATATTTTTATTTATACTGAAGGGTAGTGCAGGTATAGAATATAGAATCCACATCTAGCGCTGATTAATGCATATCTTCAAAATATAAAATATGTTACATCTCGTGTATAAACTGCAAATGCAACTTATGCAACTCATGGCGATTTGTATGCGAGAGTGATAGAAGCTGGCAAATCATACCCGGATAAATCTGCCCAGGATTTCACCGACTTCATCATAAAAAGATCAAAATATTTGCGGTCTACAGTTACATAATCTAATATCTGCGGCAACATAACGTTCCGCAAATGTACCATTCACGCTGTTCGGTTACATCATTAGAAGTATTTACTGTCATAATATAATGGCGTACGTAAACAATAGATACGTGTTATTGAGGTTGGCCGTGGTTTTTTATAGCTTAAATTTCTATATATAATATTATAATGGTAATTTTGTTTTATATTTTACTATGAGCAATATAAGTTATATTTAGATTTGTTTGTTATAAATTGCGAAAGTTGTACACCGCAGTATTTTCGGTCGTTTTACACTTTATCGCGGGCATCTTGAACGAACCGAAATTTCCGCCTGGATATCTCGATCGCTTTTTCGTTGTTGCGTGCGAAAGTTGCTCGGACACTTCCGAAATGTCCGTGACTGCGCGACGAATTTTCGGAAGTGTCACACGTCAGTGGGAAATTACGCCATCGACGCAGCATTAAACAGGATATCTCATTTAGTAAATCAGAATTGCATATCACTACACTAAAACTGCACATCCTCTATAAATCAGTTTATTTAGATTGGGTAAATAATTACATGTATAAAAGTACAGCGATGCACGAAATTAAACATCATGTCATAAGTGCTACTGGACAAGGATATAGAAGTTGTAAAGGCGTGTTTGTACCTCACATAAATCGACAATGAGCCTAGTGCACACTATGCAAAGCAGAAAGAAGTGTATAGGGATTGCTCCTGAAACAATTGAATATGCAACAAAGTTGGGAATATTTTTTATGGATGTTTCAAACGAACAGGATGAAGCGAGCATTTTCTAATTACAAAATACGTATACGGCCTCTTCAAGGAATTGATATAATTAACAACAACAAGCTCTTCGGAATCCTCGAAGCGAATGAGAGGGAAGATAAAAAAAATTGTACGATGCTTATCTAAAGAACGTGCAGTTGTTGTAAAAGTTGGACTTACTACAAGTATTGGCGTACAAGTACAAGAAGGTGCCTCTTAGGGCAGTATCTTGGGAGCAATGCTGTTCTTGCTCTATGTAAACGATGATGATTCTTAGAAAACTGCAACTTCTGATGATCTTGCGATTTTTGCAATCCGCTAGGACCTGGGAATTGCCGAAGAAAATTTACAGAAAGAATTTATAAGGTTCCAGCTCTGGGCCCTCAATAACGAACTCGGAAATCAATAAGAATCACCGACTACTCAATAAGATGCCTGCACAACCAACCTTGGTATAATAATTAATAGATGACAAATTCCCGTGGAATTTTCATATCAGATATGCCACGTCGTTTAAAAATCATTAACTAGGAGCTGCAAAAAATTTAGAACCATCATCGACGTAGTTCGCCCAATAAACTTATTTTATAAAAAAACACTTCGCTATATTAATCATGGATTTGAATTTTACTTTGAAAGCTAGAATCGACTGAGTTTACGCGAGAGTCGAATAAAAAATATTCCATGTGAGTTTGAAATACATTTTTATGAATTAAACAATGTGACCACAGCAACGGATTACAATTCGGTCTCTTTTATCCGAAGATAAATATTAGTGTTTGAAACAAATTGCCCTTCAATTAACAGCATTATTTGGACTAACTTATGTGTACGAGTCTACGTTTTCCGCAACGAAAAATCTAAACATACTAATCGGCTCACTGACGAACATCTAAATTTATGCTTGCATTTGGCAGTAATTACTTGCCATGACATGAAAAGTACGCACAGGACATTTCCCTACCTATAGTAAATAGTTTGCCTTGATGGATACAAGTCTGGTTTATACCTCACAATAATCCGGAGGTGCTGCAATAAACATTGGGAAATCATTTTTTTACAGTGTAACACTTTCTTTTAATGAAATTATTAATTATTAGATGTCTTAGATATCTTTGACTATCGAAAACTTCGCTGTACCCATATCCAATACTGTGTATACTTTTAAAGTGCATTATGACACAATTTTGTCTGATCGTAGAAATACTTATTTTATGCGAATTAGGACGTCCCAATATTATGGCTGCGTTTTGCATTCGCATCGGACGTTTTTTTGCGCGAAGGTAAAATAAATATTAAATATTGACTTCCACCGTCATTAGAAAAAATATACTTTACGTGGGCTGATCTGTATCTAAACAGAGTTTGTCGATTGAATGATGGATTTATCAATTTGTTTTTTCTTAGTTGGTGTTTATTTAATTTACCGCGTACTGACCTTAAATTTCTGGGCTCGCAGAAATAGAAATCTGGAACGAATACCTTTACGGTTGTCTGTTTTATAAACTTAAAATGTATTACGTTTATCCTCTAATAACATTTTTATGCGCTGTCTAACCCTATTAATGTAAGCCTCTATTGATTCGCAATGTTAAGTAATCCTCTTTTGTCTTGTAATGTATAGTAAATGTTTAATTCCATAAATTGAAATTTATTCAAATTAAAATGACGACGAATATAACTAAATGTGTTGGAAATATATAACAACAGTACTGGAAAGAATTTTTTTCCGAAGCTGCTTAATAATTTATATTACGGCAGCTGCGACAATATACTAATTATGTGTAACTTTTAGTCGTCACAGACTGCGGATGTGATGAAATTATTAACCCAAATTATCAGCATAAATAAAAATAATTACTTTGTTTGTGTTCTGAAAATGATTAAAATAGTTCGAGCATGGTCCATGTTTCTTTTTTAACATATTGTCTAATAATAAATAAATGTGCTTTGACATAACGTTTTAACGGTTACTAAGAAAGTACTAAACATCCAAATATTGCCTGGACATATTTCAACTGTTCAATAAAATAGTACGTATCATAAATAATAAAAAAAAAATAAAAAAATTGCGTTAACATTACAGCAATTATTTCTGATCTCACCATAAGTCAACCAACCATGCACGTAACATAACATTGATCAAAATTTGTCGGATTAAAGAAAATGATATTTGTAGTATGAAGTTTGCACATAATGAAGTAGCTAGGATATCAACTGAAATGTGATAGTGAATGCACGATCTTGACATAAAAATAATGTACGTGTTTCCCAAGGTCCCACGTCTGTCATCCATCTCATTAGCATGTCAATATAGGTCGCCTATTTTTAATATTTTGTTGACATATTTTATTTAATTGGCACCTACTTAATATGAACTTGTACGAGTTCAGAAAATCAATGACAGATGCAAACGTTCGATTTATTGAAGTTGAAAGTTTGTTACTTTGTCCATCAGAATTTATCAATTATTAGATACAATGTGTTCTCCACTAATTGAATTAGCCTTTGTAAGTGGAGACATTAAAGTGAACTGCAATGGTACCCGTGGTTTGAAATGCCTGTATGTATATAGTGCCGCCAATACAACAAGAAACGTATGTGTGTATTGGCGACACTATTGGTGTCACTTCTGGGTCACTACACCATGAAAACTTGACTCCGGCCTTACATGCCAGTTGTACCGTTGTACGTGTTATTAACACTTTGCAGTTTTGTGCAAGAACGATCCCCATAATTACCATATGATTATACGTGCAAATATTTTTAATTTATTAATAGTTTCCGGGGCTGCACAACATTATTATAGTTATAATTACATTCAAATCGACATAACGAACACATCTGATTTTTTCAGTCCATTTTTTGATAAACAACAAGAGCTCGGCGGGACATATACCAGTATGTTATTTATTGGCAGCTTATGGTGGTTGTATGAAACTATTTATTACTAAATTTGTATTAGTCGCGATGAAAGACAGAAACCTTTGTGGATTACAACAGTTTCCTCTGGTTGTACAAAATTATTTATTGCGATACTAAGTTTCAGGATGACATAACGAAGAATGACGATTTTTTACAAAATATATCAAGTTGTTTAAAAGGGTAGTTTATTAAAAATGGCCTGGAAAAAATCAAAGTCGCTATGTTGTCGTGAACATATATGAGAATAATTAGTTTTATACTCTTTCTGATGGTGTAACTATATTAAATTGAGGTTTGTGTTCATGTGTCCCATGCGAGGGTGATTTCTTTGAAGCCCATAGGGCTGATTAAAATGTTATTACCATCACTAATAATAGATAATTCTGAAATGCATCCAGAAGGCAATCAAAAAATAAAAACTATTATTCTGTAATATTCTGGTGTCACACACTTCTCTTAACTCTTAACTTAATGGTTATTGCACAAAGCTCGTGACAAGTTAAGTGGCTTTACTAACCTAAATTTGGTAACAAATATTTTTTTGTAATCCTAATAGCCAAAAATTAATTATATGCTTACGCATGTTCTTTCTTAGAGCTCTTATATTATCGGTCACCAAAAGGTCGTCCCTCAGAGGCGCAGGACTCGTTTTTTTAGTAGGGTTCCAAGATTTTTTAAAATTAATTCTCCTTATTCTCCTAGTTTTCACATTCTCTGAACGTCCACCTGTGAGCAAAGCTGATATTTGTATTGCTGTCACCAGCCCACAAGCAAACGTTTGCTTGATCGAATTATAATTAAATTGAAACTTTGGTGGCTGGTGTGATGTTTCATCTGCCAGATTTATACCTACACGATCACTATGCTCGCAATTATATACCAGCGTGGTCCAACGAAAACTTTATGTTCGTCGTTTATTCTCGACATGCCATTTTTTTTAGATTTCGTTCAATTATGACTGGGGTCTTCTGTTGCATCTGAACCAGATAGCACCATGCTCGTAGATATATATCGGTCGTTTATTCACGCCATTCATCCCCATTAAATTTTATGCTTTCAATTATATCAGCCGTCCTCGATTTTTTTCGATTCATTTAATTCTCATTATCCTTCGTAAGATGTAGTGGGGACATTGGATTTTATTATTAAATCACGACCGAATGTATACGAATCCAGCTTGATTTTCCGATTTACTTCTGCGACAGTTTTTCTGCATTTTTCAATTTCAAGTTGTATTGAAATTATATATAATTTAATCTTACTAGTTTTCTTACTGATTTGAGTTTGCCCGTGTCTTCCCGTTGATATATTCTTACAATTTCACTTAAATCCACATAAGTGATCTCATCAAGCAATCAATTTTGTGGCGATTTCTGAAACTAAATGTACGAGCATTGAAGACTTCACAATTTTAAAGATGGCAGTTAATTTTTTCATGCACCTAGCTGCGAATACAGGTCAGTGTGTCACATGAGCTTGTCATGTTTTTATTAAGCTGGACGATATCCAATGAATTGTCAACAGAGCCGAAAATAAACGAAAGCTCCAAACCAGACTAAACGTCTTTTATTTCAGGTTGTGCATAAACGCAATAATTCTCGCGATTATAATAAAAACGTGACGGTCATTGATCCATCCCCGTTGGCAGTGCGCCATCGCGTGCATGTCGACATGAAGCATTCGGTCAGAGAATTGTTCGCCTTAGATCATAACACAATGCTTTAAAATTCAAAATTGGATGTCTGCGCGTTCCGCGCAAAACCCGTACGCACACGTCAGTTATTTATGTGTGAGCGCGGCTAAATTTGAGGAAACACGTTTACTTACTGCCGCTCCGGCCGATATTCTCGGCCGATGTTCTCAGAATGTTCTTTCTTCGCGTGTGTATTTCCGTACAGGATTTATTATTCCGACGGCACTGTACGAATCGAGTTAATTGTCTTGGATTTAGCCCAGACTTACTAATATAGTAACGGGCGAGTGTTAACAGTAACACACTTATCCTTAATTCAGGCTCGGTGTGTTATCAACAAGTTAAGAACTTATACCATCGTCGGCGAATGTAGTACAAACAAATAACAAATAAATTATAGTTTGTGGTTATACGCAACTATAATTTGTACGTTTTATGTACTCTGTAAAACAATACACGGTCATTCAACGATGGGTATTTTTAAATGTTGCCAGTTTCTACTACGAATACGTTTATCGGTCATATTTTATAAATCTATACAGGTCAACCTGTTATGTAGTCCAACATTATAACATAATTTTTCAAAACTTATAAAACATTAATAAACATAAATTGATGGCGACTATGGTTTAAATTGTCAAAAAAAATTCATTTCAATTCCGTACCACTATTGATTTGAACTTGAAGAAATGTTAAACTTACTATTTTTGGGCACAAGGAGATATTTTCTTGAATGGTTAGGCTAGATAGATAAAACTAAAATACTTTAATTTATAATCGTAAACCTAGAGGGAAATAACTTCATCGTCGATATTCTAAATTGTATTTTATGCAGCCAGAATAAACAAAGTGCATAATAATAACAAATACTGATTTATGCCATAAAACTTTGATAATTTTCTTTTGCTAAAGGAACCGGTTTAGACGTAAAATTAGTGGAAGCACTAACTCTGCACAAAAAATATTCATATGACAAATATAAGAAATAAAATGAAATTTTCCAACGTGCCATCACTTTGGTCAAGCCAACGCTCCCCTAATATTTACATTCCTCGCTGAAGCATATCAGGACATATGGTGTAGCACCATTGTCGTTTCTTTAATTTTCCAGTAAACCTTGTAAATGATTTTTTTGAAATATCCTCATAAAATACCAAACAGTGACATCGGTGACCTAGCTGGCTATTTTACCACACCAGTATTTACTTCTTGTCGTTTGTGCTCGTATTAGTCAAATGGTTTGCAATATTTATATAAGTAAGGGTGTCATCACAATGTAAGCACAATTCTCGACTTCTTGAAAAATGTAAGTTGTCAATAAAATGATTTTGAATTTATGTACGTTATGTACGTTTATCGTTACAATTCTCATTGTAAAAATATGGACCACTGAGTTCATATTATATTCCTTAATTTAAGGAACTGGCACTGCCCAACTTATTCTATTACAAGATATGTCCCATTGCATGAGGACTTTCGGATCTGCTGCAAGAAGTACCTGGGGTGGTACCAACTATAAGATCAACTTAAAGAGCACCTCAAGTGGTGGAGAAATATGATTGATGAATTTTAGAGCCTCCGACCTCTCCCTTCGTACAACATATGTGCAAAGATAACTTAAGAACCCTTACCGGGTTATTGACTGGTTAGTGCAATTTAAAAAATACCACAAAGCTCCATATGCGGTGGTTTGGTATCGAAATAGAAACACAAGTCCTGCGTGACTGTGTGAGCAAGGTGACTAAAAGAAAAACCTCCTGGGTGGTCCATTGATGGAGCACATATAATTATAGAAACCTGCATTGAGCAAGATTCTATCGAAAGGGTATCTCAATGGGATTCACAGGAGAACCTACCCTCGGTAGAAAAGACAGTATCATTAAATTTCCACTATCGTCGAATTTCTCTTCTTTAAAAGATGTGTTCGGTTGTGTAGTAATGACGGTAAGCATAAAATTAGTATTTGTGAAGACCATACCCATAAATGTTTTTTGAGGAGATTTGGTTTTTCCACACATTTCTCAACAATCATTCGTCTTTCATGGATCCCTTTCCCGTAGGATCACATTATATTCTACACATGGTAGGTCTTGCTTTTTAAAATTTTTGTATGCTGCTGCGCGAGGTACCTTCTGACTAGTTCTCTAATTGAGATATTGGGGCTGCTGATGCTAATAATTTATTTGGAACGAAATATTTATTTTTAGCATAAAATTCAATAAAATCAGATCACTGCTTTGGTTTGAATTAACTATATTTGTTACATAATGATATTAGCACATGAAAATAAAATCTCTCTGAATAACGTTGATTGAGTGTACCAGGTACATTTCGAAGTTGAAAATCAAGTTGCTACCATACAACATTTATTCCAACAATAGTATCGAAGGAGTGTGTCAAGTATTCTGAACACCCACAGTGACGCGGTTTATAACATTCTTCCCCATAATAAAGACCAACAACATAAAACTGTACACAACTTACCTTAACATATCGCAGATCGGCCACCAATGGTATCTGCAATGAAAATAATATATTAATACACATTTCCTCGCATTAATTTCAAGGAAATCATACGCTCTGTGCTTAGGCATTATTTACTATGTGAATTTATCATATACTAAAAAAAAATATTATAATGACATATTTAAAATGGTGTAATTATGTCTCCTTATTAAACGATAAGTTTACAACTAACAATATTCTCTAATAAAAATTCTACGTTATTATTAATATGCTTTGTGGATGAGCATATTAGTAATAATGAATGTCTCATAAGTTTTGACACAAATTTCAGGGGTCCTGAAATAGGTAATTAAAAGAACGTGGCAAGTTGCTTTGGAAACAAATATGTTGTTTGACACCTTGATCGCTCAATGTTCAAGTCGTTTATATCGATACGGCTTACAAATTAGAAATTCGGAAGAGTATGTATACTTTAGATGGACGTGTACCTAATGTCGCAATCATACGCATTAAAAAATTATAGTATGTATGCTTGAATGTGAGCAAGTTAGTCCTTGTATGAACCTTCCAAAAAGTGGAAGACCTTGAAGTTTTAGGAGACCAGGAGCCAAAATACTGCCTAGAATTCCGAAAAATATATTTCGTGCTCCAGTAAGAGAACTCGCAACAAAGAACACCACGTGGAACTGTCGCAAGATTGCCTATATTATAGAAACAGAAGAAAAGTACAAAAAATACAATCAGCCAGAATTCGATATGCTGTCGTATAGAAAGAAGAGTATATTTTGCTAAAAACCGTGTGATCATTATGAATGACGAAAAGTACTTAGACTAAACAACTCTGAAATGAAGGTTCTTAGACGGATAAAATTGCCTGAGGTCTATGTTAATATCAGATATATACAAAAAGTCAAATTTCCAATTAAGGTGGTGTAATATAGTCAATGGAATATCAATAATTGTCTTACAAAATTGGTTAACTTTATTGTAGAATGATACGCTGGGGACGTTAGTATGTTTCGGCTTCCTCCTAAATTAAACTTACAATTTTCCTAATTTCCAAACCACGGCATTAATCATTTGAGGTTTTTACTTGCGAATTACTTTGCGGGGAAAAATCAATTCCGCTTATTTGCACTTGGACTGCGTAATTCGTATTTATTTTAATGCAGTTTCAAACATTTCAAAAATAAGTTCAGCCATCCATTTTCATTGCCACATAATCAATTGTACTCGATAAACACAAATATGCTATGGTACAATTTTGATTCGAATTGGTAGCAAGATATTTGACGCGGTCGAATAAGCAATTATTTATTTTTTCAGTTTTTTCAGTTTTTTCAAAAACTTGTGCGAGATCAACATAAAATATTGGTCCGTTTGATGCAGAAGCCGCTGAGCTTGGTTATCCAACGAACGAACTTATTCAAAATAAACATTTGACATTACACAGCAGCGTTTGTTTGCTAAACTAAAATATTTATAGAATGTTATGATTTTTTATTGCAAACGGAAATACGTTATGTACGTGTTAATGTGTAAGTAAAAGTGCCAGAAAATTTTACAACTGTACTTTTTAGGATTCATGTTGTATAATAATGTGTTCTGTTAACTTTGCCATTTGCTCCATCGTGATTCATTTTTAAAATTACAACATTTTACATAATTTTTGTAGAATTATACCTATACTGTCGATATTCGGTTGCATTGAATAGAATGGGCGAACGGGCAATGACGTATTTTGCAACTTGTAAAGTTTTTGGGCAAAAATCAATCAAACCGATAATTATTGATTATTTGGCTCTGCACTTAAACTCATAACTTATTTGAGTATATACTAGCTCACATTTCAAAACATGTACAATGCCTCATTAAAAATGAAAGAATATACTTGGAATTTTAATCTTAGGTTTATGTTTACTGTTCGCAAACAATTAAATACACTTCTGGACAAAATTAAGGGACCGCTAGTAAAATTCAAAATAAATTTAAAACAAAGTAGCTAAATTTAATGAAACGAATACATATACAAATTTAAGTGTGTTTACTTACAGTATAGTTGATTTAAGAGCGACTAAAGTGAACAACATGTACTTTTATGGACTTGAACAAAAAAAGGTAAAAATGAAATAAAAATACCAGTGGTCTTGTGATGAACTAAAATCCTAATTTATAAAAAAATAACATTTTTAGTAGTATGAATGCCCTCCTCTTGCAGCAATACACCCTGCCAACTTTCTTGGCATACTTTGAGATTAAGTTTTGTATTTTTTCTTGAGGTATATGCTCCCATTTTTGAACAAGCATATTAGAGAGCTCATCAAGTGTTACTGGCGGTCTTAGTGCCTGTTTGATTTTTTTGCCCACTTGATCCCAGAGATGCTCAATAGGATTGAGATCAGGGCTTTTGGCAGGCCACTCCAAACATTGGATATTTCCTTCTCTAAGCACGGCTGTGACAATGTTAGCTGTATGAGGTTTGGCATTGTCCTGCATAAAAATGAATCCATTGCCAAAATTTTCGGCAAATGGTTGAACATGGGGTACAATTATCTCGTCTCTATATCTTATTGCTGTTAGCGTCCCATTTCATACCAAAACCAATTCTGTACGACCATTAAACTATATGCCATCGCAAACCATTACAGAACCTCCACCAAATTTGTCAACTTCTCTAATGGTACATGGTGCAAATCGCTCACCTGGTCTTCGCATGGCAAGAACACGGTGGTCATTCTTGTTTAGCAGAAATCTGGACTCGTCTGAAAACAAAACGGACTTCCACTGCTCCTCGTCCCAACCTTGGTGATTTCGACAAAAGTTTAAGCGATTTGTTTTGTGCGTAGCTGTGAGAATTGGACCAGTAGCTGGTTTTCTAGCAGAGACATTGACTTCTTTTAGCCTTCTTCTTACTGTTTTGGTAGAAATTTCTATTCCAGTCGCCAATCGGAGATCATTTATTTAATTCACGAGATGTTACAAAACGCTTCCTTAAACTCTGAAGTTCAATAAAGCGATCCTCTCTGTGGGTTGTTTTTCTTTTAGCACCTTGTCCGGGTCTTCTTTTGAAACTACCCGTGTTTCTGAACCGTGCTGCGGCCATCTGCACCACAGATTTGTTGGTATTTAGAATTTCAGCAACTTCTCTTTGTGAATATCCTTCACGCAGAAGAATAATAATTTGGGATACTTCTTCTGGTCTACAATGCCGCCTAGGCATATTTAATTCATGCAATGCAAAGAAATTCACCAATTCTCGCAAGAAAAAGCAAGGTTTATTAATTAAATGACTTAAAAACAATTTTCAACAATTAAGCCTTTTTGTTGACTTTTCGTGTCCTAGCAAAGAATTGCTATTGTTAATTGTTGCATGGCACACTATTTGAATTTTGTTTAAGAAACGTCAATTTATGATATGCAAAAAGTACATTAAAAATAACTTGTAAATTGGAAGAGTTATTTCAAGTTTATTTGGTGGTCCCTTAATTTTGCCCAGAAGTGTACTACTAGTTGGATTTGAAAGGAGCTTGTTTTGTGAAAGAAATTTAATAATTTAGCTCTCCTGGCACCATATTTTCGAGTACGTAATAATAATCAAAACGTTAAAGTATCATATATGAAAACATTTCAACTTTTTAAAATTTTTATAGTGTAATCCAAGGAAGCACGAAAATTTGGCGAGGAGCTGAAGTTTTAAAAGTGCCAAAAGTTACAATAACAAATATGAAAGGAGATAATTAATGTAAATAAATGCATAAGAATGGTCTAAATTTACGTAGTTTATAATTCGGAAAACACGTACTACTTGCTGGTATATTTTTAAAATCTTTTCTCGCGATTCCTCATAATTTTGAAACAAAAATTCACTTCTGTAATGAAAAATTATGTAATATGTGCGGTGCTCAATTTTATGAATCAGCCTCTCTAAAACAAGACTCCAGTATAAACAGATTTGTTTTTACACAATACATCATTCTGCATGTACCCAACTATCAGCTAATCGCGATAAAACTACTCGCAATTACAACGCTCATTTTAGAAACGGACCGAATAAGTTTTGAACTGCAAAAATATTTGTATTTTTGCAGTTCTTATATATGCGTCAACTAATGTCAAAATTTACATATTCCCTATTTTGTAACAGCATGTTTGCACAATATTTAAATTGTCGCAACCTACATTCGTAATTTCTCAAGAAATATACTTAAGTGTTTTTGTCACTGGCGCCAGAAGAAACTTACACCCGAAGTTTATTTTAAAATGGGTGACAAACTAAATCTATATATTTTAAATAATATTAATTATGTCTTCTAAAAAAAGCTCTTGTCGTCTTAATCGTGGCGCCAGTAATCTAAAACTTCAACGTTGGTCATCATTTAATTTTATAAGAAAGCCAACCTGTTACCACCCGATGATATTTTCAAGCCATAATAGTGCCGTCTAGAGGTCTAGACGAATCCCAGTTTATGAGCAACTTTCCCAAGTCCTGGTGTAGGAGCATGATGTACGTCAGGTGTGTTAAAATAATCTTAAATCTGAAGCCGGTGATCTTAATTTGGGCACACAGGTACTGGCCATTTTGATTTTTATTTCGAGACATCAAAATGAGATCAGTCTGAGATTTCCTCTGGCGCCTATGGCGGTGACAATTTGGAAAACTTTATATTTAGACGAATGTACTTCGCTGTCAACAGTTTGTTATGACTAGTGGTGGCCATTAGACGTTAACTTCTACTATCACGATTAATTTATCGATGTAACGTAAAGTACATGTGAAATGTCCATTTGCCAAGAAATGAGAATTGAGGCCTTAAGACACGGTAACTAATATATTATAAGAATTTGAATGGCTGCTTTTAAAATTTAATTTTTGGAAATCCCATACACCATCACCATTACCGATACCAATCCATTCAAACAAATTTATTAGAAAGAAACGAATCATCAACATTCTATTTTTCATGAAATTGTTTCAACGATGCAATTTATTTCCTCAACACCATCGATTCGATAATAAGTAAATGTGATTTTACGCATCACCAACTAATATTTTCGAATAATAATTGCCCACAGGACATCAATACTCAACAAATGTCTTTATAAACTACCCAGGATTAAGAAACGATGTAAAAACTCCGTCGAATATTTCCAATATCCGGAAAAAAGCAATTAAGTTCCTAATAGCGACGAGGAAAAATTATTTAAAGTGTTTACGGAGACGTTCAAAGAATGTGTTAAAATTTATTTTAATTTTTTACTTTATTGCAACACCAATAAAATGCCTAATTAACTCGTTCGGAATGAAAATAACTCGATTGGGATTTTATTTATGCCGTACTTAATTTCAAAATGATTTAAGCGGAGCGGTATATTAAGAATGGTGCAACTTTCATAAATTTAACATAGTTATAAACATCTTAAGCAGAAAGTATATTGTAATAATAAAAGTTTAATAAATTCGATTAATTTATTTTCTCAACTTAGTGAACTGATAATTTAATAGAAAATTTAAATTCGAATAGCTTCGATAATCCACTGCTACAATGAATTATGGGAACGAAACAATCTGAAATGAACGGTAATAGATTATTAGGATTTCTATCAATTATCTTTAGGATGAAAACAGAAATTTAAATAAATTACGCTTAAGTCTACGGCAGTGTGATCTTTGGCGAATATAATTTCTTCGGTGTCGTAAGCCACCGAAATGAGGCAACTTATTGACTTCAATCAATCTGTCTTGTCCAAAATCGTATATTTTGTCATATTGCCCTATTACTCGAAGTGAGGTTTCTTGAGTCAATTGGTTGGAATATCAAGCTTAAAATTCGCAAAACTAATCCAATTGCTTTTGTGTCTCAACCTGTAGTTTGTAGGATTATTTTTCATGATATGTGATGATTGCTGAGGACTATTTTGACACCACTTTTGATTAAAGGTTAATGGAAAATTAAATTAATATTAGCCACCATGACGTTGGTATAGTTTGAAGTGTTTCCGTATGCTGAAAAAGTATTTAAAGCTGGCATAATTCTGTCTGAAAGCATTCGCATGCACGATCGCTACAGAGCATTATTAATTTAACATAATAGCCAGTAAACATGTCAAGCGATGTTACGACTAAAGTCTGTATAAATACAATAGCAATCCGTGGTGACTTTAATTATCTTTCCCAGTGTGAATTTTAAAGATCACGTGCTGCCGAATTTATCGCACAGCGCGAAAGCCCATTGCAAATTCTGATTTAAAAATATGCTGATGGAATTGTTGTTTACGCAAAATCGTTCACCGAAATGTAATTATAATTGGAACGGAAAGCGTCGTTAATAGATATTTACGTAACAAGTGTTGAAAATGATACTCCACGGAGTGAGCGGGCGAGTCTTCTAAAATATCACTTTGATTACTTGTTACGTAAATAAGGATTCTTTGCAATACAATATTAATTATAATCAACCCAATGATCGTTCGCAAGAACGCATAATTGTAAAGGTATTTTGTATAAGAGTATGGGGTGGCCCACCCTCTTCGTATAGCTCCTCCAACGGATCTTTCGGTGAAGCAATATTCCCAATCCTCGGCTAACTCCAACAGGGAAGGAGTTAACATCTGCACTGAGACGGGGCCCATAGAGATGCTGACAGAGCGTAGATAAGATAAGCCTCTACAATTGTTTTCCATTGTTTTTAACTTTATACATATTATCCTTTCCTTCCCTGTCTCGTAGGTCCAAATCCTTCTCATTTCCTCCATCGCAATACTTATATTGAACTTTACCCCAATACTTCTCAGGGTTTCAGTGACTTTTATTTATTTCCTATCTAATCTTTTCTTTCTTGTTCTTTTGCCCCTTGTAATATTAGATTATTTCTCTTGACTCCCCTTTCTACCATTTTTAATCATTCATCTTGCTCATCGGGAATTACATAACTTAATGTTCAACGCAGTTCATTTTTAAATATCGTTATGAATAAATTACGATTTTCTACTGTCAAGAAAGGTGACATATTCACATCACATCAGATCGCGAATTGTTCGTTTTTCTTAACAGCACTAGGATTTGCTACAAGGTTTTTGAAGGCTAGGAAAACGATTGTCAGGCTAATTATTTCAGATGACAAAAACTTAAGAACTGCGCGCACAATACAGGTAGAAAAAATATTGTTCGTATCACGTGTGCAAATTGCTTTATTGCGTGAGAATGTAAATATTTTAATGACGTGGTGTTAACAAAAAAAAAATTCGTGTTCCTGATACAAATAATACTACTTCCTCACCGCATTAGCGACTCGCACACTCTAATTTAATAATACATAATGAACCATGAATTTATTAACAAATTACAAGTACACAATTCCACTACCCCACACAAGTGTTCCCTTGTTATCATTATCTCATTGACTGTTCCGTGTCCTAGTCTGTTTATTCATTCCGAGTACTGATATTCTAAATTTAGAATTATTATTATTTCATGCCTCAGAAACCTTCTCTCTATTTTTGATGTATGACATCTATATTTATCCTCCTGTATAAATTGACAAATTTTTAATTTGAATTTTCTATGAAATTTCAAATATGTTTCACATCCACATTCAGGATATGCATATTTTATGTTCGTTCCAGCGATTTCACACCGCACATATATTTAAGGAAACAGCCCAGTTTAACTGTGATAATAAAAAAAACCGAAATCGTTTTATTTTTTTCTCTTTAGATTTTACGTGTGGCATCAAACTTGCAATAAATGATTAAAATAAACATATAGTATCATCCCACGGAGACCGTTTTATTTCAATCATTGGATTTATTTAGAGTTAAACGAAATAAAACTCGATTTTGTAAATTATTTGCGGCCATTTGATGGAGAACATTACACACAGTGAAATAATTAATTTAGCAATTAATTTGAGTGGGTGACTGTTTTTAACATCTGGTAAAGAAGCTGGGCTTGTTTCGTATTCTGGAATAAATCGAATAAATATGTATGTTTGCTTAAATTGTTAAATTTTATATGCAGCTTTTGCTAGCTTACAAGTAGCTTTCTAATTCATATAAGTTTCGTTGAGATTTTATCTTTCATTCCTATGATGTCAGTTCACACACGTTCGTGTCCATGTTAGTCCAATTATTTAATTAAAAACATTAATTTCACCGAATGTATTAAGGTGATGATGACCATTTCGCTGTATATTTAACTCATCAGGCCACTTACACATACATACGTTGAAGGTATATAATACAGTTATGTGTGAGTATTAGCGGCATCTAGACGTCATTACCTCACTTACTGCAACACAATTACAGTAGGCTTTATAGACCGACTGAATCCGTAGTTTACAGACCTGCCACTATTTCGAACTCGTAGTAGCTTCGCTCGATCTTGAGCTCATTAGATCACCACGTACATCTCCTGAACGTGATCGAGAGTTTGTGTGTCAGCATGAATTGCGAAGTAGTTGCAAGTTTAATCAGTACCAACTTAATCGGTTGATAAGGGCCACTGCAGTTACATACAATCTCGACACTAATGCAGAGGGCACTTTCGGACGTTGGTCTTTCCATATTTATATATAAGTAATTATCATTAGGTAAGATTTAAACAAATGTCACATATTTTAAACTGATTCTAATAGTTCGATATGTTTCTAAATGGACTACGAAATTTAAATGTGTCGGTTTCAATTTTTCCGACCATATCAACATAAACAATACCTCGAGCTATATGCATTGTTATTTCCCCATAACGTTTTAGACATTAGAAAATATTTAGGTAATTCCGCAAGTAAATTGCATTTGGAAGGCAAGTTACGTTGGCTGTAAACATTTACATTACTGTCTAATTGAGGGAACGAATAAATCACATTAACGATCTAATTCGTGAAATAAAACGCACTTATAGTAAAATTTACGAATGCTAAAGTTTTATTTTTAATTAATTCTTTCAAATGTCTCGCTGGTTCACGTCGAACAATTTCGTGCTGATTTCCGTAGTAAATATTGTTTTAGCTCGTCGGCAGTTTATTAGATTTGTCGTGTTAATTAACGTCACACGTAAAGTTTGCAGGAAGGTGGAGTATATTTTATGTAGATGCTAAGGTAACGTAGGCACCCGGTGAGCTATTTCGATTTGAATTTGCTTCCAATTAAATATTAATTGCTGCACTTGAAATAAGTTTAAACATTTATTTTACTATAGGACACAAATTACAAATGATTAATTTAATCATTCATTTATTTGATCCGTTATAGATATAACTTTGCAATTTTATCAAAAGCTAAATCAGGGTGTTATATGCATTAAAATTTAACGATATTATTTTTTAAATTAAATAAATAGAAATATGAAAAACGACAAAAAATTAGGATTAAACATTGTTTGCTTAAAGGTGATTTATGATGTTAATCCGTTAGATTCGTTTATTTATTCTATTTGTACATGTTTATATAAGTCACATTTCATATTTGTATGTTTTTCTTATAGGCTGTAACTTATATTTACTTTATGTAAATATTAATAAATTATAATTTTACAAGTAATAAAAACCTGGTGTTTATTAACTGTTGGCCATTTGCTCGTGATAAATGAATCCGAAAACACGTTAATTTCGGTGATTTTTGATTGATGAGCGCATTAATCTGCAGACAGAGGGAGTCCTAGTTGAACTGTTTATGTGGCGGCTGTCATCAGTAACGAATTCTATACAAGTAAAACCAATTTTTGATAGTCGAAGAAAATCTGCGGCTTCATTTCAGAGAATTTCAGATATTTAGATTTTTCTCATAATCAATCAATTACAGAGAGGAATTTTTGAATTGGTTGCAGCAGTTTTAATAATTCGATTTTTTTGATAACCCTACATCAGTGAACAATGTAATAACATTTAATTAACAAATTTTTCTATGAACACATTTAGTCTTCAAGAGTAAGATTTAAAAATAAAGTATCAACTGATTACTGGTGAAGCAATTTGCATTGCAATGTTTTTCGTTTTGAAAAACATTTATCATCATCGGCAGCAGTTATTTGGAAATTAGAGGATATTTCGTATATTTTGGAGGATTTGAGAAATCGTACTATTCAAGGATCAAAAAGTTACTGTCAACTGTAACTAGAACGTGCCTCACCAAAAGTTTCAAAATTTCTTGCATTATTATGTTGACATAAGTTGGTGGAATCTAAAATGTTCACAAATATACTATTCTATATCTGAAAAAGAAGGCACGTTCAATGCACCTGGTGATGGTATATTGAACGATGATTATTTTATAAAATTTCCATTAAAGGTAGTTGTTCGAAGAAGTTAATTACAAATATACTGGATGGTGAATCGCAAGGGTGCAACTAACAATTTTGCAGCAAACAATATACTAAATTAATTTGCGATAACTATAGGATTAGATTAGCGAAGCCATTCTGAACTACTAGAAGGTTTCTGCTGCATCTGAAAACTGAAAATAGTCTTGCAGAAACAGTTCGACATTTTTTCACCCGGTGGCTCAGTTTATTCTCATTCCCCGAAAGTTTTGAAAATATGGCAATACATTAATTTTATAGCAGGAT
Source organism: Geotrupes spiniger (assembly GCA_959613385.1). Classification (NCBI taxonomy): domain Eukaryota; kingdom Metazoa; phylum Arthropoda; class Insecta; order Coleoptera; family Geotrupidae; genus Geotrupes; species Geotrupes spiniger. Next base: position 8,221,923 of record OY390737.1, on the reverse strand, counting down.
GTACGACATCATGGTAATTTGTTTAGAGTCCAGTGTGATTTTGTTGGTCTCGTTTTTCATTGTCGAATTTACCAGAGCGCTGTGATCCAGATGCATTTGCTTGTCGATTACGTTAATGATCAAAGTCAGTAAGGAAAGAACAGATTTAATATCGATGATATTAAATGTTATTATAGCTTAGATCTAAAAGGGAAGTGCTCGCAATTTAATCCTAGTTTTCATTTATTTTTATTTAATCGTATATACCTATGAATTTCATGACCTTGGTGAACTTTATCAACTATGCGTGTAAGTTTATAATTAATTATTGTTTCACAATTTACATAATAGTTTTTTTCTCTTAATTAAACTCATGGATATGTATATTTTGTATAAATTATGTAAACTACCGACATTATTATAAATATTTGAACTGAATGTTTTTCGCAAATGGCAAATAATTAGATTGCCACTTTACGAAGTGAGTTTTCAGTTTAGTCTCAGAACAGTTTACCACGATCAACGATAACAAATATTTAATTTTAATTGTGGCATATTTCGTCATAAACTTATTACTTCACCAGGAAATATTGCCGAGAAGTTGATTGAAACGAGGCATTCATATGCATTAAAATTTTAATAAATTAACGTTCAAAAAGTATCAAACAATATTGAAAGAACTCACGTTATTCATCTAATGTCATTTCTTTTCAATTTACTCCGTTCTCAGATCAAAACCATATCAAATATAACATATTTGTTCACTTGATTTTATTTGGTGTACTGGTTACTATATGATTGACGAACAGTATCTTTATTCACCCAGTCACACCTACCGAGGTAGAGAAAAATATACAAAAATGTTGCAAAAAAATCCGCTGGTATCGACGGCATCTCGATTGACCATGGACTACTACTAGAAGCTATCTAAGAAAGGATGCTCTGGAATGGATTCGGTCTTATTTTTCAGACAGAACCCAGGAGGTCTGGACATATGACATGATCTTTGAGGCGGGACTAACGAACAGGGGCGTACCGCAGGGCACCATTCTTTGACCACTCGACACCTTTCTACAATATGTCATATGTCATTAAAAATGTTATATGTAGATGACACAAGCATGACCATAACCCATCACACTACAAGTGACCTAATCAACATCGCCCACATAGCCATTACCGAGTTACAATCTTGGTGTATTAACAAATACATTACACTGAATGTGCAGAAAACTCAAGCAATTCAATTCCAGGCAGTTAACAAATCCATAGACAGTTCATTATTAATAATAATCAACAATTTACCAATTGAACAAACTGAATCTGCTTGTTTCCTGTGTCTGGTAACTTGGAAGAATCACCTTATACTTTTAATGAAAAGAACAGTACAGTAACTTACATAATCCGAAAAATGTTCACCGCCATATCAATGGTTGCACTAAAGCATTTATACTACAGGCTGGTGCAGTCTCTTCTATCGTATGGACTGATTTTCTAGAGTAATTCGCAAGTAGCGTCGGACGTATTTATAATACACATAAATCTCCGTATAATGGAAGTGTAGGACCGGGAAACAGCTGTGCTTTCAGAAACTTGAAATGGTGACAGTACATTCGTTGTACGCCTACAGATTAATCATATCTAATTTTGAAAATGACCCTAAAAGAAACAAAGATTTCCACAATTATAATACAAGAATCTAGTGTGGTCAGATTTCTGTAGATTGACAGTGTTGCAGCATTCAGTGGGCTTTATGAGAACTAAGTGCTACAATAAACTACCCGAATTCATCCGACAACAGAACGACATTACAACGTTTAAAAGACTGTCTCGAATGTTCTTTATCAATTATCCTTTTTATTCGATCGATCAATATTTGTCATCATCATCAACTCGTAATTTTTGTGGAATAAAATGTAAGTTATATTTCAAATCACCGCATGTAAATGACAAATATAACAATGTGAAATACTCTGTACTCTGCACTAAAAGATACACCAAACTATCAACTATATTAATTTAGTTATTGTTCATTGGCCACTAGTTCAGTGAATTTTCTTTGTCCCATCTTCCTTAAATCTTATGAAAATCAGGACTGAATCGACACATTTCCAAATTAAATTGGTAAATGTAAAGTAGCCTTACAAAGTGCCCCATGTCAAATTTAAAACATCTTGTGTTCCAAAACCAAATTTATGATCCTAAATGTTAGAAACCTCTAATGGCACTAAATATTAACAATACATCCTGTAGTCACAACTATTAACTTGAAATGCACCAAACTCTGTCATGCATACTACATTTATTTCAAAGATCCCTACTACCTAGACAGTTCATATATTTTTCCCTATCGAATACGTACAGTGTAATCTGGCATGGAGCCCAAATTGCTTTTATTTACCTTCTTCTAATACAAATTCCTTTCGTAACTTTACTATTCACAGATGTATGCTTACTTATAACGACATAAACATTTTATTAATTAAAAATATCCGAGCATCGAACGCGAACGGTTTTGGCCAAATGTAGGTATATGGGTATTTTTTAAATAATGTTAGTTAATGGCATAAACTAAAGCTGTTTTTAAAACCGGAATAATAAGCTTCAATGTTTCAAAGCCTGTACTCCGAATTTGAAATGAATGTAAGTAATTGTGAAAGTACAGACAGAGGAAAAAAGAGTGAATGGGCATGTCGTGAACACATAATTGGATGAGGGAGGATATTAAAGAAGAAATAAAATACAAAAGAAAAAGCTAACGATAAAGGACAAAGTGCTCACAAGAAATTATTATGACCATAACCAATTTTTCTGAAATCGACGACCCAAAAAAAGTTCCTAATATAAAGATAAATATATATGATGGCAATTTGGGATTGGAATATAAGGGGATGGAATGGCAACGAAACAAGGCTATTAGACAAATTAATGGAAAAATGTATATAGTAATGCGGAGTAGAAAAAGCAAATACAATTCAGTGGCAATAAAAAATACACCAATAAAAATTGAAGGAAAACAGAGAATTTTGACGCAACAAATATGAATTTATTCATAAACGCAGATTTTGTGACTAGCTGGAGATATAAATTTTATACTGGGAATGATCTAGAAAACAGCCAACGCGCCGCAGACCATACCTAGTCTGTAACAAGGGTAACGACACAAGTTATAAATAGCAAAGTGAGTAGAGATGTCAACACGAATTGCTTTTTATTTATAAACAGAATTGTTTTCTTAGCAACATATTGTCAACTACGACGTCCAGTTGTTGAACTGTAAATTTCTCAATAATATTAGGTATTTATGTTGGTATTGGAGTGGTGCGCTCTGAAAGCTAATGATCAATTTGGTATATTTTGACTTTAATATGAAATTAAGACCAGTGTTCCGCAAGGACTCGTGCTGGGTCCTATTCATAATATCTACTACGTACTACACAAGTGGATAATACCATGATTTTCACGGTCCCAGATGAAATGGTCATAACCATGTAATGCAATTTTAATTATATGGAAAAAACACAATATCAACTGTTACAAATAGTGGAACATACAAACAAATTACACAAGATCGATGGATTATTATTAAGTTATGTTAACATTATCCCGTTTCAGAATAATGTCCTGAGGTACATAGTAAATGCCCCGAGGACTACACATACAATAATATATATATCTATTGAAAGTCAGAGCAGTACAGAAACCGATACAGAAATACAAATAACGAATAAGGAAGCTTTAACTCCAGAGTAATGAGGGCTTACGATTTCCAAACCTTTTGAACTGGAACATAACTGAAAGTGATAAAAAGCAGAGCATTGTGTTGTGTGTTTTGTGGTACGAAGATGAAAGGTGTATGAGGTTTTTAGCGTAAACAAAGGGGCGCGACCGGGTCAGGTGTTAGATATATGAAAATGAAGTTACCAGTTAATTTTTAAGAAGTTGTAATGCTAGGGCGTTTAAATAAAAAAAATGCGTCAAAATTTAAACTTTGAAATATGTGATTAATAAAAGTTTTTATGTTTTCGAAATTATAAATAAAGTAACTGATGTCGGGATGCTAATGTAGGAACACTTGAAATGGATGTTCAATATCTCGAGAGCATAAAATTAAAAATATCTATTCTTGTCGCCGTAGTGCTAAAATGTACTAAATATATCAATCCTAAACGATTTATATAACTTAGGAATAACAAATCTCGACAATTTGATTTATTTCTAACTTTGAGAATAACAATGTTTAAAGCGAAGTGTGCAAATGGTCCCGAACTTTTTTATGTCTGTAGGTAAAAATGTGCGCCTTTAGATTGCAGAACACCTTACAGATACACACCGGATGTTTTGCTTTTTATAACACGTGGGCACAAACGTTTAGACCCATTTCATTTGATTCAAATTGTGGTGCCTTCTTCATCTGCGATTATATCTGCGTATACCTTGCGTCTTGTTATCTATCGTTCATAAATACAGGACATAAGTTCTTGATAGATTTGTGTTACGTTTTATTTGTTATAATACAATTTATTATACAATATATTTTCATTGTCTTAATGATTAATAAATATGCGTTTTTTCAGGCAATATTGTTCTACACGCCGCGATGGCTGTGGAAATCATGGGAAGGTGGCAAAATTCACGCCTTGATGATGGATTTAGATATAGGAATCTGCTCCGAAACAGAAAAGAAATTAAAGAAGAGACTTATGCTCGACTACCTTTGTGAAAATTTTCGATACCACAACTGGTGGGCCTACAAGTATTTTATTTGTGAAGCATTAGCTCTTATAAACGTTATAGGTAAGTCTAACTTTTCTTATGACAGTAATACAAATAAGTTAGGTAGACAATTTTTGTTAATTATTCTATATTAATTTGTTGTTGAAGCAAAAGTATTTAGGCGGTGCGGTGTATGCCCACCACTATTTGTTGCAGGAGAAAATATATAATACTTTATATCCAATATATTAAAAACCATATTTCAGGCAGTGTATGGATTACAATTGGTTCACCATATACAAGTACAGAAAGACAATATACAAGAAGTCAATCCTTCGAAAAGTTGCGGGCAATACACATCTCAAAGCAAATAATGGCAACTGATTCGGAGACTTCATTGGCATTATAAATATTTATAATTGAAACACGATTTTGAATTGAAATTTGATATTTTTTAAAATTTATTTCTGTTTTTTTCCAGGGCAAATGTTCCTCATGAATCGATTCTTCGACGGCACCTTTTTGACATTCGGCATCGACGTGATCCAGTTCATGGACAGCGACCAGGAAGACCGAGTGGACCCGATGATCCTGATATTTCCGAGGATGACCAAGTGCACGTTCTACAAGTACGGCGTCTCCGGCGAAATAGAGCGTCACGACGCCATCTGCATCTTACCGTTGAACGTCGTCAACGAGAAGATATACGTCTTCCTATGGTTCTGGTTCATATTCTTGACTTTCCTGTCCACTGGTACGCTCATCTACAGGACAGTTATAATTCTATCGCCGCGCATGCGCGTCTACCTGCTTCGCTTTCGCTACAGGCTCATCAGGAAGGAGGATCTGGATTTGATAGTGAAAAAGGGTAAAATGGGTGACTGGTTTTTATTTTACATGTTAGGAGAGAACGTAGATTCGATTATTTTCCGCGACGTGATTCACGAACTGGCAACGAAGCTTCGGATGCAACATCTGGAGTACACGCCCGGCTTCAGAAGTGGTGGCATTCAGGAGCCCTAGTGCCTTCAATGTGTTCTTTTTCCTACCGTAATTGTTTTGTAAATCGTTATTATATATGTGTAAGACTTTGTTATTAAAATAAAGTTTTTTTAGTACCTAGTAATACTTTTCAAAAAATAATTATTAATCTTACTATTATTTAGGCAATTATTGTTTATATGGCAATGTTTATCAATAATTTTGCCTTTTTTGTCATTGTAGTACCCAATCTGCACTTTCATAAAATAAGTTATGCTATGTGCCATTATATTCTCTGTACAGAAAATTTCAAATCGGATCGTCTAGAAATTATATATGACGTTCGAAGTAAAAATATCAAAATACGATCAGATATAGAACCGTCCATTCAAATTGTATACATACAATTATAAGATAAATTTACTTTGTGAAGAAAACAATGCATTGTTCTGAAATACAATAATTCAATATTAAGAGACTATTCAAATTTTGTTTTAGATTATAATAGTAGAACTTTTATTTAGCACTATACTGATAACAAAATAGTTGGCCACAAGAGCCATTCATAGACACATAAGTATTGATGTGCTATAAATTTTATAGTTAAAATTCAAAATAAATTTAAATGGGGCAATCGGGGTGTTTGAATTATTTAAGGTGATTGCGTTATTGTAGTTTGTGAGTTTATTTGTCAGAAAATATTAAAACAAAACCTTCATTTCTCACTGAAACATTTATCTACAGAGTAGGTTCGATGTTGCTTACAGAAACTGGAAGATAATATCGTAATAATATTTAAAGCTGAATTCACTGTTAATCTCCACCTACGAGGTGCAAATGCAACATACTGGAAATTGTCAAATTAAAAAAAATATATTTCTTGTACTGTAGACTACCGCAGACACAACCATACACAGGTGGAAGTCTACTCAATAGAATGTAATAAAATTAAACAATTAAAAATTATATTAAATCGTAAACTTTATGTTAGTAATAATAATATCCTTTAATCAGATATCGAAAAAAATATTATTAGTCAACGATTTAGTTGTTAATAGCATGTGTTTGCATATATAGGGCAATCGGGCTGGTAAATGCAGAATCTTAAGATAACCAAAGGAAATAGCACACATCTGTTTCGATAAATCATTCACTTTCATGACGTATTTAGAGAATGAAAAATTCAAGGTTCTCTTGATACGTATATATTCCGTAAATGTAACAGATACAGTGAAAATTTCGCTATGATATTCTACCAGATTCTAAAATTTGTGCTACTAAAGATTTTTGGTTTGAATGTTTTTCACCTTTGGTAATTCAACGTACATGCAAGAACTGTTTTTGTTGTTTTGTTCTTTCCAACTCCACAGTTGAACGTAAAAGCGCCGACAAACGACTTTTTCGCATTAAACAATGCAAATAAAATAATTTCGACATAAAATTAATTTATTGCCGTCCAAGAGGTATAACAGATTTTCTCGTAATGAATTTATGGTATAATTTTATTTAAAAAGGCACGGCGCAATTGCATTGAATAACCCGGAGCTACAATACACATCATCAATCTTCAATACAGGATACATCGTGCAAAGCTTTACTTAATGAAGCTTAATTCCCATTGTTTGCAATGTATCACATACAGAACTTGCCTGTTTTAATCCCAACACAAATCGTTTCGAACTCTAATTTTACGCCGCAAAATTTATTATAAAAAAAATACTGACTGAGAGACGCTTAAAAATCTATTAAAGAATGTGTGGGATATTTAGAAATCCAGTGAAAGCATACCGGTAATATTTTACGAGTGCAAAACATTTCTACTATATCATTTTATAGAAAGTGAAAAATCACTTGAATTACATAGCTTAGGTTATTTCGAATCATTAAACAGCGTTGTAATTAAATACAAAAATAGCTGAAGAAAACCTGGTTGAATTTAAATTAATTACTTCGAAGAAGTGGACAACCAGTAGTTGCATCATGACACTTGATATTAGAAAGGAGCGAATACAAGGTCTTAGATTAGTCATGTGATTATGTCGAGAGGACTGTAATGTAAAGTTAATGCATACTATCGCCATTCCGTGTTTAAAGCACAGCTTGAGGATCGAAAACACTCCTTATAGACGAGAAGATCTTCTACCTAACATGAGCAGATCTAGTTTGGGGTACTAGATTGATGGATAGTATTTTCTTAAGATGTCATGCCAATCGCTTAATATTTGTCACCAGTTTAATTAAGCGAAAGGGGGCGTATAGAGAAAGTGGCCCTTCCTAGTCTAGCATCAAATATTGTTGCAGACAGTTCAAATGGGGCTTGGAATCCATTTATGATGACCCAAAGTGCGGAAGACTTCCGGAAGCACGAACTCACGAATCAAAAAACTTGATTTTTTTGTGTTTGAATGGCCACCTAATAAAAGTTCCAGCTAGAGAAATAGAAATATCCTGTTTTTAAAATTCTACATGAATATTTGGGAATGAGGAAAGTGTTCACACGATGGATTGCCAAGCTGTTTATTCCTGAACAAAAACTATGTACACGACAAATTTGTGAGGAGAATTGGGCTGCTTTGTCACATGATGAAGACGTCTTCTATAGAATTATAACTGGAGTCTATGTAACTGATTCGTAAGGGTTCTCCACCAGCCAAGAAGAACAACAATATATACATATATTTGCTTGCTCTATACTAACATTTAACACATTTAACTGACTTATACTGCTGTGCTTTTTAAATTAGTGGAAATTAGAGGGTAAATAAACAAAATATATATCAATTTCTGTAATGAAGTTAAGATAAATGCATGAGAACTTTGTACAAATATATAAGTATAAATAAATAATTTAATAACAACTATGTCAAATAGGCGCAATATCCCATGGAGCAGAGCAACTTGCTGATACTAGTAATTTTAACGTCGATGTCAACACCGCATTCGAAGTTCCGAAAAGCGTGGGTTGGTGTAAAGTTGAATTTAATAACCGTTGATATATTGCTATCTCTCTGCATTACATGCTGACTGAGTAAAATTTTAAACAAACATTAACTGCCATGCCATATCCAGGCATAGTCTAAAATGTCAGAGCCAAACTTTAATTAAGAAATTAAATGTTTGTCATTTAAACTTAAATAACTTCAAAAAATTGTATACTGGTAGTGCTGTTTCTTATGTCTATTGTTTCATTTGTGTTTCGGGATATTATGTCCTCATATAAAATATTTTACGATAAATAAACTTAATATTTTAATATTTTTAATTTAAAGTGAATGCTTTAAACGCGGAAATATTTTCGCTTGTCCCTTGACATCCACTTCATAGGCCGATAACGTTTTATTGGTTCCACAGACAAATTATATAGATTGCAAAATGAAATGGGACAACAACAAAAGTATATCGTCTACACAAAATATAAGAAACCAAAGAAAATAGAAAAGCGGAAATAATTATATAAAACGCATAAAAAATAATGAATATGTCGTCAAAGTACATGTTAGCACTAGTGCATATCTGATACAGTGGCCCCCTTGACATGGCTTTAGTCCTGCTGCTTCGAATAAGGAAAGTTACATTGTTTCTTGATGCAAGTCGAGACATATTAAAATAAAATTGAAAAGAATACTACTTTGTGTTGAATTAAATTTGCATCAGCGATCACTCTTCGAGTGTCCAATGATCCAGCAGCAACATTATGATCCAGCAGCAACAAGTCATGTTCAGCATTCCTCATGGGACATATGCTATTTATTCTTCTTGCAGCTCAAAGTTTTAAGAAACATCGTTGAACTCGTTCAGGTTGAGGTTTGTGTGATTAGTAAATATCATTCGAAATATCATTGAAGCGTTCTCCAGTCGGCTACGAACCAAAGCACAGTACAGATTTTTCATGAGTACTTGGAATTCCACCCAACAAATCGAAGAGTTCTAATTGCTGATTGGCGGATATCCAATATATGGTCTATTATTTGTATATCCAATGAAATGCCGAAGGTTTTATTAGGGATTTGCAGATTAACCCTTGCGTATTTATATTGTATTTAAAATTACAAACTTATCGAACCACACAACACTTGTCAGTATTTAGTCGAAGCTTGTTCTCTTGATACCACTAGGATACTGTGCCAGTATTACTTTGGAGGTGTAGTATATCATTTATGCTATTATAGAAATATGACGAAGAAAGTCCATAAAAATGTAAAAAAAATTAGCAACTATTACTATTAGATGTATATTAAAGCACTGTATCGTTGATTAAAAGAGGAAATGTGACGATTTTATGTATTCGAAATTCGTGGAAATAAGATTTTTAATGATGCAGTTGCATAACCAGTGTTAAGACAGTAATTGTTAAACGTTTATATGAAAAATGATATCTAATAGTCATTTACAAGTCGCTATTTTTAATAGAGTAGGCTTTTCTAACAATGGTTCTAAAAAAATACGACAAAGGATACCCAAGTACTTCATGCAGTATGGTTCCACTACCAACACATCTGTAATTTATGACAGGAAAAAACTACAAAGTACCATTATAGCTATTTCTACAACTGGTGTAAAACTCAATGGATTCAAAATATGTATAAGCGTTTGTTAATAATAATTGATACTTCACCGAGGCACGGAGGAATCAGTGCCTACATCATAAGCCGAAGTAGATGGATCATTCCAAAAATGCTAATAAAGTTACCATTGAAAATATGGTGGAGTAGATTTATGTAAATGTTGTTTACAATATTCTTCGCTTAGCACATTATTACAGTGAGCATAATGTAATTTTCTTTTATGACGTCCAAGAGAAAATATATAAATTTATACAATATTGAAGTATTGTATTATTGTATTAGCAACCTGAGCTACAGCACTTGAAGCAGTAACATCCACTAAGTGGAAAATTGCGCCCCGCACGGGTATGCATGGCAGATTGTTAAACAGTATTTGATATTACATTCGATACAGACAGTTTTAATGGTGAAGAATAATAAGAAAAATTATTTGATGGTATTCATAATGATTTTTTAAATTTTACAGTCTTCCTTGTTGTTTGTCTTAGAGCAAGTTCCTATGCTTGGAATTTTTTATTTATGGATATCGTCCTTGATTTGGAAGATTAATTCAATTGTTGTAAATCGTTCTATCGTGTATTGTTTATAAACGTGTTAAATAATCCAAACATATATAGGAAGAAATATAAGATTCATTGGGCTTTATTTCAAGTATATGTCTAAGATATGAAATTTTATTTTAATTCATGTAGGAAGGACAATTATTTCCCGTCAAAAAGTTGATGTTCACAAAGTTGTGATATTTCTTAGTGTAACTGCGATTTGCTTCGTCACTTTCACCTTCTCTTGAAATTGTTTCAGTAGACAATAAAAACCTAATATCTGCAACTGAATATCGTAATACGGTGGCAGGGAAAATATGTATGTATCGCGTGCGCGAAATATTTTAGTGCGTTAGAATGAATTTTGTAGACGATGTATCAGCCGAGTGACATTGCCACCCACTAAACACATGCACATTGCGTTGTTGATACAATAAATATCATTTCAGTTGACCTTACAATAACAAGAACTTTTACCAACTCATTTCAAATCTAAAATTATAAGTTCTTATTTATTTAAATTGAAAATCAAGATTAAACGTTAAATTTATTTTTCCAGTCCAGGTTTCGTGATTTTTTTTTACAAAAGAAATCGGCTATCGAAGCAAGCATAAAAAGAATGGAGGAGATGGAAGATGATCCGGCGACAAGGACGTGGCGACAAGTTTGGTTTAAGAATGTTTAGAGTAAGGTTGGGAGATCGTTGTATTCACGACGAGTTAAGTAAAAATAAAAATTAATAATCCTACTACTCATGAAAATCAAAAATATATGTGGCTTTGTGTTCACGACATACGAAGAAGATATAAAATTCAATCGTACCATCAAATTTATTTTAACTGAATTTAATTTTATTCGCCACAAGTGAAGAGAAAAGCCGAGTTCAATATTACTGTCCTCGGTACAGTTGTACTCGCGACAACGTTAAGTAACTAAAATGTTGTAACAAATATATAAACAAGCAAGACGATGAAAGAATTGCGATATTATTTTACAATATATGGTATGAGGCTGTGATTAGCAGCACTTTGTAACGAAACCAGCATGAAACTTAATTTTTCCAGCATTACAGATGCGTCGAAGCAATGATCTCGGATTTTTGACTGTCTTAACGATCATTAAAAATCAATATAGTTTGTGCAACAAGAGTGGATATGGATTCTCCGAGGGCAATATGGACATTCCACTCTATTTGTATAGTATATTTTTTACGAGATATAAACGGAAAAATTATTGGAGTGTACTACTAGGTATGTCTAGTACTCAGTTACTGGATCGCCAAACATATTAATTTTTTTATCACATGTTAATAATGTTATTGTTTCATTCTTGATATTAGACTAACAAATTGCTAAAAAATCGAGTTGAAGAAGTGGAGACCCTAAGAATATCAACGTAAAAGTAAACCAAATAAAAATACAACAAGTTGAAGAATTCATCTAGGGGTACTGATAGATGGAGATGGTAGAGAAGTATGGAAAGCAAAGTTAACGAGAGAATGCTACAATATTATATCACCGTTTTTTAGGAAAAAGTGATAAATATGAAAACGAAAATTATACCAGTCTACAAAACAATGTTTAGGTCAATCATAACGTATGGAAGCGAGACTTGCGTGCTGATCAATACAATGAAGTAAAATACAAGCTATGAGATATTTGAAAAGCGTTAAAGGAATTACCAGAAGAAACAGCACAAGAAACGTCGTAGTAAATGAGGAAGAGACGAGAGCATAATGGATAAACAATACGTCGATGTAAGTGGTGTCAAAACGAAATATTTCTTATTAACTGCATCATCTGATGAAAATTGATAATCGAGTCACTGCGCAATATAATTACATACATAAATCGAATCATTAGGAGCAATTTTATTAAAATATACGAATGCACGTGAATAGACGAGACGAAGAATAAATTAAAATTCTGCAGCTTCACTATTTATTAATTAAGATTACAGTTCGCCATTTCATAATATCGAAGTGTGTCGAGGTTGTACAATAGCCAAGTAAAAATAAACGAAATCAATCAATGACTTGGTGCTTCTTTCGTTGCAATGAAAATGATTTTTTTTTTCGTTGCAAAGTTTGAACCACGCAGTTAATCTTCATCCGACCGACAATAAATCATCGTCGCCGTCTCCGGGGTACGAAACGTCAAAAAGGCGACGTTCGCCACATTTATAACCGTAGCCGGATCCGTTATCCTTCTAAATGGAATCGAGCAGTTTTTATTTTTTCGGGCACGTATCCACCAGAATCCGTACCACGTCCTCGCACATATACCGCAAATGGCAGTAGTAGCGAGAAGCGCATTAACTTGAGGCGCCCACGCACATCTCGCCGCAGAGGTGGGCCCCACCTGAGCGTCGGACTCGTGACGTAAGCAAGCGTCCGCAGTTCTCGCGGCCGATGCACGCGGTCGAGCGAAAGAGCAGCCGCGTTAACCGGCCAGAAAGTCGGCGAGGGGCGGCCTTAGTGTTGTTACCTGTGTGTCGTTACCTGAGCGCCTGGTCTTTGTGAGAGTGAGTGATTTTTACACTGGATAACGTTTGTCTGGTAAGTTCGAAAAAAATCTCACTCGACTACCGAAAGTATAAATTAACGACGATGTTATTACGCAAGATCGAATTATTCTTTGAATTTATTTCTTAATTGTTGTTTGGAATGTGTTTGCAAAATACTAGGCATATATGCACATAAGCAAAATATATTTATACAGTTATTAAAAATATTCTTTACTTTCAGTTTAGGTACAATATTTAAAATATAAACATGCACCTGCGATATTTTTTTCGGTTTTCAGTTTGGAGATATTTCATCAAACTAAGATGTGTGGATGTGTAAAGGAGAAATAGATACATATAAATGTATATTGATACCCAAGTAGTAACTTTCTGTTAAGATACACCGCAATTTATATGCAGGTGCAAAATTGAGTTAGATTAAAATATATTTTCGATCCCATTAAACACATGCAAAATATTTTGCACCGATCTGTAGAAAGATTATATTTCGTGAAAAATCCAATTAGAAAAAATATATAAATAAACGAATGCTATTTTATTAACGTCATTAAAACACAAAGAACGCAATCATCCATAAATAGCTGTTTCTTTCTCGCGACATGACATTTAATAATTATGTTTACTAATTAAATTTTACAGTATCATAAAACCATACCATAACAATTTTGGTAAACTTACATTTTTTACATCGATTTCTATTTATTTTAGTTTCATGCTGCATTTTTCAATTCATTTTTGATACATTCAGTGTTTCTTATTTTAGATTAAATTTATTTTGCTTGAATATTTTCTTGTTATGTTTGTTAGCATTTCAATTTATTCAATTGTTTACTCACTCCGTTTACTTTTTGGCCAGTTGTTTTTTCAATTATTTAGTGTGAGTTGCTATATGCTTTATTCTTCTCAATGTTTAATCCCATTTTCATCATGTGTTTGATTCCAATTATTTTGTTTTTATTTTAGATGGTTCTGCAACTGATTTGCATATAATTTAAATCTTGTGTTTTTATTTATTTTAGTTTTACTCATATTTACTAGTGTTAGTTGCGTGGTCACGTACGCATAGCAGTGCTACAAGTATCTCAGCATCGTTTTCAATAAACTTGTTCACATTTTTAATCAACGATTGTTCATTAATTATCACATTTGGAAATAACGACAGTGTATTTCTTTCAATAAAATATAATAATTGCATTGCAGCGCTCGAACTGTCCTGCGCACAAAGCCAGCTCAATTAACCAGAAATATGACTAAAGATGAAATAATTAAACATGAAGAGCAGGTTTACGCCGATTCAATTATGCGTGACTCATTCAAATTTAATAGTAATTTTCAATAAAATTGTCAGGGCAACAAGTTGTAAAATATATTTTGTTGGCAAAACACGCACGTCATTACAAATACCAAGGTTGGTTGCTTTAATAGATTTACTCGCAAACGCATCGCGCACAGTTAGCAACGTTTCATTTGTTTAATTAAAATGTATCGAATTCGCGCTTGTGCTGGAACCAATCCTACACTTCTGATTTAATATTTACATTGTTAAATATTCGAGTGTTTCGACAGAACGAAGAAAAAAAAACGGCCAAGGCTAATCAATGTAAGCTACGAGGCTGCAGTCATTGTGCCTCTTGTGCTGCATGATTCGGTAATTTGTGGTAATGCTAGCCAAGCGACTTTTTGCGCTATTGAAGATTGAAATCTCATGTTGCAAAAACTTATGTTGCTTATTGGTAGTTTCACTTTCATGTAACTGTCGCTCTGTAATTAATAATAAATGGGACGCCAAACTATTCACGATTGAAGTCACGCTGGAGGTATCTAAAAGTGAAAGGATTTGGTTAAAGTCAATCGCACGAATTTTATGCAATGTATGTGTTGCTCCCATTGATTCTAAGTTCTTAATATGTGCACACCTTAAAACTAATACAGACGAATTTTTATACAACCTGTTTGCTTTACAAATAACAATTAACTACTATTAATTGTTGCACACGAAAACGAACAGAAATCTAATGTATTTTATGTTAATAACTTTCATTGAAGTCCAGGTTAAGTATATGATGACTTTCCAAGAGAAGTATTTACATTTTCAAGAATATTTAATTTGTCGCATTTATTCTCAAAATTTAAAACAACAAAATTTTCCATTGTAAAAAAATTTTGTTATTTTTATGCAATAGTCCGCAAATCCCTGAAAAATCATTTCGATCTAATGGTGAAACTATTTTCAGGTTTTTCAGTTGTTATGTTATGAACAAGTGGATCTAAAAACTATCGCATTTATTAGCTTCTTATTGTCTTATAACAACGGTAACAATTCAATTATGAATTGGTGATTATTTTTTTTTTATATTTCATTGTACAATTTTGATATAATTCGGCAATTTCATTACTTGAAACAACTTCCATCGTAAGTAACTTGATGATACATCAAACTGATTTAAAATATAATGCTTTACGATCTCACATAATATTATTTATTTATTAATGTAAAAGAATTATTAATACAAAAGCTTAGTAAATCACGTAGTTTAATTTATTCGCTTTTTAATATACCCGCATATACGACACGCTATGTGAAAGGTTTTTTCTCATAAGCATTTGAAGCTTTCTTTTATGACGACGTAGAAATATGAATATAAGAATATTTACAGCATTTCAAGATTCGTTAAGACTAGAATTATTTTATTGATATTATTTTATTGTCAATTTATAAACAATTAAATCGCAGAACAGCTAAGTACACAATTGTATGCACTGTTTTATAACTACGCTGCCATTTGGTGTTTAAATTTTGATACCGTACAATCGTTACGTCATAAATCATATACATGTTGAACGGATTTCTTAGAACAATGGAATTTTTTAACTTCCACTAACTGAATCTGATGACATTTTATGATTTTGAAAGTCTTCACAGGTAGTAAAAGTCAAGGTAGTCGTAACATTTGCCTTTATATTTACATAACAATTTATTTGAATTTATTATTCGGGAATTTTACATTATTTTTAATCTAATAGCATTTGTAAATCACATTATAATTGATTGTAAGGTACCAACGTCAATATATTACAATTCGTCCAATATTAAAATTATAAAGTGGCTTTGGCAACTTTATACAAGAATTGACGTCGGGTTTATATAAAAAAAAAAACGCTTGCAATGAACATAAAATATTCCCGTTTATATTAAACCAAATAGGTACACACCGGAAATTAAATAACCCAAGGCATTAGAATTAAATCCACATCTATTCCGAGCTATTTAAAGAACCGTACAGAGTTCAAATATCGTTCATTTGTACATACGATCATGGTAAGTATCGAAATATTTTGATCAATTTTCAAACGTCCTGGACATTTTCATTATCGAATTTGTTGTTAAAATTTAACAATTAATTGAAAATAAATAATAATAATCGGACGATTGCAATTGCAATTAAATGGTTTACTTTCTTAATTTTCCAAGCATTCTACTTTTACTGACGGTTCCAGACAATTGAACAACAATAGAATTGAAAGTAACCATATTTATTAATAATGGAAATAATTTTTTTAATTTAGTTCACGTGCCTCTCATGCTATTAAACAAAGAGAAACTACTTCGATTATGTACTTCACACCACTATTGTAAAATTATTGGAAACTATACTGCAATTAGCACAATGTGTACCTTCTTTCAGGATTCTCAGTCTATCATCGTTTCTGTTAATTTAAGTTGGTGAAAGGAAGGGTGAGAATCGTGGATAGTCTAAAACTGCACATGTTAAGTGTCGTCGCAGCCTGACGGATACCAAACTCTAATTGATTCGATTGTCAACCAGTTAAAGACCTAATATTTCGTTTTGAATGTGCTGCCATTTTAATCCTCTGACTCCGAGTCTGGACAAAGATATGGTACACATTCCTGACAATTACACTTGCAATTGTCACTTACTCGCAATCGACGGTTGTCAATAGAGCCGGATTCACTCAGTAGTGCGTCATTCTTAAAATGATTTCAGTGGCCACCACAAATCGCTAATTGTTTAATTAAGAACTTGAACTTTGGTGTGTGTCTAGTTTAATTCAAAGAAGAATTTCTGGGCTGTGAATAAGGTACTGCCCAGTATTTACGAAATAAATCTTCTGGATTACAAAAACACCTTATGAGCTTTGGAACCGGAGAAAGTGTGCTGTTATGTCAGAGTATTTTGTAGCACAGTCGTGGCACACGTGTCACGTGGTGGGACATAAAGGTGGAAAACATATTTTAGTGAGTTATTGTGAAAACATAAAAGGCTATTAGATTAAAAACCGAAAAGAAGTAATGATAAAAAGCAAAAGACATACAATTGCAGATGAAAGTCAAGAAATATCAGATTCTGTGGCATACACTGATACAAGCCATAAAACAGATGGAGAAGAAGAAACATCAAGTGACAATTTAAATTAACATCTACAGAAATTGAAATAGCTCCGCATCAAAACTTAATCAAAATAGATCAAGAAATAATCCAAGAAGCTTAATAAATGTGTTTAGAGCGAAATAGCATTTTAATTAAAGGTGTATCGGAATATTAAAATGCGGATGTTTAGCTCAAAAACTCTTTACGTAAATCTATGAAAAAAAATTGAGGAATTTTGATATAATTTTATTTCGGCCGAAGAAATATTACTTGGAATAAGAGGCTGTTACTTATATTCTTCCATAAGTAGAAATTCTAAATAATCCAATTTATATGTTCAAATAAATTCGTAGATGAGAAGTTGTTGGGTTAGGTTGTGCAAATGGATTTGCAACCGAACATAACCCAACACAACTGAACTCAACTCAACTAAACTCAACCCAACCCAACATAACTCACGCCAACCCCAACCAAATCCAACCTTACCTGCATTAAACCAATTTTGCTTTTAAATCCAAGCCAGGGGAGAACTCCCACGTTTAAGGTTATTATTAAATTCAAAGTTATAAAAGAAACACAAAATCGTAAACAAATTCCAATTTGATAGGTAAATGTTAAAGTGTTCTGCGAAGGAGCGATTGAAACTACACTGCCGGCTGCTGCAATGAGATATATTTCTAAAATTCTTCATGCAAAAATTTCAATCGACTAGGACAGGTTTGGTTTGGTTGAGTTGGGTATTGGATCTTCGAAAAATCTTTAACTAATGAGATATAGGGTAGCGTTGTGTTAATTAATTCGTTAAAATTTCGTGGTCGAAAATTTTCTTGACATTAAGTATGAAGAAGAAAAATAAATTTGAATTACTTTCTTCCTTGTTTTCGTTCACTCGAATGATCACCATTCGCGCTACTTGCTGTCGATGTAATCGATCTTTATAAGGATCTTTCGTCCTGGATTTTGTAATATTAATATTTTCAACACTCACTGAATTATGATTTTAATCGCTAGTCAAAATTTGTCATGATGATTAATTTAATCAGTTTCAATTTTCATTAAATATTTGAATATTGTAAAAATACATTTCGGACAATTTCCCTGTAAATTTTTTTTTTGTGAATTTCGCACTTTAACTGAATATATGGTCGCGAGCAAATACCTGTCGATTTATATGTGTAAGTTTCTAGTATTTATTTACAGGAATATCAAATAATTTTTTAAACTAATTGTTTAGTCAAATTAAATGCTGACTTTTATGTTCTTGATGTCCCTTCTTGTTTCATTTTGTCTCGAAATTGAACGAATTTTTGGGGTAATTTTTGAAAAAAGAAAATAGCAGTTGTTATCATCAAAAAATTGAAACCAAGAAGACTTGATTGTGATTTTTGCCAACAATTTGCGAATCAACTTATAAAGGTAAGCTTCCCGGGCTCTCTTCTACCAAAGTTGTAGGGGATATTATGTCTTGCGATGTCTTTCGATCATGTGTTAATATCTTCGCCCCTTTCCATGTAATACCCTTCCCTGCCAGTATTCTGCAAATTCCTGTTTTCTAGTTTTCATTTCCCATACTATTTCTCTATTTTTTTTTTGCTTAACGCGCAATTTCATCCATAAGCGTTATGGCTTGGTATTTCGCCTCGTCCTTTTCTATTATTCTTTCAAAAAAGTTATAAGGTATACATAATAGATATATACCCATGTCATTACTGCATATCATTTTATCTCCTTTTTTATAAATAGGTCACTACTGCTCTCTTCCATTCCGGAGGGATCTATTTGGTGATCTATATTATCTACATCATGTAAAGGAAAGCATTAAATAATAATTGTAGTGCAGCCATTTCGGAGAGAAAACTTACCTTAGCATTCTGCTTTATTCGACTATGGTTTGCAGTTAATATTCTGGCACTGGATTTTAAATAATTCGTCCTGTTGGTTTGTTATCATCGTCAAGTTTGTCATTAAACACTGTGTGGGCTGTATACATTCATTGGTAGTTATCTCCTAACCTTATTATTTTCTGTCATCAACGGTAAGGATTCAATTTACAACATAATATCATTGAATTTACCAAAGAAAAGGTTAAATTCTTTTTCAAAATTTACAGTCTGGCATTTTAGCAACTCTATTCTACTGCATGCACTACCTGTTTTTAGTTTGAACAATTTTGCTTTTTTTTCAAAACCGGAATCCTCCATAATTTGTCACAATTTAGGACAATATTTCCAAGAATCCCAAGTTGGAAATACTTCATTGGATAATGACGACGGTGAAAAATCCCTTATTTTGCATCCATTTCATCTAAAGAATTACTTTCAACACAAAGATTCTAGTCATTGTTTCGATTATTTCAAAAACATACTAAGTTTGCACGCAACCCTAGCATAATAGTACTCACACTCATTGAACATCTTCATATATTTGGCTTGCACTCAGGATATATGAATAGTCATGTGCTTAATATTTTTGGCTTAGTTAATCTGCAAATTTGGATGGCAATAATTCTGATTGCAAATAAATTAAAGCAATGCCTATTTTGCCAACTATTCTTCCTGCAGATATCGTGGGATTAAATCTATTTGAAATTTACTAGTTACATATACGTACTAATGTTAAACTAAAATCAAACTCAGTGTGTATGTTACTGGAAACCAATTAAATCAACAAAATCAATTATGTAATTTGCAACTGTTTTATATTAAACGTGCTGTCTCCCTTTCAGAATTACGACCCACATTATGTGCTGCGAGCTACTTTTTGCATTACCAGCGCTAAACTCATCATTCATGAATTGAAATTGCAGTGTTTTAAAGCTGACGTATGTATGACGGCATTACAGAAATGATGCTGCTCGAGCTTGTGCAGTAATATCAGTATTTACCGCAGTTGTATGCACCGGACGAAAGACAGAATCCAAAATAAATTATCTCAGACAACCGGCCAATTACAATGATTATAGATTTCTGGAGTGAATTATAACTGTATTATGTTCACGTTCGTGGTGCAAATGCTTCAGGTGGCAAAGTCGAGGATAGCAAAATTATCGTAAACACAGGCTTCGATCTCGGTTAACAATTAGGGGCGATATGTTACAGTTAATAGCAGTGTGAATCATGAGCGTTTTCAAACGTAAATCAAAATGGTAATCGATTCACGTTAAAAAGAACGAACGCGATCAAAACATTAAAAAATATCACAATTAGTAAAAAGTAGTTTTGAAACTTGGATTCATCAATCATGAAGAAATATAATAAACGCGTTGATTAAGAAATCATTTTTATATTGTATATAATTTAATAATTTGATTTAAGAGACATTGATATTTTATTGCCAACAGTAGTCCAGTAATGTACCGGTAATTTTAAAACGTCGATGGAACCCATTTCCAACTTTATTGCTAGCTGGTATGTTTATTTATCTCTTTAATTTAGCGTGCTTTCCCGTGGTAATTCACGTTTTTCTCGTTGCCGTAGCGGAGACCCATTAAATTATTACATTCGCAGCTGCGACTTCCACGGTCGGATAAACATATTCGCTCCGTTGTTAGCGAGTGCACATAACTATTTAAATAAATCAAGCAAATGTTAGACATTCTCCAGGTACAGTTAGTAATTACAGCTCGTGCGCAGTTTCGCGCTGCAACAAGACAATTGCAAACGACAAATATCTTGAGAAATTCGCTCCATATTTTGCTCGTAAAAGATAACTGGAAAAATACATCGAAACCCATTTAGATATTTCCGACAATTACCGTTTGAGATATTGCCGCCATTAAAACTGTTATAGATACTGGAAGGAACGTAAGTGTTATTTACAAATTACACAATACTGAAAATAAAATGAAAAGAACATGCAATCTGGTCAAAGGAATGACAACAGGAAAAAACCATATCTCAACTTAAAGATCTCAGAAACGACAACGATGAAATTAAAGTACTCTATGAAATTAATAAGTAGAAAAATTCAACTGGAAATCACACATGGAAAAATTTTAAAATTAGTCGACACAGATGCAGCTTTCATGCTTCACTTTCACGTTTACAATATTTTGAGAGAGATAACTCTATAGAAGCTCCCGGAATTTATGAATCACAAAGGTACTGCAAAAGTGATATCTTATTTATGAAACAATATAAGAAATCAATGAAAATTGAAAAAAATAATGTAAAAGACTCATCAGGGTATGCCCATGGCAAGAGTTTTGTGAAAAATGGAAATAAACGTCCAAGGAAACTCTAAGGTGCTTAACCGGATATTAAGAAGTTCAAAGAAAGAATCCACTCATAAACAAAAAGGACAAGGAAGCACCATCTGAAATGGAACAGGAATACTACTCAGATGGGGAGAGTAGTATATAGACCTACTGGGCATAGAAAATAGAAAACTAGGGAACAAAGGACAAGAAGGAGAGGATGAAGAAAACCAAGAACAACGAAAATAAGAAGAAAAAGAAAACCGAGAGCAGGAAGAAGAAGACATAACAAGAGAAGAAATAAAAATCATAGAAGTAGAAGAGGGTATTAAAAAATAGCAAAGTCACCAGGAATAGACGACAAAAGCCCGGAAATGATAAAATGATATGCATTAACTACTGGGATATGTCTATTATGTGTACCCTTGGAACAAATAATAGAAAATAGATTAGAGCTCACTTTTCTGGACAAGCAGGATTTGGAGGATTTCATGATTGGAACTTCGTATTTCGACAATTATTCGAAACAATAACGAACACACGCAGCAAATATAAATAGCCACCAGCCAGGAAAGTTTAAAAAATAAAAATGGTTAGAAACATTCAAAAAGAACAGTCACAGGTAATGAGTGCAGGCAGGAATCCCCAACACAACAGCAATAAAAATTCGGAACTACACAATACGTACAAGAAAGAAACAAAATAAAATACCTGGGGTCAATACTGGAGGAAAAAGATGGACTGGACATCAAAAATAGAATAATGAATACAAACAAAATGTAGTCAGCTCTGTATAAAATATGCGTTACTAAAAAAGTGCATGAAACAGTACTAGCACCCACCTTGATATTGGGTTGTGAATCGTAGACAATGACACAAATGTGCATAAACAAAATACAAGCTACAGAAATGAAGGGATAAGATACGAAGCGAAGTAATCAGAATGTGCCTGGAAGTAATGAGTATAATTGAGAATATCGAAACACAACAACTCAGGTGGTATGGGCATATAACAAGAATGAAATATGATCGACAAGTGAAAACATTGTGGGAAATGAAAACTGATGGAAAAAGTGGGGGCGGTAGACCGAAGACTACATGGAACGCATGAATTAACAGAATACTGGTATCGAAGGGTATTACATGGGAAGGAGCGAATATATTGTCAGGATATTTGGTAGAATGATAGATCGGGATAAATAAGTAAGTAACTTACATTCTTTAAATGAATCATTTAAACTTAAAAAAATTATCACTATTTCAACCTCAGAAATAATTACCAAACGTGCCAAAGCTACTTTAATTAATATTTGTGTTAACATTATTTACGAACCTTGCATAGCTCGTCAACAACTCATGAACTAAGACTAGACGTCTAACTAGAATTTTTAATAAAAACAATCACGTACATTTCAAATTAATTAAGGTGGATAACCGAAGCCAATAATCTCTTCACGTTACGACTGTGTTTTTTTTTCTGGAAAAAGAGAAACAATCTTCCCCTTTCAGTTTTCGAGTAATGATCGTGTCAATTATGGGCTTCAATTGGGGTATGTTGTAAACGCCTACGACGTGCGAAATGAATTAAGGTCTACTAAATTTTTTTTAATTTTTAATTTTTTCAATTTTTTTCAAATTTTACGATTATTTCAATTTTTCAGTTTTTTTCAATTTCCACAACCTTTCAAATTTTACAATATTTACAAATTTTCCAAATATTTTCAAATTCAACGATTTTCAATTCTTCAAATTTTCAATTTTTTCAAATTTTTCATTTTTTGTCAAATTTTCAATTTGTTTTAAAATTTTATAAAATTTTTCAAACTTTGCGTAACAAAATTACATAAATTCTCGTGTTTACCTCACTTGTAATTTTATTAAAATTTAAAACTCGTAATACGTGATTTTTTAAAATATCTATTCTTTTTATACCACGTGTCGTTTCGCTTTGAAATTTCGTGAAAGTCTCTGTTTGAAATCGTGTATTCGATGTCGTTCAGGCAAATTGTTTGTGTAAAGCGAGAAAGTGGATTTCCATTTTTTAATGTAAATTTTTCAGGCACCTACAAACGATCTGCTTGTTGAGATAAAATCATCGTAGTTTTTGTTCTATTTTTCGTAAAATGCAATGTTTCATTTCCACGAATTCTGATGGCATTCAATCGCTATTTCATCATTCGTAAGATATTGTATAGGTCGTTGTTGGAAATGCGTCATTGAATGATGTCATGATTTTTTTTAAATTTTTGCAATTCGCGATAATGCCGACGTTTTTTTGTGTGAAATATATTGTGGCTTAAGCGTTGCCTTCACAGTTTGAGACAGTTACCGTTATATTAATTTACTTGTATGAAAATTAATTTATGCATATTCTTGTCGACTATGTGGAATGTATTGGATCGAAATTTATTGAAATTAAATGAAAACGTTTACAATGTACTATTGTTATTCGGCTTTTAAATTAACTCTAAATGTTATGATGCCACCTCTATATATAAACGCTCGTTGTCGCCTGTAGGTTTCTATAGAATTCTCCGTCACTTTAACCGTTGGGGTTAGGTATGCTCTTTAAAATTCCTTGTGCAGAAATTCATATTAATTTAATGCAATGCGGATGTGTGCATTGAAGACCGTGAACAAGACTTCTTTACCAGTTTACTGGTTGTACGATTTACCAATGAGCATAAATTAAATAATCAAGACGGTAAATATTTACCATTTACCATTTCGACGCGGCATTAGACGACAACTTTCTACAACGGTTCGTCGAGATTACACTTTTCGAATGTTAAATATCTGAAAGTCTTGCCGTTTGTATATTTAACTGTGATCTCACCGTGAACCGCTATGTACGATGATCTGCATCTAGTTGTTGCCGGAATCTCCGGAGATATTAACGCTAGCATGGACGAGTAACCGTTTCGCAAATACCCACTACTTTAGAACACACGATCAGTATTAAAAGGAGGTACTTAACGGAAAAATTATTGGATGTGTTATTAAGGTTTATGCGGTGAAAATTTAGCATAAGAAATCAGTGGTATTATTTACGATAACTGCAATTAATGTAAAATTAGCGATTTTTTTAAATAAAATTGTATCATCGTAGACTGGTAATGATATTAAAGTAGATGATATTCTTAAAGTTTATTCCTGAATTATTTGATTAAATGGAACGTATCAATTATTATTTTTCGATAAGATATATTTTTCTCACCATTTCACTCATTCACTCGGAACTCATAATGAAACCACATATATTAATTTACTGTAACTTGTGCCAAAATTGCGAAAATTGTTGCAGGTAAATTGAGAAGTTTGAGGTGTAATTAATAAAATTTGGTAGGTTGAGTGGCTAGAATTTCCAATGGAAACGTAATAATCTTAAAAGATACTCAGTGACATATAAACTGCACCACATAGAAGGGGTGGGAATTTTTGGACCAAATTTGGAAGGAATAGTGGACTAGTCCAGGGAAATAGTTGATTAAAATTTGAAACCCAATCATCAAGTAGTCATGGAATTTTTGACGTTTGTGTCATTTGTTAGAGGTGGTGATAGACAAGCAATTATCGAGTCATTTTTTGAATTTGTTCTACTTTTTCGGATCCCGTTCTTTAGTTTAAAGTGTTTCAAGTGTTTAATGATGCCTAGAGGAAGGAGACCTCAAGTTTACGGGCAGTTGAGTGACTTTGACCGAGGGCGGATTGTTGGTTTACGAGAAGCAGGTTTTTCGTTTAGAGAAATCGGCAACCGTTTGGGACGGCACCACTCAACAATAATGGGTGTTTATCAAGCGTGGTCTGAACATGGGGTTGAACGTCGGAGAAGAGGCACTGGGGCTCAAAGACGAATCAATGAACGTCAAGATCGCCGCTTAAGACTAATGGCATTGAGAGACCGATTCTCTACAACTAGATCAATATCTGATCAATGGTTAGGTGAACAAGGTCGTCCGATAGGCTTGCGAACAGTTTATCATCGAATAAGAACCTTTGGCTTGCTGTATTACCGCCCACATCTTGTGCTACCCCTCACTGCTCAACATCGCCAGGAACGTTTGGC
Source organism: Geotrupes spiniger (assembly GCA_959613385.1). NCBI lineage: Eukaryota > Metazoa > Arthropoda > Insecta > Coleoptera > Geotrupidae > Geotrupes > Geotrupes spiniger. The sequence goes on along the minus strand of OY390737.1, from coordinate 8,195,962 downwards.
CTGGTGCACGGAAAGACTTCAATGGAACTTGGAGTGGCATCGAGTTGTCTTTAGTGACGAATCGCGATTTTGTTTAGGAATGCATGATAGTCGGATGACTGTTAGACGAAGACGTGGAGAAAGGCGCAATCCTGATTTTTCGATTGCGAGGCATGTTCACCGAACTGTGGGGTTGATGGTGCGGGGTGCTATTGCTTACAGCAGTAGGTCACCCTTGCTCTTCATTCGGGGCAGTATGACCGCCCGACGCTACATTGACGAAGTGGTAGAACCACATGTTCTTCCATATCTTCGAGGGCTGGAAGACCCACTTTTCCAGCAAGATAATGCACGACCTCACGTAGCAAGGGTTTCTCTTGACTTCTTTGAAGAGGCCAATGTTAATCTTTTCCCTTGGCCGCCAAGATCTCCCGATTTGTCGCCCATTGAGCACGTGTGGGACATGATGGGTAGAAGATTGAGGAATCTACCGAACCCACCGTTGACAATAGAAGCTCTACGGCATGAAGTACAGGCTGCTTGGGATGCCATACCCCAAGAAGACATTGATCACCTGCTGGAATCAATGCCAAGGCGGGTCAATGAGTATCAGAAATAGGGGCGGACCAACACATTATTAAAGAAAAATCAAAAAGATGAAGTGTTTTCGTTATCAAATTTTAATCAATTGTTACCTTAGACTAGTCCAATGTTTCTGCCAAATTTGATCCAAAAATTCCCATCCTTTGTAGGTGGTGCAGTTTATATGTCACTGAGTACATAAATATGAATTTAAAATTACGTAACATTCTAGATATTTGGTCCGCCTTTTAATTGGTTTCAGATGTCCGTGAAAATTAGACCCGTCATTTTATTCTTCGATAAACAGCATACTAGAAATGAGTTTACATTTCACGAGGACCCCACCATCTTCGATGTTTTTTCAGAAATAGAGCACTTAATAATGTAGTTGTTGTATTTAAAGGCTTTGTGGCTTGATGATAGATTTTTCTGTTTGTGGTCGATTGGTTGAAAATTATATGTATATCTCAAGGTACAACTTCAAAAGACTTTGTAGATAACTTTCATATAAAATTTATAGAGACATTTCCTGTGACTAAAATGACGAAATGACAAGACAGAAGATTGTAAACATTACAATCTATGTCGAAACAAATTAACAAGTAGATGGTAGATAATACACTAGGATGATATTTATCTTTATGTTGTGGCTGCGATGCCGTTAGTGTGAGTTTTAGCAAGTGATCTACGCACAAGGATAACAAACATGATCAACCTAGTTCGAAAATAATAAATCCTCGAATACGCACCACATTAATCAACGGGGGGATTTTTGAGTAGTTAATCTTGCTACCAGAGTATTCCTGATTATACTCGTAAGATATGTGATGTTCAAAGAGAAAGGCCTCCGATTTCAATAAACCGAAGTATGTGGACCTGATACAAAAATATACATATATGAATGTCTATCAATACAAATGACAATTGCGATTAAATCGTATCAGACATAATAGACAGACATAATAGTCGATGAAGTAAATTGATGTGAGGCAAGATTCCAAGAATTACGTCTTTGCAAGTCACTGAGAAGTGCGCTTAACAAACGAAAGAAATGGGGTGTAGTTAATTACATAACATTATATTAACTTTGTTATTTGTCGATTTTCATTTTCAAGTATTAATATTGTAATTGAATATATAAATCTGTAATGAATGTGGGAAGTGAATGAAATACTGGAAACATGAGCTAATGATAAATGTGAAGGAAACTAGGGCAGAAACTAAGGAACTCGTGGGCAAATACAAGAAAATATTTAGGAACTAAAGAAGGATATGTCACAGTAACGGATTGCCAAGAGAGGGAGGAGGATACAATGCAGCTGGAAATGGTTGACGAAAGTATGACAAAAAGGAGAGAGATGGGGAAGCATGAACCACATAAAAGAACTGGAGATAAAAAAAGGCAAGGAAAGAGCAGATACATAAGAATTATGCATAACGACATAGCACAAGAAATACAAGAAACCTGTAGGTTGGATATAAACGGGAAGGCATGTCAGCTGATAACATTATAAACACTGTCCGAAAAAGCAGGAGCAATGGAAGAAACTACTCAAGTAATTGAAGAATATAAAATCTAAACATATGAACATGATGCTTTACGCAGTGGAAGCCAAATGGAGAGTAAGCAAGAGGATATCGCAAAATAAAATGGGAAGACAAAGTCGAGGACATGGAAAGAATTGGGCTGTCGAAGGCAATTGAAGGACATGAACACTGGAGGGAAATAGTGGAGGCTAAAATGCACAATAAGCTGTACGATATATGGCAAACGGGATATGAGATTGACCTACTGCGACAGGAAGTCAGAAAAAATTACGTAGGTATGGTAAATGTGACTGTTCCAACTCTATTGATGATCTTCCTATAAATTATCAATAAATAGGAAGAGAAAACTAAAAGGAGACCTAGCTTAAGTTGTAACTCAAATTATAACCACTTCGATTTCAAACTCATAAGCATATAATGTAACATAAATGTTTTTCTGAAATAATCCAGTTATTATATATTATATATCCTCTTACAATTTATTTACGTGAGAATAGGTATATACTTTTATAATAAATTTTTTTATTCCTGAAAATTTTAATCTTACCACGTATGTGATACATACTAAATACCTAGTATAAAGTTATACATTTCTTATTTTCAGTTTCCTAGATTATCTCAATATTTAATTAATTCCGCGCCTTGAAAACAATATATATTTTAAAAATTATCTTCTACAGTTAAATTTCAGATTAAAACAAGCCTTTTAGGTATCATAAATGTGACCTATGTTAAAGCAATTTAATATCCTCAATATTACGATAACGGTAATAGCCTTGCAAATCAAACGTTAGATCTACATTACGTGCGTTTTAAATATTTGCAATTCAAGCATGCAGCAAGATATTTATTTCAGATAACGCTGACGTAATGTAAATTTAATCCATAAATGTGTGTGCATTTTACTTTCGTATACTTCGTATACGTCTGTCTTTGCGCGCTCTACCGTCCAAACGGTTGAAGCTAGAACTATGAAACTTTAAACTTTAAAGATGTTGATATTTTAAACAACTTTTATTTGAAAAGTTTTTTCGAAAAATTTATTATAACTAAGTATAAGAAAGCGCAGTGCGGATCCTGTAAAAAACTACCACCAAAAGCGCCAAATAAGCGCAACTAAAAAAGTGTGCAAGTTGTACGAAATTTTTATTTCATGTTTGAGTCAATTAGGGGATTTTTCAAATCCTAAGAAACCCAAAATTATAAAGATGTATATTCTTAATTATTAGATTTCTTGTTACGAAATGAAACAACTAATTTTTTCCATGACATTAAAAACACCGTTCTTTCCACTCCCGGTGCGATTTAGTTCCGATTTGCACCGCCATCTGTCGGTGTTGATTATTTCGGCGACGTTACTTAACGTAAATTGCCGCGTAAACGCAAAGTCTGCGATTTAATAAATTGAAGAACTCACCCCAACAGTCGCCTCCATTTGGATGCAAGATCGACGCCGCCATCCAAAAAGTCCGTTCACTAAACGTTTAAAGTTTCTCAGTTTATCAATGAACCGTTAAATTGCGATTTAATTTTACGGGAAACAATAACGCGATTGTGCACTCACCAAACGGTCGCGTTTGACGTCTCTCGGGTTATTTATCGGCGCGACGGAAAGTTACATTTCAATGCAACGCGAAACAAACGTCCGAAAACTTCTCGTTCTCGTCGAAAAATGAACCAAGAAGCGTCGCAACGCTGAGTCACCGTCGATAAAACTGCCCATTGCACCTAAGCGACGTTATCTTTGCACTTTTTTCGGGGAAGTAATTATTGAGTTTTTGATATGTGTGCCGGCGACAATTAGAACCTAAGATTGTCTCTTCATCGGTTGCTTATGCACAAATTACTATTTAAAATAAATTACATATTAATTTATTATTCGTAAACCTCATATGTTTTTTACTTTCTTATATTTTATGTATAGGTAAGTACTATACACGATATCGAAAAAAATATTCTTACAAAAGTTAAAGATATTGATATTTTAAATGACTTTTATATGAAAAGTTTTTTCAAAAAATGTACTATAACTAAGTATAAGAAAGTTCAGTGCTGACCACTGCTGATTTTTTAGATATAGAAGAATGGAGTCTGGTACAATTTTCTCGGATGAATTAGAATGTTACACAAATTTAATACGTTTACATCTTCGAGTGCATTGCATTAGATTTCTTTATTATAAATGTTATAATTAATTACACATATATAAATTACGTATTGATCTTAATCATGAAATAAATGAAGCGAACTTTCAATGAATAAATCGACAATATATAGTACGAGATCTGTATACTTGTTTCATTCTTTTTTTAATTCGTCAGCAGACGTTGGAGTAATAAGTAATGAAACAACGGTATCGGCCTTCTAATACGAATTATCAATATTGCCATTTAATCCTAACATTTACTGCATGATAAAGATCATTATAAAAGTATTAGTTAATGTCAATTAAAATAAAATTCATGTAGTTGACGTTCCGGACCTTTTTTCGTAACTCTTATAACCAAGTGATACTTTCATTGAAAGAAAAGCAACAGCATTTTTCGTTCACGATAATAGCCGCAAAATGGTCGACTTTAATTATTCTGTGCGCTAAACGTTTTCCGCTTTGCTGCAATATTACATAATTTCAGTTATAAAGATAATTGCACGTCGTCAATACATCGACGAAGAAATTTCACCCAAGAGTCATGCAAATGGAAAAATATGCAAATATATGCCAGTGCGAGCGAGCAAAGTGCTGGAACATTATTAACAACAAAAGTGAACGCAAGTATGTTAATTGATGTATCAATTTCATTAGCACTCTTGCTTTCGACGACAGATCGCCGGCGCGTAATGTAAGTTCGTTTTCATGTATCGTAGGTCAATATACTATACTAGCTATCAGGAAATCGTTTCACATGACAAAACACACCCAACTTTCATATGCGGCGGCCGTCTAGGTTTTATTGTGATATAATAATACCGCAGATAAGTGATCTCGCGGGAAGGCGGGTTTATTGTTCGCCGCGGTGAGACAAATGCGACTGGATTCGTGAAAAATTACGCAACGCGTCGATGCGAGATTTCGTTCGCACGGAAAATTGAACTTTCCGGCGAGAAAATAATCTGCAGTAAATAAAAATGGGTCGCTTTTGCTATGCAAATATAGTTACTTCGCAGACAAAGGAAACATATAAGCATTGTTTGGTTGTATGAATTGTATATAATTGCGAAAGAAGGAAAATATAAATGAAATTATTAGAAAATATATTAAGAAGGTTCTGGTTGCGATGACATAAAGCCTGGTGGAAAATACTATTCAATTTTATTTACAGTTTCGTATACCCAATGGCCTACATTCGTTTAATATTTATTGATCGTCATGTCTGAAAAGGTTTAATTAAGCATCAAACATAATGTTAGCGGTTAGATCGGCCATACGACAATGACTCCGTCTTCTAAACGTTAACGGTTTTCGGCCACAAGTTACAACGACAGATACAAGAGTAAAACTGTTTTTATTGTGCTTATTCTGTTGACGAACAATGCATTGTAAAAGTGTGTCAGGCTGCATTATGAATAAGAAATGTTCCAAGAGTACTAGAATAAAATTTTGACGAGCTTAACGTTAATTATTTAATCGTAAAATTCACCATCTGATCACATAGATCGAAGAATTCAACCAAACGTGGGCCATTTTTTCAAAAAAGACAACGAAATTAAATATCTATGAATCTATGAATACTTGTAACTTGTAAACAATAAAACTCAAGCAGGAATATCGTCAACGACATCGGAATATAAATCGAGCGATGACTGATGGAAATTATACCTGCCGACGTGAAACGAAACTCAAGTGTGTCTTCTAATAACTATGACAGCAATATAATTGTTCATATTGTAGTGAGTAAATGTTGAGGATAAATGGTGTTGAATTTTAATTAACAATTCTTAACCGAGATCAGATCCACTCGCCTTGACACCCAGACAAGGTGCCCATGTGTCATTGTACTTTTTATGTAGAAAAATTTGTAGTCATACATATTTAATAAAATAAGTTGATTGTTGAATACACCAAGAGAAATTAAATAATTTCAATTTAAAATTTTTAAATATTGATCTGATAATACTTCGTCGTGCTGCTGCTGGGAAATATTTTATAGTGGATCATCGGTATATATTATGTTAACAGGACATAACACGATAGATTACTTTAACACAAAGATTAATTGTGCAGAATAGGTGGGCTCTGCTGAGCATTTCAAGCAAGAATGAAACATATACAGGTCATTTAGAATTGGACTAAATTATCTGTTTCTGTTCTAAGATCAATGCCACTGTTACTTATATTCCTTCGACTTGTCCAAGTTGGTAAATAAATGTTGCATACAGTAAAATATTGATTTATTTTTTTGGTTTTGAACCTTCATTCTTTGACATATTTTATTCAATTCCTTGTCAAATTTCTTTTTACAATTCGTTACAATTTTTTTTGAGACATTGTGTCGAGCTGCTACGTTGAAATTCGTTATATATTTATATATAAATTGATTCCCATTCTTAACTAATCTGGACAAACATATTTCTTGAGAAACTAGCTGGGGTAACGGCCCCATATTTTAAATATCTTGTTAAAGTGGTTAATATTATCGTCGAAACGAGCATCACATTTAGAACTTTAGCAACAAACAAATGTTACGAGCTCAGGTTCAGGAAAGCGTTTATTGATGTCATTGTACGCTCTCCTATTATAAATCCTGCAATGAACCTGGAGATGCATCGCGTTGTAAATAAAACTGTCGTCAGGCTAGAATTTTATGCCCGATTAAAAGATTACGTTCATTGACAGCAAATTTGCACGTAAATCTTTTTTTAGCACTCGGTCTTTTAAACACGCCGATGACCATACGCATTTCCATGATGTAGTTTACCTTGTTTATTTCCATTTACCCGTAACAAAAGGAATCATCTGCAAGTGCACACAAACGATTTCCTGCCCAATGACGTAATATCCTGTTGCGAAATAATTTACCTACAGATTTGTTGATTCGCGACGTTTTTGTTCATTTCCAATTATGTTCACGTTCCTGTGGCCAAGACGTGCCAATAGCTTTAGATTTTTTTTCTTAATTACGCAAAATCATTACTCATTGTTTACACGCGTATATATTAGATCGGATAATTGAACTAGTTTTGTGCAGGACTCCAACGTTCCGTCATGGCCACTAAATTCGTTTCATGACATTTTTTGCAATTGCATTTAATAAAAATTTTAATTTAATTCTCGTTGAGCAATGTCTGATAAATTTTATGAGAGAGAAACCTGTATTTCCACGCAAGAAATATTCGAGGTGTATAATTTTCTACCCTAAGGACTAATCGAATAGATATATTATCGTATATTTTAATTAAGCTTACATGCGAAATTTGTTTTTTAATTTTTTCTGAATTATAATTTCTCACTATTCCAGTCAATTCATTAACGGAGATTAAATGTAATTATGAATTATAATCCCTTTAGAAGCAATTTCTGCTGAAAAAATGATTTTTGCTTTTGCTAAAGACTTTCTCCAGTTTCAAAGTTTTATGCAAACTATGATTAATATATTTATAATTTTTGTGGCAGGTAAAGGTATCGTTTTAAAGTGCAATTTTAAAATGATCTTCACAACAGTTATATTTAAACAACAGTAGTAGTTATACAACATTTTTCAAAATTTCCGCGGTTACATATGGTGCCTGCGTATTTTTGATTATCGTTAAAGTTCCAAAAATTTGTTTTCCACTATTATTATTAAATTAAGAGCAAATAAGGCACCCCATACATAAATGGGCGAATTATTTAGAAAAAGGCTAGTAATGTTTAAATTAGTTATATGTAATGCCATCAGTAAAATTAAGGTGCAGAACAATTTCAAACACGTACCGTGATGACATAATTTACTAAGAAACCTAACCCATAGTTTTAAACTGGGACCGCTCACATTGTGGTGTCGTGCGTCAGCTAGTTTCAAGTCACAGCAACATGCGTTGCCGATATTTGGTACCAGATGTTTGTTAGAAGGAATTAATCGAAAATTTGCTGCCATTTGTTAGCAGCTCAAATCCGCTCATAAATATAAATATTTTTATTTTTACTGTTATAATAAAAATAATATTAAATTATAACCACTTTTGCCCAGATTTGCCAAAATACGTTATTTTGTATTATTGCACATGTAATGTTTCACGGAAATATTTTTGGAACCATTAGCGGAACGTTTTTTTTTTATTTTTTCTATCTTTTTTTTAATTGAAGAAGAATTGGACACCATCCCTTTTAAATTATTACCTAACGTAGCCTTACTATGAAATATAATAATAATAATATTGAATAAGGTAACAACGATAAAGGAAATCTTCTTCGATTCCGATGAAGAAGTTGTTGATAATGTTACAATACAGTCAGAAATTGATAGTGAAATATCTGACGAGGAATCAAATAAGCCATTAGAAGCAACAGGGGAAACAATCCAAGGAAAGAATGGGCAAATTTGGTATACACAGCCGCCCACGAATTCGTACATAGTCTCGAAACATTGTTCTGCCTATTCCTGGTCCAAAAGCAGCTGCAAAACATGTTTCTTCAGAAGGCGAGAGTTGGAAATAATATTTCATTGATGAAATGATAACTAGCGAAGTAAATTATACAAACAAAGAGATTGCACGACAACGGCCAAAAAATATGTGGCTAAATCTTGGTCTGTTGTATAAATAGGTGGTCACTTGAATACAGCGGAAATGTGGTCAAAATATGGGTCAAATGAATTATGGGTGATACTCGGTTCAGGTTTTTGCTATTATGCATAAGGTTTGACGATAAAGAAAATAGAAACTGGAATGAGAAATTATCGCCTAGAGAACTATGAACAATATTCATAAATAACTGCATACACCCCACGAATATGTTACTATCGATGAGCAGCTATTGGGGTTTAGAGGAAAGTACCCTTTTATTGTATATATTGTCTCAAACCCTGATAAATATGGATTAAAGATTATTACAATCTGTGACTCGAGAAAATATTATATGCTAAACGCTATATCTTACATAGGTAAGGAAGTCACACCAGCTGGGACTGGAGATTTTTTACCTACTTACTATGTGAAAAAAACTCAGTAAACCAATACATGGTACAGGAAGAGACCTCATCATGGATAATTGTTTTACATCCATCCCATTAGCAAATAGTATTCTGCATGATTTCAATTTAACGATTGTAGGAACACTACGAAAAAATAAAACCGAAGTTCCTGCACAATTTTTACCCAACAGACAAAAACCAATAGTCATCGCAGTTTTTTTATGACTTTAGTCTCTTATACACCGAAAAAATCGAAGTCTGTTCAGTTACTGTCAACAATGCATTATTCCAAGAAAATTGAAGAAAATATGAAACAGGAAATTATAAATTTTTATAATTTTAATAATTATAAATTTTTATAATTTCACAAAAGGAGCAGTGGATACATTTGACCAAATAGCCCATAATTACACAACAGCCCGTAAAACAAAACGTTCGCCTTTGAGGTACTTTTTTGGCATTCTAGACCAAGCTGGAATAAATTCAGCAGTAATTTATCAATAGGCTAAAGATCAAGTATTAGGCGCGAGTTCCTATTCAACCTTTGACTACAGGTCGCGAAGCAATATATGAAATCGCGCCTAGTAATACCTATCCCAAAAAATTAATCAATGACATAATTACTATGTTAGAGATCGAACCTGACCAAAACAACTGCGATGTACACTCTGTCCTCGATCACAAGATCGTAAAACGAAGACGCCATGTGAAAAATGTAGGCAATCTGTTTGTAACAATCACAGAAAAGATGTTTGTAATAATTGTCTGTAACTGCTTTTAATAAATTTTCACCAGTTATGATTATGTTTGTCTTTATTTTCATACCTGTTATCCAAAAATATTACTCTGGGGTTACCCGTGCAACGATGAATGTATGAAACGCCTATACAATGTAGAGTTAAGCTAAGACAACCGTTTTACATTCCATGGCAACGTTTGACAAAGATAATCACCTTATCCTCAATTGAATTATTTTCCACACATCTACATATATCGCATTTTTTTTACTTTATCCCAGAACTGTAATTTTGATTGGTTACCTTCATAACTGCAGAAGACAAAATATCTGATCCCCAACAATATTCCTACTACTTCCAAAGATATCGCTAATGTATTTGCTAAACATTTTCCTTCGGCATAATTAACTCACCCCCGAGTTTCGGGGGTGAGTTAACTGACTGTGCAGTATAATCAGGAAATAAATGCAAATAATTTATACTTGCCAACAATAAGTGAAAATGATATTAAGACGTCATGTAGACATCTTAAGAATAAGATTAACATGGGTCCAGATAGTGTACCGGCTTTCTTCGTTAAATATTTTATTTCTGTTTTATTGAAACCATTGCCGAGGTAAAATTAGAAACATGTATATATATTTGAATAAAATATATATGTATTCTTTTAAGGTTGTTTTGATGAATATTTTTTTATATCCATACTATTTTCATAATCAAAATTATTAATTATAAACTCTTGGAATTATTTGAATAAATTTTGAACTTTAAATGCAATAAGTAATGTCGCAAGGCAATAGGAAAGTGGGTGGCATTTATTAATAAGCCGATGAAAACGTAATATTTTACATAGTGAGAATTTTCGTAAAAAGTTATAAGGTCCCCCTGTCAGCCAAACCCGTTTTTAGTATCGGAATATTATAAATTTGAATATTTTAAAGTGGTTTGTATTAGCATAAACCAGTTTCAGTTTTTGCTCCATCTTACGTGCACCAAAGCATCGGCGAGAGTGACATTTCTTCTTTGTTGCAGGTTTTTGCATTCCGCAGAACATGAGTCGACTCCTGAAATAATTCCCGCATTGTTACGAAGAGCTTATTTTATAAGGTAAGTTAGACGAAAAAAAAAATCGTACACGTATACAAATGCATCGTGTGTACGCACAGGTATGCGGAATGGCTTACTAATCTCTCACTCACGTAGCCTTTAGTGGTTTCTTTGAAATTGAAATTTAAACTCTTCAGTAATACTAATCATGTAAATAATACCGCGGCATGAACATTTGTACGTACTGTTTGTATAACTGCTTAACATGTTTAGGCGTTGTACATAAGTTAAACGAATTCCAGGATTTACATATGCATTTGTAAATGACTGGAGCACGTAGCCATGTAGGTGTTCCGGCAGAATATGTTTAATCTTTTGTCTTTGTTGAAGTGGTAACTGACGTTTACTGGACACATAATTGGTATATGCACTCAAAGATATATGTTCTGTCTTGGCGCGATTTGCATAGATTCCAATAATTTGCGATTCTCAAGCGAAGTCCTTACCGTTTTTCTATACAAAACAATCACAATTTAACTAAAACTCATTCTAGGATTAGAAAACTCAAGTACCCGGCGATCAAATTATACAAAAAAAAAACAATCAGATTGCTAATAATTTCATTCGTTAATAACTACATGTTACACTAAATTAAAATAAAGAAAATACAGATTGTCAAAATTTTGAAAATTGATTTCATTGAGTAGCAGATTATATCTTTTACAATATTTTCAGAAAAATATTCTAATGCGATCAAAAAATATTTTAAAATACCTTAGCAAATTATATTCTATGCTCACATGACTGCAATAATATTAATTTTATATTATATTAATATTGTTGACCAGTAATTTAAGTCTATAATTTAATTTTCAATTACGAAGTGAATATAAGGGAATATGCGTAGTTACACATTGGCCTTATTATATGTTTTAACACGGCATGTCTTCAGTAACAAGACAGCGACGGCCTTTGATGACCTTTTCATGATTTGTAGCGAGTAACTCAGTTCATTATAAATGGTACGCGGGCACACCAGCGTATGCTCAGTAATTTATTGTTATTGGTTAACATTTTTGTGCCAGGAGTCATACATTTTATTTAACTCGTTTGCAGTTTCGACTGCCGTTGGTTTTTTTTAATCCTTGAGAGAAACGGATTACATTGAAAATTACAATAAAATTACTTCAGACACGTATGTGTATGCATGCAAGATGTTTCGTCTACCATATATTAACGAAAAAATGTTCTAAGGCAACGTTCGGTTCGCGTATATAAATTATAATAATCATTTATTTAACGAAATTTTATAATTAATTGGAGTCTTGGACGCAAGCCATTAATTATTCTGTAATTGGGTGCGACCTATTGAACTGCAACTCATACTGTAGTTAAAATGTAATAAACAATTATATGAATAACGTAAAATATAAATAAGTAACATAATAATGCTATTTTATTGGAGCATCTATATGCCCCCTCGTCCTTTATTAAAAAATGGTATCCTCACAATTCAGGCAGACATATATGCTGACTACTAATTGATTTTGTGGCATTGTCCATTCAGTCCGAGTTCATGTTCCGCATCATGGTCAATTCCCACATGACCTTTTTCTAATTTTCTTAGAAAATTTGACATATCATTGCAAGTGAGTGAGGTCTATACCCCAGGTAGCAGAAGGCCTTAAAGATTTTACATTTGATTTGAAAAGTGGAACGAAATCGCCAAACTACTGCAGGAAAAATTTCCCAAGGAATTTGGGACAACTTTCGGTCCATTTAACGATTCGTGACATTTAAAGGTTGCGAGAAGTGCACGAAATGAAAAACGAAGACAACTGCAAGTCTTTGACGAAAAATTATTGCTTCAATTTTAAGCGAAGACGAGCAGAGCCATCTCGTAGCATTATGCGATGAAAATACTACCAACGAATTGCTTATAATCCAATTTAGTAAAACCTGCCAAGGAGAGCAGGATTGACACAAAAGAAATGTTTGTTCGAAAACAAAATCTATGTCCAGTTAGGTACTTTCCATACAATCATCTAATATTTCTGACAGAAAATAACCATTCAGATGTTTTCATTAATTTATCGAAAATAACTGCGCAATACTACAATAATCGATTTTTCTTAACGCCTACTCCAGCGTAAGAACGAAAGTTTTCTGTTGCATTTTTTTTAGAATTCGCCCTTCGGAAGAAACATGATTTCCAAGTGGACCGCAACCGATAATCGGCGGTAATTAATCTGCGAAACGCAGTTTATGAGAACATGGAATTATTCAAATAACAGGGCATTCAATTATCTCTTCCATAAATCATTTTTGAAAGTCGATTGAAGTCACCAGGAGAACTTAATTGCAGAGCTACGAGAAGAATAAAACAAAGAGGATGTTAATGATGTTTCAACAAACGCTGCTTCTCGTGCAGCCAATAATTCATACAGTAATTGTAATTTAAATGAACAAATCTATTTTGATTATAGGTGGTTGGTGATTTCTCTAATATATCTTAATATTATTGTAATATATAAATAATAGTCTTTTTTTACTATATCACCATATAACATAAAATAATCACATTAAGGGAATAAATAAGAAATTGAGATCAAAATGTTAGAGCAGATGAGATGGGCGATGGTTATTTGATACGTAATAAGATCATCCAAGGTCAGGAAGGTTGCAAGTCATATGGTGAAGAAACTCTAATAAAATAAGTAATAGGGTAAACTCATTGACACAATTTTTAATGGAACATAAACACCATGAACTAGGATGTTCGTAGTGTTTAGTATGTTCCGTTACGCCCTAGACTTGGCCCATGAAACGTTTTCGATTTTTGCTACAATCATCGTACTGTAAGTACTATAAAGGCATTATACTTTTGACAACCTCTTTCCATATTTTTCTACATATTTTTCTAGTACATCCCCGTTTTCATTTCCCTCTCTCTCAAAGCTCTTATCTTATTTGAATAATGTCTACCTACTTAGTTAAAATAACGTCCTAAAAATTTCACTTCTATTGCTAACTGTTGTGGAATATCATTTTTAAAAGTCAGCCCCATAATATCTACGATGATTTGATGTTCCTCGATGCAATCTTTGATGATCATATGTTTGTAGATTTCAAGATTTTGAACGATATAGCCTATGGCATCTTCGTCCTGTTAAAAAAAGCTCGCCAAACTTGTTAGTATTGAAAGAAATGTCCGCCCGTAAGTCCATATAACTTTCATCTGAAAGTTGATTTCAAGTATTTCTCGAAATAATATTTATACTGTGTGATACACGTTCTGTGACACTGCAATTACTAAAGTTACTGCCCCCCCCCATGCATTTGTTTGTAAATAATTTTCAGAATTTATTGTTAATGTCATTGTCGATGATGGTGCCACATTCTGCTTCTACATATACGTACATATATTGTAACTTTAGCCAGAAGGCTGTCTAGTTATGTTGAGTTTATTTGGAAAATAGACTAATTTCAATGTTGTACATATGTAGATGTCTTTGGTTGTGAAAGCAATTTTGAATTGAATTTCTTTACATTAACAATGTGAACATAATTTGTGTTTTTTATTTGCGCAATATCTTAGGCAATGAATATCTCTATGAAATATTAATTTCGTGTCCTCTTCAACAATATTTTTGCTCTCAAACATTTTTTTTTTACTTTAACAATGGCTTAGGCAACGAATTTCTCAATGAAACATTATTTGTGAATATTGAAATACTATAAGCATTAATCTTTCAAGTACATGCAGCGCAGTCGTTCTTGTTTAGATCCTCCTTGCCTCAAGAGGATTAGGTCTCTGGAGGATCGGTTTTCTGCGAGTAAACTGTTTCATGATAATTGGTTCGTATGAAATGCTATTTTTTAAAAGTCCTGGATATATACTTAGACACAACCCTACAATGTATTACGTTACTACAATTATTATTTACGCATGCGTTATCGAGCAAAAAATAAAAATTGACATCTTTAATTATTACAGATACAACCGCCGATGCATGTTGTGTGTAATAACCGATGCAAAATATATGCATATGTATGAACGCGATCAACTACCAATTATACCTCTACACCATCATTAAATAATTGAGGTAGCGCGGTATGCAGTATTTATCTTTAGCTAATTTATTGGCCGACTTGGTAACTCTGGGTCACACCAAGTCGATACAGTATAAAATTACTGTTATTTATACGCACGGTAATTGAAAAAAAAATCCAGCCTGTTAAATGTTTACTTTGTGGCTATCGATCGAAACGGTACTCCTTTCAATCGAAGAGAATAATTAACCTAGTAAAAAACTTCGCCGCGTCTTCGCGCCAAATCGTTTCAATTTACTTTTGTTTATTTTTACGAATTCAGAGATCCTGTTGCAACATTTAATTACGCGATGCGATAACACACGATGAGACTTGAATGTGCGATATTGATTCATACAGCCGTGAATTGTAGGATGTCCACAAGCAGAAAATGAAAGTTGTTACCGGGCAAGATGGCTGACCTCATTTTAGTTCAGTGGAGGTGAACGACGCTTTCGATTTCACTTATTATTTAAGATAATTATGCCACCGGACCATATGCATACAAAAAAGGCAGCTGAATTTGTACGGGTTGCCAACTGCACGAGTTATTTATGCTGTGATCTTTGTCGAATGTTGGCTTTTCGTAATAACCTAAATTCCATATCAATCCGACGATATTTAAGAATTCAATGGAACGCTTTCGGTATAACTTGAATATTGCATCAAGAAGTTTCAAGAAGGTTGTATGGAATGTCAGCAGCAAAATCGCATGTCATACAAATTGCTGAATAACGAACAATTAATAGGAATAATTTTCTTATGGTTGGTTTTGTTTCGTATGACGAATTTAATTGGTTTCTACCATTTTTATTAATTTCATTAAACTTGACATTAATATGTTTATTTGAGTTGTATCGACTTGGAACTGCAAAGATAGAGATCATGATGAATTATCGGAAGTTTGAACTGAAGGCTAGTAATTACTTAAAAACATCGGGCATATTAGGCCAAAAAGACGAAGAACCGAAGGACGGTTGGTAGAATAAAGAACAGTAGGATAATAAGAAACTTGGAAGCCTGGAGCAGAAAATTAATGCAATAAAGCTGGGCTCAAAGTTCTTAGGTGGAGGATAAGGTATATTATCGTAAAATTGTATACACATGAAATACACATATGGCCACAGTCAAACATACAATTCCATTAAAATTTTCTGCAACTGGTCAATGTAAGGACAAAAGAAAATTAAAGAAAATAGTGAGTGGGTGTTGGGACTACACAAATACTTGTGCTATACCTAAAAAGCAATAGCATATCGGAACAGAAAAACAAAAATAGCTACACGAGGTGTCAGTGCCATTATGAACCAGAAATAAAACGTAGGAGGCAAATCAATTATCGACAAATTTTCGTTTTGTAGCAGAAACTAGCAGAAAGGTTGTTCGATTATAATTGAAGGATCAATTAATTATTTGGATTGGGATAAAGACTAATAAACAAAATTGGAAAATTGATGCAGTCTCCTACGCCCCAAAGATAATTCGAAAAAGGGAGATTACATGTCTCCTCAAACATTCGAAAATTCAGGGAGTAGAAATTTGTATACATATTTAAACAACACTGAGTTGAAATAATTCAAAGCTCAATTAAAGCAAATTCATTTTGCAAAATCGATTGATTAATTCGAACAAGCGACACCCTGATCTCATCACTCACTTGGCTTAAGTAAACAACAGAACTGTCAGATGTATAAACATAATTGATAAGATCTCAAAATTCTTCCTGTTGTATCTACATTAGGCTATTCTGTGCATGAATCTATAAAATTGCAAAAATCAGAGTTATGTGTTTTATTATTATTGATATTATCAATTTAAATCGCCTGAAGTTATTTACATCGAAATCACTATTATTGTATCTAGAAATCTGGAGTTAGACATCATTTAACTTTTCGTTCCTGTTTATAAGGACAATATTTTGTTTAGATCTGTATTTGATCATGATCTTTGGCCATGGTACTAAATGAGTTTAATACGTGCCATTTTCGAAATTTTTACAATTTATAAGATATCTGTATATTAAAACTATGAGCTATGTTACTTGCTACAGCTTTCATCGCAGGATTACTTTAAGCATGAAAATCCAATTTCAGCAATAAAAACACCTTGGTTTACATTACCTCATTCCGCAAGTATGTCCCCTGCAGTTTACACATAAATTATTTATAACAGAGGTATGCGAATTGTTATGTAAATGAGGATTTATTCAATCTAATATAGTACGTATAGATACAGCACTAGTTCATACACATAAATTATTTCAAGGTTTTCGCGGTAACACACATCAAACTGATTTACTCGCCAAGAAATCCACCAATAGTAGGATCTATTCAATCTACTAAACAACGGAGTACGAAATCAGGATACGAAAGAAAGTAACAGTTGTTATCCTTGGAAACAAATATGTGCGACAATTTCTTGCCGTGATTAGGCGTTCAGCGTAGGCACTCGGATTGAATTCTGCTTACTTGTCCTCGTT
Organism: Geotrupes spiniger; assembly: GCA_959613385.1. NCBI lineage: Eukaryota > Metazoa > Arthropoda > Insecta > Coleoptera > Geotrupidae > Geotrupes > Geotrupes spiniger. Next base: position 8,178,389 of record OY390737.1, on the reverse strand, counting down.
CGAAAATATATTCCGTTGCAAAGGTGCAAAATAAAGAAGAGCGATATTTCCTCGCGACTTCGTTACGTTATTTCGCATTACCTGTATTTATTTTTAATGGGAATCTTTTGTACTGGTCGTCGGTTTAGCATAAATATTTCTTTTGTAATCGATGGCAACGAACTCTTGCGGAGGACATTCTTTAAATTGTGGATGCTCTCGTCGTGTGTTCCGTTGAATGCAATTAACACCGTTTACCTGGTACAATAGATTGACTGTACTAAATGGCAATTTCAAAAAGGCATTGTGTTTGTACGCAAACTTGACATTTCATTAAGTTTATAATACCGTGTGTTTACATTGTATTTGCGTAGTTCTCAGTTTAATTTATTGCTTAATTAAAAATTTGCAAGCCACGTATTTTTAGAATTAGTTAATTGCATACGTTAAAATTTAATGTATATCTCTTGTCGATTGGATCAGTTACTATATGAAGAAACTTAAAACGTCAATACTTGAAATTGCAGTCGACGTGGGCTTGGGAATGAAGGCAATAAAGTTGCATAAGGCATTGATACGTAGGGCATAAATATATAGATGTATGTACATACGTATGTATTAACAACGAATACAGTTATTCTTAAGTTACTTACTTGAAATATCGATTGTTATCTTTATCGTCAGTGAGTATGATAGGTACATTAAAAGTGACGTTATAAAACATTTAATGGATCGGGTTATTTATTTGTATTATGTGTATTTTATTGCTGGATATAAAACATTGTCATTGAGAAGCAAATGTATCCACAAGTAACTTTGGTGTATAGATTACCATCCTGGCATGGCAAGTATAAATTTTCAGTGCATGTTAAAATTTAGCCCGGAGAGAAAAACGATGGAGTAATCATTATTTGGAATTACTGTACGATTACTGATTTGCTCGTACATAAGAACAGAAACGTTGAGATAATAAAATATGATCCAGACAATAATCCACACTCGACAATGAAAATAAATCTGTATAAACATTAACTATGAATACGAAGTGTTATTTATTATTATGTTCACGATAAGAAAACTAGCTTGTGGGTAATGCAATCTTATAAACGCGATGTTTCCCGAGTGAACAAGTTTACGCTATATAATGAAATAAATCATAGTTTTGTTTGAATAATATGAAATTTAAAGCGAAGCCAGAAAGGCGACGATCTAAACACCTAATTCAAAATACCCTAAAATAATTGGCAAAAGATCTCACAAAGAACTAATAAACATTGATAATAATTCACATCATGCTGGTGGGCGATGAATATACAGAAGTTTAGAAGAACTCGTTTAGCGAGCGGACTATAATAAAAGAAAACCACTTTAAGATATATCAACGTCGCTGTGTATTTGGTCGTAAAACCAGTATCGAGAGAACAAATTTATGTCTATGGCACCTACACAACTTTCTGAATGTAAGATTTCAAGCATCAGTAGGTGTTAAAAATCACCTGAGTCATTGAACATGGGACGAGGAACCAGTTGCTAATATGGAAGTACATCGGTATTAAAATAAATTCAGACGAAATCCACACTAAGACGGTGTACAGTTACATCAAATTTTTCCATTGCTTCAAGTTCTTTCAAACCCGCTTGCAGTTCTTATTGTACAAATTTGTTTGACTTAATAAATTAAGTATCCTACATAAAATTACGGAAGAATGCCCCATCGCACGAAGTATAAGTATTGTTCTCTTATTAAATTCACGCTAGTGATAACCTTTTATTTGTTGTCCTATCTGCCGTAATTCTAAATCCTGAAATTTGATATATTTCGTCTTCCAACGCTCAAATATGTTTCAAGAAATTGAAAATTAATGTCGCCTAAAATCGATTCACAATTTTCTTGGCTCGTAAATAAATTACGTTGAATCAAACGGTAAATAAGAAAATCTGCAATCGTTTAGAAAGTCGGGATGCACAAGGTTTATATAAAAGTTCACGCCGCAAATACTGTAACCTTTCAAACGTCACGAAATTCAGATTGTAATAAATATAAAATATAAATATAAATATAAATATAAAAATCTTGAAATGCTAATGTCCAAACTTGATTTTATTTTATGATAATGCTTATTTTTAATATAAAAGTTGTTGACGTGACATATCTATTAGTTTTAACCTTATAGGGCTTTGTTCCTTGCGTGCAGCATTGATTAAACTCTTCAAGTTATTTATCAATCTATGTATATCGGAAAAACTAACCCAAGGTGTAGGGTGTAAGAGTTTTACAACTCTTGATAAAAATCTTCCATTCCTCTATATTCTGTGTACGTTTCTTTGCGTCTGTACGTATTACTCCCTTCTTCTCTAAAATTCTTCCTATTATATTATCACAAGTATCCTTTGGTCTTCCTCGCTTCCTTCTTCCTTTGGTCGGTATTTTGTCACTCATCCTCTGCATGTGTTTCTACTATCCCAGTTGTCTGTTATTCAGCTCTACTTCCTCTCCATCTCTCTCATCCGGCAGCGTTCCTAGATATTGATAATTGTTGACTTGTTTGACATCTCCACCGTGATACTACTTTTGATACCACCATATTTTTTTACCTATTCTTGTTTTCATCCCTTTATTTTCGAAGGCTTCACTCCATGCCTTTAAGTTTTCACCTAGACCTGTTTCGTACCTTGCTATAATCATCCACAAATGCCGACATTGTGCTCCCAATATTCTCAAGTTCTTTGTGTACAGAGGTTCGCTTTTTGTTGCCTGCTCTTGATCACTTCATCCTTGAAGGCTATAAACAGAAGCGAACGTACCCCCCCCCCCCCCCCCGTTCGTTACGAATATTTCAGACTTATGGTTTTTTACTGATCATACAACTTTTGGTTTCCTCTTACAGACATTTAATTACTCTAGTTCATTTTTTATTTACATGCCTTTCCTATAGATTTTTTTTATATTTTCGTTCCTTGTAAGTTGTCAAAAGTATTCTCTAAGACTGGAAAGGCTAAACATGCTGTGCTAGTGTTCTACATATTATTTCTATATTGCGAATATATCGTCTCGTATGCTTCTACCTTTTCTGAAACCACTCATGTTAATGTTGGTTCTACTTGTTTTCTTAGTCGTTTTCTAGCACTTGTTCCATTATCTTTATTATTGTGCTCATTAATGCTATTCCTCTGCAATTATGACAGTCCTTGCGATCGATTTTTTATATACTGGCACTATAATCCTCATTTGTCATTGTTTTGGATTTTTTTCCTGAGTCCACACTTGGTTGCAACTTTAGATAGCAGGTTACGCAGGTTCGCTCCGACTACGAACAACAGTACTAGCTACCAAGCATACAACACATCGCAACAGTATACACCAAGTGCAAATAGTAATTGCAAATAAGTGTAAATAAATAGTGCACAATGGTAAAAGGGGTTTCTCCTGCAACTAAACCCTCAAACGATTTAATAAAGCCCAGACAATAGCGGCGCACATCAGTGGCGTAAATCCGTGAACGACAGACGTATTCGAAATTTTGATCGATCTTTCAAATGGAGTCGAGTGCACACACAAGTCCTTTCTCTCTCGTTGCACAAACAGTTGGCGTCCACTGAGCAAGCCAGGAACTGTGTTGAGTTGTAGATTTTATACTACAGGGCAGAACTTTTCGTTAAGAAAATGCATTTAATTAAAATATTGTGAAAACAAATTTATTAAAATATATATAAGTAATTAAAAAAATAATTTTACTGTTGGCTAAATTTTTGATGATAAAATAATCATCGTCTGTGGATAGTGCGCCGCTGCTTCGACGTACGCGATTTATTCACAAAGCCCTGCCTCACTTAAAGCCAGAGATAAAAGATTTAATCATATGGCGAAACGCGCGAAGAATTTAAAGTATTGTCAGCGGTGCAAGTAGGCGGCGATGACCTTAAAAATCATTGCGTACCAAACACGACCGGAGAAGAAACACCTGGAAATTATCCAATCAGCGCGTTACAATAAAATAGCGTTTTAAAAATCGTTCAGAGGGCATTGTGTGTTATTTTTTCGTTGCTCATTTATTATGCATAAAAGATCGAATAACGTGTGTCACATTGCGAGAAATATTACGCAACAGCGTTCGATTTGTACAGCTTTATCCAATTTATTGCCGTCAAGTATATTAGTCGTGTTACTAATCATAATGTACGGCAGCGTACCCAATATGTATTATGGTGAAATGAACGGTAACGCAGCATAATAAATAGGAGGTGGCCATATGTTCCTAGTAAACATGTTTAATCGCGTAGCTAAATTTGTTGTAATTGTTTGAACAAATAAAGAACAGAATTCACGTCCCTACGTAACTTGTATATGTTTTGATTAAACACTTTGAAACTGCTTTGGATTTTAAACATTTGTCTACATGGTGTTTAATTAATTATTACAATTAAATTTCGTATGAATTGTAAAATTCAAATTTAGATAACTTTTATGGGCCCCGCCTTACTCTAGTAACCATTTTCATTCGCGATAATTTCTAGCACTCTGATCCAGTATTCTGGGGACACTTGATGTTGACGTGCAAACCATCCATAGCCAACATAGCCAACAGACATTTGGAAAATTTCAGAAAGATTTGTAGTCTCGCATCACTTTTTTTCAGTACTCAACTGTGTTTTGGTATCCTTTTGTGTGCAGTTCCAAATAGTAGCAATATTCTCGATTACTCCGCTGAAAATTTACCTCAATATCTTTCTTTCGTAAACAATCAATAATCGTTCACCATTTTTGCTACAGTCTAAGCCATTTTCTTCAGCGATAAGTTTCTCATTTGATCTATCACATGCTTCCGTGACTTGTTGTTTCACTTACGATATGAATTCTTCAGGTTACTTTATTTACAGTCATTTTGCTAGGCCTGATCCTGTTATATGGTATTCTCATATCCTTCACAGTTTCATAGTTTTCATTATGTTGTAGTACGTAGCATTGAAATGAATAGTACAAAGACTTGATCAATCGTGGAGTATCCTCACCTGAACTAGTTCGTATTCATTGCTAAAAGATGTTCGAGAACACTTCATACGTTAAGTGCCTCGATAGATTTTTTAGAGGGTAGATTTTCCCTATACTCAACTCTGATATTTATACATCGTCACTTTCAATTTTTTTAATGTACAGCCAAACTTTCCTATGGTTATATTACTTCCTGTAGATTTAATTGCATAATGGTGTCGCGATTTTATAATTGTCCAGGAAATCGATCTTAGTTGATCCCTTGCGAAATTTTGAAATTTGTGAAATTTTCTACTCATCTGTTTATGATCTTTCCATGTCCTCAATTTTGTTAATACTTTGCTTAAATTATTCTTTGAGTGAGATTTGGGATAATTTTCTGGATTCATTTGGAAGTTATCATTATCCCTTTTTCTGGTACATTTTCTTTGAATAAATTTTTCTTTTTTCCTGCATGACTTTTTCTTATATATTAAGTTGCAAGTAATCTCTCGACAATAGTTTTCAAACCAGTATTATTTACTAGCGTCATAAATATGAATCTCTCGATTCTTATCGTTGTTGCGAACATGGCATCATTAATCAATGGAATTGAACAATGATAACTGGCTACCTTTGTCCATAAACCGACACGAACAAAAAGTAAATCGCAGACGAATTAATCGTTCAATTAAAACGATCACTGTTTACTTACCCAGGCAATAAATAATCGCCCGCATTCGTTCTCATTGTTGTGCAGTAATTATCAATAGATGCTATCTTTTAATTCAGCGGTGAAAATATTCCGGCGCGAGCAATTAACATTTGTTCGAGTCCTTCGTCGTTCTCACAACGAGCGACCACAACTAATACGCGCGGAATTGGATATTGCAGAGGTTTACTTCGTTGGTGGTGACGTTTAAGTAATTGCATGGATAAAAAAGTCCGCCTCGGTAATCGCCATTATTAAGTTTTACTGACATTTCATTAGGTTGACCTTCCAGCCTGTACGTCGCTCATCGATGGCAACACACACGCATATACACACACGCACCCGTTCGGGTTTCTGTACTGATGCTGGAGAATTGTGTTTCGTATGGTACAATAAAAGCAAACGCGTTTACAAATAAAGTGAAACTTTTCCGTTTTAATTTTACGGTTAAGGTTGTAAGATGGAAAAATTTACTTACATGATTTAGCTTCTTTAAATAGTGTACACCCATTGTCAAGCCACTGAAAAAAAAAATAAGAAATTAATATTTATATAATTAATTATTTAGAGTATTTTGTTCATTATTGACAGTGAAACCGTCAATGGGTAGCCCTTCATTAAATACTATAGTTTGGAGTGGTTGGGTTCGATTAAAAGCTACAAAAACGAATTGTGAAGGTTGTAGACGCCATTATGATTATGATTGTTGGGATCCTTAAATTAACAGTTTTCCCGGTATATGCTACAGGAGCAACGGTTAATATTTTTCTTAAGGTACTATCATGTTGTAACCTTTTGTTTTTGATTCCTCTTACGGTTAGAAACAATGTTCTCAATGTTTCTTCTTATATAATAAATAATAATAAATAATTAATTTTAATCTTTATATATTTTTGGACGCCTTTATATAATTAAACTATCATGCTTGATAATTTATGGAAATATATTTTGATAAAAAAATACATTTCAGACCAGACTTTCGCTTATATTGTTAGATCGATTACAATTCATATGTTGCTCTCGCCTTGAGATACCCGGCAGTAGGTTAACAAGTCGATTATGTAATAACAATTTATACATTTTATTTGAAAGTTGTCGCCAAGGCATAAACGTGGCTTAAAATGCAATAAAATGTACATGTTATTAACTTAGTATGTTAATATTACCAATGAAAATTACCGGTTGGTCACGGTAAGGACGAGAAAGCCTCTCGCCATGGACGAATTTCCTCGTATTACGCGGGTTATCTGTGATGAGATGCCTATATCAAACCACTCACTGAAGTTCATGTATGATTGAATAAGCTACATGTAAAATTATTGCGTTATTTGATTCTATTTGACAAGGTCTTTAGGTTGAGTTATTTCTCAGTTTAATTTTAAATATCGATACGAATAGGAACTTTTTTTAATTGAAAATACCGCAACTATAACTACATTGAATTTTATTTCTTTTTTCCGATACGTTTAAAAACGCCGAGTGTATACGATTTTAAAGCCGCTTTATATATCGACAACCTGTTGTGGTGTGGGTTGTTAGCAGCAATTAAAACATTGGATGAAATTATTCAAATATAATAAAGATGTTCGAAAAGGCGGAGAACACCCACCATATGTAGGTATAATTATTATGCAAAATAAATAATCGTGAACGCCGTGTTTCATCCCGATATTAAATATATACAATAATGACACGTACGTTATATAATATCCATATGTACAGTTGAGGCCATCCAAAAGTGAACGATACCTTGCGAAAATTTCTATATTTAGATTAAATTAGGGTTAAATCATTGGGGTATAGATATATTATTAAAATATATTATTAAAATGAAAGTAACAAAAGTGACCTTCTCCTCATGGATACAATGAGATTTTTCAAATCATAATCATCTGCAAGTCTTTCCTATGGATTTTCAATTGCTTGTTGTAATGCTTCAACACTTGCCGGCCTGAAATTTACAGACGTAATTTTGTTTGTTATATATGCCCAAATATTCTCAATCGGATTGAGATCTAGGCTTCTGGAAGGCCAAGGTAACAAATGATTGTCATTTTCGTTCATCCATTGTCTTACAATCCCCGCAGTGTGAACAGAAGAATTAGCCAATAAACATACTTTTACAAACCAATAAAAATCCAATTCAAAAACGATATTGTTACGAAATATCTGCTGAACGGATGGTAACATAATGTTTTCTAGAACGTCTCTGCAATGCACTGCTGTGAAGCGTCCATCTATTCTGCAATATATTCCTGGTCCATGCACACTAATCCATCATCAAACGCTGACAGAAAATCGACCAAAATTTGTTACTAGATGAACATAACGTTCATTAAACCGTGAGTTCCATGGCCTATAGACTTGCAATCAATTATAGCAAGATTAAAAAGTTTTCTCGTCAGAAAACACTACAGTGCTCCAGAATTCGTCGTTTTCATTTAAAAATTATTTGCAAATTCGACCCTACATCGTTTGTTTTCCTTGGTAAGTAATGGTTTTCTTGCGGCAGCGGAATTTTTTAAACCACCTTGTTTAATACGCCGTCAAGGTGTTCTGCCAGAAAAAAATGGTTTCTTCTCGAGCTCTTACAGCAGTCGCAAAAGGATTTTCACGCATGAAATTGACCAAAGGATTGTCTTCCTGGAGTTCAGAAACCTTTTCCATATTTATTCGTATCAGCCTCTCAAATCTGTTTTCTTGCCATCGCCTCTTTATATCGAAGATGCCAGTTTTACAGCAATATAATTCTCTCGCCACAGCAGCTAAACAGGTTTGCAACAGGTTTAGCTATTGGAGTGATATGTCGTGGCATTTTTCAATAATGTCAAATTGTGACATTTTAGGACGCGTATGGTTTAAAATAAAAATCAAAGTAAGGAAAAAAGTTCACTTTTATCCGGCGTCACAATTACAAATTATAAAAACCATGGTTAAAAATTACATTCCTGGTTAGCAAAATTTGAAACTGTATAACAATCACAACGACCACATTTCATATAAATTAAGGAAATATCGGAATTTCCGTCGTTGAAAATCGGGTGCCTTTGGGTAACGGGGAATACGACAGTTTGGACGATCTTTATTTATGCGGAGCTTTTCGCTCATACCGTTTACTTGATACGTGAATTGGTTCCGGCACGTGAGACATTTTGCAACTTCTTGCATTCCGTGATTTCATTATGTGTCAGCGGTTCTAAATATTTTGAATATTCCATAACTTAAATAAATCATCCCTTTGTTGATTCTGAAGTCTTTGCAACGGACACTGCAGTGTGAAGGGTGTATCACTGTTTTTTCATTATCCTTATCTTAAGTTTCAATACGTCATGAATGCTACACTTTGCGGTCAGTCTACCGAAACTACTAAAATCCAGACTCAGTACCTACTAATTCTACAACTGTTATCACTAGTTGAATCTGAAAAAATATACAAGAGATATCTGAACGCGGTAAACGTACATTGATTATTATTATTCATGGTTATATGGCGAATCTGGAATGCAAATTACGCTAGACGAAAATATATTTTCGTGTATAGGAATAAATCAAACCGTTGATAAGTCTATATGGCCGGTAAATTCGACATTAGTAATTCAAATCATCGACGCCCAATTAAAATAATACAGTTGTCACCTGTATCGACTTTTTATCTCATTGCTTATGAACTCTCTTCATTTTTGTAATTTTGAAACTTGGACAATTTTTTCCCCTCTAACTATGTCATCAGATTAGATAGAAATTTTGCTGATGTTAATCGCCCGAGAAGTGGAGCTGCTCTTCTGCATTACGAATGGGATAACTTAAAACATAGTGGATACGTCTAACGTATCTGAATCTGCTCCAGTAATTGATACGAGCGTCAGTTCAAGACCAATACTTCCTATGTCTGTGCGGTGTACGTGCCCCTGGCACTAGCAACCTAGTTGCGGTTTCATCAATCTTCCAAACTGGCTCAGTTTCTTATTGCTTGTAGTCCTAGGTACAATTTTCCCAAGGCTAATTTTCTGCTGCTGTATAAAGACTTGACGGCGATGAATTGGACATTTAAAACATATTTTTTTGATGTAAACGTTGCAGTCAATGACTCTTATAAAGGGCTATGTAGTATTCTCGATTGTTCTGTGCATAAATATTCCTGTTCTGTCTTCTTTTTCATCTTGATTTACGCCAGGAACAAAATCAATTTATTAAATTTCAAGACTAACGTATGTAACAAAAGTTTGGGGAAAATTTTTCGTATTATTTTTTTCCTGCAGTTTGACAATTCATTTGGGTTTACAACATTTTTCAAAATGTCCTACAAGTTAGCATTGTAGAAAGGTATTTACAATTTGGTTGGACAAATGCCCGAACGTGACATTGTACCCAAGAATGATTAAGGCAACAAAATACCCCATGTGTACCTAAAGAGGATAATTTCCTGAAAGTCCAGGCACGTTCTATAGGAGAACTTTGGGCTTTATTCGATAGAATAAAATGTAGAAGAACTACGACGAAGAATGTACCAAAAGATTCGAGAGTTTATCCCACTTACCGTCTAAAGCCTGACGAGAGGCATTCGCACTAAATTGTGAAACATTGAAACCTCTGACTCCAATGTCAATGTATATGTCTAATGTTATAAATAGTCGATTAGTACCGAACTATTTATAACCACTAACGTTCGTTAATTTCTTTACATTAATAAGTCATGACTTTTTGATAGCCAAACAACTTTTAAGTTTACTAACCACTTTTATAAAAATTAATTATGACGTATTTACATGAATTTGAATTCACCTCCGATCGTACCGTACCGATAGATTAAATACTAATTTATATTTTTATTCGTCTTTATAGGTTCAAACGTAATTTTAAAATGATATATTTTTATACAATTTTATGTTGGTCACTAATCACTTTTGCAACGCATTCCAAACAAGATCTGCTAAAAATGGGGACAAAATTTATTTGATTGTCTACTGTGCTTTATGTCTAATAAATACCTGTAACGGAGATTCAGGAACTAAGTAAACATCGGAATTCGAAAGTTAACGATAAATGTTATATCAATCACAATTAATTGACATAAACCTCTTTCCAATATAAATTGTTATATATATGGTAGTGTTTAAATTCATTAAATAAATATTTATTTAAATAATAGTGATAAATGAAAAACAGCATTTGTCGAAACACGCAATAAAAAACTTAGAAGAAGCGAACGTTACACACCGTTTGATGTACAATTCGTGCACAATATTTTTCAGTGCATTCGAAAATTAACAGTTAAAAATTTATGGGGATAATCCTTTGAAATTATCCCCCTTTAACAAAGAAATTGTCAAGTCGTATCATATTTTTTATACTTTTATTTCTAATCCAAATCTAATTCTTCATTATTCTTAATACCTTCAGCTTCCGTGAATTAATAATTTTAATAAATAATTGGTCTACTCGGACGAGTTGTTTTATCCTAATTTTTATATTTCATCTTGAAATGCACTGTTCATTGTACGATAAAAACGTACATTTTTCCATGCTACACTTATAGCAAATCGCTTCGGGCTACGCACGAGCAACTAGGATATATGAGCGTATTGGTGGGAAAAAAGACGAGACAGAAACAAAATGGGAGCCCCTGGGCACCTGCACCACTTACTCGAACGAACGCAGCTACGCCGATGACTCAAACTACTGAAAAGACGTTGTGCAACATATAAATCTCAAGGAACATGTTAGGCGGTTTAAGCAACTCGTAGATCTAAACAAATTATGAAAAGATGGTAGGCAGTAGATACGCCGTTTTTCTTATCGTGCGAGACACCCGTGGGAAGTGTTTTATAGCTCAATTTGTAAATACTTTCAATGTTTCACATCGAATATTCATGTATAAATGGTGCTTAATGTATTTAGTAAATAAAAATAACTTTATGTATGCACTAGCAATTTATTCTTGAATTATAAAAAGTTTACATAACTCATTAGATATATGGTAAACAGTTAGATGCACTCCCATAATACATAATGATGTTATTAAGAATTTAATTTTATCGATCCTTAGCAATGTCACATCGTCATGTCACATCGAACATCGTCATATCAACTATTTGCTGACGCACTCCATTCCCATTTGTCAAATTCGTGGTCGTTGCGATATTCCTAGGGAGTGCCAAGGTCAATAATTTACAAATACCTGGTACACGAACCACAAAACTAAGAGTAAAAATATCTATTTATCTATACCATGCGTACTATGCTTATGGTACTGAGTTTTAATAAAACCAGTTTTCCACCTATTTTAATAATTTTATAAAAAATGTAATAGTAAATAATTTTTAATTTTCTTGCAGATGGCTCGGTATCTAGTCGTTTCGGTGCTATTCTCCTTCGGGGTTTTGGTCTCATGCCAATCGAATTATGCTAACCAGGCAAATAGCATAGAATACCAAGGCGATGGCTTACCAGAGCAGGCAATTCTGGACGGAAAGGTTACACAACTAGACGATCTTAGCTCGCTTATCACCCTCAATCGAACGAAAGCGACACTGAACTGTGCTGCTGGAACCATGCACGTGGAGTTAAAGTTTAAAGAAAACTTTTTCGGTATAGCGTATGCCGACTTCGATAGGAATTCTGCTTGTCGGATAGCAGGAAAAGGAGCAATGAGTTATAACCTAGAACTACCGCTTAAAGGATGTGGTACCCGACAAGTAAGTAACCTGAAAATAGTTTTCAACTTTTCTTAAATATTCCATCTATAATTTATTCGAAATTAATGTAAAATCTAATTTTTGCAGAATCCTCAACGTGTTTTTACCAACAACATTGTTGTGAGGTTCCGTCCGAGTTTAGAAGTAGCCGACGATGAAATTATTACCATAGTTTGTCGTTATCCGCCACCAATCGCACAACCACCTGCGGTCGCTCCTAGTTTTATGTGAGTAACATTTTTAATTAATTAATTTTTTTTTGGCAATCGCAATTAAAAACTTATTTAAATTGTAAGGGGTCGTTTAGTAATACGTTTTAATTTTTGCAGAAAAGATACGGCCGCACCACCCGCAGCTATTGAAGCGCCACTAGGAGGTTTTCAAATTCTCCTGATAATCTGTGCTATACTCTTCCTATCGTTGATGTTGTTGGGGCTTGGATGCTCGTATTACTGTTTGCGCAGGCGAAATATGACTGTGATTCGTCGACATCCGTTTTCTTCCATCGGAAGTGGATCAGAAATTACGAAATTATCCGGAAGTTCGCTTGGTAAGAACGCTTTAACACAACTAACGTAACAGTACTAACTAATTAATTATTAACAGGCAACCTATCAATGTTTGAAGGTCTAAAAATACCTCGTGCCCATGCTCCTGTAACTGCAACAGGAAGCAGCTCTGGAAGTGACGGTCCATTAATTAGCGATACTCTTCCTTCAGATTATCCGTCGGAGTCTCATTCAGAATTGGAGGATGTTGACACTAGATCGCTGCCAGTTTCGTCGGCAGGAAGCTTCGAAAACAAAGCCTACGTCCAAGACAACAGCAGCTTCTACAGTGAAGGTTACGGTCACACGCAAGAGCAGAACATTCAGAACGCCATGGCGACGTCAGCGTTGGTTCCTAGATTGCCAGTTGCTGTTAAAGATCAACCCAAGTTTGATGTGCAGGTGCGCGTAAGGAAAGCGCCTCCGTCGCCTCCTAGCTTGTCCTTATCGGATACTGAAAGTTCAATAGCGCGCACTGAAAGGAATTTATCCACTATAATGGAACAACGGGAAGAAAGCGTCCGGTCTGTGGAATCACCGCCGCCAATTGAAAGAACTCAGTTTACCTACGTTCCTGAATTACATCCTCCACCTAAACACATACAACCGGCCCCTACTTATAATAGAATTTTGCGAAGACAACAAGAATTGCATGAAGAGCTTCCAAGGATTACGCCAGCTAGGTCAATTGCTTCGCTCAACACGGAAATGACCGACACTCATTCGCTTACCGAAATAATCGACGATTCTCATCACAAATTCGTCGCACCAGTTCCACCACCACCACCACCGATCATTCCTAAACATAAGTACATCATGGACATCGAACAACTAGGATCCTTGGAACCACCGATTGCTATCATTCACAAACCCGAGATAACCTCACACGTTGTTGACGACGTATTCTTACGGACGATCACAGAAAAACGCACAATCGAAGATATCGAACGCCACAAGCGTTTAGTTACTGAATACCATACACGTCCAAAACCAATGGAGGAACAGCAATGGGACGTAACTATCAAAAATTACCCAGTTGACATGCCAGAGCCACCAGAATGGGAAAATTTCTCCGATATATCTTCTGCGTCCGGATTGACCTTGACGCCAAAAATGGAACGTGCTTCGATGAGCTTACCCCCGCAGAGTTCAATAGACGACAATAAACTTCCTTTGAATTCGCCTGATTTGGTCGGAAGCATCGGCCAATACGCGCAACGACATGTCGCCTCTAGAGATATTCATTTGTCTGAAAATTACCTATCGACCTACAACATACCGATTGAAAATCCGTCAGTTCCCAACTGGAACGTATTGATTCGCGTATTGCAGCCAACAGAACAGGAGGAAGGTCCATTCATTGATAGCGCGGAAACATTTAACGCTCAACTCACGCATGCTGATAAGATGAAATGGCGCCAAGTCATTACAACCGAATCTACGCTTAGAACGCTCTTAACAGAAGCAGTCATTCGCGAAGACTTCGAACGCATCCGATACGATCAACGATACGAAAAATTATTCGACCCTCCCAAGTGGGACGTTGTAATCCGAATATTAACGCCCAACGATAAACCGAAAAGTCAAGGGCGTTTCCGCAAAAAGACCGACTGGGACACTAGAAGCAGACGCAGCAGCTTGCCTACTTTGTACGAATATGATTCTGACGGTGGGAGTTCCGCAAAAACTTTAACAGCAGAACACATGGTGCATCCCAGCGTGCCGCTCAGATCCAGAAAAACTTCTCGCTCTAGTTATAGAAGCGAGGCCGACTTGCGATCAATGTCTGAAATGATCGTGGATTTTGGACGTCCTGACCACGGCGATAGTCAATCGGAAGCTTCCAGTTACTATCCGGGAAGATACTACGACGAAGACCAAGACAGCGAGTACAAAGGATCCCATCCTTCCTTGGCACGATCATTAAGTCAGCCTAGCCTTGCAAGATCAGCAAGCGAATTTACTGAAAGGTGGGTAGCACCATCACGATACGACACGGCTAGTGAATTCACAACACCAGAAGGTACGCCCAAATCCCAGAGGAGTACAAAAATTCAACCGCTGCATTTACCACGTGGCGGCGGGGAGCATAGTTCGATATGGCAATCGAGTTCTAGAATTGCCGAAGGTCCAAGAAATGCTCAAGTCATGACGCAAGAATATCGAGCTGAGGCTTCCACTAGCTTCACGGCCGGCAGAAAACATTGGTTTGCTGATAACGACAGCGAAGCCAGCTATAAATGATTCCTAAACTACGTCGTGTAAAAAAGTACTGCCAATTGTTTACCATAATAATAATTTTTTTTACTTAACTGCCCTTATATTGCAATATTAAATGACCGTCCAGTCTCATAAACTGAAAATACAGTCATTGGGACGTAAGCAATTTAGTTTAGTTGTATTTATACGTTACGAAACACAGATTTAATACTTAGTAACTAGAATGCTGTGATAACAAAAAAACATTCTTCGCAAAATTGGTATATGGTGTCTTAGATACTTGTGTAACAAGGGCTGACCCGACTTTCCACTTATCCACGCCAAGTTAGATGTGGAAAACTGTAAATTTGGGTCCTATAAGTATTCTCTTCTTTGTCCATTTCTCTAGCATTCCTAGATCTATGTAGTCTTACTTAACTTGTCAGAATAAGCAATGTTATTTTGTTTCTCAAGTATACTTGGTGGCGGGCAAGTGTTTGGGCTTCCTATCTGTTTTAACTATGCTGTGTTAACTACTCGGTTTGAACGAACCAGTTAAACGATTAATAGATGATAATTGACAACTATTTTTTATAAATATTTTACAAAGTAAGATATAATTACGTAGGTGCTATAGTTATAAGTGAATACGTTGTATGTAATAAATTTTATTAATAAAACAGCTTACATTACTATTTTGTGTATTTATGATTCGTTAAAACAACGTACTTATATTGCCGATTAATTAATTGATGCGCATACATACCAGATAAATAAACGAATAGATGGCATTCAGAAAATATCGCCTTTTTCCGCGTCTCGAGAACGGTATGAGTTATCGAAAAAAAATGTTATTATAAAAGTTAAAGATACTGAAATTTTAAGTAACTTTCTATTAAAAAGTTTTTCGAAAAATGGAGTATAATGTAATATAAGAAAGTGCAGTGCGGACTACTGCAGATTTTTATACATTCTGATAATTCTTGAGTATATTTTCATTAATAAGTCCTCTTTCTGGAATTGTGCAATCATGATCTATTTGTTTAGATATATACATAATTATCATTACGTTAGGTACTCGTAGGTTGACCATGATGTACAGCATTAATTTCGAAATATGAATTATGATCACAGAAATAGATTGTATTTTAAGCTCCTTGTGCTTAGAGGGCGAAATAGAAAAGTCATTTTTCTTGAGCTGAAGAATATACAAAATCTTCATTTCAATGAAAATTTTAAAAATATTTTCAAATGTAACATTGTCAGTTATCAACTATCATTTTTGATATTTGTATTATTCAATCAGCAGTGTTAAACTCTCCTTATATCAAGGATATTAAGTAAATAGATGGTGTATTCAGTATATCAGTAAAGTTGGTGTCCACTGACCAAGTATACATTCTCGCAGCTGAAATATATTTTTCTTGGTTCTCCGTTTACGAACAGCGTTGTGGAAATATTCTCGGGTGGCTTCGGGTAGCTCTTCTTAGTCTCACTGACTTAGAGGAACTGCTTCGGACTGGCTTGGTGCTCCTGGTTTTTGAACCTTAGTGCGCTGGTTGTGTGATGAGTTGTGGCAGCTATTGGAACGTTATCATTTAAGTACTGGTTACACTGTATTGTTTTAACACTAGTCTCCATGTTGCACTTAATCTTTTGGCATCGTGAATGTATTACGAGTCTTTGTGTTTCTCTATTCGGATTGCTTCTCGGATTATTCTGCTGACGAATACCTGTATGACAGCTGCTGTTCTTGTGTTGTTGAAGAGCTGTGGCAATACCTAGCATAGAGCAGTTTACCAGCAGAATAATCCGAGAAGCCATTGAAAGAGAAAGAGAAACAGAAATTAGCTCTTAGTACACGAGATGATGCCCAATTGTTACGAGCAACATGATGACTAGTATTGAAACAATACAGTACAGCCTCAAAAGACAACGCCACAAGAGCTCATCGCACAACTAGGAGTGGAAGCAAGAAGGAATCGAGGGCAGCCAAGTAACTCCAAACGACAGTTTTTCTAAGTCAGTGTCACCAAGAAGAGCAACCTGAAGGTGGTATTCGGGGAACATTTCCACAACGCGGTTCGCAACCAGAAAACCACACACACACGCACACACACAAGAATCCAAAAGTAATCATACTGCTGTCATAGCAGGGAAGGGGCGGCGGAGCAACTAGTGGTGGAGTTCTGAAGGAAGGGCCTTAATGGGTCAGTGTGTAAAGACACGTCGCTGAGAGATCACCTGTTCGCACGTGGCATTTAACATAAAAGAGTTTTTTTTTGGGCGGCGAAATCAAGAGATGGCTGACTTACAAGAACAAGGTGCAGCAGGTAAACAGTGAACATTTTTATCTGGAGGTATTGAAGAGGTTGAGAGAGACGGCATCAAAAAAAAATGACAGACTTCTGGGACACAGGAGATTGGTTTTTCCATCTCGACAACGCATCTGCTCACACTGTTCTGTTGGTGCAGACAAAAAACGTCCACCCACCCTACTCCCCGGATCTTGCTCCGTGCGATTGTTTCTTATACCTCAGCCTCAAAAGGGACATGAAGGAAATCTGTTTCACCCCTGTAGTAAAACGAAAATCGTTTGGAATAATTGGAGGCCATCTTAATTAGTGAATTCCAACATTATTTTAACAAAAAAAGTGCGCATCGGTAATTGGAGAGTACTTTGAAGGTGATTAAGATTAAATGTGACAAATTTGAAAACTAAATAAGATATTATTGATATATTCTCGTTACTTTTGGGTTCGCCTTCATATATTTATAGTATGTAGCAATGTATTATTCCAATGACACTGCCTTGGGGAACGGCTTATAGTATTTCTTGATAATTTGACGTTGTTCAGTGCCATTTTTCACCGAATAATCTATTGCAGAGATAATATTGCAATATCTGGTAGTTGCATTTTCAGTTCCTATCGCAAACATAGATGGCATACTCTATCCAACTTATGGTAAATTCAGGAAGGCAGTTAAACAGTACTTTTTGTTTACATATTATCTTGACCTGTTCAGCATTGGCAGTTTTTCGCGGAAATTAAATTAATGCTAAAAGTTGAGTTTATCAAGTAAATATTCATAGCATCTTCATGAATTCCGAGGCCTAGTTTGACAGTAATGTTATAGTAAGTTATTGTATTTTAAGTGAGAACAATTAAAATAAAGGAAGTCTTTACGTAAATATTTCTATGGACTAAGTTTTCCCATCGAAAAAGCTCAAAACAATTTTCAGCGCATTCCGGTTATTAGTAGTCTCACAAAGATATTGAGAATTACATACATTTGTATTTAGTTTCTAAATATGTTTTAAAACCCCCATAAAGTTTAGATTCGTAAATAATATTGTGTATGACACGGAGAATGTACTAAATAAAATCAGTAATTGAATAATAAGAGAGCCTAATGCAACACACTGGCATGTACGAGTACTATTAGTAATCCCATCTGTGATTTGTTCGTACCCGACGCATATGTGAAATATAGGCATTTTCCACTCGAACAAAACGAGAACTGACAATGCACGAATACAGGTGAATTTTCAATCTGCAATTTCAAGTATAGGATTTGCTTCCAACCTCGTTCATTGTGTCATTACAAACAATTTTCTGTAACAATCTGTAAGTCGATTTTTTAGAATATATCCATGGTTTGTTCGGTAAACTTGTATTATTTGCACTACACCAAATAGATAAAATATGAGGTAAAGAAACAATCCCCACATTTTTTGTTATTTTTATATCCCATGAATTTTGTAGTAAACCATAATGATTTTTTAATTATACTAATTTTAATAAATCCAGTTATAATTAGAAAAGTAATTCAAAACAAACAATGAGTTTGTAGTCGTTTTAAAATTTATTGGTGGTGGTCATTCCTTCTTTTTTCTGACATCGGTTCCCAATAAAACTGTTAGGCCACGTTAGTTAATCGATGGATTGCGTGATGCATTTTAACAGGTTGATGATGAACGTGAATTATGGAAAACATTCAAACAAGATCGCAAGAAACGAACGTGCTTTTCGAGTCATATTTTATTCAACATATCGGTCTCGTTAAAGTGTACTTTAGTTTAGTGCATACACGTTTAGCTCCTTCTGCGTCAATAAATGGAATAAAATATACAGGAGTCCTCGGATGAGCAATCGCTACTGATCTTAAGACAACATTTAAATAGAAATCCGCCATGTTGAATTAGAATTAGTTTAATTATTTATAATTGAATTGACCCAACGTGTGTTTACACTCCCTATAACATTGTTCGAGTAATTATGTAATCCATTTTATTTCCTTTTAGTCAATTTTCGATCGTATGCCGGGTTTACATACAGGCCAGATGCAACGACTCAGCCAGGTCTCCGCAGAAATGTAAAAAAAAATATTACGACTTCGTGATGTCATTTCATGGAAACACGGACTTTATATCATCCCTTTATGTATTATATTGCATTTTATATAATTTGTTTTATTAAATTGTCGTCGTGAGCCGTTGTGAATATAAAATCCATTTACTTTCCAATTTTTATTTTATTTATATATTCATGAGCATCGATCAATATTCATAAATCATTCTGTAGTTTAAAAATATTTACTTTACTTTATTAACATTCTCAATTTTCATGAAACGATATATCTCAATTGTGTAGTGACGTTCAGTCAATTAAAACTTGTGACGCGTGTTATGACACAGCTGGGTTTTGTATACGAAAAAACTAAAATAATTTTGAAACAAATTCTAGGTATTAAATAACTTCCCAATACATTATCAGCGATGAAGTTGAAATGTTGTGCGCTAGCTTCAAGTGATTATAGGTTCCAATGGATCATAAATTGATAATTAATTCGAGCTGTTATAAATGCACATCGAATATGCGATGGAGAAATGTGTTTCGTGTAATCCGAATCATAACAAGCAATTTATGGGCGGTGCCCTCACACAATAATCCATGTACGCTGCCATTAGTAGCAAAGACCGAAATAATTCATCAACGCTTAATATAAAAGCGTCAGAACAATAAATGCATGTGTGCCAGAGCTTCGATAAATGCGTTCGTTCTTTCGCATGAAGTCCACTTGATTTTTCTCCGTGCGATTTTTAAATTCATTCATTTGCATTTATATCTACGTGTCTCGCGTGCTGGTATTGGGTGTTTATCACACGCAAATATTAAAACACTCTGCGAATATTTGCATAATTTCGTTCCGTGATAAAATACCTTTGACATACATTACGTTCGGTTTTAATTAAATTCCATGAAAAAATTATGAAATAAATATATGCATCTGTCGGAATGGCACTTATAAAGACACATAATTTAAAAATTTTATGATCCAGTCGAGCGTTCAATATCAATCCAAATATTTGCCAATAACAAATTTTTCGATTGTAAATTTAATGATTTTTAATTTCGAAATAATTGGCTCAAGAATGGGTATTGCATTAGTATCAAAAATCGCGAAAATACATTCAATACATTAAGGAAGTATTAAACATTACCATTAAATTTTAAAAATATTTTAAAATCGAAATTGTTAAATAAATTGATTATAAATGGAGATAAGGATTTGCCCATAGCTGTTCCTTCTTGTTGTTCATGAAAGTTACCTTCAAACTGAAAACAATTTTAAGACATGCATTGAGTTGTTAACTTTAAGTATTCATTTTTTTTTGCCGAATTAATAATATTTTTTTCTGAAGCAAACTAGTGACATATTTCAAACTTTCAGCGACAACACTCAACATTCAACAAGTTTTTAGTGAAATATAAATGTAATTTGTATAATACTAATTCTAACTTCACTCTTTTAGTATACTGATATTTAATTTCTGAACTGAGCCATTAACTATTTGCGAAAAAAAAATTGAATTAATTTTGTAATTTCATGAGACATCTACTTTTATAAATTTAGGAAAAACTTTGTGACTTTTGTATCGTTTCGAGAAATTAATATCAGCATTTAACCTCACAGTTCTTGCGCGTATCTGAGAGATATATACCGACAATCCCCCGTCCACCTATTTGCTCGAGGGAATCTCCAACTTCCGCGAACTTTCGAGAGTGAACAGTTTGTAAAAAAAGTGCCACTTGATTTCAGAGATACGTCGCGATCATTCATGTAAGTTTTATTGATCTGCTTGTATATTTATTTAATTTATATAAACGTAGTCCTTTTTTTGTAAGACAATTAATCTGTTAATATTTTTATATTTAGCTACTAATATGAAAAATACATAACTGTGAGATACCCACGAGCATTCTTGCCTGTTCTAATTTATTGCCGTAATGGTAGATGATTTTTGTTGTTCTTGCAGTGAATTATGGCCTCCAAAAGAGTGTATAGCTTCAATAATGAAGAGGTTCAAAGACACCTTCTTGAAGACTATGATGATGAAGCAGTTGAAGAGGTCCTGGAAGAAGATTATGATACTGATTCCGAAGCCATAGAACAAAGAAATACTGAATAAGACGATACGGATGCAGGTACATATATCATCAGATGGTGATGATAAAAATTGTTATATTGATGTCAGAAGAAGCCAAATATTATGCACCGTCCAGGAGTTATTGGGAACGTGGAAGTGTCTATTCGATGAGCGCACTCTAAACCTGACAGCCGCCTACACGAATTAGCATAAAGTGTACAACCCAATTTCAGCAGAGCAAGAGACTCGCGTATTAATAATGTGATCGAAATCCAGGCATTTATACCTACTGTACCTGGTTGGACTTTATAAAGGTGGCAAATTGAATTTAGAGGCGCTGCTGGACACAACAGGAACCGGTGTTGAAATATTCAGATTAACGATGAAAAAAATTGATCGGTTAGATGCCGATCGGGAAATATCTGAGATGTTCGTTGAATACGATAAAACGTGATATTCACTAGGAGCCAATATGACAATTGATGAAAAACTGGAAGGCCGGTGTTACTTTATCCAATATATGTCATGAAAACATGCCAAGTGTGGTATTAAGATTTTTGCCCTAGTTGATGCTAAAACATATTATACCAGAAATGTGAAAATATATGCTGGAACACAACCAGATGACACCTATTCTATAAGCAACAAGAGCGTTGTTGTAAAAAGGATGATCTCACGCATGTACCGAACGCAATGTCATCATGGATAATAGGTTCAGTGATGTTCTATTACTGCAAGATTTTGCTACATACCATAAGTTGTCCATGGTAGGAATATGAAAAAGCAAAGGCAAATTACAATACCGTTGAATGTTCTGAAAGAACGTGCAGCAAAAACAAGTGTGTTTGGTTGCAGAAAAGAAGGGACAATAGTATCCTACGTTCCCAAGAAAAACAAACATGTTGTTCTAATTTCTAGTTTACACTATGAGGATAAAATTGACGATACCACCAAAATTTAATATGAAACCCGAGATAATTACTTACGAGGCATTGACGTTATAGATAAATAATTTTCCTCCTACAATTTTGCCCGGAGTACAAGACTATGTTCAATGTGGGAGGAATAAACTCCGTTGTTTATATGGTGAACGCAAATGAAATAAGAAGTATGCGTCATTTTTTGCGAATTCTCAGCAACGAATTAATCGAATCACACCCCTCCAAAGAGGTAATAACTTCAACAGTGACAAGGTGGAGAAGTGCAGTAACCATTTGATTAAAACAATGAGCAAAAACGTAAACGTTGTGTGCCATACCAACAAGTGAATCATACCAGTTTAACAAAATTCGGGTGTTGCTCCTGCCACCAGCGTGTCTAGAAGATTGTAGCGTGTCTACCAAGAAAAGTAGACCAACAAATTAAATATATGTGGATTGAGGATTCACATAACAGTGAAGTTTTAACTATAATTATAATGTATCCTATAGCAGCGAAAGGGCCATGGGTTTCAATGGTGGGCAATTTGGTGCGAATGTCTCTCATCAGATTTTAGACGATTGGTGGGTTAAACTCTAGAATCTTTTGGTTACTACAAAGTTAAGCCCACAAATCTTCTATTCAACCTCCCTGTGGAACATTCGGGGGGTTATCTTACGTAGGTACACATGGGATATTTTGTTGCCTTAACCAATCTTGGGTTCTGCTCGCATAATAGAACGATGGCAGATCCGGCCAGAACATAATATTGTCATTAACATGATGCGTTTGAATAAAAAACACTAATTTGGGGAAGCATCTTTGATTATAAATGTCATGCATTTTCAGCTCCTAACTCGCCCAACATAAGATCTTAAAGAACCACCTTCCGAAATGGCGCACCACAGTAGTACCTTGTCCTCAAATTTCACTTTTTCAGATAATGTTAAATATTTTCGTCGTCTGAAATTATCGTGGCATTGTTTCTGAAATGTTCTAATCTTAATTGACTGAAGCATCTTGGAATCCTCTCTAATTGAGCGGCCGCGTATTTTGGACATTTTTGTCGTTTTCTATATTTTAAATTATTTCTGCTAATTTCCCTCTTGGTTCTCATTGGAAAATGTGAAATCTTCTGGTTCAACATTTTTTTTATATTCTACTGAAGATGGCAAGTTAGTTGCCGAAATACGTAATTAGATTTGTTTTTTTATTTATAGATTTTATATTGATCGAAGTTATTCCTAAATATTTGTAATACATTTATTTATTACAGACAATAATTTGTTTACCCTCGGTATAAGTGATTTATTTCTGAAAAAGCGGGCGCACTGCTATAATAGATTGTTCAATTCGCGAGTTCCCAAACTTATTTATTTTACTGAATTGAGTGAGTATTCTGTAGGTACAAAAATATGGAAGCCGCCACACAATTCCCTTTCTTGGAGCAGGCCGTAGACAATTTCTATTTATCTGGCCAATTAATTATTTGGAATATTATTTTTTTATAACGCTATCCAATTATAAATAATTTGGGTATGTGGCGAAATATTTATAGTACGGTCGACTTGTTTGCACTATTGAATTTAGTGGGTCGTTTATTAATCTGTCTCGGAGTTTTGTAAAGATTAATTTATTTTAATTTTATATTTTCTTGCAAATTGCTGTAGTTGCTGTTGCGGTGGGATTATCCTGGCTTAAACCCCCTGGATTGTTTCTGATAGGGGTCACTGAAGTCACTAGTTTACGCTATTTCAGTGGAGAGTTTGGACGAATTGCGAAATCGGATAATTGCCTGGTCTAACTCAATTAGAAACAATCCTGTTGTCTTTGAAAGAGTTCGGCACTCAATGGCGAGAAGATTGAATGCTTGTATCTTGGCTGGGGGAAGTCATTTCGGACATTTATTGTAGATTGAGCAAGTTTCAGAAATCTTCTTACGACAAAATATTCTTAGAATAGTTTACCTAACACCCTGCATATTGAACAAACAGGATGCGGCATACAGTGCAGTGCAGAAGAGACGTTACACTAGGATATAGTGTGCAGCTGCTGAACACCACATCGATTATGATGACTGTTACGAATAGGAGTTGAAAATAATGATAGACAACGGTAACTTCAATTAAACACAAGTGTATCGATTAAGGAATACTTGGAGACTTGTAGTGAAAGAAACCAAGCAACAGAAGAATTGACCAGCGAAGCTGATCAATTCTACGTATCCAGCTTGCAGCAGAAGACGACAGTATTATACTATGCACTATGATCAGTGAAATGTTAAGATTAAGTTTGGAACCACAGAAGTATATTTTTTTATAAATCATGACAATTAGTCATTTAATAAATTGCATTGTCAAACAGTGCAGTGATGATATACACACTGCTATGGTCTTACTAATCATATCGATTATTAGTAGCAAAATATAACTTTACAATGTTTGCTAATTCTAATAAAACATATACGAATTTTTTAAAACATGCTTTAGAATACTTCATTTTAACTGAACGAGGCACTATGAATAGTCATTAATCATATTATTAGAACCACGGTAACAAAATTAGTTGTGTCATAATTAAGTTATATTATTATGTAGTGGCAAAGTGGGCTGCGTTACGATTGCGTTGTCGAAACTCGAATATTGCATGCAGCAACTCGATAAATTTTACACAAAACCAAATTCGCAAGTGGTGAGTGAAGCCAGCAGTAAAACCAGATTTTCGAAATAAAATACATCCACCTACCTCACCGGCGCTAATGCGTTTTATGTTTAATTTACGTACACATCCGAGTTGGCTCGGAGCGCATTAAAACGGAGAAATTAAATAATTACCTTCGTGAATTCGATGTTGTCATACTGGGCAAAAATGTGTAGCGAGCAGATGCTGCGATTTCATTAAAATAAAATATATGTGTGAGGAATTAAATAGGAAACAGGAGCAATCAAATTGTTGTAGGAAAAGTTGTAAACCGTGTTAACTCAATTTGAAAAAAATTACTGTACTTTCAGCCAGCATGGCCGCTGCGTACTGAGCGCCATGAATATGTTGATGCCAATATAGCAAGGATAGCATGGTATATAATGGAAATAATTAGTGTATTACTATGTCGAACACGTTTACTAAAAAAAAATTAATAGGTGGAACTGGAAGAACAATTCTTTATCGATTGATAAAGACGAAGTAATACACTTACTTACAGGTGTCAATCTAGTTTGTGTAGGTGTGCAGAAAATCTTTGAAAATTTTTATAAATAATACACTATATGAATGTTATTATCATCAGAATTAGATGGATACACCAAAATAAATTTATCACAAAATATTCGTGAAATGAATTTTCATGAAGTTTTACGTCATGAAATGTGTTTGGATCATGTGGATTGTAAGGTGGCAAAAATGGTGTTATGGATTACTCCTGAGATGAATAAGTTAATGAAGAGGGTAAGGGACGATAGACCTTCGTACGCGAAACATCCATATTTCATGAAATTGATCAAAGGAATAGAAAAAGCAGTAAATATTAAATAAGTGAGCAAGTCATGGGGGATTCATGATTCATACATACTCCGATAGTTTCTATTACCATTGAAAAATATTAACAATTTCCCACAAAATAAGAACGAGGAGAAACAGAAAGTGCAGCTAAAAGCTTCCGTTAGTGATTTTTAAGCAAACTATATTATACGTAAGTTGGTGCATTCATGCCAAGCTTCTTTTAATCCCAGCTAATCTGTGTGTACATATTTTCCGCGCTGTTTGAATCCAATGTACAGTAATGTAGATATCGGGCGTCTCGTAGACTGGGCGTCCGTTTCATTCGGAAAAGTCCGATAAAGGGGACCCATGCGTATTGAATTTCGCGTGCGGGGCGTCGGTTCCCCGCACCTCGCACGCTTCGACTAGACGCCACCGACAGAGCTACAGGTTATCCTGATCAGTGGCTCTACGGGCGGCATCATGTGACAACACACGCAGCGTATCCTAAGTGACTGTCAGGGTGAGTGCGGATTACATCCGATAAGTGGCGTATGCATGTGTGCGTGGATGTGTGTGTGTGTGTTTACACTAAGTGGTTATTTTGTTTTTCATCTTACCACAATTTGTGTCGAGTGGCTTTCCCGGCCACTTAGCGCGCAAACTATTTATCTTGGGACGCAAGGCGCCAAAACTTTTTAACTTTGCATGTGTACGTTGATATATCTTGTGGGGTGACTTAAGGTTGTTCTTGTTTATTTTGACAATTTCATTCTTATTTGTGATATTTATTTGATTTAATTTTTTTTATTGTTAATTTACTTTAATTTTGCACATGCATTTATTTTTTCTTTTGCTTTGTTTCCATTTATTTTAGTGTGATTTGACAAAAGCTCTGTTATGTTTCATTTCAAATTAAGTTTTTTCGTTTTAGACCAATTTTCGAAATGCTTCCTTTTCACTTTCGATATAAAACGTATAACTACCGATAAAATTATTGTGTAGATAAACGTTTTTTGCTTTGCCATATTTTAAAAATGATGTAGGATGTGGTACGGCCGGATACAATTACGAAAAAGCAGCATGAAATTCGAAATGCACCATAATAGGTAGATAATTGTAGAAATTTTGGAAAAACAAAATTTTTGATGCAATTCAATAGCAATTCATTAAAATGTTCTTAAAAATTCAATAATAAATTTGTTCAAAAACATGCCCAAGAATAATCAAATTAGCATTAACTTATAATTAAAGCATTAAATTATAAATTAATTTAATTTAAGAAACAAAGCCAATGAATTTTTTTTATCTTAATTGACTGTTATTCTTTATAAATAAATCCACAGAACTTACTATGATTAATTGTGATTATTGAAAGATTTTTTCAGCAGTGGATCCATCAATGTACTTAATTATATTTATTTAAAATGGAATGACACCCACATAGGTCGAAACCGATTACAGACCGTCTGCTTTCGTACGCAGTCACGACGACTTATAGTTGTTATAAATTAATCCAACATTCGCTTTAAAGGACTAATGGGGACGTGGAAAACTTGGCGTCTGATCAGGTTCAATTCAAAGTAAAGCTTATCTTAGGATTAAAATCCAAAGCTCCCGGTGGGGATTTGAGTCCACGACCTTAAGACTATTATGCTGCGACCTAGACAACTAGACTAGACTACATGCGAAACATTCATATTTAATATTCTGAACATTTTAGAACATTGAATATGAATATTACGTATGTAGATTTATTTTAGGATTGCTAGTCTAGTTGTGTAGATCGCAGGATAATAATCTTAAAGTCTAAGGATAACGTTTACAGTGGTTAGGGCTTTGAAGTTAACCTGATCGGACGCCAAATTTTTCCTATTGGTCATAAATATAAATTATAATGTAACAAAGTGTCATATAATTTGATTAATTTTATTTATTAAAATAAATTATCGAGCATAGTTTTATAATTTATAATCTTTGAACCAAATTATTGAATATTCCAACTGTGCCAAATTTTTAAATTATCGCCAGTTTAAAGAATACTTTAAAATATTTCTACTACAATAAAATTTAAAAATCATGAATACGTAACCAAATACTGCAATTACAGTCGTCACAAATAAAAAACCATACTTTTGTATTATTTTCGCAGCAGTAATTTTTATTCATTAGTAAGGCAAATATTTTTCAAACCGATCGATGTAATGCTATTGGAAGGATCATTATTAATTCTCTGTGCCAACATATCAAACAAACCGACTTGCAGTTTTCAATTTATAGCCACGTCTCATCACTGTAAAGGAACGTGTGTATAATCACCATCGATTTTTCTGGCAGTACGTGCAGGAGTTATTAGTAATTTCCTCCACAAGCTTGTTGGTAAAGAATTACCGTGAATCCACAATGTTTGGACAGTAATTGCGACTAACACTTTTCGATGTATAAAATTTTTAAACTATTTGAATACGAAATGAAAACTGGAAATTGCTTTTATTAAATAAATACGGGTACAGTAATTTATTCATCATATGTAGCAAATTATTATCGATTTGATATACGGCCATTATATGTTTTAATATACACATGGGAGCACATTAACAATTCATTAACTTTTGTGGTATTTGACCAAAATGGGCTTCACTGGACCGTAATACAAAATTATTGTTTTCATTAACTGGCTTTATTATTCGTGTTTTTTTGTTAATTGTTCGTGATATTAATTTTTGGAAAACTCACTGCCAATAGAAATATAGATTGACCAGACACACATGCTCGTTGGCATTTCAGGTTTATTTTTGTATACCTATGTCTGCAATTGCAACCACTATCTGCAAATGTTTGCATATGAAACACGTATTACTATTAATAACAGGTCATTTTGCGTACCTGCCTAATTCTTTAAAACAGGTAAAGTGTCGATCATAAAATACGTATATTATATTAATAGACCATAACGTCCAACGTGATCAGCATTTCGAGCAGCATGTGGCACGTTATGAGTCACGTGTGTTGAATAATAACATTCCGTATTTATCATATGTCGTACAATTTTCAATAAAAGCATCCGCAAAAGACCGACGAAGGAGCCATTACCGGAAACAATGGCAATGAAAACTCGAGTCGAAATGCAGCTTCTCGTAACATTCGCAATACTTTGTTAAAATGATCTGAAAATATAATATCGCGTATTTCGCTTAACTTCGCCGCATTTGGATTCGTGCAAATAAACGTGGTGGTAGGTTTTGAATAAAAAAATTCAATTAATCATATTTCGCCTTTTCGTTCGGTAAATGCATTTTTTGCAGTATGGTCTGGGATTTATGAAATTGCAATAATGCGCGTCAGATTCTTGTTTGCTTTTCATTTCGCATAAGCGCATTTGAAAGTTTTCAGTTTGAATATTATCTTAGTCTATTGGTTTAGACTTTGCTTTCAGGTTTGCAGCAAAAGTTTATTATTTAATATTTAATAAAAGTGAATAATATTGATTTTCGTTGTATCTTTTATGGATTCTATTCAGTAATGTAACTGTAACAGAATCATTTAGTAAACTGCAAGCAAATATGTTTATTTTTCTTCAAGAAAACATTTTTAATTAATAATATATAAATACAGTAAATACACTTCTGGACAAAATTAAGGGACCACTAGTAAAATTCAAAATAAATTTAAAACAAAGTAGCTAAATTTAATGAAATGAATACATATACAAATTTAAGTGTGTTTACTTACAGTATAGTTGATTTAAGAGCGACTAAAATTAACAAAATGTACTTTTATGGACTTGAAGAAAAAAAGGTAAAAATTAAACTAAAATATCAATGGTCTTCTAATGAACTAAAATCCCAATTTATAAAAAAATAAAATTTTTAGTAGTGTGTATGCCCTCCTCTTGCAGCAAAACACGCTGCCAATCGTCTTGGCATGCTTGAGATTAAGTTTTGTATTTTTTCTTGAGGTATCTGCTCCCATTCTTGAACAAGCATGTTAGAGAGCTTATCAAGTGCTATTGGCGGTCTTAGTGCGTGTTTAATTTTTTTGCCCAATTGATCCCAGAGATGCTCAATAGGATTGAGATCAGGCCTTTTGGCAGGCCACTCCAAACATTGGATATTTGCTTCTCTAAACACGGCTGTGACAATGTTAGCTGTATGAGGTTAGGCATTGTCCTGCATAAAAATGAATCCATTGTCAAAATTTTCGGCAAATGGTTGAACATGGGGTACAATTATCTCGTCTCTATATCTTATTGCTGTTAGCGACCCATTTCGTACCAAAACCAATTCTGTACGACTATTAAACTGTATGCCACCCCAAACCATTACAGAACCCCCACCAAATTTGTCAACTTCTCTAGTGGTACATGGTGCAAATCGCTCACCTGGTCTTCGCATGACAAGAACACGGCGGTCATTCTTGTTTAGCAGAAATCTGGACTCGTCTGAAAATAAAACGGACTTTCACTGCTCCTCGTCCCAACCTTGGTGATTTCGACAAAAGTTTAAGCGATTTCTTTTGTGCGTAGCTGTGAGAATTGGACCGGTAGCTGGTTTTCTAGCAGACACATTGACTTCTTTTAGCGTTCTTCTTACTGTTTTGGTAGAAATTTCTGTTCCAGTCGCCAATCGGAGATCATTTTTTAATTCACGAGATGTTACAAAACGCTTCCTTAAACTCTGAAGTTCGATAAAGCGATCCTCTCTGCGGGTTGTTTTTCTTTTAGCACCTTGTCCGGGGCTTCTTTTGAAACTACCAGTGTTTCTGAACCGTGCTGCGGCCCTCTGCACCACAGATTTGTTGGTATTTAGAATTTCAGCAACTTCTCTTTGTGACTATCCTTCACGCAGAAGAATAAGAATTTGGGATACTTCTTCTGGTCTACAATGGCGCCTAGGCATATTTAATTCACGTAATGCAAACAAATTCACCAATTCTCGCAAGAAAAGGCAAGGTTTATTAATTAAATGACTTAAAAACAATTTTCGACAATTAAGCCTTTTTGTTGACTTTTCGTGTCCTAGCAATTCTTGCTATTGTTAATTGTTGCATGGCACACTATTTGAATTTTGTTTAAGAAACGTCAATTTATGACATACAAAAAGTACATTAAAAATAACTTGTAAATTGGAAGAGTTATTTCAAGTTTATTTGGTGGTCCCTTAATTTTGTCCAGAAGTGTATTTGTTTAAAACAATTTCGTGTCCTGTTACTTCAAATAATAATGAATTATGGGAGTGTTAATTATACCATATATTTTTATATCAAATCAAAACGCCAAAAAGACAAAAGCACTGGACATTATCAATCAAATTAATGTATCTAAGTAATGATCTAACAATTTTTATTGTTATATAGAATTTTATGCCATCGTTGCTAAATGCATTTTCGAATTCTAAGCATTTTTACACAAGGTCTTATAGGATACAGAGCTCTTTGTGGAACGTTTAAGACTTTTTTAATATTTTTCTCACACTAGATTAAATGTTCCCTTAATGTGCCCTTAATGCGCCATTTTGGTATCATATTGTATATACGTAACAACCTATTATTATTATATATTTTTTCGTAAATACATCACATTTTCAATTAATAATAATTTCAAAATAAATGTTAGTGGATATACGAACAAAGTTGTTTCCTGCTTCAGGACTCATCAGATCACCAAGGATACATCCGCTGAGGTGCATGTAGTTATTCAAACATTAGTTACGAGGAATTTCAATATCCTTACACTCGACTGCAATGTGATCAGTGATCACAGAGAGTTGACTGACTAAGTCGGTATCGCTGAGACTTTGTTAAAAATATATTTCCGCGGATGCATCAGGTGATGACAGCGTTTTGTCCTTCGGGAGTCACCATATCACTAATGATACATCCGATGAAGTGCAAATTACACAGTATTAGATAAAGCGCGAAATAATATTACATTCGTTATGTTTGACGCTTTATTTTTTGTTCCTAAAATGTGCTCCGCATAAAAAATATAACAATTAAGTTTCTCATTTTACGATATTGTTTTTAGAATTATAAAAATACGTCATACAACATGAAAACAACATAATTACAAGTAATAAATATTACTTAGAATGGCATTGAAACTAAGGATTTTTTAAAGAATTGTTCTTATATCTACAGTTGTGTCTATTCGTTTCATATTGTTTTTTTTTTATTATTAATTTTCAAATTCTTGATTTGTCCGTAATGTTAGTTTTTGCATAGTTTGGAGAGATATTCTGTTGGTGAATTTCATTGCCATTTTTGCTAATAACAGATCGTGTATCGGTTAAATGGTTAGTTACAAGATATACAAACCGTGTCACACAAAACATTTTTAAAGAAGTGTCTTTGATGAGCATGTGTTGTATATCTAGTCTCATCATAACGACCATCCAGTGTTCTTTTGACCAATAAAACACGTTCATCGTGACATTTTAATGCAACTTTACATAACCAGTTAACTGCCATAATTATTTTCCTCTGTGTTCGTTTATGTTTTGGCTAATTGAAAATACTCGGCAAATAACTCTTTACAACAGGCCCCGTTCAATTACCCGGTATCAATATTTAATTTTCGTTTCCATTAAACATCGAACCTATACGGCACGACGATTTTCAACCCTGAATTGTCACAGTACCCCCATCCCTAACGAACGGCATAAAACACATTTGACATTTATTGCTGTAAAGCGTGAATCGTAACAGAAATGACCAACGAAGGCTTTTACTACTCAAACAAAAGAGTGCAATTGATCCATTGTAATATTGGAAAATTACAGGCTGTCATGGAAACGTGGACATGTCGCAATTTCTATTGACGTCAAAATCAAAAGTCGTTACGGCCAAGGTTACCACCGACAAATAGTTTTACATTCGTCCATAAATATGTTTGTAGGATGTTTATACTTTAAGAACTAATGATCAAACACTTTACATTAAACATTACTATTAGATTGCGCATTAACCCGATAAGGGGCAAAAAATGCTAGGAAGTGCAATTCCAGAATTGAAACTGGAACGTAATTTTAAGTACACTGGGACAAATTACAATTAGCCTCGCAACGAGAGCATTAAGTTCGGTAGGAAGCATAACAAATTAACTTAGTTTACGGTAATTCGTCGGCATATGTGTAGAAGTTGTCGCATAAGAAGCTTGCAAAATTTGTGTTAATTAATTACATTTTACTTTCGCCAGGGGCGAGCTGTAAAATGAGGGTCACGTAAAATTAAATTTAGGGTTGGAGTGGTAATAATTTAGATATGAGATAGGAATTTGTCAATTGAGTGGCATTAAACTTTTATCGCCAACTAATAAATGTGTATTTTTTGTTACTTAGTAGTCTTTAATGATTTATGAAAGCTAAATCTCGGCAAGTTATTGCCCCCTAAGGCGTAGATAATGACGTGAATGGTATGTTTTTGTTACGAAATTTATTGTGAATTATGTTGTGTGATGCTGCACTATACGCCAAAGTTACAGCCCTTGGGATATCTCAGATGATACGGAATTTGATGGTTTCATGAAAGTTTGCTGAAAAATCAACTTTACGTCCGTGTGTTTATTGATTTTTTCGACTAATGCTCGCGTGTATTTTTATACTGTTTCAACTGGAATGAATTAAATATCAGACAATTAAATATAGAATATATGCAAGCTTAGGATGCACATTACCACTATATCATTAAAAAAGCTGTAAATTATTTCTCACGGAATTCAAGTGCTTAAAGATGAAATAAATTGCTAAATGAACACGTAAAGCGTTTTCAAATCTTTCCAGGATTTAATAAAATTATTATGAATGCGAATATATATAATAAAAATATTTTTAAATTATGCAATTAAATAATTTAAATTAATATTATATGCATACAGGGTGATGCATTGGTAGAGGTAACATAGGAAATTCCATGTTTCAAGACATTCAAATATTAACATCCCTAATATTTTTAAACCAAAATATCAAAGTTTTTTAAGGAAGAGTACATGATGGTCCAATTGGCGTAAATTGGGCATTTTTGCTACACTCAGTTCGTAAATACATTGAAAAATATGTCTGTTAATTTTGAAATTTTAAATCAAAACGTCAATACAGCCAATACCTTTTCTTAAAGTTTTCGCAAACTGAACCTAGCAAAAATACCTAACTTGCGCCAATTAGACCATTGTCCATTGACCAGTGTCCTTTAAAAACTTAAATTGAGTTTGGTGCAAAATCATTAGAGAAGTTGAAGCAAATATTTGAATGCGATATGAATATAGGATTTCCTGTTGCGTCCGACAATGTAACAACCTGTATATATAATAATGTACAAAAATAATATTTCTACAATTGTTACAGCTACAATATAAATAATGTAATGTCAAACGTTCAAGTTTGATTGTCAACATGTTTTTGAAACATCGTTAACAAATTTATCAACCACGTTCTGGTCTATTAAAGCTGATGCGTATTCCATAAGTTTCGCTAGACCATTTTTATTAAACATTCGGTCAAACTGGATATCGAAAATGTACCAATTGGTTTGTCATAGTGTGGGGATAATATGGTGATTTTTTGGCATGTTATTTATAACGATTTTCCTGCCACATTTCATTGTTTGCGGTTTTGTTTACTGCTCGTGTCGTTTTTCAAGCTTTGGAGTAATTTAAGATGTTGCGTCATTTTCTGTTATTATTATTGGATTTTTCTTTTCCATTAGGTTTTCCTTTAATGTATGTTGGTAGATTTTTGATAATATGCCCGATATTAGAATTCTCAATGTCAATTCATTATTCTGTATGTAGTATGCGCAGTTAAATCAATATGAAGCACTGTTTGTTTAATATTATTTTTATTATTCATATTAATTGTTCTTGTTCGTGGTTCGCTGGTAGTGTATCATCTTTCATTTTTTGTTTCGTCAATGATTTTTTTGCAATTTAAATTTACTAAAAAAATTATATAAAAAAACTTAGATAAGAAAATATTTTGACTATAGGTGGCGAAGATAATTGCGACGATGAAGGAAGACAATGGTGAAATCAAGTATTTGTTACAACGATGTATTCAACATTCTCGAGAAACGCATATTGCTGTTGGACATGGTTGGACAGGATTCTAAAGGAATGTAAGCGCAAGTATAAAAACATAACAGTTGAGGATATCATGACATATTTGAAGCAATGCCAACTTTGTCAAAAGAAACAGAGGGCATTGTCATCAAACGTATACTTCATAGTGAAATGAATTCATGTTGTCAAGTAGATCTCGTACACCTACAAACCAACCCTGACAGAATTTATTAATTCGTATTAGTTTACCAAGAACATATTTATGATCCTTCATGCCCTTCTAAGTAAACGCGCAGCAGAAGTTGTACACCATCGCTTGAATATTTTCACCAGTTTTGGAGCCCCGAACATCTTTGATTTCGATAATGGTCGGGAAATTTGTGGCCGGATGATAAAATCGTACCCAAAAAGCCACGACATAGCCAGAGTCAAGGATCAGTGGAGCGTGCCAATCAAGGCATCGAGAATATGCTCAGCACGTGAATGAAAACCAATCATCGTCAAAGTGGTCAGAGCGCTTGGAATTCATCCAGGCGATGAAAAATAGAGCATATCACGGGAGAAATAAATGCTCCCCCTACGAAGCAATGTTTGTTAGTCCAATGAATATAGGCATTGCGACGTCACCAATTCCTAAATATATGATTGGACTAAATCTGAAGAAGATTTAAAGAATTTGCTGCATTTGCAAAAAAAATACGGAACAAAATATTAACGTCGAAAATGTAATTGAACAGGACAAGGAAGGCAAAGTTGTTGTAAATGAGCCAGAAAAGGATATAAACATTGACAATGTGAGGAACAAAACACAAGAAAAGGAAATGATTGTAACTGTAAAGATGAGGGAGAAGCAAACAACCAATAACAGAAAACGCAACTAAAACTCAAGAATATCCAATACCGAAAAAGACAGGATCGGTCTAGATAATAAGAGGAAAAGCAAAATTGAATTTGGAAAACCAAGCTGAAAAAATCAAAGCTGATAAATATCTAAATGTGAAAGTTGGCCAAAATGTAAGACTGAAAATACCTGGTATGGACAGAGGTAAAACATACCTGAAAATCATTATTGTAGTTGAAGTAGTTGTAGCATTGTGCTTTTTTGTTTTTTCAGTTTTACTTTTTTTCATTTTAGACAATCATTTAATAGGTTTCACCTTTGATTCCAATTTAACTGGTAATATATATTTGGAGATAATAAACCTACCCTAGCCAAATTATTAATCCTGAGAATATTCAAAACATTTATGGTTCCAAACGACGCCGACAGCTGCCCTACCCATAATGATCGTGACGTGCAACATTTTTGAGAAAAATTTTAATAAGAGAGTTATTTCAAATAATGAACCAGTACATTGACTTGCGATATTACCCGACCTTATCCCCATTGGCTTTTATTTGTGCGGTGCCATAAAAAGGAAGTATATAATTTCGAATCACCATAGAATCGGGAAATTTTTGTACAAAAAGTGCTGGATGTGCAAAGATCACTACGTGGTGTAACTCTGGTAAAGCAAGCTGCCAAAATTGTGTGGAGCAGAATTATCACCATATAGAACACTTTGCTAAGTGAATCGGAATTTTTAATTTCGTATTAGAGTTACATTTATTGTTTGTTCATATCTCTCGCATAATTAAAGATTTATTGCACATTTGAAAACTTGTCTTAACCATCTAAATAACTAAAAATGTAAAATGGACACCATAATAAAAACATGACGATAAGAACTTAAAAACAAAGGAATTAATCGGTCGTTTCTATTAATACAAAATTTTTTTTAAATTTTTCTTAACAATGTAAATGTTTAAAGCAGTTTAAAGAGTTATTGGCGAAAATTTAAATCGGCAAATATTGGTTATCTCTAAATTGTAAAAAGCCCGAATGAATTTGAAATTAAATTTGAGCATTGAATTCTGCAAAACATTCCCTATTTAACCGATGCTCTATCTCTTGCAATAACCGATATACCAATGGTGAACATCGAAATGTGGACTGTATAGTAATCTAATGCGTTCAACATACTCCTCATCCAAATGTGGACGCGTGTGTCTAACAGTCTAGCGAGACCCAGAGACCGTAATAATTTGTTTCTCCGACTCCTGCAGACGGCTCTCTTAGGATCGTTATAATCTTCCAGTTAATAAGCGAATTCATTGAAATGCAAATTTGCATGGATGAATGTTAACTTCTCGGCGTTTCTTTATTATGTCGTAACGTCCATTAGCGCTTCGTCACATTTAATTAACTGACTCTAACGAAGTCGGGCTGTTCTTGATTCATATTTCTCCTTCCAGTGTTTTTGTTAAACACGGATTCGAATCATACGGTTAAGACAAAGACAAAGACATACGGTTAAAATAACAGCGTAATTCAACTAACGTATCACATTAACTAGAAATACCAAGTTTACAATTTTTACTTTTTTATATTGTTGATTGATTCTGGAGAAACATATGTAGTGTTTGTTATAAATAAATTTTGAAACTTGCAACATTTGCTGTTTGAGTCTTATTACTTTCTTATACTTGATGTATAATGTAAATATAGGAATCATGAAAATTTTCGAAGTTGACACTTGACAATGACCCTAAAAAGTCGAAATTTAAGTCGTGTATTGATTTTATTGTTTTGATTTTTGAATTACAATGCTTTTTTTCTATTTTAACGATTTTTAAAGAAATATATATAATACTTTTAAATTTTTTTACAATTTATTTCGATTGTTTTGTTTTCTAATAATTTTAAAGATTTTGTTTTAAATTGTAAAGATTTTTAGTCATATATGCGATTTTATAACAGTTATAAAATAAAAAAGCTCGAAAACATAACAAATGTCAACTTTAGATTACAATTAACTATAAGCTTCAAGAATTTGAATATTATTAAAAATATGAGAAGCGTTGGAATGGGTTGGTTAAAGTTATTTATAAAAAACGCCGAAACTGTAAAGGAGTCAAAATTGTCACGCGTGGAAACATTACAACTATTTAAAATGTATATTGCCATCAGTTGTAAGTACAATATCCACATGGTGGGGATCAGGATATAACCGACCCGCCCCCTGTGACGTAACAATAAATTTTAATCGTCACACATCGGTGCGAACTAGTCGAAATATTTATTCAAGAGGCCCATGGATCAGCACGCAACAATGCCGCAGTAAAGGAGGCGATTCGAACTTGACTTGACCTAGCATCTTCTAATCTACCTACCTACCATACCTCTTGCAATAAAATTTCAATATTTTTGTAATATCGGCGCATATGCAGTTCAAATAAGTTATCATTCAGCACTATTAGTACTAATACAAGTGTTCGATGGAGGCGTCCGGTTCGAATAAAAGTACAAGAAAACGTACCTTACAGGAGCCGCGGGTTCATTTCGCCAAGACCACCGGAAACACTCCTCCAACACCACACTCCACGAACGCACTCGGAAACGGTGAATCCCGAAAATTAATATTTTTGACGAAAAATGCAAGAAAAGAATCGCACTGTGTACGGAATCCATTACCGACGACGAAACTGACCTGCTCTGTTTTTTGCCGCGACGCGTTATCGTCGTCAGTGGCACGTCGATCTTGGTAATTGTTGCCAATGCACCTGGACATAGCGTTCTGACTGTAACTAGGGATTTAAAGTTTTTTAAATTTATAGGTGTGCTTGTTTATTTTTTGTTGATGTGTTATTTAGAAACATTTATAATATTAATTAAATACCTTTATACACAAAGTAATTTTAGGATGTACTAAGACGTCAAAGGCATTTGTGAAATATATAGCATGGATACTCGTGGAATACGTACAGCCGTCAAATACTATTCGGGTATATTGAACCAATAATACGTGCATATTATAATCATGCTGTGGAAGCTAACAGTGCATTTTCAATTTTCAAATAAAAGTTGTTTCAAATTTCAAGATATGGAAAAATATATAGAGTTCAGACGTTATCTTCATTGCTATATACAAATCTAAATTTACAGTTTCATAACTTCATAGTTTTAAAAGTTTGGTAATTTCCATAATCACTTACTCTTAAAATATAAGAGAGAAAAACTGAAATTTTCCTCGTCTTTTTGTAATGCTTTCAAAAAAATCCATTCTTAGTGATTTTAATTAATTTTATTTGCTTGGTTTCATTCAAATCGCCCTATCGGTTTTATATTCGTCGTAAACAGTGTATGTAAATTATGACGCCTTCATTTTATACATCAATATTTATTATAAACAAAATTGTGGTTGATCACACGCGTGCTGCGAAATATTAATTCGCCAGGAGTATGCTATTGACAGTCGCAATATAAATTCCGCGCATATATGTGCAATAGTCGTTTTACACAAAATGCAAACATTTTAAACCCGAAATGGCGCATTCATTAAAACAGCACGTTCGGTTTACTCTACGCGGCAGTGTCAACAGAAAATTTTTCACGCCATCGGTAAATTGATTTGTGTTCCCTAGGAGTAAAAATAAGTCTGGGAAAATTGCATGAATAATTTTTCGTTAGCGTTGCATCATCATGAGTTATGTATATATCTAGAGAACTTAACTTGCTAGTTCATACACAAAACTTATGTGAAGCAATATAATATAAATTTGATTGAAAATGTACATAATTTATAAATACTATTACGACATCATCATGTAAAATAATACATACTCCATAAACGGCCAGGATACTGAGGCACAAAGAATCTAATATCCATTACCAATTTTGGTGCATTAATGGAATTGTTGAGAAGATTGAATAAAAACTTGACGTCAGATTTACTTCTACACGATGACAAAGATTTAATTTCCAAGTTATATAGAAGAATGTTATTATCACATTCACGAGCAGGTTATATTCTGCACTGCTTGTGCATTGCGCAAGTGACTATATTTCAGGAATCTCATCTGGACATTTTCGAGCATATGCGATTGATAGCCATAACCAAACCATAGACCAAACTATCGAAACACATATATAACAATTAACAATATAACAATTTGATAGACTCAAGAAGTTTTATTGGGTCGACGTTACGAGCAAAACTTAATATGGAATATTTCGGAAGCTTCATACTTATTTTATTGTTGATTTATCATATTCAATTTCTGCTGCAGATATGTACAGCCGGCAACAGTTTTTATTTGTGCGAAAAGGTTGAGATCATCCGCAACCAACAGTTTATTACATTGAAGCTGGTTACATAGATCTTTATGAATATGAGACACAATAACGAACCCCAGTTGCTACCTTGGGGAACACCAAAGCTCACAGTAAAGAACTTAGATGTTTGTCCCCTAAATGGTAACTACTTTCTATCTATAATATAAGTTTAACAAAAATATCATTGTCAAGAAAAAACAAATCGACCCCAGTTTAAGCACCAGAATAGAATGATCGAGGGTATCCAAATGCTTAGTAAGTCTGTGTAGTTTACGCCGACCTGTGTTAGTTTTGACGATCGTGGTCAACTGGATGTGATATATACTGACTTATCGCGAGCATTCGATATCATTCTATAAATACGCAAGTGCAAATCGCAAATCGACAGTTTGTAGATCACATATTGGATATGCGTCAATTAGAACTCTTGGATTTATTATAAGGAATTCCAAGTATGTACTTCACAGACCAAGATGTCATGAAATACCTCTAATGTGCTCTACTTCGTATCCGGCTGGAGTACGATTCAACATTTTGAAATTTTATTTACACATCAAACAAACTTCACTTTCAACGAGTTCAATGACGCTTCTTAAAATTTTTGAGTTTCAAGAAGGATGGCAAATATCCCATAAGGAATACTGATCATGACTGGTTGCTACTGGATCGCAATATGGCGTCATTGGACAGTCGCAGTGTTATCGCTGGTGCAAATTTCCTGTGCAAGTTAATTCAAAACAAAGCAGATCGTTCTTTAGTTAAGGTGCTGAGACTTGCATCAAGAAATAATATAATTTTCATTATTCGAAGCTGTAGGACTAATGCCATGTCAAGGAGCCCAGTGTAATACTTTGTATTTTTTATGCTTTTCATATAGTTATTTCTATTTTTCTATTTTTTTAAATATTTTATGTACACGATATATTTTTGTTGTGTCTGTTTTGGGTCTACACTTGGCCGAAAATAAAGATTTTTTATTATTATTATTATACATAATATCAATGGATGTATTCACATAATAAATAAGAGGAAAATCGAGCTTATTCTACAAACAGACTCTCTAGAAGTGACGATAACATCTTCTTCGTTGACATACATCATTTTACGTACCGAACCGAAACTGCATTGTTAAATATCTATTCAGATAGTAGGATACGGTTTACCATTTCATAGAAACCCTCATTTATTTCAATTCAAGATACACTCGTGTTCAAATTTAGCATCCATCCGAGTTCTATTATATATATAGAATAAACCACAGACGAGCGTTCTGGCTAATGCTACGGACCATTATGATAAAAATGTTCAATTTTGAACATATCACTGCAACAATGACATGATAAAAACGAGCTTTGTGGAAGCTTGTCGCGGAAATATTTGTAGAGCGATTTTATCTTTTCGCGACAGTAAGATGTCAAATACGGGTTTAAGTTCAAATGGATCGATTGACGCGAAAATCGATAGTGCGTTTGAAATTTAGATTATCGCCATCGATATTTTTTTTTTAGTTCATACATTTGCGCATTTCATAATATGATGGACGAGTGTACGTAATATATTGAGGTTAGCACGCGATGCTTTTGTGCAAGTAATTAATCTCACTTATAAATTAATATTAATGAAATTAACTTTTAGTATGGATCGACCAATTCTGGAATGTCGCTAAAAACTATTATTGAATGACATTCTACCTATGTATATATATAATATTGCTGTAATATTGATAATATTGCCGCTTTGTTATAGCGTTTCTATTTTTTTAAGGATACATAAGGCAAACATATTTATTAAAATTATTTATTCACTACCGCAGATGGCGATGGCGATAAATAAAATAGTAATTTTAAAAATCGAAGACGAAGGAAATTCTCCGCCAAAAAATGTTCGTACTTTAACACGCTTAACTCCAGCTTGCAGCAAAGTCCAAAAAAAGTCGTCGACATCTTCTTTTCGTTTGAACCACATTCCCGTGGGGATACAGCCATACGTTTTTTTTTAGCATAACATCAGAACATAATTCATATACTCCCATAAACGGCAAATCTCTCAGGTTTTAACACATCCTGGCAAGTTTTCTGCAAGATATTACTCCAGGATCCGTAGATATTATAGCCGAATTGATCGACTGAGTACGATATAACGCACTAATAATTTCCTTAGCCCTTATTCCTTTTAATTATTATATACGATTTTTGATTATTAGATCTAAGCAATTGTCTGTTATAAATTAAATCCCCGTCACCGATTCTTGTGGGATGTTGTTGTAGATAATCGGCGGAATTCCTTGCGAGCGAACTTAATTTCGGTTGGGGTCAGTTGACAGCTAATTGTTAATTTATCGCCCTACCATCTCATTCAGTGTTACGTGGTCTTTCCTCCTTCCTCCAGAGATTCTTTCGTTATTATTTAGTTAATTACCACGATTGTGGTTGACCAAGCCATGTGTCTAAGTTCGTTATTGTCGATAATTTCAACTCAGTATGTACAAATATATACAAGGGGCGCCGTAAGATATATAAGATCAAAAATTCTTGACGCGAGCCAATCACTCCAAGAAGCTTTGATGGCTACTACATGTAAAGGTATTTCAACAACTAGTCGTAACTGACGAAGGGTACTAACCCAGAAACAATATTGTCTAGCGATCTATGAGTTAGTCTGCATGGACCTGTTTTAATTAATGGAAAGATGGAAGGAACAGTTTGATGAACTCCTAAATACAGGAAATAAGGAACTCCAAGAAGAAATTAGATACAATGCCAGAAGTGAAGAGGAAAATATAGGAGTACCAACGAAAGATGAAGTCACAAAAATAATCAAAACGAAGTATCAGCAGAAATGATCAAAGCAGGAGAAGTTTAGTTAACTGAAAGAATATATGAACCTCGGATATACACTCTCATATAAATTTGCTTAATTGATTAGAATTAATTTTTTACCTAAATATCAGAAGACGAAACAGAAAAAATATATCAATTAAAATAGCAACTGAGTTCCTTCATTTTGTCAATCAAATTTAACATACGGAACAAATCTGGGAGTTATATTTGCAAACAGGGCACAAATATCCTATTAGTCCTCATTCATGCTTTGATTAATATAAAGTAGCAGTCAAGAAATCCATACATGTCGATACAGTGCACAAGTTGTCAAGAAGCGCATCGATTGCCCCTCAAAGGTACTTTACATGAGTTACATTGTTGTGACACAGGCCATAGTATGAGTGGACATCAATTCATCCCTCAAAGGAACTTCAAAAGCGGTAATTAATATCAATTGCGATTTGAAATCGTTGAAACCCGCTTACGTGTTCCATGCGAGTTTCAGTATAAATCGCTCAATTCTAAAAACGAAATATTTTTTTTGCGTATGTTTATGTTTTCAATTTTACATCATCATTACTTTTTAAAATAAGAGAATATTTCATGTACAGAGAGTTTTAATTAATTTAAGTCCTCATTATTTTTCCACTGCGACATATTCTTCTTGTATTCGGTGAGTTCAAGAAGAAATGATCGCAGTATCCCACGAATTTTCAAACTATACAAATTCAAATTATTATTTTTGTTTGAAAAATCAATATTAATCACGAAACAATTATGACGAGCAATAAGATTTTAATAAACTTTGTAAAAGTTCTTAAAATTCGTAATGGTGAGTTGCACAGAGTAGGAATCTCTGTTTATTGAATTTGCAAATTGAATACGAAAGTTATTAGCGATCCACCTTTTTAGGTTCATAGGGTACTCACATATTTTTTGATCAAATTGTACAGTCTTTGACGACGTAACGTGTATAAGCGACACATAAAATTTTTATTACAATACTCTGCACATTTTAAGCGGGAATCGTTGAATAGCAATTTTCTTGTGAAGAAAGGGACAATTTATTTACATACATTCTACCGGCATTTTGTCTCGTATAGTAACAATCAACATGATTCATAAAGGATTGTGTTGTATTTGCACTTTCATAATCTGTTTTCAGTTGCTGACTTTGGACGTTCACGTAACGGTCAAATACACTTCTGGACAAAATTAAGGGACCACCAAATAAACTTGAAATAACTCTTCCAATTTACAAGTTATTTTTAATGTACTTTTTGCATTGCGTCATAAATTGACGTTTCTTAAACAAAATTCAAATAGTGTGCCATGCAACAATTAACAATAGCAATTCTTTGCTAGGACACGAAAAGTCAACAAAAAGACTTCATTGTTGAAAATTGTTTTTAAGTCATTTAATTAATAAACCTTGCTTTTTCTTTCGAGAATTGGT
Organism: Geotrupes spiniger; assembly: GCA_959613385.1. Taxonomy (NCBI): domain Eukaryota; kingdom Metazoa; phylum Arthropoda; class Insecta; order Coleoptera; family Geotrupidae; genus Geotrupes; species Geotrupes spiniger. The sequence goes on along the minus strand of OY390737.1, from coordinate 8,133,974 downwards.
GAATTTGTTTGCATTACGTGAATTAAATATGCCTAGGCGCCATTGTAGACCAGAAGAAGTATCCCAAATTATTATTCTTCTGCGTGAAGAATAATCGCAAAGAGAACTTGCTGAAATTCTAAATACCAACAAATCTGTGGTGCAGAGGGCTGTAGCACGGTTCAGAAACACTGGTAGTTTCAAAAGAAGACCCGGACAAGGTGCTAAAAGAAAAACAACCCGCAGAGAGGATCGCTTTATTGAACTTCAGAGTTTAAGGAAGCGTTTTGTAACATCTCGTGAATTAAAAAATGATATCCGATTGGCGACTGGAACAGAAATTGCTACCAAAACAGTAAGAAGAAGGCTAAAAGAAGTCAATGTGTCTGCTAGAAAACCAGCTACCGGTCCAATTCTCACAGCTAGGCACAAAAGAAATCGCTTAAACTTTTGTCGAAATCACCAAGGTTGGGACGAGGAGCAGTGGAAGCCCGTTTTGTTTTCAGACGAGTCCAGATTTCTGCTAAACAAGAATGACCGCCGTGTTCTTGTCATGCGAAGACCAGGTGAGCGATTTGCACCATGTACCATTAGAGAAGTTGACAAATTTGGTGGGGGTTCTGTAATGGTTTGGGGTGGCGTACAGTTTAATGGTCGTAGAATTGGTTTTGGTACGAAATGGGTCGCTAACAGCAATAAGATATAGAGACGAGATAATTGTACCCCATGTTCAACCATTTGCCGAAAATTTTGGCAATGGATTCATTTTTATGCAGGACAATGCCAAACCTCATACAGCTAACATTGTCACAGCCGTGTTTAGAGAAGCAAATATCCAATGTTTGGAGTAGCCTGCCAAAAGCCCTGATCTCAATCCTATTGAACATTTTTGGGATCAATTGGGCAAAAAAATCAAACACGCACTAAGACCGCCAGTAACACTTGATGAGCTCTCTAACATGCTTGTTCAAAAATGGGAGCAGATACCTCAAGAAAAAATACAAAACTTAATCTCAAGCATGCCAAGAAGATTGGCAGCGTGTATTGGTGCAAGAGGAGGGCATACACACTACTAAAAATGTTATTTTTTTATAAATTAGGATTTTAGTTCATCAGAAGACCATTGTTATTTTAGTTTAATTTTCACCTTTTTTTCTTCAAGTCCATAAAAGTAAATTTTGTTAATTTTAGTCGCTCTTAAATCAACTATACTGTAAGTAAACACACTTAAATTTGTATATGTATTCGTTTCATTAAATTTAGCTACTTTGTATTAATTTTATTTTGAATTTTACTAGTGGTCCCTTAATTTTGTCCAGAAGTGTATTTACGGCTTTTCGAGTCAAACATCAATCATAAACCATTACCTAACACATTGTCCTAATGCCTTAATCATAGTTCAATGAAGTCAATTCAAATTGCAAATATCTAAATTGTATAAATATTAAAATTTTGATATCAGTGTCAAACGCAGTGTTTTCACCACTTACGATTTACATTCAAATATTTAATGTAAAACGAAGACTTGTTCAGTCCTCGTTTTATCATTCCGGCTCGATAATGAAAGAATTAATTTTATTTGCCATATTGGAATATATTTAAATACCACGACGAGTAAATTCAATTTGCTGCTATATCAACAACACCCACTCACAACTATCTGAGCTCTCAATCAATATGTACAACTTTGCGTTTGGTTTTGATATAGGTATGTTATCGATTTTATGAAAACAAAGCAACTAGTCGCTTTGGTTATGAGTGACGTATAGCATGACTTATTATGTAAAATATTTAAGTGAATACGTAATTTAACAATAATAATTTATTACACGCTTATTTATCTATTTTCCATGAAATGTGTACCTAGCATGTTGCTTTTATAAATTGAATTAACGGATTTGGATAATTTTACGGGTTTACTTTATTACAAATTAATCTTAAAATGAGCGTGATCCATATGTACGGTAGCATTACCATTTATATCCTTACGGGCCCAAAGTTTCAGGATTATATTAACCCATTCGTTGCACTTATACTTTTCCTACTCATTGTCAGATCTAGCGCTACGTAGGCAGCCCATTTCAAATAACTTCAACTATTAGCATAATAATCGTGACAATATCTGTTACCTTTTAAAAATGGCTAAACATTTTAATGTGTTCGGCTGACGTCTCGTCAAAAAGTTTCTACACGTCCGCGCGCAATATCAATTTACACTTCGGTCTCGATATAAAAAATACTATTATGGCAGCGTTGAAAAATGTCGTTAAATCCGGCTTAAAATACTGTACTGTACTAATGACCAGTTCTTCTTACGCGTTAATTGCATATTTTAATAATTTTCTTGTAATAAGATGTGTTTTCGTTCACATTCAAATTCGATGATGAACCGCCTTCATAATATTTCGTAGCTGCGACTAAGCTTAAGGGGGGATCCTGCTTTAGGAGGCCTTAAAATAGCGTTTTTGGGGGAATTTTTTTAGAGCAGCAAAAAATGAGCAAGTCTAGTGAACTTTTTAGAGCATTTTATTGCATATTTGAGCATTAAAAAAAAATATGTCGAGAGAAAAATATTTAAACGGAACCGATTTTTATGCACATTTATGCAACACCTTTCAATTGCAATTTACAATCGGTGGGAAAGATGTAGCCCGTAATTTTTGTCTGAAACAAAAAAAACCAAAGGAAATGGTAATTCTCATATATTTTCTTCTATGTGAACTAAAAAAAAAAAAAAAATTTTGAAATTCAAGATTTTTCTCAGGTTTGAAAATAAATGTGCTCTTTGCAGGAAGATAGAATCATTTCAACTTGCTAAAAAAGTTGTTTAGAATTTTTTTTTCATTAATCTTTTTAGTTCAAATAGAATAGAATGCTACTGAAGCCAACAAAAGTTTTGTTTCGTTTTGATTGCTTGTCTAGTTTTCAGGAAAAATGTTAATTTTCGATTACTTACGGAATATCTCGTTATAATCCTACTATAGCTCTTACGAACTCAAAATATTATTGTTTCGAACGACCGATTGAACTTTTTTCAGTACATAGTTCGGTGTTATGTTACTGCGGGGATGGGCGCGCGTTTCGTTTGTCCGAGCGTTCATGCGTTCGTAAATTTTTTGCTCGACACCTCACTGTGTTTAGCGCTGTATCTTTCAAAATATTGCGAATTAGCCGCTATAACTTTTTATACATATTCTTAGATATATTAGGCATAGATTTGAGCAATAAAAACAAATCGATTTTGTGAGCCTTCTAAAGCGTGATCCCCCCTTAAGTCGCTGGTTCTTAATGTCGTAGTAACCATAGATCGTATTTTGCATTTGATATGTTAATAACACAACATTACTATGTATTCCTATGTATTTTTTGCTCAATCTTCAATGGCTCATTATTCAAGGCTACCTAACACGTTTCCTTCTAATGTTGAATAAATAACATAAAAACCATTAACTGTTGGTATTTATTCATGTTGTACCATACGTTCTAAATTATTCGTGCCTGTAATAGCCATAGAGCGACGGTTTTAATCTGTAGGCTTAACGACTCAATATGAAACTTTATATTTTAAACAATAATTCGTCTAGTTATCATTTCTGATTGCGGAATCAAACATACTAAGTGAAACATTCACCTTTAATTTTCGTTTCGTGCACAATAAAAATAATAAAATTTAAGTTCGTTTTTCGAAGCTCCTGCGGTTTCAAGTTTCGCGGAAAGGGTGCTCCGCTCGAATTAATTATATTGTTTGAGGTTGCGGCAATGCAAGCTAATCTTGCGCAATTTAAAATATGCAAATGAAGGCGATAAGATAAAAGTGAAAAGATGAAAAATTCATCAAAATTAATGAAGTGGCCATTTCGTCCGGGTATGGAAATCGTTTATCATGGTAAATTATTCATTTGAAGTGCTTTATTTTCATAATTTACCTTCCGCCAGATAAATTACTGAAACAGCCACTATTATAATTTTTCGTACGTAAATAATTTTGAATTATTTTGGTTCTCATTGTCTGAAGGTATAAGTAGCGAATTTATGGTACGTATACAATGCAGTTTTACAATTACTATGTACATTATGAAGATAAAGATTAGTGTAAAGGATAAGTTAAAATAGTATATTAAACTACAAGTTCGAGAAAGCATCGATTCAAGCACGCGTTTGAAATTCCTGCACGAGCCACGTAGCGGCGAATGTAGGAACAAACAAGTGCTGGAAGAGCTTTCTGAACGTGTGTTTTATACTATTTTGCGTTTCATAATTACTTTTTCCATAAGAGATAAAATTTTTAAATTTAGGGAATTTTGTCAAGGTTTGGTAAATTAAAGTTATACCTACAGTTACAGGCCGGAGATTCCTCCATCTTCGGTAATATATTATGCAATTTATTATTCGTGCAATGATTTGAAATTTTCGAATTTTCTATCATCATTTTATTACCAATTGTAAAGGGATTGAGAGACACAAATTATATTTATAAAAGCCAGCTTACAGCCTCTGAAGTGTTCTCTTTGAGGCTACATCGGTATTCGTTTATACTTACAAGCTTGACAACATATTTTAATGTTGCATTCTATAGAATTATTTCCCTGTGGTCGTAAAGATTTACTATAAGTGATTTAATACATCCTGAAGTGAAATTCCTTCACATTGCTTAAACAAACAATTTAAAGCTGTTTTCGCATTATTTCTGCCAAAAATATTATTTAACGTTGCGTATGAAACAAATCATTATGTAGACTTTAACTAGGAAGAGGAAACAATGAGACCAAACAACAAAATATAATTTGTAAAGAGCTCGTTTACTTCGAAATATTCCCGCAATGATGTTTCCTGCATCCCAGCGCCATTGTAACCCACTTTTGAAGCGTTAAAAAGCTATTCAACGTGCCCGCATGTAGCGCCAAATCGTACCACATAGGTAGATTATAATGAACTTTCAGCATAACGAAGCAACGTGAAACAATACCGTCCATAAACACCGACTAATAATCTCGAATCGTGTTTTTCTCGCTGTCTGTTTTAATAACAAGAACGTTCCACATCGTGTATTTGAGGCTTGCCGGATTTATTTGGGTTAGAGATGGCTATGATTACTCCGGTGTTAAGCCGCTAATTAATAACCTTGTGTGTAGCTTTTAACTTGAAATGGCAATCGAGGACTTGTATAAATGAAGAAATGTAGCGTTAAGATTACGCAATTAGTTGCATAGATTGTTTATTTTGGGTATCGTTTCGTTCCCGTTTTTTTTGCGGATTCCTTCAATTAACAAAACAACTCACTAATTAAAATAACGATGAAAGTTATTTAGTTTGGGCCATGGAAATTGTTCGATCGTTGGTGTGGGTATATTGAAATTGAAAGGTCAGGGCTCGCAGATAATAAAATTGCACCGGATTGATTGCACCTAATTTGCCGCTGAACAATGTGAGCTTTCACGGCATTATGTACGATGGTTTAGATAGCAGACGGCAAGTTAATTAATTAGTGGGTCCAGGTTTACTATTCGGTAATATTAATTTTTAAAACCTTTGAAGTCTTATAAAGATGAGTTATATTGATATTATAGCTGTAATATACCATTCAAAGCTCAAACCTGAATTGACTATCATAAAGGGTTGTTGTTGAATGTCAAAGTATAAAAAAAAAAACATTCACGACGTGCGATTTACAAATTATTATTAAACAGCGAGTCTTTGCCGCCCGATAATTTTATTTGAGAAGTTGCAGGCTGCCTGACTCAATTAACGATAATTATAGTAAATAAAATAATTTCTCTAAAATATACTCAGTGACATATAAACTGCACCACCTAGAACGGGTGGGAATTTTTGGACCAAATTTGGCAGGAATAGTGGACTAGTCCAGGGAAATAGTTGATTAAAATTTGAAACCCAATCATCAAGTAGTCATGGGATTTTTGACGTTTGTGTCATTTTTTAGAGGTGGTGATACATAAGCAATTATCGAGTCATTTTTTGAATTTGTTCCACTTTTTCGGATCCCGTTCTTTAGTTTAAAGTGTTTCAAGTGTTTAACGATGCCTAGAGGAAGGAGACCTCAAGTTTACCAGCAGTTGAGTGACTTTGACCGAGGGCGGATTGTTGGTTTACGAGGAGCAGGTTTTTCGTTTAGAGAAATCGGCAACCGTTTGGGACGGCACCACTCAACGATAATGCCTGTTTATCAAGCGTGGTCTGAACATGGGGTTAAACGTCGGAGAAGAGGCACTGGGCTTAAAGACGAACGAATGGCCTTGAGAGACCGATTCTCTACAACTAGATCAATAGCTGATCAATGGTTAGGTGAACAAGGTCGTCCGATAGGCTTGCGAACAGTTTATCGTCGAATAAGAACCTTTGGCTTGCTGTCTTACCGCCCACATCTTGTGCTACCCCTCACTGCTCAACATCGCCAGGAACGTTTGGCCTGGTGCACGGAAAGACTTCGATGGAACTTGGAGTGGCATCGAGTTGTCTTTAGTGACGAATCGCGATTTTGTTTAGGAATGCATGATGGTCGGATGACTGTTAGACGAAGACGTGGAGAAAGGCGCAATCCTGATTTTTCGATTGCGAGGCATGTTCACCGAACTGTGGGGTTGATGGTGTGGGGTGCTATTGCTTACGACAGTAGGTCACCCTTGCTCTTCATTCGGGGCAGTATGACCGCCCGACGCTACATTGACGAAGTGGTAGAACCACATGTTCTTCCACATCTTCGAGGGCTGGAAGACCCACGTTTCCAGCAAGATAATGCACGACCTCACGGAGCAAGGGTTTCTCTTGACTTCTTTGAAGAGGCCAATGTTAATCTTTTGCCTTAGCCGCCAAGATCTCCCGATTTGTCGCCCATTGAGCACGTGTGGGACATGATGGGTAGAAAATTGAGGAATCTACCGAACCCACCGTTGACAATAGAAGCTCTACGGCATGAAGTACAGGCTGCTTGGGATGCCATACCCCAAGAAGACTTTGATCACCTGCTGGAATCAATGCCAAGGCGGGTCAATGAGTGTATCAGAAATAGGGGCGGACCAACACATTATTAAAGAAAAATCAAAAAGATGAAGTGTTTTCTTTATCAAATTTTAATCAATTGTTACTTTAGACTAGTCCAATGTTTCTGCCAAATTTGGTCCAAAAATTCCCATCCCTTCTAGGTGGTGCAGTTTATATGTCACTGAGTATATGTCATTTATAACCTGCCCTTGTTTAACGCATTAACTATAATAGTAAATATTTATTCCAAATTATTAAAAAAAATAATTGCTGTAATCGCTTTCCGATAGTAGTTTGATAAGCGATGGAATTAGTTGATCAATAATCCCACATTTGTTACAGTGCGTCCTGTCAATTTAAAGCATCATGGCAAATAAATAGTCTGGACATTTTAATGTTATTCCGATGGAACAAATTAGTATATGTGTTAATCTGAATTTCAAAACACAAAAAGTACTTTTCCATAAATTAAATTCCCCAAACTTTTGTTTCGATAAACTCGATTTGCATTGTAAATTTGACATAATTATCCACGTTCACGATGTCAGATTAAACGTGCGGTAATATCGACAGGTTTTGCACACTTCATTTAGCTAGTTATGTACGATACGAACTGTAATTCATTTGGGTTGATTGTAATTGAATTCATATGAATGTAATCATCGCAAAGAGTAGAATAGCGTACAAAATAAATATTAAATTAACGCAAACGTAAATGAATGACACTGACCCAATATGACGCTGTTAATAGTGATACGCTTTCCCTCCACATGAGTGACGTTTTGAAAAACTGCACCGAAGAAATATGATTCAACTCAATTAAATATAACATTTTAAAAATAATAATAACGTTTTTAAGCTGTGTTCTTCTTTAATTTTGGTAGATGTCTAACTGGTTAAAATCTTGATTAAACTTTCGCGAGTGAATAACGGACCTACGAAGTAAAGTTTGTTGCATTTTCTAAGAATATAGTATCGATCAATTATTTGTTGTTCTCAAGCAATGTCAATTTTTAAATGGCTCACTAAGAATGTTTGCTCAATAGTTAGAGAAGAAAGTTACTGAATGTATTACAAAGATTTTTGTGTTGTAAGTTGAAATCCAATAAGTAGGAGTTAGATTATTTTAGATTATAGCTTTTGATATATGTTGGTTGAAAATAGTTTGTTGAAGTTGAAGTTAATAACAATAATATTTTTTTTTCTTACTTCTAATAGTCAGAATACACTATTTTAGTTCCAGCAACGCGAATTGTACAATATTTCGCGGTTTCTAGAAATTTTTTTTTGAAAAAATCACTTTTTATGCAGAAAGGGGCAACACTAATCGTACAATATTTCGCGGTCTCTAGAAAAAAAAAATTGAAAAAATGACTTTTTATGCACAAAGGGGGTACCCTTGGAAAAAACGCAGTTTTCGACCGTCAAAAAATAAACAATAATATTTATTTTTTTCTTACTTCTAATAGTCAGAATATACTATTTTAGTCCCAACAACGCTAACTCTACAATATTTCGCGGTTTCTAGAAAAAAAATTGATAAAATCACTTTTTATGCACAAGGGGTACCCTTTAAAAGTTTAAAGTTTGGCGGTCAGATCGATGGAACCAAATATCCACATTTTAAAACTAAAACATTACATGCTTGCTTCAACTTAAATTAATACCCATTCCAATACTGTCATCAACTATGTGACTACAACGGTAAAATTAAATAAAGACAATTAGATAAAAACAAACGTAAAACCGAAAATGTGAAGTAAATTAAATTAATCCCCGCCAAACAAATTAAAATCGAACAAACCGGAACTCTAACAGCGGAAAATCGATCAATATTGCTATACTTCCTCAGTATAAAGATATCATCGATCTATGTGCCGATAAGGGAAACGCAACAGTAGTGATGACCAAAATAGACTACAATGAGAAAATCGACATGTTATTGCACCCTAAAGACGACAAGGAATTAACGACAGCTAAGATCCAACGTCAAACCCGGAAAGCGATCAAGAAGTCAACCATTCTGAAGGAAGAACACCGACGTCTACTGCCATCAGAAACTCAAAACTACACTGACTGCCGAAGAGACACAAAGCTGGAAAGCCTATACGACCGTATACCATCTGTGGATCTCCAACTTATGAACTAGCCAGCTATATTTCGACGTGAAATCTCTCTTCGCCCAGGTGGCGATGGTTGAAACCCTAGAGCTAATCAGAAAACGGCTGATACAAGGACTCGAAGGGATATAATGGACCCGGCAAGATTGTGTTTACCCACCACTTATTTTCTATCGAATGGAAATTTCCACGAGCAGAAGGACTCTGCAGCTATGAAACCATTGTGATATGGCCCAACGGTATAGTCACGCATTATGGAACCGACATATACACACATCACCATCCACAACAAAAAAGATCCCTCTTCACCACAGTGTTACACAGAGCGGAAAAAATACCGGGGAAATTCATCATGTAAACAACAGCTAGAAACCACAGGTGATTCAGAAACTGACCGGGGTTAAGAAAAAGTAACAAAACTTGCCATATATTGCTGGAGTTACGGACAGCCTGAGGAAAAGCCCTAGAGAAGAAGAACATCAACTTCTGGTTCAGCACGATTAAGAAAATGAAAGAACTGCTTCCAGCTTACAAGGACTCAGTATCAAGACTATGAACTAAAGGAATCTATGAATGCAATGCCAGTGTGGGGGTATATTGGACAAATCGGGCGCAGTATACAGAGCAGAGTCAAAGACCACTACCATGTGTCCTGTGTTGGTAGCAGTCATGTAACGACATGAAGATACTCTCCAGTCATTACTTCCCACGGATAGAGGCAGAATCCTTGGAAATAATGAAGAATCCGAACAACTTCAACCGAGAAAATGGATACAAACTAAGTAACATTTGGAAGTTGGCACTAAAGAACCAAGATTACGCATCACACAAACAGGAGCAACAAGAAAACTTCTGAAGAAGCTGATCATCGAAACGTCAAGTTGATTTCAACAACCACGGCAACACCCGGACGTACATTTTATAGAACAATGGCTGTGAACCTACATTCGATTATTGGTAATTAGTTGTCAATATCCGATGAAATTTTGAAGTCAACTCAACGATGGGAATCCTTCAGGTAATGGCGTGTCAGTAGATGTGTAGAAAATGCGTCATATCAAAAATGTAAAATTTACAACAAAGATGATTAGTCCATCTTTCATATAATATTTAATATATAATAAATTCTACAATATCATTGTTAGGTGATAGGTTACCATACGCTGAATCGCTGAAACACATAACACTATAGAGATTTTTCAGATATACATCTAATGAATATTTTATCTAAACATTCTGCCAGGTCAGTCCTAATTTTGACAACAGGCAATTTAAATACGGTAATAACTATAGAAAGTTATGAAAATGTACTGTAGCTAATTGAAATTGGCATTATGCTTAGTATCAAAATAATAAGGGAAGGCAGCTGCAAGGATGTGAAATAAACCTCATGACGGACTAGTTAGCAACACCGCTACTTTATACTTTCTGTGTGTTTGTATCGCGCACTTGCAGCTACCACGATATTGGTGTAACTTCTCCTTTCTCAAATTAATTTAGTTTCGAAGAAAATAAAATAATCTAATAACATTATCCTTAGATTAAAATTGTAATGTGACGAAAGAAATTGTATTGAATACTAAAACAAAATAGAGAACGTATGCCAATTCAATGTATTATAGATAAGCCAATTTAATAATAAAAGTGAAGCTTCATATTTTATTTCGTTTAAGCGACTTATAATGCAAGGATAGATTTAATAATTACGTATAAATAAACAAATATACCCCAACTATATTTGCAATGCAATAGATAATTAATGCTCCACTAGAATTAATTGTTTTGCGATGAGAAGTACTTTCGAGGTAATGTAATTTATGTGTAAGTGTAATTTATGTTGTTGTTTATTAATATATTATAATACGACCTAATTACAGATCTAAAGCAGGCTGATCTAAAACATAATACTCCTAGAATTGAAAAATTTAGTGTTGCACAACATAAATTTGAATCTAAACATATGCGTTTAAATAATTTAAAATTGTTAAAAATGTATCTTTTAACACTGATTAGATTCCCTTGATAGTATTTTTAATTTTTACTGAACTGATTTAATTTAATTCATTCAGATTATGGGCAGATACCAAAGATCACAACTTTATGAATTGCCATAAAATACAATTTTTAACTTGTTTGTAAAAATTCATATATATTTATTATTTTATTGCGTTGGTGTTGGTTGCTATTATGATGTTTATTTTGTTAGTCATAGATACCAACATTTTCTGACGATGACAACAAAATTGTTGAAATGCGTACAAATTAAAGTCACCGATAGATTTGTGGATAAAAGGAAGGTACTACTAACTTGTTTTCTAATAGTATTTCGCCTTAACAAATAAAATTACTTTATGTTATTCAAATATTAAAACAATTAACCTTAAATTAATTAATTGGTCCTAAACAAGTAAATTAATTAAATACATGCGACCTTTTTAGGCCCAGAATATGTAAATTCGTTTAATACGGTTGTGCATACTGGGGTTGAACCACTATTTACACTTTTGGCAATGATGCAAATATAAATATTACTAATAAAGTTGTGTGTTCTCGAAAGAAAAAATAAATTAATAACAAAAATACCTGCCGATGAAACGTGCAGTTCAAACGTAGTGTTTGCCTTTGTGTTTGAAGTTGAGTAATTTTAGGCCGGTATTTCGCGTTTTATCATTATATCAGTTAAATTAGTTTGGTAACACTGTAGAGACCATATGACGTCCTTGCATGATATTTATCGACATAGTAGTTTTTTGTATTCAAAATATTCATTCCTGTTTTAATAATTTCCAGCATATAGTATTTTATTACATTATTCGTATATAAAAATTTATTCTTTGTTCAAATATATTTATAAGCATTAACCATTTGGAGAGGTTTTCTCAGGACAGATATGATTTGGATTCATCTGCATTAATAGTTATTAACATGATTAGGATTAGCACACAACGCACATCGTTGAATTTTATAATCAACAGCATATGTAGGGGTGAAGATTTTTCGTACTCGGTTCTTATGGGCAACCCTAAATGTTTTTGTAAATTAATAGCAAGTTGTTATATAATATTTATCGAAGAACGAAAACTTATCTAACACAGAAACTTGCAATCGCCGCGACTTTTCATTCATATAGCAAGCGTTGTAATAGTAAATCGGAGACTGTGTTTGGCAAATAAAATTAAACAAACTTACCCTTACCACACAGTATTTTATTATACACTGTATGAACAATTGTCGAAATGTAATCTAGTGTGTAATAAAATACTGTGTGGTAAGGGTTGTATATTGTCTATAGCTTTATATTCAATAGCCCATTTAATATCTTATTATATTAGTCCTTTGTTCTAAATGTTAACAAGTGCTGTCCTTCATAACAATTTGCGCTATTTATTTCATGAAGTGTGTTTATGAAACGGACAAATGTCAAGGGTAGGTAGGTCCTGTAAGACTTACTGACATTTCATTTAATCGAAAATTAATTACCTTTCAACTTTTCCGCGTTGTTAACTGCCAGCTACAAAAATTATTAGATCGATGCATTTGTGACGTTCAAAAAGGCAATTTGTTGTGTGAAACCAACCAATAGATTGTTTACATTCAAAACACCCATTGTTTATTTGCGGTAACAACACTATCTATGTGTGTTTCAGGCTTCCGGTTCTGGCGTTCGAAATCGATTATCGTCAAAATTCGCGGCGGCGGATGAGCACCGCGTACGAGCAAGGTAATGAAGTTATCGAAATTCCGAATGGCAGTAAATATTTTCCAGTTGGCTTTAAATACGATTGTCGCAACTCGATTATTTCTCGTTTGACAAAAAAACTCGCATATTTAATTTCTACATCGATCTTTGTTCGTAAAATTCGTCCGTTTTATCGCCGTTTGAGTACGTCGTGGGCTAATAATAATTAATCACGAAAATGTCAACACTCATTAAAATCCGTTATCCAATCGTAGTTATCGATTATGCGTCACGCGTGCGATACGGTTACTTCAGGTTTGCAAATGAAAACAAACATAGCCGTTCCTGTTGTCGCGCCGTGCGGGGGGGAGCGAAATTTATGTTACGATTGGATAATCCCGCGATAAGTAATTATGGCAACGGCGCCGGCGAACGTTTCGAACGCGAAAACAATTCCATTGGAATTTATTAAAATGTTTCGCACAATTTGCTCGGGGACGAAATACGTTTTCCACTTTCATTTCGTCAAGTCCGTTTATTAAAACCTAAATTTTCTAACTTAACTGGGACGACGAAAGCTTACTTACGACTTATCTTGCCGAATGCAGACTCGCTTGTTTACTCCGTCGTCTTGCATCGTTAAGCGGAGATGGAAGTAAATTAAAAATGTAATTACGAGGATAAGATTTAATAAAAATTAATTATCCTGACATTTCCTTAATAAAGAATAAACGTGTTTGGGATTCATTCTTGATGTTGCTGTTCAATTCCAGTTATATGATTTCGAAAATTCGATTTAATATTACACGTTGACCAATTTTTTATTTTCTTTGAATTTGTGAGAGTACCGAGTCGATTTTCTTTGGCATTTTTCGGTTCTTAATGTTTATGTTTTCAACAGTTTTTGCAGAAATCCAACATTGAAACGAACATTCCCTCTTACAATTTAAGTAAACCGTAAGTTGAAAGTAACTGTGTAAAATTTTCTACACACATAGTTCACGTCAGTAGCAACCATTACAGATTTCCAGTCAGTAGGTAATATCAAGTTACACAATTCAACAAAGCATGTTTGAAGTTAAAAACTGGGTTGGGTTGGGTTGGTTTGGGTTGGGACTTCAAACCGTTTAATTGAAGAAAATTCGTAAGACGTTTGAAAAACAAGAGCAGAATGATATGAGTCTTCCTGCACAAGCAAGTTCTCACAATGTTGATCTTAGCTTTTCCAGGTCTCAAAATTTTTATATCCTCGGTCTCTCTCATACTATCAACATTAATACATTTGTAAAATGTTCACCGTAGCGTTAGGATCGTTCAATTTAGCTTCCAGCACATTAAACATTACAATATTGTTTATAACAGAACTTTCAGGAAGGAAATAAAAGTAACAATGGAGAAACAAAACTGGAAACACATTGAAACCATTACACCCTTCTCTGAAAAGACAGAAAATAGAAACATACAAAGATTTTGAAACAAAACGAAGGCATAAAAAATTAATCACAACATATAAATTAAGAAATTTAGACTTTGAGAAAATGAAATGGAAAATGAAAATGAAAAAGTAAAGGACACCCCAGCTCTCTCGAAGAAATGTGGCAACGCATTTAAGAATTAATCAAAAAACTATGTACAAAACTAAACTGAGAACAACCCACGCGCAATGAAGAATTAAAACAAAAACAAAATATATAAAATAAAAGGAGAGAGCCAGGAAAATAAGTATAAGAAGTACAAGGAGCAAAGTGTGAAGTTAAATAAGTATGTGAGACAAGCGAAGACAATTTTAGTATTAGGGTAAAATCCAACATGTACATAACTCATAGATAAGCAACTTTCGATCAAATTTAAGGTGCAAATTAAGACTTTCGCGTTTGGTGTTCTTCATCGACCACCACATTCAAACGTTGTAGAATCTCTCAATAAATTGGAAACTGTATTAGTTGATATTTTGCCGGTATTTGATGGCATTATATACGTAGGAGTTATTAATATTAATTTATACAATTTAGCCAGAATGAATGTAAGTAAATTTAATTCGATGTGTGATACATATGGCTTTGAGCAAATTGTGAATGATTGTAGAAGAGTTACTAACATTAGTAGCACCTTAGTAGATATTATTATTGTATCGCATAATTTAGTATCGGATGTAAATATTATTGATATTGATGGTATCAGGGATCATAAAGTGGTCACTTGAAATTTTTTCGCCCAAAACTTAAATTGGTAACATACAGAAATTTCTAATTTCTTTGGTTATGATGATTTTTCGTCCGATCTTAATAATGTACCGTGGTATCTCATATATCAGATCAATGATATTGACGATATGGCCATGTTTATACCAGATAACACCATTCATCTTTTTGAAGAATGTTCGCAGTACTAAACCGAACGCGTCTTGGATTACTGACGTTATAAAGTTAATGATAAAATTTTAAAAAATACCTGGGTTCAAAATTACTAAGAATGAAAATGACAGGAGATATTATAAACATTGAGGAACCTCACTGCCAGTAAATAAGACGGGAAAAGGAAACTTAAATTTAAACTTAAATAAAATATCAGAACATTTTAAGAATAATTTGTCGAGACGATGCACCGTATCATCATCCTTTGTGTTAAAGTCCTTTTATGAATTTCCTATTGAAAAATTGGAGATCTGTCAAGTTATCAGAGAATTTGTTTCAACAAAAAAGAATAATTCGGCTTATTTTTAATCTTAAACCACTTGACAGTTGCAAGTTATATTTCATAAACAATAAAATGTTAATTGTGCAACATATATATCTTTAAATGTGTTAATTATGTAAAAAAAGAGCCTTCCTAACTTCGAAACCACATCATCAACACATAATTACAATACCCGTAACTTTAATCATTTGCGCATTAATCAACATCATACAACAAAATATGAAAAATCCCCGATATATGCCAGTGTTACTTTATACAACAAACTACCTAATGAAATTAAAAATATCAAAGTTTACAAATCATTTAAATCTGAACTCAAAAGGTTTCTGGGTCATAAATAGTACTATAGTGTGAGTGAATTTTTATTGACAAGCTGTAGCTGTACTGTTTGATTAGCATTGTTTTCCTTATGTATGATTTTGTGTACTTTATTGTGTATTGTGTATATTGTGTATTATATCAGTATGGGGCACAGCATCGGCATATCTTTTGGAACGTATACAATGCAAGATAGAATTGTAAAACACATGGTACCTTCAGAAACAAATATAGATGACATTTACAAGACAACTTTAAAAATACTAAATATTAGAAATTTATAAGTACAAAGTCATAGTTAATAATTTTTATGACCGCACTTATAGAGAAATGATATCTCACTTACATGGAACTAGAGATAAGTATGGAGGGCTATACAAAGTGCCTCGATATTCGAATAATTATGGACAAAGGACTATGTCATATGTGATACCGTTTATTTTTAACCAGATGCTCGAAGAAATAAGGAATTTAGAAAGTATTCGAAAAGTGAAGGAAAATACTAAAAGCTGGTTACTCAAGTAGACTAATTTTTAATCCACGCCAAGAAATATTGTAAGCGAACTAACAATCGTACAGTGCCACTGATGAGCTATGGCTTAGTGGCTTTGAAGAAAAGTTTTGTTTCCCCACTCTCGCTTTCTTTGGGAATAGTTTAGTTTCTTTCATTATTTAGTTTCATTTTAGTTATTTAGTATTATCATGTCAATTGTTATATTATTGAGGTTTCTTGTTGTTTCTTTTGTAATATTTATTTGTAATGTTGTTGGAATAAAAATAATAATAAAATAATAATTATTATTATTATTATTATATTTAGAACATGTTCAAAGGGGAAACTATGAAACCATTGAATATAGGCAAAGGAGGCAAAAATGCTGACACACCTGATTTTCTATCTAAACCGGAAGAACTTAATTCATATTTTCTGCAATCTGCGAATCAATCAAACTTTACCCTCGATCAGCCAAAATCATTTTATTTGAATAATAAATTCAATAATGGGACGCCAAAATTTTCGTTTCAATTATTTACTGATTGGGATATTGTCAAGTATGTGAACAAAACAAATGTATCTGGTTATGATAGAATATCAGAAGATATGGTTAAGTTGTCCTGGAATTTGTGATCCATTAAGGTATTTAATTAATAAAAGTCTCATGGACGATAAATTTACAAGTATGTGGAAAGATGCAACCCAACCCAACCCAACCCAACCCATTGTCTAAGGTAAACAAACCAAAAAGCTTTTCAGATTTACAACCGGTTAGTATTCCTTCTGTTCTTTCAAAAGTAATTGAAAAAGCAGTAAGTGAACAGATTAGAACATATCTGGAAGATCATAACATTTTGCCACATAATCAGTCTGATTATAGGAAAGGACATAGTACTGTAACCGCTCGTGTCAAAATCGTCAATGATATACTGGTGTTTCAAGATCAAGAAAAAAATTCCGTCTTAACTGTATTAGATTACTCAAAAGCATTCGATACTTCATGGATCATGGATTACTTGTGCCTAAGTTATTTTGGCTTTGAGCAGACTACTACAAGTTTTATTTCGTATTTCATATTTACTATTTTTTAATATTTTTAGTGTACCTTTGCACCGCACCGCTCTGTTCCAACAATGATTTTAATATAATGCTATCACTCTTTGTAATTAAATACCTTGGAGTCTATTTATGTTTAATTTAGAAAAATTGAAAAACTCAAACAAAATTTATTTGACGTTGCAGCAGAGATCCAACATCCTACATCCAATCAATCAATGTGTAACATTTACCGCTTGAACGTTTCCTTGCATATGTGCACTTTGTTTGTTTATTCTCCGAAGATATGTTTATACTGTATTATGTTTAATATAATTTGGTCTATGTATTATTTCAACGTTAAGTTGAACAGCTTAGGCTGGACTTCGCCTTCCTTGTATTATTGTTATTATTATATAAGATGGAAAATATTAGGGGTAGAGGGAGACATAATGCTGTATTTCGAGGAATCATCAAAAGAAAATAATTGAAGAACACATCGAAAATTGTCAAGGACATAAAGAAAACATGCAATGAATGTAGAACAAGAAGAAGTGCCTGTAAAAATGTTAAGAAGGAACATAAATAAAAATGTTGTAATAATAAAATTCTCAACATGTGGATATGCCAATTAAGTGGTACAACAATGCGCTCCAACAAGGACATATACTAAAATACTTTGAACTGGGCATACCTACATATAACAAAATCTGCAGTGGTCCGCACAGAACTTATTTATACTTCATTTTCCAGAAGAAATCTTCACACAAAACTTGTTTAGAATTCCAATATCTTTAAAGATAACATGTACCATTTTCGAGATATGGGAAAATGTGGTAAGAATATACCATCACTCCTGGTTGAGATAATGCTTTCAAAATAGGATGTCTTCCTTGCTATATACAAATCTTAAGTTTAAAGTTTCATAAATTTGGGACCTAGTACGCACACGACACACCCAGACGTCATTCTGAAAATAGTCAGAATAGGCTTAGGGGGGTCGTATATTTCTGTTAAAAGAAAATAAAAATCAGCACTGATTTAGCAATTTCACGTTCTCACGTGATTGCGACTGCGCTGTAACTATGTCACCGTGATGCTACTGCCGGTTAATTAGTACAGTGTTTTGTTTTCGTAATATCCAGTGTCAATATTGTTCACTTTGATATTCCCGTCGTATCACATTTCCAGTTAGATTGCCTCCTGCGGCAACGTGGTGTGGATTATTTCTCACGTCGTGACAAATGTCTCGTACAACGCTTGTTACTCATAAATAATTTATCATCATAATTTCTTATATTTTCGCATTCGCAATGGGCGCAATTTAGACATTCTTGAAGACATTAATCGAAAACAATGGGTTCTATTGTGTACAAGATATCGTTGATGTATTAAGTATATAGAGCAATCCTTTATTTGAAAATTTACAAAAAAAAAATTTTGCAATTTTCAGAAAAATACAAAAATTTAAAAATAAGTTCTGCATCAAGTCATAATGGCTAAAGATCACACATCTGGCATCTGAATCACTTTTGGGTCTCATTATCTATTTTGGTTCTAATATACTGAAACTAAAATATTTTCTATGAAATTGTTTCTTTAAAACTTTCAGTTTAGGATGCTGTTCAATTTGATATCGTTTTCAAATTATTCAATATTGATTTCCATGTAAACAATATTTTCTTCCAATTTACAAACGACTACTACAAAATAGGTTCAAAAATACTTCTTCCGATTAGTAAATTTTACACACGATTTTAATTGGTAGGCATGCCTTGAAGCTACGAAAAACATATTCATATTCAAAGAGTATTACGTCTCTAATTTAATAATTAATGATACGTTAAGAAAAAAACAAATTTGCATTAAATAAGTTTCTAACAACATTCGCTCTTAGGTGAAACATTACTAACCATGGAAAATAAAACGAGAACGTCAAGACCGCGGCTGCAACGATCGGAACGTGTTTTCAGCGAATCGCATCTAACGTCTTGGGAAGTTTTCGTCCGGGACTCCCTGCTTACTCTAGCCTGGCCTGATCTTCTCAACGTCGTGTCGAGGTAGGTACTCGTTACTATTAATAAATGTATAATATTTTTCGATCGATATTCAGCGATATCTAAAAATTTCACTCGCAGCTCTCATATGTCTACAGATTAATGCACGTTAAGTTCAAATCAATACTTTTGAGCTTACTCCGGAACCAATTAGATCCGCCGACGTTTCTTTGATGTGGATGATCGGGATGCATCACCCTTATAATAGAAAGAGGGCACATTTTCTTGAACGTGCAATTTAGATTTATTCCGCCGTATAAAGCATGGAAAGGTTGCTAGTGAAAGGATTTCCATCGAATGTTTAGATTAGCAGCGGTTAACTCTTTGAATGTTGCAAACTGTTTGTTAGTTTACAAAACTCATGTGGAATATTTTTATATAGTTGCATATTGGGTAGTATTATATATAGAATAGGGAAAAATTAACTTCTGAAGGGTGCAAGTTCGTTGCTGAAATATGTATTTAAATTTATAAAAATCAAGTGTTATATGGGATTTTAAATTTAGTTGCGATAATTTTTTGTATGAATTTCAGTGCATTGTCAATAATTGTGCCCCTTTTGGATACTAATTTTTACAAAAAATAAATAAATAAACAAGTTTTATAACGCACAAGGTTGTGGATGAACGAACAACTTTATATGCCTCATGAAATTGTATTTACGCTCGATACGATAACTAACAAGCAAAGTCAAATAAAACTCATCTGAAACATTAGGATGAAAACTGGTTCGGTGAGAGGTATAATTTAATTTTAAATTTTAATTAAGAAATCCTAAACTGGATTAACTTTAACTTGACTGGGAAGTAGCCAATTTAAAAGTTAATCTATAATTTACAAAGGTATAATTGGCGTGCTTATATTTTTCACAATTCGCAGAAATTAGCTACATTTATAGGATATTTATAATCATAATTCTTTCTTCAAATATATATTACACTATATTCGTGGTTTTAGTGTAAAACAAATACCGAAGTTACAAACCCTTAGCATATATTCATGCATTTGTATTCTATTTGAATTTTATCATAATTTTTTTGATAGTTTTGTGTTTCGAACTATCATAAAAGTACATTGCACGAAATGTTTGACTGATTATGGAAAGTTAAGATTGTTCGTTTTAAATCCATATCTGAATTTAGCCTCTAGTTAATTAAATGAAACCGTGATGAAAATAAATTATATATACTCAGTGACATATAAACTGCACCACCTAGAAGGGGTGGGAATTTTTTGACCAAATTTGGCAGGAATAGTGGACTAGTCCAGGAAAATAGTTGATTAAAATATGAGACCCAATCATCAAGTAGTCATGGGATTTTGGACGTTTGTGTCATTTTTTAGAGGTGGTGATAGACAAGCAATTATCGATTCATTTTTTGAATTTGTTCCACTTTTTCGGATCCCGTTCTTTAGTTTAAAGTGTTTCAAGTGTTTAATGATGCCTGGAGGAAGGAGACCTCAAGTTTACCAGCAGTTGGGTGACTTTGACCGAGGGCGGATTGTTGGTTTACGAGAAGCAGGTTTTTCGTTTAGAGAAATCGGCAACCGTTTGGGACAGCACCACTCAACAATAATGCGTGTTTATCAAGCGTGGTCTGAACATGGGGTTGAACGTCGGAGAAGAGGCACTGGGGCTCAAAGACGAACCAATGAGCGTCAAGATCGCCGCTTAAGAGTAATGGCCTTGAGAGATCGATTCTCTACAACTAGATCAATAGCTGATCAATGGTTAGGTGAACAAGGTCGTCCGATAGGCTTGCGAACAGTTTATCGTCGAATAAGAACCTTTGGCTTGCTGTCTTACCGCCCACATCTTGTGCTATCCCTCACTGCTCAACATCGCCAGGAACGTTTGGCCTGGTGCACGAAAAGACTCAATGGAACTTGGAGTGGCATCGAGTTGTCTTTAGTGACGAATCGCGATTTTGTTTAGTTATGCATGATGGTCGGATGACTGTTAGACGAAGACCTGGAGAAAGGCTCAATCCTGATTTTTCGATTGCGAGGCATGTTCACCGAACTGTGGGGTTGATGGTGTGGGGTGCTATTGCTTACGGCAGTAGGTCACCCTTGCTCTTCATTCGGGGCAGTATGACCGCCCGACGCTACATTGACGAAGTGGTAGAACCACATGTTCTTCCATATCTTCGAGGGCTGGAAGACCCACTTCTCCAGCAAGATAATGCACGACCACACGTAGCAAGGGTTTCTCTTGACTTCTTTGAAGAGGCCAATGTTAATCTTTTGCCTTGGCCGCCAAGATCTCCCGATTTGTCGCCCATTGAGCACGTGTGGGACATGACGGGTAGAAGATTGAGGAATCTACCGAACCCACCGTTGAAAATAGAAGCTCTACGGCATGAAGTACAGGCTGCTTGGGATGCCATACCCCAAGAAGACATTGATCACCTGCTGGAATCAATGCCAAGGCGGGTCAATGAGTGTATCAGAAATAGGGGCGGACCAACACATTATTAAAGAAAAATCAAAAAGATGAAGTGTTTTCTTTATCAAATTTTAATCAATTGTTACCTTAGACTAGTCCAATGTTTCTGCCAAATTTGGTCCAAAAATTCCCACCCCTTCTAGGTGGTGCAGTTTATATGTCACTGAGTATATGTTAATATGTTGATAACTATTTTGCAAGTACAATTACAACCGTTATAGATAACAAGTTTCGCGTAAAGTCTTACGCAAATGTAAAGGAACTCTGGATAGTTCTTTAGTACATTACTTCCATTAAAAAATTGTAATTAAACGTAAGCAAAAAAGCAGCAAACCACCGGTTTAACCTTAAAAGGCCCAAGATTAACTCCACTTCCCAACGTGTTTCATGTAGTCAAATGGATCATATAACTTATAACGTTATGTAACTTTATAATTATCCCGTTTTCCAGACCTGCAGCACATGCAATAATATGTGCAAACTTTGATCATTACGTATTGAGGTTCGAGTGTAATAAACAGCAAAACTAGCAACACCCTGCAATTTACAAAAACTGATAGATGGGCCACTTTTCTCGTAAAATTCACCGACCGCAACAAAATAAATGCAAATAACGTACAAGAAAAGAATTAAAAATTCACTGATATAAACAATGGGCATAAACAAGTCGAAGTTATTAAAGCAGTAGTCGAACAATTTCCTGTACAAGAAATTGTATGTACAACATAGTCTCAAGTTCCACATTTATATTTTGTTAATCTAAACAACCTTTCAAAAACAATTGACCTGATTAGAAAATGTTAACGATGAGCAAAGACGATCACAATCCATGTGAACTTGACTAATTTAAAGAAACGTGCCCTGTATTTAGAACTAAACAATGCAGAACTACGTGGAAATAAATACATCAAATGGATGCACGCATATACATTTTTAGATACTTAGTAATTTCCTAAAACTATCATCCTTTCATGGCTTCCCCATGGCGTTTGTGTTTTGAAGAATATTAACAAAAACTTTAAATATATGAATATTTATGGAAATTATCACAGTATAGTAATCGTTCCAAAACTTTTATATATCTTTCATAAATAAAGTGTTGCATATTACGTAATGACGCACATAATGAATAACGTCAAACGAGGTAAAATGAAACGATTGCCTGAGCGGCAATTGTACTCGTTACGTAACTAGACCTTTGTTCCATACTTCATACTCAATCGTGTTGAAATGGTCGCGATCGCAAGCAGCCGACTGTATAAAAGTAATAGTAGATATAATGAACACAGTAACGAAGTTAAAAGAAAAAAAACATATCGGCGTTTTCATCCCCAAGCTAGAAATGTCGGAAATAAAAAAGACATTTTCCATTTAAGCAAAAGTACTATTATTTAAAACACGATGTTGGTGTTATACGAACAGCAGCCGCGTTCTATTTCGCGGCCATAGTTTTTCATTTATTTGTTTATCTAGTGTTTATGTTTATCATTTATTTTTGCTATCGATCAGTAGTTGTAGACTTTCAAACAGTTGTACGGATAGAATGTGCTGTGGTAATTTATAGATTAAATGAGACCCCTGTTGCAAGACAAGTTATATATTACCTTTTCGTGATTCTATAAATCACTAGTCTAATTTAAATTAACTTTATTATTTAATTTCTGCAATACACCGAGTGAAATTATCATCGTCATAAAAGTGAGTTTGAAACGTTGTTATGGTTTTATTAAAATCTGTCGGATGTAACGTGTAGAGGTCCAAGAATTGACTCTAGTGGAACTCCAGATTCTACCCAAGTCAGATATAACACCATCAACAACCACAGCAAATTTCCCTCATCTATTGCTTGGATAATACTATCAGTTATGGATGATAATGCTGTAACCGCTTCATGTCACTTTCTGACATCTGATTGCATATGAGGGAGAATGTCACTCTTAATAACATAATCCTGCAACTGTTCATTCATACATTTTTAATTACACTTTGGATAATGTTGGATAATGGGATGCAAGTCAGAAAATTTACTAGTTCTCGGAATCTAAGGTTTCCAAGCCGACGGAAATGTACCTGTGGCTAGATATTTATTAACAAGATAAGTAACGTATTTATTAAGGAAAAGTATACAAAATTCAGTTTCAACGATAAAATGACTTTTTCAACTTTTCTTTCAGAAACATAGGAAAATTAGACTCAATAGTTTCTTTTGTTCAATTGCTCTTGCATATGCAATGAAATCTAAAATAGATCCAATGTCATTGTTAAACATACAAGCAAAATTTTTTTTTACGATCTAACATACATGAAGTATTACATACTAAACCCAAACATTAAGGAAATAGTAGTTACAATTTTCTGTGACTTACGGAAAGCTTTTGACTGTGTTAACCTTACTATTCTCTTAAATAAATTACAAAAATATGGTTTTCTTGACAAGGCGTATGGGTGGTCAGGCCTATCTTACGCATCGTACACAATTTGTTCAGATTGTTGATGCAGATGAAAGATATGTTAATTCTGATATAGAGAACGCCACTTACGGAGTCCCACAGGGTTCCATTCTTGCCCCGATATTGTTCTTGGTGGTAACGATCTAGCCCAATTAAATTTAAAATATAAAATTACTTTGTTTACTGGCACAGTAAATATAAACATGAAGATCGCAATAGTAAAGCCATAGTTCGAAGCAAATAAAATTAGTATAAATTTGAAAAAAAACGCGGTTATTAACATTTAAACACAAATAAACACAATTAAATTCAATATCTGTGTGATCTGTTATTATCATGATATACTAATAATACTTTATATTTTATACGTATGTAGTTTTATATTGTAAACTATATGTTGTCTGAACTTTATATTGTAATAAACTTTATTATTTGCTATGTACTGTCAACTTTAATACGGGTAAAATAAATACTACTACTACCATTTACTTGAACTATAAAATTGCATTAAGGCCACTGACGGTGATAAAATGTTAATAGCTGCGCTTAAAATAACTAATTATTTCATCCGCACTGCTCAGTTACGGTGAAATTGTGTATTCCGTCAACTTGTTTAATTTGCAACGCACTGGATGCCACAGTGCGTTCCAAACTTTTTGTTATTACTGAGCGCCTATAAATAAAAAAATAAGCACTTTTTTCATCAATGATAGAACTATTTGCAAAATTTCAAAGTGACTTGTATTCTTGGAGGTGGACAGGATTTAAGATATTCTACCGTCGTAAAGTGTAATCATGTTCTTTCATTAAAAGCTTCAGAGCATCAATAAGCCGGTTTTTTAGTAATTCGTATCTTGCGCAGAGAGGCAATAATGTCAAATAAAATGGACAAATTGGCAGTAATGATGAAGTATATCAGCTATATCGGAAATATCAATATTTCTCCATAGCAGAGACTGTAAGGAGTCTCTAGACTAAGGGTAACAGAAACCTAGGTATAAGAGTGCTACTAAATGCAGTCACTCTTGTAGGAATACACTGTGTTTAAACATTTCAAGAGACTGGCCAACATTTACCCTGGACCTGTATACTGCTCCAAAGACAATTTTCGCACGCTTTGTATTTTATTCCCATACATAATTGTTGATGATGATTTAAAGATTAATTACAATTATTTATCAAAATTCAGCGTTGAATATCTTCCAATTTTGTTTACTTGCTATGTAGGTAGTACCATAATTAATAAGGTATATAGTGTGTATAGTAAATACTAATTAACAACTAAAATCGCCGAGGGGACACTAAGACAGAAAAATTTCTGTAAAAAATTAAACATATTTTCCTATTATAAGTCATATCGGAAACGTTGAAAATTACTTCAAAGTTTTACATATATATCCATAACAAAGCTCATCTACACACTTTTATAACTAATTATTATTATTATTATTATTATTATTATGTTTCTTTTAAATAGGGTAACTAATTCAGTTAGTTAAATTACATCTTTTTTATGTTGATTAAACTTTAACGTTTAATTTTCGGACAATTACTCTATTCACAGCCAGTCTTTATTTTCCCTCTGGCAGTAAGCTTAACGGTCCACGAAAAAGGTACTAATGCGGCCATTGTAGCAACGACACATGTCCATGACATGACATGACATGACATGACATGACATTTCTGTCTACCATTGTCCATAACGTCCTCACCCTTGCAATAAAAACGAACGTAAGTATACATATACAGCCACCTAAAAAGCATACTTTGGTCGTCTTTGTACGTGGCTTGAAATTCAAAAGAAATTCAGATGTTGCTCTTCGGTTATTTGAAAGCGATTCGCGCTTTCGATTAATTTGGATATCTGAAATTGGAGAATATATTCAGTGTGTGTGTTTAATTATATTACTAACGTTTAGAAGCACTTCTGATAAACAGTTTAATTAACTTCAAAATATCATTACATTTATCATTTAAGTTATTTATATCGTACGACCTGGTTTTAAAAGAGAAAATTTAAGTAATTTGCTACATTAGATATTCATCAATGTCAATTCAATTCAATTTATTTATGTCCTCTTTAATATATTTATAATTTCAAGTTTTATTTTGTTACATTTAATTTATCTCTACAATAGCCCCTTAGTTAGCTATACATTGTCAATACGTTTATACCTGCATTGTTTAGTTATATAGTTTTTTGTTTCAATTTCGTTGTAACCATTTTATCTCGATCATGCAGTTAGAAGGATCGGGGCCTGACAGTTGTCTGCAGATTCGTACCTATAGTGTTACTTGTCAATTGTTGTCTTACTTTTCGCCAGTACGAATATAATGAATTTTTACTATCAAAATTGCAAAAGTTTAATGTCCAAATTACTTGACTTTTATTCACGTATTAGCTGCAGTGAATATGGCGTGATTTTGTTGGGTTGGGTTGGGTCAATCTGACCTTGCAGGAGTTTATGAGCACGAGACCACAAAAAACGATTTAATGTAAAAGAACACCCTGAGAAACGTTTGATCATCAGTAACTTGGATCACACGAGAAAAACATCAACCAATGATGCGAGAGCTTTAAGTAAACATTTGGATCGGACCAAACGAAAAATAAATATCAAAGTTAAACGAACCCTATTAAATTAATTCTAACGTATTCAATACCGCCAAGGGCAATCGTCGAAATAACCACTGGGTTCAACGAATGTTACGGTGATGATTAATTATTGATCATCTATGGACGAATAAATTTGCCTGTTTAAAGAAAAATTGTTCGGTATCTAATTTAATTTTTGTTATGATCAGTGTAAACAACTCGAACAAGGCGGTAATATATTTAAATTCGGAAGCCGCGATTAATGTTATGGTAGAAGATCGCCGAACCACATTATTTTATTTTATTCTCGAACTTTCTTCGTCGCTCATCATCTATTTCCTTCATAGCCGTGTCGTGCAGGTACGAGTACATTAATCCGCGACACGCAATCCTTGTGTCCAGTTGTTTCGCGTGCGACGACGAGATTTGAATAATTTTGTTTTGGATTTGCTTACAACCAATAGCTGAAATTTGCAGGATTACGAGCTACTTACAACACCCTTTGTCACTTTGCTCTGTCATATGTATGGTAACGTTTTGATAAAAATATTATTTCGAGGTGTCCTTATTTCAACATAAATGTCCGAAAATGTATTTTTTATGCCGCACTCAGCGACTCCCAAAACATCCCCTCGTCGACAACTCGCTGAATAACCTTTTCACCCCATGACATATAGGGCGCAGTCAGTGTTATATTATAATCTTTGTGAATGTATTTTATTTTTAAACTTCAAACCGGGTCGTGACAAAAGTACGTTTACTTATATATGTACGTCAATCGCTGCTCAATACGAAAACATTGTCACATTTCTACAACCTCCATCAACGAGATATATCGGAAACAGTAATTCGGACGAAATTCTTGGTAAATGTGAAGTCGCCTGGCTGGTATTATTGTCCAGTTCGAAGCCTATATTGTGCCTTTTTGTCGATACTCGTACGTTATCGGCTAGAACACAATTAAGTTGTAGATTGATTTCTATTGAAGATAATTTTTTTATTAAAACTGACAATGGACGTGAGTTTTATATCGAAATCGCATTTCAGCTGTTATAACAACTAAACACACATAGTCCACTGTTATTAACCGTTACCTTTTTTGCCTTTGAATTTATTACATTTGATTGTACGATATTTTATTTTTAAATTGCACATTTATTTTAAATTTGTTGTTTGCAATCGGATTTTAATTAAAATTATTGTTATCGAAATATAGCAAACTGAATTGAATTTTGTTGCTTTCGCATATCGTTTATCGGTTGCGACACTTACCCTTACAAATATTTTGTCATCAACAATGACATTGTTATTCAATGCATATTTCTCGGGTATCGAATGTCCAATCGGTGGTTCTATTAAAGTTTTGATTACTTTTACTGTTTTGTGTCCTTAAATTGAAATGCAGTTTCTTTACTTTCTTTTTCGAGTTGCCTTGAAAGTTTTGTTTATATTTAAAGTATTTATTGGAATATCTATTAATTATGACTGTTTAAGTTATTTTTTATATATAACTTATTAGCCTTTCGATTTGTTCACATTTGGCAACTTTTATAAGTGATTTAAATTATTTCTAGTTATTTGAATTATTACGTTTAATTTACTTGCTGTCGGAAATATTTCAGTTGTTTCATAAGTTTCATAAGTTGGAAGTAAAAGGTCAATCAAAGACGCAGCAAGGTCAATCAAAGACACAGTAAGCACCGTCAAAGACGCAGCCAGGATCATCAAGGACGAATCCAAGAGAAGCAGACGATAGCGGATACTGATCAACAGAACATAACGAATGCGCACAAACTAACATAAGTCTTTAGAAAATTTCTAAAGAAACTGACAGTGAGATCAGCGAAACGTTAAGTTTACTTCAACAACCCGAAGATACAGTTCTGTTAAGCTCAATTTGTTGCCACTACACTTCTGGCCAGCCGTTGTCCACACTTTATTGCGTATATAATTCTTCTCTCATCACATATTTCTATATCGACTTTCTCCTTATAACCTTCTCTTATGATTTAGCTTTTATACAGTTGTTTCTTCACCCCTGCACCACCTCCAAAACTAATGTCTTCTCAAGTTACTTCCTCTGGCTATAATCATTTGTGTGCTTCTCCGCTGTGTGCTTTTTTTTTACGTGTTCCACATGTAATCCCATTTTTCGTATAATATATATCTACTACTCGTATAATTATCTATTATCGCAGCACGAAATTATTTATAACGAATTCCTTTTTACTGAAGTGGTTTTCAACGAACATTTAGTACTTACGTAATTGTGATGATAAAAACGAACTGCGTATTTTAATTTACGCAAACACCATGAAATACAAACCTCGTACGAAACAAACAACGAGGCTTCTTAGCGTAACAAATGAAATTCACCGGCGAAAAAACGAATAAATCCATTGTTTGTCGTTGTCAAAACAAATTCCTCATGCATGATTGACAAACCGTGACCGACTGACATTTTGACTAGGAAAAAGCATAATATAAATATTTACACTTACTTACTGCCGAGTGTTGTGCCACGACAATATCCTAGCAACGTGAAATATTTAACAGCACTTTTTTTAATTAAAATTAGTTCGTCTACTCCGTGGTGCGGTCAGGATTACTTTTCCCGCAGATATATTCACAACATTACACTCCGACCCTAACACTAATCTTACTGTACGTTCAATGTTTATTGCATACATCTTATTTAATACATTTTGTATGTAATGTATTATTAAATGAAAAAGCTTGAGCTTTCAAATATTTTTTATCCCTATAATTTAATAGTTTAGCAATAAAAATTAAGAAAACCGAGGAAACTAACTTTAATTCTTCCACCGACTTCGAATGTTAATTTGGATTAATTATTCTAAGCAATTATAATATGCTCATGAATGGTAAATATATGTACTTAGAGAAATGTTTGGGCACGAAACTGGCTCTAGAAGAAAAAAGAAAATGGCAGTAGTCGAATGTAAAACCAGAATCGGTAGAAAATCATGTTAGTGGTAACAGGTAAAAAAGGAGGTCAATGCCAATGTCCTGACAAAATGCAAATAAATAAAAGATCCAAAGCCATTGTAATATAATCAGATAAAACGAAGTTGAAGTGATATGAAATGAATGTCAGGAAATCTTAAACAAAAGACAGAATTGGGGTTAAAATAATGACAAACACATTAGGTCGACTTTTGGAATTAAATAGAATAGGAAATATCTAGGGATTGCTACACATTTGTGTTTTTTTCCCTCCAGCAAATTTTGTAAAAAAAAATTGAGCTAATGTAATTGACTGTGGCGAAGAATTTTACCTTGGTTAGAGTTTCAAATATTTAGGGTCACTTTAACTAGAACACCACCTCCCATAGCTATTTCTGGCAGTTTTATTATGACGCAGTAAGGACCATCAAAGACGCAGCAAGGTCCATCGAGGACTAATCCAGCGGACGATAATGGATAAGGATCAAGGGAACATAACGGATACGCATCAGCAGCGACTGAGTATATAACAAGGAGCAAAATACGTCAAAATTATTCTTTGGAAAACTTCCGAAGAAGCTGCCAATGTGATCAGCAAAACATCAACCGGCCGTTGTTCACTCTTTAGCGCATATATAATTCTTAACTCATCTCTCTACTTCTTCGCATATTTTCATATCGATTTTCTCCTCATAACATTCTCTTAGTTCTGTTCAGATTTAGTTTTCATACAGTTATTTCTCCATATAAATGTACTCTATAGTTACTTCCTCTGGTCGTATATCATCTATGTGCTCCTCTTAAACGATGTATGATACTTGAACTCATAGAAGAATTAACTATTAGCATAAACATTGTAACAGAAATGTATAAAAAGGTTCAAAAAATGGGATATGGGAGATAGAGAAGCAGTTTCACAAAGGCGTTTATACGAGCCTGGTCAAGAAAGTTGTACCCGTTGTTTTGTTGTACCTACGCAGTTTCTGAACTGTTGGGGCATGAAAACTTGCGTGACCTTGTTGGCAATAGTGGATGATGCCACTCCATGGAGTTGTGTTTGGTCTCAGGTTTGAAATGACACACTCCGAATTTATCCTCAGTATCAATTTGGCCAAGGAATGCATCGCCCTTATTCGCAACAAGTCAAAAACGACAACGCTGAACCCATGAGATTGGTCTTGTGTTCGTTATTAAGCATTTTGGGCACCCATCAAATTAAAATCCGATGGTCGGGCACGATTTCTTGGAGTAATGATCGTGAAAATCAGGAAATTCCTTACTCATTTCATTAAGTTCAGTAGCGCCATCTTTATGAATAAAGGGCTTACAGGTAGCTATTAGTTTACATTGCCAGACTAACGTTACTCGTCACTGGCACAAAAGTAAAACAACAGGCATGTTACATAGCTATAATTCAGGGCATTGTATCACCGACTCGGCACTAACCTACCCGTTCGCCTCACCCGTACCTATCAGGAGTGGCTTGCTTGCGATAGGTAGATTATATGGATTAGAGTTAAAAACATGCAACTTGCCTCGGCGATAACAAGACACAAATATCTAATAAATAACAAATTCAAGAAGGCTACAACGCATAATGGATGGGTACTGAACAGTAAATAATTTAACATAAGAACTAGTGCACTAGCTTAATTTGACAGATACATACGTGTTGAGCAACCTGGAAAAATGTTTGAACTCAAAAAGTGAGAAAACTAAGTTAGAAAATTAATTTTTGAATAACAAAGAAACATATGGACAATACATTGGTATATGCGATTAATTATATCAAGTAAAATGATAGAAAAGAGTTTAAAATCAGCAAAAAAACTATAATAAACCATCGCGAATAATACCTACGACAAGAGGAACAACAAATTAAACGAGAAGCCTACTTGCCAGGAAGTTTCCATAACGAATTGCAGTGAATTAGTGAAAAATCGGAAAGCCTGAACAAAATTTTTCAGGTAGCCAACTGCTAATGTTAAAAGGTCTATAAACGGAATCGACAGTTTTTAATTAATTAATTTTTAAATTTACAAACCTTAACTTATTCATTCTTGCCTGTAATAATAGTAATAACATCTTACAATTTCTCTACTGATTATAGAAGTGCTTATGAACTAATTAAATTAAAAATTATATTTTACCGATTAGCGATTAATTGCCGCCGTTACGGATAAAACTCAAGATATTTATTATTAATGCCCAAAAACATAATAGTGAAGGAAAAATGGTGAAACGTTTTTAATCAATACGAACAAAAGTTCAAAGAATTTTCGTTTGTCATGGATAGTGAATTCAGGTTGATTCACGAAATCGATTGAGTTAGCTATACACTCAACATACTTTAAGTCCCTTTCCCAGTGTCACACACAAAACAAATAATGTTCGGACCGCAGCAAATGTAAACAATAATGGAAATTTACATAAAATTTTTTTTTGAAAATTATAAGTTTTAAATAATAATTTGTGCTTGCAACAATAAAACCATTCATACTCGCGCGTTAACA
Organism: Geotrupes spiniger; assembly: GCA_959613385.1. NCBI lineage: Eukaryota > Metazoa > Arthropoda > Insecta > Coleoptera > Geotrupidae > Geotrupes > Geotrupes spiniger. The sequence goes on along the minus strand of OY390737.1, from coordinate 8,101,619 downwards.
AACACCAACCACATGTGCTGCGAACAAAAAAGCTCGCTATAACCGTCCGTCTCTTTAATAAAGGCAAACATAAATAATCCAAAGAAGCCCAGTTTTTCCGCAACGAAATTTATCTAGAGTCGCGTTTAATTAAATTTTGCAAATTAATTCTTACTAAATAATTCGCATCGTAAGGATCCGTTATAATGGACACAATAAATAAGTGGGTACATTATCTCGATCGACTGGTCGTTTTTTATGTTACCACTGGCGGTCGCAAAAGCTCCTGGGCGCATGCATGTTTTATAAATAAACTTTACAGCTTTGATGTCGGGAAGAATTGGAGCTTTGCTGGTGAACTAGCGCATGACTGTGTGTCATCCAGTTTAGAGAATACGCGCCAGTTATCTCCTGTTATTCGTTTATGAACATTTAATATCCGCTTAACACCGCGATTAAATTCCTTTTGGAAATTCGACGTTCGCAATCATTCGCGTGTTTGTGTGTAAAATCATGTGACGCGGAAACACGTCAATAAATTGTTAGTAATGGTTCACGTATACGTTTGGGAATCTGATACGTGTACATTTTTGTTTTAGTTTGTTATGTAATTTAACGAAAAGTGGCGGTGATAATTGGAAGTTTTTGATAAAATCAATTAACCGTTGTTGGTGAGAGAACATGGCTCCTGATAATCCAATTAAACAAGTTTACGTTTCAGATATTGCAGAACCTGAAACTATGCGCAGTGAAATTAATAGTTTTGCACCTAATTTCTTTATAAATTAAATATACGGATACGAACACTGGTGCCATCAAGTTCTTATTGATGATATTCATTAGGTTTTAAAATATTTGTTTAGTGCTGAATTCAAATACATAAACTCAGTTTGGCAGAGAGCTATTACGGTCTCTGAACGAAATTTCAGTTTCTTCAAAACAATCTAATGCCTGCTACATACTTCTGCAATCTCAAATTCCTTCTCCACCTTCAAAATACAGTTCTAATTATCACGTTATTGTGATAATGTTGACGTTACTTAATACTTTTAAACGTTTTGACGTAATCTTTTAGATTTTGACTTTACTGTGTTATAATTTCGTACTGGTTTAAGTTATTTCTTATTATTAGAGTGATTTGTTTTAAAGGTATCGTAAAATGCATCTCAAACATTAATGTCAATAAGGGCATCAGTAAATGGTAAACTTGATTTAGCAAAATTCATCACGAATGAAACAAAAGAAATGTACTTACCACCAGAATTCTGAAGTCGCTTCAGGTAATTCAAGGGGTGACAACGTGTACGTTATCTGAAACAACAAAAAACATTTTTTAAATAAAAGTTTGAGTTAACGCATTGTATCCAAGCTACAGTAGCACATGTGAATGTTATACAACTAGAAATTAAATTGTCAAAAATAAACAGCACAATAACTATTACTCACTATGGATTAAAATCGGTAAACGTTAGCAAGACATTATAGGTACTGGTCGTATGTAAGTAGTTGTAATCCCAGACGAAGTCACTGCAAGTCGGACCATTTTTGGCTGCGACTTGCATCGTTTCTGATACATACGGGGGCTACAAAATTCGCGCACTTACTTAACAAGATAAAGAAAATAACAAAATATGATGTGAAATATCTTATCGTCGCAGTGAGGGAAGCGATAACATCAAAGGGGATTTACTACCAAATATACGACCCGCGGTCGAATAAAAATGCTTCCGTGCATTTCGCGGCTTCGCAAATTTGAAATAAATCCTCAGTGGAACAACAGCTGCAAATTTCCATTATTGGCTCACCTCTGACAAGATATGTGACTGCTCCAATGGTGCGATCGAAATAAAAAAGTAAATTCTGGATCCGAAGTCACTTTGCCGCACCTAAATTAATTGCCATGTATGTATTTAAAAGAATGATGCTACACGAATGCAATTGTCATTTTCACAAGCTTTGTGGTATATCAAGTAGTTAATCATTAGCTGCGTGTAATTTCCGCAACAATTGCAACGATTTTAGTAATTCCGACTGGCAAACGGCGTCAAACTGTTTCGCATCGCTTTATAAATGTTTCCTGTCATACGTGTAATTGCACGATGCATTTCTGTAAATCAAAGTTACCACATGATAAAAATCCATATTTATTTACTTAACTTAATTAACTAATGTAACATTGACAATTATTCATATAGATAATTTATGAATTTGCTAAACAAAAATGATGCTAGTGTATTATAAATAATCAGATTTAGTCTTGTTCATTGGATTGAAAGGATCCAATTCAAAGGCTATTGTTGTTTATAACATATTAAATTAAAAATGTTCAGCGGCTTGATTGAAATAAATTGAATTTAAACCGTGCCAATTAATTCAATTCAGTCACACACGTATATTTTTATTGGTAAATACGACCCCAAGTTTGGCGTAGTTTTGTAATAAACATAGTATTTTATTTTTGTTTTATCGTAACTGGTCGAACACACTGTGCTCTTTAGTTAACGTCCACATCTAACAGTTTTCATGTACTACTCCAGCATTTACTTTGAGCTAAACGAGAAAGCTTGTAAACCTAATCCGAGAAGTCGGTTACACTAAAATCATTATTATATATATTTATTAATAAAACTTAATAAAACTTAATAAAATTAGTTTTAGTTCATTCATGAAGAATATATATTTTGTTCTTATGTTGGAAACCGACACTGTAATAAAAATTCACTGCATTCTTCAGCATGTGCCAAATTTGTATCCTTCTACGATTTTTTTTATTCTATTGCTCCTATGTGCAGTAGAAACATACCCAGGTGTCTTGGCAAGTACGTGATATATTTGGAAATATACTGAGTGACATATGAACTGCACCACCTAGAAGGGGTGGGAATTTTTGGACCAAATTTGGCAGAAACATTGGACTAGTCTAAGGTAACAATTGATTAAAATTTGATAAAGAAAACACTTCAACTTTTTGATTTTTCTTTAATAATGTGTTGGTCCGCCCCTATTTCTGATTGACTCATTCACCCGCCTTGGCATTGATTCCAGCAGGTGATCAATGTCTTCTTGGGGTATGGCATCCCAAGCAGCCTGTACTTCATGCCGTAGAGCTTCTATTGTCAACGGTGGGTTCGGTAGATTCATCATTCTTCTACCCATCATGTCCCACACGTGCTCAATGGGCGACAAATCGGGAGATCTTGGCGGCCAAGGCAAAAGATTAACATTGGCCTCTTCAAAGAAGTCAAGAGAAACCCTTGCTACGTGAGGTCGTGCATTATCTTGCTGGAAAAGTGGGTCTTCCAGCCCTCGAAGATATGGAAGAACATGTGGTTCTACCACTTCGTCAATGTAGCGTCGGGCGGTCATACTGCCCCGAATGAAGAGCAAGGGTGACCTACTGCCGTAAGCAATAGCACCCCACACCATCAACCCCACAGTTCGGTAAACATGCCTCGCAATCGAAAAATCAGGATTGCGCCTTTCTCCACGTCTTCGTCTAACAGTCATCCGACCATCATGCATTCCTAAACAAAATCGCGATTCGTCACTAAAGACAACTCGATGCCACTCCAAGTTCCATTGAAGTCTTTCCGTGCAGCAGGCCAAACGTTCCTGGCGATGTTGAGCAGTGAGGGGTAGCACAAGATGTGGGCGGTAAGACAGCAAGCCAAAGGTTCTTATTCGACGATAAACTGTTCGCAAGCCTATCGGACGACCTTGTTCACCTAACCATTGATCAGCTATTGATCTAGTTGTAGAGAATCGGTCTCTCAAGGCCATTAGTCTTACGCGGCGATCTTGACGTTCATTGGTTCGTCTTTCAGCCCCAGTGCCTCTTCTCCGACGTTCAACCCCATGTTCAGACCACGCTTGATAAATACGCATTATTGTTGAGTGGTGCCGTCCCAAACGGTTGCCGATTTCTCTAAACGAAAAACCTGCTTCTCGTAAACCAACAATCCGCCCTCGATCAAAGTCACTCAACTGCTGGTAAACTTGAGGTCTCCTTCCTCTAGGCATCACTAAACACTTGAAACACTTTAAACTAAAGAACGGGATCCGAAAGAGTGGAACAAATTCAAAAAATGACTCGATAATTCCTTGTCTATCACCACCTCTAAAAAATGACACAAACGTCAAAAATCCCATGACTTCTTGATGATTGGGTTTCAAATTTTAATCAACTATTTCCCTGGACTAGTCCACTATTCCTGCCAAATTTGGTCCAAAAATTTCCACCCCTTCTAGGTGGTGCAGTTTATATGTCACTGAGTGTGAGTGTGTTTCTTCTAAATGTTATTGTGCCGATGCTAAAAACAATCAACTAGATAATTTGTGAATCTGAGTGCAAAACACTCTTCTGGATTACCCAACACAATTAGAATTGCACAAGACCTACTGCATTTCACTGCACCTAATGGTTGGTTCAACACATTTTATATGCCATGCCATGACATGCCATGCTCATTGCTCTCTGTCACTCGGACATTTTCTGCTACTTATTTTACATGCACGAAGCTGATACAAACATAATATTGCTGTTACTTACTATTATATATTTTCTTAGTGAACAATTTTACTAACTAAATTAATTAACTAGGACAGCTTTAGGATGGCATATGTAGCCGCACTGAGTCATAATTGGTTAACTATTTAAATTAATATACTTTTATTGAAAACCCAAATCGGTTATGTCTATTAAAAGTGTCGATTATTTCCCGTTTTGTAAAATACCAATCGCTATACACTTCTCGATATTGAATGAATAATGGAAAAATATTTTGTTATTTTATGGTGCATGTAACAAACATAAATAATTTATCTAAAAATTAAGTTCCATTTTTTTTCGTTTTTCGTAAAACTCAATCAACTAATTGTTTTAGAACTTCCCATCACAACAATGTTAATTCAGTTCAATATTTGCGCGACCTTTAATACCGCTTAGTAATATATCGTGACATTACCTAAGCAAATACTTTAAACTAATTAAAAACTATTATCGCGTTACATAAAAAGAATTTAAATGAGTGTTAGATACCCACGCGTTAAAAGTGTGTGTGCGGACCGGGGCCACGGGGGCAGGAGAATGGCCATATCATCCGGAAACAGAAAATTGGACGTGAGAAGCTCCAGTTTGGAAACGTGGAGCAGCTCCAGGTAATTAGGCATGCAATTAGTTTTACTACCGATGTTTGCTTATAATCTCGCCTTTCGACCTACCTACTACCTACCTACCACCGTTCGAAATGTTCGTGCATTTGCGAGTTTTACAGTCGCAAAACAAAAGCGTCGGAATTAACTTTAACAAAATTCAATTGAATCGGATCAAATGCAATTCGGAAAACTAATTCGCATTCATGGCGTAACGTGGTTATAATTAGAAATAAGCGTGGCTGCGCCCCGGAAATATCAAACGAGGCGGAAACACGTTAAAATTAATAATTTACACGATACATAATTGACAGTGGTTGTCTTTGAAAGCACCATCAATATCTAATGTACGGGATACGTCGGATTGTCGTCAGTTCACGCAGTCGTTACGAAAAATGTCGGAACATGAGTCAAAAAACAGCACGTGCATCATTTTGGTCTTAATCATGGTTCGATTTTGGATTTTGAATACGATTTATCTCAGAGCAATTGATTTATGGAATTCAGCTACTTGTGATTTAGCTAAACATGTAAGGCCGTGAAGTCATTATGGTGGAAAATATTGCAATTTTTTTAACCATCTTTCCTGGGTATTTAGGTACACAACCCAACCCAACCCAATCTTGTGTTCTTCTCGCATAATGGCACGGTGCCAGATCCGGCCAGAACATAATATTATCATTAACATGATGCGTTTCAATAAAATTTAATTTATAAAATTTATTGTTGTATTAGAAATATGTTGGTTTCTATAAATGGCGACAATGTCACGTTTGGGCATTTGTCCAACCAAATTGTGAATACCTTTCCGCAATTCTAACTTGTGGGACATTAATGTAAAACTTTGTAAACACGATTGTTAAACTGCAGGAGAAAATTTCTGATTCTCAATATCCAATACTAACTTGATAGCTTCATTTGTAATAGGAAAAAATAACATCCAGATTATAAATATGAAACGTCGTGAAAACATTTAACGACTGAGTTAACATCATTAACGTGACTCAAGAAAAAACAGTCTGTATTAAGAATGTGTTGTCTGACGTGATTCGTTTTTCTGGGAGATCGCACAGAACGAGACGGATAAATATATGAAACTATAATTCACGAGCAAAATGATATGATTCCTTGGTATGTAAACCTTTTGCAGATGTAATGTCGCAGATCTACAATGTTGTTAATGTTTTGGAAGGCAGATGTTTTTCTGTAAAGCGAAACATCGCTTATAGCAAATTGCATCTCGAATACCTAAAAATAACGGATAAGTACGGAAACTTCAAGTGTAATAAAAACGAACTCCGGATTATCATAAAAGACATCTGTTAGGATATAAAGTTGAATAATAAGTCAGTTGATACCATCAATATTTGCATACAACGGCACCAGATTAGACAGTGTATGAGATTGTATGTGCAAGCGCATCAAAACTCCACCGCTTCTAGATGTGCCCAGGCCGAACAACGTTTTAATGATCATAAAGTAGAATACAATATAGATGGCCTTTTCAATGTAACATTTTTGACACATTATGACATTCAACTTATGTAAAGCGAATTAAAAAAAAATGAGCGGCTAGTGCATATAATAAATAAACAAACTATCTTGCTTAGTTTAATATTACCATAATTATCGATCCTTTTCGGGTAAAATAAGCAAATGAATATTGCAACAAAGTACATATGCACCGTAAATAATAATATAAGTTAGCTATAGTCCTAATATTTAGCAAGCGAGGGGATAAGCTTCTGCAATTGTATGAACTAAGCAAATTTAATTTTCAATCCAAAAAAAAATCAAACACGGCAAAAAATACAATCAACAGAAAAAACAAATTCATTAATAATACGTATGTCCCCCACGAGACTGAATAACTGTCATCTTCGTAGCATATTTTCAATGAACCTCTGGATATCCTATTGAGGTATGTTGACCCATCCTTCCTGAAGAGCTACCACAAGCTGCTGAAGAGTTTCTGGAGCCACAGATTTGTTTCTGAGCTTCCGATTCAGTGCGTCCCACAAATGCTCGATCGGATTGAGATCTGGGCTGAGAGCTAACCAGTCCATAACTGGGATTTGATGTTATTCCAGGAATTATCTTGTCTGAGCTGCTACATGTGGTCTTGCGTTATGATGCCGGAGCAGAAATCTAGGGCCTATAAGAGCTCCAACAGGCACTATATTATTTGTAAGCTACCTGAACCAACTGAACCAGCCCATTATGATGGCGTTCATCTGCACGTGCCCAAACTCGAAGACGAGCATCACAACCAGTCAACCGAAATCTGAACTCATCGCTAAAAAGCACCACTGCTCCATGGCCCATGCCTGCATGCTGCTTTCTTTTGTGATCTAAAGTCAGTCGTGGCTTTCGAAGTAGTCTCCTTGACCTTAGGTTAGGTGCTCGCAACATTTTTGTTACAGTTTCCGTACAAATTTGGATTCCCGTTGCTATCCTAAAGTCATTTTGCTGGTCTCTGGAGCTATCGAATTGACAAGTAGACTTTTTCCCTAAACTGTTTTATCTTTTCTTGATTCTAAGGTGGAAATAATAAAATTGAATGCATCTTAAATAAAACTATTTTTCTTAGTGTTCCTCTAATTGATTGCCTCAATGTATTTCACTCATAATCGCATACCATGCAGTGGCATACGATGTAACAAATTTAGCCAAAATATACGACTTAATAAAATTCATATTTATTGGCAGTTATCGCGCTAATATTTCTCTGAATCGTTATCCTAGTCAGAGATAGTTTGCCTTCTTGTACCAGGTATATGGTGCATTACCTGACGTACGGAGTCGTTCACGTTGATTGTGTGGTCGGCAAGCATTTGATTCTTATTTAATACAAAAAGAAAAATTTTTGTTTCTACACGTCACCAATAAAATTTTTGTACAAATTCTAATCTTGTGCACTAATAAGTCAAATGAACAAATTACCAACTCCTTCTATACAGTCATAGGTGCAATGTGAATTTGTTGCACGTCATTAATCACCTATATTTTAAATTGCATACAATTATAAACAAAATACAAATATGTATAATATTGTATTAGTATAATATATTTCTTGCAGTTAACATTGAAAGTATGAGAAGACCTGACCTTATGAACAGGCCACATTCATCAGTGAAATCAACTATTAAATAATCTATTGTACAAAAATTTGCCATGTTGGTTTTATATCTCCTGCCAACAAGCTGTCCAATAAAATCTGCAACACTAAAAAACTTCGTATCGACATGTCAGATCAGCGAACGCACTGTCAATTAAAATTATTAACACAATGAACGGATTAAAGCATGTTCGCAAATTTATAATTGAAATGATAAGTCTTGTCAGGATTTATAACGTTGAGAGGATTATGTTATAGAAATTCACCACTCCGACCGATTCCTACCCAGTTCAGTTCCGTGTAAATTTTCCTATGGCTTCAGATAGATTACACAACTCATCTCTCACACACCTGCGCGGTGATAGAATATTAAATACAGCATTGGGGTTATATCATAAGAAAATTAATCATCGTCAAAATGTATATTTCATTAAAGTCTCATCAATACTTGTATTAAATCCTTGGGCTTTATGATATTATTGAGCGCCGCGATGTTTGAAACGTATACGTTTGATCCAATTTATTATATTTCTCGTGACGTAACGGGAAAGAAAAAGCATTCATGTGTTTTAGTACGGTGTACTATATCTACCACAGTTCTGCAGTATCTGCACCAATTTCAAACAATATTCGTATGATTATGGGTAGCGTATGCACGGAAATGTACAAATCATTTTCACTTTGCGACAAAGTAGCTGCTTTTCTACCGATTGGTATTTAGGTAGAATAAAAACGGCGTTCAACGGAATCCCGTTGGGAAATCTGGAAAGCCATATATTTATGCGTTCGAAACGGTTAGAAGTGAAAAGCGAGAGCTTTGTTTTATTGCGGTGTAATTTTGTTTTCCGTTTAGAAATATAATGCAGATATTTCATACCACTGGATACTCTGTAGGGGCACATATTACTTTTGTATTATATCCAATAATCGTAAGTACACACACGAACACATACAAATATATTAATATATATGTTGTTTGGAAGGTTTTTGCGATCGTGTTATGATGAGATTTCCTTTAGGGTAGTGTTTGCGTCCATATGAGAACGACAGTTACACAAGCTTTCGGTACCCTCGCTGTTGCCACTTCTGGTAGTCTTCATGTTCATTGTTTGGAACTGAAGTTCCATATTCCAAATTTGCCCTAATTTTCTCATTTAAATATTTATCATTACTGATGGCTGGAATACCTTTTTTATTTGTTTTATAAAGTTGATTTTTGTCTATCTATTCAACGATGTAATTTTTTGGTGCCAATCTAATCTCCATTTCCTCTAACATCTCTAGTGCCCAAAAGCGGAACTGAGTTACCGATGCCTTGTGTAACATTTTATCCCATTTTTGACCAATCACATCAACTGTCATTTCTTTTGTGATGTTCCCACATGAATTCATTACATCAAGGGATACAACTTTATAGTAAATTGGTATTATTTGATTCCTGAATCCAACGACAGCGAGTGAACTACACAATTATTATTGTGGATATATCAAACAAGGCAACTGCTGGTCTCGATGAGGTCCCTTGCAACATTCTGAAATATGTAGCCAATACCATTTTATCAACAGTGCTTTTCCAACAAAATTAAAGGCAGCAAAGCCTATACCGGTATACAAGAAAGGAGATCGCTATTCTGTTACCATATATTGCCCGATTTACTTCGGCTTGGCCCAGGCCTTTGATTTGGTTGACCATCCTTTACTTTTAAATAAATTGTCATCATATGGTATTCGTGATCCTTGTTTATGATTAACTCCATACCTATGCTATCGTGTTCAGATTGTCTCAGTTAAGCCCGATGATTGTACTGGCTTCTGATAACCCGTTACTATAAATATAAGTTTACTCCATGGATGTGTTCTTGGACCATTTTTGTTCGTAATATTTGCAAAGCAGCATTAGATTCCCATTAAAATGTTTATCAGTTTGCTGATTATACATCTCTTGTAATATCAGCAAACTCTACTAAGAAAGTCAACAAATATAAAACTTGATATTTTGTCTTGTAAAATTCTTTTGAAAGGTGACCAATCAGACTGTAATATTTAATTAATTTCTAAGAAATCAACATAATTGAATACAAACTTGCCATGGATAAGTATTATTCGGTGGCTATGTTCCGGAAACACTGAAGAGCATTGCTAAATTTGCTGCCTCAACATGTTGAGTATTCACTGAAGAAATTATTTAGTATTTGTAGTTTATTAAACAGCCGTGCGTTAATTTAAAATTATAACAGAGCGCGTACCAAATTAAACTTCCTCTTGTAGTAATTTTGCAACTTGTTAATTATTAACCCGTGGACTGAACGTGGTCATTCATTCCATATCGTATTTTTGCCCGTATTTTCAGACTTATTTATGAGAACAATATCCTATTATTAATATTCTTGTTTTTCTACTCAAAAAATGTCCTTGCTATCGATCTCTCTCTGCAATAAACTACATTATTACGTTTATAGTAAACTTTACCTTGTCCTGATAATCCACACAACATTAATAACCCCTGTAACGCTAGCAGAGGCGCAAACCACCGCGATTCCAAATTTACAGAAAATACGACCCATATTGATTAAATTTTCCCGTGCGAATCCTCGCGGCACCTAGCGGGACAATTTCGCAGTTTCGACCGGTGACGTTTCAGCGCGACGCCGACGTCACCGTAAGCAACGTGGTAACAAAGAGGTTGTTCTCCTCGATGACGTCGGTCGGTAGTAACACCTCTCGCGACGTTAAAGTCGACGCATGCCTTCCAGCGGATCACGCTCCAAACATTTTATATGAAAGCGCGCGAAAGCTTCGCCATTCTCAGTTCAAGCTCAACATTTCGGGTTAAAGGTCGTTAGCCTAAAATAGTGCTGGCCGTCGCTCGTTTCGCTAGCGTTTACCGGAACATTAAATGGGATAAATTTGTAAGGAAATTTGTGATTAATTACCATTTTGCCGTGCGTGTTTTCTGCACTGAGTCGACGTTTGACGTAAACTGGTTGATTGTTTGGAAAATGAAAAGCGTTTGGGTCATGGTCGTCACTCTGAATAGAATCCAATTACTGTTTTTTCACCCGAGCAGGTGTATTTTATGAAAAATTTAGTGGGCAAAAATTTTAATTGTTTTGCTTTGTAAATATTTTATAAATTAAGTTTTAATCAGTACGTTGTCACCATACTAGTTAATCGCCGTATATTAACTATATTTTTTATGTGAATAGCAGCCTTCGTTTTGCACCTATAGTGGCAATTTAATAAGTTTTGGAACTTCGCGTAATAAGTTTCCATTTTGTTGCGGTATATGCGAAAGTTTTCTTTCAGAATTCGCAAAACACAATTTAATTTCAAATTTGCCTGCTCCGACAGGAATAAATAAACTTTTGTTACTACGTTCAATTTAACTTGAGGAAGTTCTGGGATCCAAGAAATAATTCAAGCATTTCTGGTAGCCGCTGATACCGAAGTAAAGAAATACATAATTACTTCATAAATTCATTTATTTCTTGTTTTTATAATAATGATAAATTTCGTAACAGTATTTCCAAAAATTATCAAAATAATACAATTGTTTTGTACGTATATTCAAAATCTTACATTGCTTTGACCTGTCTTCTTTTTTAATTATTTATCTGATGAAGTTAAACAATAAATAAACTTCGTTTTCAAACTTTTAGAATGACGAATGATTTTTATAATTGAAAGATTTATTGGATAATAATTATCTATTTTTCTCGTAGTAACAACAATAGTTTTTTTTTATAATAATTAAGCTGCAGATGATGAAGGTATTTACAAAATTGCATGTCTGTTGATAAATCCTTGTCAAACCTTACCTATCCTGAAATCGTTAAATTACGTATTTCCCATCACAAAGTATGAACAACAATTATTTATTTCTTATTTACCACAGTGTGTGGAGGTCGATATCAATATAATTAATTCAATTTTTGTATCTATTATGAATAGCATGTATCTGCTTAATTTTCGTTGTTTTGTACAAAACTTTTATTAGTAAAACAACAAATTAATTTAATTCTAAATTTATATTCATATGAGTGAGAAATATATTAATACGATTTATTGTGCAATGTGTTTTTCAATGTATGTTAATAGGTGGTGTATACAATTTTTAGTAAGTTTCACATAGCAAATCCACGCCTTAAGTTAGTGACGGATTATTGACGAAATATTTCTGTGAATTGAATATGAATTGTAAGGTGTTCTGATGGAGATTGAAGCCAGTGTTATACAAGTATGTGCCACTTACGTACGTAGGTCCTACGTCAACAAGTTACTATTTACCCAAGGAATCTTCAACATGTGTGCACTTTCATCAATTTGATTCGTTTTTGTGAATTAGAATACATTGATGCTAGTAATAGTTAAATACTTACTATAATAATTCAACAATTAACCCACGAATAATGACAAAATAATATACAATATAATATGCAACTCTCTGATTTAACAGGTTGGGAAATTAATTAAAATTAAAATTAAATTAAAATGTTGTAAACCATTGTAGAATATAATGGGCGGGAAATTTTTTAATGTCAAATAAGATTTGGGCTCTTATTTTTAACATTGCTTGTTTAACAGATGTCAGTCAATGAATTTTAGTGTCTCTTAATCTTTATTAGTTCAAAACGTGTGATGTGTGTTAAATAATTACGATATTTCGAATTAAAAAAAATCTGTGTATAAATTAAAAAAAAAATAAAACTCAGTTTTCAAATAAAATTTGATACATTTTAAAATTATTGGGGGCGGAGTTGTTTACTCCACTAACATATTGGCAATTCATAATTATATTTCTTCTCTTTCTTGTCACCCCAACTTTTCGTGTTGCTAAATACTAGTAACCTGTTTTTTCACATTTGTCAAAATTCGGAGGCCTCGAAGAAAAGTAAATTATGATTTGTCGAAATAGTCTCGACACGTCGCGTTGTATATCTTTTGGAAACAGGAAGCAGGAATGCCTGTTTACAAATTCGTAACCAAAACACCCTCAATCCCAAATCTAAATCAAACTTTGATTTTAATGTTATTTCGCTTTAAATCGATTTATTAATCTTCCTAAATTCTATATAAAAAGATTCCTCATGGTTTTCCGTTCGGAACTCGTATACAATATGACATGAGTTATAGCCCCTTTTTTCGATAAATCGCAATTTATTGCAAAAGTTTTCGTGTGACGTCACCAGAAAGCCTCGTGGGGCCCGTGTTTCTTTACATGCTTTCATCGTTCATAATCCATTCCAAAGTTTTTTCCTCTGACTAATTCAAAGTACCTTCTCTTGATTCAACGAATCTTTGTTATGTTAATTCCTAATTCTGTTGTAAATTATTAGTTCAGTAGTTTTAGTAATTTAAGTTGGGCTTAAAATGATTGCATTTAATTAATTTATTATTGATACATGAATAATATTGCAATATAATATTATATAAATATTTTTATTTTGTTATTATTTTTACAAGAAAGCAATAATATTTCAATGGAAATATTATTTGTTTTATTTTGGCAGCTATATGGATGATTTCAATGGTATGTTCCTGTTCGCCTGTCTGTTATAGATTTCAATAACGATAATTTTCATTTTTTACTAAAATAAATTTTCAATTCATTTTTTTATAAAAATCAATAATTAAATATAAAAATTACTATTCTATATACGAAATATATTCTAATATTAATGTAGCATCGCTATTGCAGCGTCCCAAGCAGCCTGTCACCGATAAGATTATCGACCCTTTGTCTAATGAATACATTATATGAATATAACTCATCCCTTATCAGAAACGGCCTTATACTTCCTCGGAGTAGAAGGGCTTCATTTCGCCCCGAGTTATTGAGCGGTTTCCTGAATATTGTTCTTTTTAGGCACGTATATAAACTTGTAGACACTAACATATCGTTATTAATACTACTAGTGCAATGTATTAAATAATTACTGATATGTTCAGTGAGTTTATATTAGTATTGGTTCTATTGGCAATCGATATGAAATCTCTTGATATCTTGCAGAATGCCTAGATGCACTTCATTCAAGTTAATAGCGTTTCATGTTTGAAGTTTCTTCTGTGTTAATGAAGGTAAAAAACGCAAAAAAGTTAAAATACAGAGGGAGTGTGATTAGGTACGATTTCTTAATAACTTCGCGGATACAATCCAGTTGTAATTTCGTGCGTTCAGAAAATATTCCAATAGTACGAGCCATGAATTTCTTCAATAACTACGTCTGGTATCTGCAATTTAAATATTTTTAGGAAGATGAACAATTTGGAACATGTAATCTACTTCTCCTTGGTCCTTTAACTGTTTTGACTGCAATAGTCTATGAGCAAATCTTTGCATTTTCTTGTGTATACATATAATGATGTAACGTTATTATTAGGTTTGGGTTGAAACAATTGGAATGGTAATCAAGAACAAGATTCGAGTTGACCCAATAATATTTATAAATATTTCCTTCATTGTTCGTAAGTAGTATTTGTTCTGATTGCACTTGGTGTTCTGAATTGTATAAAATGTTTCCTTATCCATGCTACTTATTTGGAAAATGAATCAATAATTTTTGTTTTTAAATTTCAAATAGGTCTGTGCACTACATCAACCGATTTTGTTTGATTGGGTGATAAGGTTAACTTGTGATCTGGGTGGATTGCGGTCGTATTTTGTTTGGCAAATTTCGGATTTATTAATATATGCGTGTACTGTGTCCTTCATGCAAGGCCAATAATATGATTAACAATTGCCACTTTCCGTTTCGTTAATCCTATGATGGTTCTTTTTCCTTTCATGGTACATTTGAATCAATCCGTTCGCGTCGTTTTCGGTTTTCGTTTGTTAGCACATTTAAAGAATTTATAGGACGGGTACCTGAAGTTAATACGAATTATTTCGCAGAGTGGTTCGTATGCTATGGAAGAAAATATTTAGTGGTCCATATAATCGCCAGGAGTTCATTTTCGATAGCACTATAAGTTTGCTCTGAATTGTTAACAGTTCGTGATGTCAACTGGTAAGTCCTTTCCGGTAGTTCCCTGTGAAAGAATTGTTCCTATGGCGCAATTTCTAGCATCTGTCGTTAAAAGAAAATAGTTCGCTAGTAATTAAATGTTTACATGTTTCAAAATATTGCACGAATTCTGAGTTATTTATGTATAATTTTAGATAAGTTGTCAGAGATTTCTTTAATAAATCTTCGGTAATATCCCAGTGGTCCTAGTCCTAGGAATCCTTTAATTGGCTTCGTCGTTTTTGGTATTGGACAATTTTTGATTACTGAAATTTTATTGGGATTGGGTTTAACTCCTTCTGCGGTTGTATTTTAAAATTTGTTTCTTTTAGTCTTAAATTTTCGTCATAAAATACGTCATGTTATTCTTTACATAATTTGTATATTTCTTGTCTTTCTTTATCATATCATGTGCTCGGTTAGAGCAAGTGCTTCTATATCTATCGAACATTGCCTATCAAACAAACAATAACGTGAAGGTATAAATTGCAGAATATATTTAGTAATATTGTAAAAATATGTGAAGGAAATTGGCGAATTCGTCGTGAATGTACTTTACGTTCTGCAATAACTCGAGCTGAATTAAAGTTTCAGGTCAAATTTATAAAATAAGCTGCCAATGGCCTTGGCAATGAGACTTGTGAGCTTATAAAATTTTAAGTTTCGTTTCTACAAAGTTAAAATAACCTACTATTTTATATATATAGCCGCACAAATTTATAAATCCGTATAAATTTTTAGCAATTTCATTATATTGTTTCAGGATATTTAATTACCATTCAGCTTTATTTAATATAATATTGCACGGCACAGAAACATGACGATTGTTAGTAATCTAAATATTTGTATTACATATTTTCTTAATAAACAACGAATATTGAACATTTCTCGAATGCAAATATATTCAAAGCGGGCGTATTATTCTTGACATAAGTTCCATTATGCATTATTTAACAGTGTCACATTCGGTGAATATTTCCGCGTAATGCATTCAGCGCGACAGGAACTCATGATAGTCAAGTGGGGCTGGATGTTTTATGTAATTGGGTGAGTGACTTAATTGGTATTACCGTGAACCATTCAAGTGAGCTTTAATGCAGATACTCGAATTGCATGAATCATAATGAACACGGTTAAGTTATTTGATAACCGTATTGTACTACACGAGTGTTACACATAACTGATAAAGCCAGGTCATCATTGAGTGTGACCGAAACAAATATATTTTTATGCAGTAAATGCAAATTAATCGAGAAAGTTGAAATATTAATGAATTTTTAAACTTCAATAAGTAACTAATATCCAGAGTATGTAGACATTAATGTTTCATTTATTTTTATTTAATAACAATATATATTTTTGGCGATATGTTCTATTGCACTCACAAGACGATATCTTAAATAAGGATTTGGGAATTTGGTTTTTAAAAAATCACAAAGGCCATATACACTTTTCTGTGATTATCGATAAAAATGTGGCCTATTTACCACTTAAGGGGGGATCTTGCTTTAGGAGGCCTTAAAATAGCGTTTTTGGGGGATTTTTTTTAGGGCAGAAAAAAATGAGCAAGTCTAGTGAACTTGTTAGAGCATTTTATTGCATATTTGAGCATTAAAAAAAAATATGTCGAGAGAAAAATATTTAAACGGAACCGATTTTTATGCACATTTGTGCAACACCTTTCAATTGCAATTTACAATCGGCGGGAAAGATGTAGCCCGTAATTTTTGTTTGAAACAAAAAAAAGCAAAGAAAAATGGTAATTCTCATATATTTTCTTCTATGTGAACTAAAAAAAAACCCAAAATTATGAAATTCAAGATTTTTCTCAGGTTTGAAAATAAATGTGCTCTTTGCAGGAAGAGAAAATCATTTCAACTTGCTAAAAAAAGTTGTTTAGAATTTTTTTGTTCAATGATCTTTTTAGTTCAAATAGAATAGAATGCTACTGAAGCCAACAAAAGTTTTGTTTCGTTTTGATTGCTTGTCTAGTTTTCTCGTAATCACGCCCACCAGTTTAGAAAAATCGTAAAAACGAAAACTCGAGAAAACGCGCTCTAAAGTTTACGATCAGGAAAAATGTTAACTTTCGATTACTTACGGAATATCTCGTTATAATCCTACTATAGCTCTTACGAACTCAAAATATTATTGTTTCGAACGACCGATTGAACTTTTTTCAGTACATAGTTCGGTGTTATGTTACTGCGGGGAGGGGCGCGCGTTTCGTTTGTCCGAGCGTTCATGCGTTCGTATATTTTTTGCTCGACACCTCACTGTGTTTAGTGCTGTATCTTTCAAAATATTGCGAATTAGCCGCTATTACTTTCCTACATTTATTTGTTTTGTTCGTTAGATCTGCAGCTTGTTGTTAATTAAAAGATTTCGATGTTTTCAGTCCGTTATTACCAAGATGCCCTCGAAAATTGAAAAGCATTAATATTTCACCAAAAAACACTTCATATTATAGCGAAGATTAAATTCGTTTGCAAATTACTACGTTTCTTGTTAAATGAAAAAATACTGTTATATTTCAGCTACGGATAATTAGTGACGAAAATGGAAATGTCTTCCTTATTAATGTGACAGAACTAATTGGATATAAAAGGAGCAAAATTATGTACGTTTTTAATTATGAGTATATTATCAATTTCGTAGAAAAATGAATATAAAGCAGATTTTATAAAAAATTATATAAGAATTTTACACCGAAATTTCATAACTTAGCTAAAAAAATGCCATTCGAGATAAAAGAGACATATTTAGTCTCTTTTAACTCGAACGACATATTTTTCTAAAAAAAATAAGGTATGACATTTAAAAATGTGGCAATTGAATCTCATTTTTTTAGAATCTGCACCTTTATATTTTCTCTTATCTACGAAATCAACTGTAACAGTTGCGCCGAAGCAATACATCAAAAATGTTAAATTGCCTGGTATATATCATACGTCAAGAACGTACTAAATTGATTTCAGGATGGATAGGAATAAATATTTTAAAAATAAAATACGTTTTGCTAACACCCGGAAATTTGAGATGTTAAGTGACAAAGCTTGACAAAGCAATGTTTTATTGTGAAATTAGTAAATAATTAATTTGCATACGTGTTTACAAATATCCACAAAAGAATATTTATATTTATATGCATTAGACGAAGTGAAATAAGACCGAAACAATATTATCTAGCTATCTTATAGTTTCTCTTTATGATATCAAACCATATAACTTATTTATTGTATAAATATATTTATTTATATAAATTATACGATTCTAAATAGTTACTAGAATTGTACAGAAAACTCGTATGGGAGAATTGTGTTCAATGGACTGCGAAGCACTATAATACAACCTTATAAAATATAAAACCTCCACCGAGTTTTACTGCAGGCAAAAGATCTCTTTCTGATGATATTTTTGCGGCGCATATTAATTCTGCACGTGGTAGTACGGTCAATGTTAAACCACTGAAGCGTTCTCCTTTGACGGTCGACAAACTTTTCTGAAAAGGCTTTGAAATTCTTAAGGTTAAAAAAAGATCTTTCACTGCTTGCAGTTGTAGTTGATATTTAATGTATCTTCTTCTATGTGAATGCATCGGTAACAATGTTGATGTTTTATTTTTAATTAAATTAATGTGAAACATTAGCAGTCACAAGCACATATTGCACGAACACATATTTGTTATACTTGAAGCTAATTGTGGCCTTGTAAAAATTTTGATTAATTTTGGTGGCCACTACGTGTAAAGGTATTTCAACAACTAAGCTAGCAAAGCACTAAGCGAGTAAGTTCTTCAGTGTTACGTCAGATCTTCAATCGAAAACATTACATTTTCGTCGATTTTAAATATTTTTGTTTCGATTTGTTCACAATAAAATAATAAATACTAAAATATGGAAAGGAAAAGACCAGTTATTGAAGCCGAACTTGAATATTTTGCTAATCTAAGTGAGTCAGAACCTGATGAATTTTTTGTTGGAGTTGGTAACAACAGTAGCGATTATGTACCTTCTGTACAATTTTTGTCCAAGTCCAACAAAATCTAAAAGGCAATCACGTTGGAAAGACACTGCTGAAATGAAGGTTTTCATTGCAGTTCTTTTACAAATGTGACCTTGTTATAGAATATAATAGAACATTATTGGAGTACAAACGAACATCAAACTTTATGAACTTGTTCTCAAAATTAAAATTTATGGAGAAAAATCTGAAGAGAATGATAATATTTTAAGTCACACTGCTGACATTGTTTTACAATTACTTGTGGACTATCTGAACAAATGATATACAGTCTACATAGATAATTTTTATAACTCTGTTACTCTTACAAATATGCTATATGACTATACGAAAAACTTATGTGTGTGGAACGCTACGAAATAATAGAAAAGGAAATCCCAAGGATGTTGTAAATGGTCCTGTTACTGTTTGTAAATGGAAGGACAAGCGAGAAGTTTTTACCATTTCAAACAAGCACGTTGTTGAAATGGTGGCCAATAGAACTTTTTCAAAAAGTAAATTGCTCCACAGTAAAACTAATAAAGTTCAGAGAAGAATTTGTGAAGACATTGATTGCCGAAAATATTCAATCAGCTTCAGCTAAAAAATTTAAATTGGGCGACCTTCATTATTTGCAAAGTATCTCCCCTACTGCAAGAAGCAACGGTCGACAAAACCTTGTCGAGTTTCTACAAGAGCTCAAAAACGCATAGAAACGCGTTATTTCTATCCAGTCTGTGAAGAGAAGCCGGATCTTTGTGTTGAAGATCGTTTTAAAATTTATCACAAACAATAAATACAATAAAATGGATGTGGATGATATCATTTGTGCAGTTCCACTTGAATGCATGGATGACACCTTTCAAATATTCAGTAGTTTCAACGAAAACATACCATAGTAAACAAACTGGCCGATCTGTACCATTTATATTTTTTAATACTAAAGTAACTCGAGATCAAAAGAATCATGTCATCTTTAATCGGTGTAGAAAACCTACAGCTTCAGGAAGGTAAATCAATTATCATTCAAACCATTTTAAACAAAAATTATTTTAGGAATTTTAACAATCAGTAATCCAATTTTTATTGATGGAAATTTGAGTTTCTGGCTTAATGATTAATAATGCTTACCCTCGTTCCTCGGTTAACAGTTTAATATTTAATACCTGCTAGATACAGAATTTTAACGACACAGTTAATATTGAACCCTTCATATACAAATGGCTACCGTTCATTCAGGGTAGCACGAATAAACTAACTAAAGTATGTAAAATAAAAGGGATTAGCTATAAACATAATTTTAAAACTATAAATTATCTTTTTAAGTTAAAGTACTATAATGTTATAGATCGTGCATAATTTACAAGATACCATATTAAACCTGCAATAAGTGTTACATCACAATGGCTATAATCTAAGATTATTTAATATAGAAGTGATTTTCATATCGGTAAGAGCTCTTGTGTTTTGGAGTAGCGTTTCTTTGAATTTCACTCGTTTGACTATTCGAACGCTTCTATTTAAAATCTCAATCTATACACAAACATCGTTTATTTTTAGAAATGTATCGCATTCAAAGGCACAATTTTACGCCTGATGTAAATCAATATTTATTCTCATTTATTACGTTTTCAAAGCATCACTTAATTTGGCAATTACTGGAGAGACCTTCAGTTTCGCACTTTGAAATTCGATTGAATTCAATTGACGCTAGCTGAAAGTAATTATTTTGGGAATTTAATATATGGGTCAGTGTTCACGTTTTAAAACCATTGGCCTCTGTTCGATTTTATTTTGATTTTCATGTCAAATTTTATATAGTTTCTACCGTGATTTTTGTTTTTAATCCAATTTCGAAATCAACTAAGTTGTCAAATTTTTGTAGCTTTCCTGAGGACAACCATAGATTATTGTGAAATATCGATAGAATATTTCTGCATTGTAATTCACCCGTTCTCCAGAAACTACGATGGACTTAGTATACGTCCCTCCCTGAGTCCTATGTTCTTTTCAACGTTCTGACGCCCTGTTTTTATTTTATCGTTTCTGGGATATAATGGCGCTCGTTTTCCGATATTATTGCCATTTCCATTGCTTAATATTCGTGTCCTTATTGTATTTATTTGCAACAACTTTCCCACCTTTTCCATAGCTTGTTGTTGTCAGTGTTTGTTTTTCTAATTTTACGATTTTCGATGTGTTCCACTTTAGTTTTTCATTTGTTCTAATTTTAATTTCATCCAGGGATATTATTTCAATCTTGTCCTCAATTGTACCAATGTTGTGTTTGGCTCATATTTGTATAGGCGCCGAGAAAATATTTTTATACAATATTTTTTATGAAATAATCAAAATCATCAGTGTTATTTTAAAACGAAAAGCTCGACGTTGAATTATGCCCTGGACGTTTTACGAGCTCAGAATCGCAAATGTTTGCAAAACAAATGCACGTAGATAAGTGGATATTTTTTAGTCGAAACGTGCCGTCAAGCGAGAAAAACTACTAAATATTCCTGCAATGTTTTCGAGATAATATGCGAAACGGTGCCTCGTTTTCCCGGTGTTCATTACGCTTAACTGAAGGCTAAATAACAACGTATTTTACCGCAATTAGATCGCCCGCACCGTTAAGTTTTTAGCATTTTTCAAATGATTCGTTTATAATTAATGCATATAAAAGTAAATATACGCATTGTCATCTTCAATCGGTTAAAACTAAGTTCTGTTTATTTTCACGTAGCTCGTATCCAATTAAAACTTGCCCATCACAAGGCGACGTTGGGTCGATTCCGCGAGCCTCTGGCCGACGAAGACGCTCCCTTGGGATGTCACCTTTATGATAAAGTCTCGTAATGTTCTTGCCGGACCGAGGGATATTTTGTTCATTCATGTCTGGACCATTACTTGTAGTTATGTCACTCTGATTGAAGAATATAACGTGTTTCATTCTGAACATATTCAAAAATTCACAATGGACTTTTACATGATCATCTTTGAGATAAATTTGTCATCGGCTCCCCAATTATACTAACGTACTACTTATTTTAAACTAACATTTGATATAGCCCCCATATCACGGCTTATGCGATATTCCGCATTAAACAATTGCTTAAACTAATTGCCTAATGTTTTTATCATAACAGGAAAAAAAGAACTTTCTGCTACTTGTTTTATATGTTTTTCGACTCAAATAATCGATCTCAATGCCACGAAATTATGACAGACTGGTCCATGATTCCCTAGGCTAAGGATTTTGAAGGATGAGCAACTTGGAGTTACAAATATAGTGAACTGTCGGCGATGTAAATACATTCCAATTGCAACGCGTGAATAAAACTTTATAGACACAAAATATTTTACATAAATCTACCAGAAAACCTTTGTAACGATTAGCACATCGTTAGAAGCCGAGCTCATTTTACACAGAAATTCAAAGTTGTTACGGATCGACTTTTGTGGCACTTCGTCTAGGGCCTTGATCCTGGATTATGGAAGTCTGCAAAACGCCCCGCGCAACATCTAGATGTGCCCGCATCGGTTTTTATCGCTGCCAGTTGGGCTCCTTTATCACTGAATTTGTGCTTTGCTTAGTCGCAGCCGTTCATGACGTATTTATTTTACGATCGCCGTTAATTCTTCAGGCTCTGGTGCATTTACCCCGTCGCGTTCGTTTGGCATTTACCCGTCACATTTGCAGGATCTCAACAAGTTATTATGTTGCACACTAGGGGATGCTCGTGTTCGAGAGATCGTTTAGCGGTAGTAACTACGCTTCCACAATTATGTTATGCATGTGCCTATCACAGGTATCATGCTTGATGCATATGATTAAGGCTTATATTTGGTTCTAATCAAATAAATGTCCGCAAATTATTCTGACGATATAAACGAATCCTGTCGTGTTGATAAGAACATTCAACTAGCGCTATCGACGTATTTAATTCATTTCACTGTTAAACAAATTGCTATCTACCCATTTATTAAATTAAGTATTATTAAATATTAGCGAGATTGCTGAACGCGGCATATGTTCGTTACATGAACTGAATTTTGTCACGTGCACATATTATTAGTTATCTATTTATAGTTATTCATTTGATATATACCTGGGTACTTAAATAAATATGATTGAACAGTCAAGCATGGAAAAAAATAATTTGATTTCCTCTTTGCAAATATTAAAAAATATTAGCGCTGCTCGGATGGGTATATTTGTTCATATGGCATTAAATAATTGGATGCACTCAGCTGTATCTACTAATAATATATTGACAGTGAACGAGATTTTCTTTACCCCACACAATTTTATCTAAAATCTGCTTCGACCCAAATTCTATTTTAATTTAATTAATTAATTAAAAAATTAACCAACTTGCAATAACTGGCTATGAGCCCTACGAACTTCGTGTGTAATATCAGAAAAAACATTGACGTGTTCCTAAAAAACCTTCAACGTAAATTTTGGACCTCATAAAGTCCAATTACATCCTACAATTAATGAAAGTTTTATTATTAATCATTTTAATTTCATAAAATGATGTGACACAATATAATTTATTCATCACCCAATAAATAAATATAAACGTGTCTGGGATGCACTTAACAGTAAAAAACATTTTCGATCAAAATTTATTTTGTATTAAAATCATTTTTATATAGTACTTGAACGTACTCCAAATCTTATTTATATCCATTAAAGCTTCATTACTCATCAATTTACGTTAACGTTAGCAACGTAATTGGATTGGGATAATAACTTAGCCTTTGCCCCGTCTGAAATAGCTGTGTGGTAATTACGCATCCCTTTGATACTTACTGACTTAGAAAATCAAGGTTCTAACAGAGCTTCGTTAATAAAAGTATCCATTCACAATAATTATAAAATTCATCGGCTGCTATAGGGTCGACCATTTTTTTAACTAATAAACATTTTGTTAATTGAAATGAAAGTTTGCAATATACCTTATTGGAATAATTTATAATCATATGTGCTAATGTTTTACTGTTCTACTGTTTTTGCGCCACTGAGGCGTTTAATATACACGAACCATTGATTTTAATTTAAACGGTGCGCGAGCCTTTCAGCTCAAGACTTAGTTTTTAGCAATTATCATTAATAATGTTTCATTAGGGATGAACTTCGAGTGTAAATTTAAATGGGGCGCCTGCAATTCATAGCTGTAATTGCGGAAACTTCGTAACTGGGATGTGTATACGAGAACAGCTGTAAATTCCTGTTTGGAACATTTCCATAAAATTACGATACTGCATCTACAATGGAATTATGAGTTTCTGTTGAATATTCTACGGGGTCAATTTACAATTCATTTCGCTGCACCGTTTTAAATTAACGTGTTCCCGGTATTAATTAATATGTTCGTGAAATATTTGTAATACTATAATAAAGTGAAATTGTGAGAAAATTATTTCAATATAGAAAATGAGGCCTGCTGAAAAGTCCTCGGGATCAATTTCCTATGCAAAGGGAACAATGTTGATAGATTATTGAGAGAACGCAATTCTAATTTGTTGGACATTTTGTAAAACTTTGTAAACATAGACAGATTCTCAATATCCAATTGTAAGTTAATTGCTTTATTTTTAATGGGAAAAAATAATACAAATATACCATAACTACGTATAAAATTATATTTGTGTCTCGACGTGGGTTCATAGTGCTACGAATTATTTGCGTTTGCACTGTACATTTAACGCCTCCGACACCCGCCAATTACTTTCATTCGTTTGACGTTTTTATAATGGGGCTGTTAAAGACTCTACTTTCAAAAAGTTTCGCGTGCATATATCAGCCTAATTGGTCGCATGCGTCGTAACTTACAATAGCCGCCGATGAAAGAAATACTACTTAATTTTTTTTAGACTCATTTGCAACGGAATCGCGAATCCGTGGCTATTGAATGTTTATTTTATACTTCGCAATATGCAAATATGCATGACAATCAAAAATTCAGAAGATAAAACTGAAATTATAACACCACTTTTGAAACTTTCAGCAATAATGACGTAGTAAAGTTAATGGGATTTAGACGCTCAGCGGTAATGCAGAATTGGTGGTGTGGTTTGCGCCGCCTGCTGAATGGATAAGGAATGATAAATGCGAGGCTCTTTCAGCTGTTGCAAATCGACTGTCCTCCTACGTGTTTCGAACAACGCGGCTGATTAAATGTATAGCTTTCAATCTTTTGTGTTGCCAACGTCTAATGAATATATTAAGCGACGGGTGTCAAAGCGCAAATTAGAAATGCCTGCGTGGGTCAGAAATATTAAACATAATAGTAAACTGGATTTTCAGCTCTATGCACAAATAAGGGAAGGAAACTATAGAAGAACAATATGTGTTAAACCCTGAGCTCAAATTCTACTATAAGTCCAAGTCCTGCACACAGAGCGAGATATAAATCTTGCTTGAAGCTATATATATTTATTTGAAATATTCAGTAAATTTACTTTAGTAATGAAATTTTTAATTTTATTAACAAATGTATTAACCTTTACAAATGCAATACATAACTTGATTTTTAATATATATCGTGGGTTCGTGTTTTAAGCTCGTCGGTGACTAGCAACATTTATATTAAACCTTTTCCCAAGCGACGTGAAGCGTGTAGCAGACAAATTGACACTAAAAACTCGTCGTTCTTTGACGTTCCCTAAATGTTCTTATCGAAACTGGTTTTGTTAGACTCTTTACCAACCTTTACAGGTTTTTGTTTTTTTACAATTTTTTATTGCTTTTACATATTTTTTATTATATTTATTTATCTGTAAATTAAATAGCATTGTTATTTCCGCTATTTTCATATATTTAACAATGAAACCTACCCCAACCCAAACCAAACTGCTACAAGTGAAGTTCAAAATTATTTCAAATCCAAAGCATTCCGAGCAAAAGATAACTTTTAAAAGAAGGATTGGATTCTAGTTGTTATCTATTATTGCAATCAACCCAAACTAACCTTCTACACTAAGTGTCTACAACGATATCTGAAGTCTAAAGCATCTCGACAGTTTAGAGAACGCCGTGTACGATTGCTCTTTGATACTTTACTAGACGAATATGGCAGGTTTGAGTACGAACGTTAGCCAATACTGAAATATTCTACTAATTCGGCCCACTCTTCCATTAAGTAGTATTCTTTCTGTCGTAGTTAATTCCCATATGTCCTCCCAGCTCTTCGTAGAACTTATATTTAACTCTTGCGGGTAATTTTAGGGATGGGTGCGTAGGCCACAACCACGTTGAACTGACCATCTTCTGTCATTTTGATGTCTAGCATCATCAATGTTTTTTTTTGATACATTGCTTTGTTTCGTGTCCGTCACGTGTGTATGTAATCAGATTTTTGTCTGGCCTTTTGGCAATCTCTCTTACTTTCTGTCCCACGTATGCAAGTCGTGATTTTAAATACTCGCTAATGCTACAAGGGCAACCGAAATAACGATCTCATTTATGATACATCAGAAGAAAAAAGTAGGTGGGGCGAAGAATGTCGCAGAGGGGCGGAGATAAGAAATAAACGAAGGATGAGAGTGATCCAGGCACAAGAAGAAGAAAACGAAAAAATAATTATCAAAGGACCTTGCAATCAGAACCGGACTTATTATACAAGAGGACCCTTCTCCACATTATTATTTAACATGGTACTGGAAAGAATTATGAGAGAGCCAATTTAACAGACAGGGACACGTACTGTACAAATCTCACCGAGTGATCGACGATTGAAATTTGAAGAAATATAGGAGTTTGTGTATCCGGGGCAAGAATAACGAATAATGGACAGAATGACAGACGAAAGGACATTAAAGAAAATAGTCTGGAAAGTACCAGCGTACAGGAGGAGAAGATGAAGACCTAAGAAAAGTAGGGGGGCTGCAATGACCTAAAGTAAAATGGTATAAAGAACTGGAAATCTAAAGCAACAAATAAGAAGATATGGAAACAAATAACAAAGCTATGAGCCTACGAGGCCACCTAAAAGCTATATATGTATATAATGCTAAATAGTTCGTTTTAAACATACCTTACCGGGCGTTGATGCGTAAACGCAACAATAATTTCTTGCGCAGTTGAGCATAAAACTGAATTTATTTTCTAATCGCGATCTTCATTTATGAATAATAATAAGTAATCGATAAATGCCAAGTTAAAATATAAACGCCTTGACCGTAAAAGGGTTAATAAGACTCTTAATATAAAACATAATTTGTAAAAAGTTATTGATGTAAATTTTCCTTACGTTCCTTTAATTTTAGTTGCGATTCCATTGTCAACAATATTTCTTTAATTGAGTTGATATTCTTATAAACTTATTTAAAATTTTATTATTATATTAGAATCACTAATGATGCAATTTGGTATTCATGATGAATTTCTTGCCACCGTTGAGTTGCGATATTTCTGCTCCTGCTACAAATAATTATTTCACTTGCCGGAATATTACATTAACATATTATTAATCAGGGAGTAAATTTTATGCGAGGATAGACTAAGAATTGAATAATTTCAATGGCAATCTTATGCTTGTTAATTGTGCTAATCAGAGGACACATAGTATATACGAGAGCAGACAGAAACAATACCAGGCTGCTAAGTTAGGGCTGTAGGATGTATTATTTAATTCTGTGAAAAAAAAACAACCATTTTGGATTCTCCTTTGATTTTTTCCATTATGTCCTGTAAAACATCTGCATGATAGTTATACTTCATCGTGGCCTTGCGTGACAAATAAAATTCCTTGTGAGACTCAAAAAATAGTGGGCATAAGCTTGCCAGCAGAATATTGGACTTTAAACTTCTTTGGGGGTGGCGAGCCCTTGTGTTCCCATTGCATCGACTCATGTTTCCGCGTCCAATATAGTTTGCATTTCTACATTATAAGTTTTTTCTTTATTAGGGGTACCTTTTTATAATTGAAATGCAAGATATATACGAAAATATCGATACCCTAATTTACATTTAAGTACACGGTCCTAACATATTCTGAACCATTATATTGTTTCGTTGAATTACTTTATCATATATCGTGCTATCTTTCTTAGCTAACGTGTTCCCATTTCTTTGTTTCGACGCGATTTGCATAAAACTATTGCATTTGCTTGCATAAATTCTTTCCATATCCGGAAATAGCAAAATGTTCATATTTACATTTTTATGAGACAATATTGAAATGGATGACACAACCAGTAGCCCACATACTAATATAAAACCGGCGATAAGTTATTAGTGTGTCAATGTGTGGCAAAACGACGTAGCCTTGCAAAATACCTGCTCGTTATGAACGACGGTAATTAGTTTCTACAAAAGTAGCACAAGCTGATAAATTACACGAATATTTTAACGATACGCGACACAGTTTGATAATATATTTTCCTCGGGTAAATATGTTAACAGGTACGTGAAAAATTCGGAAATATCAGTCTATGATTCCAGACAATAGTGAAACGTTGTGTGTTGTATAAGGTACATGTTTTATTTTATGATCCTTAACTGTCTTAATTTTTACCAAAAATATACAAAGTGTATCAGATGTAAATTTAAAAGTCGCTTTGGGTCTTCCTTACTTAATGCGGCGACATAAATTGGTCCACGTAGGCAATTTGGCGAATGAACGGTCATAACCGAGAAAGAATTTTATGCACGTTGGCTCATGGTTGCACAAACGTTGCCAAATCCTTTTCAGAGTGACGACCTTATCGCTTCGATATCTGTCGTGTGTACCCACATACGCCAGTGATCGATAGTACGAGCATAATTAAGCACGACAAACAAACAAAACGGGCCCGCGTAAATCGATTAAATAAGTCTTTGCAGGATTAGGAATTTGATTGTCCGCGAAGCGTCGCACTATTGCGCCGACCACGGATCGAAACAGCCCGGAAGGTGATTAAATCGTACGGTATTGTAGTGTTTGTGACAACGCGTGTTGTGTCTAGACACGCTAGACATGAGGCTCATCCAACGCCTACGTGGCGATCGGGACGAAGACGCGGCTGCGGCGGCGGCGGCGGCTGCCAGAGATCGTTCCAAGAGCGTTTGCGTCACAACATTCAGGAGCAAACCGCCAAGAGACGTCGGGACACTGAAACTCTTTCACAGGCGAGCCAGTAGCGCCATGTAAGATAATTTTATTACTATAGTAACTGATAATGAGAGTAATTTATGCAACAAGTACTGAAAGTCATGCTTTACATGACGAGCGCGTAAATTCCACAACGAATTATCGACGAAATCCTGGAAAATTCAAATCGTGTAAAGAGACTTTCAGTACGTATTAAATATTTTTGTTAAATCGTGAGAAAATGTACAGTTTTTTAAAGTTTATATTGATTCGTAAAAGTACAATAATACACTGATACCAAGCTATCTTTGATGACAACGAAAAAAATTGCCAAACATTCGATGAATCATGGATCATGGAAGAAATGAATTTCTTGATGGATGTGGTAGTGATTACGTAAAATGTTCAACAGTTTATTTAATAATTTAAAAAATTATTTACGCGTTTACTTTTAAAATTGTTTTAAAATTGATGAAGAATTATTATATAACAATATGCGATATAAAAATTAAACTTATGTACCTCTGTCTACCTATGGTATATTCAGTTTAATAATATGAGTGGAAAATGAACAATGTAGTAAAGTCAGCAAAAAAATGGCTTTATTTCTGATGTGTATGCGGTCGTCGTATATGAAATTCTTTGAGCCATATTGTACATTCTAGTTGCCACAGTACAATACAATACATCGGGTAAAGAGATTTATGGTATTATACACTTTTTGCCTTGTTTCGTATAGCAATATAAAGTATATAAATTGTTTTGATTTATGTAACGGCTAGACATTAAACGTCTATTTTGAACAATAGAAAAGTATATCAATTATTCAATTTCAGCATTTTGGGCATGTGGTTATAACAACATATTAAATTTCATTTTCAGTTATCTTATGAATCCCCTACCAAACAGCAGGTAACGGTGATTTATTGTAGCCATTGTAAAACTGAATATTTAAATACTAAAAGTTGCAAACAATTCAATATCCTCTCACGAGTGATGGGGTTTAAGGCAGTATACAAATTGCGACTACAATTATAATTAATTACAACTGTCGTAGCAAACTAGCAAATTACCTAAAAAGTATAAATGAAATTTAGGTATTAATAACTGCAAGAAGCAGCAGGAATTAACAATGTTAATTTCACAACACAAAGTGTTGAATTTTATTATGAGCGTCGAAATTTATTAACCATGTACTATGTCAAACTACTGAAGTACCAACTGTGATCCATTTTCATTAAATATTCAATGGAGATGTATGAAATATACAAAGTTAATTTACGTAATGAACAAGTTCGTTGATTGTAATATATTAGCGATAACGAGTATGAAACGCCAAGAAGTTTGGAACATAATGTGATATAACTTCTAGTGTTCATGACGCCTTGCATATTATATGCGTTAGGTGTTTTGTGTAATTACATTGGAGTATCATGCATGTCAGTCATAATAAACTATTTCATACGGTACATTATATCATTGTATTGTAAAGTGAAGATATCTAGTCGTCTAATCATTGGATTTGCTGTTGTCGTCTTCAATGTAATTGCTGTCTACTTATCGAAAGTATATGAAAAGTTACACCGCTCTGTACATACAAATAATTGACTAGTTGTGCAGTTTTTGAAAGAGTATCATTGAGCAACGCCTGTTGCCAAAACATTTAAGATCTACAAGTGTCGACAATAAATCACAGTACTGAAAGTTGAGTTGATAACTGAAATATTAACGTTTTCGACGTTTGGGTTTTATACCTCATCAGGCGTGGTTTTAACTCAGACTAGAAAAAAAATCTGATTCTCCATCGCAGTTTCCCGGGCTGCTGTTCTGAATTTTTGTCCCCAGGACACCGGCAAACCATTTTACTTTCGATGTGTTACTCATAAGAATGTGCATATTATATTTTGTTACTTCGTTACCTTATTTTCTCATTTTGTCATTTTTATGTGACTTATGTGACAGGTTTAACCCATAACAACGTTTTGTGTTCTTTGCGACCATGGTGTAATATCGTTACTGTGTGACACAATCCCGTTATAAGTTTATTTATCAAAATTGCGATGTCAAAGTCACCCCAACCTCTGGGGTGAAATATCTAATTCCACTTCTAGAGAAAGCGATAACAATGCACTCGTTGCATATGAAAAATATTTATAAAAATAATTAATGAAATATTCAAACCTTACGTTATGTCATCCTGTATTGTGATATTTATAAGTTTGATTCTAAATAACTAGTTTTGCAACAAATATAGGCCTACCCAATAAAATACGGAACTACGCCGGCACCTGTTAGTTTAATTCTCCATAGTGTCGTTAAGCGTTTCCGGATAAGAAAACTTCAGTAAATGTCAGAGTATTTACAAAATACCTTGAAAACTAATGATACAAAACTATTCAATTGCATTTGGGATTTGTAATCCCATGAGCATCCTCGCAGCGATGGTTCGTTGCAGTTTACAGGCGAAGAGTAACTTAGCGAACAATTAGATAAAAGTTGCTTAATTTGTTTACGTCCGTCTTAAAATTGACAGAATTGCTACATGTTTATTTCTTTTCCATTTCTAAAACACTTGCGTATGAAACCAAAGCACATAAGTTTTTATTAATTCTTAAATCACTTTTATGTTGATCTACGTACCCACTGAGAAGTCTGACTAATGAGCAACCCTTACAATGTCTGCAATCAATTCTATAAACAACCCCCGATCTGTACCTCTCCGGAACCTTATCTTTAACTCTAGTGAAAAGTCAATCGACTGTTTTTGAGTTATATTTAGCTATTTTGAAATTTGCGGCATTACAATTTTTTATGATTTTGTTGGTGATTTCATGGACAAACGCCCATACACAAATGTCCCCTCTACATTGGATACACTATGGACCACAACTGGTGTAGTTCTAGGTGTAAATAATATATTATTTAATAAAGTACGAGGATAACTGTCATTTATAAATATCTCCATTAATACTGATAATTTGTTTTTATGAAACTGTGAGAGGCTGAGCTTAATAATTCTATTTTTCATGGATGTAACCATGTTCAATTTTTGATTGATAAGGTGGTTGGGTTGGGTTGGGTTGGGTTGGGTTGGGTTGGGTTGGATTGGGGGTAAAAAGTTATGTATCTACCAGAAGCAGTAGGTTTCTGATACCAATAAAAAATAATGGTGTTGTGTCCTGTTTCTAATGACTTTGGTTTCCAACAAAAGCACAGATCCATTGTCTTCTAATTCAACCGTACATTGTATATGTTTATTGAAGTCATTAAAGACATTCTAACATCTACAGAAAGAACGGGATGATACAGATCTTCAGAAACAATAGGCACACCCTCATGATAAACATAAATATTGAAAGGTATACTGCAGAAAACAAGACCCAGCAATTTATTGAAAGAAATATCATTAACCTCAACTAATACAGGCCGAAAAATTATTAATAATGTTTACTTTAGAGTTAGCGGGTATGAGTTAATATAGATCGGAGAACTTAAATCTCCTACCACGAAAGCAGGGTAATCGAGTAAGGTTAGTTCTAAGGTATCAAGAAATAAGCAATAAGCATCTATACCAACACACGGTGGGATGTACAAACCGACAATGTAAAAAGTGTGCGAGTTCAAGAAACATATACAACAAGAGGTACAAGATTTAAAAGATGCGCAGTATCTACACACAAAAACTTGATGGTCTTCCTCAAGGTAATTAGAACACCCCCGCCAGTGGTAAGATTAACACGTTCAACTTTTCTATCAGAACGACATACCGAGGAGGTATCGGTAAAAAGTTCATTGGTTTTTACCAATTCAGCCAAGTTTCAGGCAATATAAAAATGTCGAAGTTAGAATTTAATATATTAACATAAAAAATTGATTGAATGGGAAAAATTGGAAAATGTAGAAATACAAAAAAATAAATTAACGAAAAAAAATAAACAATTTAAATATTAAAAATTGTCTAAAAAATAATACCAAACTCAAAAAAACCAAAAAATAAATGATGACAAAGTTTTCTTGGGTTGGGTTAGGTCGGGTTGGGTTGGGTTGGGTTAAAAACAAATTAAATTTTAAAATGTCAAATTATTGAAAAATATTACAATAGAAAATGTTAAAATGTGCAAAAATGAAAATAATATAAAACTTTAAGAAATTAAATACACGGCAAAGTTTTTTTGGTTTGGATTGGGTTGCGTTGTGGCTGAGCAAGTCGAAAATGAACATTTAAGAAAATCAAACACAAAAAAATCACATTTTTACCTGTTTGCAGTTTTAGCCCCCAAATTTTCGTCAATTTTGTGGAGGTTCATTTTTGTAAGTGGGCCAAATTAAGCCTGGCGTGTGAAATTAGATAAAGTGTGTGCGAAATAAACTCGTACAAATAAAAGCGAGAAAAAAATTAAAAAACTATAAAATTTTGAGAAATCGTAGACATTTTGGAAACACCTAAAAAGAAGCAGTGTTGGGTTCTTTCGTTTTTATTATTTTTCACCTTTTCTTATACGTTTTTTTTTATTTGTTCGGTTATTTGGAATTTGTGCATTGCCAAGAATTGTAGCAAACAACGAGAAATGAAATGCTCGAAATGACAAAGAAGTAAAGTCAAATAAATTTAAAAAGACAATAAAATAAAAATTTAAGTTGAAAAATATAAAAATTAAAAAATAACAATAGCTATTTAAGAAATAAAACAAATAAAACAATTGCAATCAATAATGATACAGTGAACGCATACGAAATAGACGAAAACCGATCGCAATGAAAAACGTGGAACAAATTAAAAAAAATCGTAAAAAATGTGTAAATTGTAAGAATCGTCAAAAATTAGTGATCGCCAATGCAGTAAATGGAGAAAGGCTTATGGCCGGAAAAAGTCAAAAAACCTTAAAAATCATGAAAAATTGCAAAAAAGACGTGAAACTCTACAAGAATTGCACAATTAATAAAAATCATTTCCTAGGTTATAATGGTAAATTTTTTTGTATTCGAAATTTTGAATTTATATCAAATCAATAACGCAAAGTAGATAAAATTGTATATTACACTCGTTTAATAAAATGCATTGTAGCATTTGTTCCATTGGAGCACTCATCGCTTCGCTCGTCGTACCCCAAACCCACGAGTGCCACAATAAGGCTTCTTATTAAACTTGTATAATAATATACTACTATTCTTCTCTAGATCATTTCAATATATGTTCATGAGTGTTTGTGCAAAGACCGTCTGTATTTTGATAATAGATATGGATGCCAATGCAAGTATTACTGTTGGACCCATTTAGTTTCCCTGATTATATGGTACAATTTTTGGAACACCGGATTTGTACTTGATTCCCAAATTCTGCTCACCACGCTCTATGCGTAGTTGGAAATCCGATTTGACACAATAATACAGGAAACTGAAATATGAGAAAAAATTGACTGCTTTCTTGAATCGCGCAGAGCAGTTAAGACTTTTACGTTTAGAACTTTCAACTGTGGGATTAAATTTACCTCGACGGACGGGAGAGACATTATTGCAGGAAACAGAGAGAAATGCTCGTACGAGTCATATAGGCTTCCTGAGATGATGTCATTCATGTGTTCATTGTCCTCCATCATACTTCAAAAACCAATTTCTGTATCCACTTCTATTTGTCACGTAGTTCATGTATGTAATATCTTCTGGAACTTCATTAAAATTTTCATTAAATCACCGATGCTAAATTTCCGTGTTGGTGTCTATTACCTTGCCCAATTTTTTTTTGCGTGTTTTCACATAAAATAATATTACAATACCGCTATAAAACATGCGTCATTTTCTGTGACGAGTGCGATATATAAACCATGCGATTTTCACAAAATAATCTAATATCTTGTTCAATTTTAAGTTTTAAATAAAAAAATTATTAATTGAATGAATTGGGATAAAAAATGCGAACACAGTAAAGCCGAAATTTAATTTATGGAGAATTTATATTCAATTCAAGGCCGCATAAAATCATAAATGATTTCGGAAAAACCAAAAACAAATCAATACATTTTGTAACCACAACGTTTCGTCATGTCGGTCAGTTTTGGAAAGTGTCATGATAAAATTAGAAAAATATTGTGCAAGTGACAGGGTGCACGAAATGTTTCAGTGCGTGAAAATGCGATAATAACAACTGCATTATTGAACATTTTACATGAACGCGCTTTTCTGTCATAGCTTTTGTTATGCAATGCCTTTTCTGAAACATGTTGGTTTATAATTTACTGGCAACTACTGCAGGTTTTCTGACAAAAATAAACAAAGTAACGTAACAATAAAATTAACATAACTGGATCTATTAAATGTAACAATTTACATCTACCCTGTGGTAGACGAGCACTCATCGGGTAATAATTGAATGTGTTAGATAAACGATTGGGATTATATTGCCAATCTCAATTCATCTGACAATGAAGAAATAACCAAACCAATTAATAACTAAGTAATGCATGTTTTCGATGAACGTGAAATAAGAACATTATTAATATATGGCTGATTACAATACAATACAATACAATATGCGTTTGCCGCCTCGTAATTTCTCTTGTACTGGTAGTAAATTTAAACTATGCTGGAAGAACCATTCATATTTCACTAATTTATATAATATATACATTTTTTTGCAAACATATAGTTACCACGTACATACCTACTACGTCATTTATTTTGTCACCTACTGATTCTACTTGATTTTTTGCGTACACATATAAATTTATTGAAAAATTCAAATTCAATGCTAGTATGCCAACGTGAACTTTCGATTTATAGGTTGGTGGCCCGGGCACCGAAAATAATATCTGAAAGCCCATAAATTTAACGTGCGTTGACAATCTGCAGCGATACGTCACCTGTATGCTATGGCAACGCGGAAGAAAAATAATGCGAGTGGCGGTTATGAAAATGCCAGAGTTAAGTAGGCCGTTATATATTAGGTTATAAAGAGGCAACGGATTGCCCTGCCACTTTACGTGGGATGATTTACGCTGCGAGCAAAACTTTCTTAAATGGATTTGGCCACTAAGCCAAAGTATAAACGACGCGATTAATTTCAGATTAAACTTACCCGAATAAGTTTATGATTTTAGAATATATCGTAGAACTAAAACCAGGTAAACATTATTGCTATTTATTATATTAATTAAAAGGTATACGAATTGATGTAAAAATATGTACCTAGAACGTCTAGACCTAAATCTTTTAAATCCACACCGCCCTCATCCACTAAATCTACACCATGTTCATCCTCAATTCCTTAAGTTGCAAGGATAAAATATAAATGGTTGCGTGAAGCGGAAATGGATAATTATATCTGCGTTGATTTGGAAGGGAACTATTGCCCTGCGCTCAAATGCAATTGTCGAATTAGCACTTAGTATGTTGTTTACTGACCGCGGATACAGAGGGTTAAATAATGTTGGCTACTTTCTCATATTGATTTGTGGTAGGATATGTGAACAGTTCACTCCAGAATTATCTCTGTTTGTTTACGAATTATATGCAATAGAGTATTGTACTTCGTCGTTGTGACATCGGATTTATATGACACGCTACGTCCAAATTACCACTTGCACGCTCAGTTATTAAACCTAAACTTCATCGTCGTTGCGTAGAAAATCATTAGCTTTTATTTTAAGCACAAGTATTATAATTAATGTATTTATTTTAACTTCAATTTTAAAGTTAATTTGTTGGTTTTACCGGTAATGAGTGCTCAAAAGTTGTGCAATAAACATTCACTTCCGTTGATGAGAACCATGAACCGGGGCAAAGAGCGCGGCCAACTATTCCAAGAACTTGAACTTGGAACAAACAATGATTTACTGTGTAAAGGAACCGTCGCGAGAAAACTAGATAGCAGCAGTTAAAAGTTAATTTCAATTAGGGAGTTGAAAGATACCCAGTGAGCTTTTGTTTCTGTTTGGGAGCAAACGTTGAAACTTTGCAACTGCACAGGACGAGCGACGCACTAAGCCCGACGATTATTGTCCCCGTGGTGCTGCTCATGTAAGCTCTGAGAACGATTACGCGCCATTATATACGACCCGCGCCGGATCCGAAGCATATCATGAATGATGGGCACGTCACGGCGTTGTCTGCCGTTATTATCGTTGAACGGGAAACTTGCCAGGTCGAATATCTTTTGAAGTGTTCCACCTCGAAGACGGCGTACTGCAGTAAATAGCGTTATATTAATTTCGCTAAACTCAAATCGATAATGAAAGCGGCGCTGGGTGCATAACGCGCGATAAGTGAAAATTACTTACTAGGCGTTTGTTAAACGTCACCCGAAAGTAATTTAAATGTTAATGTGTTTTTGGATTTTTTTATGGTTTTTCTTAAGACAATAGCATTAAACGACTGAAGTACAGAGATGCCTGGGAGTGATCTTAAATATAAATGAAGTAAGAAATAAATAGAAAGATGAATCCTTAAAATAGAATAAAATAAAAGACAAGATAAATGAAACAAATATAAGAAAATAAAGGTATTTACAAGGAATTAATTCATTAAAATATAAAAATATAATGTTAACGAAAAAATAAATTAAATGTATTGCAAGGTTGTGTATATTCATATTTCCTCCTGTTCAGCTGTCATCATCACTTTCGTTTTTATTTATAATTATTTTCATTCCTTGTTTTTTAAAAATGTCATTCCATATATTCATGTTATGCTGTAGACCTTTCTCATTCCGATATTTTTACTGGCTCTAATCTTGTATATCATACATTTAATCGTTGTATCTTTGGTTGACATTCCTTAATAATTCCATTCATAAATATATTGAAAAGATAAGGGCTGAGCAATCCACCTTGCCTTAGTCATTCCTTTGCTTGGAACACCTTTGTTCTCATATTTTCTAAGTTCTCATAATTCCTACTAGTTTCATAGATACTCTTTGTGGCTCCTATCAGTTCCATATTTATTACACTTTTCTGCATATATTTCCATAGTTTCTCTCTTAAACTTGTCAAACAAGTCAATAAACCAGAAAAATGTATTTTTCCGGAATATTTCTTTTAAAGTAAATGACCTTAATTGGCGCTTTCTGAAGCTACATTGCACTTCCTCTAGGGTTGTTTCATGTATACCTTTAATACCGTGCTTAGAAGCGTTATTCCTCTATAATTATCACATTCTAGATTTTCACACTTTTTGATAATTGTTATTATTACCCCTATCTGCCAGTCTTTAGGGATTACTCCATCTTTTCTACAGATTTTTGTGAATAGATCTACTCCTTTAGTACTCATACCCTTGAAGGAAGGATGTATGGTGCATGATACAATCCACAAGACTAAATCTTAAAAATAACTATATTTAAAATGTTAGCATCTCCCTGGATCGTACTCCGGGACAAATGCAATATTACCAGGAGTTAAGGAGTCAACTAAATAACAAAGTGGTTTTTAAAATTAAATACGTGAGGGAAATTCCCAAAATTTTTGCTTTAAACTAGATTCAGCTTGAATTGTTACTAAAAAAACGTCCTTGGGTTAAGAACTAAAGTTGATGAGTTTTTTGTGTCTGCGTGTCACTTATTTCTTGTTCTTTCTCCATTTATATTCCTTACATTCCATGTCGCTAACTGTTTTCAGTTTCCTTCTTTCCTGTTCCAGTTCGACATTTCTTGTCCTTTTTCTTTTTCCAGTTCATGTCCAGGTTTCCCTGTCGCGATATGCATTAGTATTTTCTTTTGTTCTTTTCAACTTGTACTAGTATTTACATTCCACCACCAAACTTCGCCATTCATTATATCCTATTTTGACCTATCTCCTCCTCGTTTTTCGCCATCGCTCTTACTTTTGTTTTGTTTTTCACTCTCTTTCCTTGTTAATTCATCGCTAATATACACCCTCATTTCTTGTAGCTTTCCCAATTTCGCTTTTTCTTCATTATTGTCTTTTCGTCAAGTTCATTTTCTAACTCGATTGCTTATATTCTT
Organism: Geotrupes spiniger; assembly: GCA_959613385.1. Taxonomy (NCBI): domain Eukaryota; kingdom Metazoa; phylum Arthropoda; class Insecta; order Coleoptera; family Geotrupidae; genus Geotrupes; species Geotrupes spiniger. The sequence continues at coordinate 8,062,331 of OY390737.1, read as the reverse complement.
CTCATATTTTCTTGACAATATTTATTTCCATGCTTTGTTTTAAGAAACTATTCATGTCCACCAGATCAATGCATCCAATTGTGTCCATCCTCGCTCCATATATTATCACTTTATTTTTCATCCTTCCATCCTTTCTATGGCCTTATTGATATTTTGCATTTATTTTTTAATTATTTCATTATCATTTTCAATCTCCATGTTTTCCTTCTTAATTTCCTTCCGTTCGTTCTTCATGTATTTGATCCTTAATTAGGACTTGTGTCATTGCCATAATTTTATCTGACTTGTCTTCCACCCTTACTCGTTGCTATTATTATATTAATTATTGAAAATTGAGTCATATTAATTTACCGGCAAAGAATATTTAATTTCCACAATTTTATGTCCTGTAATGCCACCAGGAGCCACTAAATATTTTTAATTTACATCCACAAATAAACTTAGGATATATATGATTGTGTGTACTAGACTCTGGCTGCTAGTATTTTTTGTGGGCACTTGTCCCAAATGTTTTCTCCGTTCTTCCAGCTGTATCCTAAATTCATATATTAATTATATACCGACTGTCTTAAATTCGTTTTTGTAAAATTAGTACATTATCCACCAGCGCAAACAAGATGTGATTACAATTTATGTCCTTAACTTCTTAAGTATTATTTTTATACAATTTACAAATTGAGAAAATAATTTATTCTTTACAAAATTCATTCGAATAAAACTTCCGCATTTTAAACAAAAGACGTCGTTAGTGTGTATAATGACGGTCATTCAAGCTGAGTAACGGAAGGAAACTTTTCAGATAAGAATGCACAAGTTCGTACTTCACGAGATTTTAAATGACTTGTAAATTGACTTGATTTAAGATGATTAATCAAATATTATTTATATATGTTAAGAGAATTAAGCGCAATTCGTGCAGTGGTTAAAAAATTGTGCGAGGGGAACATGATGCCACTTGAAACCTAACGCCATGGCGTTCGCGGTGAGCATGCTCCGATTTATTACCTTCTCATATTTAACGTATAAGGAAATGCATTAATCATGAAAATTTTCGAACTGGTTTTAAAGGAAACTAACGATTTGATCTAGCTACATACGCGTTGTGTGACGAATACATGCAATATATATGTGTTCCTGTACACGCTAAGAACAAAAATGATTGAGCTAAAATGATGAAACTATATACTGGTATATAGTCCGAAACAAACCACCTATTGGTTTAATTTGGATTAAACAACGGTCGTTTTAACCACGTAACGATTCGGGTATAAATAAATTTACATAAAAAAAAAACGCTCGGGGCATGTTCCGGCATCAATAGAGAGTGGCATTTGGGCGGTAGTTAAGCGAAATGTGTATGTGAACCGACATCTGCAAATGTATACGTGCACATTACAACTCTATGGTATACTGCAGCTTGGATTGATTGCAAAAAATCTTTGTGGAAAAAACATCGCATGGACCGGTTAATTAAAAAGTTACTTATAAATGCTATGTAGGGATGTCTATAAATAATTTTAATTCTATTACTTTAGTATTTGGATGTTTCACATTTTTAAATGTGCAAAATAAAATAATTATTTTAATTATTTTAAAACATAGAACTACTAAAATGCTGGGATGAAAGTTGTATATAAAAATCCGTATTGTAAATAAAATGCTCGACTGTCACTTACAATGTTAATAGCAGTCAGTCTGCGAATAAAACACTTGTAGCAATACTAAAGTTTATTGCGACACCTTTTTTGCAATAAGGTATTTCTGAAATACAAATCTTAACTTAATATTTAATATTGCTAAAAAATTTTCATTCACATTCAACCGTTAATGTCAACTTATGTTGACTATGTGATGTTTTATCCCGTCATATGAAACCAGTGGCATGTAACAAATTTGAATAAAAACTTTACCACACTCGCTAAAACATTATTGTAGTTGCACCATTGGTGGTTTAATGTTTTTAATAAAGTGATATACAAATACACACACAAACATAAGATGAGATTCAGGTTCATTAAAAAACTGATTTTCAACCTAATTTTGAATAGAATAGCAAAATAAAATTAGATATTTTACCCACTCAGTTTGTGTAAATATATTATAAAAATACCGGACCTGAAATTGAACCTTGCGGAACTCCTTGCATTACCAAGAGTGGCAATGAAATTATTTGCGCTTTATTGGCGTTTATCGACGTAACTGCGAAGTAGACTTATTACACTTTTACTAAAACTTATTTCTTGTAGAATTGATGACAACGTTATAATTTACAGCATAAAATGCTTTAATAATACCAATCAAACTAAAATACTTTATAAAATAACTGTGTTTACCTTTTATTAGATGCAGTGTCTCGTTATTATTATCTCGTTATTATTATATTAAGAGACAACCATATTTATTTTTCAGTTTTTTGTGTTCCTCTTCTATGTGTTGTAAAAATGCATCCGCCATGATTGCGTCTTTTTGTTTGTATATGTGCTTATGGAATGTGAAGTAATTTTATTGTTATTTCTTTCAATTATCTGTCATCATTTCTGTCCCAATATCAGCAATCATGATCGAATATTTTTACAACATATAGAAGAGGAACACATCGAAAAACTGAAAAATAAATATGGTATTAAACATTGGAGTAGACATATGGACGATATACTTCTAATAACTGATAAAATCAGTGGAAATCTTATATGATGTTTACAATATAAAAGGGGGTACCCTTAAGAAATAACCCAGTTTTCGACCGTCAAAAAAACCATGATATTTTTTTTTTTACTTCTAATAGTCAGAATACACTGTGTTAGTCCCAAATACGCTAATTGTACAATTTTTCGAGGTTTCTAGACAAAAATTTTTCAAAAAATCACTTTTTTGTACAAAGGGGGTACCCTTAAGAAATAACGCAGTTTTTCACAGTCAAAAAAACAATGATCTTTATTTTTTTCTTACTTCTAATAGCCAGAATACACTGTTTCAGTCCCAGATACGCCAATTGTAAAATTTTTCGCGGTTTCTGGAAACAAAATTTTTGAAAAAATCGCTTTTTGTACAAAGGGGGTGCCCTTAAGAAATAACGCCGCTTTAGACCGTCGGAAAAACAATGATATTTATTTTTTCTTACTTTCAATAGTCAGAATACACTATTTTGGTGCCAGATACGCTAATTGTACAATTTCTCGCGGTTTCTAGATTTTTTTTTCTTTTTTGAAAAAATAACTTTTTTTGTACAAAGGTACCCTTACGATATAACGCAGTTTTCGACCGTCAAAAAAACAATGATATTTATTTTTTTTTCCTACTTCTAATAGTCAGAATACACCATTTTAGTTCCAGATATTTATTATTTATATATATATTTATATATATATTTATTATTTATTATGCAAGTTCTTGCAATTCTGTCGGTCTTAGAGAAAACGTTCATTTCTTTTTCTACGTTACTATCACTTTCCCGACCTCGTTTCTAATGAGACATTCGTCTACTTATTCTTTAAATAAATACAGTACGATTGCTAATTTGCCTACGTTTCGTTTCGTTTACATTTATAGCCGGAGATTACACCCACTTGAACAGTTCGGAGTAGTTCAACTTATGTGACCTTGTAAGATCTTACTTGGTATGTGCACTTTCTGGATGATAATATTATCGTTGAAGCCTTATGTTCTGGACAAGCAACATTGGAAGCACAAAAGCTAAAATCTTATCGGAGATGCTTTACTAGATTATAACCGAAAATGACTTGGATTGGAAAACGTACATCAGTATGTGTACTGGTGGAGCTCAATTAATGTATTGTCGCTATGGCGGATTGCAGACGCTTACTCACAGCTACTATGATATATGAATGGGAATGGACGCACTGTCATCAAAGATCTTAATTGAACTTGAAACTTCAGGAAAAAGCTGCAGTTGTCAATAAAAATCAATAAGAACCCTGAATTGCACTACACCTGGCCTAAAATAAAGTCTTGCTGTCCCTTTTCAAACAACACCCATCAAAGCTCGCTGACTGGTTGGTAAAATACTGAAAAATTCGCATGGATCCAAGATCATTTCTACGTTCAAGCAAACACGAATTCACTTCGCAGGAAGAAGATGGTATAATTAATCTCTTGCGACAACAGCCTGAAACCAAAACTTGCTTCTTCCGATTTAGTGGAGTTTTGCATATCAATCAGAAATTAATATCCAAATTGAAAAGTTGTAAGGACCCGCATCTCATTTACGACAACATATTTACACAAAATCAGATTTTCAGCTGCAGCTGTAATAAGAAGAAATATCGCCCAAAAATTGATCTCGAACGAGATATTAGAGAGACAACGTCAAACCTTATTTCGCGTTTTGAAAAATCCGGGGCTATCAGCATACTCATTTGTCACATTAACTAACCTATCGTTGAAAGTTTTTTCGATTTAATTCATATTTTTTTGTATTTTCCTATTTTAGCGTTATAGTTCCTTTGTTTCAATTTTAATACATGTGAGTTTCTCATCGAGAGGTTTATCTTAAGAATTGTTTTCATTATGTGCCTGACAAAATACTAAACCTGTAACTACGCCGCCGCTGACTAGATTAAATTTCGGATCACCTGTTCTAGAGTCTATTTTATTTAAATTAATTTCGATTTTATTTATTTGTATAAATTCTACTAACCTGCTTCCTTCACATAAAATATAAAACATAATTTCATCTTGATAAGCAGAACTTTCCTATAAATATTTCGAACGAAAAATGGGAGTGTTTTAATCGCGAGCACCTACGTGCTATTATGGTCTCTTATTTATGTGGATTGATGTGCCGTAGGTGCAGTGTAAGATAAGCTACCCTTTCGTGTCCAGAGCAAGCATTTTATATATCACCCTTTCCAATGTTACAAATGTGGCTTATTTTGAGCAAATGATTAAAGAAATAATAATAATTCGATTTTATAAACTACATTTAGTACTATAATAACAATAATAACAGTATACAAATGAACAAATCCGTTTAATTAGACTTTACACGATTGAGTGGCAAAATTTGTGAAAAGGAAATCGTTTTGGCAAGCCTGATAAGTTAGAGACAAGTGTTGTGATAAGAAATGTCTTAAAATAAACTTTACAAATTACATACTTTTTAATAGATGATGTAGACCATTTTGTTATGTTTATAATAGTCACATGGATCGAATAGATCGAATAGGTCTTGCTACATTGTTCAAGTGTATGAACGAGCAAGCTTTACACTTCAATTCCTGAGTAAAACTTATCCATATTCTTGAAGCATAAACACACATAAAATTTAATACAAATGCTTTCACTAAAAAAAACTTTTAATTTGGCAAAATTTCACCACCAGATGTTTTAAGCATTCGTATCACCCCCATAAAGTTGTGATGGCAGCTTATTAATGTTGTTAATGCTTTAACTTATTTTGCAAGTACTATGAGTAAAATTTTACACAATATTGTCGTACCACCAATCCAACATTTTTCTTAAATAAGCAAAATAAATTTCTGTTCGAACGAATTTCAATGAAACATTGATTATACGATATTATACGAAATTATATAATTGTTGCAGTCTTATATTTGTAAACTCAGATTATGAAGTGCAACTTTAATAACTTTCTTATTATCACCTGCGTTTAGGATCAGTAAAACTAAAAAGCGTAACATTAATTGCACTTTAACTGAAATTTCAATCTCAAACTTAATAGTTGAGGGTCTAAACACACAAAATCAAATAGATTGTTTACTTGCCATGTAAATTATTACTCTTATAGAGTTGTTAATTTGTAGTTGAGTGCTCGTTTGTCTGTATACGTATAAAATATTACACACTGAATTCATATACAATTTTTTTAATAAAACACAACTTCAATGTTAATAAATAAAATTGAAAATAGAATTTGTTTTACAACTGAGTCGCAAACGCTTACTTTTATGATATTTCCCTTTTACTAGTACATCATAAACTCGATCTCGATATTATGACATCATCACTAAAATTTAATATTATGAGTTACACATTGTGCGAATATTCGCCAAATTAAATTGGTTTGGAAAAGCAAATGCTTCAAATGCGCTGCTCAACATGTGTATGGCATTGTGTTAACGTCGCAATTTCTTTCGTATGTTACGTTAATATAAAACGTATAATAATATATATCATAATATAAACTAAGTTTTTAATCGATATAATAAAGCGCGTGTAATAACTCACCTGTGAAACAACAATACTAACGGAATTTTTTTTATTACTTCCCTCATGTAAAATTAATTACTTATAAAGCCCACAATTTGCGTTTAATTTCATGATTTAATTAAAAGTGCTCTTAAACTGAACGAGTTTCCGGAAAATTAATTTTGGTTTATTTTTTCCTCTTAATGTTTTACGCGTTAATTTCGCCCGCAATATGTCGTCCGGCGAATTGTATTTCGCAACGTTCTTGGCAGTACGATGGGAGTCTACACTTGACCTGGACTTTTTATACAGCAGTAACAAAAAATATACAAAGCAAATAAAACTAATTTTATTTTTCAAAGTAATTGTCTTGCTTTAATATACATCAATTCCAACGATACGCATGTTTTGCAGGGCTTCCACCACTTCCCCATCGATTTAAGTTTTTTCCAGCATCACTGACACTTAAATGTAGTTGATTGCAATACTCTGCGTTTACAATCTTCGTTCAAGTAAAAAATCAGTGAAAATTGGACTGTGAATATTCACCATTGACTATGATAACGAATATAACAAAAAATTTTAATATAATTATTCAAACTATAATTGTTTTATTTAATTTGGTACTACAGAAAATGTATAATGTATCACATAGTAGCTAAAAGGCAATGGGTTTCAATGGTTCTCAATTTGGTGCGACTTGGACGGTAAGTGAGTTAAACTCTCGAATCTTTTGGTTGATTCTTCGTCGTAGTCATTTTGGGCTTCCCACCTACCGTCGTAAACTTTTTTACCGAGTAAAGACTAAAACTGTTCTATAGGACGTGTCTGTGGAACATTCGTAGGGTTATCCTCTTTAGGTACACATGGGATATTTTGTTACCTTAACGACTCTTGGGTTCTTCTCACATAATGGCACGATGCCAGATCTGGCCAGAACGTCATACTATCATTAACACGATACATTTGCATAAAATTAGAATATATTCGAATGTCTGAATTTACAGATTCGCCCCTAACTCGCAGTCTTGAAAAACCAGCTGCCGAAATGGTTCGCCACATTAGTTCCTTGTCCTTAAATTTTACTTTTTTCTTATACCTTACGTCATTAGAAACGTCCTCAATGTTTTCTGTATAAAAGTCACATGATACCAGAGCACGAGAAATCAAAGGGAACTCCGGGGAAAAGATAGCTGGCGACGGTATTAGTTGATATAAAAGAAAAAGATATAAAGAGTAAAGTACAATAAAAATAATGAAAACAAGGACGCAGAAACATGTCGAAATAGGATGCAGTAAAATGTGGCAACAAAGGAATTAAGTGCGGCAAAATAACAATTACAAATACATTGCAGTGGTCGCATTAATAATTATTTAAATGTATATGACTGTATACGCAAATGAAGAACCACGCAATAATCCTTGTGGTCTGCTTAAGGGGGGATCCTGCTTTAGAAGGCTCAAAAAATATTTTTTTTTATTGCTCAAATCTATGCCTAATATATCTAAGAATATGTATAAAAAGTTATAGCGGCTAATTCGCAATATTTTGAAAGATACAGCACTAAACACAGTGAGGTGTCGAGCAAAAAATATACGAACGCATCAACGCTCGGACAAACGAAACGCGCGTCCCTCCCCACAGTAACATAACACCGAACTAAGTACTGAAAAAAGTTCAATCGGTCGTTCGAAACAATAATATTTTGAGTTCGTAAGAGCTATAGTAGGATTATAACGAGATATTCCGTAAGTAATCGAAAATTAACATTTTTCCTGATCGTAAACTTTAGAGCGGGTTTTCTCGAGTTTTCGTTTTTACGATTTTTCTAAACTGTTGGGCGTGATTGCGAGAAAACTAGACAAGCAATCAAAACGAAACAAAACTTTTGTTGGCCTCAGTAGCATTCTATTCTATTTGAACTAAAAAGATTAATGAAAAAAAAAATCTAAACAACTTTTTTAGCAAGTTGAAATGATTTTCTCTTCCTGCAAAGAGCACATTTATTTTCAAACCTGAGAAAAATCTTGAATTTGAAAATTTTTGGTTTTTTTTTTAGTTCACATAGAAGAAAATATATGAGAATTACCATTTTCTTTGGTTTTTTTTTTGTTTAAGACAAAAATTACGGGCTGCATCTTTCCCACCGATTGTAAATTGCAATTGAAAGGTGTTGCACAAACGTGCATAAAAATCGGTTCCGTTTAAATATTTTTCTCTCGACATATTTTTTTTAATGCTCAAATATGCAATAAAATGCTCTAAAAAGTTCACTAGACTTGCTCATTTTTTTCTGCCCTAAAAAAATTCCCCCAAAAAACGCTATTTTAAGGCCTCCTAAAGCAGGATCCCCCCTTAAGGTGAAGGAACACACGGTGAGACTGAGAGCGAAAGCGAATGTTTGCTACAAACGGCACTCATCTTAACGATTTAGCGAAATCGCCCCAACTATAATAAAATTTCAGTACGACTAATTCTGTAAAGTAATATAGAAATTTTATAATTCATTTAAGAAAAGTACGTGAAGATACAACGAATTTATTAATATTAATTAACAAAACACTGGATAATTAATCGCGCGAAGGATTACATTTTGTCGAGTTTATTTTGAATTGATTAGATTCGCACGGGATATAAAATGTATTTAGATTGTTAATTAGGTTTTCGCTAATGATATTAACATAGGATTATTCAGTTCGTGGAGTTTACTCAACGCCTCGCTAAATTAAACATATCTGGAATTTGGCTTCGTAAACGACTTGCAATTTCCTTCGTATTTACAAAAGGAACACAATTAAGTAAAAATCGTCGCTGTGCTGTTAGTTGTAATCTTAGGAATATCCGAAGCAACTATATAACGTTAAATCGCAACAAAACAATAAGTATCATTGATTTCAATTTGGTGATTTTGTTCCGAATTTCAAATATTTCAATAAGAATTTGAACGTGAACAAGAACGACGGCAAGTTCACACGTGTTCGTGTTCTATTGAACATAAGAGGCAATCAAATTTAAAACACAACAGGCCGCTTTTCAAAATTTCAAAGTCAAACACTGTAGTCGTTAATGGATCCTTTACATCCTTTACAGGATGTAAATAAAATTGTTGAAATATTACATCAAATTAAGGGGGGATCCTGCTTTAGAAGGCTCAAAAAATCGATTTGTTTGCTTGTTATTGCTCAAATCTATGCCTAATATATCTAAGAATATGTATAAAAAGTTATAGCGGCTAATTCGCAATATTTTGAAAGATACAGCACTAAACACAGTGAGGTGTCGGGTAAAAATATATACGAACGCATGAACGCTCGGACAAACGAAACGCGCCCCCCTCCCCGCAGTAACATAACACCGAACTATGTACTGAAAAAAGTTCAATCGGTCGTTCCAAACAATAATATTTTGAATTCGTAAGAGCTATAGTAGGATTATAACGAGATATTCCGTAAATAATAGAAAATTAACATTTTTCCTGATCGTAAACTTTAGAGCGCGTTTTCTCGAGTTTTCGTTTTTACGATTTTTCTAAACTGGTGGGCGTGATTGCGACAAAACTAGACAAGCAATCAAAACGAAACAAAACTTTTGTTGGCTTCAGTAGCATTCTATTCTATTTGAACTAAAAAGATTAATGAAAAAAAAATTCTAAACAACTTTTTTAGCAAGTTGAAATAATTTTCTCTGCCTGCAAAGAGCACATTTATTTTCAAACCTGAGAAAAATCTTGAATTTCAAAATTTTGGCTTTTTTTTGTTCACATAGAAGAAAATATATGAGAATTACCATTTTATTTGTTTTTTTTTGTTTCAGACAAAAATTACGGGCTGCATATTTCCCACCGATTGTAAATTGCAATTGAAAGGTGTTGCACAAATGTGCATAAAAATCGGTTCCGTTTAAATATTTTTCTCTCGACATTTTTTTTTAATGCTCAAATATGCAATAAAATGCTCTAAAAAGTTCACTAGACATGCTCATTTTTTTCTGCCCTAAAAAAATTCCCCAAAAACGCTATTTTAAGGCCTCCTAAAGCAGGATCCCTCCTTAAGTGAGTGATAAAAAGTATAAAAAAACTTTATAAGTTGTACAACATCAATGTTTTATTATGTGTTATTACATTGCATTAAAATTGAAGCAGCGTATCACAACATACATTTTTAAAACCAATCCGCCGCAATATTGATTTTAAGGCGCTATGTGAATACATATCGCCTATACAATTTCCAACGAAATTTGTGCGACAAAAGACCAAATTTCCTATTCTGGAGGAAACGCGCCAAATCGCATTGGACACTAGGAAACGGTAACGTATTCGAGATTTACCTTAGAGGTTTGGATATCGATTCTCTGCACAACAGAAAATATCGTGGATATTTCACGACTTTCTATATTTTGCGTACACGCGACGAATTTGGATGACAAATGATGAGCCGTGCGTGCACGGTAGTTATTAAACGAAAAAGTTGTCAATGTTGCTGATTGAACGAAATCGTGATGGTTTCAAATTAATGCTGACAAGACAAGCGATGTTAGCTTCATCTGTTTCCGGACAAATATGTCCGAGGCAATGTCATATTTAGTCGGAAATTTGTCGTTATTCAAATATACGCTGGGTGTGTGAAGATTTCCGTCACACCTTTGCGTTGTATTATTATTATCATTTTTATTTTAAAAATTAAAATTAAAATCGATCATAAATATTACTATTAATATTTCAATTTTCTTGTTTATTATCTAGAAAACAATTTTAAATGTTTAAGTGGTGGCTGGGATGCGTTATAAAAACGCAGGTAGATAAATTAATTTACTGGGATAGTTTATATTATTATTAAATTGGATTTTTCAGTCTAAAACGTATTTATGGGAATTCTAACCAGTGACCAATTCGTCAGTACATGTCGAAATAATATGTATATTTAATGTAGAAGTAAGGGGGTACTACTACTACTATTTTAACACATGAAATGTAACTTAATGTACCCCTAACGTAATCATCCTCAATGAAAGCACTTATTGGAACTTTCATCCGCGCCTGATCGAATTTTACCACATTTTTATAAAATGCCGTTAAACTCGAATACTTCACATTGAGCCAGAACGAACATCATAGTTGACGTATATAGTCCACTTCTCGTGGGAGCGATATTTTATCAGTGTCAAAATATACTATCAATTTTATCTCACCTGAAGGCAGAATATTTCTAAGTGAATGAACGCCTTTTATGTGAGTTGTGAAGAGATCAAAACGAGCAGAATAAATAATGCCCAAAGATTTTATTGAAAAGTTTCATTAAAGAAATCGAGACGTACAGTATGGTGCACGTTCATCATTTGAGTTCGAGTAAATATTAAACATCTAAATTTTTACAAGCAGGAATATGTTTCCAAATCAAAGGCTACAAACCCTAACGGTGTTTACAATTAATCATTCATTTACAGTACGCAACGTATTTTCAGCGCATGAATAATCAAATATTTACTTAAAACGACGAAATGACAGGTTATTATATGTTCTTACATCATTTAGCAGATAATTTGTTTAGCGTGCTATTTGTACTTCGACAATATTTTATTTGGCATATTTTCCTCTCGCAGTTTTATTATTATTTACACTTACACAATAAAATACTATACTCATACATATTATATAATTCTGGACAAAATTAAGGGACCACTAGTAAAATTCAAAATAAATTTAAAACAAAGTGGCTAAATTTAATGAAACTAATACATATACAAATTTAAGTGTGTTTACTTACAGTATAGTTGATTTAAGAGCGACTAAAATTAACAAAATGTACTTTTATGGACTTGAAGAAAAAAAGGTAAAAATTAAACTAAAATAACAATGGTCTTCTGATGAACTAAAATCCTAATTTATAAAAAAATAACATTTTTAGTAGTGTGTATGTCCTCCTCTTGCAGCAATACACGCTGCCAATCTTCTTGGCATGCTTGAGATTAAGTTTTGTATTTTTTCTTGAGCTATCTGCTCCCATTCTTGAACAAGCATGTTAGAGAGCTCATCAAGTGTTACTGGCGGTCTTAGTGCGTGTTTGATTTTTTTGCCCAATTGATCCCAGAGATGCTCAATAGGATTGAGATCAGGGCTTTTGGCAGGCCACTCCAAACATTGGATATTTGCTTCTCTAAACACGGCTGTGACAATGTTAGCTGTATGAGGTTTGGGATTGTCCTGCATAAAAATGAATCCATTGGCAAAATTTTCGGCAAATGGTTGAACATGGGGTACAATTATCTCGTCTCTATATCTTATTGCTGTTAGCGACCTATTTCGTACCAAAACCAATTCTGTACGACCATTAAACTGTATGTCACCCCAAACCATTACAGAACCCCCACCAAATTTCTCAACTTCTCTAATGGTACATGGTGCAAATCGCTCACCTGGTCTTCGCATGACAAGAACACGGCGGTCATTCTTGTTTAGCAGAAATCTGGACTCGTCTGAAACAAAACGGACTTCCACTGCTCCTCGTCCCAACCTTGGTGATTTCGGCAAAAGTTTAAGCGATTTCTTTTGTGCGTAGCTGTGAGAATTGGACCGGTAGCTGGTTTTCTAGCAGACATATTAACTTCTTTTAGCCGTTTTCTTACTGTTTTGGTAGAAATTTTTGTTCTAGGCCCCAATCGGAGATCATTTTTTAATTCACGAGATGTTACAAAACGCTTCCTTAAACTCTGAAGTTCAATAAAGCGATTCTCTCTGCGGGTTGTTTTTCTTTTAGCACCTTATCCGGATCTTCTTTTGAAACTACCAGTGTTTCTGAACCGTGCTGCGGCCCTCTGCACCACAGATTTGTTGGGATTTAGAATTTCAGCAACTTCTCTTTGTGAATATCCTTCACGCAGAAGAATAATAATTTGGGATACTTCTTCTGGTCTACAATGGCGCCTAGGCATATTTAATTCACGTAATGCAAACAAATTCACCAATTCTCGCAAGAAAAAGCAAGGTTTATTAATTAAATGACTTAAAAACAATTTTCAACAATTTAGCCTTTTGTTGACTTTTCGTGCCCTAGCAAAGAATTCTTGCTATTGTTAATTGTTGCATGGCACACTATTTGAATTTTGTTTAAGAAACGTCAATTTATGACATGCAAAAAGTACATTAAAAATAACTTGTAAATTGGAAGAGTTATTTCAAGTTTATTTTGCGGTCCCATAATTTTGTCCAGAAGTGTATGTACTCCATAAAAAATTATATGAAACAAATCAAATCATTTAAATAGTGGTTGTTTAACTTGAGGATGATCAACGATTTTTCTTTGAAACATTAAATCTCTCGCTCTACCGCCCAAAGCTAGAGATATGAAACTTTAAACTTAAGATTTATATATGGCAAGGAGGAAAGCGCCCTATTTTGAAATATACTGAGGTATAGGTTCATTGTTAGAATTTATTAAAATATCTTTGTTTCTTTGTATGAAGCAGACAAGTGGAATTTAAAATTGTACTTCTACGTTTGTGTTTTTAATAGGTTCGTTAAAGTTAAAGTCAAGGTGGGGTTTTTTTACATTTCTAAATATTTATAATTTTTTCATCTAATAAACTTTTATTTGAAAAGTGAAAATGTTGGGTTATACTACTACAAACTACAAAAAAAAACAATGATAATAATAATTTTAAATCTAATTTCTTTGCAATTGTATTGTTTTGTATTGATTAATATGTTGCTAAATATCATAGGTATTGGTCGGTAGGGTATTATTTTGCCGTACATTGTTGTATAATTTATCACCTTTATAATTATCAATATTAACGTATAACGCATGAAGTGATAAATTTAGTCCAGTTGATCATTTCAATTAATTTGTCACATTTCAAAATGCAATATATGGATGAATTTATTAGGAGAAATGTATGTGAAATATAATAAATATAATTACATACTTTTACATAGGCTTCAAATTACAAAAATACGAAACTAGTACAAACCAAATGCTGTTGGGATCTATACTACATATATTTTCTTGATTTCAATTAATGAAGTTGCAAATACACTAAAGGCATAACTGACCATCCTGTCGTTTAAAAACAACGATAGAAAATTTAAACGTCAAAATTGTTGTAACGAAGAACGTTGTTACTTTATTACTTTGAAAATATTTAAAAATAACTCAATAAATGATAAGTTTAATAAGTTATTGTACTGTAGGCGGACATTTTCTGGTCGAACAATTTCAAGTCTGACAAATTATATACCTTAACTACTGCACCTAAGTCTTGCAGCCATTCTCCCCCTTCACAAATTTGAGGTACTTTGTCAGATTATACCGCGACAAATATTTTGCTATGGCCATTTGCAATATTTTTTACATAATGTCAGCAATCTAAAAAGCTTGGAAACTGCTTTATAGGTCAATATATCGTGTATGGTATAAAATCATAATTCAGTATACGTTTTATGTATGTGTAATAAACTTTTACTAGCGTAACATTTTCCTGCAACAATGGATTTTGTGGCACCGGCAGGGTATATTTCACTGTGGTGCTCTGTACTGAGGTGTATCTAAATAAATTCATTTGTAGATTCACCGAAAATTGTAATATGAGCAACTACTTTTTTCAAACTAAATAAATTCTACCAATCGATAAACGTCAAAAATTCACATCTAACGCCGACGAACGCTTTACAGATTGTTAGAAATTTAATCGAAGTTAGTGAATTCCACGGGTTAAATTATCTAATTCAGCAATTCATGTCCTCGTTTATCGCTTCAGCGGTATTATTTATCTTTCATGTTGCGCCATTAACTGCACAAAATGCTCGACGTGAAATATTTTTATTTTCATCGAGATATACGGAAAAGCACCCATTATTTTAAAAACATATTTTTCGCAAACACACGACTGCCCATTCGTGATTTATTAACTGTTACTACGTATGATGTTTTATTTTACTATACTGAAATATTCCCGCAGAATATTATTAATATTATTTGTGATTAAATATATTAAATTGAAACGTACGGAAAAAAATTGACACTGAAAAAGTGTTTTACGTGCACAATGATGCATAAAAAATGTCATCAATGGCGTCTAATGCGATTTTCCAATCTCGAACCTAAAACACGCAAACTCTCTGCAAAAAGATATTGGCCCTTGTCCTAACTTCCCTCGTATTTGAATAGCGCACTCAGAAAACTGATACAAACTTTATTGATTCCTTCAGAAGACAAAAAGTTTTCGGCTTCAATATGATGCACGTCAGAGCATTACAGGGAATAGGAGGCTCGTATTCCAATGCAAAACGTTCCGGGAAAACTAAATTTCGATGCGAGGAAATGCAACGAAAGAAAAAGGTATAAAATGAGATTTCATGCATACATATTTATAAGGATATACATACGCGGTACGTCACTAACAGATACATATTTCTATTTTACAAAAAGTTTTAAATTAGTATCGTGTCCAGTGCTCGAACTGCTAAAAACATATTTTCTTTGAAATTGATTTCCTATAACGTTCCCCTCCATATTTCTATCAACAGGAGTATTGCATTGCTTGAAAAACAATTAACTGTCCTATGATTATTTGTCATTAGTTCAATTCAAATATACAGGAAAGTTATTATGGGTACATTCAAACAGATACTAAACGTATCTACCTTCATACCGTAAAGTGGTACCCCCAAAATGACGACAATTGCAAGTTTTTCTTACGCAGGTCTTATAAATGCTTTTCAAGTTGTTATTATGTTCTCATTGTTTAATCGCCCTTAATTGTTTTTTAACATAAACTTATGGGACTAGTGCAATATACTCAGTGACATATAAACTGCACCACCTAGAAGGGGTTGGAATTTTTGGACCAAATTTGCCAGGAATAGTGGACTAGTCCAGGGAAATAGTTGATTAAAATTTGAAACCCAATCATCAAGTAGTCATGGGTTTTTTGACGTTTGTGTCATTTTTTAGAGGTGGTGATAGACAAGAAATTATCGAGTCATTTTTTGAATTTGTTCCACTTTTCGGATCCCGTTCTTTAGTTTAAAGTGTTTCAAGTGTTTAATGATGCCTAGAGGAAGGAGACCTCAAGTTTACCAGCAGTTGAGTGACTTTGACCGAGGGCGGATTGTTGGTTTACGAGAAGCAGGTTTTTCGTTTAGAGAAATCGGCAACCGTTTGGGACGGCACCACTCAACAATAATGCGTGTTTATCAAGCGTGGTCTGAACATGGGGTTGAACGTCGGAGAAGAGGCACTGGGGCTCAAAGACGAACCAATGAACGTCAAGATCGCCGCTTAAGACTAATGGCCTTGAGAGGCCGATTCTCTACAACGAGATCAATAGCTGATCAATGGTTAGGGGAACAATGTCGTCCGATAGGCTTGCGAACAGTTTATCGTCGAATAAGATCCTTTGGCTTGCTGTCTTACCGTCCACATCTTGTGCTAGCCCTCACTGCTCAACATCGCCAGGAACGTTTGGCCTGGTGCACGGAAAGGCTTCAATGGAACTTGGAGTGGCATCGAGTTGTCTTTAGTGACGAATCGCGATTTTGTTTAGGAATGCATGATGGTCGGATGACTGTTAGACGAAGACGTGGAGAAAGGCGCAATCCTGATTTTTCGATTACAAGACATGTTCACCGAACTGTGGGGTTGATGGTGTGGGGTGCTATTGCTTACGGCAGTAGGTCACCCTTGCTCTTCATTCGGGGCAGTATGACCGCCCGACGCTACATTGACGAAGTAGTAGAACCACATGTTCTTCCATATCTTCGAGGGCTGGAATAGCCCAGCAAGATAATGCACGACCTCACGTAACAAGGGTTTCTCTTGACTTCTTTGAAGAGGCCAATGTTAATCTTTTGCCTTGGCCGTCAAGATCTCCCGATTTGTCGCCCATTGAGCACGTGTGGGACATGATGGGTAGAAGATTGATGAATCTACCGAACCCACCGTTGACAATAGAAGCTCTACGGCATGAAGTATAGGCTGCTTGGGATGCCATACCCCAAGAAGACATTGATCACCTGCTGGAATCAATGTCCAGGCGGGTCAATGAGTGTATCAGAAATAGGGGCGGACCAACACATTATTAAAGAAAAATCAAAAAGATGAAGTATTTTCTTTATCAAATTTTAATCAATTGTTACCTTAGATTAGTCCAATGTTTCTGCCAAATTTGGTCCAAAAATTCCCACCCCTATTAGGTGGTACAGTTTATATGTCACTGAGTATATATTTATGTGTGCTAGTTTTCCCCCATAGAGGACCTCAGACATTTGCTTTGTATCGCCTGCAATGGATTCAAGTAGCCATTGTCGCCTTCGATAAAACAGGCGACGTGTTTTATCTTGTCGGTATCATTGGTGTTTGCTAACGCAATTTAGGTATAATTGGATCAGTCCGTATTGCATAATTTCATACATCAATCCCTCCACCCACACCATATATAATATACCACACATAGCAAGCTCACGAAAAGAAGAAGTAATTCAATTCAAATTAAAAAAATATTTAAATTTGTATAATAACAGTATAACCTCACAAGTGTAATTTTTGCAATTGTATCTTATAGCTCATTATTTACAGTTAATATAATTTAGTTTTATTATTTATATTATAAATCATTTTATTACCAACCGAACATACTGAATTGCAGTATCGTATATTATTGTCACCGATAAAACATTGCATGTTTGCATAACGGGCAGAAAATATGTATCCACCAATATCATTTAAAATTTAAATAATTTTCACCCCTTCCATACTAGCATATTATATAGTAAATAGCATTCTTACGTCGTTGTAGATGTGTAGTTCTTTGTTGTCTGAACTATTGTAGCATGTACACGGAAATGCATATTATGTTCACATTTCGAGTGCACGTATGCTTTACGACATTTGTACTCGTGTGGTCGTTGAAAATCAATATCGGCCACAATAATCGAGTTACCGAGTACTCGTAACAAAGGGAAACGTCAAAACTGACGGTAACATTGTACCACGCGAAGTAATTACTTTGAGGTTATTATAAATTCACTATAAAATAGTTTCCCTTTCAGATAACAACGAGGTCAAAAACAAAGTAACCTGAAACTTACTTTAATCAAACCAGATAAATGAAAACATTAAATGTTCATATGACACTTTACCATTAGCCAATTTACACATGAGTCCTTTACATGTCATTTTCGTATAGTATAATTCGTATAATTGTCGTTGACGTAGAATACGTAGCACAAATTCAAGTGAACCCCTATACTACCTACTTCACGAAAGAATGATGTACGATTTTCAGAGAGATCATTTGTAATAGATAAGAAAATCTCTACACAAGAAACCATCAACCCCTTAGACAACGTCTGGATGTATGATTTAAACAATCGATCACTGTTCCCACGTTCGTCATTTGATTTTCCACCACAATTTTTCATCACAGCAAACACTTACTCCGTCTTTTGTAAGTATCTCCATTTGAACACTCAAGCAAAAATGAAATTGCAATTTTTGCATTATTTTTAAACACGGCTATGCAATCAATTTTACTTGCATAGCGTTGGCATTTATTATCACTTTCATGTCATGCGACAATTATTGAAATTAAAACAAGCCTTTTTTGTTTACTTTATCGCCATTTTTAAAACTTTATGAGCTTCATCAGGATATACTTGACAGGTGCGGGACGATAATGCAACCGTGTGAGATAACTCACCGTTATAAAAACATATCGTCCAGATCAGCTGTAAACCAGTACAAAATCAATAATTTGCCAATATTTGCTAGGACGTTTATCAATTTCTTATTCTTTATCTATTTATTATTATTAGTATCAAATGCGTTGGAGAAGAAAACGAATTACGTAGGACGTACGTATATCGATCCAATTTCAAACTTTTGTTTAGATTTGAACAAACGTGACCATATCAATAATTTTTCACTTTCGTGTATACTCTGTCAACGTATTCGGCCATTATTACTATTATTATCAGCAATGGAAAGGGACCAGATTTAGTAACGAGGACCCAATTACTGGTTTCGCAGTGCACCAGTACTGAAATGCGGCATTCTTCTGTAATCCATCAAAAATATATTTAATAATAAATATAATTTGTTCACTGGCCCTTCGCCAACAGCTAATAATGTAGCTAGTTTTTTTTTATATTTAAGAGGATTTTCCGCTGCTGCATTTGTAGCCGGTATTTTATACTTAATTCCATTAGATAATAAAAATGAAATATTACTCGTAGTTTCGAAAACGCGGAGCTTAATAAATCCAATACATATGCAAATGGGCGCCTTAATATTTCAATGGTCGATTAATATTATTTGTGATAAATGCTTCAATCCATTATGAATGTGGACACAAAGTGTTTTTATTAAATAATCAATACCATGCTCATTTTCGAAATTACCAATGAATAATTTCTGCCAATTTTGATGGTACAACGATCCCATAACCAAATGAAATAATTCTACTAAATTGTAATTTTTTGCAGTTCAAGTCGGCAATTTCCGTTTAATGAATTTCCTCTTTAATGAATTTTAAAATGTTGCTTGCTTTCGAATCTTTTAAGGTTTCTTTCACCACTGTCCACTGTTATTTGTTAAATTACCATTAGTATCAACAACATTTGTACATTAATTGAAAATTTTGTTGATACCAATTTATTAACCAATTAACAGTGGTTGGTAATTATCTTCTATACGACTTCTGATTCTATCACAAGTTTGTTGAAGAAAACTCTATCGGATGCATTTTCAAAATCTCTATAAATTGTTCATTGTTCGTTCAACTGCACATAGACTAGACGTAATGGTAATGTGAGAAAGGTACAATTTCATTCAAAATGCTTCTTTGGATGCATGCTCAAGCTAGATGAGTTATATTGTTGGTATTACTGAACAATTCCAGTGTATTTAAAAAAAATTGTACAGGTGGCAAATTACTTGATTAAAAAGAAGAATGTTGATTAAGTGTAATATTTACAAAATGGATTAGTTGTTTAAATTACAGAGGAAATCTATTTGAATATAGCGTGGGAATCAACATTTACTATTATAATTCAAAATCAACGGTAGCAAAGACGATTGCAAGCAAACCAATGTGAAACTAATTACACCCGCGTTACCTAGCTTGCACCGAACTGCGGTCTAATCTATTACGTGCATTCGCTGTTGCAGAGCAAACATGGGCTCTTTATACTCAATTACATTAAATAAATATTAACGAACAAGACGACGTTAGTTACCATTGACTTATGTAATATTCAATTACACGTAACAACTATATTTAAGGCTGTTGCATCGAATTAATTTATTGTCATTTTCCTGCATTGCCATCTTTATGGATATTTTTTCCAACTTATTTTCATAACGTCAACGTAATTGCAGTTGCATAAAGTTCTTCGTTTCGTAACTAACGATAAAAAGTGACTAGTGTGATATTCATGTCAACGACTTTATATTTTGTTACTCAACTCAACTTTTTGACATGTTGTTTCAGTTGCAAGGAAAATGCGAAATCTTTGTTATTTATGTCTTATATCTGAATTGGTAATATCTTTTATATAATGCTAGTTTCTGACACACGGCGAGTTGTTTATATCGGATGGCGCCTCGACAAACAATATTCCCGTCTCGTGTTTAAAGCCAGCTCATTTTTCAATTAGTTTTATAAATAGCTATAATACTACTCAAGTATACAATCGCAAAAAAGCAATCGAACTACAAAACATAAGCCATTGGTAGTAAAACAATTTGTATATCAACTAAAATTTGCCAATTTATTGAATTATTGTATTGTTGGTAACACAAATAAACCTTCAATGATCCTGCATGGAATTGGCATGTGCCAAGTTCGCTAATTAAATTACTACTATATATAAATTGTTGTAATAATATTTGTGCTCATTATGTACGGTATACATTTTCATTTACCTTTTGAACAGTAGGGCCAACATAAAGTCTGCATGTATTATGGTCAACTAATTTAACGATTTCTGAATACCAAATTAAAAAGTATTACTATTAACAATTGTTTTCTGTCTATTATTATTATTATTACTATTATTATTATTAAATTTCTATTGGATATGAATAGTTCGTTGTCCTGTTTGAATGCCAGACGCAAGGACTACTATTCGACAAAATTTACATCTTTTATTCCAGCATCACAACTAAGATGATAAAAGGACTTCAAAAACGCGTTGCTTTTCGCATCTCTCGCAGCTTTAGAATTTAACACGTCAGACCAATCAAGCCACAAATACAATGTGTGTAAACCTAGACTTCAAATGTGGATAAACATGGTCCCAGAAACTAAATAAACAATCATTTCATTAATTAACTATTAATTACTTAGTATTCGGAAATGTCTTCGTGCTGCTTCACTCGACAAGATAATGTCGTTGTAAATTTTATGCAAATCGCTCCTAAACTGGGAACTGAACAATAAAATGCTGTCGAAAATTATATTAAATACGACTCGAGGGCGAACGTTTGATAAGAGCTACAATCAGTGTGTTCGTTAAATCAACAGACATTCATACATAAATTTTTATACCGACCATTACACGAATCGTTATTATTTTAGCACCATTATTTATGACTAAATTTTATGACAGACTTAAAACGCGCTCACCCCTCGCTTTACTATCACGTTCTTGTCGTAAAATTAAAAAGTTTTTGATTTGTCTTAAATTGAAGTAATAAAAGCCAACAGCAAAAGGTAACACAGTATAACATATAATATACACTTGGACAGTTTCACATTTTTTAACATTAGTCGGCTGTTACACAGCTATTTTATTTTTTCAGTTCAGACATATAACGGGTGTTTTTTTAAATTTGGCGTCGAAGTTGGCCATGAATGTTTAACGGTGAACGAACCACAATTATGTACATACACTCAAACGTCACTTAAGTAACAAGTTTTGACAATTGAAAGTGAGGTTAGACCGGTTAGACATAAGATGTCAAATTAATAATGTTGGTTCGTTCACAGTTAAACATTCACGGCCAGCTTTGACGCCAAATTTTAAACAACACCCGTTAGTTGGGATTATTTTCTTCATTGACATATTTTAATCGATTTGATTTCTTAGGCATGATTACCCCTGTAATGGTTTTACACAAATTAATTATATTTTTTAAAGGTGGGTGTTGTTTGGGCAATAAATGTGTAGGAACAAGTTTTCCGTAGAACCGCACAATTTCGAAGTTTTTATAAAAAATCCTTTATTGGCATAACCCAATTACATACATACTTTCTATTTCAATCCTTGTGTTTCCATCCTAGCTCTCTCCTACCGTTTCTTCTACTGGCTCTTCATCCCCCCTTTTCCTCTCATCCTTTGTGTCCTCTCCTGGCAGCATCTCCCTCACCCTCCTGATGTCCTCCTTCAATTCCTTCAGCTTCGCCAAGAATCTCACCCCCTCTCCGTTCTAGCATATACTTCTTCTCCAATCTCCTACTTTCCTCATCGGCTCATCCTCCGTCTTCATTTCTTTACAACCTCTCATCCAGTGCTGTAATTTATCTTCGCTTTCCCCACAGGATTCGCATTTCCTATACTCCTGGCTCTTCCAGTCCTTGTCTTTTCCTGCCATGCCCCATGCTTCGACGCCCAACCTTTCGCTCTTGCCAGTCTCTTGCCTTGCCATATACTCTGGAGTGTATTCTCTAATGCAAGCGTTTTATTTGTCTTTGTTGTGCTCCTTATAATTGTTTCCAATCAGAGGCTCCTCTGCCCCGCCCGCCTTCTTGCAAATATGTACACCATGTGTCCCTCGTTACTATTGTTGTCCATCATTATGTAACATAGGTACATGCACTTTTTCATATGTTCCATTTTCTTCTCTTCTTCTTCTCCATGTCATCTGTATGTCTCTCTTTCTCCCACTTCCTTTCGCAAAACTCATTATCATTATTTTTCTAGTATTTAATGCAAACACCCTTCTATCCATAACCTCTTCGTCATTTCCTTCAATCTCTTCTCCCAATTGCAACCCTCCATTTTGACCCTCCCTCAATATCTCTTCTAACTCTACTATGTATATATTAAATATCTGCGGACACCCTTGTCTTATCCCTTTCCAGGTCCTCAATTTTTCCGAGCTGTCCTTTCCCACCGTCATCCTGCATCATCTTTTTTCGTAAATTTCCTCCACCCTTCTCATAATCCCCTTTAATATACCTACCCTCCATCGTTTTTAGTAGAATTTATAATACCAAATCGATTAGCCGCACTAGGCCACATAATAATAACTATTTGTTTAAGGAAGACAAAATGGGAGCTTTTATGCCGATGTCCCCTCGTGCAAGCTGTCGATTCAAAGGCAATTTGCGTCGATGGTAACTACGTAACTACTGGCACTCTTTGTTACTGCGTAACGAGTTTGCGACAAATAACCCGACAATATCGAATTACGAAATATTGGAAAAAGCCTCCTACGAAAATATATGCCCAGGCAGTCATTACTACTAAATATGCAAGATTATCTATCCGACGACAGCATGCACGTAATAAATAAATCGTTTTGTTTTTGACTGTTAAAAAAAATAAATTCGTTTCCATTTGATAACAGTTACTTAAAAAATATGTATGTTTCTTTATCAGGCAATGTTTCCAAGTTAACGAAATATTAAATTCCCCAGACTATTATTATTCTCATAATTACGAAATACTCCTATATAAAAAATAATAAAAAAAATTAATTAGGGAACATGAACAACGACAGATATTCATTGTTTAAATTTTTTTGAATCCCAAATGGACCGATACGATTTTCCACCATGCAATACTTTAGAGTTTATTTAATTTCTTTATGATGTGGATAACAATTTTCAAAGATATATTTACGTGGTTTCATACATCAAATTTGTTATAAGAATATTTTTTTTTATTTTAATGTAATTGTTTTTAAAATTATGAAAAACGTAATTACGCGTTTATTACCTTCATATGCTAGTTCTTCATTTGCTTCACATTTATGTATATGTACATTTATTACCATTTATTGTGTGTTATGATATGACACCGATATGAAAACATAGAATTGTCATAATAAACGAAGCACAATTATATTAAATGGTAACATTAAACTGAACATTTCATCGGATTGTAGTAAGTTTTCAATCTCTGCTCAATTCCATTGTAACAAGTTATCCAGGAGGATTGAAAGTTTTATCTTTGTTTCAGTTCGACCGCAAGCGATCTCATTTCCAGACGAGGAGTTTTCTCTCGGCGATACTATGGATCAGTGGAACAGGTAATATATATACATATAGCACATACGGCAAACTTAAGTTGTGGCCACATAAGTCACATTAATAATTACCGTGCAACTACGGTCTTAAATATGAATTTTGCGATGTTATAAAATGACAATTCAGTTCATACGCTGAGTGTCGTAAACAGAAACCGTTTCACAATTTTAATAAAAGACGAAACGTAGCTAAAATATATGTGATACTGGTGTTACATTGAAGCGCTTCAGACTTAAATTACAAAGTTGACATCCGTCAAATAAAACTTGAACGAATGATTTGCTACATTGAATTGCGCTAAGAACATCGATCGATGTTGTGATCAGTCGCTGTAAGTAAGTAATTTCGTCAATCCGGTATCTTAGAGAGATGTTCGGTTTAGACTTCCACAAATGTACCCACAAATTATGCCGCTGTTGCTACAAATTATATGTTAATATAATAATAATTATATCTTCCATAAGTACTAGACATTCTAGGGGTGGTATTTTGGAAAATATACTGGTAACCAAAATTAATATGAATTTATATGGTGTGTTTGTGTTTTTGAATTTGTTGGATACTTGTAAGGGATTTTAAGATTCATCTGTAAAGTTTGTATATTCCCTAAATAAACTCTTTAATTTTCTGGTTTGTTATTTTATGCTCATTTAACAATTGTATTAATATGAGCGTATAAAATCAATAATTTTATTTCACAATTTAGGACTTTTACATTCCTTCGAAGAACAACCGCCTATTAAAAGCTCAAGAATCGCTCCGTAAAAACTTTATAGAACATGGTGCATTTGCAAGTTCAGAAACTTTACTGTTTATCCATCCATCTAGTCGTCCGTGATATATGCATACACAACTGAAGTGAATACCCCTTTATTACTACAGACGCAAGTTAACTGCGCTTGTAAATTACTGCAACGTTAATATGCATTCACCTAGCGACTAATAACAAAATTTAATTATTTCTCGGTTCAATTAATTTGAATTTTTTTTTAAATATTCCTTCAAATTTTCGACATGAAATGGCGTCAAAATTGAAAAAAATCGCTTCTGACTATTTTCAAATTACAGCAACATTAGGCAATATATCAACCGGAAGTGATTAAAGATCCTTAAATTTTAAACAACTTCTGCTTGAAAAGTTCTTTCGCAAAATCTACCACTTAGTGGAAAATCGATGTTGAAATAGCAGTAAAAAAATCTTTGTAGTTCTAGCAAAGTACGATAAATATTCCCGATGATGCAGGGGCGAGCTCAGTTACAGTTTCCGTAGCTGTCAAATATTACCAACCTATATCGATGCATTCACGAAATGTTTGCGATTTCCCCTGTCGTCGTGATCGCGTCAATCTGTGGGGAATTTGTCTCAGTATAAGAAAGTTGCGGACTATTGCAGATTTATATATTAATATAATATTTTTTTATTAATTTCAATTCGACAAAGTCAGTACCAAATTCATTGTTTTATGAATTATTTTTGTCATTAAAAATATTTAAAATATTAATTTTGTTATCATGTTAAAAAATTAACACGAAAAGTTGTAAAAACAATTCGGGCATTTAATGTAAACTGTAAACAATCGTTGAGAAGGATTTGAAGCAGGACGATGAAGAGGATGGGAGGACGGGGAGGAGAAAAATAAGCTTAAAAGAGTAAGCAGCAAGAATAAGTTTAAGTGTCTGCGTAAAAAATGTGAACATCGATGGTTTTACCAACTTTTGTGGTACAGCTCATATCATCTTAATGCTGGTAGATCGCGAGAGCTAACGTGTATATCCTGTGTATAACCTGCAGCAGTATATGGTGTAAAAAAAGCAACGAAAAGTACTGTGGCACTTTGCAGCTAATAATTGAACTACTAAGCAGGTGGATTTGTACTTAATTGCAAGTGGTGCAAGTGCTAAAACAAAATATTTCAATAACTTAGTATATGTTGAAATCACCCAGCAAAGAAGATTGTACAGCTAGTTAAAATTTAAAAAATCGAGTTAGTAAAACTAGGATGATGCCAAAAAGTCGGTACGACTCTGCCGTTGATCACATTTTTAGTTAGTAACCATAACCATAACACAAAGGCAACAACGGTTCCGAGTTTAATTTAAATCACTGGTCAATGTAAACAAACGTATTTTAGTTGACAAAGCAAAGATGAAGTGATTACAATAACGAATTATCTTAAATTATCATCCACGAACTTCGTGAATCGATTGAAATTAAACAAACTAAAAGGAAACTGGAGTTTATTTGACGTTACAACAAAAACTGTGATTAAAACAGATCTAGATATAAATACTACTCCAATTTAACCTAAATGTAAAACAAAAAAAATCTCATGCAGACATATCGACAAATAGTATGGTGCGCAATGAACGTATCAGAGGGAGAAGATGGACGTGATAAATGTTCTCATCTCAAACTAAAACAAGTCCAGGGTTTATCTTGTCTCTTCTGTTATTGACAGACAAATCGACGCGTTGAGTTTACTCAGAAACGTATATAGGTGAATAGTGGTAGTATTTTTTATGAAGATTACTTACTTATTCTTTTGGTTATTATTTATGTTATGGTAAATGCAAGATTTATCTGGTCACTGATTCTAATCTCTATAACATTGAATCATCGGATATGATTACCTCTACAGTAGACTCATATTGCAATAATTAGTTACACTTGGACTTTATTGGAATAAACAAATCGTTAGGAACGAAACTCTAATAACTTTATCGGTATAATAACATTTCTACCTTACGTTCGTAATGTCACTCGCAAATAACTCGGATTTCTTAGAAACAAAGTTACCAATTGTGTCACAAGTTTGTGACAGCGGTTTCCCTAATTTCAATCTCGCGTCACATTCGAACGGAACTGTCGGTGGCAGTGGCATTACTTGAAATCGACACTTGCCCAAAGACAAGTTTCAGTTAGAATTCAATATTGATGCAGACACGGACGACTCATTAAGAGATTGTACATTAAATTAATGTTAATTTAATTACGTTTGTAGCCAAACAAACCTACTGATCAAATTAATATAGCGGGTGCCGGAATATTGAACCTGTTTAAGAACATCTATCAACCTATTTCATAATCAATTAAATATATGAAAACTACTCGACAAAGATTAAATTTAAAATGGACATATACCAAGGATATAATTTTCAAAAGAATAATTCAGTCAAGAATAAATATAAGAATTTTATGGACTTAATGTATGAAAAGTAATGTTGCTCTGAAACAAGATGTAACTGTTGTTGCATAATATAATACATTTTATTTGTAAATGATGACGTTATTTATTGGCTGAGAACAGACCACTTATACAGGGTGAATCATAAATGGTGGATAATATTTACATCACGCGATTTTGCATCAAAAACTAAGCCAAAAAAATAGTTTTTGAAGAATTCTTGATTAAAATTTTATAAACTAAGCAATACTGTGGTGAGTCGTACTATTTTCATCAATGAAAAATATTTGTAAGTTTGTCAAGTGTTGAATTTCCACCAGACGCAACGCGATTATTGAGGAGATTATTTTCTGGTTTTGGATCCCACTCCAAATCATCCCCATTTTCGGAATTAAATTCCAACTTATCTTCACTTCCTAATGGAATATTTGCTAATTCTAACAGCTCGTCGTCATTCAGTGGTCCTTTTATCCTGAAATCTTGCCACCTATGTAATACGCCCACAAAAATGTAAATGACGCAATCAATTGACAATCAAATACCGTATAAATATATAAAACAAGATCTGCTTACTTGTACATGAGCTGAAGCCGATTTTATTTTCAGATAACAACTAGTGGCAATAAGTAAAAATAAATGATGTATACAGCGACATTCACAAGACGTGTTCACTCTGAATCAACCTATGCAATTAAAATAAATGATTTTCGAGTTGTTTCCTGTAAGGTTGAATTAAACACAGACTGTTTGAGAGTCTAATTAACGTTTACGCTCATACCGATTTTCAGCCTTTCTTTTTAAATAGATCATTGCTTTATATCGTGTTATAACCACAACTTCGACGCCGATATCTAACCTTAACAATTGATATAGGTAGGGTAACAAACACATTTGAAGTAAATAAAAGTTTAAGTTTATGAAAGAAATTGTTTTAAAGAAATCTTGAATGAATTCGACATGCAAATGCATTCAATTTATCAACTTGAATCGGTATTTGTCCGCCTAGTTTATAGATGTTCAAGTAATCTATTGTTCCCTTGCCGACATTTCGCAACTAATTTAACACTCCCCACAAATAATGCGTAACTTACTGAAGAATCTAAACAGTAAGTCTTGCTTACGAAACTAAAGATAATTTGCGAGAAACTTTACATGAAGACGATTGTAGTAGTTTATGTGACCTATGCTGAACGTTAACTATTTTCTACAGGGGTATAATGTATTTATTTTCGATAAATGTCGTGATATAAAATTTGAACAGATTACATTAAATCATATATCGAACTCAAATTACAGTTTATATGAAATGCGCACTTAAAGTTCATTAGTATTAATTATTCAGAGGTAATAATAATTTGTATGTTCTTGGCAAATATACGAAACACTTAAAATAATGTTATTTTCTACAAAAATTCCAATCAAGCTTTTTGAATATTTTCTTCAATTTTTTTGCAAAACAATACAACACAAACCAAACCACGTGTACACGAAGCTCAGGAGGCTATACTATATTTTATGCACCGAAATAGTCCTCTTGCATAAAATATCGCGTAATACTTGAATAAATTTAATCAATTGGATGAATTTCTAAAACGCAGATCTGAAACGACTGCTCAGTTCGGCATCTTGAATGTAATTACAGTGTTCGCGTTCGCGTGACTTATTTAAAACTAAATGTTTTATCATTGTATCTGCCTAATTAATCAAAAATTATATTTTCGTGCTACTGAGTGAGCAACACTCCTTAACTTATACACCTACATAACCTATGATACTTTACAAAAAAAACTGTGATAAATATCTTAGAATTCATATGGCAGCTTTTAATTAACAACAAATAAGGTACATTGATAAAAATTTAACTGCAAGAAAAATCTAACTTCTAATGCATAACGGCTTGAACCGCCTTCTTCTTAAAACTATTTTCTAATTTTAAAATGTAAAGAGTCGCTTTTCGACTCCGAAACGTCGAACTTTTCGTAACTAGATACAAAAAAAATGAAAGTTAAAAAGTTCGTTTCAGCATGATTTACGAAAAAACTAGACCACTTCAACGTAGAGGCAAATCATATTTTGATTTGCAAGTAATAGCTTACGGTAGCGTATTTTGTGCGGGATTTTCGATATTACATCGTATATAACTTGCATCAGACATATTAAACTCAACAGACTTCTCCATAAACGAAATTTCAACCTGTCACGCGAAATAAGCGAGCCCACGTGATTTCCAATACAATTTACGAAATTAATAATATCCCACTCGATGCACAAAATGGTGCATTTCCTAACTGGTACACACACACACACACACACACACACACGCACCCAAATAAATATATATATATATAATTCAATTATTGTATAGATATATAATTACATGACTATTCAATTCTACAAATTTTCAGTTTATGAAAGTAATGTTGCCTGCAATAATTCGCGAGAACTGAATTACCTAACTTGCAAATTTCAATAAGTGCAACGTTAACCTGTTAATACCGGAACAGTTAACTGTTCCGGTATTTTCAGATCCAATACCCTTAGGCAGGAGTTATTCCTATTCCTGATTTAATATTAATAATCATAGGGTTGCAGCAGAATAATTTTTCACTCCACCAAAAGCACACGGTAGTTTTGGAGCAATTGCCAGAAAGGTACTCAAGTACTTCATGTACCACATGGAAATATAAATCTTACAGTACAGTTAATGTGAAAATAACTTGTAAATAAAAATCTATAAATTTAGCAAACCACCACAATTGATTCTAAAAAATCCAAATACACATTTCGGCAACTAAGTTGCCATCTTCAGCAGAATCTAATAAAGAAAATGTAAAACTTACTAATCCTAGCTATGGTGTTACCGTTGGAAATTACTTCGCCTTAATTTACACTCCTACACTTTTACAGTTGCTACAGATACCACGCATGTGACTGCCAATTCAGCAATAGATATAATATGTCAAGTACCATATGATACGTAAATAAGTTGTGGACAACTCTGTTTTACCAACGCTTCTTATTTCTAAGGTACTACTACTACTTTACTACTTCCTCTGTTAATCCTTAGCCTGGCTTATATAAAAACAAAAGCATTTATTATTGAGAACCAAAATACTTTCTAAGTATCATACAATAGATGCGAGCAGCGAGGTTGTTCCCATGCTAAGTTTATAAATGGTGCAGGGATTTTTGCCCTTTTTGTTTTGTTTGGGAATCCAACTCACAAAAGATTGATCGGACGTTAGAACTCCTAACTCAATTGGGATCATAATGAAACAGCGCCAATACCAAGTTTCGGGAGCTAAATAGTATTTGTTTCTTGTGCAGTATGTCATGAATATTCGGAAAATATAAGGGGCGATCTTTATATTATCTATAGTTATGGAAAAAAGAGTTAATAGAAAAGTGATATTTTATTGATTTTCGTTTTTGAGCAATTTGGGAGTCCATCATGCTGCAATTTTATTCATTCCTGTAACTTGCTTTCTTCATGATTAGGTAGATAACATCTCCCCTTGTATAGACAAAGCTGCGATAGGGGTATTTTCAAATTCTCCAATGGAAGCTAATGGAAATAGTAAATATAAGGAAACTATTTCGACTACAGTCGAGTATTATGCAGGTCATACAAATTAAACAAATGTGTCCGTACAAGGATTTATGTAGAGCAAGATTTGAAGGGCAATTCCAAGTTTTACTAGTATATGCAGCAGTTGCAACTCAGGTTTTTCAAAAACACGGGACAAACGTACCATAAATAATAATGTATAGATGTTGCCAATAATACTCTATCAATGTTAAATTCACGGGTTTGTAATATTTTGTAAATTTCGTTCTTCATTTCTCACCAAATTTTAGCGGCAACAGACTACGTAAGGTACATCAATCGATTTGTAGATAAGATTTATGAATCTACCAATAAGAAATAATAAACAAATCAATATTACAATTTAAAGTCTATTAGTATATATTAATTATGTAGAATTTTTAAATAAACCACAACGAAATCACACATAAATGATTTCAAATCTAAATAAGAACTCTGGATACTGAACGCGTTGTTTGTGAACTTCATGCTCATCCAGGACTCTCACAACATCTAGCAATAAAACCGTACACACATTGCCAGATGCACGAAGCGAAACCGCAATTTAAATTACGTTTAGCAAAAAAAGTCAATAGTACATATATTTTAATCGTAGACTCTTTTAGTACTTCATTGGGCCGAAATCACTAAATCTTTGCTGAACAATAAACGATAACACGATCCAAGATCGGCGACAGTTTTTTTTTTCCGAATGTTACTCATTTATGCCTTTCCCAGTTACGAATATCAAAGAATATGTTACATAAAAAAATTATTAAAAATAAATAATAGACCGATTTCACAAATCGTGCAAATCAAACGGACTACGCAAGTACAGCGCTTATCGCAAGTAGTGTCTCTAAGACGGCAGGAACCGACCAGCGTTTTGCATCATAATTTGATAAATCATCGCGTTTGTATTGTCATACAAATTCGGGGTTAATAGATGCGAATTGGCATGTGCACCGGCAGGTTACGAAGACCTGTGCGGATGCAAATTAATTACGAACGTTTACCACAAATTGAACGAACGTGATAGGTCGTAGCAGGCGGACTGTATCCACAACAATAATCCACAGTACAAACTACGCAATCTGTTCACTGTACCCGAGACGAGATTGTCGTTGTAGGCTATAAATTACCATGATATTAACTACTAAGCTAAAGGATCCTACGTTGGTCTGCTCATGTATACATAATTCAACATTTTAGATAAACCTTGTATTATCGTAGAAATTTGCAAACAATAAACTCCATGTGCGTATATTTAGTATAACAAATTTTTTCGGCAATATCATCAATTGGTATTCTGATCTTCATTTAAAACATATTTAGCCAGACGACGTGGCACACTACTTCACAATGGCGCAGTCATAATTGTACAAATTATACTATACCTGTGACGTGGATAAAAATGGATAGAGTTTAGGATTATTATCCGAATTGGTCTGTCGCCATGTGTAACTGTTACAGTCAGTTGTATAGTAGTTTTTTTAGGGTTTAGCAAGTAATATATGATACCGTGTAATCTATACTAAATATCCATAAACAAATCTATTTTTGAAAACTTTTGATAATTCTGAAAGTTATTTTTGATATAATACTTTCAAATAAACTGCTCTGGTTTACCCCTTTTTTGCCAATAAACTTTTCTTATTTTAATGAATTTCAATTAACAAACTTATCGTTCATTATTTACTTTGTTTTGCTTCTCAGCCGTCCGTCTCAAACAAAAATACCAAAGAAAAACCAAGTAGCATAAATTCACTTAACAATAAATAATCACGTCCGTAATCATCAACGAATCATTGTATTTCAAACGTTTCATTTAAGTGTGTGCCTTCAAAGCAAACCAAATCAAAACAGTCGATTAACTTTCATTCATTGTTGCAGTTGCAACAACCCGAGATTGACGGTCAAGAGCAAGGCAGGAGGTTCCGAATGGAGAATGGGGATTCACCGGGAGAAAAGGACGAGGTCGGTAAAAGTACACACTTGCACGAATAATACGAATTACGCGCACGAACAATGCACTCGCCGTGTTCTTGAAGGTAAATTAAGGAAGGTCTTTACGTTTTCTAGATGTTTGGTTCGCCGAGCACACCAGTATTAGAAAATCCCGAGTATCAGACGAGGTGGTACTTCAAATACTTCCTTGGGAAATGTAAGTTCGTTTTATTTCCATTTTCTTCTCGAGCCGGTCTCTTTAAGTATCGTCCTCTGAATGCTGCAATTTATGCTTCGACGGTTTATATGTTTTGAGACGAAATACGTAACTATTACGTAACACAATATTTAAAGCTCCAATGTATATAAATATATTTAAAGGACATATGTTATTACAAAGAATTCCTCAACAGGGTTTGAAACGCACGTTTAGGTATTATAAATATTGAATATTTTTATTTTACATAATTATTATTAAAGTATATCCTGAATGCAATAATAAGTAATAAGTTTACTCGTTACGATTTAAACAAATCAATTAAAGACATACCTTTATGCTGACATGTTTATGTTATGTTATGAAAAAATAACTTGAATCAATTAAGGGGGAAAAATCAAGTGTGGTAAGAATATTGTGAAACCTGAAAAATCAAAGCATTGCAGACTAAAAACTTCGAATTTTTCGTTCTGAACAAGGGAGTAAAGCAGCATCTAGCAATTATGATTGGCTGTATTCCTAAGTTGTTGTTTTCACGTATAATCTATCTACATGTACCCATGAATGTTTAAACCTGTAGCGCTAGAGATACATTATATGTATTCTTCTCTCACGACGGATATCATACAGTTAATTGTATGTATTCATTTTAAATAACTGTCTTTTTTTCAGTGCACCAAAACTACGTGGGAACAGACGGCGACAAAATACCCTTCTTCTTAAGCGTAGTAGTAAACGAGAATAGTAACCAGTGTGTGCCTCTCTACCGAGCTATTTTATTCAAAAAGACGGTAATGTATAATTCCCCTCGTTCACAGGCCACAATTCCAACGCCACAATTAGAACAACCTACACTTCCACCGAACCTGCCTACAAACGGCGATTACCTGGAGTTATGTAAATTTGCGCCAGCGCGCCGCCATTCGAACGAAACTTCCAACTTAAATACGACTATCCTCAACGTCCTTCGAATCGTTTATTTTATAACGCTGCGCGCTTCCCCGTGCGCCAATTTACGTTGTAAATTGCGCTATAAATTTAACTTGAATTAAATTCAAATTTGAAACTTTTACGGGACAGTTTATCGGGATCTTTTATGTTTGCTGAATGTTGTACGCATTCGACTTCATAATGCGCAAAAGCTCGACGTAGATTACAATTACAATTGCATGCATGTGCAACGTAATTGATGATGCGCTTCGCAATCTACAACGTTTTGTTGATTCGGAAATATCAACGGCATTTTATCGTAATAGTTTATTAATAATAATAATAATAATTTTTTTAGTGTCAATTGATCACACCATGAATATCAATAACAGTTGCAATGCAGACAAACAATTAGTCAAAAAAGATTGGTGTTAATAAAAAGGGCCCGACGCAAAATACAGTATAAGAGCTTTTTTATAATTTTTATAGTCAGGTACTTCAGCTAATCAGCTAATCTCTGTAGGCAATCCATTGAAAAGTTTGAGAAACGAATAATCGGGCCTTCTGTCGTACAGTGGGGTTCTATGGTTGGCAACACTAATTTGTTTTGCCTGATCGCTCCTTGCGCGGCTAAGGAGCGATTATAGGACCTCCCCTGACTGGAAACTGCCAAGTGACGTTAACCGGAAACGACTAGTGTGGTTTGTCTAGTAGTTCTGTGTGTGACTTTAATGCACTCGTTATACGAAAAAATTGCAGATACCCACGAACAACATGTGGCTATTAGGTTAGGTTTTTTTGCTCGACAAGAACGCAGCGGGAACTGTTGTGATGATGCAAATAGCTTACAGAGAACATGCTCTTAGTAAAACTAAGACAACAGTAAAACAACATTGAAGATCAGCTGCGTTCCGGTGGTACTTGCTTGAACTAAGGACACATTGGGAAAATCCGTAATCTCATCGGTGAATATCGATTTTGGATACTTTCGGA
This sequence comes from Geotrupes spiniger, assembly GCA_959613385.1. Lineage (NCBI taxonomy): Eukaryota > Metazoa > Arthropoda > Insecta > Coleoptera > Geotrupidae > Geotrupes > Geotrupes spiniger. The sequence continues at coordinate 8,027,055 of OY390737.1, read as the reverse complement.
TAAGTCTTCTGAGTTATCCTACAGCTCAAATCAGCACATTTTGGCGTTAATTTGGGAATGCGAAGAGTGGCAGCAAAATTTGTGGCCAGGCATCTCACCGAGGATCACAGGGATCGTCATATTCAAACCTGTCGTGAAATGATGGACGCATTCAAAGACGATCCAATTTCGTCAACAAAATCATTACAGGCGATGAGTCTCGGTGCTATAAGTATGATGCAGAAAGTAAACAACAGTCAAATCAACGAAAGTCGACCAAAAAAAGCTCGTGAGGTGAAATCCAATACGAAGACTATGTCGATTTTGTTGACAGCAAAGGGGTCGCACAATCAGAATTAGTCCCTAAGGACCTGACCATAAACCAACAATTCTGCACAGAAGTTTGGCGCGAAAATGTCCGGCTTTTTAGAATTCCGGTTCTTGCATCATGACAACGTTCACGGCTCTTAGTGTTCACCTTAACGAGGACGACTACCTTCACCCATAAGCCCTGTTCGCTAGATTTGGCTTCCACCAATTGCTTGATGTTCCCTAGTAGAATGAAAAATATTTTGTCTTGTCGACGATGTAAAATGCAACGTCACGACGGCGCTAGCAGGATCCAAAGAGAACGGTGCTTCCAACAATGGAATGAATGTTTGGACAACTCCCTTAGTGCTTTGAATGAGATTGAAGTTGTATTTGAAAAAATAAAGTTACAGCAATTCCGGTTATGTTTGAGTCCTCCTAGTATGGCAATGGAATTAGCAATTAACAATCACCTGCTACCGCATATACTCTTAAGAAATCAAAACTCCATAACATTGCAATACCAGCTACGATATCTGTAGTAAACAAAAAAGTGGTTGAAAAGTCAAAGGGCTGCATAACTCTTGAAAATAAACAAAAATTTGTTACTGTTGTTGACTAAACAAACCAATAACAACTGGAAACAGATTCAGCAAATTAACATGTGGAGCAAAGTGCAATGAAATATTGGCAATAGGTCAAAAATATTTTATATTAACTTAAAGTCGATGGATAAAAATTAATACATGAAATTAAAATGTCAGGCGTGGTTTATTGCGAATCACACCTGAAGTATTATCCTCTGCTCCTTTACGTATGCTATATAAACTGTTTAAATATAAATGACGACAAAGATAAATTTAAAATAATTAAGTTAAATTAATAGTGAAATATATAACTGTCAGATTAAGTTAATGAATACATCGCTATTGTGTTAGTTATTACTTTGAGCAATTAGTTACTGAACATATACTACTGTAGTCTGCTATTTCACGGGAATTTCCAAATTAGAATTGGTAATTCGCTTGGCAACAAAAACATGCAAATGTTAACCCGAAACTTTATGCGGACGAGAAACGTCGTAGCCGTAGAAATCCATCCGAGAAATAAAATTAGTTAATATTAGTTCTTCAAATCCAATCAAATATCCATTTTACCAAAACCAACTTCCCCATTAATTACTTTACGTAATATCAAATTGGCAAAAATATATCACACGAAACGTGAAACTGCATGACGCAGCGTGCCATATTTAAATTTCGTTTTCCATTTTGAACCGGTGCCACGCAAATTACGCGCCGTATATGCATAAAGCAAACTAGCATCTGCGATAAACTGTTTCTGCGTGCTTTCGAAAACATCACTTTATAAACTAACTAGCAGACGCGATCCCTCGGTGGATTAAATAAAATCCCTCGTTGTAAATCCTTTGACTTGGCAAATTGAATCTGCAAAGCAAATAAGCGACCTCCAACTGAACGTAAGCGTTTTCCGTTGTAGGGAGCGCAGAAAATTTCACTTCCTTACACGCAGAACAAAGTATTAACGGTGAAACAAATCCTGTCGAATTTTCCGAACATGGACAAGTTCGAGAAAGGACCGAAGGAGATTTTCTCGCCGGACATCCAGAAAGATCTATTATTGTTGGAGGAACAGGAGGGATCCGTTAATTTTAAATTTGGTGTAATATTTATGCGACACGGCCAGACTACCGACGACGAAATCCTTAGTAACGGTGAGTGCGGATTTTTTATAGAAAATATTTTTTTGTTTATATGATGATTAAGCTTTTATTACTACTTTGTGAAATATATTACTAAAACTTGAAATTCCACAGTTATTCAAACAAAGTGTAACTATTAATAAATTAGCGAAACAAGAGCACTTGCTCCTAATTGTCCTGATAAATTTTAACAAATTTGTGTTAAAACTCAGACGAGATGAAAATAGTTTTACGCGGCGAAATTTATTACTCGGTGCCTTTTACCATTCATATTATACCAAAGTACTGCACTATAATAATCTGATATTTCATAGCCTGTCTACCAAGTCGTGCATTTTATGAACTTCCATTTTCCCTTATATGACTATATATACGTTTGCGATTAGGTAGACATATATGTCCCATACTCATGAATATATTTCAAGTTTTACAGCTATGCTAATAAAATAGTTTCATCGACAGAAATGTAACGACGCATTTTAAATTTAAAATCCGGCAATAAGTTGTTATTCGTGTCGCGTAGGAAGCACCAGAAGCACATTGATTCAAGTTTGAAAATTTTATTTGGAGCTGCGCGTGGAATATTGATGTAATAAATCTTTCATTTCATTGCATTCATATTGTTATAAATTTTTAAAACTGATTTATGTAAAATCTTGATGTACGGTTCCGACCACAAGCGTGTAACGACGCATTACCGGCTGTTTTTAATGTGGAAGTGCGATGCGGATTAATGATTTAAAAATGATCCTGTGGCTAAAATTAAATTTCGTTGTAAAATTAATTGTTTTTAAAATAGTTTTTACAAACATCAACAGAGGGTGCATTAAATTGGAAACGAGCTAAGCGAATAAAATTCGTTATTGGCCATGCACTGGACAATAATTCCTTTTATCGAAATAACTGGTTGAATGTTCAATGGATTTACGGATTCGACTAATTAAAATTAATTTATCGACAACACGACTACACAATCAAATATTTATTACTGTCGGATATCATCAGTAAATTAATATTGTTGTTAATTTGTCGATTTTATTTCAGAATTTGGAAGTAAAAAGTTTGATGAATTTTTATCGCTTTTGGGTGAAAGGATACGTCTTCGCGGTTGGGATAACTATCGTGGAGGTTTAGATGTTAAAGGTAAGTAACATTTTTTGAAATACATCATTTCGGTTCATGAAATGCTAATTACACAATAATTTGCGAAATTTAGAGAAAAAATTTTTGAAAAATCAATTTTTTATGTAAGAAGGGGGTACCCTTAGATAATTCGCAGGTTTTCGACCGTCGAAAAAAATTGAAATTTATCATTTTCTGTTACATTTGATTGTTGAAATACATCATTTCGGTTCATGAAACGCTAATTACACAATAATTTGCGAAATTTAGAGAAAAAAATTTTGAAAAATCCATTTTTTATGTAAGAAGGGGGTACCCTTAGATAATTCGCAGGTTTTCGACCGTCGAAAAAAATTGAAATTTATCATTTTCTGTTACATTTGATTGTTGAAATACATCATTTCGGTTCATGAAACGCTAATTACACAATAATTTGCGAAATTTAGAGAAAAAAATTTTGAAAAATCCATTTTTTATGTAAGAAGGGGGTACCCTTAGATAATTCGCAGGTTTTCGACCGTCGAAAAAAATTGAAATTTATCATTTTCTTTTACATTTGATTGTTGAAATACATCATTTCGGTTCATGAAACGCTAATTACACAATAATTTGCGAAATTTAGAGAAAAAAATTTTGAAAAATCCATTTTTTATGTAAGAAGGGGGTACCCTTAGATAATTCGCAGGTTTTCGACCGTCGAAAAAAATTGAAATTTATCATTTTCTTTTACATTTGATTGTTGAAATACATCATTTCGGTTCATGAAACGCTAATTACACAATAATTTGCGAAATTTAGAGAAAAATTTTTTGAAAAATCCATTTTTTATGTAAGAAGGGGGTACCCTTAGATAATTCGCAGGTTTTCGACCGTCGAAAAAAATTGAAATTTATCATTTTCTTTTACATTTGATTGTTGAAATACATCATTTCGGTTCATGAAACGCTAATTACACAATAATTTGCGAAATTTAGAGAAAAATTTTTTGAAAAATCCATTTTTTATGTAAGAAGGGGGTGGTACCCTTAGATAATTCGCAGGTTTTCGACCGTCGAAAAAAATTGAAATTTATCATTTTCTTTTACATTTGATTGTTGAAATACATCATTTCGGTTCATGAAACGCTAATTACACAATAATTTGCGAAATTTAGAGAAAAATTTTTTGAAAAATCCATTTTTTATGTAAGAAGGGGGTACCCTTAGATAATTCGCAGGTTTTCGACCGTCGAAAAAAATTGAAATTTATCATTTTCTTTTACATTTGATTGTTGAAATACATCATTTCGGTTCATGAAATGCTAATTACACAATAATTTGCGAAATTTAGAGAAAAAAATTTTGAAAAATCCATTTTTTATGTAAGAAGGGGGTACCCTTAGATAATTCGCATGTTTTCGACCGTCGAAAAAAATTGAAATTTATCATTTTCTTTTACATTTGATTGTTGAAATACATCATTTCGGTTCATGAAATGCTAATTACACAATAATTTGCGAAATTTAGAGAAAAAAATTTTGAAAAATCCATTTTGTATGTAAGAAGGGGGTACCCTTAGATAATTCGCATGTTTTCGACCGTCGAAAAAAATTGAAATTTATCATTTTCTTTTACATTTGATTGTTGAAATACATCATTTCGGTTCATGAAATGCTAATTACACAATAATTTGCGAAATTTAGAGAAAAAAATTTTGAAAAATCCATTTTTTATGTAAGAAGGGGGTACCCTTAGATAATTCGCAGGTTTTCGACCGTCGAAAAAAATTGAAATTTATCATTTTCTTTTACATTTGATTGTTGAAATACATCATTTCGGTTCATGAAACGCTAATTACACAATAATTTGCGAAATTTAGAGAAAAAAATTTTTAAAAATCCATTTTTTATGTAAGAAGGGGGTACCCTTAGATAATTCGCAGGTTTTCGACCGTCGAGAAAAATTGAAATTTATCATTTTCTTTTACATTTGATTGTTGAAATACATCATTTCGGTTCATGAAACGCTAATTACACGATAATTTGCGAAATTTAGAGAAAAAAATTTTGAAAAATCCATTTTTTATGTAAGAAGGGGGTACCCTTAGATAATTCGCAGGTTTTCGACCGTCGAAAAAAATTGAAATTTATCATTTTCTTTTACATTTGATTGTTGAAATACATCATTTCGGTTCATGAAACGCTAATTACACAATAATTTGCGAAATTTAGAGAAAAAAATTTTGAAAAATCCATTTTTTATGTAAGAAGGGGGTACCCTTAGATAATTCGAAGGTTTTCGACCGTCGAAAAAAATTGAAATTTTTCATTTTCTGTTACATTTGATTGTTGAAATACATCATTTCGGTTCATGAAACGCTAATTACACAATAATTTGCGAAATTTAGAGAAAAAAAATTTGAAAAATCCATTTTTTATGTAAGAAGGGGGTACCCTTAGATAATTCGCAGGTTTTCGACCGTCGAAAAAAATTGAAATTTATCATTTTCTTTTATATTTGCTTGTTGAAATACATCATTTCGGTTCATGAAACGCTAATTACACAATAATTTGCGAAATTTAGAGAAAAAAATTTTGAAAAATCCATTTTTTATGTAAGAAGGGGGTACCCTTAGATAATTCGCAGGTTTTCGACCGTCGAAAAAAATTGAAATTTATCATTTTCTTTTACATTTGATTGTTGAAATACATCATTTCGGTTCATGAAACGCTAATTACACAATAATTTGCGAAATTTAGAGAAAAAAAATTTGAAAAATCCATTTTTTATGTAAGAAGGGGGTACCCTTAGATAATTCGCAGGTTTTCGACCGTCGAAAAAAATTGAAATTTATCATTTTCTTTTACATTTGATTGTTGAAATACATCATTTCGGTTCATGAAACGCTAATTACACGATAATTTGCGAAATTTAGAGAAAAAAAATTTGAAAAATCCATTTTTTATGTAAGAAGGGGGTACCCTTAGATAATTCGCATGTTTTCGACCGTCGAAAAAAATTGAAATTTATCATTTTCTTTTACATTTGATTGTTGAAATACATCATTTCGGTTCATGAAATGCTAATTACACAATAATTTGCGAAATTTAGAGAAAAAAATTTTGAAAAATCCATTTTTTATGTAAGAAGGGGGTACCCTTAGATAATTCGCATGTTTTCGACCGTCGAAAAAAATTGAAATTTATCATTTTCTTTTACATTTGATTGTTGAAATACATCATTTCGGTTCATGAAATGCTAATTACACAATAATTTGCGAAATTTAGAGAAAAAAATTTTGAAAAATCCATTTTTTATGTAAGAAGGGGGTACCCTTAGATAATTCGCATGTTTTCGACCGTCGAAAAAAATTGAAATTTATCATTTTCTTTTACATTTGATTGTTGAAATACATCATTTCGGTTCATGAAATGCTAATTACACAATAATTTGCGAAATTTAGAGAAAAAAATTTTGAAAAATCCATTTTGTATGTAAGAAGGGGGTACCCTTAGATAATTCGCATGTTTTCGACCGTCGAAAAAAATTGAAATTTATCATTTTCTTTTACATTTGATTGTTGAAATACATCATTTCGGTTCATGAAATGCTAATTACACAATAATTTGCGAAATTTAGAGAAAAAAATTTTGAAAAATCCATTTTTTATGTAAGAAGGGGGTACCCTTAGATAATTCGCAGGTTTTCGACCGTCGAAAAAAATTGAAATTTATCATTTTCTGTTACATTTGATTGTTGAAATACATCATTTCGGTTCATGAAACGCTAATTACACAATAATTTGCGAAATTTAGAGAAAAAAATTTTGAAAAATCCATTTTTTATGTAAGAAGGGGGTACCCTTAGATAATTCGCAGGTTTTCGACCGTCGAAAAAAATTGAAATTTATCATTTTCTTTTACATTTGATTGTTGAAATACATCATTTCGGTTCATGAAACGCTAATTACACAATAATTTGCGAAATTTAGAGAAAAAAATTTTGAAAAATCCATTTTTTATGTAAGAAGGGGGTACCCTTAGATAATTCGCAGGTTTTCGACCGTCGAAAAAAATTGAAATTTATCATTTTCTTTTACATTTGATTGTTGAAATACATCATTTCGGTTCATGAAACGCTAATTACACAATAATTTGCGAAATTTAGAGAGAAAAATTTTTAAAAATCCATTTTTTATGTAAGAAGGGGGTACCCTTAGATAATTCGCAGGTTTTCGACCGTCGAGAAAAATTGAAATTTATCATTTTCTTTTACATTTGATTGTTGAAATACATCATTTCGGTTCATGAAACGCTAATTACACGATAATTTGCGAAATTTAGAGAAAAAAAATTTGAAAAATCCATTTTTTATGTAAGAAGGGGGTACCCTTAGATAATTCGCAGGTTTTCGACCGTCGAAAAAAATTGAAATTTATCATTTTCTTTTACATTTGATTGTTGAAATACATCATTTCGGTTCATGAAACGCTAATTACACAATAATTTGCGAAATTTAGAGAAAAAAATTTTGAAAAATCCATTTTTTATGTAAGAAGGGGGTACCCTTAGATAATTCGAAGGTTTTCGACCGTCGAAAAAAATTGAAATTTTTCATTTTCTGTTACATTTGATTGTTGAAATACATCATTTCGGTTCATGAAACGCTAATTACACAATAATTTGCGAAATTTAGAGAAAAAAAATTTGAAAAATCCATTTTTTATGTAAGAAGGGGGTACCCTTAGATAATTCGCAGGTTTTCGACCGTCGAAAAAAATTGAAATTTATCATTTTCTTTTACATTTGATTGTTGAAATACATCATTTCGGTTCATGAAACGCTAATTACACAATAATTTGCGAAATTTAGAGAAAAAAAATTTGAAAAATCCATTTTTTATGTAAGAAGGGGGTACCCTTAGATAATTCGCAGGTTTTCGACCGTCGAAAAAAATTGAAATTTATCATTTTCTTTTACATTTGATTGTTGAAATACATCATTTCGGTTCATGAAACGCTAATTACACAATAATTTGCGAAATTTAGAGAAAAAAATTTTTAAAAATCCATTTTTTATGTAAGAAGGGGGTACCCTTAGATAATTCGCATGTTTTCGACCGTCGAAAAAAATTGAAATTTATCATTTTCTTTTACATTTGATTGTTGAAATACATCATTTCGGTTCATGAAATGCTAATTACACAATAATTTGCGAAATTTAGAGAAAAAAATTTTGAAAAATCCATTTTTTATGTAAGAAGGGGGTACCCTTAGATAATTCGCAGGTTTTCGACCGTCGAAAAAAATTGAAACTTATCATTTTCTTTTACATTTGATTGTTGAAATACATCATTTCGGTTCATGAAACGCTAATTACACAATAATTTGCGAAATTTAGAGAAAAAAATTTTGAAAAATCCATTTTTTATGTAAGAAGGGGGTACCCTTAGATAATTCGAAGGTTTTCGACCGTCGAAAAAAATTGAAATTTATCATTTTCTTTTACATTTGATTGTTGAAATACATCATTTCGGTTCATGAAACGCTAATTACACAATAATTTGCGAAATTTAGAGAAAAATTTTTTGAAAAATCCATTTTTTATGTAAGAAGGGGGTACCCTTAGATAATTCGCAGGTTTTCGACCGTCGAAAAAAATTGAAATTTATCATTTTCTTTTACATTTGATTGTTGAAATACATCATTTCGGTTCATGAAACGCTAATTACACAATAATTTGCGAAATTTAGAGAAAAAAATTTTGAAAAATCCATTTTTTATGTAAGAAGGGGGTACCCTTAGATAATTCGCAGGTTTTCGACCGTCGAAAAAAATTGAAATTTATCATTTTCTTTTACATTTGATTGTTGAAATACATCATTTCGGTTCATGAAACGCTAATTACACAATAATTTGCGAAATTTAGAGAAAAAAATTTTGAAAAATCCATTTTTTATGTAAGAAGGGGGTACCCTTAGATAATTCGAAGGTTTTCGACCGTCGAAAAAAATTGAAATTTTTCATTTTCTGTTACATTTGATTGTTGAAATACATCATTTCGGTTCATGAAACGCTAATTACACAATAATTTGCGAAATTTAGAGAAAAAAAATTTGAAAAATCCATTTTTTATGTAAGAAGGGGGTACCCTTAGATAATTCGCAGGTTTTCGACCGTCGAAAAAAATTGAAATTTATCATTTTCTTTTATATTTGCTTGTTGAAATACATCATTTCGGTTCATGAAACGCTAATTACACAATAATTTGCGAAATTTAGAGAAAAAAATTTTGAAAAATCCATTTTTTATGTAAGAAGGGGGTACCCTTAGATAATTCGCAGGTTTTCGACCGTCGAAAAAAATTGAAATTTATCATTTTCTTTTACATTTGATTGTTGAAATACATCATTTCGGTTCATGAAACGCTAATTACACAATAATTTGCGAAATTTAGAGAAAAAAAATTTGAAAAATCCATTTTTTATGTAAGAAGGGGGTACCCTTAGATAATTCGCAGGTTTTCGACCGTCGAAAAAAATTGAAATTTATCATTTTCTTTTACATTTGATTGTTGAAATACATCATTTCGGTTCATGAAACGCTAATTACACGATAATTTGCGAAATTTAGAGAAAAAAAATTTGAAAAATCCATTTTTTATGTAAGAAGGGGGTACCCTTAGATAATTCGCATGTTTTCGACCGTCGAAAAAAATTGAAATTTATCATTTTCTTTTACATTTGATTGTTGAAATACATCATTTCGGTTCATGAAATGCTAATTACACAATAATTTGCGAAATTTAGAGAAAAAAATTTTGAAAAATCCATTTTTTATGTAAGAAGGGGGTACCCTTAGATAATTCTCATGTTTTCGACCGTCGAAAAAAATTGAAATTTATCATTTTCTTTTACATTTGATTGTTGAAATACATCATTTCGGTTCATGAAATGCTAATTACACAATAATTTGCGAAATTTAGAGAAAAAAATTTTGAAAAATCCATTTTTTATGTAAGAAGGGGGTACCCTTAGATAATTCGCATGTTTTCGACCGTCGAAAAAAATTGAAATTTATCATTTTCTTTTACATTTGATTGTTGAAATACATCATTTCGGTTCATGAAATGCTAATTACACAATAATTTGCGAAATTTAGAGAAAAAAATTTTGAAAAATCCATTTTGTATGTAAGAAGGGGGTACCCTTAGATAATTCGCATGTTTTCGACCGTCGAAAAAAATTGAAATTTATCATTTTCTTTTACATTTGATTGTTGAAATACATCATTTCGGTTCATGAAATGCTAATTACACAATAATTTGCGAAATTTAGAGAAAAAAATTTTGAAAAATCCATTTTTTATGTAAGAAGGGGGTACCCTTAGATAATTCGCAGGTTTTCGACCGTCGAAAAAAATTGAAATTTATCATTTTCTGTTACATTTGATTGTTGAAATACATCATTTCGGTTCATGAAACGCTAATTACACAATAATTTGCGAAATTTAGAGAAAAAAATTTTGAAAAATCCATTTTTTATGTAAGAAGGGGGTACCCTTAGATAATTCGCAGGTTTTCGACCGTCGAAAAAAATTGAAATTTATCATTTTCTTTTACATTTGATTGTTGAAATACATCATTTCGGTTCATGAAACGCTAATTACACAATAATTTGCGAAATTTAGAGAAAAAAATTTTGAAAAATCCATTTTTTATGTAAGAAGGGGGTACCCTTAGATAATTCGCAGGTTTTCGACCGTCGAAAAAAATTGAAATTTATCATTTTCTTTTACATTTGATTGTTGAAATACATCATTTCGGTTCATGAAACGCTAATTACACAATAATTTGCGAAATTTAGAGAAAAAAATTTTTAAAAATCCATTTTTTATGTAAGAAGGGGGTACCCTTAGATAATTCGCAGGTTTTCGACCGTCGAGAAAAATTGAAATTTATCATTTTCTTTTACATTTGATTGTTGAAATACATCATTTCGGTTCATGAAACGCTAATTACACGATAATTTGCGAAATTTAGAGAAAAAAAATTTGAAAAATCCATTTTTTATGTAAGAAGGGGGTACCCTTAGATAATTCGCAGGTTTTCGACCGTCGAAAAAAATTGAAATTTATCATTTTCTTTTACATTTGATTGTTGAAATACATCATTTCGGTTCATGAAACGCTAATTACACAATAATTTGCGAAATTTAGAGAAAAAAATTTTGAAAAATCCATTTTTTATGTAAGAAGGGGGTACCCTTAGATAATTCGAAGGTTTTCGACCGTCGAAAAAAATTGAAATTTTTCATTTTCTGTTACATTTGATTGTTGAAATACATCATTTCGGTTCATGAAACGCTAATTACACAATAATTTGCGAAATTTAGAGAAAAAAAATTTGAAAAATCCATTTTTTATGTAAGAAGGGGGTACCCTTAGATAATTCGCAGGTTTTCGACCGTCGAAAAAAATTGAAATTTATCATTTTCTTTTACATTTGATTGTTGAAATACATCATTTCGGTTCATGAAACGCTAATTACACAATAATTTGCGAAATTTAGAGAAAAAAAATTTGAAAAATCCATTTTTTATGTAAGAAGGGGGTACCCTTAGATAATTCGCAGGTTTTCGACCGTCGAAAAAAATTGAAATTTATCATTTTCTTTTACATTTGATTGTTGAAATACATCATTTCGGTTCATGAAACGCTAATTACACAATAATTTGCGAAATTTAGAGAAAAAAATTTTTAAAAATCCATTTTTTATGTAAGAAGGGGGTACCCTTAGATAATTCGCATGTTTTCGACCGTCGAAAAAAATTGAAATTTATCATTTTCTTTTACATTTGATTGTTGAAATACATCATTTCGGTTCATGAAATGCTAATTACACAATAATTTGCGAAATTTAGAGAAAAAAATTTTGAAAAATCCATTTTTTATGTAAGAAGGGGGTACCCTTAGATAATTCGCAGGTTTTCGACCGTCGAAAAAAATTGAAACTTATCATTTTCTTTTACATTTGATTGTTGAAATACATCATTTCGGTTCATGAAACGCTAATTACACAATAATTTTCGAAATTTAGAGAAAAAAATTTTTAAAAATCCATTTTTTATGTAAGAAGGGGGTACCCTTAGATAATTCGCAGGTTTTCGACCGTCGAGAAAAATTGAAATTTATCATTTTCTTTTACATTTGATTGTTGAAATACATCATTTCGGTTCATGAAACGCTAATTACACGATAATTTGCGAAATTTAGAGAAAAAAAATTTGAAAAATCCATTTTTTATGTAAGAAGGGGGTACCCTTAGATAATTCGCAGGTTTTCGACCGTCGAAAAAAATTGAAATTTATCATTTTCTTTTACATTTGATTGTTGAAATACATCATTTCGGTTCATGAAACGCTAATTACACAATAATTTGCGAAATTTAGAGAAAAAAATTTTGAAAAATCCATTTTTTATGTAAGAAGGGGGTACCCTTAGATAATTCGAAGGTTTTCGACCGTCGAAAAAAATTGAAATTTATCATTTTCTTTTACATTTGATTGTTGAAATACATCATTTCGGTTCATGAAACGCTAATTACACAATAATTTGCGAAATTTAGAGAAAAATTTTTTGAAAAATCCATTTTTTATGTAAGAAGGGGGTACCCTTAGATAATTCGCAGGTTTTCGACCGTCGAAAAAAATTGAAATTTATCATTTTCTTTTACATTTGATTGTTGAAATACATCATTTCGGTTCATGAAACGCTAATTACACAATAATTTGCGAAATTTAGAGAAAAAAATTTTGAAAAATCCATTTTTTATGTAAGAAGGGGGTACCCTTAGATAATTCGCAGGTTTTCGACCGTCGAAAAAAATTGAAATTTATCATTTTCTTTTACATTTGATTGTTGAAATACATCATTTCGGTTCATGAAACGCTAATTACACAATAATTTGCGAAATTTAGAGAAAAAAATTTTGAAAAATCCATTTTTTATGTAAGAAGGGGGTACCCTTAGATAATTCGAAGGTTTTCGACCGTCGAAAAAAATTGAAATTTTTCATTTTCTGTTACATTTGATTGTTGAAATACATCATTTCGGTTCATGAAACGCTAATTACACAATAATTTGCGAAATTTAGAGAAAAAAAATTTGAAAAATCCATTTTTTATGTAAGAAGGGGGTACCCTTAGATAATTCGCAGGTTTTCGACCGTCGAAAAAAATTGAAATTTATCATTTTCTTTTATATTTGCTTGTTGAAATACATCATTTCGGTTCATGAAACGCTAATTACACAATAATTTGCGAAATTTAGAGAAAAAAATTTTGAAAAATCCATTTTTTATGTAAGAAGGGGGTACCCTTAGATAATTCGCAGGTTTTCGACCGTCGAAAAAAATTGAAATTTATCATTTTCTTTTACATTTGATTGTTGAAATACATCATTTCGGTTCATGAAACGCTAATTACACAATAATTTGCGAAATTTAGAGAAAAAAAATTTGAAAAATCCATTTTTTATGTAAGAAGGGGGTACCCTTAGATAATTCGCAGGTTTTCGACCGTCGAAAAAAATTGAAATTTATCATTTTCTTTTACATTTGATTGTTGAAATACATCATTTCGGTTCATGAAACGCTAATTACACGATAATTTGCGAAATTTAGAGAAAAAAAATTTGAAAAATCCATTTTTTATGTAAGAAGGGGGTACCCTTAGATAATTCGCATGTTTTCGACCGTCGAAAAAAATTGAAATTTATCATTTTCTTTTACATTTGATTGTTGAAATACATCATTTCGGTTCATGAAATGCTAATTACACAATAATTTGCGAAATTTAGAGAAAAAAATTTTGAAAAATCCATTTTTTATGTAAGAAGGGGGTACCCTTAGATAATTCTCATGTTTTCGACCGTCGAAAAAAATTGAAATTTATCATTTTCTTTTACATTTGATTGTTGAAATACATCATTTCGGTTCATGAAATGCTAATTACACAATAATTTGCGAAATTTAGAGAAAAAAATTTTGAAAAATCCATTTTTTATGTAAGAAGGGGGTACCCTTAGATAATTCGCATGTTTTCGACCGTCGAAAAAAATTGAAATTTATCATTTTCTTTTACATTTGATTGTTGAAATACATCATTTCGGTTCATGAAATGCTAATTACACAATAATTTGCGAAATTTAGAGAAAAAAATTTTGAAAAATCCATTTTGTATGTAAGAAGGGGGTACCCTTAGATAATTCGCATGTTTTCGACCGTCGAAAAAAATTGAAATTTATCATTTTCTTTTACATTTGATTGTTGAAATACATCATTTCGGTTCATGAAATGCTAATTACACAATAATTTGCGAAATTTAGAGAAAAAAATTTTGAAAAATCCATTTTTTATGTAAGAAGGGGGTACCCTTAGATAATTCGCAGGTTTTCGACCGTCGAAAAAAATTGAAATTTATCATTTTCTGTTACATTTGATTGTTGAAATACATCATTTCGGTTCATGAAACGCTAATTACACAATAATTTGCGAAATTTAGAGAAAAAAATTTTGAAAAATCCATTTTTTATGTAAGAAGGGGGTACCCTTAGATAATTCGCAGGTTTTCGACCGTCGAAAAAAATTGAAATTTATCATTTTCTTTTACATTTGATTGTTGAAATACATCATTTCGGTTCATGAAACGCTAATTACACAATAATTTGCGAAATTTAGAGAAAAAAATTTTGAAAAATCCATTTTTTATGTAAGAAGGGGGTACCCTTAGATAATTCGCAGGTTTTCGACCGTCGAAAAAAATTGAAACTTATCATTTTCTTTTACATTTGATTGTTGAAATACATCATTTCGGTTCATGAAACGCTAATTACACAATAATTTTCGAAATTTAGAGAAAAAAATTTTTAAAAATCCATTTTTTATGTAAGAAGGGGGTACCCTTAGATAATTCGCAGGTTTTCGACCGTCGAGAAAAATTGAAATTTATCATTTTCTTTTACATTTGATTGTTGAAATACATCATTTCGGTTCATGAAACGCTAATTACACGATAATTTGCGAAATTTAGAGAAAAAAAATTTGAAAAATCCATTTTTTATGTAAGAAGGGGGTACCCTTAGATAATTCGCAGGTTTTCGACCGTCGAAAAAAATTGAAATTTATCATTTTCTTTTACATTTGATTGTTGAAATACATCATTTCGGTTCATGAAACGCTAATTACACAATAATTTGCGAAATTTAGAGAAAAAAATTTTGAAAAATCCATTTTTTATGTAAGAAGGGGGTACCCTTAGATAATTCGAAGGTTTTCGACCGTCGAAAAAAATTGAAATTTATCATTTTCTTTTACATTTGATTGTTGAAATACATCATTTCGGTTCATGAAACGCTAATTACACAATAATTTGCGAAATTTAGAGAAAAATTTTTTGAAAAATCCATTTTTTATGTAAGAAGGGGGTACCCTTAGATAATTCGCAGGTTTTCGACCGTCGAAAAAAATTGAAATTTATCATTTTCTTTTACATTTGATTGTTGAAATACATCATTTCGGTTCATGAAACGCTAATTACACAATAATTTGCGAAATTTAGAGAAAAAAATTTTGAAAAATCCATTTTTTATGTAAGAAGGGTACCCTTAGATAATTCGCAGGTTTTCGACCGTCGAAAAAAATTGAAATTTATCATTTTCTTTTACATTTGATTGTTGAAATACATCATTTCGGTTCATGAAAAGCTAATTACACCATAATTTGCGAAATTTAGAGAAAAATTTTTTGAAAAATCCATTTTTTATGTAAGAAGGGGGTACCCTTAGATAATTCGCAGGTTTTCGACCGTCGAAAAAAATTGAAATTTATCATTTTCTTTTACATTTGATTGTTGAAATACATCATTTCGGTTCATGAAACGCTAATTACACGATAATTTGCGAAATTTAGAGAAAAAAAATTTGAAAAATCCATTTTTTATGTAAGAAGGGGGTACCCTTAGATAATTCGCAGGTTTTCGACCGTCGAAAAAAATTGAAATTTATCATTTTCTTTTACATTTGATTGTTGAAATACATCATTTCGGTTCATGAAACGCTAATTACACAATAATTTGCGAAATTTAGAGAAAAATTTTTTGAAAAATCCATTTTTTATGTAAGAAGGGGGTACCCTTAGATAATTCGCAGGTTTTCGACCGTCGAAAAAAATTGAAATTTATCATTTTCTTTTACATTTGATTGTTGAAATACATCATTTCGGTTCATGAAACGCTAATTACACAATAATTTGCGAAATTTAGAGAAAAATTTTTTGAAAAATCCATTTTTTATGTAAGAAGGGGGTACCCTTAGATAATTCGCAGGTTTTCGACCGTCGAAAAAATTGAAATTTATCATTTTCTTTTACATTTGATTGTTGAAATACATCATTTCGGTTCATGAAACGCTAATTACACAATAATTTGCGAAATTTAGAGAAAAAAATTTTGAAAAATCCATTTTTTATGTAAGAAGGGGGTACCCTTAGATAATTCGAACGTTTTCGACCGTCGAAAAAAATTGAAATTTATCATTTTCTGTTACATTTGATTGTTGAAATACATCATTTCGGTTCATGAAACGCTAATTACACAATAATTTGCGAAATTTAGAGAAAAATTTTTTGAAAAATCCATTTTTTATGTAAGAAGGGGGTACCCTTAGATAATTCGCAGGTTTTCGACCGTCGAAAAAAATTGAAATTTATCATTTTCTTTTACGTTTGATTGTTGAAATACATCATTTCGGTTCATGAAATGCTAATTACACAATAATTTGCGAAATTTAGAGAAAAAAATTTTGAAAAATCCATTTTTTATGTAAGAAGGGGGTACCCTTAGATAATTCGCAGGTTTTCGACCGTCGAAAAAAATTGAAATTTATCATTTTCTGTTACATTTGATTGTTGAAATACATCATTTCGGTTCATGAAACGCTAATTACACAATAATTTGCGAAATTTAGAGAAAAAATTTTTTAAAAATCCATTTTTTATGTAAGAAGGGGGTACCCTTAGATAATTCGCAGGTTTTCGACCGTCGAGAAAAATTGAAATTTATCATTTTCTTTTACATTTGATTGTTGAAATACATCATTTCGGTTCATGAAACGCTAATTACACGATAATTTGCGAAATTTAGAGAAAAAAATTTTGAAAAATCCATTTTTTATGTAAGAAGGGGGTACCCTTAGATAATTCGCAGGTTTTCGACCGTCGAAAAAAATTGAAATTTATCATTTTCTTTTACATTTGATTGTTGAAATACATCATTTCGGTTCATGAAACGCTAATTACACGATAATTTGCGAAATTTAGAGAAAAAAAATTTGAAAAATCCATTTTTTATGTAAGAAGGGGGTACCCTTAGATAATTCGCAGGTTTTCGACCGTCGAAAAAAATTGAAATTTATCATTTTCTTTTACATTTGATTGTTGAAATACATCATTTGGGTTCATGAAACGCTAATTACACGATAATTTGCGAAATTTAGAGAAAAAAATTTTGAAAAATCCATTTTTTATGTAAAAGGGGGTACCCTTAGATAATTCGCAGGTTTTCGACCGTCGAAAAAAATTGAAATTTATCATTTTCTGTTACATTTGATTGTTGAAATACATCATTTCGGTTCATGAAACGCTAATTACACAATAATTTGCGAAATTTAGAGAAAAAAATTTTGAAAAATCCATTTTTTATGTAAGAAGGGGGTACCCTTAGATAATTCGCAGGTTTTCGACCGTCGAAAAAAATTGAAATTTATCATTTTCTGTTACATTTGATTGTTGAAATACATCATTTCGGTTCATGAAACGCTAATTACACAATAATTTGCGAAATTTAGAGAAAAAAATTTTGAAAAATCCATTTTTTATGTAAGAAGGGGGTACCCTTAGATAATTCGCAGGTTTTCGACCGTCGAAAAAAATTGAAATTTATCATTTTCTTTTACATTTGATTGTTGAAATACATCATTTCGGTTCATGAAACGCTAATTACACAATAATTTGCGAAATTTAGAGAAAAAAATTTTGAAAAATCCATTTTTTATGTAAGAAGGGGGTACCCTTAGATAATTCGCAGGTTTTCGACCGTCGAAAAAAATTGAAATTTATCATTTTCTTTTACATTTGATTGTTGAAATACATCATTTCGGTTCATGAAACGCTAATTACACAATAATTTGCGAAATTTAGAGAAAAATTTTTTGAAAAATCCATTTTTTATGTAAGAAGGGGGTACCCTTAGATAATTCGCAGGTTTTCGACCGTCGAAAAAAATTGAAATTTATCATTTTCTTTTACATTTGATTGTTGAAATACATCATTTCGGTTCATGAAACGCTAATTACACAATAATTTGCGAAATTTAGAGAAAAATTTTTTGAAAAATCCATTTTTTATGTAAGAAGGGGGTACCCTTAGATAATTCGCAGGTTTTCGACCGTCGAAAAAAATTGAAATTTATCATTTTCTTTTACATTTGATTGTTGAAATACATCATTTCGGTTCATGAAACGCTAATTACACAATAATTTGCGAAATTTAGAGAAAAATTTTTTGAAAAATCCATTTTTTATGTAAGAAGGGGGTACCCTTAGATAATTCGCAGGTTTTCGACCGTCGAAAAAAATTGAAATTTATCATTTTCTTTTACATTTGATTGTTGAAATACATCATTTCGGTTCATGAAATGCTAATTACACAATAATTTGCGAAATTTAGAGAAAAAAATTTTGAAAAATCCATTTTTTATGTAAGAAGGGGGTACCCTTAGATAATTCGCATGTTTTCGACCGTCGAAAAAAATTGAAATTTATCATTTTCTTTTACATTTGATTGTTGAAATACATCATTTCGGTTCATGAAATGCTAATTACACAATAATTTGCGAAATTTAGAGAAAAAAATTTTGAAAAATCCATTTTGTATGTAAGAAGGGGGTACCCTTAGATAATTCGCATGTTTTCGACCGTCGAAAAAAATTGAAATTTATCATTTTCTTTTACATTTGATTGTTGAAATACATCATTTCGGTTCATGAAACGCTAATTACACAATAATTTGCGAAATTTAGAGAAAAAAATTTTGAAAAATCCATTTTTTATGTAAGAAGGGGGTACCCTTAGATAATTCGCAGGTTTTCGACCGTCGAAAAAAATTGAAATTTATCATTTTCTTTTACATTTGATTGTTGAAATACATCATTTCGGTTCATGAAACGCTAATTACACAATAATTTGCGAAATTTAGAGAAAAAAATTTTTAAAAATCCATTTTTTATGTAAGAAGGGGGTACCCTTAGATAATTCGCAGGTTTTCGACCGTCGAGAAAAATTGAAATTTATCATTTTCTTTTACATTTGATTGTTGAAATACATCATTTCGGTTCATGAAACGCTAATTACACGATAATTTGCGAAATTTAGAGAAAAAAATTTTGAAAAATCCATTTTTTATGTAAGAAGGGGGTACCCTTAGATAATTCGCAGGTTTTCGACCGTCGAAAAAAATTGAAATTTATCATTTTCTTTTACATTTGATTGTTGAAATACATCATTTCGGTTCATGAAACGCTAATTACACAATAATTTGCGAAATTTAGAGAAAAAAATTTTGAAAAATCCATTTTTTATGTAAGAAGGGGGTACCCTTAGATAATTCGAAGGTTTTCGACCGTCGAAAAAAATTGAAATTTTTCATTTTCTGTTACATTTGATTGTTGAAATACATCATTTCGGTTCATGAAACGCTAATTACACAATAATTTGCGAAATTTAGAGAAAAAAAATTTGAAAAATCCATTTTTTATGTAAGAAGGGGGTACCCTTAGATAATTCGCAGGTTTTCGACCGTCGAAAAAAATTGAAATTTATCATTTTCTTTTATATTTGCTTGTTGAAATACATCATTTCGGTTCATGAAACGCTAATTACACAATAATTTGCGAAATTTAGAGAAAAAAATTTTGAAAAATCCATTTTTTATGTAAGAAGGGGGTACCCTTAGATAATTCGCAGGTTTTCGACCGTCGAAAAAAATTGAAATTTATCATTTTCTTTTACATTTGATTGTTGAAATACATCATTTCGGTTCATGAAACGCTAATTACACAATAATTTGCGAAATTTAGAGAAAAAAAATTTGAAAAATCCATTTTTTATGTAAGAAGGGGGTACCCTTAGATAATTCGCAGGTTTTCGACCGTCGAAAAAAATTGAAATTTATCATTTTCTTTTACATTTGATTGTTGAAATACATCATTTCGGTTCATGAAACGCTAATTACACGATAATTTGCGAAATTTAGAGAAAAAAAATTTGAAAAATCCATTTTTTATGTAAGAAGGGGGTACCCTTAGATAATTCGCATGTTTTCGACCGTCGAAAAAAATTGAAATTTATCATTTTCTTTTACATTTGATTGTTGAAATACATCATTTCGGTTCATGAAATGCTAATTACACAATAATTTGCGAAATTTAGAGAAAAAAATTTTGAAAAATCCATTTTTTATGTAAGAAGGGGGTACCCTTAGATAATTCGCATGTTTTCGACCGTCGAAAAAAATTGAAATTTATCATTTTCTTTTACATTTGATTGTTGAAATACATCATTTCGGTTCATGAAATGCTAATTACACAATAATTTGCGAAATTTAGAGAAAAAAATTTTGAAAAATCCATTTTTTATGTAAGAAGGGGGTACCCTTAGATAATTCGCATGTTTTCGACCGTCGAAAAAAATTGAAATTTATCATTTTCTTTTACATTTGATTGTTGAAATACATCATTTCGGTTCATGAAATGCTAATTACACAATAATTTGCGAAATTTAGAGAAAAAAATTTTGAAAAATCCATTTTGTTTGTAAGAAGGGGGTACCCTTAGATAATTCGCATGTTTTCGACCGTCGAAAAAAATTGAAATTTATCATTTTCTTTTACATTTGATTGTTGAAATACATCATTTCGGTTCATGAAATGCTAATTACACAATAATTTGCGAAATTTAGAGAAAAAAATTTTGAAAAATCCATTTTTTATGTAAGAAGGGGGTACCCTTAGATAATTCGCAGGTTTTCGACCGTCGAAAAAAATTGAAATTTATCATTTTCTGTTACATTTGATTGTTGAAATACATCATTTCGGTTCATGAAACGCTAATTACACAATAATTTGCGAAATTTAGAGAAAAAAATTTTGAAAAATCCATTTTTTATGTAAGAAGGGGGTACCCTTAGATAATTCGCAGGTTTTCGACCGTCGAAAAAAATTGAAATTTATCATTTTCTTTTACATTTGATTGTTGAAATACATCATTTCGGTTCATGAAACGCTAATTACACAATAATTTGCGAAATTTAGAGAAAAATTTTTTTAAAAATCCATTTTTTATGTAAGAAGGGGGTACCCTTAGATAATTCGCAGGTTTTCGACCGTCGAGAAAAATTGAAATTTATCATTTTCTTTTACATTTGATTGTTGAAATACATCATTTCGGTTCATGAAACGCTAATTACACGATAATTTGCGAAATTTAGAGAAAAAAAATTTGAAAAATCCATTTTTTATGTAAGAAGGGGGTACCCTTAGATAATTCGCAGGTTTTCGACCGTCGAAAAAAATTGAAATTTATCATTTTCTTTTACATTTGATTGTTGAAATACATCATTTCGGTTCATGAAACGCTAATTACACAATAATTTGCGAAATTTAGAGAAAAAAATTTTGAAAAATCCATTTTTTATGTAAGAAGGGGGTACCCTTAGATAATTCGCATGTTTTCGACCGTCGAAAAAAATTGAAATTTATCATTTTCTTTTACATTTGATTGTTGAAATACATCATTTCGGTTCATGAAATGCTAATTACACAATAATTTGCGAAATTTAGAGAAAAAAATTTTGAAAAATCCATTTTTTATGTAAGAAGGGGGTACCCTTAGATAATTCGCATGTTTTCGACCGTCGAAAAAAATTGAAATTTTTCATTTTCTTTTACATTTGATTGTTGAAATACATCATTTCGGTTCATGAAACGCTAATTACACAATAATTTGCGAAATTTAGAGAAAAAAAATTTGAAAAATCCATTTTTTATGTAAGAAGGGGGTACCCTTAGATAATTCGCAGGTTTTCGACCGTCGAAAAAAATTGAAATTTATCATTTTCTTTTACATTTGATTGTTGAAATACATCATTTCGGTTCATGAAACGCTAATTACACAATAATTTGCGAAATTTAGAGAAAAAAAATTTGAAAAATCCATTTTTTATGTAAGAAGGGGGTACCCTTAGATAATTCGCAGGTTTTCGACCGTCGAAAAAAATTGAAATTTATCATTTTCTTTTACATTTGATTGTTGAAATACATCATTTCGGTTCATGAAACGCTAATTACACAATAATTTGCGAAATTTAGAGAAAAAAATTTTTAAAAATCCATTTTTTATGTAAGAAGGGGGTACCCTTAGATAATTCGCATGTTTTCGACCGTCGAAAAAAATTGAAATTTATCATTTTCTTTTACATTTGATTGTTGAAATACATCATTTCGGTTCATGAAACGCTAATTACACAATAATTTGCGAAATTTAGAGAAAAAAATTTTGAAAAATCCATTTTTTATGTAAGAAGGGGGTACCCTTAGATAATTCGCATGTTTTCGACCGTCGAAAAAAATTGAAATTTATCATTTTCTTTTACATTTGATTGTTGAAATACATCATTTCGGTTCATGAAATGCTAATTACACAATAATTTGCGAAATTTAGAGAAAAAAATTTTGAAAAATCCATTTTTTATGTAAGAAGGGGGTACCCTTAGATAATTCGCATGTTTTCGACCGTCGAAAAAAATTGAAATTTATCATTTTCTTTTACATTTGATTGTTGAAATACATCATTTCGGTTCATGAAATGCTAATTACACAATAATTTGCGAAATTTAGAGAAAAAAATTTTGAAAAATCCATTTTGTTTGTAAGAAGGGGGTACCCTTAGATAATTCGCATGTTTTCGACCGTCGAAAAAAATTGAAATTTATCATTTTCTTTTACATTTGATTGTTGAAATACATCATTTCGGTTCATGAAATGCTAATTACACAATAATTTGCGAAATTTAGAGAAAAAAATTTTGAAAAATCCATTTTTTATGTAAGAAGGGGGTACCCTTAGATAATTCGCAGGTTTTCGACCGTCGAAAAAAATTGAAATTTATCATTTTCTGTTACATTTGATTGTTGAAATACATCATTTCGGTTCATGAAACGCTAATTACACAATAATTTGCGAAATTTAGAGAAAAAAATTTTGAAAAATCCATTTTTTATGTAAGAAGGGGGTACCCTTAGATAATTCGCAGGTTTTCGACCGTCGAAAAAAATTGAAATTTATCATTTTCTTTTACATTTGATTGTTGAAATACATCATTTCGGTTCATGAAACGCTAATTACACAATAATTTGCGAAATTTAGAGAAAAAATTTTTTAAAAATCCATTTTTTATGTAAGAAGGGGGTACCCTTAGATAATTCGCAGGTTTTCGACCGTCGAGAAAAATTGAAATTTATCATTTTCTTTTACATTTGATTGTTGAAATACATCATTTCGGTTCATGAAACGCTAATTACACGATAATTTGCGAAATTTAGAGAAAAAAAATTTGAAAAATCCATTTTTTATGTAAGAAGGGGGTACCCTTAGATAATTCGCAGGTTTTCGACCGTCGAAAAAAATTGAAATTTATCATTTTCTTTTACATTTGATTGTTGAAATACATCATTTCGGTTCATGAAACGCTAATTACACAATAATTTGCGAAATTTAGAGAAAAAAATTTTTAAAAATCCATTTTTTATGTAAGAAGGGGGTACCCTTAGATAATTCGCATGTTTTCGACCGTCGAAAAAAATTGAAATTTATCATTTTCTTTTACATTTGATTGTTGAAATACATCATTTCGGTTCATGAAACGCTAATTACACAATAATTTGCGAAATTTAGAGAAAAAAATTTTGAAAAATCCATTTTTTATGTAAGAAGGGGGTACCCTTAGATAATTCGAAGGTTTTCGACCGTCGAAAAAAATTGAAATTTTTCATTTTCTGTTACATTTGATTGTTGAAATACATCATTTCGGTTCATGAAACGCTAATTACACAATAATTTGCGAAATTTAGAGAAAAAAAATTTGAAAAATCCATTTTTTATGTAAGAAGGGGGTACCCTTAGATAATTCGCAGGTTTTCGACCGTCGAAAAAAATTGAAATTTATCATTTTCTTTTACATTTGATTGTTGAAATACATCATTTCGGTTCATGAAACGCTAATTACACAATAATTTGCGAAATTTAGAGAAAAAAAATTTGAAAAATCCATTTTTTATGTAAGAAGGGGGTACCCTTAGATAATTCGCAGGTTTTCGACCGTCGAAAAAAATTGAAATTTATCATTTTCTTTTACATTTGATTGTTGAAATACATCATTTCGGTTCATGAAACGCTAATTACACAATAATTTGCGAAATTTAGAGAAAAAAATTTTTAAAAATCCATTTTTTATGTAAGAAGGGGGTACCCTTAGATAATTCGCATGTTTTCGACCGTCGAAAAAAATTGAAATTTATCATTTTCTTTTACATTTGATTGTTGAAATACATCATTTCGGTTCATGAAACGCTAATTACACAATAATTTGCGAAATTTAGAGAAAAAAATTTTGAAAAATCCATTTTTTATGTAAGAAGGGGGTACCCTTAGATAATTCGCAGGTTTTCGACCGTCGAAAAAAATTGAAACTTATCATTTTCTTTTACATTTGATTGTTGAAATACATCATTTCGGTTCATGAAACGCTAATTACACAATAATTTTCGAAATTTAGAGAAAAAAATTTTTAAAAATCCATTTTTTATGTAAGAAGGGGGTACCCTTAGATAATTCGCAGGTTTTCGACCGTCGAGAAAAATTGAAATTTATCATTTTCTTTTACATTTGATTGTTGAAATACATCATTTCGGTTCATGAAACGCTAATTACACGATAATTTGCGAAATTTAGAGAAAAAAAATTTGAAAAATCCATTTTTTATGTAAGAAGGGGGTACCCTTAGATAATTCGCAGGTTTTCGACCGTCGAAAAAAATTGAAATTTATCATTTTCTTTTACATTTGATTGTTGAAATACATCATTTCGGTTCATGAAACGCTAATTACACAATAATTTGCGAAATTTAGAGAAAAAAAATTTGAAAAATCCATTTTTTATGTAAGAAGGGGGTACCCTTAGATAATTCGAAGGTTTTCGACCGTCGAAAAAAATTGAAATTTATCATTTTCTTTTACATTTGATTGTTGAAATACATCATTTCGGTTCATGAAACGCTAATTACACAATAATTTGCGAAATTTAGAGAAAAAAATTTTGAAAAATCCATTTTTTATGTAAGAAGGGGGTACCCTTAGATAATTCGCAGGTTTTCGACCGTCGAAAAAAATTGAAATTTATCATTTTCTTTTACATTTGATTGTTGAAATACATCATTTCGGTTCATGAAACGCTAATTACACAATAATTTGCGAAATTTAGAGAAAAAAATTTTTAAAAATCCATTTTTTATGTAAGAAGGGGGTACCCTTAGATAATTCGCAGGTTTTCGACCGTCGAGAAAAATTGAAATTTATCATTTTCTTTTACATTTGATTGTTGAAATACATCATTTCGGTTCATGAAACGCTAATTACACGATAATTTGCGAAATTTAGAGAAAAAAAATTTGAAAAATCCATTTTTTATGTAAGAAGGGGGTACCCTTAGATAATTCGCAGGTTTTCGACCGTCGAAAAAAATTGAAATTTATCATTTTCTTTTACATTTGATTGTTGAAATACATCATTTCGGTTCATGAAACGCTAATTACACAATAATTTGCGAAATTTAGAGAAAAAAATTTTGAAAAATCCATTTTTTATGTAAGAAGGGGGTACCCTTAGATAATTCGAAGGTTTTCGACCGTCGAAAAAAATTGAAATTTTTCATTTTCTGTTACATTTGATTGTTGAAATACATCATTTCGGTTCATGAAACGCTAATTACACAATAATTTGCGAAATTTAGAGAAAAAAAATTTGAAAAATCCATTTTTTATGTAAGAAGGGGGTACCCTTAGATAATTCGCAGGTTTTCGACCGTCGAAAAAAATTGAAATTTATCATTTTCTTTTACATTTGATTGTTGAAATACATCATTTCGGTTCATGAAACGCTAATTACACAATAATTTGCGAAATTTAGAGAAAAAAAATTTGAAAAATCCATTTTTTATGTAAGAAGGGGGTACCCTTAGATAATTCGCAGGTTTTCGACCGTCGAAAAAAATTGAAATTTATCATTTTCTTTTACATTTGATTGTTGAAATACATCATTTCGGTTCATGAAACGCTAATTACACAATAATTTGCGAAATTTAGAGAAAAAAATTTTTAAAAATCCATTTTTTATGTAAGAAGGGGGTACCCTTAGATAATTCGCATGTTTTCGACCGTCGAAAAAAATTGAAATTTATCATTTTCTTTTACATTTGATTGTTGAAATACATCATTTCGGTTCATGAAACGCTAATTACACAATAATTTGCGAAATTTAGAGAAAAAAATTTTGAAAAATCCATTTTTTATGTAAGAAGGGGGTACCCTTAGATAATTCGCAGGTTTTCGACCGTCGAAAAAAATTGAAACTTATCATTTTCTTTTACATTTGATTGTTGAAATACATCATTTCGGTTCATGAAACGCTAATTACACAATAATTTTCGAAATTTAGAGAAAAAAATTTTTAAAAATCCATTTTTTATGTAAGAAGGGGGTACCCTTAGATAATTCGCAGGTTTTCGACCGTCGAGAAAAATTGAAATTTATCATTTTCTTTTACATTTGATTGTTGAAATACATCATTTCGGTTCATGAAACGCTAATTACACGATAATTTGCGAAATTTAGAGAAAAAAAATTTGAAAAATCCATTTTTTATGTAAGAAGGGGGTACCCTTAGATAATTCGCAGGTTTTCGACCGTCGAAAAAAATTGAAATTTATCATTTTCTTTTACATTTGATTGTTGAAATACATCATTTCGGTTCATGAAACGCTAATTACACAATAATTTGCGAAATTTAGAGAAAAAAAATTTGAAAAATCCATTTTTTATGTAAGAAGGGGGTACCCTTAGATAATTCGAAGGTTTTCGACCGTCGAAAAAAATTGAAATTTATCATTTTCTTTTACATTTGATTGTTGAAATACATCATTTCGGTTCATGAAACGCTAATTACACAATAATTTGCGAAATTTAGAGAAAAAAATTTTGAAAAATCCATTTTTTATGTAAGAAGGGGGTACCCTTAGATAATTCGCAGGTTTTCGACCGTCGAAAAAAATTGAAATTTATCATTTTCTTTTACATTTGATTGTTGAAATACATCATTTCGGTTCATGAAACGCTAATTACACAATAATTTGCGAAATTTAGAGAAAAAAATTTTTAAAAATCCATTTTTTATGTAAGAAGGGGGTACCCTTAGATAATTCGCAGGTTTTCGACCGTCGAGAAAAATTGAAATTTATCATTTTCTTTTACAT
This sequence comes from Geotrupes spiniger, assembly GCA_959613385.1. Lineage (NCBI taxonomy): Eukaryota > Metazoa > Arthropoda > Insecta > Coleoptera > Geotrupidae > Geotrupes > Geotrupes spiniger. Next base: position 7,999,255 of record OY390737.1, on the reverse strand, counting down.
TTGATTGTTGAAATACATCATTTCGGTTCATGAAACGCTAATTACACGATAATTTGCGAAATTTAGAGAAAAAAAATTTGAAAAATCCATTTTTTATGTAAGAAGGGGGTACCCTTAGATAATTCGCAGGTTTTCGACCGTCGAAAAAAATTGAAATTTATCATTTTCTTTTACATTTGATTGTTGAAATACATCATTTCGGTTCATGAAACGCTAATTACACAATAATTTGCGAAATTTAGAGAAAAAAATTTTGAAAAATCCATTTTTTATGTAAGAAGGGGGTACCCTTAGATAATTCGAAGGTTTTCGACCGTCGAAAAAAATTGAAATTTTTCATTTTCTGTTACATTTGATTGTTGAAATACATCATTTCGGTTCATGAAACGCTAATTACACAATAATTTGCGAAATTTAGAGAAAAAAAATTTGAAAAATCCATTTTTTATGTAAGAAGGGGGTACCCTTAGATAATTCGCAGGTTTTCGACCGTCGAAAAAAATTGAAATTTATCATTTTCTTTTACATTTGATTGTTGAAATACATCATTTCGGTTCATGAAACGCTAATTACACAATAATTTGCGAAATTTAGAGAAAAAAAATTTGAAAAATCCATTTTTTATGTAAGAAGGGGGTACCCTTAGATAATTCGCAGGTTTTCGACCGTCGAAAAAAATTGAAATTTATCATTTTCTTTTACATTTGATTGTTGAAATACATCATTTCGGTTCATGAAACGCTAATTACACAATAATTTGCGAAATTTAGAGAAAAAAATTTTGAAAAATCCATTTTTTATGTAAGAAGGGGGTACCCTTAGATAATTCGCAGGTTTTCGACCGTCGAAAAAAATTGAAACTTATCATTTTCTTTTACATTTGATTGTTGAAATACATCATTTCGGTTCATGAAACGCTAATTACACAATAATTTTCGAAATTTAGAGAAAAAAAATTTTAAAAATCCATTTTTTATGTAAGAAGGGGGTACCCTTAGATAATTCGCAGGTTTTCGACCGTCGAGAAAAATTGAAATTTATCATTTTCTTTTACATTTGATTGTTGAAATACATCATTTCGGTTCATGAAACGCTAATTACACGATAATTTGCGAAATTTAGAGAAAAAAAATTTGAAAAATCCATTTTTTATGTAAGAAGGGGGTACCCTTAGATAATTCGCAGGTTTTCGACCGTCGAAAAAAATTGAAATTTATCATTTTCTTTTACATTTGATTGTTGAAATACATCATTTCGGTTCATGAAACGCTAATTACACAATAATTTGCGAAATTTAGAGAAAAAAAATTTGAAAAATCCATTTTTTATGTAAGAAGGGGGTACCCTTAGATAATTCGAAGGTTTTCGACCGTCGAAAAAAATTGAAATTTATCATTTTCTTTTACATTTGATTGTTGAAATACATCATTTCGGTTCATGAAACGCTAATTACACAATAATTTGCGAAATTTAGAGAAAAATTTTTTGAAAAATCCATTTTTTATGTAAGAAGGGGGTACCCTTAGATAATTCGCAGGTTTTCGACCGTCGAGAAAAATTGAAATTTATCATTTTCTTTTACATTTGATTGTTGAAATACATCATTTCGGTTCATGAAACGCTAATTACACAATAATTTGCGAAATTTAGAGAAAAAAATTTTGAAAAATCCATTTTTTATGTAAGAAGGGGGTACCCTTAGATAATTCGCAGGTTTTCGACCGTCGAAAAAAATTGAAATTTATCATTTTCTTTTACATTTGATTGTTGAAATACATCATTTCGGTTCATGAAAAGCTAATTACACCATAATTTGCGAAATTTAGAGAAAAATTTTTTGAAAAATCCATTTTTTATGTAAGAAGGGGGTACCCTTAGATAATTCGCAGGTTTTCGACCGTCGAAAAAAATTGAAATTTATCATTTTCTTTTACATTTGATTGTTGAAATACATCATTTCGGTTCATGAAAAGCTAATTACACCATAATTTGCGAAATTTAGAGAAAAATTTTTTGAAAAATCCATTTTTTATGTAAGAAGGGGGTACCCTTAGATAATTCGCAGGTTTTCGACCGTCGAAAAAAATTGAAATTTATCATTTTCTTTTACATTTGATTGTTGAAATACATCATTTCGGTTCATGAAACGCTAATTACACGATAATTTGCGAAATTTAGAGAAAAAAATTTTGAAAAATCCATTTTTTATGTAAGAAGGGGGTACCCTTAGATAATTCGCAGGTTTTCGACCGTCGAAAAAAATTGAAATTTATCATTTTCTTTTACATTTGATTGTTGAAATACATCATTTCGGTTCATGAAAAGCTAATTACACCATAATTTGCGAAATTTAGAGAAAAATTTTTTGAAAAATCCATTTTTTATGTAAGAAGGGGGTACCCTTAGATAATTCGCAGGTTTTCGACCGTCGAAAAAAATTGAAATTTATCATTTTCTTTTACATTTGATTGTTGAAATACATCATTTCGGTTCATGAAACGCTAATTACACGATAATTTGCGAAATTTAGAGAAAAAAAATTTGAAAAATCCATTTTTTATGTAAGAAGGGGGTACCCTTAGATAATTCGCATGTTTTCGACCGTCGAAAAAAATTGAAATTTATCATTTTCTTTTACATTTGATTGTTGAAATACATCATTTCGGTTCATGAAATGCTAATTACACAATAATTTGCGAAATTTAGAGAAAAAAATTTTGAAAAATCCATTTTTTATGTAAGAAGGGGGTACCCTTAGATAATTCGCATGTTTTCGACCGTCGAAAAAAATTGAAATTTATCATTTTCTTTTACATTTGATTGTTGAAATACATCATTTCGGTTCATGAAACCCTAATTACACAATAATTTGCGAAATTTAGAGAAAAATTTTTTGAAAAATCCATTTTTTATGTAAGAAGGGGGTACCCTTAGATAATTCGCAGGTTTTCGACCGTCGAAAAAAATTGAAATTTATCATTTTCTTTTACATTTGATTGTTGAAATACATCATTTCGGTTCATGAAACGCTAATTACACAATAATTTGCGAAATTTAGAGAAAAATTTTTTGAAAAATCCATTTTTTATGTAAGAAGGGGGTACCCTTAGATAATTCGCAGGTTTTCGACCGTCGAAAAAAATTGAAATTTATCATTTTCTTTTACATTTGATTGTTGAAATACATCATTTCGGTTCATGAAACGCTAATTACACAATAATTTGCGAAATTTAGAGAAAAATTTTTTGAAAAATCCATTTTTTATGTAAGAAGGGGGTACCCTTAGATAATTCGCAGGTTTTCGACCGTCGAAAAAAATTGAAATTTATCATTTTCTTTTACATTTGATTGTTGAAATACATCATTTCGGTTCATGAAACGCTAATTACACAATAATTTGCGAAATTTAGAGAAAATTTTTTTGAAAAATTTATTTTTTATGTAAGAAGGGGGTACCCTTAGATAATTCGCAGGTTTTCGACCGTCGAAAAAAATTGAAATTTATCATTTTCTTTTACATTTGATTGTTGAAATACATCATTTCGGTTCATGAAAAGCTAATTACACCATAATTTGCGAAATTTAGAGAAAAATTTTTTGAAAAATCCATTTTTTATGTAAGAAGGGGGTACCCTTAGATAATTCGCAGGTTTTCGACCGTCGAAAAAAATTGAAATTTATCATTTTCTTTTACATTTGATTGTTGAAATACATCATTTCGGTTCATGAAACGCTAATTACACGATAATTTGCGAAATTTAGAGAAAAAAATTTTGAAAAATCCATTTTTTATGTAAGAAGGGGGTACCCTTAGATAATTCGCAGGTTTTCGACCGTCGAAAAAAATTGAAATTTATCATTTTCTTTTACATTTGATTGTTGAAATACATCATTTCGGTTCATGAAAAGCTAATTACACCATAATTTGCGAAATTTAGAGAAAAATTTTTTGAAAAATCCATTTTTTATGTAAGAAGGGGGTACCCTTAGATAATTCGCAGGTTTTCGACCGTCGAAAAAAATTGAAATTTATCATTTTCTTTTACATTTGATTGTTGAAATACATCATTTCGGTTCATGAAACGCTAATTACACGATAATTTGCGAAATTTAGAGAAAAAAAATTTGAAAAATCCATTTTTTATGTAAGAAGGGGGTACCCTTAGATAATTCGCATGTTTTCGACCGTCGAAAAAAATTGAAATTTATCATTTTCTTTTACATTTGATTGTTGAAATACATCATTTCGGTTCATGAAATGCTAATTACACAATAATTTGCGAAATTTAGAGAAAAAAATTTTGAAAAATCCATTTTTTATGTAAGAAGGGGGTACCCTTAGATAATTCGCATGTTTTCGACCGTCGAAAAAAATTGAAATTTATCATTTTCTTTTACATTTGATTGTTGAAATACATCATTTCGGTTCATGAAACCCTAATTACACAATAATTTGCGAAATTTAGAGAAAAATTTTTTGAAAAATCCATTTTTTATGTAAGAAGGGGGTACCCTTAGATAATTCGCAGGTTTTCGACCGTCGAAAAAAATTGAAATTTATCATTTTCTTTTACATTTGATTGTTGAAATACATCATTTCGGTTCATGAAACGCTAATTACACAATAATTTGCGAAATTTAGAGAAAAATTTTTTGAAAAATCCATTTTTTATGTAAGAAGGGGGTACCCTTAGATAATTCGCAGGTTTTCGACCGTCGAAAAAAATTGAAATTTATCATTTTCTTTTACATTTGATTGTTGAAATACATCATTTCGGTTCATGAAACGCTAATTACACAATAATTTGCGAAATTTAGAGAAAAATTTTTTGAAAAATCCATTTTTTATGTAAGAAGGGGGTACCCTTAGATAATTCGCAGGTTTTCGACCGTCGAAAAAAATTGAAATTTATCATTTTCTTTTACATTTGATTGTTGAAATACATCATTTCGGTTCATGAAACGCTAATTACACAATAATTTGCGAAATTTAGAGAAAATTTTTTTGAAAAATTCATTTTTTATGTAAGAAGGGGGTACCCTTAGATAATTCGCAGGTTTTCGACCGTCGAAAAAAATTGAAATTTATCATTTTCTTTTACATTTGATTGTTGAAATACATCATTTCGGTTCATGAAAAGCTAATTACACCATAATTTGCGAAATTTAGAGAAAAATTTTTTGAAAAATCCATTTTTTATGTAAGAAGGGGGTACCCTTAGATAATTCGCAGGTTTTCGACCGTCGAAAAAAATTGAAATTTATCATTTTCTTTTACATTTGATTGTTGAAATACATCATTTCGGTTCATGAAACGCTAATTACACGATAATTTGCGAAATTTAGAGAAAAAAATTTTGAAAAATCCATTTTTTATGTAAGAAGGGGGTACCCTTAGATAATTCGCAGGTTTTCGACCGTCGAAAAAAATTGAAATTTATCATTTTCTTTTACATTTGATTGTTGAAATACATCATTTCGGTTCATGAAAAGCTAATTACACCATAATTTGCGAAATTTAGAGAAAAATTTTTTGAAAAATCCATTTTTTATGTAAGAAGGGGGTACCCTTAGATAATTCGCAGGTTTTCGACCGTCGAAAAAAATTGAAATTTATCATTTTCTTTTACATTTGATTGTTGAAATACATCATTTCGGTTCATGAAACGCTAATTACACGATAATTTGCGAAATTTAGAGAAAAAAAAATTGAAAAATCCATTTTTTATGTAAGAAGGGGGTACCCTTAGATAATTCGCATGTTTTCGACCGTCGAAAAAAATTGAAATTTATCATTTTCTTTTACATTTGATTGTTGAAATACATCATTTCGGTTCATGAAATGCTAATTACACAATAATTTGCGAAATTTAGAGAAAAAAATTTTGAAAAATCCATTTTTTATGTAAGAAGGGGGTACCCTTAGATAATTCGCATGTTTTCGACCGTCGAAAAAAATTGAAATTTATCATTTTCTTTTACATTTGATTGTTGAAATACATCATTTCGGTTCATGAAACCCTAATTACACAATAATTTGCGAAATTTAGAGAAAAATTTTTTGAAAAATCCATTTTTTATGTAAGAAGGGGGTACCCTTAGATAATTCGCAGGTTTTCGACCGTCGAAAAAAATTGAAATTTATCATTTTCTTTTACATTTGATTGTTGAAATACATCATTTCGGTTCATGAAACGCTAATTACACAATAATTTGCGAAATTTAGAGAAAAATTTTTTGAAAAATCCATTTTTTATGTAAGAAGGGGGTACCCTTAGATAATTCGCAGGTTTTCGACCGTCGAAAAAAATTGAAATTTATCATTTTCTTTTACATTTGATTGTTGAAATACATCATTTCGGTTCATGAAACGCTAATTACACAATAATTTGCGAAATTTAGAGAAAAATTTTTTGAAAAATCCATTTTTTATGTAAGAAGGGGGTACCCTTAGATAATTCGCAGGTTTTCGACCGTCGAAAAAAATTGAAATTTATCATTTTCTTTTACATTTGATTGTTGAAATACATCATTTCGGTTCATGAAACGCTAATTACACGATAATTTGCGAAATTTAGAGAAAAAAAATTTGAAAAATCCATTTTTTATGTAAGAAGGGGGTACCCTTAGATAATTCGCATGTTTTCGACCGTCGAAAAAAATTGAAATTTATCATTTTCTTTTACATTTGATTGTTGAAATACATCATTTCGGTTCATGAAATGCTAATTACACAATAATTTGCGAAATTTAGAGAAAAAAATTTTGAAAAATCCATTTTTTATGTAAGAAGGGGGTACCCTTAGATAATTCGCATGTTTTCGACCGTCGAAAAAAATTGAAATTTATCATTTTCTTTTACATTTGATTGTTGAAATACATCATTTCGGTTCATGAAACCCTAATTACACAATAATTTGCGAAATTTAGAGAAAAATTTTTTGAAAAATCCATTTTTTATGTAAGAAGGGGGTACCCTTAGATAATTCGCAGGTTTTCGACCGTCGAAAAAAATTGAAATTTATCATTTTCTTTTACATTTGATTGTTGAAATACATCATTTCGGTTCATGAAACGCTAATTACACAATAATTTGCGAAATTTAGAGAAAAATTTTTTGAAAAATCCATTTTTTATGTAAGAAGGGGGTACCCTTAGATAATTCGCAGGTTTTCGACCGTCGAAAAAAATTGAAATTTATCATTTTCTTTTACATTTGATTGTTGAAATACATCATTTCGGTTCATGAAACGCTAATTACACGATAATTTGCGAAATTTAGAGAAAAAAATTTTGAAAAATCCATTTTTTATGTAAGAAGGGGGTACCCTTAGATAATTCGCAGGTTTTCGACCGTCGAAAAAAATTGAAATTTATCATTTTCTTTCACATTTGATTGTTGAAATACATCATTTCGGTTCATGAAAAGCTAATTACACCATAATTTGCGAAATTTAGAGAAAAATTTTTTGAAAAATCCATTTTTTATGTAAGAAGGGGGTACCCTTAGATAATTCGCAGGTTTTCGACCGTCGAAAAAAATTGAAATTTATCATTTTCTTTTACATTTGATTGTTGAAATACATCATTTCGGTTCATGAAACGCTAATTACACGATAATTTGCGAAATTTAGAGAAAAAAAATTTGAAAAATCCATTTTTTATGTAAGAAGGGGGTACCCTTAGATAATTCGCATGTTTTCGACCGTCGAAAAAAATTGAAATTTATCATTTTCTTTTACATTTGATTGTTGAAATACATCATTTCGGTTCATGAAATGCTAATTACACAATAATTTGCGAAATTTAGAGAAAAAAATTTTGAAAAATCCATTTTTTATGTAAGAAGGGGGTACCCTTAGATAATTCGCATGTTTTCGACCGTCGAAAAAAATTGAAATTTATCATTTTCTTTTACATTTGATTGTTGAAATACATCATTTCGGTTCATGAAACCCTAATTACACAATAATTTGCGAAATTTAGAGAAAAATTTTTTGAAAAATCCATTTTTTATGTAAGAAGGGGGTACCCTTAGATAATTCGCAGGTTTTCGACCGTCGAAAAAAATTGAAATTTATCATTTTCTTTTACATTTGATTGTTGAAATACATCATTTCGGTTCATGAAACGCTAATTACACAATAATTTGCGAAATTTAGAGAAAAATTTTTTGAAAAATCCATTTTTTATGTAAGAAGGGGGTACCCTTAGATAATTCGCAGGTTTTCGACCGTCGAAAAAAATTGAAATTTATCATTTTCTTTTACATTTGATTGTTGAAATACATCATTTCGGTTCATGAAACGCTAATTACACAATAATTTGCGAAATTTAGAGAAAAATTTTTTGAAAAATCCATTTTTTATGTAAGAAGGGGGTACCCTTAGATAATTCGCAGGTTTTCGACCGTCGAAAAAAATTGAAATTTATCATTTTCTTTTACATTTGATTGTTGAAATACATCATTTCGGTTCATGAAACGCTAATTACACAATAATTTGCGAAATTTAGAGAAATTTTTTTTGAAAAATTCATTTTTTATGTAAGAAGGGGGTACCCTTAGATAATTCGCAGGTTTTCGACCGTCGAAAAAAATTGAAATTTATCATTTTCTTTTACATTTGATTGTTGAAATACATCATTTCGGTTCATGAAACGCTAATTACACAATAATTTGCGAAATTTAGAGAAAAAAATTTTGAAAAATCCATTTTTTATGTAAGAAGGGGGTACCCTTAGATAATTCGAACGTTTTCGACCGTCGAAAAAAATTGAAATTTATCATTTTCTGTTACATTTGATTGTTGAAATACATCATTTCGGTTCATGAAACGCTAATTACACAATAATTTGCGAAATTTAGAGAAAATTTTTTTGAAAAATCCATTTTTTATGTAAGAAGGGGGTACCCTTAGATAATTCGCAGGTTTTCGACCGTCGAAAAAATTGAAATTTATCATTTTCTTTTACATTTGATTGTTGAAATACATCATTTCGGTTCATGAAACGCTAATTACACAATAATTTGCGAAATTTAGAGAAAAAAATTTTGAAAAATCCATTTTTTATGTAAGAAGGGGGTACCCTTAGATAATTCGAACGTTTTCGACCGTCGAAAAAAATTGAAATTTATCATTTTCTGTTACATTTGATTGTTGAAATACATCATTTCGGTTCATGAAACGCTAATTACACAATAATTTGCGAAATTTAGAGAAAAATTTTTTGAAAAATCCATTTTTTATGTAAGAAGGGGGTACCCTTAGATAATTCGCAGGTTTTCGACCGTCGAAAAAAATTGAAATTTATCATTTTCTTTTACGTTTGATTGTTGAAATACATCATTTCGGTTCATGAAATGCTAATTACACAATAATTTGCGAAATTTAGAGAAAAAAATTTTGAAAAATCCATTTTTTATGTAAGAAGGGGGTACCCTTAGATAATTCGCAGGTTTTCGACCGTCGAAAAAAATTGAAATTTATCATTTTCTTTTACATTTGATTGTTGAAATACATCATTTCGGTTCATGAAACGCTAATTACACAATAATTTGCGAAATTTAGAGAAAAAAATTTTTAAAAATCCATTTTTTATGTAAGAAGGGGGTACCCTTAGATAATTCGCAGGTTTTCGACCGTCGAGAAAAATTGAAATTTATCATTTTCTGTTACATTTGATTGTTGAAATACATCATTTCGGTTCATGAAACGCTAATTACACGATAATTTGCGAAATTTAGAGAAAAAAATTTTGAAAAATCCATTTTTTATGTAAGAAGGGGGTACCCTTAGATAATTCGCAGGATTTCGACCGTCGAAAAAAATTGAAATTTATCATTTTCTTTTACATTTGATTGTTGAAATACATCATTTGGGTTCATGAAACGCTAATTACACGATAATTTGCGAAATTTAGAGAAAAAAAATTTGAAAAATCCATTTTTTATGTAAGAAGGGGGTACCCTTAGATAATTCGCAGGTTTTCGACCGTCGAAAAAAATTGAAATTTATCATTTTCTGTTACATTTGATTGTTGAAATACATCATTTCGGTTCATGAAACGCTAATTACACGATAATTTGCGAAATTTAGAGAAAAAAATTTTGAAAAATCCATTTTTTATGTAAGAAGGGGGTACCCTTAGATAATTCGCAGGTTTTCGACCGTCGAAAAAAATTGAAATTTATCATTTTCTTTTACATTTGATTGTTGAAATACATCATTTCGGTTCATGAAACGCTAATTACACGATAATTTGCGACATTTAGAGAAAAAAATTTTGAAAAATCCATTTTTTATGTAAGAAGGGGGTACCCTTAGATAATTCGCAGGATTTCGACCGTCGAAAAAAATTGAAATTTATCATTTTCTTTTACGTTTGATTGTTGAAATACATCATTTCGGTTCATGAAATGCTAATTACACAATAATTTGCGAAATTTAGAGAAAAAAATTTTGAAAAATCCATTTTTTATGTAAGAAGGGGGTACCCTTAGATAATTCGCAGGTTTTCGACCGTCGAAAAAAATTGAAATTTATCATTTTCTTTTACATTTGATTGTTGAAATACATCATTTCGGTTCATGAAACGCTAATTACACAATAATTTGCGAAATTTAGAGAAAAAAATTTTTAAAAATCCATTTTTTATGTAAGAAGGGGGTACCCTTAGATAATTCGCAGGTTTTCGACCGTCGAGAAAAATTGAAATTTATCATTTTCTGTTACATTTGATTGTTGAAATACATCATTTCGGTTCATGAAACGCTAATTACACGATAATTTGCGAAATTTAGAGAAAAAAAATTTGAAAAATCCATTTTTTATGTAAGAAGGGGGTACCCTTAGATAATTCGCAGGATTTCGACCGTCGAAAAAAATTGAAATTTATCATTTTCTTTTACATTTGATTGTTGAAATACATCATTTGGGTTCATGAAACGCTAATTACACGATAATTTGCGAAATTTAGAGAAAAAAAATTTGAAAAATCCATTTTTTATGTAAGAAGGGGGTACCCTTAGATAATTCGCAGGTTTTCGACCGTCGAAAAAAATTGAAATTTATCATTTTCTTTTACATTTGATTGTTGAAATACATCATTTCGGTTCATGAAACGCTAATTACACGATAATTTGCGAAATTTAGAGAAAAAAATTTTGAAAAATCCATTTTTTATGTAAGAAGGGGGTACCCTTAGATAATTCGCAGGTTTTCGACCGTCGAAAAAAATTGAAATTTATCATTTTCTTTTACATTTGATTGTTGAAATACATCATTTCGGTTCATGAAACGCTAATTACACGATAATTTGCGAAATTTAGAGAAAAAAAATTTGAAAAATCCATTTTTTATGTAAGAAGGGGGTACCCTTAGATAATTCGCAGGATTTCGACCGTCGAAAAAAATTGAAATTTATCATTTTCTTTTACATTTGATTGTTGAAATACATCATTTGGGTTCATGAAACGCTAATTACACGATAATTTGCGAAATTTAGAGAAAAAAATTTTGAAAAATCCATTTTTTATGTAAAAGGGGGTACCCTTAGATAATTCGCAGGTTTTCGACCGTCGAAAAAAATTGAAATTTATCATTTTCTGTTACATTTGATTGTTGAAATACATCATTTCGGTTCATGAAACGCTAATTACACAATAATTTGCGAAATTTAGAGAAAAAATTTTTGAAAAATCCATTTTTTATGTAAGAAGGGGGTACCCTTAGATAATTCGCATGTTTTCGACCGTCGAAAAAAATTGAAATTTATCATTTTCTTTTACATTTGATTGTTAAAATACATCATTTCGGTTCATGAAACGCTAATTACACAATAATTTGCGAAATTTAGAGAAAAAAAATTTGAAAAATCCATTTTTTATGTAAGAAGGGGGTACCCTTAGATAATTCGCAGGTTTTCGACCGTCGAAAAAAATTGAAATTTATCATTTTCTGTTACATTTGATTGTTGAAATACATCATTTCGGTTCATGAAACGCTAATTACACAATAATTTGCGAAATTTAGAGAAAAAATTTTTGAAAAATCCATTTTTTATGTAAGAAGGGGGTACCCTTAGATAATTCGCATGTTTTCGACCGTCGAAAAAAATTGAAATTTATCATTTTCTTTTACATTTGATTGTTAAAATACATCATTTCGGTTCATGAAACGCTAATTACACAATAATTTGCGAAATTTAGAGAAAAAAAATTTGAAAAATCCATTTTTTATGTAAGAAGGGGGTACCCTTAGATAATTCGCAGGTTTTCGACCGTCGAAAAAAATTGAAATTTATCATTTTCTTTTACATTTGATTGTTGAAATACATCATTTCGGTTCATGAAACGCTAATTACACAATAATTTGCGAAATTTAGAGAAAAAAAATTTGAAAAATCCATTTTTTATGTAAGAAGGGGGTACCCTTAGATAATTCGCAGGTTTTCGACCGTCGAAAAAAATTGAAATTTATCATTTTCTTTTACATTTGATTGTTGAAATACATCATTTCGGTTCATGAAACGCTAATTACACGATAATTTGCGAAATTTAGAGAAAAAAATTTTGAAAAATCCATTTTTTATGTAAGAAGGGGGTACCCTTAGATAATTCGCAGGTTTTCGACCGTCGAAAAAAATTGAAATTTATCATTTTCTTTTACATTTGATTGTTGAAATACATCATTTCGGTTCATGAAACGCTAATTACACGATAATTTGCGAAATTTAGAGAAAAAAATTTTGAAAAATCCATTTTTTATGTAAGAAGGGGGTACCCTTAGATAATTCGCAGGTTTTCGACCGTCGAAAAAAATTGAAATTTATCATTTTCTTTTACATTTGATTGTTGAAATACATCATTTCGGTTCATGAAACGCTAATTACACAATAATTTGCGAAATTTAGAGAAAAAAATTTCGAAAAATCCATTTTTTATGTAAGAAGGGGGTACCCTTAGATAATTCGCAGGTATTCGACCGTCGAAAAAAAATGAAATTTATCATTTTCTTTTACATTTGATTGTTGAAATACATCATTTCGGTTCATGAAACGCTAATTACACAATAATTTGCGAAATTTAGAGAAAAAAATTTTGAAAAATCCATTTTTTATGTAAGAAGGGGGTACCCTTAGATAATTCTCAGGTTTTCGACCGTCGACAAAAATTGAAATTTATCATTTTCTGTTACATTTGATTGTTGAAATACATTTCGGTTCATGAAACGCTAATTACACAATAATTTGCGAAATTTAGAGAAAAAAATTTTGAAAAATCCATTTTTTATGTAAGAAGGGGGTACCCTTAGATAATTCGCAGGTTTTCGACCGTCGAAAAAAATTGAAATTTATCATTTTCTTTTACATTTGATTGTTGAAATACATCATTTCGGTTCATGAAACGCTAATTACACAATAATTTGCGAAATTTAGAGAAAAAATTTTTGAAAAATCCATTTTTTATGTAAGAAGGGGGTACCCTTAGATAATTCGCAGGTTTTCGACCGTCGAAAAAAATTGAAATTTATCAGTTTCTTTTACATTTGATTGTTGAAATACATCATTTCGGTTCATGAAACGCTAATTAAACAATAATTTGCGAAATTTAGAGAAAAAATTTTTGAAAAATCCATTTTTTATGTAAGAAGGGGGTACCCTTAGATAATTCGCAGGTTTTCGACCGTCGAAAAAAATTGAAATTTATCATTTTCTTTTACATTTGATTGTTGAAATACATCATTTCGGTTCATGAAACGCTAATTACACAATAATTTGCGAAATTTAGAGAAAAAAATTTTGAAAAATCCATTTTTTATGTAAGAAGGGGGTACCCTTAGATAATTCGCAGGTTTTCGACCGTCGAAAAAAATTGAAATTTATCAGTTTCTTTTACATTTGATTGTTGAAATACATCATTTCGGTTCATGAAATGCTAATTACACAATAATTTGCGAAATTTAGAGAAAAAATTTTTGAAAAATCCATTTTTTATGTAAGAAGGGGGTACCCTTAGATAATTCGCAGGTTTTCGACCGTCGAAAAAAATTGAAATTTATCATTTTCTTTTACATTTGATTGTTGAAATACATCATTTCGGTTCATGAAACGCTAATTACACAATAATTTGCGAAATTTAGAGAAAAAAATTTTGAAAAATCCATTTTTTATGTAAGAAGGGGGTACCCTTAGATAATTCGCAGGTTTTCGACCGTCGAAAAAAATTGAAATTTATCAGTTTCTTTTACATTTGATTGTTGAAATACATCATTTCGGTTCATGAAATGCTAATTACACAATAATTTGCGAAATTTAAAGAAAAAAATTTTGAAAAATCCATTTTTTATGTAAGAAGGGGGTACCCTTAGATAATTCGCAGGTTTTCGACCGTCGAAAAAAATTGAAATTTATCATTTTCTTTTACATTTGATTGTTGAAATACATCATTTCGGTTCATGAAACGCTAATTACACAATAATTTGCGAAATTTAGAGAAAAAAATTTTGAAAAATCCATTTTTTATGTAAGAAGGGGGTACCCTTAGATAATTCGCAGGTTTTCGACCGTCGAAAAAAATTGAAATTTATCAGTTTCTTTTACATTTGATTGTTGAAATACATCATTTCGGTTCATGAAATGCTAATTACACAATAATTTGCGAAATTTAGAGAAAAATTTTTTGAAAAATCCATTTTTTATGTAAGAAGGGGGTACCCTTAGATAATTCGCAGGTTTTCGACCGTCGAAAAAAATTGAAATTTATCATTTTCTTTTACATTTGATTGTTGAAATACATCATTTCGGTTCATGAAACGCTAATTACACAATAATTTGCGAAATTTAGAGAAAAAAATTTTGAAAAATCCATTTTTTATGTAAGAAGGGGGTACCCTTAGATAATTCGCAGGTTTTCGACCGTCGAAAAAAATTGAAATTTATCATTTTCTTTTACATTTGATTGTTGAAATACATCATTTCGGTTCATGAAACGCTAATTACACAATAATTTGCGAAATTTAGAGAAAAAAATTTTGAAAAATCCATTTTTTATGTAAGAAGGGGGTACCCTTAGATAATTCGCAGGTTTTCGACCGTCGAAAAAAATTGAAATTTATCATTTTCTTTTACATTTGATTGTTGAAATACATCATTTCGGTTCATGAAACGCTAATTACACAATAATTTGCGAAATTTAGAGAAAAAATTTTTGAAAAATCCATTTTTTATGTAAGAAGGGGGTACCCTTAGATAATTCGCAGGTTTTCGACCGTCGAAAAAAATTGAAATTTATCATTTTCTTTTACATTTGATTGTTGAAATACATCATTTCGGTTCATGAAACGCTAATTACACAATAATTTGCGAAATTTAGAGAAAAAAATTTTGAAAAATCCATTTTTTATGTAAGAAGGGGGTACCCTTAGATAATTCGCAGGTTTTCGACCGTCGAAAAAAATTGAAATTTATCAGTTTCTTTTACATTTGATTGTTGAAATACATCATTTCGGTTCATGAAACGCTAATTACACAATAATTTGCGAAATTTAGAGAAAAAATTTTTGAAAAATCCATTTTTTATGTAAGAAGGGGGTACCCTTAGATAATTCGCAGGTTTTCGACCGTCGATAAAAATTGAAATTTATCATTTTCTTTTACATTTGATTGTTGAAATACATCATTTCGGTTCATGAAACGCTAATTACACAATAATTTGCGAAATTTAGAGAAAAAATTTTTGAAAAATCCATTTTTTATGTAAGAAGGGGGTACCCTTAGATAATTCGCAGGTTTTCGACCGTCGAAAAAAATTGAAATTTATCATTTTCTTTTACATTTGATTGTTGAAATACATCATTTCGGTTCATGAAACGCTAATTACACGATAATTTGCGAAATTTAGAGAAAAAAATTTTGAAAAATCCATTTTTTATGTAAGAAGGGGGTACCCTTAGATAATTCGCAGGTTTTCGACCGTCGAAAAAAATTGAAATTTATCATTTTCTTTTACATTTGATTGTTGAAATACATCATTTCGGTTCATGAAACGCTAATTACACGATAATTTGCGAAATTTAGAGAAAAAAATTTTGAAAAATCCATTTTTTATGTAAGAAGGGGGTACCCTTAGATAATTCGCAGGTTTTCGACCGTCGAAAAAAATTGAAATTTATCATTTTCTTTTACATTTGATTGTTGAAATACATCATTTCGGTTCATGAAACGCTAATTACACGATAATTTGCGAAATTTAGAGAAAAAAATTTTGAAAAATCCATTTTTTATGTAAGAAGGGGGTACCCTTAGATAATTCGCAGGTTTTCGACCGTCGAAAAAAATTGAAATTTATCATTTTCTTTTACATTTGATTGTTGAAATACATCATTTCGGTTCATGAAACGCTAATTACACAATAATTTGCGAAATTTAGAGAAAAAAATTTCGAAAAATCCATTTTTTATGTAAGAAGGGGGTACCCTTAGATAATTCGCAGGTATTCGACCGTCGAAAAAAAATGAAATTTATCATTTTCTTTTACATTTGATTGTTGAAATACATCATTTCGGTTCATGAAACGCTAATTACACAATAATTTGCGAAATTTAGAGAAAAAAATTTTGAAAAATCCATTTTTTATGTAAGAAGGGGGTACCCTTAGATAATTCTCAGGTTTTCGACCGTCGACAAAAATTGAAATTTATCATTTTCTGTTACATTTGATTGTTGAAATACATCATTTCGGTTCATGAAACGCTAATTACACAATAATTTGCGAAATTTAGAGAAAAAAATTTTGAAAAATCCATTTTTTATGTAAGAAGGGGGTACCCTTAGATAATTCGCAGGTTTTCGACCGTCGAAAAAAATTGAAATTTATCATTTTCTTTTACATTTGATTGTTGAAATACATCATTTCGGTTCATGAAACGCTAATTACACAATAATTTGCGAAATTTAGAGAAAAAAATTTTGAAAAATCCATTTTTTATGTAAGAAGGGGGTACCCTTAGATAATTCGCAGGTTTTCGACCGTCGAAAAAAATTGAAATTTATCAGTTTCTTTTACATTTGATTGTTGAAATACATCATTTCGGTTCATGAAACGCTAATTAAACAATAATTTGCGAAATTTAGAGAAAAAATTTTTGAAAAATCCATTTTTTATGTAAGAAGGGGGTACCCTTAGATAATTCGCAGGTTTTCGACCGTCGAAAAAAATTGAAATTTATCATTTTCTTTTACATTTGATTGTTGAAATACATCATTTCGGTTCATGAAACGCTAATTACACAATAATTTGCGAAATTTAGAGAAAAAAATTTTGAAAAATCCATTTTTTATGTAAGAAGGGGGTACCCTTAGATAATTCGCAGGTTTTCGACCGTCGAAAAAAATTGAAATTTATCAGTTTCTTTTACATTTGATTGTTGAAATACATCATTTCGGTTCATGAAACGCTAATTACACAATAATTTGCGAAATTTAGAGAAAAAATTTTTGAAAAATCCATTTTTTATGTAAGAAGGGGGTACCCTTAGATAATTCGCAGGTTTTCGACCGTCGAAAAAAATTGAAATTTATCATTTTCTTTTACATTTGATTGTTGAAATACATCATTTCGGTTCATGAAACGCTAATTACACAATAATTTGCGAAATTTAGAGAAAAAAATTTTGAAAAATCCATTTTTTATGTAAGAAGGGGGTACCCTTAGATAATTCGCAGGTTTTCGACCGTCGAAAAAAATTGAAATTTATCATTTTCTTTTACATTTGATTGTTGAAATACATCATTTCGGTTCATGAAACGCTAATTACAAAATAATTTGCGAAATTTAGAGAAAAAAATTTTGAAAAATCCATTTTTTATGTAAGAAGGGGGTACCCTTAGATAATTCGCAGGTTTTCGACCGTCGAAAAAAATTGAAATTTATCATTTTCTTTTACATTTGATTGTTGAAATACATCATTTCGGTTCATGAAACGCTAATTACACAATAATTTGCGAAATTTAGAGAAAAAAATTTTGAAAAATCCATTTTTTATGTAAGAAGGGGGTACCCTTAGATAATTCGCAGGTTTTCGACCGTCGAAAAAAAATGAAATTTATCATTTTCTTTTACATTTGATTGTTGAAATACATCATTTCGGTTCATGAAACGCTAATTACACAATAATTTGCGAAATTTAGAGAAAAAATTTTTGAAAAATCCATTTTTTATGTAAGAAGGGGGTACCCTTAGATAATTCGCAGGTTTTCGACCGTCGATAAAAATTGAAATTTATCATTTTCTTTTACATTTGATTGTTGAAATACATCATTTCGGTTCATGAAACGCTAATTACACAATAATTTGCGAAATTTAGAGAAAAAATTTTTGAAAAATCCATTTTTTATGTAAGAAGGGGGTACCCTTAGATAATTCGCAGGTTTTCGACCGTCGAAAAAAATTGAAATTTATCAGTTTCTTTTACATTTGATTGTTGAAATACATCATTTCGGTTCATGAAACGCTAATTACACAATAATTTGCGAAATTTAGAGAAAAAAATTTTGAAAAATCCATTTTTTATGTAAGAAGGGGGTACCCTTAGATAATTCGCAGGTTTTCGACCGTCGAAAAAAATTGAAATTTATCAGTTTCTTTTACATTTGATTGTTGAAATACATCATTTCGGTTCATGAAACGCTAATTACACAATAATTTGCGAAATTTAGAGAAAAAAATTTTGAAAAATGCATTTTTTATGTAAGAAGGGGGTACCCTTAGATAATTCGCAGGTTTTCGACCGTCGAAAAAAATTGAAATTTATCATTTTCTTTTACATTTGATTGTTGAAATACATCATTTCGGTTCATGAAACGCTAATTACACAATAATTTGCGAAATTTAGAGAAAAAAATTTTGAAAAATCCATTTTTTATGTAAGAAGGGGGTACCCTTAGATAATTCGCAGGTTTTCGACCGTCGAAAAAAATTGAAATTTATCAGTTTCTTTTACATTTGATTGTTGAAATACATCATTTCGGTTCATGAAACGCTAATTACAAAATAATTTGCGAAATTTAGAGAAAAAAATTTTGAAAAATCCATTTTTTATGTAAGAAGGGGGTACCCTTAGATAATTCGCAGGTTTTCGACCGTCGAAAAAAATTGAAATTTATCATTTTCTTTTACATTTGATTGTTGAAATACATCATTTCGGTTCATGAAACGCTAATTACAAAATAATTTGCGAAATTTAGAGAAAAAAATTTTGAAAAATCCATTTTTTATGTAAGAAGGGGGTACCCTTAGATAATTCGCAGGTTTTCGACCGTCGAAAAAAATTGAAATTTATCATTTTCTTTTACATTTGATTGTTGAAATACATCATTTCGGTTCATGAAACGCTAATTACACAATAATTTGCGAAATTTAGAGAAAAAAATTTTGAAAAATCCATTTTTTATGTAAGAAGGGGGTACCCTTAGATAATTCGCAGGTTTTCGACCGTCGAAAAAAAATGAAATTTATCATTTTCTTTTACATTTGATTGTTGAAATACATCATTTCGGTTCATGAAACGCTAATTACACAATAATTTGCGAAATTTAGAGAAAAAAATTTTGAAAAATCCATTTTTTATGTAAGAAGGGGGTACCCTTAGATAATTCGCATGTTTTCGACCGTCGAAAAAAATTGAAATTTATCATTTTCTTTTACATTTGATTGTTGAAATACATCATTTCGGTTCATGAAACGCTAATTACACGATAATTTGCGAAATTTAGAGAAAAAAATTTTGAAAAATCCATTTTTTATGTAAGAAGGGGGTACCCTTAGATAATTCGCAGGTTTTCGACCGTCGAAAAAAATTGAAATTTATCATTTTCTTTTACATTTGATTGTTGAAATACATCATTTCGGTTCATGAAACGCTAATTACACAATAATTTGCGAAATTTAGAGAAAAAAATTTTGAAAAATCCATTTTTTATGTAAGAAGGGGGTACCCTTAGATAATTCGCAGGTTTTCGACCGTCGAAAAAAATTGAAATTTATCATTTTCTTTTACATTTGATTGTTGAAATACATCATTTCGGTTCATGAAACGCTAATTACACAATAATTTGCGAAATTTAGAGAAAAAAATTTTGAAAAATCCATTTTTTATGTAAGAAGGGGGTACCCTTAGATAATTCGCAGGTTTTCGACCGTCGAAAAAAATTGAAATTTATCATTTTCTTTTACATTTGATTGTTGAAATACATCATTTCGGTTCATGAAATGCTAATTACACAATAATTTGCGAAATTTAGAGAAAAAAATTTTGAAAAATCCATTTTTTATGTAAGAAGGGGGTACCCTTAGATAATTCGCAGGTTTTCGACCGTCGAAAAAAATTGAAATTTATCATTTTCTTTTACATTTGATTGTTGAAATACATCATTTCGGTTCATGAAACGCTAATTACACAATAATTTGCGAAATTTAGAGAAAAAAATTTCGAAAAATCCATTTTTTATGTAAGAAGGGGGTACCCTTAGATAATTCGCAGGTATTCGACCGTCGAAAAAAAATG
This sequence comes from Geotrupes spiniger, assembly GCA_959613385.1. Lineage (NCBI taxonomy): Eukaryota > Metazoa > Arthropoda > Insecta > Coleoptera > Geotrupidae > Geotrupes > Geotrupes spiniger. The sequence goes on along the minus strand of OY390737.1, from coordinate 7,978,691 downwards.
AAATTTATCATTTTCTTTTACATTTGATTGTTGAAATACATCATTTCGGTTCATGAAACGCTAATTACACAATAATTTGCGAAATTTAGAGAAAAAAATTTTGAAAAATCCATTTTTTATGTAAGAAGGGGGTACCCTTAGATAATTCGCAGGTTTTCGACCGTCGAAAAAAATTGAAATTTATCATTTTCTTTTACATTTGATTGTTGAAATACATCATTTCGGTTCATGAAACGCTAATTACAAAATAATTTGCGAAATTTAGAGAAAAAAATTTTGAAAAATCCATTTTTTATGTAAGAAGGGGGTACCCTTAGATAATTCGCAGGTTTTCGACCGTCGAAAAAAATTGAAATTTATCATTTTCTTTTACATTTGATTGTTGAAATACATCATTTCGGTTCATGAAACGCTAATTACACAATAATTTGCGAAATTTAGAGAAAAAAATTTTGAAAAATCCATTTTTTATGTAAGAAGGGGGTACCCTTAGATAATTCGCAGGTTTTCGACCGTCGAAAAAAAATGAAATTTATCATTTTCTTTTACATTTGATTGTTGAAATACATCATTTCGGTTCATGAAACGCTAATTACACAATAATTTGCGAAATTTAGAGAAAAAAATTTTGAAAAATCCATTTTTTATGTAAGAAGGGGGTACCCTTAGATAATTCGCATGTTTTCGACCGTCGAAAAAAATTGGAATTTATCATTTTCTTTTACATTTGATTTTTGAAATACATCATTTCGGTTCATGAAACGCTAATTACACAATAATTTGCGAAATTTAGAGAAAAAAATTTTGAAAAATCCATTTTTTATGTAAGAAGGGGGTACCCTTAGATAATTCGCAGGTTTTCGACCGTCGAAAAAAATTGAAATTTATCATTTTCTTTTACATTTGATTGTTGAAATACATCATTTCGGTTCATGAAACGCTAATTACACAATAATTTGCGAAATTTAGAGAAAAAAATTTTGAAAAATCCATTTTTTATGTAAGAAGGGGGTACCCTTAGATAATTCGCAGGTTTTCGACCGTCGAAAAAAATTGAAATTTATCATTTTCTTTTACATTTGATTGTTGAAATACATCATTTCGGTTCATGAAACGCTAATTACACGATAATTTGCGAAATTTAGAGAAAAAAATTTTGAAAAATCCATTTTTTATGTAAGAAGGGGGTACCCTTAGATAATTCGCAGGTTTTCGACCGTCGAAAAAAATTGAAATTTATCATTTTCTTTTACATTTGATTGTTGAAATACATCATTTCGGTTCATGAAACGCTAATTACACAATAATTTGCGAAATTTAGAGAAAAAAATTTTGAAAAATCCATTTTTTATGTAAGAAGGGGGTACCCTTAGATAATTCGCAGGTTTTCGACCGTCGAAAAAAATTGAAATTTATCATTTTCTTTTACATTTGATTGTTGAAATACATCATTTCGGTTCATGAAACGCTAATTACACAATAATTTGCGAAATTTAGAGAAAAAAATTTTGAAAAATCCATTTTTTATGTAAGAAGGGGGTACCCTTAGATAATTCGCAGGTTTTCGACCGTCGAAAAAAATTGAAATTTATCATTTTCTTTTACATTTGATTGTTGAAATACATCATTTCGGTTCATGAAACGCTAATTACACAATAATTTGCGAAATTTAGAGAAAAAAATTTCGAAAAATCCATTTTTTATGTAAGAAGGGGGTACCCTTAGATAATTCGCAGGTATTCGACCGTCGAAAAATAATGAAATTTATCATTTTCTTTTACATTTGATTGTTGAAATACATCATTTCGGTTCATGAAACGCTAATTACACAATAATTTGCGAAATTTAGAGAAAAAAATTTTGAAAAATCCATTTTTTATGTAAGAAGGGGGTACCCTTAGATAATTCGCAGGTTTTCGACCGTCGAAAAAAATTGAAATTTATCATTTTCTTTTACATTTGATTGTTGAAATACATCATTTCGGTTCATGAAACGCTAATTACAAAATAATTTGCGAAATTTAGAGAAAAAAATTTTGAAAAATCCATTTTTTATGTAAGAAGGGGGTACCCTTAGATAATTCGCCGGTTTTCGACCGTCGAAAAAAATTGAAATTTATCATTTTCTTTTACATTTGATTGTTGAAATACATCATTTCGGTTCATGAAACGCTAATTACACAATAATTTGCGAAATTTAGAGAAAAAAATTTTGAAAAATCCATTTTTTATGTAAGAAGGGGGTACCCTTAGATAATTCGCAGGTTTTCGACCGTCGAAAAAAAATGAAATTTATCATTTTCTTTTACATTTGATTGTTGAAATACATCATTTCGGTTCATGAAACGCTAATTACACAATAATTTGCGAAATTTAGAGAAAAAAATTTTGAAAAATCCATTTTTTATGTAAGAAGGGGGTACCCTTAGATAATTCGCATGTTTTCGACCGTCGAAAAAAATTGAAATTTATCATTTTCTTTTACATTTGATTGTTGAAATACATCATTTCGGTTCATGAAACGCTAATTACACAATAATTTGCGAAATTTAGAGAAAAAAATTTTGAAAAATCCATTTTTTATGTAAGAAGGGGGTACCCTTAGATAATTCGCATGTTTTCGACCGTCGAAAAAAATTGAAATTTATCATTTTCTTTTACATTTGATTGTTGAAATACATCATTTCGGTTCATGAAACGCTAATTACACAATAATTTGCGAAATTTAGAGAAAAAAATTTTGAAAAATCCATTTTTTATGTAAGAAGGGGGTACCCTTAGATAATTCGCATGTTTTCGACCGTCGAAAAAAATTGAAATTTATCATTTTCTTTTACATTTGATTGTTGAAATACATCATTTCGGTTCATGAAACGCTAATTACACAATAATTTGCGAAATTTAGAGAAAAAAATTTTGAAAAATCCATTTTTTATGTAAGAAGGGGGTACCCTTAGATAATTCGCAGGTTTTCGACCGTCGAAAAAAATTGAAATTTATCATTTTCTTTTACATTTGATTGTTGAAATACATCATTTCGGTTCATGAAACGCTAATTACACGATAATTTGCGAAATTTAGAGAAAAAAATTTTGAAAAATCCATTTTTTATGTAAGAAGGGGGTACCCTTAGATAATTCGCAGGTTTTCGACCGTCGAAAAAAATTGAAATTTATCATTTTCTTTTACATTTGATTGTTGAAATACATCATTTCGGTTCATGAAACGCTAATTACACAATAATTTGCGAAATTTAGAGAAAAAAATTTTGAAAAATCCATTTTTTATGTAAGAAGGGGGTACCCTTAGATAATTCGCAGGTTTTCGACCGTCGAAAAAAATTGAAATTTATCATTTTCTTTTACATTTGATTGTTGAAATACATCATTTCGGTTCATGAAACGCTAATTACACAATAATTTGCGAAATTTAGAGAAAAAAATTTTGAAAAATCCATTTTTTATGTAAGAAGGGGGTACCCTTAGATAATTCGCAGGTTTTCGACCGTCGAAAAAAATTGAAATTTATCATTTTCTTTTACATTTGATTGTTGAAATACATCATTTCGGTTCATGAAACGCTAATTACACAATAATTTGCGAAATTTAGAGAAAAAAATTTTGAAAAATCCATTTTTTATGTAAGAAGGGGGTACCCTTATATAATTCGCAGGTTTTCGACCGTCGAAAAAAATTGAAATTTATCAGTTTCTTTTACATTTGATTGTTGAAATACATCATTTCGGTTCATGAAACGCTAATTACACAATAATTTGCGAAATTTAGAGAAAAAAATTTTGAAAAATCCATTTTTTATGTAAGAAGGGGGTACCCTTAGATAATTCGCATGTTTTCGACCGTCGAAAAAAATTGAAATTTATCAGTTTCTTTTACATTTGATTGTTGAAATACATCATTTCGGTTCATGAAACGCTAATTACACGATAATTTGCCAAATTTAGAGAAAAAAATTTTGAAAAATCCATTTTTTATGTAAGAAGGGGGTACCCTTAGATAATTCGCAGGTTTTCGACCGTCGAAAAAAATTGAAATTTATCAGTTTCTTTTACATTTGATTGTTGAAATACATCATTTCGGTTCATGAAACGCTAATTACACAATAATTTGCGAAATTTAGAGAAAAAAATTTGGAAAAATCCATTTTTTATGTAAGAAGGGGGTACCCTTAGATAATTCGCAGGTTTTCGACCGTCGAAAAAAATTGAAATTTATCATTTTCTTTTACATTTGATTGTTGAAATACATCATTTCGGTTCATGAAACGCTAATTACACAATAATTTGCGAAATTTAGAGAAAAAAATTTTGAAAAATCCATTTTTTATGTAAGAAGGGGGTACCCTTAGATAATTCGCAGGTTTTCGACCGTCGAAAAAAATTGAAATTTATCAGTTTCTTTTACATTTGATTGTTGAAATACATCATTTCGGTTCATGAAATGCTAATTACACAATAATTTGCGAAATTTAGAGAAAAAATTTTTGAAAAATCCATTTTTTATGTAAGAAGGGGGTACCCTTAGATAATTCGCAGGTTTTCGACCGTCGAAAAAAATTGAAATTTATCATTTTCTTTTACATTTGATTGTTGAAATACATCATTTCGGTTCATGAAACGCTAATTACACAATAATTTGCGAAATTTAGAGAAAAAAATTTTGAAAAATCCATTTTTTATGTAAGAAGGGGGTACCCTTAGATAATTCGCAGGTTTTCGACCGTCGAAAAAAATTGAAATTTATCATTTTCTTTTACATTTGATTGTTGAAATACATCATTTCGGTTCATGAAACGCTAATTACACAATAATTTGCGAAATTTAGAGAAAAAAATTTTGAAAAATCCATTTTTTATGTAAGAAGGGGGTACCCTTAGATAATTCGCAGGTTTTCGACCGTCGAAAAAAATTGAAATTTATCAGTTTCTTTTACATTTGATTGTTGAAATACATCATTTCGGTTCATGAAACGCTAATTACACAATAATTTGCGAAATTTAGAGAAAAAAAATTTGAAAAATCCATTTTTTATGTAAGAAGGGGGTACCCTTAGATAATTCGCAGGTTTTCGACCGTCGAAAAAAATTGAAATTTATCATTTTCTTTTACATTTGATTGTTGAAATACATCATTTCGGTTCATGAAACGCTAATTACACAATAATTTGCGAAATTTAGAGAAAAAAATTTTGAAAAATCCATTTTTTATGTAAGAAGGGGGTACCCTTAGATAATTCGCAGGTTTTCGACCGTCGAAAAAAATTGAAATTTATCATTTTCTTTTACATTTGATTGTTGAAATACATCATTTCGGTTCATGAAACGCTAATTACACAATAATTTGCGAAATTTAGAGAAAAAAATTTTGAAAAATCCATTTTTTATGTAAGAAGGGGGTACCCTTAGATAATTCGCAGGTTTTCGACCGTCGAAAAAAATTGAAATTTATCAGTTTCTTTTACATTTGATTGTTGAAATACATCATTTCGGTTCATGAAACGCTAATTACAAAATAATTTGCGAAATTTAGAGAAAAAAATTTTGAAAAATCCATTTTTTATGTAAGAAGGGGGTACCCTTAGATAATTCGCAGGTTTTCGACCGTCGAAAAAAATTGAAATTTATCATTTTCTTTTACATTTGATTGTTGAAATACATCATTTCGGTTCATGAAACGCTAATTACAAAATAATTTGCGAAATTTAGAGAAAAAAATTTTGAAAAATCCATTTTTTATGTAAGAAGGGGGTACCCTTAGATAATTCGCATGTTTTCGACCGTCGAAAAAAATTGAAATTTATCATTTTCTTTTACATTTGATTGTTGAAATACATCATTTCGGTTCATGAAATGCTAATTACACAATAATTTGCGAAATTTAGAGAAAAAATTTTTGAAAAATCCATTTTTTATGTAAGAAGGGGGTACCCTTAGATAATTCGCAGGTTTTCGACCGTCGAAAAAAATTGAAATTTATCATTTTCTTTTACATTTGATTGTTGAAATACATCATTTCGGTTCATGAAACGCTAATTACACAATAATTTGCGAAATTTAGAGAAAAAAATTTTGAAAAATCCATTTTTTATGTAAGAAGGGGGTACCCTTAGATAATTCGCAGGTTTTCGACCGTCGAAAAAAATTGAAATTTATCAGTTTCTTTTACATTTGATTGTTGAAATACATCATTTCGGTTCATGAAACGCTAATTACACAATAATTTGCGAAATTTAGAGAAAAAAATTTGGAAAAATCCATTTTTTATGTAAGAAGGGGGTACCCTTAGATAATTCGCAGGTTTTCGACCGTCGAAAAAAATTGAAATTTATCAGTTTCTTTTACATTTGATTGTTGAAATACATCATTTCGGTTCATGAAATGCTAATTACACAATAATTTGCGAAATTTAGAGAAAAAATTTTTGAAAAATCCATTTTTTATGTAAGAAGGGGGTACCCTTAGATAATTCGCAGGTTTTCGACCGTCGAAAAAAATTGAAATTTATCATTTTCTTTTACATTTGATTGTTGAAATACATCATTTCGGTTCATGAAACGCTAATTACACAATAATTTGCGAAATTTAGAGAAAAAAATTTTGAAAAATCCATTTTTTATGTAAGAAGGGGGTACCCTTAGATAATTCGCAGGTTTTCGACCGTCGAAAAAAATTGAAATTTATCATTTTCTTTTACATTTGATTGTTGAAATACATCATTTCGGTTCATGAAACGCTAATTACAAAATAATTTGCGAAATTTAGAGAAAAAAATTTTGAAAAATCCATTTTTTATGTAAGAAGGGGGTACCCTTAGATAATTCGCAGGTTTTCGACCGTCGAAAAAAATTGAAATTTATCATTTTCTTTTACATTTGATTGTTGAAATACATCATTTCGGTTCATGAAACGCTAATTACACAATAATTTGCGAAATTTAGAGAAAAAATTTTTGAAAAATCCATTTTTTATGTAAGAAGGGGGTACCCTTAGATAATTCGCAGGTTTTCGACCGTCGAAAAAAATTGAAATTTATCAGTTTCTTTTACATTTGATTGTTGAAATACATCATTTCGGTTCATGAAACGCTAATTACACAATAATTTGCGAAATTTAGAGAAAAAAAATTTGAAAAATCCATTTTTTATGTAAGAAGGGGGTACCCTTAGATAATTCGCAGGTTTTCGACCGTCGAAAAAAATTGAAATTTATCATTTTCTTTTACATTTGATTGTTGAAATACATCATTTCGGTTCATGAAACGCTAATTACACAATAATTTGCGAAATTTAGAGAAAAAAATTTTGAAAAATCCATTTTTTATGTAAGAAGGGGGTACCCTTAGATAATTCGCAGGTTTTCGACCGTCGAAAAAAATTGAAATTTATCATTTTCTTTTACATTTGATTGTTGAAATACATCATTTCGGTTCATGAAACGCTAATTACACAATAATTTGCGAAATTTAGAGAAAAAAATTTTGAAAAATCCATTTTTTATGTAAGGGGTACCCTTAGATAATTCGCAGGTTTTCGACCGTCGAAAAAAATTGAAATTTATCAGTTTCTTTTACATTTGATTGTTGAAATACATCATTTCGGTTCATGAAACGCTAATTACAAAATAATTTGCGAAATTTAGAGAAAAAAATTTTGAAAAATCCATTTTTTATGTAAGAAGGGGGTACCCTTAGATAATTCGCAGGTTTTCGACCGTCGAAAAAAATTGAAATTTATCATTTTCTTTTACATTTGATTGTTGAAATACATCATTTCGGTTCATGAAACGCTAATTACAAAATAATTTGCGAAATTTAGAGAAAAAAATTTTGAAAAATCCATTTTTTATGTAAGAAGGGGGTACCCTTAGATAATTCGCAGGTTTTCGACCGTCGACAAAAATTGAAATTTATCATTTTCTTTTACATTTGATTGTTGAAATACATCATTTCGGTTCATGAAACGCTAATTACACAATAATTTGCGAAATTTAGAGAAAAAAATTTTGAAAAATTCATTTTTTATGTAAGAAGGGGGTACCCTTAGATAATTCGCAGGTTTTCGACCGTCGAAAAAAATTGAAATTTATCATTTTCTTTTACATTTGATTGTTGAAATACATCATTTCGGTTCATGAAACGCTAATTACACAATAATTTGCGAAATTTAGAGAAAAAAATTTTGAAAAATTCATTTTTTATGTAAGAAGGGGGTACCCTTAGATAATTCGCAGGTTTTCGACCGTCGACAAAAATTGAAATTTATCATTTTCTTTTACATTTGATTGTTGAAATACATCATTTCGGTTCATGAAACGCTAATTACACAATAATTTGCGAAATTTAGAGAAAAAAAATTTGAAAAATCCATTTTTTATGTAAGAAGGGGGTACCCTTAGATAATTCGCAGGTTTTCGACCGTCGAAAAAAATTGAAATTTATCATTTTCTTTTACATTTGATTGTTGAAATACATCATTTCGGTTCATGAAACGCTAATTACACAATAATTTGCGAAATTTAGAGAAAAAAATTTTGAAAAATTCATTTTTTATGTAAGAAGGGGGTACCCTTAGATAATTCGCAGGTTTTCGACCGTCGACAAAAATTGAAATTTATCATTTTCTGTTACATTTGATTGTTGAAATACATCATTTCGGTTCATGAAACGCTAATTACACAATAATTTGCGAAATTTAGAGAAAAAAATTTTGAAAAATCCATTTTTTATGTAAGAAGGGGGTACCCTTAGATAATTCGCAGGTTTTCGACCGTGGAAAAAAATTGAAATTTATCAGTTTCTTTTACATTTGATTGTTGAAATACATCATTTCGGTTCATGAAACGCTAATTACACAATAATTTGCGAAATTTAGAGAAAAAAATTTGGAAAAATCCATTTTTTATGTAAGAAGGGGGTACCCTTAGATAATTCGCAGGTTTTCGACCGTCGAAAAAAATTGAAATTTATCATTTTCTTTTACATTTGATTGTTGAAATACATCATTTCGGTTCATGAAACGCTAATTACACAATAATTTGCGAAATTTAGAGAAAAAAATTTTGAAAAATCCATTTTTTATGTAAGAAGGGGGTACCCTTAGATAATTCGCAGGTTTTCGACCGTCGAAAAAAATTGAAATTTATCAGTTTCTTTTACATTTGATTGTTGAAATACATCATTTCGGTTCATGAAATGCTAATTACACAATAATTTGCGAAATTTAGAGAAAAAATTTTTGAAAAATCCATTTTTTATGTAAGAAGGGGGTACCCTTAGATAATTCGCAGGTTTTCGACCGTCGAAAAAAATTGAAATTTATCATTTTCTTTTACATTTGATTGTTGAAATACATCATTTCGGTTCATGAAACGCTAATTACACAATAATTTGCGAAATTTAGAGAAAAAAATTTTGAAAAATCCATTTTTTATGTAAGAAGGGGGTACCCTTAGATAATTCGCAGGTTTTCGACCGTCGAAAAAAATTGAAATTTATCATTTTCTTTTACATTTGATTGTTGAAATACATCATTTCGGTTCATGAAACGCTAATTACACAATAATTTGCGAAATTTAGAGAAAAAAATTTTGAAAAATCCATTTTTTATGTAAGAAGGGGGTACCCTTAGATAATTCGCAGGTTTTCGACCGTCGAAAAAAATTGAAATTTATCAGTTTCTTTTACATTTGATTGTTGAAATACATCATTTCGGTTCATGAAACGCTAATTACACAATAATTTGCGAAATTTAGAGAAAAAAATTTTGAAAAATCCATTTTTTATGTAAGAAGGGGGTACCCTTAGATAATTCGCAGGTTTTCGACCGTCGAAAAAAATTGAAATTTATCAGTTTCTTTTACATTTGATTGTTGAAATACATCATTTCGGTTCATGAAACGCTAATTACACAATAATTTGCGAAATTTAGAGAAAAAAATTTTGAAAAATCCATTTTTTATGTAAGAAGGGGGTACCCTTAGATAATTCGCAGGTTTTCGACCGTCGAAAAAAATTGAAATTTATCAGTTTCTTTTACATTTGATTGTTGAAATACATCATTTCGGTTCATGAAACGCTAATTACACAATAATTTGCGAAATTTAGAGAAAAAATTTTTGAAAAATCCATTTTTTATGTAAGAAGGGGGTACCCTTAGATAATTCGCAGGTTTTCGACCGTCGAAAAAAATTGAAATTTATCATTTTCTTTTACATTTGATTGTTGAAATACATCATTTCGGTTCATGAAACGCTAATTACACAATAATTTGCGAAATTTAGAGAAAAAATTTTTGAAAAATCCATTTTTTATGTAAGAAGGGGGTACCCTTAGATAATTCGCAGGTTTTCGACCGTCGAAAAAAATTGAAATTTATCAGTTTCTTTTACATTTGATTGTTGAAATACATCATTTCGGTTCATGAAACGCTAATTACAAAATAATTTGCGAAATTTAGAGAAAAAAATTTTGAAAAATCCATTTTTTATGTAAGAAGGGGGTACCCTTAGATAATTCGCATGTTTTCGACCGTCGAAAAAAATTGAAATTTATCATTTTCTTTTACATTTGATTGTTGAAATACATCATTTCGGTTCATGAAACGCTAATTACACAATAATTTGCGAAATTTAGAGAAAAAAATTTTGAAAAATCCATTTTTTATGTAAGAAGGGGGTACCCTTAGATAATTCGCAGGTTTTCGACCGTCGAAAAAAATTGAAATTTATCATTTTCTTTTACATTTGATTGTTGAAATACATCATTTCGGTTCATGAAACGCTAATTACACAATAATTTGCGAAATTTAGAGAAAAAAATTTTGAAAAATCCATTTTTTATGTAAGAAGGGGGTACCCTTAGATAATTCGCAGGTTTTCGACCGTCGAAAAAAATTGAAATTTATCATTTTCTTTTACATTTGATTGTTGAAATACATCATTTCGGTTCATGAAACGCTAATTACACAATAATTTGCGAAATTTAGAGAAAAAAATTTTGAAAAATCCATTTTTTATGTAAGAAGGGGGTACCCTTAGATAATTCGCAGGTTTTCGACCGTCGAAAAAAATTGAAATTTATCATTTTCTTTTACATTTGATTGTTGAAATACATCATTTCGGTTCATGAAACGCTAATTACACAATAATTTGCGAAATTTAGAGAAAAAAATTTTGAAAAATCCATTTTTTATGTAAGAAGGGGGTACCCTTAGATAATTCGCAGGTTTTCGACCGTCGAAAAAAATTGAAATTTATCAGTTTCTTTTACATTTGATTGTTGAAATACATCATTTCGGTTCATGAAACGCTAATTACACAATAATTTGCGAAATTTAGAGAAAAAAATTTCGAAAAATCCATTTTTTATGTAAGAAGGGGGTACCCTTAGATAATTCGCAGGTATTCGACCGTCGAAAAAAAATGAAATTTATCATTTTCTTTTACATTTGATTGTTGAAATACATCATTTCGGTTCATGAAACGCTAATTACACAATAATTTGCGAAATTTAGAGAAAAAAATTTTGAAAAATCCATTTTTTATGTAAGAAGGGGGTACCCTTAGATAATTCGCAGGTTTTCGACCGTGGAAAAAAATTGAAATTTATCAGTTTCTTTTACATTTGATTGTTGAAATACATCATTTCGGTTCATGAAACGCTAATTACACAATAATTTGCGAAATTTAGAGAAAAAAATTTTGAAAAATCCATTTTTTATGTAAGAAGGGGGTACCCTTAGATAATTCGCAGGTTTTCGACCGTCGAAAAAAATTGAAATTTATCAGTTTCTTTTACATTTGATTGTTGAAATACATCATTTCGGTTCATGAAACGCTAATTACACAATAATTTGCGAAATTTAGAGAAAAAAATTTTGAAAAATCCATTTTTTATGTAAGAAGGGGGTACCCTTAGATAATTCGCAGGTTTTCGACCGTCGAAAAAAATTGAAATTTATCAGTTTCTTTTACATTTGATTGTTGAAATACATCATTTCGGTTCATGAAACGCTAATTACAAAATAATTTGCGAAATTTAGAGAAAAAAATTTTGAAAAATCCATTTTTTATGTAAGAAGGGGGTACCCTTAGATAATTCGCAGGTTTTCGACCGTCGAAAAAAATTGAAATTTATCATTTTCTTTTACATTTGATTGTTGAAATACATCATTTCGGTTCATGAAACGCTAATTACACAATAATTTGCGAAATTTAGAGAAAAAAATTTTGAAAAATCCATTTTTTATGTAAGAAGGGGGTACCCTTAGATAATTCGCAGGTTTTCGACCGTCGAAAAAAATTGAAATTTATCATTTTCTTTTACATTTGATTGTTGAAATACATCATTTCGGTTCATGAAACGCTAATTACACGATAATTTGCGAAATTTAGAGAAAAAAATTTTGAAAAATCCATTTTTTATGTAAGAAGGGGGTAGCCTTAGATAATTCGCAGGTTTTCGACCGTCGAAAAAAATTGAAATTTATCATTTTCTTTTACATTTGATTGTTGAAATACATCATTTCGGTTCATGAAACGCTAATTACACAATAATTTGCGAAATTTAGAGAAAAAAATTTTGAAAAATCCATTTTTTATGTAAGAAGGGGGTACCCTTAGATAATTCGCAGGTTTTCGACCGTCGAAAAAAATTGAAATTTATCATTTTCTTTTACATTTGATTGTTGAAATACATCATTTCGGTTCATGAAACGCTAATTACACGATAATTTGCGAAATTTAGAGAAAAAAATTTTGAAAAATCCATTTTTTATGTAAGAAGGGGGTAGCCTTAGATAATTCGCAGGTTTTCGACCGTCGAAAAAAATTGAAATTTATCATTTTCTTTTACATTTGATTGTTGAAATACATCATTTCGGTTCATGAAACGCTAATTACACAATAATTTGCGAAATTTAGAGAAAAAAATTTTGAAAAATCCATTTTTTATGTAAGAAGGGGGTACCCTTAGATAATTCGCAGGTTTTCGACCGTCGAAAAAAATTGAAATTTATCATTTTCTTTTACATTTGATTGTTGAAATACATCATTTCGGTTCATGAAACGCTAATTACACAATAATTTGCGAAATTTAGAGAAAAAAATTTTGAAAAATCCATTTTTTATGTAAGAAGGGGGTACCCTTAGATAATTCGCAGGTTTTCGACCGTCGAAAAAAATTGAAATTTATCATTTTCTTTTACATTTGATTGTTGAAATACATCATTTCGGTTCATGAAACGCTAATTACACAATAATTTGCGAAATTTAGAGAAAAAAATTTCGAAAAATCCATTTTTTATGTAAGAAGGGGGTACCCTTAGATAATTCGCAGGTTTTCGACCGTCGAAAAAAATTGAAATTTATCATTTTCTTTTACATTTGATTGTTGAAATACATCATTTCGGTTCATGAAACGCTAATTACACAATAATTTGCGAAATTTAGAGAAAAAAATTTTGAAAAATCCATTTTTTATGTAAGAAGGGGGTACCCTTAGATAATTCGCAGGTTTTCGACCGTCGAAAAAAATTGAAATTTATCATTTTCTTTTACATTTGATTGTTGAAATACATCATTTCGGTTCATGAAACGCTAATTACACAATAATTTGCGAAATTTAGAGAAAAAAATTTCGAAAAATCCATTTTTTATGTAAGAAGGGGGTACCCTTAGATAATTCGCAGGTATTCGACCGTCGAAAAAAAATGAAATTTATCATTTTCTTTTACATTTGATTGTTGAAATACATCATTTCGGTTCATGAAACGCTAATTACACAATAATTTGCGAAATTTAGAGAAAAAAATTTTGAAAAATCCATTTTTTATGTAAGAAGGGGGTACCCTTAGATAATTCGCAGGTTTTCGACCGTGGAAAAAAATTGAAATTTATCAGTTTCTTTTACATTTGATTGTTGAAATACATCATTTCGGTTCATGAAACGCTAATTACACAATAATTTGCGAAATTTAGAGAAAAAAATTTTGAAAAATCCATTTTTTATGTAAGAAGGGGGTACCCTTAGATAATTCGCAGGTTTTCGACCGTCGAAAAAAAATGAAATTTATCATTTTCTTTTACATTTGATTGTTGAAATACATCATTTCGGTTCATGAAACGCTAATTACACAATAATTTGCGAAATTTAGAGAAAAAATTTTTGAAAAATCCATTTTTTATGTAAGAAGGGGGTACCCTTAGATAATTCGCAGGTATTCGACCGTCGAAAAAAAATGAAATTTATCATTTTCTTTTACATTTGATTGTTGAAATACATCATTTCGGTTCATGAAACGCTAATTACACAATAATTTGCGAAATTTAGAGAAAAAAATTTCGAAAAATCCATTTTTTATGTAAGAAGGGGGTACCCTTAGATAATTCGCAGGTATTCGACCGTCGAAAAAAAATGAAATTTATCATTTTCTTTTACATTTGATTGTTGAAATACATCATTTCGGTTCATGAAACGCTAATTACACAATAATTTGCGAAATTTAGAGAAAAAATTTTTGAAAAATCCATTTTTTATGTAAGAAGGGGGTACCCTTAGATAATTCGCAGGTTTTCGACCGTCGAAAAAAATTGAAATTTATCAGTTTCTTTTACATTTGATTGTTGAAATACATCATTTCGGTTCATGAAACGCTAATTACAAAATAATTTGCGAAATTTAGAGAAAAAAATTTTGAAAAATCCATTTTTTATGTAAGAAGGGGGTACCCTTAGATAATTCGCAGGTTTTCGACCGTCGAAAAAAATTGAAATTTATCATTTTCTTTTACATTTGATTGTTGAAATACATCATTTCGGTTCATGAAACGCTAATTACAAAATAATTTGCGAAATTTAGAGAAAAAAATTTTGAAAAATCCATTTTTTATGTAAGAAGGGGGTACCCTTAGATAATTCGCAGGTTTTCGACCGTCGAAAAAAATTGAAATTTATCATTTTCTTTTACATTTGATTGTTGAAATACATCATTTCGGTTCATGAAACGCTAATTACACAATAATTTGCGAAATTTAGAGAAAAAAATTTTGAAAAATCCATTTTTTATGTAAGAAGGGGGTACCCTTAGATAATTCGCATGTTTTCGACCGTCGAAAAAAATTGAAATTTATCATTTTCTTTTACATTTGATTGTTGAAATACATCATTTCGGTTCATGAAACGCTAATTACACAATAATTTGCGAAATTTAGAGAAAAAAATTTTGAAAAATCCATTTTTTATGTAAGAAGGGGGTACCCTTAGATAATTCGCATGTTTTCGACCGTCGAAAAAAATTGAAATTTATCATTTTCTTTTACATTTGATTGTTGAAATACATCATTTCGGTTCATGAAACGCTAATTACACAATAATTTGCGAAATTTAGAGAAAAAAATTTTGAAAAATCCATTTTTTATGTAAGAAGGGGGTACCCTTAGATAATTCGCATGTTTTCGACCGTCGAAAAAAATTGAAATTTATCATTTTCTTTTACATTTGATTTTTGAAATACATCATTTCGGTTCATGAAACGCTAATTACAAAATAATTTGCGAAATTTAGAGAAAAAAATTTTGAAAAATCCATTTTTTATGTAAGAAGGGGGTACCCTTAGATAATTCGCAGGTTTTCGACCGTCGAAAAAAATTGAAATTTATCATTTTCTTTTACATTTGATTGTTGAAATACATAATTTCGGTTCATGAAACGCTAATTACACAATAATTTGCGAAATTTAGAGAAAAAAATTTTGAAAAATCCATTTTTTATGTAAGAAGGGGGTACCCTTAGATAATTCGCAGGTTTTCGACCGTCGAAAAAAAATGAAATTTATCATTTTCTTTTACATTTGATTGTTGAAATACATCATTTCGGTTCATGAAACGCTAATTACACAATAATTTGCGAAATTTAGAGAAAAAAATTTTGAAAAATCCATTTTTTATGTAAGAAGGGGGTACCCTTAGATAATTCGCAGGTTTTCGACCGTCGAAAAAAATTGAAATTTATCATTTTCTTTTACATTTGATTGTTGAAATACATCATTTCGGTTCATGAAACGCTAATTACACAATAATTTGCGAAATTTAGAGAAAAAAATTTTGAAAAATCCATTTTTTATGTAAGAAGGGGGTACCCTTAGATAATTCGCAGGTTTTCGACCGTCGAAAAAAATTGAAATTTATCAGTTTCTTTTACATTTGATTGTTGAAATACATCATTTCGGTTCATGAAACGCTAATTACACAATAATTTGCGAAATTTAGAGAAAAAAATTTTGAAAAATCCATTTTTTATGTAAGAAGGGGGTACCCTTAGATAATTCGCAGGTTTTCGACCGTCGAAAAAAATTGAAATTTATCAGTTTCTTTTACATTTGATTGTTGAAATACATCATTTCGGTTCATGAAACGCTAATTACACAATAATTTGCGAAATTTAGAGAAAAAAATTTTGAAAAATCCATTTTTTATGTAAGAAGGGGGTACCCTTAGATAATTCGCAGGTTTTCGACCGTCGAAAAAAATTGAAATTTATCAGTTTCTTTTACATTTGATTGTTGAAATACATCATTTCGGTTCATGAAATGCTAATTACACAATAATTTGCGAAATTTAGAGAAAAAAATTTTGAAAAATCCATTTTTTATGTAAGAAGGGGGTACCCTTAGATAATTCGCAGGTTTTCGACCGTCGAAAAAAATTGAAATTTATCAGTTTCTTTTACATTTGATTGTTGAAATACATCATTTCGGTTCATGAAACGCTAATTACACAATAATTTGCGAAATTTAGAGAAAAAAATTTTGAAAAATCCATTTTTTATGTAAGAAGGGGGTACCCTTAGATAATTCGCAGGTTTTCGACCGTCGAAAAAAATTGAAATTTATCAGTTTCTTTTACATTTGATTGTTGAAATACATCATTTCGGTTCATGAAACGCTAATTACACAATAATTTGCGAAATTTAGAGAAAAAAATTTTGAAAAATCCATTTTTTATGTAAGAAGGGGGTACCCTTAGATAATTCGCAGGTTTTCGACCGTCGAAAAAAATTGAAATTTATCAGTTTCTTTTACATTTGATTGTTGAAATACATCATTTCGGTTCATGAAATGCTAATTACACAATAATTTGCGAAATTTAGAGAAAAAAATTTTGAAAAATCCATTTTTTATGTAAGAAGGGGGTACCCTTAGATAATTCGCAGGTTTTCGACCGTCGAAAAAAATTGAAATTTATCAGTTTCTTTTACATTTGATTGTTGAAATACATCATTTCGGTTCATGAAACGCTAATTACACAATAATTTGCGAAATTTAGAGAAAAAAATTTTGAAAAATCCATTTTTTATGTAAGAAGGGGGTACCCTTAGATAATTCGCAGGTTTTCGACCGTCGAAAAAAATTGAAATTTATCATTTTCTTTTACATTTGATTGTTGAAATACATCATTTCGGTTCATGAAACGCTAATTACACAATAATTTGCGAAATTTAGAGAAAAAAATTTTGAAAAATCCATTTTTTATGTAAGAAGGGGGTACCCTTAGATAATTCGCAGGTTTTCGACCGTCGAAAAAAATTGAAATTTATCATTTTCTGTTACATTTGATTGTTGAAATACATCATTTCGGTTCATGAAACGCTAATTACACAATAATTTGCGAAATTTAGAGAAAAAAATTTTGAAAAATCCATTTTTTATGTAAGAAGGGGGTACCCTTAGATAATTCGCAGGTTTTCGACCGTCGAAAAAAATTGAAATTTATCATTTTCTTTTACATTTGATTGTTGAAATACATCATTTCGGTTCATGAAACGCTAATTACACAATAATTTGCGAAATTTAGAGAAAAAAATTTTGAAAAATCCATTTTTTATGTAAGAAGGGGGTACCCTTAGATAATTCGCAGGTTTTCGACCGTCGAAAAAAATTGAAATTTATCAGTTTCTTTTACATTTGATTGTTGAAATACATCATTTCGGTTCATGAAACGCTAATTACACAATAATTT
Organism: Geotrupes spiniger; assembly: GCA_959613385.1. Classification (NCBI taxonomy): domain Eukaryota; kingdom Metazoa; phylum Arthropoda; class Insecta; order Coleoptera; family Geotrupidae; genus Geotrupes; species Geotrupes spiniger. The sequence continues at coordinate 7,960,665 of OY390737.1, read as the reverse complement.
GCGAAATTTAGAGAAAAAAAATTTGAAAAATCCATTTTTTATGTAAGAAGGGGGTACCCTTAGATAATTCGCAGGTTTTCGACCGTCGAAAAAAATTGAAATTTATCAGTTTCTTTTACATTTGATTGTTGAAATACATCATTTCGGTTCATGAAACGCTAATTACACAATAATTTGCGAAATTTAGAGAAAAAAATTTTGAAAAATCCATTTTTTATGTAAGAAGGGGGTACCCTTAGATAATTCGCAGGTTTTCGACCGTCGAAAAAAATTGAAATTTATCAGTTTCTTTTACATTTGATTGTTGAAATACATCATTTCGGTTCATGAAACGCTAATTACACAATAATTTGCGAAATTTAGAGAAAAAAATTTTGAAAAATCCATTTTTTATGTAAGAAGGGGGTACCCTTAGATAATTCGCAGGTTTTCGACCGTCGAAAAAAATTGAAATTTATCATTTTCTTTTACATTTGATTGTTGAAATACATCATTTCGGTTCATGAAACGCTAATTACACAATAATTTGCGAAATTTAGAGAAAAAAATTTTGAAAAATCCATTTTTTATGTAAGAAGGGGGTACCCTTAGATAATTCGCAGGTTTTCGACCGTCGAAAAAAATTGAAATTTATCATTTTCTGTTACATTTGATTGTTGAAATACATCATTTCGGTTCATGAAACGCTAATTACACAATAATTTGCGAAATTTAGAGAAAAAAATTTTGAAAAATCCATTTTTTATGTAAGAAGGGGGTACCCTTAGATAATTCGCAGGTTTTCGACCGTCGAAAAAAATTGAAATTTATCATTTTCTTTTACATTTGATTGTTGAAATACATCATTTCGGTTCATGAAACGCTAATTACACAATAATTTGCGAAATTTAGAGAAAAAAATTTTGAAAAATCCATTTTTTATGTAAGAAGGGGGTACCCTTAGATAATTCGCAGGTTTTCGACCGTCGAAAAAAATTGAAATTTATCAGTTTCTTTTACATTTGATTGTTGAAATACATCATTTCGGTTCATGAAACGCTAATTACACAATAATTTGCGAAATTTAGAGAAAAAAATTTTGAAAAATCCATCTTTTTTTGTAAGAAGGGGGTACCCTTAGATAATTCGCAGGTTTTCGACCGTCGAAAAAAATTGAAATTTATCAGTTTCTTTTACATTTGATTGTTGAAATACATCATTTCGGTTCATGAAACGCTAATTACACAATAATTTGCGAAATTTAGAGAAAAAATTTTTGAAAAATCCACTTTTTATGTAAGAAGGGGGTACCCTTAGATAATTCGCAGGTTTTCGACCGTCGAAAAAAATTGAAATTTATCAGTTTCTTTTACATTTGATTGTTGAAATACATCATTTCGGTTCATGAAACGCTAATTACACAATAATTTGCGAAATTTAGAGAAAAAAATTTTGAAAAATCCATTTTTTATGTAAGAAGGGGGTACCCTTAGATAATTCGCAGGTTTTCGACCGTCGAAAAAAATTGAAATTTATCAGTTTCTTTTACATTTGATTGTTGAAATACATCATTTCGGTTCATGAAATGCTAATTACACAATAATTTGCGAAATTTAGAGAAAAAAATTTTGAAAAATCCATTTTTTATGTAAGAAGGGGGTACCCTTAGATAATTCGCAGGTTTTCGACCGTCGAAAAAAATTGAAATTTATCAGTTTCTTTTACATTTGATTGTTGAAATACATCATTTCGGTTCATGAAACGCTAATTACACAATAATTTGCGAAATTTAGAGAAAAAAATTTTGAAAAATCCATTTTTTATGTAAGAAGGGGGTTCATGAAACGCTTCATGAAACGCTAATTACACAATAATTTGCGAAATTTAGAGAAAAAAATTTTGAAAAATCCATTTTTTATGTAAGAAGGGGGTACCCTTAGATAATTCGCAGGTTTTCGACCGTCGAAAAAAATTGAAATTTATCAGTTTCTTTTACATTTGATTGTTGAAATACATCATTTCGGTTCATGAAACGCTAATTACACAATAATTTGCGAAATTTAGAGAAAAAAATTTTGAAAAATCCATTTTTTATGTAAGAAGGGGGTACGCTTAGATAATTCGCAGGTTTTCGACCGTCGAAAAAAATTGAAATTTATCATTTTCTGTTACATTTGATTATTGAAATACATCATTTCGGTTCATGAAACGCTAATTACACAATAATTTGCGAAATTTAGAGAAAAAAATTTTGAAAAATCCATTTTTTATGTAAGAAGGGGGTACCCTTAGATAATTCGCAGGTTTTCGACCGTCGAAAAAATTGAAATTTATCATTTTCTTTTACATTTGATTGTTGAAATACATCATTTCGGTTCATGAAACGCTAATTACACAATAATTTGCAAAATTTAGAGAAAAAAATTTTGAAAAATCCATTTTTTATGTAAGAAGGGGGTACCCTTAGATAATTCGCAGGTTTTCGACCGTCGAAAAAAATTGAAATTTATCAGTTTCTTTTACATTTGATTGTTGAAATACATCATTTCGGTTCATGAAACGCTAATTACACAATAATTTGCGAAATTTAGAGAAAAAAATTTTGAAAAATCCATTTTTTATGTAAGAAGGGGGTACCCTTAGATAATTCGCAGGTTTTCGACCGTCGAAAAAAATTGAAATTTATCATTTTCTTTTACATTTGATTGTTGAAATACATCATTTCGGTTCATGAAACGCTAATTACACAATAATTTGCGAAATTTAGAGAAAAAAATTTTGAAAAATCCATTTTTTATGTAAGAAGGGGGTACCCTTAGATAATTCGCAGGTTTTCGACCGTCGAAAAAAATTGAAATTTATCAGTTTCTTTTACATTTGATTGTTGAAATACATCATTTCGGTTCATGAAACGCTAATTACACAATAATTTGCGAAATTTAGAGAAAAAATTTTTGAAAAATCCATTTTTTATGTAAGAAGGGGGTACCCTTAGATAATTCGCAGGTTTTCGACCGTCGAAAAAAATTGAAATTTATCAGTTTCTTTTACATTTGATTGTTGAAATACATCATTTCGGTTCATGAAACGCTAATTACACAATAATTTGCGAAATTTAGAGAAAAAAATTTTGAAAAATCCATTTTTTATGTAAGAAGGGGGTACCCTTAGATAATTCGCAGGTTTTCGACCGTCGAAAAAATTGAAATTTATCATTTTCTTTTACATTTGATTGTTGAAATACATCATTTCGGTTCATGAAACGCTAATTACACAATAATTTGCGAAATTTAGAGAAAAAAATTTTGAAAAATCCATTTTTTATGTAAGAAGGGGGTACCCTTAGATAATTCGCAGGTTTTCGACCGTCGAAAAAAATTGAAATTTATCAGTTTCTTTTACATTTGATTGTTGAAATACATCATTTCGGTTCATGAAACGCTAATTACACAATAATTTGCGAAATTTAGAGAAAAAAATTTTGAAAAATCCATTTTTTATGTAAGAAGGGGGTACCCTTAGATAATTCGCAGGTTTTCGACCGTCGAAAAAAATTGAAATTTATCATTTTCTTTTACATTTGATTGTTGAAATACATCATTTCGGTTCATGAAATGCTAATTACACAATAATTTGCGAAATTTAGAGAAAAAAATTTTGAAAAATCCATTTTTTATGTAAGAAGGGGGTACCCTTAGATAATTCGCAGGTTTTCGACCGTCGAAAAAAATTGAAATTTATCAGTTTCTTTTACATTTGATTGTTGAAATACATCATTTCGGTTCATGAAACGCTAATTACACAATAATTTGCGAAATTTAGAGAAAAAATTTTTGAAAAATCCATTTTTTATGTAAGAAGGGGGTACCCTTAGATAATTCGCAGGTTTTCGACCGTCGAAAAAAATTGAAATTTATCATTTTCTTTTACATTTGATTGTTGAAATACATCATTTCGGTTCATGAAACGCTAATTACACAATAATTTGCGAAATTTAGAGAAAAAATTTTTGAAAAATCCATTTTTTATGTAAGAAGGGGGTACCCTTAGATAATTCGCAGGTTTTCGACCGTCGAAAAAAATTGAAATTTATCATTTTCTTTTACATTTGATTGTTGAAATACATCATTTCGGTTCATGAAACGCTAATTACACAATAATTTGCGAAATTTAGAGAAAAAAATTTTGAAAAATCCATTTTTTATGTAAGAAGGGGGTACCCTTAGATAATTCGCATGTTTTCGACCGTCGAGAAAAATTGAAATTTATAATTTTCTTTTACATTTGATTGTTGAAATACATCATTTCGGTTCATGAAACGCTAATTACACAATAATTTGCGAAATTTAGAGAAAAAATTTTTGAAAAATCCATTTTTTATGTAAGAAGGGGGTACCCTTAGATAATTCGCAGGTTTTCGACCGTCGAAAAAAAATGAAATTTATCATTTTCTTTTACATTTGATTGTTGAAATACATCATTTCGGTTCATGAAACGCTAATTACACAATAATTTGCGAAATTTAGAGAAAAAAATTTTGAAAAATCCATTTTTTATGTAAGAAGGGGGTACCCTTAGATAATTCGCATGTTTTCGACCGTCGAGAAAAATTGAAATTTATAATTTTCTTTTACATTTGATTGTTGAAATACATCATTTCGGTTCATGAAACGCTAATTACACAATAATTTGCGAAATTTAGAGAAAAAAAATTTGAAAAATCCATTTTTTATGTAAGAAGGGGGTACCCTTAGATAATTCGCAGGTTTTCGACCGTCGAAAAAAAATGAAATTTATCATTTTCTTTTACATTTGATTGTTGAAATACATCATTTCGGTTCATGAAACGCTAATTACACAATAATTTGCGAAATTTAGAGAAAAAATTTTTGAAAAATCCATTTTTTATGTAAGAAGGGGGTACCCTTAGATAATTCGCAGGTTTTCGACCGTCGAAAAAAATTGAAATTTATCATTTTCTTTTACATTTGATTGTTGAAATACATCATTTCGGTTCATGAAACGCTAATTACACAATAATTTGCGAAATTTAGAGAAAAAAAATTTGAAAAATCCATTTTTTATGTAAGAAGGGGGTACCCTTAGATAATTCGCAGGTTTTCGACCGTCGAAAAAAAATGAAATTTATCATTTTCTTTTACATTTGATTGTTGAAATACATCATTTCGGTTCATGAAACGCTAATTACACAATAATTTGCGAAATTTAGAGAAAAAATTTTTGAAAAATCCATTTTTTATGTAAGAAGGGGGTACCCTTAGATAATTCGCAGGTTTTCGACCGTCGAAAAAAATTGAAATTTATCATTTTCTTTTACATTTGATTGTTGAAATACATCATTTCGGTTCATGAAACGCTAATTACACAATAATTTGCGAAATTTAGAGAAAAAAAATTTGAAAAATCCATTTTTTATGTAAGAAGGGGGTACCCTTAGATAATTCGCAGGTTTTCGACCGTCGAAAAAAAATGAAATTTATCATTTTCTTTTACATTTGATTGTTGAAATACATCATTTCGGTTCATGAAACGCTAATTACACAATAATTTGCGAAATTTAGAGAAAAAAATTTTGAAAAATCCATTTTTTATGTAAGAAGGGGGTACCCTTAGATAATTCGCATGTTTTCGACCGTCGAGAAAAATTGAAATTTATAATTTTCTTTTACATTTGATTGTTGAAATACATCATTTCGGTTCATGAAACGCTAATTACACAATAATTTGCGAAATTTAGAGAAAAAATTTTTGAAAAATCCATTTTTTATGTAAGAAGGGGGTACCCTTAGATAATTCGCAGGTTTTCGACCGTCGAAAAAAATTGAAATTTATCATTTTCTTTTACATTTGATTGTTGAAATACATCATTTCGGTTCATGAAACGCTAATTACACAATAATTTGCGAAATTTAGAGAAAAAAAATTTGAAAAATCCATTTTTTATGTAAGAAGGGGGTACCCTTAGATAATTCGCAGGTTTTCGACCGTCGAAAAAAATTGAAATTTATCATTTTCTTTTACATTTGATTGTTGAAATACATCATTTCGGTTCATGAAACGCTAATTACACAATAATTTGCGAAATTTAGAGAAAAAAATTTTGAAAAATCCATTTTTTATGTAAGAAGGGGGTACCCTTAGATAATTCGCAGGTTTTCGACCGTCGAAAAAAATTGAAATTTATCATTTTCTTTTACATTTGATTGTTGAAATACATCATTTCGGTTCATGAAACGCTAATTACACAATAATTTGCGAAATTTAGAGAAAAAAATTTTGAAAAATCCATTTTTTATGTAAGAAGGGGGTACCCTTAGATAATTCGCATGTCTTCGACCGTCGAAAAAAATTGAAATTTATCATTTTCTTTTACATTTGATTGTTGAAATACATCATTTCGGTTCATGAAACGCTAATTACACAATAATTTGCGAAATTTAGAGAAAAAAATTTTGAAAAATCCATTTTTTATGTAAGAAGGGGGTACCCTTAGATAATTCGCATGTTTTCGACCGTCGAGAAAAATTGAAATTTATAATTTTCTTTTACATTTGATTGTTGAAATACATCATTTCGGTTCATGAAACGCTATTTACACAATAATTTGCGAAATTTAGAGAAAAAATTTTTGAAAAATCCATTTTTTATGTAAGAAGGGGGTACCCTTAGATAATTCGCAGGTTTTCGACCGTCGAAAAAAATTGAAATTTATCATTTTCTTTTACATTTGATTGTTGAAATACATCATTTCGGTTCATGAAACGCTAATTACACAATAATTTGCGAAATTTAGTGAAAAAAAATTTGAAAAATCCATTTTTTATGTAAGAAGGGGGTACCCTTAGATAATTCGCAGGTTTTCGACCGTCGAAAAAAAATGAAATTTATAATTTTCTTTTACATTTGATTGTTGAAATACATCATTTTGGTTCATGAAACGCTAATTACACAATAATTTGCGAAATTTAGAGAAAAAAATTTTGAAAAATCCATTTTTTATGTAAGAAGGGGGTACCCTTAGATAATTCGCAGGTTTTCGACCGTCGACAAAAATTGAAATTTATCATTTTCTGTTACATTTGATTGTTGAAATACATCATTTCGGTTCATGAAACGCTAATTACACAATAATTTGCGAAATTTAGAGAAAAAAATTTTGAAAAATCCATTTTTTATGTAAGAAGGGGGTACCCTTAGATAATTCGCAGGTTTTCGACCATCGAAAAAAATTGAAATTTATCAGTTTCTTTTACATTTGATTGTTGAAATACATCATTTCGGTTCATGAAACGCTAATTACACAATAATTTGCGAAATTTAGAGAAAAAAATTTTGAAAAATCCATTTTTTATGTAAGAAGGGGGTACCCTTAGATAATTCGCAGGTTTTCGACCGTCGAAAAAAATTGAAATTTATCATTTTCTTTTACATTTGATTGTTGAAATACATCATTTCGGTTCATGAAACGCTAATTACACAATAATTTGCGAAATTTAGAGAAAAAAATTTTGAAAAATCCATTTTTTATGTAAGAAGGGGGTACCCTTAGATAATTCGCAGGTTTTCGACCATCGAAAAAAATTGAAATTTATCAGTTTCTTTTACATTTGATTGTTGAAATACATCATTTCGGTTCATGAAACGCTAATTACACAATAATTTGCGAAATTTAGAGAAAAAAATTTTGAAAAATCCATTTTTTATGTAAGAAGGGGGTACCCTTAGATAATTCGCAGGTTTTCGACCATCGAAAAAAATTGAAATTTATCAGTTTCTTTTACATTTGATTGTTGAAATACATCATTTCGGTTCATGAAACGCTAATTACACAATAATTTGCGAAATTTAGAGAAAAAAATTTTGAAAAATCCATTTTTTATGTAAGAAGGGGGTACCCTTAGATAATTCGCAGGTTTTCGACCATCGAAAAAAATTGAAATTTATCAGTTTCTTTTACATTTGATTGTTGAAATACATCATTTCGGTTCATGAAACGCTAATTACACAATAATTTGCGAAATTTAGAGAAAAAAATTTTGAAAAATCCATTTTTTATGTAAGAAGGGGGTACCCTTAGATAATTCGCAGGTTTTCGACCATCGAAAAAAATTGAAATTTATCAGTTTCTTTTACATTTGATTGTTGAAATACATCATTTCGGTTCATGAAACGCTAATTACACAATAATTTGCGAAATTTAGAGAAAAAAATTTTGAAAAATCCATTTTTTATGTAAGAAGGGGGTACCCTTAGATAATTCGCAGGTTTTCGACCATCGAAAAAAATTGAAATTTATCAGTTTCTTTTACATTTGATTGTTGAAATACATCATTTCGGTTCATGAAACGCTAATTACACAATAATTTGCGAAATTTAGAGAAAAAAATTTTGAAAAATCCATTTTTTATGTAAGAAGGGGGTACCCTTAGATAATTCGCAGGTTTTCGACCGTCGAAAAAATTGAAATTTATCAGTTTCTTTTACATTTGATTGTTGAAATACATCATTTCGGTTCATGAAACGCTAATTACACAATAATTTGCGAAATTTAGAGAAAAAAATTTTGAAAAATCCATTTTTTATGTAAGAAGGGGGTACCCTTAGATAATTCGCAGGTTTTCGACCGTCGAAAAAAATTGAAATTTATCAGTTTCTTTTACATTTGATTGTTGAAATACATCATTTCGGTTCATGAAACGCTAATTACACAATAATTTGCGAAATTTAGAGAAAAAAATTTTGAAAAATCCATTTTTTATGTAAGAAGGGGGTACCCTTAGATAATTCGCAGGTTTTCGACCGTCGAAAAAATTGAAATTTATCACTTTCTTTTACATTTGATTGTTGAAATACATCATTTCGGTTCATGAAACGCTAATTACACAATAATTTGCGAAATTTAGAGAAAAAAATTTTGAAAAATCCATTTTTTATGTAAGAAGGGGGTACCCTTAGATAATTCGCAGGTTTTCGACCGTCGAAAAAAATTGAAATTTATCAGTTTCTTTTACATTTGATTGTTGAAATACATCATTTCGGTTCATGAAATGCTAATTACACAATAATTTGCGAAATTTAGAGAAAAATTTTTTGAAAAATCCATTTTTTATGTAAGAAGGGGGTACCCTTAGATAATTCGCAGGTTTTCGACCGTCGAAAAAAATTGAAATTTATCATTTTCTTTTACATTTGATTGTTGAAATACATCATTTCGGTTCATGAAACGCTAATTACACAATAATTTGCGAAATTTAGAGAAAAAAAATTTGAAAAATCCATTTTTTATGTAAGAAGGGGGTACCCTTAGATAATTCGCAGGTTTTCGACCGTCGAAAAAAATTGAAATTTATCAGTTTCTTTTACATTTGATTGTTGAAATACATCATTTCGGTTCATGAAACGCTAATTACACAATAATTTGCGAAATTTAGAGAAAAAAATTTTGAAAAATCCATTTTTTATGTAAGAAGGGGGTACCCTTAGATAATTCGCAGGTTTTCGACCGTCGAAAAAATTGAAATTTATCACTTTCTTTTACATTTGATTGTTGAAATACATCATTTCGGTTCATGAAACGCTAATTACACAATAATTTGCGAAATTTAGAGAAAAAAATTTTGAAAAATCCATTTTTTATGTAAGAAGGGGGTACCCTTAGATAATTCGCAGGTTTTCGACCGTCGAAAAAAATTGAAATTTATCAGTTTCTTTTACATTTGATTGTTGAAATACATCATTTCGGTTCATGAAACGCTAATTACACAATAATTTGCGAAATTTAGAGAAAAAAATTTTGAAAAATCCATTTTTTATGTAAGAAGGGGGTACCCTTAGATAATTCGCAGGTTTTCGACCGTCGAAAAAAATTGAAATTTATCAGTTTCTTTTACATTTGATTGTTGAAATACATCATTTCGGTTCATGAAACGCTAATTACACAATAATTTGCGAAATTTAGAGAAAAAAATTTTGAAAAATCCATTTTTTATGTAAGAAGGGGGTACCCTTAGATAATTCGCAGGTTTTCGACCGTCGAAAAAATTGAAATTTATCACTTTCTTTTACATTTGATTGTTGAAATACATCATTTCGGTTCATGAAACGCTAATTACACAATAATTTGCGAAATTTAGAGAAAAAAATTTTGAAAAATCCATTTTTTATGTAAGAAGGGGGTACCCTTAGATAATTCGCAGGTTTTCGACCGTCGAAAAAAATTGAAATTTATCAGTTTCTTTTACATTTGATTGTTGAAATACATCATTTCGGTTCATGAAATGCTAATTACACAATAATTTGCGAAATTTAGAGAAAAAATTTTTGAAAAATCCATTTTTTATGTAAGAAGGGGGTACCCTTAGATAATTCGCAGGTTTTCGACCGTCGAAAAAAATTGAAATTTATCATTTTCTTTTACATTTGATTGTTGAAATACATCATTTCGGTTCATGAAACGCTAATTACACAATAATTTGCGAAATTTAGAGAAAAAAAATTTGAAAAATCCATTTTTTATGTAAGAAGGGGGTACCCTTAGATAATTCGCAGGTTTTCGACCGTCGAAAAAAAATGAAATTTATCATTTTCTTTTACATTTGATTGTTGAAATACATCATTTCGGTTCATGAAACGCTAATTACACAATAATTTGCGAAATTTAGAGAAAAAAATTTTGAAAAATCCATTTTTTATGTAAGAAGGGGGTACCCTTAGATAATTCGCATGTTTTCGACCGTCGAGAAAAATTGAAATTTATAATTTTCTTTTACATTTGATTGTTGAAATACATCATTTCGGTTCATGAAACGCTAATTACACAATAATTTGCGAAATTTAGAGAAAAAATTTTTGAAAAATCCATTTTTTATGTAAGAAGGGGGTACCCTTAGATAATTCGCAGGTTTTCGACCGTCGAAAAAAATTGAAATTTATCATTTTCTTTTACATTTGATTGTTGAAATACATCATTTCGGTTCATGAAACGCTAATTACACAATAATTTGCGAAATTTAGAGAAAAAAAATTTGAAAAATCCATTTTTTATGTAAGAAGGGGGTACCCTTAGATAATTCGCAGGTTTTCGACCGTCGAAAAAAAATGAAATTTATAATTTTCTTTTACATTTGATTGTTGAAATACATCATTTTGGTTCATGAAACGCTAATTACACAATAATTTGCGAAATTTAGAGAAAAAAATTTTGAAAAATCCATTTTTTATGTAAGAAGGGGGTACCCTTAGATAATTCGCAGGTTTTCGACCGTCGACAAAAATTGAAATTTATCATTTTCTTTTACATTTGATTGTTGAAATACATCATTTCGGTTCATGAAACGCTAATTACACAATAATTTGCGAAATTTAGAGAAAAAAATTTTGAAAAATCCATTTTTTATGTAAGAAGGGGGTACCCTTAGATAATTCGCAGGTTTTCGACCGTCGAAAAAATTGAAATTTATCAGTTTCTTTTACATTTGATTGTTGAAATACATCATTTCGGTTCATGAAACGCTAATTACACAATAATTTGCGAAATTTAGAGAAAAAAATTTTGAAAAATCCATTTTTTATGTAAGAAGGGGGTACCCTTAGATAATTCGCAGGTTTTCGACCGTCGAAAAAAATTGAAATTTATCAGTTTCTTTTACATTTGATTGTTGAAATACATCATTTCGGTTCATGAAACGCTAATTACACAATAATTTGCGAAATTTAGAGAAAAAAATTTTGAAAAATCCATTTTTTATGTAAGAAGGGGGTACCCTTAGATAATTCGCAGGTTTTCGACCGTCGAAAAAAATTGAAATTTATCAGTTTCTTTTACATTTGATTGTTGAAATACATCATTTCGGTTCATGAAATGCTAATTACACAATAATTTGCGAAATTTAGAGAAAAAATTTTTGAAAAATCCATTTTTTATGTAAGAAGGGGGTACCCTTAGATAATTCGCAGGTTTTCGACCGTCGAAAAAAATTGAAATTTATCAGTTTCTTTTACATTTGATTGTTGAAATACATCATTTCGGTTCATGAAACGCTAATTACACAATAATTTGCGAAATTTAGAGAAAAAATTTTTGAAAAATCCATTTTTTATGTAAGAAGGGGGTACCCTTAGATAATTCGCAGGTTTTCGACCGTCGAAAAAAATTGAAATTTATCATTTTCTTTTACATTTGATTGTTGAAATACATCATTTCGGTTCATGAAACGCTAATTACACAATAATTTGCGAAATTTAGAGAAAAAAAATTTGAAAAATCCATTTTTTATGTAAGAAGGGGGTACCCTTAGATAATTCGCAGGTTTTCGACCGTCGAAAAAAAATTAAATTTATAATTTTCTTTTACATTTGATTGTTGAAATACATCATTTTGGTTCATGAAACGCTAATTACACAATAATTTGCGAAATTTAGAGAAAAAAATTTTGAAAAATCCATTTTTTATGTAAGAAGGGGGTACCCTTAGATAATTCGCAGGTTTTCGACCGTCGAAAAAAAATGAAATTTATCATTTTCTTTTACATTTGATTGTTGAAATACATCATTTTGGTTCATCAAACGCTAATTACACAATAATTTGCGAAATTTAGAGAAAAAAATTTTGAAAAATCCATTTTTTATGTAAGAAGGGGGTACCCTTAGATAATTCGCAGGTTTTCGACCGTCGAAAAAAAATGAAATTTATCATTTTCTTTTACATTTGATTGTTGAAATACATCATTTTGGTTCATCAAACGCTAATTACACAATAATTTGCGAAATTTAGAGAAAAAAATTTTGAAAAATCCATTTTTTATGTAAGAAGGGGGTACCCTTAGATAATTCGCAGGTTTTCGACCGTCGAAAAAAAATGAAATTTATCATTTTCTTTTACATTTGATTGTTGAAATACATCATTTTGGTTCATCAAACGCTAATTACACAATAATTTGCGAAATTTAGAGAAAAAAATTTTGAAAAATCCATTTTTTATGTAAGAAGGGGGTACCCTTAGATAATTCGCAGGTTTTCGACCGTCGAAAAAAAATGAAATTTATCATTTTCTTTTACATTTGATTGTTGAAATACATCATTTCGGTTCATGAAACGCTAATTACACAATAATTTGCGAAATTTAGAGAAAAAAATTTTGAAAAATCCATTTTTTATGTAAGAAGGGGGTACCCTTAGATAATTCGCATGTTTTCGACCGTCGAGAAAAATTGAAATTTATCAGTTTCTTTTACATTTGATTGTTGAAATACATCATTTCGGTTCATGAAACGCTAATTACACAATAATTTGCGAAATTTAGAGAAAAAAATTTTGAAAAATCCATTTTTTATGTAAGAAGGGGGTACCCTTAGATAATTCGCAGGTTTTCGACCGTCGAAAAAAAATGAAATTTATCATTTTCTTTTACATTTGATTGTTGAAATACATCATTTTGGTTCATCAAACGCTAATTACACAATAATTTGCGAAATTTAGAGAAAAAAATTTTGAAAAATCCATTTTTTATGTAAGAAGGGGGTACCCTTAGATAATTCGCAGGTTTTCGACCGTCGAAAAAAAATGAAATTTATCATTTTCTTTTACATTTGATTGTTGAAATACATCATTTTGGTTCATCAAACGCTAATTACACAATAATTTGCGAAATTTAGAGAAAAAAATTTTGAAAAATCCATTTTTTATGTAAGAAGGGGGTACCCTTAGATAATTCGCAGGTTTTCGACCGTCGAAAAAAAATGAAATTTATCATTTTCTTTTACATTTGATTGTTGAAATACATCATTTCGGTTCATGAAACGCTAATTACACAATAATTTGCGAAATTTAGAGAAAAAAATTTTGAAAAATCCATTTTTTATGTAAGAAGGGGGTACCCTTAGATAATTCGCATGTTTTCGACCGTCGAGAAAAATTGAAATTTATCAGTTTCTTTTACATTTGATTGTTGAAATACATCATTTCGGTTCATGAAACGCTAATTACACAATAATTTGCGAAATTTAGAGAAAAAATTTTTGAAAAATCCATTTTTTATGTAAGAAGGGGGTACCCTTAGATAATTCGCAGGTTTTCGACCGTCGAAAAAAATTGAAATTTATCATTTTCTTTTACATTTGATTGTTGAAATACATCATTTCGGTTCATGAAACGCTAATTACACAATAATTTGCGAAATTTAGAGAAAAAAATTTTGAAAAATCCATTTTTTATGTAAGAAGGGGGTACCCTTAGATAATTCGCAGGTTTTCGACCGTCGAAAAAAATTGAAATTTATCATTTTCTTTTACATTTGATTGTTGAAATACATCATTTCGGTTCATGAAACGCTAATTATACAATAATTTGCGAAATTTAGAGAAAAAAATTTTGAAAAATCCATTTTTTATGTAAGAAGGGGGTACCCTTAGATAATTCGCAGGTTTTCGACCGTCGAAAAAAATTGAAATTTATCAGTTTCTTTTACATTTGATTGTTGAAATACATCATTTCGGTTCATGAAACGCTAATTACACAATAATTTGCGAAATTTAGAGAAAAAAATTTTGAAAAATCCATTTTTTATGTAAGAAGGGGGTACCCTTAGATAATTCGCATGTTTTCGACCGTCGAGAAAAATTGAAATTTATAATTTTCTTTTACATTTGATTGTTGAAATACATCATTTCGGTTCATGAAACGCTAATTACACAATAATTTGCGAAATTTAGAGAGAAAAATTTTGAAAAATCCATTTTTTATGTAAGAAGGGGGTACCCTTAGATAATTCGCAGGTTTTCGACCGTCGAAAAAAATTGAAATTTATCAGTTTCTTTTACATTTGATTGTTGAAATACATCATTTCGGTTCATGAAACGCTAATTACACAATAATTTGCGAAATTTAGAGAAAAAATTTTTGAAAAATCCATTTTTTATGTAAGAAGGGGGTACCCTTAGATAATTCGCATGTTTTCGACCGTCGAAAAAAATTGAAATTTATCAGTTTCTTTTACATTTGATTGTTGAAATACATCATTTCGGTTCATGAAACGCTAATTACACAATAATTTGCGAAATTTAGAGAAAAAAATTTTGAAAAATTCATTTTTTATGTAAGAAGGGGGTACCCTTAGATAATTCGCAGGTTTTCGACCGTCGAAAAAAATTGAAATTTATCAGTTTCTTTTACATTTGATTGTTGAAATACATCATTTCGGTTCATGAAACGCTAATTACACAATAATTTGCGAAATTTAGAGAAAAAAATTTTGAAAAATCCATTTTTTATGTAAGAAGGGGGTACCCTTAGATAATTCGCAGGTTTTCGACCGTCGAAAAAAATTGAAATTTATCAGTTTCTTTTACATTTGATTGTTGAAATACATCATTTCGGTTCATGAAACGCTAATTACACAATAATTTGCGAAATTTAGAGAAAAAAATTTTGAAAAATCCATTTTTTATGTAAGAAGGGGGTACCCTTAGATAATTCGCAGGTTTTCGACCGTCGAAAAAAATTGAAATTTATCATTTTCTTTTACATTTGATTGTTGAAATACATCATTTCGGTTCATGAAACGCTAATTACACAATAATTTGCGAAATTTAGAGAAAAAAATTTTGAAAAATCCATTTTTTATGTAAGAAGGGGGTACCCTTAGATAATTCGCAGGTTTTCGACCGTCGAAAAAAAATGAAATTTATCATTTTCTTTTACATTTGATTGTTGAAATACATCATTTTGGTTCATGAAACGCTAATTACACAATAATTTGCGAAATTTAGAGAAAAAAATTTTGAAAAATCCATTTTTTATGTAAGAAGGGGGTACCCTTAGATAATTCGCAGGTTTTCGACCGTCGAAAAAAAATGAAATTTATCATTTTCTTTTACATTTGATTGTTGAAATACATCATTTTGGTTCATCAAACGCTAATTACACAATAATTTGCGAAATTTAGAGAAAAAAATTTTGAAAAATCCATTTTTTATGTAAGAAGGGGGTACCCTTAGATAATTCGCAGGTTTTCGACCGTCGAAAAAAATTGAAATTTATCATTTTCTTTTACATTTGATTGTTGAAATACATCATTTCGGTTCATGAAACGCTAATTACACAATAATTTGCGAAATTTAGAGAAAAAAATTTTGAAAAATCCATTTTTTATGTAAGAAGGGGGTACCCTTAGATAATTCGCATGTTTTCGACCGTCGAGAAAAATTGAAATTTATCAGTTTCTTTTACATTTGATTGTTGAAATACATCATTTCGGTTCATGAAACGCTAATTACACAATAATTTGCGAAATTTAGAGAAAAAATTTTTGAAAAATCCATTTTTTATGTAAGAAGGGGGTACCCTTAGATAATTCGCAGGTTTTCGACCGTCGAAAAAAATTGAAATTTATCATTTTCTTTTACATTTGATTGTTGAAATACATCATTTCGGTTCATGAAACGCTAATTACACAATAATTTGCGAAATTTAGAGAAAAAAATTTTGAAAAATCCATTTTTTATGTAAGAAGGGGGTACCCTTAGATAATTCGCAGGTTTTCGACCGTCGAAAAAAAATGAAATTTATCATTTTCTTTTACATTTGATTGTTGAAATACATCATTTTGGTTCATGAAACGCTAATTACACAATAATTTGCGAAATTTAGAGAAAAAAATTTTGAAAAATCCATTTTTTATGTAAGAAGGGGGTACCCTTAGATAATTCGCATGTTTTCGACCGTCGAAAAAAATTGAAATTTATCATTTTCTTTTACATTTGATTGTTGAAATACATCATTTCGGTTCATGAAACGCTAATTACACAATAATTTGCGAAATTTAGAGAAAAAAATTTTGAAAAATCCATTTTTTATGTAAGAAGGGGGTACCCTTAGATAATTCGCATGTTTTCGACCGTCGAAAAAAATTGAAATTTATCATTTTCTTTTACATTTGATTGTTGAAATACATCATTTCGGTTCATGAAACGCTAATTACACAATAATTTGCGAAATTTAGAGAAAAAAATTTTGAAAAATCCATTTTTTATGTAAGAAGGGGGTACCCTTAGATAATTCGCATGTTTTCGACCGTCGAGAAAAATTGAAATTTATAATTTTCTTTTACATTTGATTGTTGAAATACATCATTTCGGTTCATGAAACGCTAATTACACAATAATTTGCGAAATTTAGAGAAAAAATTTTTGAAAAATCCATTTTTTATGTAAGAAGGGGGTACCCTTAGATAATTCGCAGGTTTTCGACCGTCGAGAAAAATTGAAATTTATCATTTTCTTTTACATTTGATTGTTGAAATACATCATTTCGGTTCATGAAACGCTAATTACACAATAATTTGCGAAATTTAGAGAAAAAAATTTTGAAAAATCCATTTTTTATGTAAGAAGGGGGTACCCTTAGATAATTCGCAGGTTTTCGACCGTCGAAAAAAATTGAAATTTATCAGTTTCTTTTACATTTGATTGTTGAAATACATCATTTCGGTTCATGAAACTCTAATTACACAATAATTTGCGAAATTTAGAGAAAAAATTTTTGAAAAATCCATTTTTTATGTAAGAAGGGGGTACCCTTAGATAATTCGCAGGTTTTCGACCGTCGAAAAAAATTGAAATTTATCAGTTTCTTTTACATTTGATTGTTGAAATACATCATTTCGGTTCATGAAACGCTAATTACACAATAATTTGCGAAATTTAGAGAAAAAAATTTTGAAAAATCCATTTTTTATGTAAGAAGGGGGTACCCTTAGATAATTCGCAGGTTTTCGACCGTCGAAAAAAATTGAAATTTATCAGTTTCTTTTACATTTGATTGTTGAAATACATCATTTCGGTTCATGAAACGCTAATTACACAATAATTTGCGAAATTTAGAGAAAAAAATTTTGAAAAATCCATTTTTTATGTAAGAAGGGGGTACCCTTAGATAATTCGCAGGTTTTCGACCGTCGAAAAAAATTGAAATTTATCAGTTTCTTTTACATTTGATTGTTGAAATACATCATTTCGGTTCATGAAACGCTAATTACACAATAATTTGCGAAATTTAGAGAAAAAAATTTTGAAAAATCCATTTTTTATGTAAGAAGGGGGTACCCTTAGATAATTCGCAGGTTTTCGACCGTCGAAAAAAATTGAAATTTATCATTTTCTTTTACATTTGATTGTTGAAATACATCATTTCGGTTCATGAAACGCTAATTACACAATAATTTGAGAAATTTAGAGAAAAAAATTTTGAAAAATCCATTTTTTATGTAAGAAGGGGGTACCCTTAGATAATTCGCAGGTTTTCGACCGTCGAAAAAAATTGAAATTTATCATTTTCTTTTACATTTGATTGTTGAAATACATCATTTCGGTTCATGAAACGCTAATTACACAATAATTTGAGAAATTTAGAGAAAAAAATTTTGAAAAATCCATTTTTTATGTAAGAAGGGGGTACCCTTAGATAATTCGCAGGTTTTCGACCGTCGAAAAAAATTGAAATTTATCATTTTCTTTTACATTTGATTGTTGAAATACATCATTTCGGTTCATGAAACGCTAATTACACAATAATTTGCGAAATTTAGAGAAAAAAATTTTGAAAAATCCATTTTTTATGTAAGAAGGGGGTACCCTTAGATAATTCGCAGGTTTTCGACCGTCGAAAAAAAATGAAATTTATCATTTTCTTTTACATTTGATTGTTGAAATACATCATTTTGGTTCATGAAACGCTAATTACACAATAATTTGCGAAATTTAGAGAAAAAAAATTTGAAAAATCCATTTTTTATGTAAGAAGGGGGTACCCTTAGATAATTCGCAGGTTTTCGACCGTCGAAAAAAATTGAAATTTATCATTTTCTTTTACATTTGATTGTTGAAATACATCATTTCGGCCCGCGTTTTATCTTCAGTTCTATTTCCTCAATAATTTCTTCCTCTTACCCTTCACAAAGCTCCAAAAATTGACAAGTTTCAACTCGACATTTTTTATTGAATGCAGTCAACATTCTCGGTACCCTTCTGGCACTGGCCTTTGAATTGCCTGCTGCTAATTTTTTCAAACTTTCAGCTATCACATATATTTTAATTCGTCGATCGAGAATCATTTTTTCTGCTTTCGAACGTTTTCTTCGCTAATGGTCTGCCCAAAATTGTATTGTCTTATAAGAAGGAGAAAGTTCACAACAAGTAAACAACAAAGAACCCCAAGAATAATGGTATACGATATCGTTACGTTCATCATTCGAACCGGAAACGAGAAACGATATTTACCAATTGGTTTCACTATTCTTGCGAAATAAAAACTTGTGCTAATTTGGCCACTAAACAAATTGGTTCTGAATCCTCGCACACAACTATGCAAATTAAGGACATCAAATGTAGTTAAATGTAGAGCACCCACCATACAATTCAGACCTTGCCCTTTGAAATTTCTTCCTATTTCCTGAACTAAAAGGATATTAGAATGCAAACGGATCGGCCATGATCGATCATGTGCTTCAAGACGAAAGAAGCTCGTGTTTTCAAGATTGGTTTTATCCAATGCAAACGTTATATTGAACAAAGGAAATTTTAATTTCTTTAATTCCTTTATGTTTATTTTTGCATCAATTATCCCTGCATTTGTAAAACAGCGTTGTACGCACAATGAGGTTTCAATTGCATCGATCACCGTCTCATTCGCGGTGTTCTCTTCGCGTTTACATTGCATTTATTTCCCATGCATCCGCGGCGCTTAAAGGGCTTTTCGGATACTTTCGAGCACGGTCACTAAATTAAATTAGCATCTCAAACAAGCGCTTGTGCAGCGGTACTTTGTTGGAAGTGGAAAGCGCGAACCGCGCCTAATTTTGCAATTTTGCCCGTTCGTGACGTGGAACCGCCGCGTCGGACTTGAATTCAATTCTGTTGCAGGAGATATGACTGGAAAGTATTCGGTGTACACGGTGTACGAGGGTCACGAGATAATGCTGCATGTGTCCACGCTGCTGCCGTACTCGAGAGACAACCGTCAGCAAGTGGAGAGGAAACGACACATCGGAAACGACATCGTTAATATTGTGTTCGTGGACGTGGATGATGCGGACGCGTACGACACACACAACCTCTTCAATCCGGCTTGCATTAAGTCCCAGTTTACTCGTATCCTTTTTGCTGACTTATTCATCGATCGAAATGTAAAGGTGTTAAATGGCAATTATGATCATCGCGATAGTTTTCAAGACCTGCAGTCTTATTATTTATTTACAGGCTAAGTACTCTCAACTAAAAGAAATGAGAGCTCAAATGAGATTCGTATCGCTATAAGTAACTATATAACTGCGAATTTTGCTCAAAATCTGGTTAAATGGCCCCATCGTTGCAATACGGATCGTTGTTTATATACCGACTGCTACCCACACTAGTCATACATTCATTCAAGGACAATATTTATATTATAATTAATGCACACTTCATCAGCTCCATCAATCAATAATTAATTAATTAATAAGCATACCTTTTCTATGTTTGATATGATATCCAATTAATTGTAATGTATGTTCGATCAAAAAAAAATCATTTAAGGAATTAGCATATGTCGGTTTAAATTAAATCTCGCTGCTCGTTGATTTTGCTGTTCACTTCAATTGGTAAATATAATACACGATCAAAGATACGAGTTATATATTTTTATGGCCGAGAGATGTTTTCTTTTAATTGAACATAATTTATTTATAATGTTATGATAGCGTCGTTGCTTTTAAATCAGCGTGTCACGATTGTGTCATAAATATTATAAACGGTTGATTTTTTAAATTGGCATAACTGTTTGCTCGCTGCGGGATATGAATAGATTTACGAGAGACCAAATAAATAGTATAATTTTATGGCGTAATACGAGAGCACACATTCGGGAAAGATATTTTAAACTCATTATGACAGATTTTGAACTCGTGTGGAAATCAACGATGCTATTAATTTTTACATCATATAACTTTTTTTATGCAAATAATTAATAATCGAAATTTTGTAAACTTTTAAGTCTCTTTTTACTGACGTTAATTACTTTGAAATTACGATTTTCACGAGAACCAAAAAACAGACACAACGCTCTTCAAAAATATATAAATTTGCAACGACCATTTTTAACGATTCTCCACTCTCATTGGCCGAAACGAATCGTATAATTTTAGAATTATCAGACAAAATATTAATTATATATTTTACGTTTTTATGAGGTACATTGTGAGATTCGTTATCGTTTTTCAGATAGTCAGATATTTTGATTGTATACAAGTCGGCATGATACACACTAACTTTTTCATTGATATCTTCCCACTTTTATAACTATTCATTATTATTATTATTCGTGTCAGATCTTGCATCTGACAAGAAAGATTATTTACTATAATTAATAACATATATAACATAACGTAATGTAAATTAATAACACATAGATGAAACATGCCACGCCCAATATTGGGTTGGGTTGGGTTGCAGCAGTCGCACAGGGCAGCATAACTCGATATTCCTATTTTTTGAAGAGACTCTGGATCTTGAAGGTACAGACGAAAGTGTGTTCAGTCATATCCAACGCTCATCCCATCCGATATATTGATATGTTGTGTCTTCCCACATGTCATGGTTGCTAGGAAGCAAAAAGGTGTCTATCGGAAGTTGACGATTTAAATCTTTCCTTATAGCACATCCCTTCGCATAGCAAATGATGCAATACCACCCATGTGGTAAACTCTACCAAAGAGGGTGAGTTTCAGATATTCTGTGATTACTCTGCAAATCTCATTCAGCGTCACATCGACTTCCCTAGCGTGTACCTCACTAAACAGTCATATTCCTCAGCACAGTAACATAGAGGTGATGATGAAGTTTTGTCGACTTTTGGTTTGGCACCCCAAGAACTGCTTGCTATGTTATTTCATTAATGTTATTTCTTTAGCTTACTTTCAGTTTAGTGTTATTGAAATGCTGTTTGTAAGTTAGGGTCCTGACCAACGTAATCCGAGGTAACGTTCCAACAGTACTTAGTTTTACGTTAATGCATTTTGGTAGTTAAGATGAAAGGTACATACTTAAGTTCCTCTATTGCTGCTTCAGCTCGTTCTGTCAGTTAGACACTGTTCGATATTTTCAAAACTGGCTCTCCTGTTCAGCTATTGTTTGACCATCTTCGCCAATATAGCTCTTAGTACCATTAAGGTGCGGTTGATTTCTGGTATATACGTTAAATCGAGGGCATATGGTAGGTTCGTTGTAGCAGTAACAACCTTTCGTTGGCATTTAATACAATTATCATCCTCACCCTCATCTCGACATCGCCTCCATTTTTTTTCTGGTCCTCATTTAGTGCCATAACCATATTCTTCAAATTCAAATACTTCCTCTTTCTTCGCTGCCACATCTAAACCTAGCTATCGATCCCTTTCTCTCTTCCTTTCCTGCTATTCCACTTACTTCCACTTAATTATTGGATATTGATGAAAAATTAATATAGCAATAGTTGCAATATTGAAAGTAATTATATAGGCAGGGGGGGAGGTATAAGAAAAATTAAATTAAATGTTTTGTGTACGTTGTAATATAAAACAAAATACTTTTCTAGTTGATATTATTATTTCGATGGGCACACTGATTTTCTTTCATTTTCGTTAATAGTGTTTAATTACTTATGCCACAAGTTTTTAATTTCTTAAGTTTTTACATTGCACCCTTTTATAACAAATCAACACCACTCACACCGTGCTCTTTTTCTGATATGGTCGTTTTTTTATTTGACGTACAATTTCCTTCGAAAACATTCTGGGTAATTTGCGTAACAATTTTATAGATCCCCTCGCAGTTTATTATCTTTTGTTGCCTATTTACTGCTATCCGATGTATAATAACAATGTTCCAATTCAAAAGGTTTTGCCGGCGACATAGCAGCGCACATGTGACCGCCTCAATTGGTTGCTATTATTAGCCTGGATTTGTGTTTGTATATTGGGATTTAGTTATTCCGCATGATACTGCAGAATGTAATGAAAGCCTTTAAGGGCTGTTTCTCGTGTAAGAGAAACGCCTGTAATAAATCGTATGCATACAAACATAACTTTTTTTTATTTTGCGTTTTTATATACCTTCTAGTAGGTAGGTCTTTATCATCAGACAGGATGATAAATGATTACATTTAATCATTTTATTTAAATGAGTTAGTCATATGAAAATGACTAAGTATTATATGGTTGTAACTATTTTAATTTATCGTAATGATTTAGAGATTTCTAAGCAACGTTAACTTTAACACAATTCCAAGTTAAATATACCAATTCCCATGGTGAGGGTATTCACCCAATAAGTTTGTTCAAATTATTTTTTTTACGAGAAAAGTTCTTTAATTTATTTAATTAATTATCATTAGATTTGACGTTAATAACATCGAGGATATTTGCTTGAGATAACTTGGTTTAGATATAATTAACATTTAAGTTAAATAAGTATTGCAAAAATCATACAGGAAATTAATTTTCATTCGAATGTAAAATTGAATCTTGAGTATTAAATTTGCATTTTTGTTGTTACGTCGCTGAAACACCATATTATAAAATTACACAAGACATGAACGTATCAGTATACCACATTGTATTACTACTGTCATACTGCAATGATGGTGAAATATTGTAAGAAATTTCACACCATTGTTGCCTTAAATTTTAGCATAAAAATCAAACATCACAAGCAGGTGCTTCACATTGAAAAATCGGCTGTACTATCGCCCCAATTTAAACGTGCTCGCAGCACTTCGATCCAACAATTAATTAATCGTGAATATTTTACATTTGCTGTCACGCCAGATTAATCACGGAAATCGCGCCGGTTTAATTCGAGAACATTTTTAAATTTCCGCATTGTAAATAATTTACACCGTATCTTCATATACTCAAAAGATACGAATAATTAACGATATAATTACATTTAAAATATTAATGCATTTATTAATTAATTAATCTTTTATTATTGTCACAGCAACACGTTTATAATGCGTATACAGGCGACATTGTCCTGTACAGTTTACAAGGCTAATTCACGTTACGTCCTTAACAATGCCAGATGTTTTCGCTGTCGTTAGCATGGACTCACACCGGCGATATCGTTTATCGACATTTGCCGACGAGGCCGTTCCATTATTCGGCCCGAGCTTACCCTGTCCACCTGTTTTCGATGACCCGCAACTTTTCAGGGACTTCCTGCTCGTGAAGCTCATCAATGGCGAAAAGGCAACCTTCGAGACTCCAACGTTCGCGCGCAAGCGCCAAAGGACTCTGGACATGTTGATAAAGGACTTGTACACCGAACACATGACCGATGCACGAATGGTGAGTAATTTATTTTACGAATTCCTGTTTTAAAAACTAGTCGTTCGTTCAATGATGGAAAATGTTAAACAATTGAAAATTTGGTAAACTATCTTCTGTATATACTAATTCAAATACTCTACGTACAATTATATATTTCGGATTATCTCAAATAACCAACGTTATTGTTGGTTTAAGGATTTAATTATCTGGGATGATAAAAAAATTAATCAATCAACTTTTATCCCCGACGTTCATTATTTTGCGGTGGTGGGAAACACCGTTCGCAACTGCGGCAAAATATGCTAGCTGCCCCATAATCTGCATAAATATTTATTGTTTTCATAAATGTTTGTCAGCGGGGTAATCCAAATCCATATCGCCCGGTTAATCCAAATTGCGATAAATGAAAGTCTCTAGTGTATTATCAAAGCGGAAGGTGATGAACGATGATGTCATAGATATGTTACTGAAGTTGCATTGTATATTGTCAGCGCATTCGTATGTATTTAAATGAAATAAAATAAAATGAACTTAAATTTATTAATAAGATTTTTTTCTTTAATCACATTATTTGTTCTTCAATGGTATTTCTGTTAAACATATTCTCATTACTTTGGTAATATCTGCAACCAATGCGGTTCATTTTGCTCTCTTCTTTTCTTTATAACCCATTCAGAATCAGGGCTGTTGGTCCTATAAATGTCATTCTTTTGAATTGGTGTTTCATTTGTGGCTCAGATTAGAACAAAGTTACAAAATCTGCAAATTTGTAATTTTGCTGACAGTACTATTACAGTGAAGTACATTATTAGGCGACTTCTCCAGCGGAACAGCGGAAAACATGGGTTTATTTGTTTCACTGAATTTGATGGACTACACTAAAATCTGCTGCTCAAATTTCGTCCATTTTCACAATGCTTACCAAATTAACCAAGTACTAGTAACATAGAAGAAGCAATCAATAAATAATGGATGAAGAAATATTCAGATGTGCATTGAAATCAGGCAATGAAAAACGAAGATGCAAGCGGAGAAAAGTATTTAAAAAAATTAAACTAATAAAAATGTACATACCTACGACTAGATCTTAAACAAAACAAACAAAACTGATGGTAAGGAAATTAAATAATGATATTAAGACCAATAATATCATACGATAATGTCATATTAAAGAACAATGATTATTATTCTCTTCAAAACTGTTTGAGAAGAAGCAAGCACAAGGGTTACGAAATGATAGTAAAAATATAACAATATATGTACATGTGATTCATATCTGCGTCATATTGCATTACACCAAATACTGCAAACATCATTCCCATGTAAATTAAATCGCAAACGCATGGAATACAAAAACTCTGTAAAACACGCACGATAGAACAATTTAAATTTAATACGATCGTGTGCGTTCCATTTGTGAAAATAATTATGTGCATATAGAATATGCAACCTACAACTTTAATTGCTCTACCACAGAGCCGGGCATTTCGCACTGATGCAAATATTAAAGTGAGCATAATGAGATTAATTTGTGTACAGACTGGCTGTTGCGGCGCAATATAAAATGGCTGTGCCTGCACTTCAAGTGTACATAATTGTATGTTTTACGACTCTTGCAAAGTTTTAAGTTTACACGATATGCGGTTGAAGGATGTGAATCCTGAACAATTTAGAATTAAATTTCAAACACTACTTTGCATGTTCCCGCACTCTATCAACTAAACTGTTTGAAATATTCAAACGCGTAATTAAAATATTTGTGACAATTTGGTTATGGATCAATATTGTAATTTCACATATTTCAATATTTTGAAGGATGCCCCACGAATTATTCAGGCATCCCTGCCTAAGTCCTTTCGTTGTTATGAACTCTCTTGTCATCTGTTTCCCCACCCATGTCTCTGCTATTCTTCTCAACAGGTCCGCTGATACCCCTGCCCTCGCTATCATCTCTTCCAAACATTTTCTGTCAATGATATCGAAAACCACCATCTAGTCGACGAACATGACATATAGCTTTTCTTTCATCTTTGCCTATTCCCATCTCAGTAACGCCCCCCTTCTGTGTTTACGACGTCGTCTCTTAGCCTCTTCTGTTACCTCTACACTGATTTCCTTCACCCTCCTAGCCCTTTTAACTTCCGCGTCCGTGCGTTCGTATCTCCTCCAATCAATACTACGTCCTCGGATTTCCCAATTATCTCTTCTATCTCTTCATATAATGTCATTGTAAACAGTACATATCCTCCAGCAATGTTTCCTCCCATTTATCTCTTACCCCAGTTATTATTACTCCTCATGCACTTACTCTTTGGCATTTCCATCTGAATCACTTTCGAATGTTCCCCCATGACTCTGAATCCATACACGTTTCTATTAAACCAATAAAGTCGATTTTGTCCAATTATTCTTTCAAGTCTCTATGCGACCCTTCTTCATCTTTTGTCCACTCTTAGCATTTTAAATCCCGTCCTTGCAGTTCTTCCTCGACCTCTGATCATATCTCTCTCTCTGCGCTCCCTTGATCCCAGATCTGCTTCGTATCAGTTTCGCTAATATAAAATATAGTCAAAGACGAAAATATGATGTAAATTAAAATGGTCTGAATATTCAAATACTTTGCATCCAGTTATATTCGTGTAATAGTTTCTGCAATTTCAGGGAGGAATAAAAATTTCTACCATCCCAGAAGTTTGTTTTTTCTCACCTTACCCTCTTAAATCCCCTTAGGACCTTAACCTTGTCTTCATCTTTAATTTATTTCATATATATTTTATTATATTTCAATAATTTGTAAGAGATAATTATTAGATTTGTTTTATCAAACTACAGCTAGACGTCTGTTCTCGAACGATTTAGACAAATCCTCCTCATACAGCACTTAACACTTTAATATTGTCCCATTACAGACCATGTTAAATCGCCGGGCATTCTCGGACGTCCTGGCGGAGACGCCGAAGCATTCACGGTTGAAGGAAGATTCACGGCAAATTGAATTCGTGCGGATCGGCCAGGCGTTAAAGCTAGAAGCCATTGTCAGAGGCGACGCACCGACGAGCCTCGCATCCGCGGGCAGAGCCGGCAGCGTCTTCAAGCGCTCCCCATGGGAGGCGTACTGCTTCTATCCGGTCTTCCCGCCTAGCGTCGTGGCGTGCGCGGACTCCTGGGGGGACAATAAACTTATTATCGGCACAGAGGACGGTGTGTACGTCGTTGAAGGTAATGATGCATTTCTATTACGTGTTTCTTATCAAGATTATTAAAATAGCTTAGTGCTGTCCGGAAACAATAAAACGCATTTTTATTGATTATGTGAGGCTATTTCAAAATACACGTAATAAACCACTGTTAAAGGAAAAATAACAAAGGCACAGTAATGTTTTGGAGGCGCACCGATATTTTGATTCATTCCTATACCGTACCATATTATTTGTTTCTTTAGCGCTTAATTTTCATAGTAATTAGAACGACATAATTGAATAACATTTTCTAAAACTTTGATGTCAAATCAAATGGCATAATTGCTAGAAAAGTTTACGTTAATCAAATATTTTCTTACTAAAATATTTTTACAAATGTTCGAACTATAAGTTGAAGGATACCCTCAAGACTTTGAAAACAAAATAAGTTCAAAGCATGAAATTAAAACATACGAAAAGCAAACAATTTGCAAGGGATCGTCGTAAGGGACTTTAAGGAAAGTTATTTCAAGCGTAAGCAATTTTATACCCTTTTCTGGGTTGATCCTCCATTTTCTAGTTGTGAATAAATTACTTCTTCTCCTCTTTTTGTTTCAATTATATATCACACAATTATGTGATGTATAGAAATTTTATCACAACGTATCTCACTGTTGGGCCAAATAATACGATTACCATGAAAGCTCACGTCAAAATATAATTAAGCTCGCTGTGTGTAGAATGAAAAAACGAACTGTTTTTATTGCAAAACGATCAAATTATAAGTTGAACTATACAATTCCAAGAACAAATTGTATGCAAAGCATAAAATTAAAATATTTAAAATGCAAACGATTTCAGAAAAATCGATGAAAAATATTTACATGTGGAATAATACAAAATATTAAAATTTAAATTTCACATTTCAAACCTTATTTTAAATTCAATAATACTAGAGTAACTAATGTTGAATTTTTATGATGCACCTATATTTTTGCCCTCTTTTACAACCCAACATCGACCGTACGCACGGATCCATAAATTCCGGACACTAATACAATAATTAAATGACCCTAAAACAACTCGTATAATTGATAGTATAAACGTCATTATATATTTAAGACGTTTTTAAAATTTTATTCATTTATTAAAATAAACCCTGTATCCAGAACTAATAGATTTTTATGCAAGAAAATTATCAAATATAACGTGTCCAACCATAGTTCGACTGCATACCCCACCTTTGCGCAAAACCATTTATTATTTTGCATTCTCAAATATTTATTGTATAACAGATGCTATACTTCACATGCATACACTAAGGCATTTTAAGCAATATTTCTTACTTTTTCTAATGTGATTTATTTTTATTGTTTCGCATGGTACGTCAAATTTATATTCTTGTTCTTCGTTCGAAATATTCTTAAAAGATTTATTTAAGAATTGCTAAGTGGACTTTAATAGTTTAAATTACGATGTAAACGAAATGGGTGCCTTAATTATTGGTAATAGAAATTATCGAGTAGATCAAAACTTTCTGGAATGATTCAAAGTTTACCAAAAATATTTGTACCCATTCATATGAGCAAATTAAAACTTTAATAATAACTGACACAATTCACAATGGATTTAAAAATCTCAACAAGGTTGCCAAAAATTAGCGTACCCACTTTTGTAGCAATTAAACTTTGTTTTACATTCATTCCGAAATTTTCACGGAGCTGACACGAACACATTGTTACATTTCATGAATTTTGTAAATTCAAAACATTATTCATTAACACGCACCCGCCCACACACACACACCAGAACATAGAAAAAACTGCAGTAACATTTTTATTTATGATATAAGTACAAACAACATTAAGAAATATTGTAGGAAAACCACAAATTGTAATAATCAAAAATGTGTCGTTAGAAAATTATTACCTCAAGCAGACTTTTAAAAATTGCAAATATTCTAAAATCAAAAACACCAAAGTGCACGAATCCCCATCCACATTTCATCGGGCTTCAAAGGTCTTCACATTTACAATCTGATAATTTAATTTCACTCGTTCCGGCAGCGCATTGTTTGAGCATTTGGAACTTTCAATTACGCAACAGCGAAAGGCGGTAAATATCAAAGGGTGACGGGTCAAAAAACCTAAATTAATTTTCTTTGCAGAGGGAAATCTGCATCGCTTGATATTTGATAAATCGATGCAGGCTCGCCAAATAAGCGTCGTGGAATCCCACGGCATATTACTCTTGCGTATTGGACAATCGAATAAGGAAGGCAAAATATATGTCTTCAGATTATCTCAAATTGAGTCGACGTACGAGGCGAGATCGCGCTACGAGGTTAAAGATCACCGATTGGAGCGAAGCCGAGGGTGTCACCTCTACGCTATATCGAGACCAGGTAATTGCTTTTATTTCACTGCTTAATATTATTAAATTACGTGGGTAAAATGGTGAAATCATTTTATTCGATTAAATGAATACCGCGAGTAAAAAATGTAAATGATTATTGAGTATGTATTAAAGTATATCTGTTATTAAAAGTGCAAATTAAAAATGACAAATTTAGAACAGATTCTTCGTGCCCTATTAATAGCCGATCAATGGAATCGCGAATGTCAAGAATAATTTAGTATCAGGCTAGGGTGCATTTTCTTTCAAAAGCTGCTTTTCAGCCAGTCCTCATAAACAAGTCAATTGGTGTAATGTCTAGGGACCGCAGGGGCTATTATATCACAGTGTAATGCGGTACACCTTGTTGGAAATAATATTAGTCATCCTTAAGATATGAAAACTTCCTCCAACAAGTTATAATAGACACAGGTCGTAGTTTCGTAAAAAAAACGGGCCTAATTATACCCCATGATGTTTCTCCGTAATATGTGGCTTTTCAGATGCCCGGTAGCTGGCATTAATTTAATCTAGAGGGGATGAAGAATGTGGGTAAAGTAAAATTGACAATTTTGTTGACAACCAGTGTAATCTAAAATGCCCTTGGTATGATGGTTGAGGTACTTTACTGGTAGAGCGTCGTTGAATCTACTCTCATACTTGAGTATGTGCTTACCTTTATTAATCAAGCTTGATAACGTTATCATAACAGATTACGAGTATGGTAAACGTTATGTTTGTGAAACAGAAAATACATTTAAGGAAAGTGGCTCGGAAGTATACAACTCAAACATGCACTTACTCAATATTGTGCACATAGTAATCTTCTTCTTTTTTATATTTGTTGCAAGATAGTTCCACTCGTCTTTCTGATCAATCACATTACCCTCCACCCTTCCGTCCTCTCCTTATCGGCCTACATGTATTCTTCATAAAATAAGAAGAAAGGTGGGTTCTTCTTCTGTATATCTTACACATCGGCTCTTTTACTTGTATCCAATATGTATCATTCCTCAGTGCTGCATATAAGCCTCACATTATTGGTTTGCTCTCCCATCTCTTGCTCCTCTTGAACTCTTGAACTCTGAACTTTGAAATCGTTTTATTCATCTTCACGCTAGTTGTTTCTTTTAAAATATGTTCCATTTTCGTATCCCCACTCTCACACAGCTTCCAATTCATTTACGTGCCCTCTTATCCTCTCAGATATTCCTATTTTTCCAATCCCTCAGCCATTATTCTTCTGTTTATTGAGTTGTACTGGTCATTCAGTTCTAAAATGCATATATCATCGCCCAACCCAGCTTAAACCATAACCTTCTTTTCCAGTTCTATTTTTCAGTAGTTTTTAAGTAGTCATCAAAAAACTACGGACAGACATTAATTAAATATGCCATCGAATCATATTGGAATCGTATCTACAAATCCAACAAATATGGAAAGAAGGCATATCAAATTAAGGATCCACAGGCTCCATCCACCCTATCTGGAAAAAAGAGATATTGTGGAAACTGGAGGAGTATAAGCCTTCTTAATGTCCACTTGTTTAAACCATACGTTCGATTTCAAACCAAACCGATCCACAATAGAACAGTCACTCTTGCATTGTACTAGATCAATATACTAGCCCTAAGTCAGGAAACACCAGCAGCTTAAGAGAATGCCTCAGATGAGCTACCAGCAAATATTGAGGTGAGATAAAGTGAAGCTCTGTCAATAACATTATTTAATGTAGCACTAAATAAAGTATAAAACAACAACGTGGTAATGATGAGAACAAATACAAAAGAGGTATCTCCACGAAGTCAAGGCTCATCTTATCGATCAGCCTTGACAAGATATGTGAAGATCAAATTAGGAAAACAACCCAACCGACTAAACAACACTAAACAGCATACTGTTGAGGAAGTGACCAACCTAGGACGTTATCTAAACTACGTATATATCATAGAATACGCAATTAGCAAGAGTATCTAGCAGAGCTAGCTTTAAATTCGCCTGCGTGATGAAGTCAAACGCGATCTAAGAAACTCAAAGTTCAGGTATATAAAACTGATGATTTCGCCAGCCCTGACTTATGGCTGTGATGCATGGATCATCAATCATACAAAATAACCTACATCCATCGAAGAATTCTTCGAAGCATATATCGATATATATATAAGATAAATAAAGCTCAAAGCCCAAAGCATACGCTGCGCCAGTAGGACCACGATGCTCGAATGAATCCCGAACGTCCAGTAAATTTATTTGGACACCAACGGCACCAGCTATAAACAAAAACCTCGCAAAACAGAAGAATCCTTTAATTGAAAAGAAGGATGGGCAAGAATAATTATTTGAAAGAGACGGAAGGTGATCGTCATATGTGGTAATTTGTTGTTCGGAAACCATGACCCACAAAGTAAACGATAAGACCAAAAATAATTTTATCCCTCTTTCCTATTATTTCGTTCACTTCTCTCTTCATTTTGGTTTTTCTGCGATAACCAATGCATTCAACGAACCATATTGTGACGGGTTATTAGTAAATTTTTCTGTTTCTTGTCTTCTTTGAGAATCACTTTGCTTTATTGATATAATTACATAAATTACTCGCCGACTCTGGTTGGAGCTTTATTTTATTTATGGTATGCCCACGTTTACCTACAAATCACAAACAACCATTTCACAATTTCAAACATTTGTTACCTTACAATTATAATCTTATTAGTACCAACGCACGTTTGGTATATGTCGTTTATAAACATTTAAAATTAACATAATAATGAAAATAATTACGTGGGTATTGCACCCAATTTAAAACTTGTCTGGCGATACGACATTCGAAGTTTTCGCACGTAAATAAAATTGTTGCTTTCCAAACATTTCTTATTCCGTTGCTTGATATCGGCGTTAAGTAATTTGAGTCACGTAAACAGTAATTAGGTGTAAAATTAGTGCAAAAAATGGGGACACGTAGAAATTGCCAATGCGGTTGATAACCAGAATGCTCAGATTAAAATAAAACTACGACGTTATTTATATAAAAAATACAAAAGATACGTATGTTAATATTTACGTGCATTAGAAAAATCCGCCAATAAAGTGACGCACGAGTAGAAGTTATGAACAAAAAACTAAAACGAATCCGTTTTAAAAATTAACGGGCCATGCAGTCGAATGTAAAAACTACTGCAGAACTCTAAACTATATGCATACGCATCAAATAACGACGAATCGAATCCATTATCAAAAAATGTAAAAACCGCAAACTAAGACAAGGCAGATCTACCGGTCTCACTCGTCTTAGTAAGACGTTTTTACAAATTACCGATAATGTACCATACAATTACAATCATGTATCCTTCAAGGTGTAAGATTAGTCCACATATCATGTATATATATTTTCTTTCTATGCTACAATCCATATATCAACATGCCCGTCACCCTTTTCCCAATGTCTCATTTTAATTATACAAAAATTTAATTTTTATGATATGTTTAATGTTTTTTGATTTTAAACCTATTCCTAACTTAATAGTATTAATTCCAACACCCCTATTAGATTTAAAACAAATAAATAATAAATATTAACATTACATTAACATTTATAAGAAAAGGATCCAAAAAGTCATTATTTCCGATATGCTACGCTTTGTAGTATTTATGTTAACAAGAAAGCAATATTGCGAAAACGTTAAACTATACAATGTACGGAAGTGATTGATTGACTAGTTAGCGACGAAGCAAAATGTTTTATTAATCCGCATATATTTCAAGGGGGATCGAGGTTGCGAATGTGTGTAGCCGTTGGAAGAAGATTGATCATGTTCCAGTGGAAACATTCAGCTGCATGGACGGCCTGGTGTCCGTCGAGCGACACGGATACAGTAGAAGGTTTTACCTTTCTTTGGGTACGTAATCCATTTCCCGCAATTACAAACGACATCGAAGAGCCTTAAAAGTATTTACTTGACCGGTTTAGGACACAAGATCAATTGATTGCAACAGTGCCTGATAGATTAAATCCATTTCGGATAAAATTGTCAAATACAAACAAAATCGTTCAAACAGACCAAAATAATTTAAGATATAATAATAAGATAAAATGTTTAGGTTAAGGATATTTTGAAACATTAATGTTCGATATATACATCTTCGGTAGGAGATTTTTGATTATTTGATTTGATTATTTAATGAATCAATAGTCACTGTTCGAAACTTATAAAGACGTCACAGCTTTCATTAAATATCATTTCTGGTAAAATAGTTCAGACTCTTCTGCTGTTAGGTGGTCAAGAAATCGTTTGTGGCTTTTGTTGTCTTAGGTGCTTAAGTTCAATCTGGGAGAGGTAACAATAACTTTTTAATAAGACCTGTTGCATTGCCGTCAAATGTATTCCAACGTGTTTATTGTTAGTCTCCATCAACAATAGCGACCGTTCTCTGGATGCCTTAAATCCCAGAATTATTTTTTACCATATCTCGAAAAAGGACAATTTCGATCACCAAATTCAATACGTATTCGTTCTGCTTGAATGCTAGCCTTAAACGCTTTATCTGGATTATCAACTCTATTCAATCCCACCGAACGCTTCCTTCGTCTTCGTTACGTTAGTTCAATCAAGAATGAAATAACTATATCAAAACGCAAAACTTTACATTTTCTTCGGATATCCAATAAAGAAATTAGTTTCAATTATTTTCAAATTTTAGGAAGTAACACTAACCGAAAACCCAAACATCCTCACAGTACTTGACGGCGGCTGGAGTCCAAATTCGCCGTCTCATGGCGACGTTCTCGTTTGCGTCGGTTATAAGAACCATTGGGATACCGTCAACGGTCGAACTGGATACGCCAGACATCTACATACGGTGGACGCCACAAAGCCCAACTTGGTGACCGCGCTCGATCTGTACGAGGATCAAGAAGTGCAACTCCTACTGTGCTATAATCGTAAGTTATCCTAAAATATCTTCCAGATTTTGTTCTGATCTAAAACTCATTCCTGCTCATAATACGTAATTCTATTCATGGTTTAGATACATGCCACTTCCAAAAGATAAACGAAGATAGACTACCAAACACGGACTTCGACTTCCACTGGAACTCTGTTCCTTCACACGTCGGTCAGTTGCTACGAATTTTGCACTTCTACCCAACTTACAAATTATTTTTTTAGTTTGTGCATTTCCGTATGTCATCGCTTTTACATCAAATTCAATGGAGATACGACTGATAGTGAACGGAAATCTGGTACACACGATGACGATGCCAAAACTTCAGCTGGTTGCTTGTAAAAATGACATATTCTTCGCCACGACTGCACCGGAATTCTTCCCAAACAGAACAGACCGACTCTTGTTAGACGTCAGGCAATACGAACATCCCAAATATTCACCACCGTTGAGCCCTAATTGTAAGTAGTATTCCAAGTAGAATTATTACTATATGAAAAGTTTCTCTTGTACTTTTTTGGAAAGGAAATGGATGTTAATACCGTAAACTTTGAATTTTAATATAACGTTGCTCTTTGAGTACTCTACACCTCGCCTAGGCATCCTCCAAATAAGCTGTTAATGGCAGCCTATAGTTTCTTATATGAAGCTCTTTGAATCCGTAGTTTAGGATAAATTAGGATTTTTTTGCTGATGACACAGTTTCCTTCAAATCATAAGCCAATTGTGTTGACAAACATGGAGAGTGAGATCACTCTCTTTTCACACTCTTTCAAGATATGTTCTTCAAATTTATAAGTTCCTGAACAGCTGGAGAGGATATATATTTCCCTGGGTGACACTCTCCATGACATCACGCCTGATATAAAAACTATGAAGACCCACAACCCTGACTCTAAAAGGATTTGATTAAAAGCGAATAGTGAATAGTTGTTGTTCATAATGCTTAATAATTAATAATTAATAATTATTATTGTCAATCGTCTACACAGTTAATTTTGAAAGTTGATTTGATTTTAAATTGTATCAGTAGTTTTGAACAATTACTTATGAAGGATACGTTTCTCTGTTTTAACCAGCTATTGTTATTTCTGTTGTCATGCCACTCCAAGCAAAAAATATCTCGGTGAGGGCATCTATTTATCAAGGATGCAGCTCATGGAGATAAAACGTTTTGGAAGTGCGACCAGTAGCAACTTCTTAGCTGTAGGGTGTCTTTGCATACTCGCAATGATCAAAAAGACTATCCGAAATATCAGGTACATTGCTGGTCGACCACCAACAAATCCAAATCCAAAGCTATGAGTTGGGTTGGGTTGGTTCCCACGTTGAATTTCCTCACAATGAACTTTCCCAACATAAACTTTTCAGACGATCTTCTCCACTCACAGTGATATCGTAAAAATCCTCAATAGAATGTGGAATATGGTAACATCTAAATCCGCAGCAACCTCGAAACTGATCATAAACGACGAATTCAACGCAACGATGGAACCAATATTTATTCCAATCAGTCGCCAAAATGAAATGAAATATTTTCTTAATGCGAATAGACTTTCCTGATAAGTGACTATAGTTAAAAACGTTATCAAGGTGGTTTTGTGTACATTTTCTATGACCACTGCATCTCAGAAATATATGAGATACAATGCGACTTAAGGCAGTTTATGCGATTATTTACAATTGAATTCCTTTGTAACAAAGAAAAATTAAAACACATTGTTGGCTAAATATTTTATTAAATTACTTTACAATTATGCCATATTCTAGGTACCGTTTTAAAACTGCTTTGATAGTCGTAAAAAACTTTAAAATTTCGTTGTTTGACAATATTACTACAGCCCTTTGTCGGAACACGACAAGGGAGCTTAATAAATTTATAACTCCTTGAAATTAAAATTCTGCGAATTTTAACAAAAAACCTGTAAGTACCTACATTTGTGAGAAATTAACGAAATCGTCATCACGACCATAATATTTCGTTGATAATTTAATTTACGTTAAATTTCTGGCCAAGTTTATATTCTTATGGAATAATGAGAAGGATATTCCATGCGTTAATGTTATAAATTTGTTAGGACGAACATTTTAATATTTTAACATACAATGTATGAAAAATATCATTGAAATATGTGAGGAATTTGTAGAAATTATGTAGAAATTTCAATCAACTTTATTAAACAATTTACCACACTTTGTAGTGCTAACGTAATAGCAATGATGGCACTTCGGAGAAATATGTTCCGCTATGACAGTTGTTTACTACTCGGCAGGCGGATCAGACCGCAGAGTAAACGGCGGGTTTCATGAGAACTGACTGCACCATTGCGGTTGAAACATTAAATTTAACACTGAGAGCTGGAGAACCAACCACTCGCTCGGTTAAAATAAGCTGTAACGCATTGATACGATTTAGTTTTATTATTGCATTGCATAAATACGCATCTCAGATTTTATGAAGAAATTATCAGAAATAATTTTAAATATAGAAACCGACAAATACACGGCTGCTCAATTAAAAAAAAAATTCAGAAGCAATGCCACGATAATTTTACACGACGAAAAATATTTTACATCAACTCCGAAATAAAGGGAAACGAGGGCAACAGACAACACTGACGACGTTCCTAATGACGTAAGGTAAAAGAAAAAAGCGAAATTTGAGGATAATGTAGTGCGCCATTTCGGAAGCTGGTTTTTTCAAGACCTTATATTGGGCGAGTTTGGGGCGAAGTTGTAAATGCAGACATTGCTGAGCCGAACCGACTTACTTCTAAAGTTGTACTACCAAATTAAATAAAATTATAGTATTTCAAAAATGTTCCCAAAACTGTTGTCACATACGTTAGTATCTATCGCTTTAAGTATGAATTTATAAACAATTTTGCAGTTGTAAAATATTTAATATATAGCTCTTTACTATCAATACATCTCTTAGATTCAATCAGGTTCAATATTTTATGATTATTTAAACTCGCCTTGGTTAAACGAAAACAGAATGCTCCACTGTTAAACGTGTGACAATGAAAAATCGATTCACTGGACGGTGCTTAATCCTCGGAAACAATGTATAACGTGTAAATGTTTCATGTTTGCATGAATAGAAGCGAATCAATACATGTATGCTACGACCAAGCATCTGCTTCTCTCAAAGCCAATCCGTAACCAAAACATCGTAAATGCGTACAATATAATGATCAAAATTGACCCTGATTTAATTAGAAATAATTTATCCACCTCTTCTAAGCCACGCCCCAACCCTATAGTCCTAGAAGGAACGAATTTTGGAGAATATAAAGATATAAACAGAATTTTTGTATTGTTTAACATCTATCGACCATGTTTTAAACTAATTTTTAATCTATTTTCAGCTTCGCCAGAAGCACGACCTTTACGAATTTATCGCATACCTCTCCACGCTCTCACGAAAAACTCGCACGCGGATCACCTGGCGATCCCCAAGGAATCGCCGCCGGCGTGGAAATCTCCAGACATCAAACTGACAGTGCCGGATCAACCGAGGGTATCGAGAAGTGCCACAAGTTCGCCGATACCGCCGAAGGGAAAACTGGCGTCGTCCGTAAAATGATAACCACCACTTTCAGCAAATTCGCGAGATGGTCGATGAACCCTTACAAACGCGTCGTGTTGTATCTACGCAAATAAATGTACATATTGGAGGCGAAACGCAAAGGAACGGTGTACACGATTCGGACATTTCCTTTAACGTTACCTATGTAAAAATTTCAGCTCTCGCATTTTGATTTCGCGTTTTTGATTTTACGAAGAGAGTGCTGCATTCGGAACAAAACGGGTTTAAGGTAAAAAAAAAATTCACGTGTAAATTGTATCTACTCTCACTCTGATCATCTGTCTCTGTCTGTCGCTCGTCTGAATATCATATCAAAAGTGAAGTGGAACGTTGTCGGCCGTCTCTTTCTACGTTGTGTTTTTCTGTGATACCACTTGTACGTATACTCAAGTTGTACGTATTCTCAAATTTTAAAGATTATTGTATGTGAATGAAAAACAATTAATAAATTTCTCCAAAGACTATTTACTTGGTTTTATTTAACGTTGGTACGCAACAATTAGATTATACCCAAAATGTATTGTACTTATAAATTCAAAAGACGAAATTAACGAACTGTTGTACGACTGCCGGAGCGCACAAATTATACACGCACAGAACTAGGGCGGAGGCTGTGATTATCGCGAAACAGAACATCAGGGATTAACAAAGGACAAGTCGTGGAAATGGAAATCAAAAATTAAATTAATCTAAATAGACAAGAAGAAATGACTTTTAATGAGTAATAAAAGCAAAGCATGAAAATTAAATAAAGGGAAATATGGAGATAAAAAAAAGTAAATGAACTAATTAAGACGAAAATGAAGTGCGATGGAAAATAATGTGATAATATACGGGTATGAGATGGATGGATGTTGTTTTTTAACATCACAGTGAAAGATGGTCAAGAACATAGGAGAACAAATATGGGCTTTGTAAAGGACATGATTTTCGGACGTAATATGAAAATAAAGCTCGTGCATCGACCAAAAAGAAGAACATATAAGGATGTAGTGAAATCAAACGACGGAAATACATATCTGGTAACGTGGAATGTAAGAGAGGTGCTGGAGCACGCAAGGACCTAGAGACGGAATTGTGGGAGACTAATGCAAAAATAGGTAGAGAGAAATCTATAAGCGAATAATTGGAGGGTTTAGTAAACGTGGCATTTCTAATAACAATTTTCTAGGAATGAGTACTTGATTTGAACAGAGAGAGATTCAAAAGGCGACATGGATATCACCAGAAGGAAAAACAGATAATGAAATTGTCCACATATTGATACAAGATATATGCGACAAGATAGATCATATAGGGGAGAACAAATGGGCTCGGACCATATATTAGATTTTAAAACAAGTACAAGAGAAATCCAGAAGGTAGCTAGAGCAATATGAGCTAAAACTATTGTACCGGAGGGAAATAAACGAGACCAATGCAGGGTGATAAATGAACGATGAAGTGTTTTGCCCGACAAAAAATGGCAGTAAAGGCTGTTACACTAGATAGACAGATATGTTACACAGGAAGTAGCAAAAGTCTAGAGAACCCATTTTAAAAATATCGCTGAAGAACAGAATCTAAATTTAGGTGAAGATATCACTGGAGAAATGTATAAAGAAGAAAATTGAGTTGATATAGTGCCTCCAACAGAAAATGAAATACATAAAGTGATAGCGTGTATGAAAAATGAAGAGAGAATTAATTAAATATGGAGGACTTTTGTTGCAAGAAGAAATTTACATGTTCATAAAAGCTATATGGTAGCAAGAGCAAGTGCCAGAAAATCGGAGAAAAGCAGTTATACCATTACACAAAAAAGAGAGGAATGTTACCATGCAATGCAGGAAATGCAAATCCCAAGTAAGTTAATACGGTTAGTGAGAATAACTTTAGAGAACTCGACTAGTAAAGTACGAATAAACAATATAGTTTCAGATTCTTTTGATGGGTTTGAGGCAAGGCGATTTGCTGTCTACGGTGTAGTCGCCCTGTTACAGGCAGATTCCAGCTGGTTTACGGATGGCTCTAGGACAACTGAAGGAGCAGGAGCTGGAGTATTCTGCCGCAAACCAAGAACTGGATTAGAATTCAGTCTTGGTAAGCATCGATCCAACAGGCAGAAGTCTATGCCATTGAAATGTGCGCAAAAGAGCTATTAAAAAGCTCTCGGCAGCACAGGACGATAACATTTTTTCTGACAGCAGAACAGCACTGTAAGTCCTTGCTGACAATCAATATACATTGATATCGGCCAGGGACTGCCGCGCAGTGCTCTCTCAATTAGGGAGAGTCAACAAGGTTAGCCTGGTCTGGATACCCGGACACGCTGGAATAGAGGGAAACGAAGCCGCCGATTCCCTGGCAAAGAGCGGGGCTAACCGAAAACTTATTGGTCCAGAACCTGCTCTTGCAATTACAAGAGCCCTGGCCAGCTCTAATAAGAGCTGGATGGAGCACAAGGTACTGGAAAACTGGCAGGAGTGCCAGGGAATGAGATATTCCAAGACAGTAC
The DNA here is from genome assembly GCA_959613385.1 of Geotrupes spiniger. NCBI lineage: Eukaryota > Metazoa > Arthropoda > Insecta > Coleoptera > Geotrupidae > Geotrupes > Geotrupes spiniger. The sequence goes on along the minus strand of OY390737.1, from coordinate 7,919,728 downwards.
TAAAGGGCCCATCTGCGGCACGTATCACGATACTGTTAGGTTTGGGCAGGAAAGACCTGCGAACTCTGACAGACAAATGGAAGAAACAACAGAGCACGTTATGTGTGCCTGCCCCGCCGGGGATAAAATCAGGTTCACAGTCTTTGGTAAGATAAACCTGGAGCTGGGAGAACTTGACGGAATCTCACCCATTAAAATCCTCCTTTATTTAAAGAGAATGGGAATGGAGGGTGAACTATAATTAGTTGTGAGCCACAATAGACCCTTGCGGTCGCAGTGGAGGGGCGATAAACGCCCCACTCAATTATAACTAACTAACTACGGTGTTGTTTAACGTAATGCTACAAAAAAATCATCAGAGAGAGTAAAATAAACTGTACCGGAAAGATATCAATTAAAAGTCACCAATACCTAGTGTACGCTGACGATATAACGATGCATGCGATGACAATGAGGGCACTTGAAAGAGTAACCAGAAAGTTAGAAGCAAGAGCAAAGAAAATATGACTGGAAATACACGACGAGAAGAAACAAACACATGCACATAAAAAGTACGAAAACAAGAGAGGATGCAGGAAAAGAAACAGTGATTCATTTACATGATGGCAGACAAATACAGGTCGAAAAGGTTAAGAAGTTTGCGTATCTGGGTGTGTGGTTATAAGATGGGATAGTAAATCTGACAATACAGCCAGGATAGTAAAAGAGGATCGGTGTGCGGGAACGATGAACGGGCTTTTAAGATCAAACAATATCTCACTGAAAAAATCAATTATATAACACGATAATTCATCAAAAGTGACTTATGATTGTAAGAAGTGGGTCATAGATAAGGCAGACAAACTAGAGGTCTGGGAACGAAAGATATTCAGAATTCACCAATTATTGTTCCTAGAATAGAAGCAAACCTCTGAGAAGAAGGAAATAATTTTATTTTTCAACATAGTCCGCTGACAGGTTAATACATTTTAAGTATCGGTGCTGAAGTGCTTGAATGCCTTTGGAAAAAAATGTGTATTTTATTCCGCCAGCCACTCATTTGCGGCTACCATCATTTCTTCTTCGTTCATAAAACAGGTTCCCCGAAGACGTTCTTTTAATTTTTGAAACAACGCTAGGAGCCAAATCTTGCGGATGGCAGCCATTGAAACACAGCGTTTTTGAGCCTGATGTAACAGCACACCTCGCCTCAATTTTCTTCTTCTCTTTTCCTTGATTGCTTCCCGAACTTTTGTTATTAAATCTGCGTAATAGTGTCCTGTTGTGGTGTGCCCACGTGGTAAATAATCCACAAAATTCCCCCTCAAAATCCCAAAAAAAACGTTGCCATGATTTTGCCGAAGAAACAACACGAATTTTTCGAGAAATTGGGGAACTTTTATGCCGTCATTCTATACTTTAGTGTTTAGACTCTGGGTCAAAGTGATGAACCCAAGTTTCATCCACTGTATCGAATCTTTGTAAAAATTCATCGGGGTCTCTGTTAATGATTGCCAAATTGGTATCTGCGATAACGTGTCGAAGGCGTTTTTGATCTGCTGTTAGCATTTTTGGTACCCAACGAACAGATACGTCTTTGAGACCCAATTCTCCGTGCAAATTTTTTTCAACGCTTCCAACTGAAATGCCACATGTTCGCTATGAATCTAACGGTAATTCTTCTATCATCCAGTACCATGCCATGGATCAAATAAATATTTTCATTGGTAACCACATTTTTTGTTGGTCCTGCACCTGGCGTGTGGCAGTTTGAAATTACGTGACCAATTTTTAATTACCTGGTATGAAGACGCAGAATCACCCAAAGCTCTCTTACATAGGTATTTTATAATAGCTCTTGTTTGAATTTTATCCATTTTGATAAAATTACAAAAACCACAAGAGAACTGAACTAATATTTCGAATAAATGAAAAGATAAACTACTATGTCAGGAACAATAAATGATGAACCGCCTTCGTATATATATGTGGGTGTGTATGTGTGCGTCTTGGTTATCGGGTTGCGAACCGCGTTGTTCCATTCATTTCTTAATACTTTAATTCAACTTCACATATAGCATATAAGGCTTCATCACATAACCGTAGTAATCCTTTATTATCCAATTATAATGTATCATTAGCGTAAGATCCTTACATTAATTCATTGATTATTTTTATGGCAGTAGTCTGTGAAACATTCTCTGCACGCTGCAAAATGGAGAATTGTGTCTGTGCGATTGTTTCATAACTATACTATATGCTCGTACATACATACGCTGCATACATTTACACCGCTTGTAGTCTAATGATTAAATGGGCGCCGCATGCCTCGTCCTCGTCACAATAATGGTAACGCCTATTTTTATCTGTATTCGTCATGTAACTAAAAATAATATTTGTTCGTGTTTTATATATATATATAATTTTAAAGCATACAATGGACATTCCAAAAATTCTCCACTTTTTGCCAATAGTGCTGAACTTAAAAATACAAAGTGGATTATCACTGTAGAAAGCATTTCACCGATGAGACATCAAATATAATTTCCATAACTTACCCGATTGCATTATTTATTTTGTGTACAAATAAAAGATAAATTCTTATCAACGTTAGCGGAAATCTGGATCATAACATGACCTTTCACTTCCAGCATTACAATGTGGTCGCAGTCGTACGTCGCACGTCGAGCAAACTTTCATTGTACATAGTTACTACAAAACGAGTTTGATTCGTATCGTTTAATATGACCGAGCTGTCGGAATTGGAGAAGTTATATTCACCAAGTTATTGGTCAAAGCGTTTACCGCCAGAAAAAATACTGGTGGAATTCGTGGAAGTTACCAAGAAACGTGAGTCCGCATTTTGTTGTTTTTATTCACATGTACACATGAGAAATCGCCTAGATTACATATTTACTTTAGTTTTATGCAAAATATGTAATATTTAATTTAAACAGTAAGTAAAGTAATATGTTGTCAATAAACGATAAAGAAAAGCGCCACAAACTTCTGCCACTTTTTAAATATTTATTATTTGTCTTACATATAACAACATCAATTTTATTATTCCACTCGTTTGCTATTGTTATTTATAGTCACCTGGCATATTTATGATATCAAAAAGCGCTCTAATGCAATTTGATCTGCAGCGATAAGAATGTGGCAGTTCGCAGAGTCAAGGTTTGGCGAATGCGATAGCTGAGCTGGACGAAATTTGTTATGTCCAATCGCACGCATTCTTCTTTTACTGGACTTTCGAAACGAATACGTTAAGATTCTATAATTTTTGAAAACTTTTTTGTTTGCTTTGCTTCAAAACATCCGGATAGTAGCCGGCAAATTGGCGCAAAAATCCTTATTGGATTTGGACTATATGGAAAAGAATAGTTCCCAATTTATTAATCATTTTGTCGAAAAACTAAACTCGGTTAGGTTCTTGCACGGAATGAGCAGCAGATTATAATAACTCTGTTATTGTTTACTGATACATGAGGTGTCGTCATAGTGCAAGTCATTATTGATTTGAACGCGTTATCAATTCATTTTGATAAATTTGTTATCGTTTGTTTGAAGTATTACGTTGTGTATTTTGGAAAATTATCTAAATATACAAACAAGAAATGTCACTTTATATTCGCTCGTAGTTTCGTGTTTTCTATCACTAAGTCTTTGCCCAAATTTTCCAAAAATAGTCGTCTGCTTTTTGAAAATTTTCCATCTGGATTGTTCGTTTTATTTATTATGCATGGCGTTGATTGCTCCTACGTTGAGCATTCCGAAAAAACCACAAATGTCCATCTTCTTGTGTTTCGAGCTACATTATAAGATGTAGCCATCCTATCGAATACATCAACACGGCTTTTTGTAGGAATTGCAGAATGTTACTATATCTGGCTTTTTACTATCATCAGTATTTTCGTCTATTTTGTCATCGTAGTGCATTGACGATACAAGTAATAAATTCTTTGACTTTTTTGGAACATATGAAGTAAGTGTCATATCGGCGTGGAAAGCAAAAAATGAAGACTTTACTAGTCTATCGTTAACACTTTTAACTTCTTTCGGCAAAGACTTTCGGCTGGGTCGTATTGCATCAACTACAATTATGCTGATCATGCAACAAACGACTTATAGCTTCCACGCTAGTAAACCATCGATCCATAATAACACTCCTTCCAGTTTCTGACACGTGGTTCGTCATTCTTAGAATGACGGCTGTTACAAAATTGTCTATCTGAAAGGGACCTTCGGGTTGTCTTCTAGCATAGATCTCCAAAATGTTAGCTTTATTTTTATTTTATTATTACGTTTTCAGTTATAAATTATATTTGTTGTTAAAAATAATTTTATTTCCATATTAAATTGATTGTTTACTATTTATCTATTAGTAGTTAAATTAATAAAAAATATTTTAATGATTTCTTACGACTTTTTCGATTTTATTTTACAAGTTATAAGTCGCGATGTTTAAATTTTTTGGCGATTTATGTTGATTTGTAATAATTTGTACTGTTTTTAAAATTTATATTTTTTCGATTCCATTTAACATTTTTTTACATTTTTTAAATATTTTACAGTTACGATTAATAATTTATTAATTTTTATTTTTTAATAGTTTCCAGTTTCAATTATCAATTTTTTTCAACATATTCTAACTATAAATAAACCAATAAAAATATCTCACATCAATAAGTAAACAAACAAAAAAAATCCTCGTTATTTATCAAGAAGTGCACATTTTCATTGATAATTCCTCACGTTTACTACGTTTACGTTAAAGGTCGTTGTAAAAAACTCGTAGTAAAATATTTCTCGGAAATTTATTTCGTTCAATTGCCGTCGACATTTGCACATCCGTAAAGCAGCGCTTCTCAAAACTTCTTTCCGGACACCCTTCGATGTCGATTAATTAATTCAATTAGCAGCTATAACACTCTGTATTTATGCCCTCCGTCATCGACTTTGAAATTTGATTTTCAATACGCGAGCACTTACAATAATAAATTTATTAGATCTGTCGGCGATTCGCGACAGTTTGGAAAGCACCGACTGGCCTCGAACGATTTCCAAGAAGTGCCCGTCCTTGCACTCGTCCAATGCCGAATAAAACCAACGGGGTGAGGTGACGCATGTACCTATGGATTCTATTATTAGATCAGCCGGCGCTCCAAATTTCCTAGAAAACGCATCGCACCTCGTACATCGTCATAAGAACACTTGTTTTTTTTTACTGCAAATTTAACGTGAAGGTCGTTCCCGTTCCAAGAATCGTCGAGATTTATTTCGTCATGTTAAATATGTCGACACGACCCATTTATGAATGGAATACATCGGCGCTTTTAATTTTTATTATTTTAATTTATATTCATTTATAATTTTTTTGTATATCTTTGATAATTAGTTTATTTACGCTGTTTTTAATTAATTACTTTTATAAACTTGAATTTTTGATAATTGATTAATTTGGAAATTGAAAATGCAATGAAGTATTTTCCCCTAATTTTTTTTTTTTTAATTTTGTCGGGAAACATTTTGATTGTTTATTAGTTAACTATTAACACATTTTTAATTAAGATGAATAATCAAGGTTTACGATGAAAGGTGGGCCACTAATTAATTAAAATAATTAAAGCCATATTGATGTTTATTACTTGTTAATGATGAAAATAATGATAAAGTACGTAAATTATTATTATTTTGTAAATATTGCCCTTTAAATAAATTATCTACATTGATTTTTAATGACTTTATAAAAGTATTTCGTTTATTTTAACAAACAATGTTCTCACCATTTTCACGACTTTAACAATATATTGTATAACTAAACATCATTCCCGTTTTACAGGGCTTTGATAATATATTTGAACGAGATGTGCGTAAAATCTCGTATTCGAAATCGGTTGCACAAACAAGTAAAAAATGTAGTAAAAAACTAACACAACTAAAAAAAAAATAAAAAATTTTCACTGCAGTAATTCTTTAGCACATCATTGCAAATGGTTCCAATAATACCATAAACTGTTTGCTCGAATCTGTGAGATTTCCTTTCCTTGCTTCTGGGATATAAGAATCACTGTTCAGTCTGAGCTTTTCTTAGTACTGGATCATTCATTTTTGCATTCATATCATGATGGTAACAAAAAAAAGATTTGCCTGGGCGTCACAGACCCAGCTTGTTTCATCACGTTTCATCACCAGTTAAAATTTTCTCAGTAATGTTACTTCTTATCCGTCACAAAGCTCCTAAAATTGTTGACAAATTTCAACTAGACGTTGTTTTCCGAATTTAGTCAACATTCTCAGTGCCCATCTGGTGCTCACCTTCGTCAGGCCCAAATAATAATATAATAATAGTCCAAACGTTACGTTTCAAACTTTCAAACTATTTTAAACGTAATTTTGTTTCAGTAAGCGACGAAGCAAGAACAAACATCCCGTGTGAGTTAAATGTACCATATGCAAGCTCCGAGAAACAAAAAATTGACATATATGGAACAAATCTGCCAGACGGTAAGTAAATATCAGCGACAACAATAAAATATTTCTGAACCCTGTAGAGAAGAAGTTGCATAATAAATCAGCTGCAAAAAAGCCTTCGTCGTCACATAAATTACAAAGATAATCAGTATTTTAATCATCGGCATTGTAACAACTATGTCAAACATATTGTAACGTGCATCCCCCTTTTTCGACTCTTATTACCCGATCCAATATTTTAGTTTGTAATTTCCAATTGACCAGGATTTAATATACACTCAAATGATAATTCATTTTCCATGCAGATAGGACAGGCTTTATTATAAATACATATGGTTTTAATTTTAATAACTTCCTGTATATTATTATCTAAATAATATTCACCTTAATGTCATTAATTTAAAACGTTTTTAGATGCACCAATATTCATATTCCTACACGGTGGTTACTGGCAAGAAGATGCGATTCAACGAGATACATCTAGCTACATGGCCGAATCTCTGTACAAAAATAAGTGTAAAACGATAGTCATTGGGTACACATTATGCCCTCAAGTTACATTACCAGAAATAATTGAAGAAATTACCATGGCAATAAGAAAATGCTTAACATATGCCCAAGATAACAAGTCAAGGTTTGTTAGATTGTTTGATGTGGTCTTTGTCAATGATTTTAAATTATTTATTTATTTTTAGAGGAATCACAATTGGTGGTCATTCGGCCGGAGCTCACCTTTGCCTGAGTCTATTTCCGCATTTTTACTCATCTTTGCCGAAAAAGCAGAAGAATTTAATAAAAGCATTTTTTCTCATAGCCGGTATTTACGATTTGACTCCGTTAATCGCCACGACATACAATAACCCGTTGAAAATGGATTACAGCTTAGCACACCAACTTAGTCCCGTTTATTACGACTTTAAATGTATTAAAGGTGGAAGTACAAAAATTCTTGTAATGGTCGGCGAAGACGACTCTCCAGCTTTCATGAAGCAATCGGAATTGATGTACGGCACTCTCAAACAGCAAGGAATCGACTGTTACCTTCAAATATTTAAACAACTTGACCATTTCGATATTGTTGAAAAAATGAACGATGAAAAGTATGAATTGATAAAATTAATTTTGGAATCGCTTTCTTAATTGTGCTTTATGAATGTAAACATGTAATTAAAATAATGCACCATCCCTTTGGAAATAATAGGAAATGGATTAATGCAGTCGAGATTTGTTGTAATTTAAATTGGAACGTTGTTTTCGCAATAAACTTGTATATGGAGGAATAAATTTGGAAAGTACATAATGTTCGTTTCAATTTACTTTAATGGTTTTATTGGATTGCCAAATTCGTATTTTAGTCTCCTAATAATGTGCGCTAAATTCCGCGATGTGTAGTTAATGCTGATTGTTAACGTTTCATGGCGCGCTTCTTATACAGCCCATTTCCTTATCCCAAGTATCCCATATACTCTTAAGTAATGAAAATACGAGTTTTCCTTAATTACTCAAATTATATTTAGTAAATTACTAAATTACTATTCAAATATAGGAACGGAAACTACGTTGGAGTTTTACGCAATGTTATTAATCGAATCCTTAAATTTATTTGGATCGGGCACTAATTTATATGGGCCAATGACCGTTGTAATTAAAATTGTTACCTTTTTTAAATTCCCAGAAAAATTACAATAACAACTGTTTGGATAAAAATAATAAAATAAGTCGAGAAATAATTCAAATAAGTCACATATTCGATTTTGAAATAGTCATAAAATAAAAAAGCTCCAAAACATAACAAATGGCAACTGTAGATTACAATTAACTATCAGCTGCAAGAATTTGAATATTATTAAAAATATGAGAAGCGTTGGAATGGGTTGGTTAAAATTATTTATAAAAAAACGCCGAAACTGCAATAGAGTCAAAACTGTTACGCGTCAAAACATCTCTTAAAACTATTCAAAAAGTATATTGCCATCAGTTGTAAGTAAAATATACTCATGGTGGGGATCAGGATGTAACCGACCCATCACCAATGACGTAACAATAAATTTTATATCATCATACATCGGTGCAAACTAGTCGCAATATTAATTCAAGAGACCCATGGATTAGCACGCAACAATGGCGCAGTAAAGGAGGCGATTCGAACTTGACTCGTCCTAGCATCTTCTAATCTACCTACCTACCATACCTCTTGCAATAAAATTTAAATATTTTTGTAATACCGGCGCATATGCAGTTCAAATAAGTTATCATTCAACACTATTAGTACTAATATGAGTATTCAATGGAGGCGTCCGATTTGAATAAAACTACAAGAAGACTTACCTTTCAGGCGCACCGGATTCATTTCGCCAAGACCATCCGAATCACTCCTCCAACAGCACACTCCACGAAGGCACTCGCAAACACTCGCGGTGAATCCCGAAAACTAATATTTTTGACGAAAAATGCAAGAAAAGAATCGCACAGTGTACGGAATCCATTACCGACGAAACTGTCCTGCTTTGTTTTTTGCCGCGACGCGTTATCGTCGTCAGAGGCACGTCGATCTTTGTAATTGTTACCAATGCACTGGATATAGCGTTCTCAATGTAAATAGGGATTTAAAGACGATCGTTTTCAAAAATCAACATGTGATTTAACCTGAGTAACAATCTATGAAATTTAAAATTTTGCTATTTAAGCAAAATTATTATACTTATACTTTATGTATAAGACATTTATATGTGCGCGTTTTAGCATAGATTTGTATATATCAAGAAAGAAAAATGTCGTATTTTGAAACCAATATCTCAACCGGTGATGGTTTGCTTTGATCACCGTCTTCATTATCTCGAAAACGTTACGAGTTACCGAAAAAATCATAAATCTTAAAGATTCAAATTTTAAACAACTTTCATTTGAAAAGTTTTTTTTTTTTTCGAAAAATGGAGGATAACGAAATATAAGAAAGTTCAGTGCAGACCACTGCAGATTTTTTTTAATGCCGTTGGAAAATGCCTTTATAAAATATCAGTAAACCAAAACAGAACAATTTTACTAAATGACTTTAATGTATAATCATAATCGACGTTTTTAAAAACGCAGTTTTCTTATCTACTTTCACTTCCAGCTTCCAGTTGACAATAAGTCTTCGTAGAACGAGCATAGCTGTAATCCTTCACAACAACACTATTGCAAAATTTTATTGAAAACAACATGAATGATATATCGGAATTGTTTGAAAAATTATATTTACCAACTAACTGGTCAAAACGGTTACCTGCTGACGAAATACTCCTAAAATACATGGAAGTTACAAAAAAACGTAAGTAGGTGTATTGGTTTATTACAATATGGTAACTAATTTTAATATTTATTTTGGTGTTTTGGTGTTACTAAAGAATCATTAGGTTTAATATTTCCAATTTTCTGCATACCATCATGGCATAGATTCACCTCTCCAACTTAGCCTTCTAATGCCTTTCCAGTCCAAATCCTCTCAGCATCATCTGCATCACCTCCTATAATTTTATATTTCTCCTTGTCTTCTCCAAAATACTGAGCCTGCACATAAACATTAGGAAAAAATATGAAATGTATTCCTGTTTCAGTAAGTGAAGAATCAAAGAAAAATGTTCCGTGTGATCTAGGCATACCATACGGAAGTTCAGAAAAACAAAAATACGATATCTTTGGAACTGACCTGCCAAACAGTAAGTACACATTTATGATACAGATGGCAAGAAACTATTTCTTAAATCTACAATATGAAATATCTGTTTGAGAGGTGTTTGTTAGATGTCTCTTTCCTCTTGTTCAACTTATCAGTCGAGCTCACCGCTTGAGCTACTTCCTACATGAATAAACGGTATGCTATTAACAAAAAATTGTTTGCAAAAATATATTAATTATGTAACCTTTAGTTATTTGTTTAAAGAATGATATTCACCGGAATTACTCTTCAGTAAGAAAATGTGCTTCATGTAACTTAGAGTTAATACAAAAAAACTTAGGTTTAAGCTATTGATATTATTAGATATATAGATATTCCATTATCAATTTATTGAAATTTCTATGTTACTGTTCTCAATAACTCATTGATTGCTCTTACTAACCACGCATCGACTTTGCAGATCTGTGTGCCATTCCGCCTCTACATCTCTTCCTCTCCACATTAGCATACAATTGCATTAACTTCATCCTATTTAATATATTTTTTTTATCATTGACATTACCAACAATTTTAGATGCACCGATATTCATATTCATACACGGTGGTTATTGGCAAGAAGAAGGAATTCAAAGAGATACTTCAAGCTACATGGCCAAGTCCCTTTACAAACATAAGTGCAAAACGATTGTAATTGGATATACATTATGTCCTCATGCTACATTGCCTCAAATAATTGAAGAAATTTTCACTGCAATCAGGAAATGTTTATCATACGCCCAATGCAACAATTCAAAGTTCGTATACGTTAAGTAGCAACCTGATGTTTACCTAAGCTATAATTATTTATATTCTAGGACAGTCGTAATCGGTGGTCATTCTGTAGGGGCCCATCTTGCAATAAATCTTCTACCGAGCTTTTATTCCACATTGCCCGACGAACAAAAACAACTAATCACGTCCATCGTTCTGGTAGCTGGTATTTACGATTTGACTCCGTTAATCAGCACGACAATCAACGACCTATTAAAGCTCGATCGCAAATTAGCTCTCGAGCTTAGCCCCATACATGGTGGCTTTGAATCTATAAGGAATGGAAAAGTAAAAATTTTTATTATAGTCGGTGAAGATGACTCCCCAACGTTTGTGGCCCAGTCGGCGTTGATGTACACCAAGCTAAAGGGACAAGGCGTCGACTGTGATTTGCAAATATATAAAGAATTGGATCATTTTGATATTGTTGAAAAGATGGATGATGACAATTATGAATTGGTGAAGTTAATATCGGTTCTATGCCATAGTGTTGATAAATAATAATACCTATAATAATAATAATAAAAAATATTATTATATTTCAGTCCCAGATATTAACTACCACATTGTAATAAATAAATAATATAATAATAATAATGTTTCCACTTAGGCGTAATCTATTACTGGTACTAACATACAAGTCGAGTCCATCTGATCAGATGAGAGAACGTTTAAAATAACAACTGACGAAATCGAAGTCGAAGAAGATTTCGGTTAACTAAATAAACTTGCTTATATTTTTTGATTGAAATAGAAGAATTTATTGAATTTCCCTATGATATGTAAGAAACATAACATAAGTTTTCTTATACCTTTGAATTATTGCATTCAGGAACAATAGCGTCTCACCCATGAATCAATTCCTTAAGTTAAAGTTTTTTGCTTCTAATGGTCAGAGTCTCAGACTTGGCATATATTATGGGAGTGCATCAATCAACTGTATCTAAAATTATAAAGCGTGTGTCGGAAGCCATAGCTGGATTACACAATTTATTAGGATGCCGGGATATGAAATATTAATCAAGAAGAGCTTGATATCTTAATCGGTGAGGGAGACATATTAAACATTCCTGCTGTCAATGTCGCTCAATTAGAAAGTAACACAAAAAACTTACTAATAAATCATTATTTCTTTAATTTGTAATAATACACATACCTTTAAAGTATATAGTAATAATGTATGTAATTAAATAAAAATACAAATATTTTTGGAAAAATGTGAAAAAACTCTTTATTGTTTTATATATACTAGTGAATAGAAATAAAATATATCTAACCACTATTGAATTAAATCGATGACAAAAATTGATGTTTGTAAATAATTTGCTCACATCACATAAATGAACAGAATAAATAGAATGTCGGTCAACATGAGATATCACTTAATCGCATCAGACTTCATTCTCATCCCAGTTAAGAAACCAATCCATCGGACAACTGCGCTAAGTGCCTTATAGAATCAACAAGTTCATTTTCCTCGGTATTGCGAACTGCACGAATTGGAGAAAAATTCGAAATGACTTTCATGTATTCGACGGCCTAAAAAATACAACATTTCAAACATACAAAGGAATATTATTAAAAAATATTACCTTTGCCACACTACTCAATTGTGCCTTGCAATTTGACGTGATGTTAGCAAAACCATCATTAAATGTATTATCGTCCTTCTTAAGCTCGGATTTATAATATAATAAATTATTGGAGCTATCAATAAATTGTTGAATATTATTCTGCAAACATATAATCATGTTCGGATCAGTGTCTCTTTCATTGTACTCAAGATTTATAATTTTGTCCTGCCGTAACGGTTCGATTTGCTGCGTTAAAAGTTGAATTTCTCGTTCGCATTCTTGAATTTTCTTCACACGTTCGGACGAAGTTCTAACTTTCATCCGTCCATAAGCGGGAAACAAATTAATGTCTTGTTTCAAAAAAGCGTCGATTTCATTGATGTTAATCTTCTCAAAGTTCAAAGGTGCAATGTTTTCTTTTTCGGACGAGATTACCAATAGATAATTTAACATTATCCGCATTATCTTCAACTAAAATTACACAATTACAATAATGAATCGTGTAACTTAAACGCACTTACTTGCGATGGAATGTCCAACGTGGAACCTTCGACGAATTTATTTTTTTCGGAGGAAGTACAAAATCCATTCTCGTAGATAATATTGGCGATGTAAATTTTCAACTTGTTCCTCGAGGTGGGTAAATCAACGTTTGGAAACATTTTTTTAACGCACCATGTCAGTAAATTTATTCTGTTGTCGTTATTAAATATGTCGACGATTTGGTCATTATTTAAAGTGTTTATGTTTGGATATTCCAGCACTTTAAGTGTTTCCATTAGTGAAAGAAAAATGTCCATCACGACAGACATTTAAATTTCGCCGCGATTATCGAGGTACGCGCAGCCCCTCTACCACACTGTTATGGAACTATCTGAAAGAGAGAAAATGGCTGACGAGTGGTTGTGTACTGAAATAATAGATAGTTAAAAGATAGTGCTAACGCCAAGCGAATTATCTTTAAATGTTACTGAAATGAACTGAATGGTGTTGGTTAAGGTGTAGAAATAATTAATCTGAAATATATCAGGTATGTAAGAAAATAGGACATTAGTTTCGCCCTCTCACCAACATGGCATAAATATACAAAAATGTCCTATCCGCCTAGGAGATATTAACTGGCCGTTAGATATATTTAAAGTCGATACTTATGCATCGATGTGATCGCAAAATGAACTTAATTAGATTTATTAAATTGATTAATATCAAATGAGGCCAATCAAACCTGACATATTTTACATCAGCCTGGTTCATTATTCGTACACTTCATTTCAATACATTGCGATTCGTTCTTCTTAGCTCTTACTGGTGCATTTTCAAATGGCTAACTCAAAACATACTTACGGTTATTTTTATATATATATACACGTCTTGTACTGTGACCGTTACACGATTGACAAAAAAGGCGCGAACTTATGAATATGTGGTGTCCTTTGAAAATGACTCGGTGCTGTAATTTGCTGCAACCAGATGCCGCGCACGTTATCTTTGTGAGTAATTATAAATCGATGAATAGTGACGTTTAATGTTGGTAAGAATACATTGCAGCGTGAAGTGGTTTTCTGTTTAATTTGGTGAGTGCCATTGATGTAAAAGGATAAAGAATGGCGCATGTGCCATGTGACTTCAAAAAGAAACCGAAAACTTCCAGATATTTGCAACCGTGGATGATTTACTATGTATTGATTCAATTTTTATAATTAAATAACGCATATTTCTTGTGTATGGCAGTTTAGAGAGATTTTTTGTTAATTAACGACGCAACCAGAATCTTTACATAAGCTCAAAAGCCTGGCTTGCATTATCAAATAGCTTTATCGAAAATAATATAATATATACTTTTTACTACATTTTGCCAAAAAAGGGCGCTCATAATATAACTTACAGCAATTAGGCCTCTTCTTAGGCTGTAACCGCGCTTAGCATTGCCAAGCCACGCGTAGGCCTATCCCCTCCACACGAGTTTACTCTCTTGTCTTCTTATGTCAATGGTTGAGAATTTGAGATACGGTCGTTTATCTCACTCGCAATTAGCAATTTGCTAAATTTACAAAATAGCTTCGAGATGGTGGGGGGCCCAAATGGCAAGTGCCTAGGGGCCCTCGGTCTCTAAGTCCGGCCCTGGTTGCAACACATTGTACATGCAATAGTAACGGGTGTTTTTTAATGTTTGGCATCGAAATTGGCCATGAATCTTTAACTGTGAACGAACCACAATTTTGTACATACGGTCAAACGTCACTTAAGTAGAAAAAACTAACAACTTTTGACAATTAAATGGAAATCTGTAAAGCTCTCAGGAATGGAATAATGGCAAACACTATCAATTTTTTGCCCTATTCGAAAATAGCATTGGATTAGTATTAAAGAAATTAAAACGTTCAATTTAAAAATCAAGAGTAACTATTAAGTAGCGTCAGTATATACCAACAACATCAGAAGAAAGACATGTGGAATAATTCTCTAATATAATGTGGTCCCTTTTTTATAATTAGGTACTCAAAAAATCTTTGTTATTGACTTTCTATATAATACAGAGGATAATGTCTTCAACTTAAGGCAACTTTTGTATAAATTGCTCGACGCTGAATAAAATAAAATTGGCGTTCGTGTCGTAACAGTTGTAATTTAAAATGAGTTTCTAAATAGCGACAAATGCGATATGAGATGTTGACTCACATATTTTAGAAGACCATGTCGTTCGATGTCCTAGAACTCCGAAATTTGCAAATATTTTTTTTTCTAAGCATTCAAGGAATGAGCTATGTGGCTTAATAAGGAAGGTTTCTTTGAATGATTAAGAATTGTTATTTAAACAAGTTCAGAACATTTAATGCAGCGAAGGCTACAACCTATATCATTAAACGATTAAATAATGCGACATCAAGTAATACATATTTACTTGAGCGTTGAGATTTCATTAAGTTTGTTCATTTCCGCTGACAATTAAATTACATGTTTTTAATGTGTGTTATAATTATTGTAATTGTTTACATGTATGTAAACTTGTACAGGTTTTCCTGGTAAACTCAACCCAATCATACATATTCATGATTCGTGTAAAATTATCTAAATTTAACATCATGTTATTCGCAAAATCATAATCATGTCATTACATCGTGCGTTTTAACATAATTTTTCAGAGATGGCCAGCCCATCCCCCCAAAGCAGTCCAATGCCACCTCCTCAGGCGCCAAGTCCCATGGGACCTCCTTCACAAAGCCCAGCACCTTCACCATCCCCCCACAGCCCATACCAAGGCCCTCCGATGAGTGGCCACGTCAACGGCCCGCCTCATAGCATGCCGCCGGGTCCATCACCGGGACATCCGAACATGGTCCCCATGCCTGGGCCCGGTCATCATGCCGGGCCTCCCGGTTCCCACATTCCACCCCAGGCCCACCCTGGCATGTCCCCGCACGGTCCCCAACCGCATCCTGGCATGCCGCCGAATTCATCCGGTGGTCCCCCTCAGAATCACCCGTCTCACCCCGGCGGACCACCGCCACCGAATCATCCGCCTCATCAGGGTCCACCGCCGCCTCACATGGGCGTACCGCCCTCACAACATCCCGGTGGACCACCAATGCAAAGTCACCCGGGTTTGCAGCCTGGGCCTTCTCCGCAAGGACACCAGCCGCCTCAAGGACACCCGGGGTTACCGCATCAGACCATTTCGGGGCCACCGCCTTCTGGTGTACATCCGGGAATGTCGGGTGGAGCACCGCCTCACGGACATGGTATGCAACAAGGCCAACCTTATCCACCTCATGGGATACCTATGGGGCATCCACAAGGACAAGTAAGTTTTTATTGTACTATATAGTATTCTTTCGTGTAAATTTATGATCACTGTATAATTTCTTGCAAATAATTGAAATGCAACTCAAATATTGGATTAAGTTTGGTTATCAACCAACTGAAGATATTAACACTTTAACTGTTCGGCTCATCAACCGATTTTCCAGACGAAACATACCACGTAGATTAATATCATGACGCACATATCTAAATGAAGACCCTCTACAACAACGGAAGCCTTATAGCTGTTGTTTATGGTGGAGTTGTCCCTTTATTATTCCATATATTAGTTGTAGCATAAATCTTTAATCGGATGTGTTTTTAAGTATTATTTAAGGATGGTTGGCTTTTTCGTTCATTTAACGAAAATATTTAAAAATTCGTGTTCAACTGAATCGTACATTGAAAATTATTAGTCGTTATTAAGTCGTTCTTAGTTCGTAAAATTGTTTTTTTATTCAAAAAGTATGTTAACACGTTAACGACCAGGGCAATATTTTAAAAATTTCATTCTGGACCGGGGAAGTTTTTTGTTGAATTTGGGTAAAATAAAGCTTCATAATATATTTGCTTATGATATCTTGTTGGAAATCAGTTTTTAACAAAAAAAAACATGTGCACCAAATTGTTACACACATATTGCGTCACTACCAAAAACGTTTTCTTATTGATTGGCTGTGGAGTCCTTCGACGATACATCTGAGTCGAAATGCTCACTTTTTAATTATTCACCTTAATTTCGCTATAGACTACCGACGTCTGCGTCTATGTATTGTGATATTGTTTCAGTGGGTGGTATATCAATAAATAAAACGTTTCATTAAAATGAAATAATGAGATCTTAAAAAATTGCGTTGCAGATAAGGACGTGGTTTTACGGCGAGTTTAAGCAGTTTTAAAAATCGTGTCAGTAAAACGTGCACTTGATGATTATAAATAATTTATTTAAAACATTTACAGTCATTTTGATCGAGATAATCTCTCGGCATCGGCTTGTCTTTCGATTTCGAGAAACTGTTCGGCCAGTTCTTTGTTAGCCACCGCGATGAAGTTTGGGTTCATCACATCGAATTCTTGGCCCAGACGATTTTCTGAAATTATGGAATCCGTATTTACTTAATGAATTAGTACGCACACTATATCTAGACCGCGTCCTTGAGTAAAATAAATACAGACTGTCGTAAAATGTGCATTTATAAACATGTCAAAACAATGCTGTATGGGATAAATAATCTTGATAACGTTCTTAAACGCTTGTTTAATTAATGAAAAATATATCACACACAATGACGTGTGTGATGTTTAATCGTTAATTATTTAGCTGTATTTTTCGTATTGATGTTTCGCTCACCACTTGAATCATAAACGTGCCCTCCAGCTTCTCGAACTATAACAACTCCAGCAGCTGCATCCCACGGTTTCAAACCATCAACCTGGTAGGCGTCGTTGCATCCTGATGCCACATAACACAACCCTAAAGCTGCGGACCCAAGTGATCGAATGCTAAAAAAATCAATTCAATTGGTTCATCAAATAGTCACATATTTTTAAATCCATACCCTTCTATCACTCTGATCAGGTGCATGTAGCGATACAAGTAGAGATCGAAGTGACACTCCGACCTGGCAAGGCTGAGTTCGTAGTTCAAATTAGCCTGACGGATGTCTGCGAAAAGGGATCGTTACATTTTCGGCGCACCCAAAAGATTTTACAGTTACCAGTTACTTTCCTGGTGGAAATTCTACGTCCGTTTTTGTATGCGCCTTGACCTTTTATCGCCGTGTACATTTCGTCCAAGAATGGATTGTATATTATGCCCATTACTTGCTCCTTCTTGATACTCAGCCCCACCGATATGCAAGTGATGGGAAACTGTCTGACGAAGTTCGCGGTGCCGTCTATTGGATCGATGATCCATGTTGGGTCGTCTGTTAGGTCAGGTATTTTGCCGTTCAGCGCAGACTCTTCTTCGCCTATGAATCTGTAAAACATTTTATCCGGACCGGTTACTATAATTTATTTGGTCATGTAAAGTGGAGCTGCAAAAATCATTGCAAAATCGAAAATAAATCAACTAAAATAACTTTGAATTTTATTGGGACACGAAATTGCATCAATGCATCTCGTTGTTCAGTGAAGAAAATAAATATAATTGAAAATGTAATGTGTTTAGTTAATGTACTAATCAGACAGACAGAATCTCAAATCCAAAATCAATTTTGCTAAACTCATTTTTTCTATTTGTGTCAAATTTGCGAGGATAATAAATTTTGACGATTTTATATTTTTAGTTTTAGTTGTTATGTCATTGATTTGTGGTGTAAATACATAACGATGCCTTCAAATAAAAAGAAAGTTATAAAATAGGTGTAAAATAGGACTTACTTATGGTTGGGGTATTTCTCCTTAATTTTTTTAATCAATACTTCCTCGACCTTTCTGTCATACTCGGTGACCAAATCCCAAATTTCCTCCTTCCGTTCGAGCACAATGTCTTTGGCGCCGGTTATAATCTTCGAAAAAACACAAAACCGATTAATTTCGTCCACGTCGCAAAGTACAATTGGCTTACTTTGCCCGCTTCTCGTATTAGCGGCAGGACGTACTCGAAGCAGTTTTGGACGTCACACATGCTGCCGCCTCAAGAGTGTTACATACACTTGTCGGCAACGAAATAGGTATCTAATAAATACCTACATTCTACTCGAGCAAAAGACCTTGACTAAGAGAATTGGGAAAACACTACTTTCGAGGCTCGATGCGATTTGTGTGTTGATATTGTGATAAGGTTTACGTTGGATTTTATTAAGGTTAATTATGCACGGTTTCTGTAATTACACATTTCTATCTTGGTTAATTTATGATTTTGTGCAAAAAAATATGTCGTAATTGTTCATTCGGGCGATAATGCGAAAAAGAACTTTTTGTTTGCAGGAGAATTATTTCGGTATTTATTCCCTGCTAGGAGTCATTGTGTAATTTATATTGCTCTTCAGATTAACATATCAAGAAATGCAATTATTAGTGCTCTCTAATCCAAGGACTCGTGAGAATTTTCCACCTGGAACAAAATATCTGCAAAACGAATTTTAATCTCTTCGCACAAATTATTAAAATGGCGGAGCGTATCGCGACTAGCAATAGGGTGGGTTTTAGGACGTGACAATTTTTAATCGGGTAATTACGGTTATTAATTTATATTCAATGAGTTGTACGCTTAAAAGAATAAGTCATCGGTGACCACAACGTCCACTGGTGGCGATGGTGATGCGGATTAACCAAAGAATAATTGACCACAATTGTAATAATAAAATGTACATATCTGAATAAAAAAATGCATATAATGTTGTTTTCATGACGTCTTGCTGTTGTAAGTTATTTAAAATTTGAATCGTTAAAGTGGACTTATTTGTATAACATTTACTCGAGTCAAGGTTTCGCCGCGAGAATAAATCGTACCGGTAGCATAACATTGAAATAAATACACATTTTCGTTATTGTCGTGCACATGCACATATTTAGAAAGTTTGCTTGCTGGCAACCTTACCGTCTAACTAATCAACGATATTATCAATAAAAATAAGTTTTCTGTTCTGCTGTTAGAGGATTATTTAGAACTGCATTTTAATGGAAATGTACTATATTTGTTTTGAACATTTATGCGGCTGCAGTAGATCCTTCTACTTATAGTTATTTTCGATGTACATTGTGCGATCTTGAAATTTGCAGTCATCCGCTTAACTTTCCTTAATACTAACTTAAATGTATACGTCTATATACACCTTTATATATTTACGATTATGTAAATATATGTCATAGTGTCACATCGATAGAAATAAACCATTAAAATTTGAAAAGCAAAACTGTTATTTATCGTCATGGCATGGTAATTTACATATGTCCTCTAACGGAATATCTGTAGTTCATCGTGGAGATGTCTGGAGGACGTTGCAACACATGTTCGATAGGCGATATCATGGGATATCTTGCAGGGATGGCAAGAAATCAACATTTGCTCTTCAAAATACCTTTTAATCTTAAGGACATTATGCGGTCGGGCGTTATCTTATGGAATGGAATGAAATTTTTGTCAGATTGTATCAACATGACTTTATTTTTATAGAATCCTTCATCATCACCTGGTCCTCAATGTCCTCCGGGAGGGCCTCCCGGACCTGGCCAGCCTGGGCCGCCTGGACCTCAAGGCCAAGAGAATCTCAACGCCCTTCAGAGAGCCATCGATTCTATGGAAGAGAAGGGCATGCAGGAAGATCCCCGTTACACCCAATTATTGGCTTTAAGGGCGCGCACTAATGGGACGTCTGTTTTTAACCAAACACAAATGCAACAGCTTAGGTACGCGATCTATTGAGTAGCGGTAAATCTGAGAACCACATGTAATATAATTTCTTTTTAGGCAACAAATTATGGCGTATCGCATGTTGGCGAGAAATCAGCCGTTATCGCAACAAATGGTGATAGCCGTGCAGGGAAAACGATCTGACGGGAATCCTCAGTGCACAACGCCGCCATCTAGTCCCTTTCAACCACAGGCTAACCAACCTGGGCAACCACCACAGGTACTAATCATGATAAACGCACCAGTGGCTGTGGTTTGTTTACATAAAAAAATCTTTAACCTATTTCAACAATATAAAATAATATTGCGAAAGATGTTAAAGGTGTTTATTATGTATGATTCGCAAGTTTTAGTTTTGTGCAATAAAAAAAATTTGCTTTATTTCATGCCAACTAGGAAACTTACAGTATTAACTGACCAATCAACTAACATATAAATAATGGCAATGAAAATTTATGGTTTATTTCATTTGCATATATTTTTCACACTTTTAATGCTTCGTGCTATTTTATTAATAATTCTCTTTTGCAATTATGTAAATAAGTTACTCACCATTTATACGAATGAATTGAAACTCGTTTTGAAGTGATTAAGAATTCTTAATGCACTTTTATTTTCATCAGACCAAAATAATTGAAACGATTATTGTAGAGCTTGCATGGCTGTATAACTTCATAATTAACCCATTTGATTAATTATGTAGACCTTGCATGTGATATCATAATTAAATTTCATCATTTGATACTTGATCGTGTATGTGTAGCAGAATGGTATTTATATGTAGTGTATGTATTATGTTTTAATACGAAATTAGTTTTATGCACAATTTCTGTGTATCTGTTTCTTTCATGCTATGCTTTGTTTTTATTTTGTTTTATAGAGCTTCTTTACTTGAATTATATTCGTATTTATCCTATATAGTGTGTGCACTTTTTGATTTTGTAGTTTTATTTAGTATTATTTTAGCTTGCTATTGTCTTTGAAGTAATTTATTATCTATTAATTGTAATAGGACTAGAAATTTATTTAAATAATATTTGTGGCACTCTGGTATACGTAAATTTCAATTATGAAAAATGCATTGTTTACTTTATCTTTGTTTAATTCTAATGCCTTATAATTTTATTTATGTTTCAAATTCTTTTTTAGTTTAATAACACGTTAGTGATAAGTGAGTAATAATGCTTATATGATTAGAAGTTGTCCAAAGTTTATAAATATTATAGATATCTTAGTAGTTAGTTTGGTTACTATTACATCCATAATTATGCTACCAGAAGTAAGTTTTTATTGTGATATCTGTATTCATTGTGTAAAAGGATATTGCATATAAGGCATCTTACTCGATTTGTACATATTGTATAAAAAAACATGTAAGGAACACTATTATAGGGTGCACCACCTACAAGTGAAGGTAGTGAGCCTTCACCTCCTGATAATGGACCACCACAACAACAAATGCGCCCACCTGGACCACCAGTTGTTCAACCTCCACCAAATGGCCCTCCACCGCAACCACCTCCGCCACAGGTAAACCGTGAAGAAACAATGTAGACGTTAACTAATGCAGCTAATGTTATGAAAATGAAGCATAGCATGTGTATATACACTTCATTATTTTTATATATGTTGTAAATAAATTGTACGTATCATAAATATATGTCGGTGTATAATGTACCATTTTAAAATTTAATACATAATACTATTTGGACTAGGTTCAGCCACCCAAACAAAATCACCAACCTCCATCTGTTCAAAATCAACCACAGGGGATACGACCTGGACCACCAGGTCCACAAAATAATCCAATACAGCAACAACAACAGCAGCAGCAGCAGCAGCAACAACAACCACAACAACAACAACCACCACCACAGCAGCAGCAACAACCCAGTAAACAAAATCGAGTCACTACTTTGCCAAAACCTGTTGGTATTGATCCGCTCATCATTCTACAGGAAAGAGAAAACAGGTAGTTTAGAGTAGTATTTCATGGAAATAAATTTTTCTTTCAATTTCATTACTTTCGATGTCTTTAAGCATCATACAAGGCGCTAAAAACTAGCAAGGCAGTTTCAATTTCTATCTTTTTACACTAAAGCCATTTTTTTTTATTAAGGGTTGCAGCGAGAATTGTTGCAAGAATGGACCAGCTGAGCAACTTACCGACAAACATCCCCGATGATTTGCGAATTCAGGCCCAAATAGAACTGAGAGCGTTGAGATGTCTGAACTTTCAGAGACAGTTACGAACGGAAATCATAGCTTGCACCAGACGAGACACGACCCTCGAAACGGCCGTTAACGTCAAAGCTTACAAGCGCACGA
Source organism: Geotrupes spiniger (assembly GCA_959613385.1). Classification (NCBI taxonomy): domain Eukaryota; kingdom Metazoa; phylum Arthropoda; class Insecta; order Coleoptera; family Geotrupidae; genus Geotrupes; species Geotrupes spiniger. The sequence continues at coordinate 7,896,741 of OY390737.1, read as the reverse complement.
AACGGCAAGGTCTTCGAGAAGCCAGGGCAACGGAGAAGCTGGAGAAGCAACAAAAGCTAGAGGCAGAACGCAAGCGTAGACAGAAACACCAAGAATTCCTGACTTCCGTGCTTCAACACGGCAAGGACTTTAAGGAGTTCCATCGCAATAATCTGGCAAAATTAGCTAGATTAAACAAAGCCGTTATGAATTACCACGCAAACGCCGAAAGGGAACAGAAGAAGGAGCAAGAACGCATCGAGAAAGAACGTATGCGTAGATTGATGGCAGAAGACGAGGAGGGTTATAGGAAACTTATTGATCAGAAGAAAGATAAACGTTTGGCTTTCTTGCTTTCCCAGACTGATGAGTACATTTGTAATCTTACCGAGATGGTCAAACAGCACAAAATTGAGCAACGGAGGAAACAATTGGAAGAAGAAAGGAGGAAGAAGGTAAATGTTTAAAAATATCCTCAATCGGTAGAATTGTTGTTATTTATATTTTATTTGTAATAAATTTTTTCGATATGTAAAGAAAAAGAAGAGAAGGATGGGCATCGAAGGTCTTGAAATGGATGATGAAGGTTCGCAAGGATCTGACAAACCAATAACTGTAATTGAACCAATGACTGGAAAGATACTAGCCGGTGATGATGCTCCACTTCTTAGCCAAATTCATCAGTGGCTTGAAGCTCACCCAGGCTGGGAAGTGGCTGATACCGATGATGAAGATGATGACGATGATGATATGCATTGTAAACAATTTTTATTGTCTCAATAATCTCTCTAAACAAATCAATAATTTCTCAATAAATCGTTTATTTTGTTTTGTTTTGTAGCACGACATCCAACTGAAGAAGACAAAGCTAAGGAAGTTATTAATAAAGCTAAAGTTGAAGATGATGAATATCACAAAAATGCAAATGAAGAACAAACATATTACAGGTACATTTAAATTAAAGCAATTCATATTACAAATTTTTGGATTTTACAGCATTGCTCACACTGTACATGAAATCGTCACCGAGCAGGCAAATATAATGGTCAATGGTAGCCTTAAAGAATATCAAACGAAAGGATTAGAATGGCTCGTTTCATTGTACAATAATAATCTTAATGGTATTTTGGCTGATGAAATGGGTTTAGGTAAAACTATTCAAACTATCGCACTTATTACTTATTTGATGGAGAAGAAGAAGGTTAATGGACCATTTTTGATCATAGTACCCTTATCGTAAGTGTGTCTCTAAAATAGATTAATTCATTCAATTATGTCATTAATTTACCACTTTTCTATTGTAATTTTTAATTTTTTGGTCATGGATATTAAATTTGTTTCAGCACTTTATCAAATTGGGTATTGGAATTTGAGAAATGGTCACCATCTGTGGTAGTTGTTTCTTACAAGGGATCTCCAGCAGGTCGTAGAACAATACAATCCCAGATGAGATCCACGAAATTTAACGTTTTGTTGACAACATATGAGTATGTCATTAAGGATAAAGGGGTGTTAGCTAAAGTAAATATTATAGACATGCTTAGTTTTTTTTATATAACGATGTCTTTTCTAGCTTCCGTGGAAGTACATGATCATCGATGAAGGTCACAGAATGAAAAATCACCATTGCAAGCTAACGCAGGTTTTAAACACCCATTATTTGGCACCACATCGATTGCTATTAACAGGCACTCCGTTGCAAAACAAATTGCCGGAACTTTGGGCCCTCCTCAATTTTTTGCTGCCTTCAATCTTCAAGAGTTGTTCTACCTTTGAACAGTGGTTTAATGCACCCTTTGCAACTACGGGTGAAAAGGTGGAGTTAAACGAAGAAGAAACTATTCTTATTATCCGCCGTCTGCACAAAGTGTTGCGTCCGTTCTTGCTGAGACGTCTGAAGAAAGAAGTCGAGTCACAATTACCAGATAAAGTTGAATATATCATTAAGTGTGATATGTCTGGTCTGCAAAGAGTCTTATATAAGTGAGTTTTTATATTTATCATAGTTCTTAATGTTGTTTAATTTTGCTAAATTTTTGTTTGACGTATTTATTTAATAAATAAATTACAGACATATGCAAAGTAAAGGTGTACTCCTTACTGATGGTTCAGAAAAAGGCAATAAAGGCAAAGGCGGTGCCAAGGCTTTAATGAACACCATCGTACAATTAAGAAAACTATGTAACCACCCGTTTATGTTTCAACATATCGAAGAAAAGTATTGCGATCATGTTGGTATCGCCGGTGGTGTTATTTCCGGGTAATATATAACTAACACAATACTTTCAATTAACTGACGAAATATATTCACAGGCCAGATGTTTATCGTGCTTCTGGAAAATTCGAACTTCTAGACAGAATTCTACCGAAATTAAAGTCAACAAATCATCGAGTGTTGCTCTTCTGTCAGATGACGCAGCTTATGACAATCATGGAGGATTATTTGACGTGGCGCGGTTTTGGTTATCTCCGCCTGGATGGTGCGACGAAAGCTGAAGATCGTGGTGACTTACTCAAGAAGTTCAACACGAAAAACAGCGAATATTTTATTTTCTTGCTGTCGACAAGGGCAGGAGGTCTGGGATTAAACTTGCAGAGTGCAGATACCGTTATTATTTTCGATTCGGATTGGAATCCCCATCAGGTAAAGAAATGTTTTTTTAATTTCGAACCATTTCGATAATTTGATTTTCGTATCGAGGATCTACAAGCACAAGATCGTGCTCACCGTATCGGTCAGCAAAATGAAGTAAGAGTGTTGCGCTTGATGACTGTAAATTCAGTTGAGGAGAGAATTTTAGCGGCGGCTAGGTACAAATTGAATATGGACGAGAAAGTTATCCAGGCTGGTATGTTTGATCAGAAATCTACTGGATCTGAACGGCAGCAATTCCTGCAGAGTATTTTACATCAAGATGGTGATGATGAAGAGGTTTGTGTTAATTATATGCATATTTTAAAACTAAATTTTATCCTGGATTTTGTGTTATGGGTGTACAAAGATGTGAAGAATTCAAAGTGCATTACCATATCACCAACAATAATTTGTTACTATTCACATTTTTTTACAATTGCTTTAGATAGATCTTTAAATCAACTAGTTTTGATAAACTTTATTAAATATCCATGTTTACATTTGATCAAATTTCGTACTTGCAGAAAATAAAAACATTCTATCTGCATAGAAACTAACATTCTTAATGCAATATCTTAATATATAATTAAGCTTAAAACTAATGCGGAATCCTGAAAAATCTTCATAAAATGTCTTCGAGTGTGGTTTGTATTTGTCAACTACATAATTCTGCATACTTTTGTTCTGTGATGTCCTGCGACAAAAAAATTTAATAAAATGTCCAAATTTAATACTTGAAAAATTATAGAGAACAATCCAACACCATGATTACCAATATATATTAATTATTATTAATGATAAAATCGGTAATTTATAAATTACATACTAATGTTCAGCAAAATTCAGTGATAAATTATTTCTTGGTTATTAATTTTAATGTAGCTTTAGTTTAACTTAAACTAAAAATATGTCAAGTATCCCTTGCTTTAGATATGCGGACATTACTAGCGTAGATATAAATTAATTCACTTATGAATGAGAGAGTTTTGTCTTAAATGGAACCTGTAAGCTTTTTTATTTTAAAATACTTTCATAACATAAATTTTCTATTTAATAGATGTAATTTTTAATCGCTTTATAATTAAAATATATTACATTATCTAAAACTCAAATCCCTGAGGAACTGGAGTCTGAAGATGTAGTTGATAATGAAACTGAACTAGATCCATCTGAATTTTGTACCTCATCTTCATCTTGTTCGATGACTTCTATATCTGAGTAAATATTTATCTTTAAATTTGGTTAATAAATTTAGATCTTCAAGTTCGTTAAATGATTGATCTGTGAGAATACAATATGCAACAAATTTAATAAAGCAATTTTGAATGTCTTACAAAAGATGAAGTTGCACCTATTTTATATTGGACTTTACAGGACTGTGCCACAGAGCCAGTACCACAATTCTGTACACATTGTACACCAATAGAAACCTTCAAATGTATAATTAGTAACCATTTAGAAGTTCATCTTTTGTAAGACAGCGCATAATCATGTGAAAATACCACATTAAAAAAAAATATGAATATAATCATTAAGAGCTGAGATTTCTACAATGTTCTTGCCCTTTTTAAATACACATATTCGTGCTTATTGAATGTTCTAATCTATTGGACTCTTCAAACTACCTCTTTTATCTTAAGATGAGTTTACAAATGGTCTACCCTATATTTAGACAATTATCCATGAAAGAAAAATTTTATTTATTTTAAAATATGTAAGTTTAACTTAAACGAGTTGTTTATCAGCTGCAATAAACAAAGTGGTACATTTGTACATATGTTAATGTTCAAGATAATTTTAGATCTGACGAATAAATTTAAGATGCTTACTTAATTATTTAATACTTGGAAGATTAAGTGTTAATATTTTGCCATCTCAAATAGGAAGAAAATGAAGTACCGGATGATGAAACAGTAAACCAAATGGTGGCCCGTAGTGAAGCCGAGTTCGAACTTTTCCAAAAAATGGATTTAGAGAGGAGACGAGAAGAGGCGAAGTTGGGCACGGCTCGCAAATCGAGATTGATAGAGGAAGCCGAATTGCCAGATTGGCTCGTAAAAGAAGAGGATGAAGTTGACCGTTGGAATTACGATGACCAAGACGAAAGTTTGCTGGGCAGAGGAACAAGACTGCGCAAGGAAGTCGATTATACCGACAGTTTAACTGAAAAAGAATGGCTCAAGGTAATATTTAAGAAATGCATAAATACTAGCAGCCCATCGGCATTCAATTATTAAAGTCATTACTGATAATTTTAAATAATAAAACTGCAGGCAATTGATGAAGGTGGCGACTACGAGGATGAAGAAGAGGAGGAAGAAAAAATTAAGAAGCGTAGAGGACGAAAACGAAGGAAACGTGACGATTCTGATGAAGAGATTGGTATAAGTTCTAGAAGACGAAGAGGACATTCAGGCATGGATCCTAAACTAAAAAGACAAATGCGCAAGCTAATGAATATTGTTTTAAAATATACGGATAGGTAAATCTATTATAAATATAAAAATTATCAATTTTTTGTATTAATCATTGTCAAGTACCAACAATTAAATTTACTGCTAATATCATTTATTCATCATATAAAACTACATTTTTTTCATATCACATCTTATATCACGTGTTTTAATTTTAAGATAAGTTTTTAAGTTATCAACACAATTTACATTGCTCATATCTCTTTACTTGTTTATTGTAAAAAAATGTTATAAGTAAATTATAAATGATATTGTATTCTAACAGTGATGGTCGTTTACTAAGTGAACCGTTTATGAAAGTACCACCGAGGAAAGAGTATGCAGATTATTACGGGATAATTAAGAAACCAATTGATATGTCGAAGATCATGAACCGCATCGAAGAATCAAAGGTAACTCTTAATATGTTTCATCATATTTCAACATCATTTTTCTTTTACAGTACACAGATTTTGCTGATCTTGAACGTGATTTCATGATACTTTGTCAGAATGCTCAGATATACAACGAAGAGGCTTCGTTAATTTACGAAGATAGCATAGTGCTCCAATCAGTGTTTACGAATGCCAAGCAAAGGATAGAAACAGATGTCGGTGATTCTGACGGGGACGACGACGATGGCAAGTCAGATACAGATTCGACTGTGAAAATGAGGATTAAATTAAAGGGAAGAAAAGGACCTTCCGGTAGACGGAAGAGATCCGCCAAGAAATATGTTTCTGATGATGATGAGGACGACGATGATTAAACTCCCGCTCCTCTAATTTTGTCTTTTGAAAAGATCATGTATACAAATTTTGTTTTTGTAGTTAGAATCGAATACTGCTATCGTTAGCTGTGAACTTTGTTTGTAAGTCATGCTTTTGAACGATTTAAACATTGCTACTTGTAATTCCACATGTTTGTGTAGTATGAGTGATTTTGTTGTATCCTTGTAAGTATTTAAATATCACTTAACCGTATTAATATATATTTTCTATGTATACCAATTTAAGTACGAATACGATATTACGATATAAATAGATTTAGTTATATTAAATATAGTTTTATTTCATTTATTATAGAAATGAGTGTAATAAAACTCTTTTCGTGGGCATTCAATCGTATTTATTAAAAATGTAAATATATTTGACAACTGCATTATTGTTTAATTTTGAAATTAAGTCGATTAGCAAAGGGACAAATGCCAAATCTACAATGAAAAATTTAATGGCAATGAAGCATATTGTGGAGAATAAAAGTTTAGTGTGTCTTTAAAGTTGCGGTGGAAAAATTTATTAATTTGCTGAAACCTTGCCTGGAGAACTAACTATATCAAGACAAGAACTATTATTAATTTTTCCGAAGTACTAGATTAATTGTAGAATAATGTGCAAATAAGTTTTATATACATTGTTAAAATAAATAAAATTCTCTTTGTACATGAATCTTATGAACTAGAAACAATTAATTACTTTTTACAATAATATGTTCAAATTCTGCAGCATACTCTTCTACGTCCGCCACTCTAAATTTCTCCTCTTCGTACATTTCAAAATTGCTCACGTCGTCGGCGCCGCTTATTTTCGGCTTAAAGCTCGGCTTCAATTTTTTCTGAAGCAATGCCTCCCAATCCATAGATTTGAACCATTCATGACCTTTAACATCTTTTGCACCATTTTTTAAAATGCCATACCTATGAATGACTGCATATAGGAACATGTTACGAAAATTGAAAATGAACGCATTATTTTATGCTTGCAGTGAGCACCTACACGTTTCATAAATGCAACACAATTGGTGTCGATCATCTGTTCTGTTTCATTATTTTGCATAGTGAATGCATTTCAGTGATAGTAATAGACATCAAACATTCACATGAAATAAATCAGTGCAATGGAATATACTTGCTTTTCAATATTTTATACTGGAGTTAAATTCTCCAGTGTTATTTTGTTGGTATTTTTAATAAAATCACTTAATTGGGTTGGGTTGGGCTGGGTTACCCAACAAACTCTTACTATATATATCCAGGAAGAAAGAAATATTAAAGACAAGGTGTCGGAATTGTAGTAAAAAATTAGTAATTGCATCTGTGAAAACATGGTAGTGTTGGCAAAGATGGCAGGAAGTGTGAAAGAGGGGATTAAGTGATTGAAAAGGTGGCCAATACGAAATGATGTTTAGGAGTGGAGGGGAAGAAGGAGTGATGGAAGGAAAAATAGATACATTATAAAGTACAAGAGAGAAGTTTTTCTTGGGCTGCCAGACTACCAGAAACCAACAGGTGAAATGGGTACCAAAGAATGAGATGTGAAAAAAACAGGTTCTGGATGCACGAAAATAAGTGAAAATGTTGTATATGTGGAGAATTGGAACACAACTGTAAAACGAAGTGTAAAAGGATGGTCAATGACAAAGCGTACATATATAGCACCGAACAGGTATAATCGAAATATTTGTATCCCAAAGGTTCTTATACCTATTGCATAAACTACATACCTTTTCGTCCGGTCCACTTGTATGATATTACAAACTAGATCCCTCAATGCCTTAGAAAAGTGTTGCGGACAGACGAATTTTCCTGAAACAATCTTTTCGTAGATTTTCATCGGATCTTTCGCGAAGAACGGAGGATATCCGGCGGCCATTTCAAAAATTAACACTCCTATTGCCCACCAGTCGACGGATTTGTTGTAACCCTGGCTCATTATGATTTCTGGGGCCAAATATTCAGGAGTTCCTGAAATGAACAAATAGGCCATACTTAACGATGCATGGCACACATACTGACGATATATTGCTGGGAAATATTGTTACAGTTGAGTTTTATTCATGACATTTAGTTATATTCATCTAACTCGCAATGGTTGTTTACGATATAGTTTAAGTTGAGATCGTCACGGGCATGGTCGTGCGTGGATTGATGCTCGCACACAAGTGGCGTTCGGGCAAGGGGCTAGAATTTGTTCCCATTGGTATGAACAGTGACTAGTAGTGATTTTTGGGGGATTACTGAAATTTATTAATGACAACTGCTTTGTATATGGAATTTGGCAGACCGAATGTTATTGTTGTTTGTGTTGTTTGCGGACGCTTGTGTGCGCAGGCATGCAAACGCAACATCCACTACCATCCTATTTTTTATGAAGCATTATTCATCTAAAACTATGATTTTTAATTAGGAATATGTTTCTGAAACATCTCGAGACACTATATCAAAATATGATAAATTCGCAGTCATCTCACTCAATATTTACGGTAATTTTCCAAAATGAAATAATTGTATTTTCCAAATTTAACAAGGACGTCAATGACACCTAGCGTATATCTATTTACTTTGTGATGCAACGTCGCAGACTGGCAGTGTAATATATGGCACACGTGCCATTATGAAGAAGTATTTTTTTATGATATAACACATAATAATAAGAAATTCATCAATTTCATCAATTTTATTTATATATATATATATATATATATGCATACATGCGTGTGTGGTGTGTGTGTTTTTAATCAAGTGCCATCTATTTATTGATAAACATTTTTAGCTCCGTATAAAAAAATCACAAACCATCAAATGTTTACACGACTGTAAAACAGACCTAAAAAAACATATGATTTTTGGGAACCAGTTAAAGTTAAAAATAAGCCGGCCGACGTCATCTGTTAAAATAATTCCCATTTCAAAACTGCGATGTTCCTTATACTTTGATGTGCGTATGTTTTTTAAGGTGTCCTTAATTTCAAAGACGCATTTTAGAAGTCAGCTGATCAAGACGTTCGCCACTAGTCAAAAATATTATCGGAGATAAAAATAATCTAACGACGCTGCGGGTTATTGCACTACAAAAAAAAAACGTGTAGGAGACAAGCGAAATTGTCTGTTTCTATCAGAGTCGTCACACAGGGGCGGTCTCATACACGAGTCTATGGTACATATAACATGTGATTGTGATAATCTTGAAGTCGAAAACCCTCTGAACTATTTGTCTACTACAGTCTGGTTTTCAATCACTCTATAATTTAAATGTGCATTGTGTGTACGAGTGCAGGTCGGCATTAAAAATAAAGACAAACTACTCACCACAAAGTGTATACGTCCTCACGTCGTCGACCTTTTTACAAAAACCATAGTCGGTAATTTTCAAATAACCATTGTTATCAAGGAGTATATTTTCCGGCTTCAGGTCTCTGTACACTATGCCCAAATTGTGTATGTACTCGAACGCCAGAATCACCTGCGCGGCATAAAACTTTGCCATGGTCTCGTCGAACTTCCTCTGAGCCCTGAGATGTGTGAACATCTCGCCACCATTGATGAACGGCATCACCAAAAACAGATACACGTTATCTTTAAAGAAGTACTCCATCCTGACGAGAAAGTCGAAATTCATCGAGTCCATTATTCGTATCTCCGATATGGTGTGGTCGACCTGTTTCAGCTTGAAGATGTGCGACTTTTCCATCATTTTCATGGCGAGCAAGTCATCCGGCCTCTGTTTGTGCTTAACGAGCAGCACCCTGCCAAACGAACCGGTGCCCAAAGTCCTCGATATCATAAAATCGCTCAGGGTTGCGTTCGGCTTGAAGTCTCGTTTCCATTTGATCTCGAACTCTTTCTTCGTCTTTTTTAAAAATATATCGAAATCGCTACAGTGCTTTGCGAATCGTTGATCGACCATGTTACGGCCATCTTAATGTGTCTGGCATTTTCGAATTTTTGACACTTACTGGAGTGTAACTTATATTATTTGTCATTTCATAGCCTTCACATTTTAGATTTTAATGAACATTTGAAAATAGAAATTAAATTCAAGATAAATTACAAAGACAAATTAAAAAATACTATACGAAAGATTATTTCTCCTTCATGTTATTGGACATTTACTTTAATTTAATTCCCAATACATTTGTAATATTCTATTATTCGTCTGTTAATTGATAAAAGTAACTAATCCTAGATTTCTTTTGCGAGAAAATCGACCCAATACCTACATTTTGTAAGATTCTATTTCACATGTCACCATCTATATCAATCACCAAGTTTATTAATGTGCCTCTACATTCCAAAAAAATATTATTTATGGAACAATAAATGATCATAATGTAATAAGAATCTTCACATCCACTCTAAAGATTATTGTTGTGGGAACTCGTTCCCAAAACCTGTTTACAGAATTGACCTACATGCACATTCCATGCACACATGTAAACAAAGACCTTTTATTTAAAGAATTTTCAAAATATAAAATCCTTGAATTGCGCATAAAATATGAGAGAGACACGGGTTTCGCGGGCCTTTAATAGAATTGGATTTAGTTCAAAATGTTGTAGTTGCAGTGCCGAATGTGCACTTTAGAACTTGACTAGACTAGACTTGAAAATAGAGACCGGAGACAAAGCGGTTGCAAAATATAAATCATGTTTATCTGTAGGACTGTTCGTTTCAATTAAAAATATTAACCAGTTACTTACGAATGTTAAATTGCAGCTATTGCGTCCGGTAAAAGTGAGCATTGAAAGAAAGCATAAACATTTTTTCAAACAGCACCAATTAAATACCTATGTAAATGCTGTCGTAAATATTAATATATAGGACTAATTGAGAATTTGTTTGGAATCACGATATGTGTATGTGTGAGTATTAACGCAACATAGACTTCAGTACCCCTGCACTCGTGCTGCTACGCAATCACACAGATGATATGACGATCCCTGATGCATGTCCTGAATTGATAAAAAATTGATGGCAATGCTGCTGATGTTCCGTTTTTCAACTGTCAATTGTCCGGTTACATTTTTGGCCCACTCTTCCAGGGTTTCATGGAATGAACTTTTTATTCATAAGAAACTGTACTTGAACTAGAGTCAGGTTATCTTTGTTTGTACCAAAACATTTATCAATCAAAAACTAAAGAGATTTTCTTGTCTTAGGAATTGGTTGGGGCTATTGCCTTATTGCCTTCCACAATTCAATTCATTTCTTGGTCACTTTTGTCGAAATTCTACGTTGTACGGTTTCAAAATCTAAAAAATATTGTATAATTTGCTACAATCTGTCTTAACAAATCCAAGATTATTTATAACTATAATCTTTTGGTAACTGTAATTATTTTTCAATTAAAACGACGACTTACAGTTAACGTTAAATTTTAAACGTTTCTGCCAGATAAAATCCCAACTGTTCGGAAAATATTTTCAGAATTTATCTAAATATTTACGACGAATTAAACTTTTCGGTATCCGTTGGTTACGTTTAAAAGCAATTAACGCCACTCTCGCGCGATTATCGAGACGCGCTACTAGGAAGGAACGCACCTGACTTTTGGCACAAAGCGCATATTTCGGCATCAAGGGAAATTCCGACTTACAAAGTGCGCACTAAGTCTAAAGGTGGAAGATGTTTGCTCGACCCCAAACGAAAGCGTTTTTAGCGAGAATATGTTGGCCAATGTCCAAATGGCCGATCTAAAAATATCGATTTACGTCCGCACATGGTCTATCTGCCAAAACGGTCGCATATTTATCCTACTGCATTTCCTTCGACAAAGAAACGCGTATACAGGTGTTCCGAGTTGAAGCGCCGGGACGAGACAAAACAATTTTTTTTTCAGATCTAAATGTACCGAAAATACTTTCCAGTTCCTATTTCCCAGCGGATGCGTATTTTAAGCTTTTAATGGAAACTTCAACAGCGTTGACTACGTGATCTTCGGACATTTATGTGAGTCATAACGGAAATAACATTCTGTTTTTTGTTTTAAAGATACGTTCAAAGTTAGTCGTTTCTGGCAAAAATGGATTTTAGCCAAGAACAATTAAGATTGAGATTGATTATGACGCGACGATTTCAGCAACGGGTTATAAAACCAAATTGATTTGTATATAATTTAAAACTTAAAAAATTACTGCTTGCTCTCAAATTAGCACATTATACGACAGTATCGAATAAACCATGCAATAATACATACATACATACTTATATTATTAAATATGTATTATGGCGAGGAATAATTGTTAACGTTAACAATTAATTTATTGTTGGCACACTATGCTTCAAAGTCTTTCGTCACCAAATCTAACCGACGTTGCTGCTCCTCATGATCCTCGGCTTCACCGCAATAGTTGTATCGTCCGCAAATACGACATGGGTGTTCTTGATATATAACAGTAGGTCGTTTATAAACATAAAAAAAAATGTGGTCCCAATGAGGAACCCTGAAGAACTCCTGCGTGAACAGATTTCGTATTCCGATAACGCTACAGCGAATCTACGTTGCGATAGTATGACGTTATCCATTCAAGCTATGTACCGCTAATTCCCAAATAAAAGAGTTTACGAATAACGAAGTCACAGTCAATACTAATGAACGCAAGGATAATATCAAAAAATATGCCTGCACATTATTTCCCTCTGTCTAACCCATCATAAATATTAAATTCAAGTCAATTGATGTGGAAACCGTGCTGCGAGGATGAGAGAAGACGGTACTTGTTCAGAAAATTTTACATTCTTTTATATACAACACCTTGATATATACTCACTGACATTAGAAATGTTTCACCCAGAAGGAACAATTTCTTCACCTTGACTTTTTGGCAATGTGATAGTCTTACATCAAGAATGAACATGTAATAAAAAAAATTAATGTATTTGGCGACCCCGAAGCTGAGTACACTCCTGTACACGTCTAGTCATCGACAAAATGAGATTGTCGATGTCTACTTGTGGTACCTCCTTCCAAGCAACTTGAACTATGCGAGTTAACTGTGCCAGAGTCTGTGGAGGATGGTGTGTTCAAACCCCACAAATCCACAGCTCGACGACCAATATGGGGACGTGCGTTGTCTTGCTGAAAAAGAACGTTTGGGTGGAACATAAAGTAGTGAAGTGGGTTGTAGGACATCATCCACATAACGTGCAGCTGTCATACTGCCTCGAATAAAGAGAAGTGGTGATCGGCTACCATAGGCAATAGCCCTCCAAACCATTATTCCAATCCGGTGGATCTTTATTATTAAAAAATACCCACTCAAATGGACTTCGACTCTAGGCACACTGAAGTAGAAAGGCAAATGGTACCATAAAGCTTCCAGCTGACTCTGCCCATTACTGTAAGAAAGCTCTACAAAATCCAACACCTTATAATGTGAAGTACCTTACTCACACTTTTATAGAAATATCGTCCACACGTAGAGTGGCGTGGGCCACCTGTGGTCTTTTTTATGAGTGAAATATAAATCATTTTTCCTTACTTATTCGTTTTTAACTATTTAATTTTATTTGCATTCATTACGTATTAATCTTTTTAATTTAAAATTCAAATACCAAATGGAAAATACACAATATTTGTTGACCCCCTGGTTTGTATCCACACGTTGTGAACACCCATAGGTATGACTTTGTGTGACTCAAGCTCGCCAACTAGACGAAGGGGTGAACGAAAAGTAGGAACGGTCGACGTCTGCGTCGTCCACATCCAACGTTGGTCAAACAAAGACGTACGCCAACGGTCAGACGCATACGGTCGCATGATCCTTTAACCTTGCCGGCATACGAAAATAGAGTACAAACATTAAATTGAACTGCGTCTCTACTTAAGCCTTCTTGAACGCGATATTTTTCACATCCGCGGTTTATTATTAGCTCCAGAGGGAAACGAATGAGCGGAATATTCCACGTGCTCCGGCTCGCATTATAAATGACTCCCGGGCCGTGTTATTGAGCATTTAATAATTCCTGATTTTTTTTTGCCAGTACACACGTGCCGGTCTAATACGTGCAAACATTATTATTGAAAGTGAAACTAAAATATTATTACCACCGTACATCGAATATACTGGAATCACGATTATACAAAGAATCAAACAACAGAAAAATAATATTGATTTATAATAATTTTTGAATAATGTTCATAACAAGCCAAATGTCAGGTACGAAGCAACTTAAGTGCTATGATATTTATATTAATTATTATAAATATAAATTGAAATTGGATTCTTCATTATTTCCAAAGATTATTTCACTATCCGTGGGTAGTAGTGATAGATTCTGGCGAGTATCTTCACTTCGTCGTAGTCGATTATGTGGTAGTGTTGAGCTAATGCGGATCTTCCAGTATTTCCCTGCTCGACATCTCTTCGATGTTCCTTGACTCTGCACTGTATACTGTGTCCCGTTTGGCCAATATACGATTTTCCACACTGGCATTGACGTTCGTTTATTCCTTTAACTCGTAATCTGGGTACCGAGTCCTTGTTGGATGGAAGAAGTTCTTTTATTTTCTTAATTGTGCTGAACCTGAGGTTGATATTCTTCTCCAGGGTTTTCCTCAGCCTGTCCGTAAGTCCAGCAATATATACATATCCTGCTTGAAAGGACTAAATTTAGCTATTGCACCAAAAAGAATACCAAAGGACGAAATAACGAATGTGGAATAAAGACTCTACCAACGGAGACGTGCAAAATTCTCTGGAAAACCAAATCACTAAATCGTCCAAGAGCACATGGATCTTTCAAAATGAAAGTACTTAAGCAGCCACTAAGAACTCGAATGGAATCATCATCCTAGGAGTAAATTCCGAAATTAGGAAATCAAATTTCTAAATGAAATAAATGGTTAAAGCCTATCAAATAAAACCTAAGCTGTTAAATCACTAAGATTTGCAGAACGTTTCAACTTTTAATGTATCGCTGAAAACTGATTTCCATAGCCTACTATAGAAAGTTAGTTAACTTTGCCGACAGACTTATTTCGGTGAAATAGTGGGCATTAATTTTCCTAATATTTGTTGTATATGAAACGTTTCATATATGTATAATAATACAAAATGAAGGATGAAGACACTCAAAAGACTATAGAAATGCTATGAATACTGTTGTATTAAGGTAAAACATCAAAAAACATATTAGCCCTCAAATGTGGTTGAAATAAGCTATTCAGACGTTTTATGGTAGCAATGGCCTGTTATCTAAAACTGTCCTTCGATTATATGAAACTTTTACAATTAATTTACAAGGTCCATTTTTTTTTAATTACCATTCACTTGAGCTGGGACAGAGACTATTGAATTCCAGGTATTTATAACAGTTAACGTGCTGACGTCGGACAAAATTTATTATTCCATATTTTTGAGATTCCTCGTTGTTTGAAGCTTAAAATCCATACATAATTTTGTTTGTGTTGGAAACGTTAATTTTGGTGTAGCTACGTTCCCGCCTGACCGTAATTTCGTTAATCTCCCATCAACACGTGCCTGGAATCAGATTACTCGTATGTGGATCGCTCGCCTACATTCATAGTTATACAAAGCAGTCAGTCGCTGTCGCTGCAGAATTTATATGTGATGCCTACCCAAAGGCATGCTTGTAACTATTAAATGGAGAACGATAAACGTATTTTTTTTATTAAAACGTCTATTGGTTGTTGTTAATTTAACGTTTATTTGAATATTAATTTTTCCTATCACAATTGATTGAATGATAATTTTTATGGTTAGTACGGGTAGCTGATGTTCCGTGTGTTCCCTCGTTCAGAAACACTGTAATTATGCGAGAAGAACCAAATATTGGTTAAGGCAACAAAATATCCCATGTGCACGAGGATAAGCCCCCGGGCACGTCCTAGAAGAGTTTGAGGTTTACTCGGTAGAAAAGTTTACGACTGTGGGTGGGAAGCCCAAAATGAAAAAACGGAACGAAGAATCTACCAAAAGATTCGACAGTTCAGCCCACTTACCGTCCAAAGGCTGATGCGGCATTCGCACCAAATTCCGAACCATTGAAACCCATGGCCGTTAAAGTGCTATGTGATACATTATGGTTATAGTTAAAGCTTCACTGCATCGTTTTCAGTGCTACCAAATTAAATACAACAATTTATAGTTTGAATAATTATATTTGAAAAATTTTCCTAAAAATTTTATTTAGACGATCGAAATCAAATTTGACCAACGATGACTCGTTAAAATATAAACAGTTTAAAAAATATCGGGTTGTATTTTTCACGGCGTGTTGTTGCAAAATTACGACTCGTTTTAAACGCGACGATTAAAGTCAGAAGCCACTTATCTCCTCTTCAGTAGGTCTGATGGATTGCGAGGATGTGCTTCATTGCTTTATTTCTTTTGTTTCGATAAAAATGTTCGATTCAGTGGGATGAGTATTCATGTATTAATATCAATTAAGTAAACCGTTCCGTTTACTTAACGGCGTTAATATCAACATCCGTTCAGAATAAAATTCTCCGAAATGCTTTTTCCGCCTCTTACATGTAATTGTTACATGTCCCATTATAATATTCAGCTCCATCTAAATATTTTTGTTTCATTTTTCAATTGTTAAACTGAAATTTCCTTAATTGCCGTACTCGTTGTAGTGTCTCCTGGACTGTATTTGGTGGTATTGAGAGAATCAATACGAGTTACAAAACCATGACACATTTGCTTGTAAATTTATAAATTCGTTGCGTAGTATTGTATTAGATAGTTTTAATATCATCAAAAATAGAATCCTGCCAGTGCTCGTGGAGGGTCCTTTGCGAACTTACGTAACATATAGAGCCTTTTTTCCTATTCATCAAGAACGTATAAATGAAAACGATGCCAGTTTTATATCCCCTTCCATCGTTTGTAGTCATTTGCAATTTCCATCTGCTGATTGTTCTATTTCACCCATTAAAGTTCGTGTTGTTTTGTGTTGGTTTATTACTAGTCCGAAAACTTTAGCTTCTTTTACAATTTTATTGTGTTCCTATTTATTTCCGCTTTCGTGTTTGCTGGGAATATAAATAAGATCATCACCATATGCTGGACATTGATGCTAGTTGTTGTATATTGTATATCTTTCCAAAAGCAGGTTGGTATGGTAGAGATGGTCACCTTGCTCAGGCCATTTCTCACAACACCACATGTTGATTTGTGGCCACTCCAGAGCACTTTATTTTGTGTTTTATTCAGCGTCATAGTTGCCTTATCAGATATGCTTCTTCTAGTTGTTCGTAATATATGTCCTTTTCTTCTTCTTCTGGGGGGGCGTTTACATTAATTATACTGATGTTCTTCTCCTCTCTTTTTGCAAACTTATAACAAACAACCCCTTTGATATTGGTTTGAAAGTCATCACCTGATTTTTGTAATTTTTTGTATCGTGATACCAGTTCCTAACTGTCTGTCTTTTCTCCTCTCATTCCAGATGCCCATAAAGGATATATCTTTCCTTTGACCGTCCTTGCATTACATTGATCTACATTGTTTAGTTGTTTGCCTTGTAGTCTCTTCCTTGGTCCATAGTTGCATATTACAGATCCATACGTGGTTGGCAACAATTAGTCACCTATTTAACCGTTTTCCCTTTGCCTTTATCTTCATTATCCTGGATCCTTATTATGCTTCGTAACCTGGATTCTACTTTATTCAGGACACCTCTATATAGATATTTGTACATTGCAATGCAATTTTATTCATCATCGCCTTGCTTTTCTCAGCGAAATTCCACCACATTGATCACTTTGTGCTGTTTTTGTTGTGTACTTGCGTAATCCCCATTTTCAGTTCTATTTTGTTTTCGAAGAACATTTGGGCTTCTTTTTTCTTGTCCCCCTTGGAGGTCGTTCCATTTAACACTACATTACATTTCATTGCTGCTTGATCGATCCTGCCTATATGTTTTTCCAGCATTTCTATCCTTGCAGTGAGTTGTTCCCTTTTCACCTTCCTTTTCTCTTATTTCGGCCCTCATTCCTTCCGTTTTCCTCCTCATATCCGTTCTTAAACCCGCAAGTTCCTCCACAATTTGGTAGTCTTTATTTCACCTTTTAGATCTGTTATTGCCTTCCATTTTGAATTTACTGCTTTTAATTCAGTCGTTACACTGTTTATTCCCTGGGAGTGTTGTTGCTATTCTTTCCTCTCTTCTTCTACGCTACTACCGCCTTCAACATCTTGTTTATAACTAATATATGATAATAATTTGAATCTGCAATAGCCATACATTAGATTAGAAGTTCCAATCATGTTTACTAGTCAAAGACGGGGCAACCACAACCAACGAATTCATATTTCTTTGTGTTAATCTTAATCTTGATATCCACATAATGAAGATCGCGCTACTAAGGTATGTAAGCGATTGTCACCAACGAATGGTTTGTTTCACTTTCAGGCTAAGCTGTGCATTCCAAATGTTGGGACACTGTACATTCCAAGCAACTCTGATGTTTGGTCGTTCAGTTACACATTGTTGATGGATGACTGCCACATTGTTATGCCTGCCTTTGTGCCATGAGGATAATATACCTACTTATCAGGTGGTCGGTGGCGTCACGGTGGGCATTATTGGACTCACACTTATCAGTGATAAAATCCACGATATCATATTGGATGATTAAGAGTTAAAGGGCATACGATATTTGAGATATCAGATGAATGTGTCCTCAATATCTATTACTGATATTTTCACATGAGAAAGCTATGCGAGTGATAACAAACATTATCGTATGACAACTTCGGGGATATCTTATACGTAATTCAAAATAATTCATGTGCTGATTCATAACTACGGATGAAACATGGATCCACCACCACACATAAGAGATGAAAGAATTGTCAAACAATGGACTTGCAGCACATCGGCACCAAAGGCAAAAGAATAACACAACATGGACTGCCATGGAAATGGAAAAACGATAACTGGAGAATATTATTTCAACCTTTTAAAACAATGTGGTGAAGTCTTTGAATCTTACCCTGGATCCTCTATTACGTTATACCACGTGTGCTTCCATAATTTTGAATATTTACAAACTTCTGAAAAATTAATTAATAAATATCAAATTTATGAAAGCGGCCAATATGTTTAAGTTAAAATGACACGACTGCAAAGTTGGCCCAAGTGCAAAAATGATGAAATTATGAAAACTGTACAAAATTCAAAATATACGCACATTGTCAAAATTGCTTTAAGAAACTTCATAACTGCCAATGTTGTAGAGATTTTCGAAAAAAGTTTGACAAAAATCATCGCCACATGAAAAAAGCCCTGCTTCAGTTGCTTGCAATAAAATGTCACTGTTGCTGTACAGTTTACCATTCTTGTTTCGTGGGGGAAAATTTCTGGAAAATATATTACAAACTCAAGTGTCAGAAAACTAGTTTTGCATTTATATACTTTACTTTATTTTATTAATTTTGAAACAAAATTAATTATCTATTGCTTTTGTGAAAGATTCGGTAATTTTCCACGTAAGCAACTGTTCGCCTGATCAAATTTACAACAGGTATAAATAAATACAAATCTCGTGATGTAAACAAAGTTCGAAAATAATTCACGTCTTTAAAAATGACACGTGGCCGAAAACATTCCTCGGAGATTCATCGTCACCACGAAAAATCCGCGAAACAATCATTAACCTTGTTTATTTTCTCATTTTATTTAAGCCAGACGTCGAAATGCGTTCTGGTTATCGAACAAAGAGAAGTGCGTCCCGCCGAACTAACCGAAAAATCAAAAATAAACGCAATAAAGAGCGTCCGCGGCGAAAATTCGCTCGCCGCGTTCCCGCCGGTTGATTGTTGTTGAAATAATCGCGACGCGCAGCATCTGCATCGCGATTGGTGGGGGGTAAACAAAGAACTTGATATATAACGAGCACGCGACTGCGAATAATAAACATTTGACTTTGCGCGCTCAAAAGTGAAACCAAAAGTGCTACTTTGACCAATTTTTCTTTTCGAAAATCAGTTCGTTGGTAATCAGTTTGAGTGCAACGATGCGTCCACCGTCGCAGTTTGGGGAGGATATCACCAATCAGGCCAACAACGAACCCGATCCTAGGATGGGAGCGATGATGATATGCACGAGATTGGCCGGAAGGGCCATCATCAGGGTGGTTGGTAGATGCAACGAAGCCCAAGAGAATAATAACTTAGGTAAATGTCGAGTGTGCAACAATAGTGATTTTTGCAACTTTAAGCAAAATGCAGTGAAATTTATCGTCAGTAAGTGTAACGAAATTTTTTATTGGTATTGGACACATTTCAAATTCAAATTTTCCAGTTGACCTGTTTTGAAAAGTTAGAGTTTCTACAAAAACAATATAAAAGTGATATTTAATATTATTTATTTACATCTAAAGCATCGTAAAATGTTGATGGATTAACTAATAAATTCTTATCTTTTATCTGATTGTGTCCTAAGTCATTCAGATACAGTGTTTTAATATTTTGTGTATGTGGCTTTGTGTTATTGTTGCTCTTGAGTTTTTTTATTTGTTTTCATTTCCGTTTTCATTTGATTTTTTTTGTCGATAGTGGTTTCCTTCTTTTTTAATTTATTGCAGTTATCCTCTTTTTCCGACTTATGTGTAATTTCGACCCAGCTTATGTAAATGCATGCAGGATAGTTTCTCTTTAAAGACGATAATTTCTATTTAACGAACAAATTTGTTTAGAAATATTAACATCATCACTGGAAGGGATGTTTATTTTTTATAAAAATTATATGTCATAGCTTTGCAATCTTTTATTTTCGTTAATCATTTATAGTTATTAGTTTTTCTTTAATTTCATTGATTTTTCTTCGATTGTCAGTTTTTTGAAATTTCTCCAGTGTTCTTTTTTGTGTCTATTTCCTGCATTGTTTAATGAAAAGACATGTGGTCCATATGATTTTATTTCAATTTTGTTTAAATAATACATACACATAATCCAATACAATATTCTTATTGTTGTAATAATAAATAATTGGACAGATTTACTATAAGGATTTCTAAAAAAAAAACTTGACGGTTTTACGACTCCAAGTATTACTATAAGCGTTGCTTTTTTTTGTACGGCCTCGTTTAATTAAATTTATTATTAATTTTCTTATATACCCATTGACGAATAAAAGAAAATCGCTTTCTACCCCATTCGCGATCAATCTCATTTGAAACAATTAGTAATAAAGAGTAATCCACTCTAGTCGTACCGGTCAACCTTAAAAGGTACTAAAATGGCAACCAAAGGCCGTTAGTATGCGTATAAATTCGATTTAGCGCTATTTATGGCGCAATCAGGAAAACATATGATCAAGATCACGTCCTCCTTGAGCTTGCGTCTTTGTTTACGCGCCGCCGCGCGCTGGATAGTTTCGCATCTCGCGGACGGAAATGCATCTTTCACAATACGCGGAAAAGCCAATTATCGAAATAATGGAATATTAATACGCGAAAAAACGAAAGTGTTTCTCAGTCTTGGCGCGATGTACAGCCGAGGAAAGTAAAATCGTATCGGCGGAGGCTCCGCGCTAACTTTCAGTTTCACCAGGAAACGAATAAGAAAAACTTTACCGATTCTAATTGAATTCATTCGAAGACGTAACGCGATGCATATATTCATTAATGGTTACGTACATGCCTCAATTAGTTATAATTTTGTAACAATATTAATTAATATGTATAGTAATAAAATCTACCGGTTGCTTATTAAACGGTGACTGAAGCTATTAAATAATTTGGTGTCTTGGTGTGTTTCCAGTTGCCATATTTCAGTAATGACTCATGGTCACGCTTTGCAGCTACGACCATCTCATAGTTGTTTGAAACTACTGAATAAGGGAAACCTGGAATACCTTGTCATAGAAGTCGGCTAGGTCCAATTCAATGACGTAATGAACTATATCTCTAATTCCATTGACAACCAGTGAGATTTGAACAGGTAACCTTAGGATTACTTGTCTGGCGATCTAGACTATTACATCATCATCCATATTATTGTCGATTTGATTGCTACGTGGTCAAGTCCAACTTGTTTATACTTTAATTCCATTTGTTTCGTCTTTAACGTGTTCTTTGTTTTTTATTTTTACATGTGCGTTGTTTGAGTAAAGAATTTCAATTTATTTTCTATTCAGTTTAAATTTATTCGGTCTCTTTTTATTTAGTGGCTTAATTTCTTTTGCTTTGAATCATCAATCTAATTTAAAGTCATCACCATTAATATTACTGCCAAGTACTCATATATTTTATTTCTTGTTTCATTTAAACAGGTTCACTTCGTTCTGGTTTTGCTTCATTTTTGCATTAGTTACCTTTCATTGGTTTGGCTTCATCAATTTGTAATAATTTCCTATCACATTCGTTGCTTGTTTTGGGTTGCATTGCTTGTGCTATGATGAGTGTGATTTTTATTTATTTTCGTATTATTTGTATTATTCATAAAATTTCTTGTTTTATTATCGTTTCAATTTTTTCCATTTATAATTTATTCGATATTTTTTAAAATCATTATTTTTAAATGCAAAAATTAGGTGTCGAATTCAAAAATGACGCAATTTGAAAAATTCAACAAACAAGAAATTAAGACAAAATTGAAAAAGTATTCAGATTGAATTGTACGAGCGTGACGTGGAGATCAGTAGCTCGTGATAGTTTTTCGTGAATTAAACACCCAAGAAGGGAGCAAGGCTGCAAGGTATGATTCGGACCTGTATTTACTAACGAACTAAAATACTAAGGCTTGGCGAGACCGACTGTCTGTCCTTTTAAAAAGTCTACTCGATCGATTTACGGTTCGTTGTTAATTCCGCTTCACTGCATCAATTCATTTCTTTCGCATGGTAGATGGTGCCAATTCGTTTCGGTTTCGCTCGGAACAAAAGTCAAAGGAATCTCTTTCTGATAACTTCAGTGCAACATAACGGTGACTATTTTTCACTCGAACCCGGACCAAAATATTTGGTTGCAACCAATTTTGAAAAACCTAGTTAAGCCAAAAACGCACCATCCAATGTTGGCGTGACTGTAAAAAGTTTTTATTTGGCGTCAACATTTTTGGAATGGGGTCGCTATTAAGTGATCGATTCTTTTGTAACAATGAATAACTGTATTTTTTATAACTGTTTGTATGTTTTGGCCTGCTCTGTTATCTTTTTCAATTTCTTTCTGTCATTTATGTCGTCCATCCATTTTCTATCTCCAAACTCTTAATGTCTATGTGGATTTGCTCTCCTTACCTTCTCTTGGGTCTTCCCATTGGTCTTTTATCATGTCATGTCTCCAATTCATCATTTAAGTATTTTTCTCTCTATGACTCCTAAACCCTTAAATGCACGATTTTTGTCAAGGGTTGAAAATTAAAGGAACAATAATTTTAATAAATTCAATCTATTTTGGTTTTTACTTACAAAAAAATCTGTTTTCATTTCTCGTTAAAGGTGCGGAAACCATTCGATTTTTGATTAAAACCCATATGCAATTTAGATTTTGAACAGTGTACACAACTTAAGTTCTTGCATATACGATTTTTACACCTCCCTGTTAGTCTTCCATGATAATGATCAATTGAGTCTCTTCTTACATCATCAACTGGTGGTACTACAGCGAAGAAATTTCTTCGTTTTTCACTTACAGCCCATCTTGTATTCCTGTGATTGATGGTCGGCCTCTTTTAGATGGGTTTTCTTAATGTTACAAGCGACTTTAACAGCGTCATCATTTCTTTTGTAAGTTGTTGTTCAGTGGGCAAGCTTGCAATTAGGAATTGTGTTTTTCCTCACTGTTCCTAGTGGTAAAATACCTAGACCTAGGTTATGTACCTAAACCATGAGGGAATATTTCTTGTTATACGACCTACTACATTTGAACTTGCCCCAAACTCTGGTTCAGTTAAGAGTCTGTCGTTTGCATTGCTATCTTGCCCCGTATACACCTCAGATACATAGGCATGCCCAGAAATACATACAAATCTAACTTGAAGCCACATTTGTGGCTTCACAAAAAATAGCCAAAGAACTGATACAGGGAATCTAGTTCTAACATTTCTGATGTTAGGTTATTGCTATCCAGAAACTCTTAATCTGCATCAGAGAAATTCATTCAAGTTTTTATTTTTCCATAGGATTTTTTTGGTCTGATCAACAATTTTTTGAACATAAGAAGAGGATGTTGATCGTAGATCTTCTGGGTTTGGGCCAATAGATTGTGACAGATTCTTTCTGGGTATTTTCAGCGTATCCTCAGTGAAATCTTCATCTTCATCGGATGAAGTTCCATCAGATGCAAAGTGATTATCGAGGAGATTATTTTCTGCTATTGTTAGATCCAAATCCAAACTCATGGAATATTTGCAATTCTAGGACGTTGCTTTGTTAGCTGGAGGGGCGCACAGAAACTTCTTGAGTCTCAAATTACACAGCCAACGAATGTTGAAAGCCTATTTTAAACCAAACAAAAATAAAAGCAATGTTGCCAAAGATTCGAAAATTATACTGATTGAATCGTCAGAGGTGGTGTTATCCTATCCGACAGAGATAAAACCCCTAGAATGTCTGATACGTTGACAACAACAACTGGGATTTTGTAAGTAACATACAAGCCCCAAGTATTTACCAATGCTCGCGAACTAAAATCCGTGATTTATTTATAAAATTAACCCCCAATATTCTGTGGATGAAAATTAAGTATTGACTGACGCATCCACTTTGTAAATAAAAGGACTAATGCATTTAAAAATAATTTTAAAAATTGACTAAATGCGAGAATGTGATCATAAATTTTATTTAGTAAACAACGTCTGATAACAGGATCAAAATAATGACAATCTTCCTCAGACAATAATAAATTAATCCCATCTACGAACTGTGCTTCATCATTTCCTCAATGTCCTATTATTTTAATAGAAAAATAATTTCATTATTAAAGCAAACCAGGTACAACAAACTGAAAAATTTATTGCGCCGTTTGCTTTGTGATAATGCTCAATCCTATAAATAATACTAAAACAATTGCAAAATGTACTGTCTCTCATTATATATAATTTAGTACACCGGAAGCTAAACAGTGTCCTTGGCTTCAAAATAAAGGAAAAAATGCCTGCAACGCAAAATCGGAGTCAAATACATAAATAGATTAACGGCTCAGGCCTTTATGTTTAGAGGAAATGATCTATAAATAACGCTTCACCGTTCACCGTTTATTTACAGCCGTATTATTTATTGTTTTGTTGTGTCCGTGCAGCAAAAAACAAAACAATATGTGTTTTAAATTTTTAAATCGTAGCGTATTTATTTTTGATCGCTGATTTTATTTTATTTGTGTCTTCCAATATTAGAAAATAGAAACGAAACTGATATGTTATGTTAAATTTATTGGTAAGTATGCTTCAGAGATTTGTTGACTGATGATGAATAATCGAAGCCGGCAAGTTGAGTATCTATCTAGATTTTAATTAAGAAAAGGGAATTGGTGATCGTAAATAAATGTAATGGCAACGGATTTATTTTGAAAAAATGTCATTAGTTCCAAGGAAGCAGACATATACACAAGAAATTGTATAGCTATTAGCCATGCAAATGAATATCATTACAACAAAATTACAATCAAAAACTGAAGAATATCGATGGGGAAGAAACTGAGAAGTTGTGAAAGAAATTAAATTTCCAAATTTGTTGGAAAACGCGAAAAAGTATTAGGAAGAACTAAATGGAAGGATCACAAATTAGAAGTTCTTGAAAGAAAGATAAAAAAATTGCAATTGGATTAATACTTTTTCCACTGGGATAGACGCTAAATAAGTTTCGTCCTCGCAAACCCTCAAATCGATTAGAACATGCGCTAATTATGCTAATGCAGGAAATGTTACCATACATCTTAACACCTTCCAGTGTAAATTTTCTGAAAACTGTCTTGGAACTTATGGAAACGTACCAAGTTACAATGACAATTCGTAACCTTCAATTCTGATTGTGAATTTGTATTTTTTAGAGAACTATATCGATTTTCATTTTTAGGTAGATTTTAAATTTCGATGCATTTAAATTGCTTGCATTTAGCTCCCTTCCAAATAACATTAGTACTGCAGTAATGTTCATGAAATAAATAAAAAAAACTCATATTCATAATAAGTGAAATAATTCGACGTAGAAGACATTTAGTTCTAATATATTTATGGACCATACGGCGAACTAATTTTTCAACAAATCAAGCGCGCAAACATAAAAGAGATGTTTTATTTTTGGGCTGTGATAGTTTCGAAATATACGTTGAACCTTTGCCAGGTGGAGCAATTTACCTTACGATTACTAACTAATTTACGACAAAGTCCTTCCACACGTCGGAAACCTAAGGTTAAATAACTGCGCAGAACTACTTGGCAATATTTTCACATTAATAATTTCGCAGGTGCACTTATCTATCTACAGATAAAATCCGATATCAGTTTAAATTCGGGAAACGGATACAAACATCGAATACCTGTAGCATTAAAAATAGATTTTTCTTAGGAAGAGTGACTGTGCGCATGATTTCTAAGTCGGTCACACTCTCAGTTAGAAATGGCTTCGGCGGTGACGAGAGTAATACACAGATGCGAAGATGCAGAAGAAACTAAAAGTCTAGGTACCATTGCTTCTTTCTAATTTAATTTAATTACCTGTACTAATATCAATGCTTTGTACGTTTTATTGATGTACGAGTCATGCCAAATATGGCAGATAGTGCAATATTTCACCTTGCGAATTACTCTGCCTTGCGTAACATCGCGTTGTTATTTTACGCCGGATAAGCGAATTATATATGCATAATGAATGTGACAATGTATAAATGTGACTTTAGTTTAGAAGCTGGTAATAGCTTCAACCACGATATTATTTTACCAAAATTTTCAGACTTTGACAGCTCGTATATTCATTAAGACTGCGATTATCCTAGGTTGCTAAAGGTGGATCGACTCCCAAGGCTTTTGATACTATGCAAATATTTTGATTCTAATATTTATTTACATAGGTATTTACATTAACAGATAGTAAAGTAATAATAAAACGACTTGTATATAAACATATTTCAAGTCTGGTTTCGGGTTTAGTTAAGATGAACAGTAAACGTGTTGAAAATAATGCAATTGTTCTTGGTTAATTGAAAAAATATTTTTTTAATGTTTTCATGTAATTACGCACTGCGAATTAAGTTTCCTTCACTATCAACAAACTAAATCTTTAGTTAATATTTTTGCATTCATGACAATTTATTTTTTACGCAGTTACTTTAAATTTGATTAAAAATAGGAAAGTTGTAACAGTGATAAGGCAAGGCTACCATAGCATATTTATCTAAGTTTATTGTAAAACGGGCTTTCAGTATTGAAAATTATTAAAATTTTATTATTAATATTAATAATCACATAAGTTTTTTCCACGATTTAATATAACAATTATCACGTTACCATTATGGTTTCCGACGAGAACCCAAATAAAAAACAAGCGAAGGAATAAAGCACAAAGGAGCAAAAGACAAGCCCAGAACAAGAATGAACAAAATCAATAGCCAATAAAACAATAATCTTAGCAATAGCAAAGGGAATCGAAAATAACCATAAAGAATTAAAAAAGACAAAAATTAAAATGAAAACGAAGTTTTGTATCCGAGAATAACAAATAATCTTTTACGTGGAAGCTTAATAAACGCCACTCGTTAATTAAATGTTCTTTGTTCCTGTGAATTCAAAATATTTATGCGATTCACAAACGTTTACAAAACACCATGGGTTTATTTAAGCAGTGCTTATTTAGACGTCGTACATTGGTAAATATTTTGATCTTGATCGCGTTGTACTAATGCAATTTGATATATTAATGTAATTGCCTGCGTTTGTTGCGTCGTCGTTAATGGACGTATAACGAACAACCCTAAACAAAATTAATTAACAAATGAAATTCACATCCAGAGCGTAAAGTCGCAAAAGCTTACATAAATGAGGAAGTGAAGCCATTTGGTTGCTATAACGCACAGTCTTGTGAATTTCCTGTTTGCATAACGAAATTTACATTAAATATTTGGAGATTCACACGTTTCACTCACTTTAAGTGTTAAGTGCTCCAGATTCTAGCCGAAAGCATTTTATTTCAAAAATATAAATATTATTATATTATACATTATTAAAAATGAAATGTACACAAATTATTATAAGTAAATAGAAACAATTCACTTAAAAGAAGGCGTGCTCTTCAATTTCAATTTGATATTAAATTCCAACATTAAATTGACCTCTCCCTTTCAAACCGTGGAATTTTAATAAAATTGCTACTTGTTATCTAGAATTTTGTGCAAGTTTTGATATTAGCACTAACTTACCGATGCATACTTAATACGGATAGCCGCTGAAATACAAACTAATAACATGAATTATAGATGAGTTTATCAAATTAGAAAGCAAAGCATAATTGCCATAACAATACTCGTCAATCAAGAAGCTGACGTTTATTTGAAAAATTACGCGATAATAAATATCTAAACGACGTTTTAAGCGGTTTCTTTTCCAATCTATCTTCTTATTGTTGTTAAATGACGAATATTTTTGAATGTAGAAATATTAACTTGTGCTCGCAAGTGTATAACTTTGATCCTTTATGGTGATGAAAATTATTCTTCAGGCATTGGCAGACAAATTCATATATCGCTGACAGCACACTTACGTTGTGTTAAAATGAGTGCAGTTGTAGACAATCCGTCCTGTTGCGAAACACGACTTGTTTTTAAATGCAGAAAATGTCTACCCACACAAATTTTTATGGTGAACAAGGAATGAGTGAGGGAATGGTAAAAAGTTGGTGCAGGTAGTTTAAAAAGGGCAAGAGGAACGTGTACGATGAAGAGCGACGTAGTCTCTAAGAATTTTGTTGAACAATTGAAGGAAACAATCCGTGACAATATTAGGTTTATAATTTCTGAATTGACCACTTGTTTTCCACAAATTTTATGATCTTTGGTGCAAAGACAAAGCATATGACAGCAATTGCATTTTTCGAGTGCTACAATGCCGATGCGGATGAACATTTTTAGACGATATTGTAACGGGAGATAAAACCTGGGTTGCTCACATCATACCACAGGGACTAAGATACAATCACTGCAATGGCGGCATAGTGGATCAAAGAAACCAATAAATCGCACAGACCCACATGAACCGGGCGTATTTTTGGACAGTCGTGGCATCTTCGTCGTAGAATTCATGGAACGAGGAACAACAATATTGTGCCATTTTACAGAAATTACGAAAGGCCATTAAGAACAGAAGGCCAGATAATTTCAGTTCAGTAATTGTTTTTCGATCTTGTTCGAAGTGATTGTCATCTCTTTCTTCACCTTAAGAAATGTTTAACGGGGCAGCCATGCAATCAATACCCAAGAAAAAATAAAAACTTTCATTCGGCATTGGATGGAACAGGTTCAATTTCAAAAAGGATCTTTTAATTTTTATCACCAAATCTTAATTGGATATGCCTTTCCTTAACTATTCCTTACTGTCGATAAATAGTATACAAGGTTCGGTGGAAAGTTTAATTACTAATTGAGCTGTAACCTACTTCGATTTTTCGTGTTTAAGTTAGGTAGTTAGTCCACGATTGAGATGAACCAGTCTCCACCTCGATACGTAACGTACTTTATATAGCGGCTGGTGACTTGTGAACCACTGCTGTGTGATATTTTTCAACAAATTTCTTGTTCAATTCCGAATATATCTTCCCCAGCATTGAAAAGCTGAAAACTTCGTTCGTGTTATATTTGTTATTTATAATTAATAAGGTGAATTAATAAAACTGATGCTTTCGCAGGTCGTAAGTAATAATATATTAACCCAACCCAACCGAACACAACCCTTCCCATTATCGGTGAAATATTTTTAATGCATTATCAATTGTTTTTAAGGGTATATAAAAAATGCAAAGCATCGGAAGCATAAGATTTCCAAATTGCCTTCTGAGAAAATAAATACATTTTCTTTTCAACCCCTTAACTTTCAGCCACTTCAGCACCTCAACTCTGTAACTACTAAAACTTTACGATTCACTATACCCAGGGCTGAATTTCTCTAATTCTTCCTCCATATCCTTGAATTTGGATTTGATATTTGCTGGATTTTAATAATCTTTTTCCAAAGTTACTGGCTTGTCTTTGTTGAAAGCGTTCCCAAGAAAATATTACCAGGATATTCTTTTAGATTTGTTTTTCAAATGTTTGACTATAAGTGGTTGAATTTATTTAAATATGAAAGATCATAATATCCAAAAAAATCGTAAATGATAACGTGAAAAATATTCTTTTTTCTTTCTTACCATTTGTTTTGTGAACGTGTTGTAGTTCTTTCACTCAATTGATCAATTGTTCTCTATTGCCTGCTATCCATTTTGTTCATTCTGTCACTATATGTTGTCTCTGTTCTATTTCATTTATCCCATGATCTAATTTTCTCAGTAGTCATCAAACTGTCCTTCTCTGTCGAACTAGCCAACTAGCCTTATTATGACACTACCACGTTTATTTTTTATTATTTCTTATTACTGTAGCTCTAGTCTTTCCAATGGAACAATGGAAAGACTAGGCTTCGCTTCTCTTCCTATATATTTTTATTTTTCAATATGGTTTACCCATCGCCATGGTAGTAATTTTAATAAACTGAAGACTAAATCTTAGAACAATACGTTGGATTTATTGTATACATACCCAACCTAACCTAAACCAATGTAATCCAATCCAATCCAACATTATCTAAAATCAAATGAAATTTATTTATCGCAGTTCATCCAAATAACTTGCCATTTCCTGACCACTCATTGATCATGCTGTAAATTTTTACCTGATTTGGCTTCTACATCAACTACCCATCGAAGTGAACCCATTTGCATCTATTAAGAAGAAGGAGGTCATTATTTTGGCAAGGATAATAAATAATTCGATATCAGCAGTCATTTCAACTTCTTTTGCAATAAATATTTTTCATTGGAATGCCCTTTTGGAAATTTGCTACACCACAGGGTAATTTAATTTGAAAAAGGATCCTTTAAATGGTAACAATAATAATGAATATTAGTTCCTTTGTTGGTTGGTAATTGATCTCAAAGTTAAAATCGTTTCGTCTCTTCCCTATTTGTAGTATTTGCAGTAAAATTAAAAAATTGTAATCTAAAAAATATTATTATTAATAATAAGACGAACTGTTAGCAATTAAACCGAATCTTTCAGTATTGAAAAATAAACAAATCAACACGTAATTCAAATCCAATCGTAAAGGCAAGTTTCCAATGAAATCCGTTTAGTAGACACAGTGACAATGCGACGAATGGTCTCCCACCAGGATGCAGTAAAAAGAGAGAAATTGAAAGAACATGTGCACAGCCATTATAAATTTTCCGTCGGTATGGATGTAAATAATTGCGATGCTAATAACAATCAAGCGTTTCTAACTTCAATTAACTATTGAAAAAAAAGTGAACTTTCGCGTGTAGTGGAAACTTAAAATGCGTGTTTTTAACTTTGCTGATGCGAAATTAGTCCACTTTTCCGTCGCGATCAAATTACACACGGCGCGCGCGTTAAAATAATTGTGAAATTTGTTACTTTCATTGTGTTGTAATTAAGTTGCAAAATAAATTATAATTGTGAGTTTATTGGAAATTTGTCATGAATTGGAGCGTGTATGTTGCCAAAACCATCGAATTGGGCCAAAAGTCTGATTCAATTGCATGAAATATGTTTAAGGGTATTTTTTATATTAAAAATTATTTTATTATTTTAATCTTAAATAAAGCCGCGTACTAATTAAACTGACTGGATCCGCAAAGAGAGTTGTGTTCTCATTAAACTCGACAGAAAGAACTCATAAAATGCTGTCAAAAAATGGTAGGACGAAGTTTGTCCCCAATCCGGTACATTACTAGTTGAAGAACGAGTTTACTTACATAAATTTTTCATAGACAATTCCGGTTAGGTTTGGATATTCTGATTTTTGATGATGAGATCATATGCAAACGATTGTCAAAGAATCTAAAACTTTTGTGCAGATCTAACCTATCTTATTAAATTTCATGGCATTTAATGCACGATTTACTACAATTTTGTATTTTATTAGTTTGTTGATTGGCATGTTTATATTCGTTTCATTTTTATGTTAACCTTGACGTCACTTATAGATGTAAATGGGAAAATGTTATTGACGTATATTCCTAATTAATAAAGTTTATTGTAATACTCATAAATATTACCTGTAGGATAAATGATTCGTATTACCTTGAATATGTTACAAATATAAAAAGTTTAAAATGTTGTTAACAATGCACTACATGAACAAAATTTATTTTGTCGGTAATTGTCACAGGTATGACAAATAAAATTGTATGATAATAAAAAAACGTAATATTTCAATAACGATCTTCTAACAATCCATATTCGACTAAAATTATCGATCGTCGTAGAAAATAAATTAGTCTCTCTGGGTATAATTTTGTCGGGTACTTAATTTCTGTCCAATGAATAATTTTAATCGTATCTCGATTTCATTCGTTAAAAATGCATTTTTTTATTACAATGGTGAACAATTAAGAAACATTTCGAAGATTTGTTGTAATATTTGTATGGTATTGTAAACCAATGGGTCATTGAATTTAATTAGATTGAATCCAGGGAACCCCCGCCACTCCGAGGATTGTGTTTTCCTATACAATTGTTTTGTTTAGGTATATTTCATCCAGTTTATGACTAGAATGACTACAGATGCTTGAGGCAACAATGAGAACAATAATAATCGAACTCAATTACAAGACTTTCAATAGAGTTCATGTCCATACTGACACCGACTTTTATTTCTTACAGATCTTTCTGAATGCCAACTGATGCAAGTTCCAGACGCCGTGTACCACCTGATGCGCCACACAGAATTAAAAACGTGCGACCTCAGCGGAAATGTCATCACAAAAATACCGCCGAAGTTCGCGGTGAAATTCAGCCTCATCACAGATCTGAACCTGTCTCATAACCAAATGTCGAAGCTGCCTGACGAAATCGCCGACTTGGGATCGCTGGAGAGGTTAGACTTATCACACAATACGTTCATCTCTCTACCGGACGCTGTGTTCAAAATACCAAAACTACAAGTGCTCAACGCTAGTAATAATCACATTGTCGGTAAGTTTTATATTTCATGTTTTTCTAAGTTCAATATTTAAGTTTTGTCCAAATTTCTTAAGATAAAAAAAGCAACCTTTTTTTGGCATTTGCCTCTTCCAATACATCGTGTCTTCACCCTATTTACATTTTTTCATTAGAATTCCACTCGTTCTCTCTCCTCCACTCCATTTTGCTCCCTCTCTCCCCTCTTTGTACCTTTTATCCGCTTCCTCCACATCCGGCCCTCGACTGTTCACATTTCCTGTAACATTTCAATGATGTCCCTCTGCTATACTCCTTTTCCTACCCTCCTCCCTTCTCTTTTTTAACTCCTCTAATATTTGTACCCCTTCCCCATTTTCTCCCAATGCCTTCCTCCAATCCCTGCCCTCATTATCCTCCTCTTTGCTACTTCCCACTCTTCGCACTCTTTCCACCAATGCTTCCATTCATCCCTTCCCTTCCCACATGCTTCACACCATTTATATTCTTGCCCTCTCCACGTTCCCGCATCTATACCCTCACCCCAAACCCTGGCATCTGTGTCTGTAATGTTCTGTATCTCCCATTGTACCTTGCCTCCCTTATCTTCCTTTCTCTTTCCTGCGCTTCCGCCTACTTCCACCTCTCTACCATCGCTCTTTCCACTTGTCTCCCCTCTCTTCTTCTCCTTTCCATCTCATCTGTGGCCCCGCCTTCTCATAGATTCTTATCCTTGCTACTTCCCAATCTGATATAACGTTTCTCTCATCTTCCCCATCTTGTCTACTTCTTCCAACACCTTTTTCCCTAGCCTTCTTAAGATAATCGATATTTCATTCAGTACCAATTTTCTTTTTTATGTTTCACCGTTTATATATTTAAACGATATAATTAATTTTGTTACAGACGTAGAAGTAGAAAGTTTGAAAGACGCGCCGTCGTTAGAAAATGTAGATCTACGTAATAACCCACTCACAAGCAGATGCCATGATCAATTGGCAGGAATAAGTTTAATACGCATCTCATTGACACCAAGAGAGAGAGAAGACTGGGAGGATCTCACAATCTAGCTCGTAAATTTATCAAACTCCCTCACTGCCATGCGCCGACAATTAAAATCATTTCATTGAATGTTTGGCAACTACAGTACTCACAGTCGCTGATGTGGACGCAGCTTTTGATTTACCGGTTTTCTAAATATAAAAATATTTAGTTTCGCTGCAATGTACTGCAAAGTGTTTATCCGTCCACGAGTACACGAAAAATGACCAAAAATTACCTCAATCTATGCCAAATTTTAAAATAAACGTGCAATAATTAATTTGAGATTCTAATTGTTTTTAATGTCGGCTAGAGGTAGAAAGCTACTTTATCCCAAAGGGTGATAGTTAAGGTCTGTGCAGTTATAGTAACTTAATTTTAATATAAATATTTGTATTTTTTATAATTGATATTAGTTTTAAGGATATTGTTATACAATTGTATTATAATTACTAATTATATGGTACTATGACCACAGAAATATTAAAATAATCATTGTTAATTTATTGTTATTTAATATTTCTGTGACTAGAACGGATTACTGTTTATTGTGATCTGACAGTATTTATTCAGTACTTATTGTTTGTAATATTTCATACTCAGGGACAGTTTTTCAAAACTAGTGTAATGCAAGTATTTAAGGGGGAAAAGTCAACAATGTTTATAAAAAAAAATATCTAAGAGCATAACTAATAATGCATACATACAAAGCAACATCTGGCAAAAAAAATAAATCTGTTTTGATTGAAAACTAACAACTTTTGTTACAAAAAATAATTTGATATTAAAAAGGCGCTTTATTTATGACCTTGTATATAGGTGCGTGTGTTAACTACAACGATGAATCCTTGTTTTCATCAAATGTGATTTTAGAAAAACTGTTCCACTCTGTAAATTTGTGTGTATCATATTTTATCTGATTTGAAGCATTTGACATTGTATTTGGCTTGGTCATCTAGTCATTTTGTGATCATGGGCAATGTACATAATACTAGTAATGTGTCTTCCATGCATTTTATATGTCAAATAAAGTAATTTAAATATGCATGTTTTTATTTTCAATTTCCATATTTATCCATATATTATTTTGTTTAAATCAAATAAATAGAACAATATTCCCATTCCTAACTTGTTACTTCCTTATACTTTATGTATAGAGAAGTATAGTAATCATGAACGTTTTACACCTTGAGATTTTAACGGATATACACGTTTTGAGGTCCCCTGAATTGATTCTGATTATTTTTGGAATATGAAGTTTTTTTTGAAAAATGTAGTATACATAACTAAGTATAAGAAAGTTCAGTGCGGACTGCTTAATTAATAATTATTGGCAACACTGGAAAGACAGTGACATAAACGTCACATTGTCTAACCAAAAAAATAAATGGGTCGGAATCGGAAAGTGTGATCAAATATACAACTTAAATAATACGGAACGGTAATGGCACTCGGATTTAGGAGTTTCGCAAACAAATTCGCCAATTACACGTCATATATCACTACGAGGAACCACGTCATTACGTTTGAAAGATGCAGTAAAGATTTTCTAACCGTTTCGGTTAGGTTAGAACAGGTAATTAATAAATTGATGATAGTACATTATATAATTCGATAATATGGAAGACTAATTGTGATTTATCAACAATTAAGTAAATAAGTAAAACGTGGCTATACGTTAAATGTTCGTAACCTATAAATAATGAACAGGTGTTAAATAAGATTAAGGCATGCTTTTGATGTGTCGATTGTGGAATTTATGCGATGAATGTTTATAGACAGCCGTTAGGTGTATATCAAGTTATCCACCGTCAAATTCCAACCACAATCTTAAATTCAAATATGACAGCAACGAGTATGGGGTTAGAGACGTTCGGGACACTGACGTTAATAAAGTCGTTATACCGATGTACAACTACAAGTTAGAAAATGTTTTGAGACTGTATCGAGATATAAGGTATATAAATAATGTTTGTCGTCGTTGTTTCTCAACGTTGAAATTATTTTAGGTCGACGAAGGCGAATTGCATGAGAACGGAATCGTCGAGCGACTGCTTAGTTTCGTCGAAAAGCGGTTTACCCAACAACAAACCTAGTCCGCAAAAGCTGGCACACATATATCAAGTACTAAGTGAAACATTACCAAAATTATTTGTTCAGTCGTTAGATTACAGCATTTATCATAAGGACATTATATTTGAGAATAACATACGGGGAACGAGAACCGTTGGCCTATATAGTTACATTAAACAAATAGCTTTATTGAGAACCGTGGGTCACTTCAAGTATGCGTACGTCAAGTTTGAAATACTTAAAATCACCCAAAATCCCGAAGATTCTTCGGTCAAAGTTAGATGGCGCATTAGAGGCATCTCCGGGCTTAAAGTAATGATTTTGTTCTGGAAATATAAATTGTGGAACATTCAAGAATTGTTCAACAAGACAGAATCGTAAGTTAACGCCTTATAAGTCGACGAAATTTAAATTTTTGTGTTGCAGGTGGTTTGATGGTTTTTCGACGTTTTATGTAGATGGTGAAGGGCAAATATTCAAACACGTCGCAGACAAGGTATTTTTTGAAATATGTGACACAACTTTTCATCTACAATATTTGTTTCAGATGATGCCCGATTCGGACTCTGCAGTTGCTAAAACTCCACCTGCGATAGACACAGCTAAACTAGCTTTAATAGTAGGGATAATTCCACGATTTTCCGAACTAAACTCTATGATTTAATTTACGCATTTTCTTAGGTAGTGTTAATTTATTACAGTCTAGTAGATAAGTATTATATTTCTGAGTTGCTTGTATATTTTCATATGTCATCAGTGTTGTACGTACGCCATCATCGATTTTTATTATATCCTTTCAAGTCGAAACTTTGTATTTGTTGTTATAATAATACTACATGTTCTAAATTATCGTTTTTATTTTTTAACTCGATATACAAAACGTCTTATCGTCTAAACATAAATTAATTGCTTTCGATGTTTGCATTGCTATTTACATCGGTATCCGCTTTTTCTCGTATTTTATCTGCAATATTATACCAATGTACATTTTGACAATATAGAATACGGCACTTACATTTGTGTAAAAGAATCTTCTCGATGTTGTGTATAGGTGACTCGAATAAAATGCATAAAATGAAAGCCGCTGTGAAAGTTAGAACCAAGTGAGACAGCACTGCACTACTCTGAAATTATTAAATGTTTATGTAATTCGAACCGTAATATGCTTTGTTTTTTTACCAGGCTGTGAATGCTCATGTAACGAGGTCCTCTAATTGTTCCTAAAGCATATAATTCGACAAATCCATTGACTAAATAAGCACAGTATGTTAACCGACTTAGTGGCATAAAAAATTTCCACGACAAGAATGTATTTATTACACCTGAAATAAAATTTAATTAGTACAGCATTAATTGAGTTATAATTGCGGACATCATCTAAAGCAATATATATATATATATACATACATGCAGCATTTCAACGCCAGCAATTCAGATCAAATTCAAAAAGACGAACAGTGTGCAATAATTCAACACTGATTTCTGTTATATTTTTTCGAAAGCAATGAATAACGCATGAGAATTGAAAGTAACATAAAGTTACTCCTTACATTAGAATTCCATCTCAAAAAGGTAGTTTAATCCATTGGTATGGAATGAAAATATTTCTTCACATTTGTACGAAGTGAATCTGTCTGCATCGATTTCCAACGAAAAGAATTCAACCTAACAAAATTCGACCCAACCCAACCTAATCAAATCCAACTCGACCCTAACGCAACTCAATTCAAATTATAAAGCTTAAGAGTATCTCCAAGATGAACGATCAAGAAATAGAAAAAAAAGTAAAAATAATTGAAGAAGAGGACTGGTCTATACCCAACCTAACCCAATCCAACGCAATACAACTCGAACCCAATTTTTCAATCCAAATCCAAAGGATTCATAAAACTGTACGACGTGAATCTTTCTATATCGTTTTCCAATGGAAAGAATTCAATGCAACCCAACCCAATCCACCTCAATCCAAAGTCATAGGCACCATAAAGCTTATCTCCAAGATGAACGAACAAGAAATAGAAAAGAAGTAAAAATAATCGTAGAAAAGGGCTGGGCTAGGTGGGTTGGAATTGGGATAGTTGCGTTGGGATTGGGATAGTTGGGTTGAGTTTAGGATATGCAAAATCACGAGAAATGCCAACCAAAAAAATTGTCTAAAAATAATTCAGATAATTGGTAGTGCTGAAGAATGCCAAAAAACGCAACCACAATTTGGAGCGCCAATTATAAATTAATTTGAATTCTACAAAAAAAAGTTAATTTACAAATTATGTTGTTTCATTGAATTGAATTTTCAATAGAGATAACAGTTTAGCATTTAAGAGAAGTAGAACTTGGTTCATCTTGAAAAAGATTTGCTGGTGCCATGGAAATTGAATATTTTACTCCTTAAAAAATATTATGGCCAGTTTGATCTATTGTACCAATGGTAATTATACAATAGCCAATAAACGTATGGGACAGTATGCTTCCTCAACAATCTTAAGTAGTTTTGGTATCAACATTGACTGTACAATTTTCTTTTGCCCCATTTTGGAACTTTTGTTTTCATTTTACTGGTCTTCACCAATTCCATCTGATAGGAATTTCCAGGGAAGATTTCCTGGTTTCCTGTTTTTTCTCTTTCGATATAATTTTTCACAGTGAAATTTAAGTTGTCTAGATTGTAACGATTTTGATTATTTTAATATAGCTTTCATTAGAAAAATATGATGGCTCTTATTTTACAACTAATACTAATTGCATACTTAGATATTCAAAAAGATGCTAATAAAAATAACATCAATAGTAAAAATCAACGATTTTCAATTCATATGAATTTAAAATATATGACTTTGAATAAAGAAATGTGCTGCTTTGAAGTTTCTAAAAGTGCACCCATGCATCATTTCATCATTTTGTAGTACTTAAGCTAAACCTGCAACAAACCTCCATTTCCAGTTATACAAGCTGTTAAAATCCAACCAATTGCCATGCACCAAGCAACTCTATGGAATGCAGCGTACACTGTCGCCTCTATTAAGTTGTATTCATAGCTCTGTTGGTAAAATATAGTTATAGAAAACATCGATGCCACCGCTGACAATATAGACGCCAACCATCCAAACCAGCTAATATACAAAGGAATTTTGAAACTGAAAAGGAATTGTTAATTGACATTTTCGTTTCACAACGACATACCTTGAAGACTGCAATTTATACACGACGTATCCAAACACCAGGCCGACGCAATATGAACTCGCTCTAATGTGGGTTTTTATGTACACGTTTGTAAAATAAGAATTTTTGTTCAAGTCTGCCACTTCCCTTAAAATGTAACAAGATTCACAACTAAATAAATCGTCAATTGTGTCATACTCACGAAGGATAAATCATAAATGTTGGATCCAGTTTGTTTCTGTACGTCTGGACTCCGGGTATAACGATTGTTGCCACAGTTACAATTGCCAAAATTAATTTACCACATCTTTTGTACCGCCATAGTGGATAAATAATGAACGGTGCAATAAAGAATAGTTGCGTATCTGCTGCTAGATACCATGATTGAAACATGCACTGCAAATAATTTAAAGAGAGGTGGAAGTTATTTCACAGAAAAAGGTTTACTGAAAGTTATTGAAATTAAACGAAAAATCATTTAATTCTACAATTACTTTTATTAATGGTGGTTGTAGCTCAACTTAACAATTCTACCACCTACGCAGGATGCAGCCCGTATCATCAAGTCTAAAGTTGGCTGGGATTTACATGACTTAAGCGACAGTGGGATATTATCCCCCAAATATTGATAGAAAGTTGCTATACTTTATTAAATTTCTTGATCTTTGTTTTCTTGTTTAGTGAATTTTGTTAAAATATAATTTTGAAATTTTATTAATAAAAATAGTAGCAATGTTTAATTGCTTCAGTTGACATTTGATCGAAGAGTGAGTAAATTTGCTTCCCATAAGTACTATCAAACAAAAACATCTTTTGGTGATCCAGTTCACCTGTTGAGCAGTGCAGATGGCCAAAGTTTTATGTGGGCTAATGGAGGGGGCGTAAATCAGGCGATCGAAATGGAAAAGGAAAAAACTAGAGGTGGTAAGCGTAGAGGAAAAATTGAATTAGAGAAATTAGAGAGAGGATTGTACCTCCTACATAAGTGGAACCGAATGATTGGACAGTTTTTAAAATATATTGGTCAACGAAAAGTCGATGATTCAAACCTGTCTCTCATATTTTTAGCATTTGAGATGGTTAGAAAAATCTATCGATATCATGAAGCGCTTGTCATTGGCGGCTCAAAAGGAAAAAAAATTACATGCAATTGGTAAACCACCTGTAGGAAGGGGGTCAAATATGAGAATAAGGCTACACTACTGATCGAAAATTTACTCCCACCTTCCGGAGATATCGTTTGAAGCTGCAGCAAAAAATAGCGCATGTAGTCCAGTTGAATTAGACCAAGAAAGGTACCGCCCTGAAAACGTTGTAAGTGCGGTTTTCCTTCGCGAATCGGCGATGGGAGAGGGGTTACTGGCAGTTCGGTACGTACAGGACGCATCAGCAAGTGCTAATATAGCTGCAGTATCAAGCCGATACACACAGTTCGAGAAACGGTTTATTTACACCCCTCTTTTCCTTCACTGTAAGCGTACGTCTTAAAAAAATATCAATTGGAAAATTTTACTCGCAATAACTTCGTATATGATCGTTAATACGTTAAAGTCAATAATAAACGAGGTAATACAATATTTAGGCACACCTACACCTCTTTTCGGGTTTAAATAAAAAAATATCGATCCTATGGAAAAAAATCCGCGGTGGTCCGCACGAGACTTACTTATACTTAGTTACACTACGTTTTTCGAAAAAACTTTTCAAATGAAAGTTGTTTAAAATATCAATATCTATAATTTACGTAAGAATATTTTTTTCCGTAACGTGTACCGTTTTCGAGATATGGAAAAAGGTGATAAGAGTAAACCATCATAAAATTCAACTTCTTGGAAAATTACGTTGGTTTTCAAAACCATAAAGACTTGGTTGTCGTAGAGCTGACCAAAATTGATGTGTGACTTTTATTTATATCTCCCCTTTAATGTGGTGGTTTTAATATCACTGAGAGACGTCGTTTTAGACTTGAAAATCATAAATCTAAGTAGTCAAGTGTTGTTTGCCAATATTTTTTCACATATAGTGATTTTCGCTTACATGATTAAATCTAAACTTAAACATAAATCTTCCCTATGGAATAATAATTAAATGAAACGCATATCAAGAAATTATACTTACTAGATAATCCGTGTTAACATAATTATTAACGTACAAAATGTTACTCCACCATGACTTCAAACATCTTTCTTGTTCACGGAACATCGTCGCATTCCACAATGGACCGGTGCTAATTTTTGTGAGGAACGTGCAATAGAATCCTATTATAACGACGTAGGACGGAGTAAGTCTTGAAAATAAGAAGGTGCAAATTATATCATAATTTAAAAGATTTGCGAATAATTACTATCATATTATGTTAACCTTGCGACAAGTTGCCCACATCATATGTATTATAATAACTTAATAATATTTCAAGAGAGACACATTAAAAACTAATTTTCGTGTGTTGACTTATTCCGGCGACACAATCAAGTTCAAAAGTGCTAATGGATTAAAAAAATTGACCCGCCCGAAAATGTAAATTAACACGAAAGCCGAGAAACGCGAAACATCGCAGTATCTGCGAAAACATTTTTTGCAACGTTTAGTAATCGTGCGAAACCCAAAATAGATTTTTAAGAATGGAACTAGGATTTCCGTAAACGTATTTTAATAATTTTACAAATGAGTACACAGTGTGACTGTTTTTAATTGACCACATACACGTTGTATGTTTGTTAAGAATGCGCGCATTTTTGAATTTAAATGAATGTAGACATAATTATAATTATATCACTTGAATTAAGTATGCCATAACAATGAGTTATTATAAAAAGAAATTAAAACAGTTCTTTGTTACAGGATGTAAGCCTAATGGGGTTAAAATAGTAATAGTCAAAGAAATTTCGCTATTAATTAAAATAATTTTAATTAAACTTTCTGAAAGTTGTTCAATTACGACCCTTATATAACAATTCGACACCGTTGTTTACGTCGATTTTTTTCTCATGCAATAACGAATAATGGTGACTTTTGTAATTTATCACTCGCAACTTCTACAAAAATCCGCTTTCTAGTGATGAAGACAAGTTATATGGAATGAGTAAAAGCACACAATTGAGCTTACATAAGATTAAAATTTCTCGAATCTATTTTAATGATACCATAAGCATCCACCATACTATTAAGTCATACCTTATGTATCTTCCAATGTATAGTATGAGGAAATTTAATTTTCCATTTCTTCGATCCAGTTCCAACATCAACAGTCTGCACATTAGAAATCCACTCAGAAAGAGAAACGTGTCAACCAGCAGAGGATTGTTTAGAAATAAACCATTTTCCACCTTGGTTATGGACTGAAATATTATTTAGTATTTACTAACTGCATAATGAAGTTATGAAATTTGAAATTTTATAAAATGATAACAAGTTTCTTCTAATCTTGAGTGTTTTTGAAGCATGTGCTTGTATAAACTAATCAAATGGTTGCTTCCCTGGCCAAGCTATCCACTCTTAGAAGCACGGAACTTAATTTACAACCATCCAAATTATTGGTTATGAAAAACAAACAACCCTTGATTTATTGTATTGAGTTCAAATGGATAAATTGTCGCCACCACATTGTACCTTTCCATAAAATTCCGTGTTCAAAACAGGCCCACTAATCATAAACAGCAACGTGTGGGCCGGAATAATCAACGCCATGCATATAAATTTCACGCCACTGATGCAGTCCAAGTTCAGATCGTTGCTACATTTCGTCTGTAGTATTTTGCCAACATTCCGCACAACCGAAAACGATAGCACAACCTTATGCAGATATCCGCTTGGATTTTTCCTATTCGCGTCGAAAGAATATCTTGAACATCTTCCCTTGTGGTACAGATGAGCCATGTGGTAGAACGTCGCAACGCATACGAATATTAAAAATATAAAAATTATCCACCTAAAATGCCAAGTTAGTTTTGTGAAAACCGTTAAAACTCCACTTACGCATATGTTAATTCAAAATTAGTGAACGTTGTTTCTCTCTCGAAATGACAACTGATATCCGACGAGTTAATGGTGAGTTGGTTCTCTTCGACGGAAATTAATTTGAATAGTTCTGTTAAGAAAACTCCGGCGTCGTTGATTGAGCAAGTGGATGGCGTGCAAATCGCCCAGTGTAAGGTGTTATTGAAGATCTTTCTCTTCGCCTAAAATGGAAACAGTTATTTTTATGTTTTTGGCAATTAGTTTAGTAATATCATCGGTGTGATTCATTAGTTATTTAGTTAATTGTAGATTTAGATTAATCAATTCGTAGCCTCGATTGATAAGTATTGTATATTTATAGAGAATCAATATTTGAAAAATTAATTATTGGAATTACGTTGTACGCACGTACATTACAACTAATCATGAATGAACGTATGTTCCATCTAATCGAGAATCTCAGCTCGTTGATGTGTTGCTAAATTTAGAGGAGTGATACAGATTATTAATACAAAATAAAAAAGACATAGTTGATGCTAAAAGATTTATTAAATTTATGAATTGTCTGTAAATTTTATTGTTCCAAATTGCTGGCCTCGTCTCCTCTGTCCCTCCTCTGTCCCTGTGTCCTCTGTCCTCTGTCCTTGTGCCTTTTCGAGGACGAGCAGTTTTTAGAGTATACATGAAAAGTTTCTCGTCAATGACTGGGCTTCAAAAAAACAGGCACAAGTGTTCCATTAACATTAAAATATTTCACTTTATTTTTCTCTTTTATTTTTACGGACTTATTAATATTTTGTTTCATGTTTTATTTGATAACTATATATTTTCATTTACGTTATTAAAATTAAAATACAATTATACAAAAATAAATGATTTAACGAAGGTTTT
This sequence comes from Geotrupes spiniger, assembly GCA_959613385.1. NCBI lineage: Eukaryota > Metazoa > Arthropoda > Insecta > Coleoptera > Geotrupidae > Geotrupes > Geotrupes spiniger. The sequence continues at coordinate 7,852,657 of OY390737.1, read as the reverse complement.
TGTTTTATTTTAGAAATTTTTGGCGACCCCCTAGTACCTCACCGCGACCCAGCAGAGGGTCGCGACCCACACTTTGGGAACTACAGCTATGCTGGAACGATGATAATCATAGACCTGCACATCTCTTTTGCTATAGACTATTCAATTAATAAATTGTTTTCTTTTGCCACTTAGATATAGATTTTTTTACTAATGACTAATCAATGCAGAATCCCACCATTCATTAAGTAACCAATATTTTAGTTGGCCCTACTGCGCGATAGATAAATTTAAGCTGCTTCTGTCATTTTATATTCGATAATTTTACACGCGCCGCTGAAAAACTATAAATACCTTTTTGTTGTTATTACTTTCTTTGCTCAATATACTGGCTAGGCAATATTGCCCAGCGATTGCAAAAGATTTGTTCGCGTGCTCCTTCTCGTAATTAATGTTCACGCATTCGTCGAAATTTCCCATTTGGTACATCGAACCGTAAAGCAGACCGACCGGAAACTTCGGCGACGAATCCAGCACTGAAACCAGTTAAACGTGTCATTGCCACTTTGCGCGTTGCTATTGAAAACCGAAAGTTTCAAATTGCAAAAATGAGGTCGAATCGGTAATTTTTTTTCGTGTTTACGAAGATCAGGAAGGGAACAACGTGCGCGTAATAACATTGGGACGCCTCGGGCATATTGAACGTTTGCGACTCATTAAAAATGCAAACGACTGCTAAATCGAAAGAATTAAAAGTGTTTACATTGACACATATCTTCCTGTTATTTGTATTGCGCAATGCGAATTGGTGTTGTATTGTCCGTACTTTAAATGCCGTATGCGACGTTTGCAGTATGTGCATTTGATTCGAAATAGGTAACCTTGATAATTAAAGCGATGTAAACGCATGTACTGTTTGTTTTCACAAACAATTCTAGACCTGCCACCAGAACTCGAATAAACATTTTCAGTCGTGATTTACTTCAAAAATATTTGCAATTCAATGCACATTTCTACTTACTTTGCATTGCCCATTTTTCTCTTCTCCTGATTGAACTTATTACTTCGTTGCCATCTCTGCGACATCTGTCGTTTTCGATTTTTTGAATTGAGAGCAGCAGCACATCCAGATCAGGCGGCAGCACTATTCTATAATCTAAGGGATTCTTTGTGTTGTTTTTTTCTGGAACTGAATAATAGAGTATTTTTCATGGCTTTATAAACTAAGCAGATATGGAAGGAGTTATATAATCAACAAGTTTTGCGATGGAAGTATATTTTTAATCAAATCCAAATTTTCGCCCTGAATGACTCAAAAACAAGTATGACTTTAGACCAAGCAATGTATGTGGTAACATTATTAAGAAAAATGGCGCGACGAAGAAAAAACTAGTTTTAATTTTTCACTTTATTGCTTATATCTAGGGAGATGATCGAAACATCGCTGCGCAGAGCACAATTTTGATGAAATAGAACAGTTTTAACTAAGCCACTGAATTACCTCAATGGTACAGTAAAAACCAACTCAAACCAAACAAACCAGCAAAAACTCAATTATGTCCCTTCCATCTTCGTAACAAGAAGACTCACAGAAAGCTGCACACAATGTGGAATAGAGTACTGTTGGAATACTATCCAAACCTAAAATAACTAGGAGATACATTGGGTAGGGTCCTAACCTACAAATAGCATTGCAGGAACACTAAACTGTCAGTAAGCCAGAGAAATAGTATTCTACGGAAAATAACAAGCAGTTCTTGGAGTGGCAAACAAAAAGTCGTAAGTCTACTACTCTGCTGAGGAATATTCCTTCCCAGTGTGGACACGACATACAAGCATATTTAGCGCTGAATGACTTGCAGGCTAATTACGAGATATCTGCCCCCCCCCCTCCCTCTCCAGACAGAGTTTATAACCTGGCTGGTACTTCACCACTTGTAGGCTAAAGGGAATCAGCAGTCTATAATGAAAGATCCCTTATGGGCTACAACACATCACAAAGTCTAAGTGCCGTTTCAGATGAGGCGTAGGATACGTCCTACGCTGTAAATTTTACGTCGCGCGTACGCCGATTCAAACGCTCTTATGTGAAATTCTACATTTAACACAATGCCAACTGATTTTCAAGCGTAGGACGTAGGGCGCATCCTACGCCTCATCTGAAACGGCACTAAGGCACGTATGACACGTGGAATGACACAAAAGACTAAAACTGGATGGCTCCATCCCAAAATCTAGTCGGATGCGAGTAAACCTGGGAGATCTAGAAATCACTGAAGAGGCTTCGATCTGTATTTATAGGCAAAGGTTGTTATATTCAAATATGAACTGTCTAACAAAATTGAGTATTCCCCATAATATCGAAATTTACAATCTTTGATTTGCCTGTTATTATTGAAGCTCAACGATAATTTCTAATAAAGGACGGGAATGTTCGCGTACCTGATTTTATTTCGGAGATAAATGATATAAAAGATTAGCAACGCTCTTCACAATAACAAAATGCATTTTTGGGAATATGTATTTTTAAAATCATTCCGTTGGCCTCTAAAAGTTTAAAAATCCTATTGAAGTATTGTGATTGCCAATATTAGTCGTACCGAATTTTATGAGCAATTAACCTTTCTGAAAAAAATTCCTCCTTCGCGTAAAATTACTGGTTCGTCTAGAGTCAAATTAACACACCCACATAACATGCATAAAAAGTTGTAACCTCGAACGTTAAATTTGGCGCCATACTAACTATATTTGTAAAAAATAATTTGCAAATTATTCTGCGAGCTAAAATAATGTGCTATGGATGTGGCTAAAAATTATCATAATGTATTTGTTATTTAATTTATATTTTTACAAATTTCGAATTTTTGCAAATTTAAATATCCGTTAATCTAGTTACACTGAATTTATAGAAATAAACAAAATACGTTAATTATAAGCAGAAATCGATTTAATTTTTGAAGCTGATTTCGACTTATTTGCGTTTAATCAAAATTATTTAATTATTTATTAAATTAAATGTAGAACTTACGATTATCACTATGAATATTCACCACTGCGTCGCCCGATGTGTCCGTTAAGTTATCGGAACTCACCATTTCGCATTTTAAATATATTAGGATATAAATGAGACCAAGTTTTATGCACCTGCACATGTTAAGTGTTTCATAAAACGAGTACCAATAAACTGATTTTGGTTTTTGCGCGGTCAGCTAAAGCTGCTCATGTCCGAATAGTGGGAGAATAAAATCGCTGTTAAAAAATCTACAAACCAGCATTTTCCGATGTGGTCATTGTGGCGATTTCAATGACGAAAAATGCGCTGAATTATAATGGCACTTTCGGTTGTGTGGTCCCTTCTGTGTGTTTTGAATAACTAATGGTTGGCGAAGATAAAATGTACTTTACGTCGTATTGCACGATCGCAATTTTCATTGTACTCCTAGTTCTTAAATTAAAGATAACGAAATTGAAGACTGAATCCAAATAAAATTTTATAATCGAGAAACATAACATTTGCCGAATTATTATTTATAATTATAATTGTGACTATAAAGTGTAACAGAAAAAAAACTATTGCGACGAATGACATTGCATTCGTTTAACTTAAAAGTACATCCATTTCAACTTAAAACATTTATATATTGTATATATAATTCATAAATAAAAAATCTATAAATTTAACAATAAACCCTACTATAGTTTAAACAGAAATACGTATTTCGACAACTAAGTTACTATCTTCAGTAGGAAGTATTAACTTTGTGTTAAATTTGAAGATATTCTCTCACCTGTGGAATAAAACTAAAGTTGGAATTGAATCATACCTTAATTTATATTCCTAAATCTAGTGGAAAACATAACGAAACGTAACATTCACATGGACGATGTTGCAAACCTAATTTCTTATCTACATCAGTTTTATCTTTGGAGTTCCCTAAGAGTTATTAGATTTAAACGGAAGCTGAAGTTACTGATTTTTGAAAATTTTATTTATGTTTTGCAGTTACTAGCATTATTGAAATATTTAGCATTTATTTTAAAATATATTTCAAAGTTGTTCATAAAGAAATTGGCTACGAATAGAAAATAAGGAGTTGCCCATCATCCTTGTTATTCATAGAAGTTGCATTTAAACTGAAAATAATTTTGAGACATGCTTAGAATTGTCAACTTCAAGTACTCATTTATTTTTGCCGAGTCAATCTTATTTTCTGACGCAAATTAATTAGATGTTTCAAGTTTCAGGAATAGGTACCGATGGAAACAAAGATTAAATGAAACCAAAATTTTACCTTTACCCAGCCTGCAACCTTTTGAATGAATTCCAACGAATTTCATTTAGAAAGCAAGCAAGTCGATGAGTTAATACTTGAAATAATAGATCTCAACTGATTGCCTGGACTATGGATTTTTAGATAAACAATATAATCTAGGTACCAATAGATTAGGTACATTTATTTTTAATTTCTGTGAGTGAGTTATTAATTGTGGACAGTCCTTTATCACGTCTTTTCCTTGAGCATCCTTGGTAGTATATTTGTCTTCAATTGTGTAATTGTGTAAGGCCAATGTGATATTAACTGATTGACCCTATCCCTATCGGCTTTGTCCATAATTACTAACTTGTCCCCTTCGTCTACTTTTGAACAGAAACAGTTTTATGATCTGAGATTGTTAATAATATTCAATTTTTTATTATTTGATATGTGTTGCTGTAAGTTTTGTTTAATTTATTTTTTGTACACCTCAATGGTAAAAGGTTTGAGATGTTTTCAAAATTTTTAACTCGATCTGCCATAATTTACATTTACGTATATCATATAAGGAGCTTCATATTATAAGGCCCGGTTTTTCAATCGTTCATTAATCTCTTGATCAGCTAATCCACACTTGATTATTAATTTTTGATTGAACATAGAAATCGTTTTTCAATTCGTTTTTGAATTTTGATTAATCTTGAATTACCAAACACATGTTTAAGTTGGTAATGGTCAGAACGACATTCTGGTGGCACTTGGTCGAAACTCTAACCGTAAAGGTAAAGGTTTTTTTCACATTTTCTGAAGTATTTGTGATGTAAGCATACTATAAAATGGCACCATAATTATTAATAGAGTAATGTTAACGTTGTATTTATAAATTAGAATGTACGAAACCACAAAACTGAAGAAGAACAACTTCTCTGTTAAGGCTGATTGATCAATATAAGAACATAATCGAAAATAAAAATCTGGTGTTATCTCTTGGAAAGGCAAGAAAGAAAGTTGAGGAAGAATTTAAGTGCAGGATTATCAAACTCACTTACAGAAATGTCAAAATCTAAAAGAAAATACGCCAACTTTAAAAGGGTGGCGTATTTTTCTTTTTCTAAAACTCAGGAAAGAAGTTTTCAATAAATAGGCACTATTAAGACTGGTGGAGGATCTTCTGAACCAATTAGTTTTACAGAAATGGATTTAACCATAAAAGTGATCTTGGGGAACAGATCGATGGATTAACCAACACTTATGATGATGATTGCACATCAAGTATTTATTTGAAAGAACAATTGACAATTAGTTTATTCTGTTCATTTGTTGGCTTACAGGCTTCAGGGTTACAAATACCGAACAAAACGAGGACGCCATATTAAGTATTTTACTAAATAAACATAACTCTTCGGTTTATAATAAATTAATGTTCATTGTCTGTAGTTTTGTCTGCAGGTACTGAAGAAAACGAACATGTTAGATCAGACTCTCCTAAGTTACAACGAAAAAATTTCTGACTGGACAACATATACCACAAGTAATTTGAAATCTCCAATTTCGGAGTAGTTGAAAATTAAAAAGTACAAAAATCATGGTGAAATATCTAACATAAAAATAATGAAAGGTACGCTTTCGGGGTAATCACTATCGTCCACCAGGACTCGAAACCTTCCTGTTCCTGTTGAGGCACGTATTGCAGAATTCCTAAATATATGTGCATCGTGGGCTGAATCAGACCACTGTGTCACAATATTCTGTATTTTCAAGTGTGCATATGCAGATTCAATAAAGTTCTGATGCCTTGCATGATTGAAAACTCGAGGGTGACCCGTCTTGGGAAGATTCATACAATGCAAACCTTTCTCACATGCCTGCTAATTATTGTCTTAGAAATATTTTGGTTTTTGCAAATGGCGACAATGTCACGTTTGGGCATTTGGCCAACCAAATTGTACCTTTTCGCAATTCTTTCTTGTAGGACATTTTGTAAAACACTTGACAGATTCTCAATATCCACAGGTTGCTTTATTTTTAAGCTTAAGATTGGTTTGGAGCCGGATTGCCGTATTTTTTACGATAACCTACTACATTTTTGAAAAATATAATTATATAATTATTTTTTAATTAAATATGAGTTTGTTGTTCATAACTATAAAAAAAGGTAAAAACGTATTTACAAAAAATACTGTACTTGTTACAAACTCCATTTAAGTATTAGACTTACAACTTGGAAACATTTTAAACAGCTGCCATTCATTATTTTGACATTCAAGCTGAGTAGGGAACCGCACCCAAGTAGCACATTCGGCAGCAACAGTCGCAATTTATCTTCCTGTCCAGTCAGAGACAAATGAAAAATAAGCCATTAACTATCCTATATTTTACGCATCCCATACTAGTCCAATCATTGGTAGGTTCCACAATAACGCAGAACGTCGTAGAAAATTTCATATTGTTTAAGACACTCTATGAAGGTTCTGGACAGTTCTAGATTATGTGAAGCGTATTTGTGCAAGTGTACTTATGCAGTATTGCTAAAGGGTTCATATAGAAGAACATAGAAGAACACAATGTTAAACTAATTTAGACATAGATGTACATATAAATATGTTTGGCAATTTTTTTAGATCTTGGTAATTGTCCCTAAGTATTAATAAAAAGTAACGTTCTGTTGCCATAATTATTTTTTTGTAACTATATTGGAACACAGAACACAGTTAGTTAGTTAGTTTAGTTATAATTGAGTGGGGCGTTTGTCGCCCCTCCACTGCGACCGCAAGGGTCTATTGTGGCTCACAACTAATTATAGTTCACCCTCCATACCCATTCTCTTTAAATAGAGTAGGTTTTTAGTGGGTGAGATTTTGTCAAGTTCTCCCAGCTCCAGTTTTATCTTACCAAAGACTGTGAACCTGATTTTGTCCCCAGCGGGGCAGGCACACATCACGTGCTCCGCTGTTTCTTCCGTTTCACAGCATAGTCTGCACTCAGTGGTCTCAGCCACTCCCAGCCTATGCATGTGATGCCTTAGTCGGCTGTGTCCGGTAACCAGGGCTGTCAGAGTTCGCAGATCTTTCCTGCCCAAACCTAACAGTATCCTGGTTCGTGCCGCAGATGGGCCCTTTAGCACTAACTTGGAATGTCTCATACACATCTCAGAACACAGTAATCACAACGTGATTACTAATTTTCCAAAATTTCATTATTAATTAATTATTATTAATTAATTAATTAATTAATTGTGTTGTAATGAATATACTAAAAATGATGCTTAAGTAGTAAAACAGAAAGTAAAAATGGATTATTTGTTAAAAAAAAAAAGTTGCAATGTATGTACAATTTATGCACATATATGTGCGTGCCTCGTTTTGCGTACATACTTACTTCACCCGACCCGAATTATTACTGGCAATATTCTTACGTAATCGTCAAATTTATGTGGTGTAACGTTCGACTGACATAATTAAATTTATTGTAGAATCTTGATCGAGATAAACCTATAAGTTTTTTATTTTGAGTGAGCCTCGGTTTCAACATACAACTATTGATGCCAAATGGAGATAAATGGTGTCATTAATATTAAAGCTGTTATTACAAGGAATTAAGATCTGTTATTTTTAAATACTAAGAATAGCTGAATTCAAATTTTGTTTTTATGGCCACTTAAATTAATTAAAAATATTTGCCAGTTTGAAAAAAATTTAATTTTTAATTTTCACCCCACCAATGAAAATTTTTTTATTGTTACACATATTCAAATACTAAGCACATTTTCATTCTGTGACAAAGAAAAAAATTAGTTTAAGTTACGTGTGATTTTTTCTCCAATACTGTGGGGTGTGCCTCTATATGGGAGGGGGAGGTTGTCGTAAGCATATTGAAAAATACCATAAGAAATGTTCTTAAAAAAATATTTAATGTACTGAAAGAAAATGAAAAAAGTTAATAATAGTGACTCCCTTTCGTGCAATATTAGAAATTGGTACCCGGCTTCAAAGCAGCCACCACAGAAAATCAGGATTCACAGAGTTAGGATGTTATGCAATGCTCTTGATTTCAGTGTAGAAAACTCATCATTCACCCCTTCCCAAATCCAACGATTGCTACTAATTACCATTTGTTTGTTTTTCCTCCGGAAGATGAATCTCAATTTTGTATCTGTACTTGTACTTATGTCGGGACGTTCGCTTCCTTGTATTTGACGCATTATTGTTAACTTCGTGTTCTTCAGAAAATATTTTTAAATATTCATCGGCTTTCTCGTTCAATACTTTTTGACGTGACCTGGTTTTTTTTTTGACTCACTCGTTGTTTATTCTACTGGTCTTATATAAATACAGACTTCCTGCCGGGAACTATATTCGCTTGTGATTCTTTGTTATTTTCAAATCGTCTAGACATCGATTTGCTATCAATCGTGCCTCGCAGTAAAATAGTAACGCTAAATGTACTGCACCCATGTAGTTACGAAGTGTAGGACAGATTTTGACGGTAAGGGTCTCATTTTTATGTAATGTACTACGATGCAACCGTCGATAGCATATACAGACGACGATGCAATTATTTGGAAGCAAGAGCGTATATATGGATCATGAAATATGTCCAAATTCCAGACTTGGTATATTATATGAAACTTTATAAGAGGCTAGGCAAGTAAAGCATTTTCATTCACAGACAAGATCTTTTTGGAAAATGATTTTTGCTCTTCAAATATTTCAATTTTAATTCGAAGAATTTTCGGGGTTTGGTATGAAACTACTCACCATGAAACGTTTCCTCATATCGTTTCAGTGTATTCCGTTTCATGCTGTCTGCTGGCAACATTTTTCAGTAAGCGGCACACAGGGCATTTTTTCTTCATATACGTCACTGCTGGTAAACCCAAAAATTTAAATATTCTTGTTGATACTTCACTATCGTCTGATGATCGCCTACGCCTACTTATAAATGTATCCATTATTCTTTATTTAATATATACAGACTTATGGATACATGTATGTATATATGTGATATGTGTACAAATTGCAATATGTCGTAAAAATAAAATTAAATAAAAACTGATATAACAATTACAGCACAAATTCAGTGAAAATTATTGTACGAGAGAGGTAAAGGTTGAGAAATGCTGTAATATACATGAAATGTATCAAAATCGGTTAACACGTGTATATCAGCTAAAATCTCAAGTTAGAAAATTTACATGATTACTACGGGTCCTTGTGTATTATAAGAAAGTGATAATCAATAATCGCAGATAATGCATTAAAATATGATGCAAAATGAGATGTTATCTGTGATCCTCTCCGAGATGGCGGCGTGGGCATTGCTAGTATCAATGCCAGGACGATTAATTACTAATCTCTACTTCACTTCGGCCTATTTAATTTATAGACCTACATTTTCTATTAGAACCAGGAAAATATATCCGAAATGAAACCTAAATTTGCAAGATGATAAGAAGGGAGAAAATGGTGAATTGCAACAATTCAGGGTGTGTTGCAATCCACCATGCAATTATGAAAGAGAGAAATATGACATTTCAGAAATTTTATTAACAACCACAAAGACAAACTAAAAATATATAAGCAAAATTTTAACTTTATTAAATTTCATCAATATAACTGAAAGAATAAAATTAGAATGTTACCGAAGTATATTTCATTATATAATCGTCATTTTATTTACATACCTTAGATACTTTGACACTATATAAATTTTTTAAATTGCACAATATGAAAGTAGACAGAACTTTTCAATATTATAATTCCATAAATTGGTATCTTTATTGTAATAGGACCGTACTTGTTTTTTTATCTGTAAAGATAAATCTTTTCAATCCCTATAAAAGCACCGTGATCTTAGCGAACTGTATCAGTGGCATTATGAAGTGTATCATCCTCGCATCCGCTCTCCTGGCTTTGGCCGCCGGTAAGTAAAAATTAAAAACCAATTTTCATTAATAATTTTTATACCCTTTTGACAGCTGCTCCGCAAAAGCACGGAGCAATCCGGCTTACTGATGGCAGAATCGTTGGCGGTCAAGATGCACAAATCGAAGACTATCCTTACCAAATCTCTTTACTGTATTTTGGAAGTCACATCTGCGGAGGTTCTATTATTTCCTCGCGTTATGTCGTCACAGCCGCTCACTGCACAGACGGGTATTCAAAATTGTATTCAAATCCTATAGTTTTCGACTTACTTATCTTTATTACAGAGCCAGCGCCTCGGCATTTTCGATCCGTGCCGGTTCTTCAATCCGAGGCTCGGGTGGCGCCGTCGTCTCTGTTTCACAACTTCATCAGCATCCGCAATTCGACTACTGGGAGTTAGACTTCGATATTTCCGTTCTGCAGCTTGCTTCCGATCTTAGCTTAGGCGCTGGAATTGGCCCGGTCGCTCTTCCATACCAAGACCAAGAAATCATTGCTGGAGCAGAATCGATTGTAACTGGATGGGGTGCGCTCACAGAAGGCGGCCCAAGCCCATATCAACTACAAGCTGTAAGAGTTCCTGTTGTAAGCCTAGAAGACTGTAGAGCTGCTTACGGTGCGACTGCCGTCACTTATCGTATGATGTGCGCTGGTGTGCTGGGAGTCGGTGGCAAAGACGCATGTCAAGTAAGTTATTAATAATGTTATGTAAAGCAATCAATAATTTAAAAAATATTTCAAAAAGGGTGATTCCGGCGGTCCGTTGGTTGTGAATGGGCAACTTATAGGAATTGTATCGTGGGGATATGGATGTGCTCGCCCAGAGTACCCAGGAGTGTATTCGAGCGTACCTGCTCTTCGTTCTTACATTACAACAGCATCCGGCATTTAAACTTCGTTAAGAAAGCTAAGGCTAGAAAATATAGCTCTAAAATAAACATTTTTAGAAATTTGTGGTTATTATTTACTCGTTATTATAAACATTCGACGATATTTAAACAAGTGAAAAGTGGCTATAAAGTTTTAAAACAATTTATCGGTAAGCAAAATAGGAAATAGTATGTCACTTATGATCTTATTTTGTATATCTTTCTTTCAAAAATATAATTTTGCACCTGACTGAATAGAAATACGAAATTATATATTGATACATGATGACATACGGTTTGAATAAGTAACAAAACCAAACTTAAAATGATGAGTTAGAAAGCAAATAGAAGCATTTTAAGCAATGGTGTGATTTGAAGCAGCTAGTTGTCGCTTTTCAATCGGAAAACGTGGTGTTTTATTGCCCAACATGCTTTAAATTATTGAATAACATGGAACGTCATCATAGCTTGTGTCGAGTGCATCTGGGACTACTATCTGCAAATTTTCTATACAATTTTTATTCGAGCTCATTCCGTTCAGTCCATTTTCCTTTCATCTTCCGGAGCTTCATTTAGATGGTGTTCAATGAGTTTCTTGCTTGCTTGCTTTGCTTGTTGTCTGTATTGATGACGATATGAATTTCAAGTTTGGCCATTTTAGTCACATCGTTCTGGATTTATTTGCTTAATAATGGTGTTGATCTGTTGTTTCTATCATATATATTCCCCCCACCCTTGTTGGTTATTTTTTCGTTTAGTTGTGTATTTAATTTATTTTCACGTTGGTGTTGGTGTTCTCGTCGAACGTATTTTATCGTCAAAAATTATGTTTTATTATAGTGGAATTAAAGCACAATGCCATTGTGATTTGCTTTCACTAACCTGTGTTTTCGTCTTTTCTCTCTCCAATCCGTAATTTCCTTTACTGCTAGGTCTCCCATAACAGCTTCTATAATTTTTTTTCTTGGATTTGCTTCACCATGTAATTTACATTAATTATACATTTTTAATCGCGCCGAAACTTGAAGATGGCTAACGTGGGCACTGCTAGTTCATACATTGGTGCAATCAGTAGTGGCTTGTGATAAAATCAGAAGATAGGGCGCTCAAGGTAGAGTATGCGTTTGTTTTTAATCTTACTTTCTGAAATGTTTACTTCGTTTTTTTTATGCCGACATTTTTGGTATGTTTTTTTTTTGCTTCAGTTCATGTAACCATTTCCACGCCACCACAGAGGTTGGACATACGGTCCATTTTTTAAATGGTTTCCTCGATAGGTCTACTCTATTTAGTGTTCACGAACGAACGACAATCACCAACACCATCTCTTGACTGCCGATGTAAAAGTGTTGACGTTTGCTTTCAACCGTTGTCATACGAATAGTGCAAATAGTTTGTAACAACTTTTAATTCTCGAAAAGCATTAATGGGGTATTTATTCAATGGGGTATTTATTCCAAAGAAATTATAACAGGTGAAGAGCGGCTATTTCTTGCTTTACTGCAGCAGGTTCTAAATTAAAACTTTGAATTGTTAAAGCAAAATAATTCGCAGGAAAATTCTTAACATAATCGTTGACTAACTCTGTTTCAAATAACAACGAAGCTTCCAAATAATCATTGCCACCACTAAATATCTCAAAGAAATCAAGGCAATAATTTTTTTTGTTTACCGTACCACGCAGCGTCTAAAACCTTAAATAAACTTTTCAAAAATCATGAATTTCAGGTCGCGTTTAAATCGAGCAATTCTTTGAAAACGAAAATTCAGGTAGACCAGAAAAGTGGAATATATGAAATAAATTGCAAGGACTCTAATCAAAAATATGTTGGGCAAACTAAACGTTCAATTAAAACTCGCTACAAAGAACATATAGCACATGTTAGATTCAACAGACCCGAAAAATCAAGCGTAGCCCAGCATATTTTAGAAACAGGCCACGCATTACCACTAGATTCGCTTAAATTAATTAAAGATGTACACAATTGTAGAGAATTAGACAGCTAGGAAAGTATTTGCGTAGACAGGTACAAAAACAATTTAATGAATTCCGACAACGGACCGATACTGTAGTCCAGCTTATTTGAATTGCTTGATTAACTTTAGGTTTTCCCCGCAGTTAGCACTCTTGGCAACAAGGAGTACTGTACACTACACCCCGCTTCACATTTCCTTTAGGGTTAAGAGTATAAATATAGGGTTTTTGTTAATTTGACTTCAGTGTTATCCCACTGGTGATCTAGTGAAGAGAATATTTTCAAAGGTTTTTACCTTAACTAGAAATACTATGTTTAACACTCATCCGTTCAGATTCTGCTGAAGATGGCAACGTAGTTGCCGAAATACGTATTTAGATTTGCAAAAATCAAGTGTGGTAAGGGGTTTCTATCTTATAATTGTTATTATAAGTTTTCTCTTTTTTCTTGATGTAAGTAATAGTATAGATGGTTATGCCCAGAATAGTTCAATAATGTTTGGTGCAAAAAAAATATTTCTAAATGGAGAATCAGAACTATGAAAGATGGAACGGTCGCGGGACTGAACTCGTCTTAAAGGCTCATATACTAGGACGTGGTCAGAATCAGAGATCAGAATATATTAAATATGAATCAATAGAAATATGTACCGCCAAAGTAACTGATGGACACCGAAATGTGCAACACGACTCAAGTCAGACAACGCCAGGTCGGGAGGAATAAACGCTGTTGACTTATTGAACTTATTTATACAGTCCCATTTAGAGTTGTAGGTGCTCAATTTAACAAACGTCGGTATGCTTTCCCCTTAAGCCCTACATGTTGTTGTTTGTATCCTCGAGCTTTTCCTATGTTCGGCCTTTTGCAGGCTCTTATACTCATATTTCTATAGCCATATTCGTTACTACTTGTTCTCAACATCTTATTTTTGCTCTTCCTCTCTATTTGGTATTTACTAATACATTGTTAATTAATCAATGTTACTAAAATAAAAAGTTACGTTTTTTTATGTTATAAACATTTATACGAGGCAACTGTGAAAATGTACGAGCAGGATGGGTTGCATTACATATAACCGTAAAATATGCCTTTTCATATTCGCATTGCTCCCGCTGACTACCAGTGTAACTTTTCTGAACGATTCTATAAAAATAACTATTTCCTATATGATATATCAAATGTCCTAATTTTAACGTATAAAAAGTACTAAATTTCACAATCATTGTTTACATATTAACATAATTTCAACAACGCCATAAATGGACAAATAATAAAAAAAAATACATATATCCAACATTCATTGAAATCTGGTCTAGTAGGATTGGTTTAGGGTGATGATACGCTTAACTGAAATTGAGAAAGTAATTTTCCGACCTTGTAAGTTACCGGTAATATTACAATTAGGTACATACTTAAACATTTGCTACGCAGAGCTACATTTTCCGCCAATTAGTTATTCTTGGCATTTTATACTTCAAGGTACGGCATATATCCATATATATATATATAAGACTTGACTTTTTATAACTGTGGGTTTTTCTAACCATTCCGAAAATACATGCACATCATGATTTACATCAGCGAACATAAATATGAATCATTGCAACTCTGCAATTAAAATTGTTGATAATTTGTCGAGTATATAAGGACTTGTTTTGCTCAGTATTGAAAGTAGAATTTATACAAATAAAACGTGCGAAATATATTTTTATTATTTTATTTAATATTTAGGAGCATCTAAAATTAAAAAGAGAATTGTACGGATATCTAAATATATTATTGTTTAAGTGAAAAAGGTGTACGTACTGGTGTAAACTTAAAATTCTATAAACTAAACAAATACCCATTGGTTAAGTATATTCGTAATTTGTGTTAGAAAACATGAAGGGTTATATTATTATGGTGACTGCTCTCCTGGCTTTAGTTTCCTGTAAGTAAAATTCAAAATCGTTCATAATTTATGTGATTGTTCATTTTTATTTGGACAGGTGCGCCAGAAAATCACATAGAACTGACATCTAAAGCTTATTCGTACCAAGTTGCATTGTTCCATAACGGAAATCATATTTGCGGTGGTACGATTATTTCTTCACGGTACGTGATTACTGCAGCTCAATGCACAGAAGCGTAAGTAAATATAATAATTTTTCGTGAGTGGTTTTCTACTGTGGTAGATATGTTTTAAAGGAGTGGTGTGTATACAATTCGAGCCGGCTCGTACATTTTGGATTCTGGCGGCGTCGTTGTATCCGTAAGCACGATTCATGAGCATCCGTCCTACAATTCTTCTACGTTTGACTTCGACATCTCCATTTTGCATCTGTCGTCTGACCTCGCGTTGGGATATGAAATCGGTGCTATCAGTCTGCCAAAACCGGACCAACGAATTGTTGCGGGAGAAGAAGCCAGTGTGTCTGGATGGGGTGCGCTTTTAGAAGGCGGCTCATTTCCATCTAAACTACAAGTTGTACGTATTCCGGTTGTAAGCCAAGATGACTGCAGAGCTGTCTACGGGAAATCAATAATTACTGATCGGATGATGTGTGCCGGTACTGATAGCAAAGATTCGTGCCAAGTACGTATTTATTTAGACGTTAAATAAATAAGCAATAATTAATTGATTTGTAAAAGGGTGATGCCGGTGGTCCATTGGTCGTTAACGGACAACTGATTGGTATTGTGTCGTGGGGACATGGTTGTGGCCGTCCAGGCTATCCAGGTGTATATTCCAGCGTACCTGCTCTACGGTCGTACATCGCGAAGATCACTGGAATTTAATTATTTCAAATGTGTTTTCTATTCGCCTGTTTGTAAAAATAAAATTAACATTAAATGTTTTCTAGAATAAAACTCCGTTAAAATCTATTTTCATCTTGGGAAACTATGAACAGGGGAGTACCACAAGGATTCATATTGGGTCCGCTTCTGTTCCTCATCTACACAAATGATTGAAACTTTTTGTTTTTTTATCACTAGACGTATTTTCGCGGTTGACGCGTCGAGAAAGACTGTGCAAAAATCTACTACTTTTGCAAATAGAGTTATGGTTATTATGCTTTCAGTGAAGAAGCTGTCACAAGTCGAGATCGCTACTGTGGCAGGTACCCAATGAATTGTAATAATAATTAAAACTGAATCGCGATCAATTAATTCTGATTACAAGGACATGCATTTCATTTACGTATGATTTATTTACATTTATGTACAAAGAAATAGTTTTCCTATTGCATGGGTAAAACTTGTATTGTGTGTGTTGACGGTGTGCTTAGGCTTGGGTGTGGTGGAATGTGTGGGTGTTCCTTATAGTGTTCCGTAAATCTGGAACCGACCAATTATTCTAGAAGGCAAGGTGACTAACATCGAAATTTTCTTGTCCGTTTTCCCACCACGATACGAAACCATTAGTGGTTAATCTTAGTTATCTGTGGTAAAAATAAAGAAAATAGACTCCAAATAAAAACCAACAATAATAGATTTATTCAAAGAGAAAATAGTTGGATTCGAATCAAAGACACCCGAAAGACAAGAAGTCAACGCCGCGAAATTATCCAACATAACGAAACAGAAACAAACGGATTTATAAAAATGTGTATTATTATTGGTGTGAATTTCACGTGTACACAAATCAAATCAAAAACATTCAATTCTTGTGCACATAGATAAGATATCGGGATCACATTTCTTCAGTATATGCTATCGGTTTGTACTTTAGTTTTTCACTTGGATCATGTTTAGGGGATCTCTGCCGTACTTTACGAATATTTCCTGCTTGAAGGAGTCGAATTTTCTGCGATTCTGGTTGTTTTGCTGCTCCCTCCACGCCGGGCGGCCGCGTTTTAACTGCAAGCCCCAGTGGCAGGTGAAAACCGGAGACAGAACTTGAAACTCGTAGCCCGCCACGTACATTTCGTATACCTGAAATTGAATAAGTGAAATATCTTAGAATTTATAGTAATACGGTTCAGTTTGATTCAATGAAAACCATGCACCAATAAAAAAATGTCTACCTGCAGAGTTACAGTCAGAGCAAAGTCAGAGTCGGAGTAATAAATAGTAAATAATATAGTGACCATTAAATCAACAGAGTGAGAGACTATGTTTATACGAATTCGGTTATGTTTAGTTGAATAACGTGCTTGTAAACCGAAAGCAATGACATATGTAGAGTTGTGAACGACCAGTTTCCAATTCATCACAAATCGTAAAGTAAATGAAAATACGGAAACCGGATATGCGTTGACCAGAAGGTGAACGATTCCTAGAGTGTGTTAGTTAATTCACTTTATCTCTCGGCTTTCCCGTTTTCGTGGATAATCACTCAATGCTCTCAATGTTCACTTGCGAATAAATTTATATTTGTTTAGCTGCCACCAGCTCTCTCAGCAAGGCCTTATACATCAGTACCTTGTTGACAATACTGCGTTGACTGCGACTACTTAGTAAGGCTTCTCATTCCGCGTCGGGAAAAGTCAGCCATATAGACCAGTAACAACTCCATTCAGAATATGGATCCTTGGGGGACTCCAGTCTCCATTATTCTGGTACTAAGATAATTGATCGACTAGTTTCACTCGGAATTTACGGCCTTCAAAGTATGAGGTGATAAATACTACATTCATGTTTATACCATAAAGCGCATTTTTTATGTCGCGTAAGAGGACCCACGTGACTTTTTTCCGCGCTCGAATGCTTCCAGTATAGCTGCAAGTAATCTGACCACTTGTAGTTCTGTTCTGGTTCATTCTGAACGCACACTGCTCATCCTGGATGGATTTGTTTTCTGTCACGTCATCCCTCAATCACTTTAGGGTACTCTGCGCTAACTTTGCCAACCCGGACAGGAGGCTGATCTGCCTGTAGGTTTGTGGGAATGCGAGATCTGTTCCCAGTACTATTGGCACCATTACTACTGTTGTCATTTTCCATATAGCGGGAAAGTGCACCAGCTTAAGCGCTGGATTGATGTAGGTCGTAAATGCACTAACAGCCTTCTTTGAAAGCTTGCGCAGTGACTTATTTGAGATCTGGCCCGGGCTATATTTTTTTTTTCTTTAGGGTACGAATTATCTCCTAGGTTTCGTTCTCTGACGAATATCGACTCCTGCACTATTTAATATTTAGTTAGGCTGGAGGCTACACCTACAATATATTCGATGTGAAACGCAAAATCCGGGGCCTGTTAGTAATGAGTTAATAAAATCGACTAATATGACAATAAGTCCAAAGTGTTCTAATTCACCACAGGAACCTCATATTCCTCAAGCACTAAGTAACCGTTACGCTACGACTACTCCAAGTGACAGCAGTAATATTGACAAAAGAGAAACGAGTACAACATATGCTCCGCCACTTTCCGACACAAGTAGAGGCTCGGGTGGGACCTTTTAAAGCAGAAGCTGATTCTAATAACCTATGTAGTCTGTAAATAAGGCCATGACATATGAATTATACTCAAATTCAACAGTTACCCTCGGTAAGGTAGCTGGTATTAACATATAAAGCATAGCAAAGCGATAGATCAGGTTTGCTCTAGATGCAGAACTAAAATGCTTGCATATGGAATTTCACGATTGGTCTTAAATTGTCGTAAAGTGGCAAGGCAGGCATGTCTGTGTCATACAGTGATTCAACATTTACGACTATAATCCATGGTGGTCAAGAACATATAGAATTAATTCAAGAAGTTCGAAGATTATTTACGAAACCTGGTCTTATGCCATTTTAATCAAAGAGTCGTAGCAGCTGTAACCGTCAGTTTCTATAGAGCCAAACAGGGCAGAAAACAAACAGCACACTGGGACGCAGAATAAAAAATCTGCTTTTATACCAACGAGAGTAATAGTACCCAAAGCTAGGTTTCCATTCCCCAGTGTAACTGGATTAAAAGTAATATGTTCGTTGTAATAGTAATTGCTTTTTTTTGTATGTGGTATATTTTCCATTTTAGAGAATTTAAAGAGAAAAGATGACCGAGTGATTAAAAATATGTACATACTGAGACAAAGTATTCTACCACTGGCTCTATTTTTTATATATATTGAATGGAACAGTTTTCAAATTTATTATAACTTATTTAGTCACAATATCTAAATAAAACTTATAATTTGAATAAATTAAAAAAATGATTACCAAGAGCATACCTGTGTATTCCTTGTATATCCATATCCTACAAACCGCTCATCATGAGGAGGTGCCGTATCCGGTGCTACATAAAATGGTTCGTAGAGGAATTCAAAATTTGTGACCGGATGACTGATGTGTACTTCCTGGTCATCCCGAGCTACATTCTGCCACCTATAACGTAAAAGGTGTCACCAAACCATTAGCGACGTAAAAGTCCTTACCTTGAAAAATTCGTCGCGAATTGATTAAAAATAAAAACTTTCTGATGGAAAGGCCGCGCTAGGCCTTTATTTGCTAGTCTCACGAGTTCAGTCTTATTAGGCGGAAATCGGACGCGCTCATCCAGTTCGTATGTGGGCACAACATACGCGCATTTATTTTTACAGACGGAGTGCCTGAGAAATTTATCCAATTCCTCGGCCAGTCGGTAACTGGGTATTATGTCCACGTCGGTGAGGAAGACGTAACCAGTCTGACAGTTTTTGCGCGCCAAGTTTCTCAGGTGATTCTGAGGATATGGGTATTTTTTTCGCCATTTCTCTGTCGTCGCCGATCGTTCCTTCAGCAGCTGATTCAAAGTAACATCGGGCCTCAAGCAATCCATGTGCTCCAAGTTGCTAAAATCTGATTGTACACTATTTGGCATTCTGCCCTTTGGCAATGCCAGGTGAAAATTCACCCTGTCTCTAATATTTACAAAACATTGCCTCAAAAACATGATATATTGCAGCACTATGTTTAGTTCGTCGTCGCCTGCGGCAAATACAGTCGCCGAAATTGAGCCCGACCAATGATTGGCCACTTGTACCAAAGAATGCAGCTTCTCTATTGAACTTTGCGTGGCGAGACAAACCGACAAATCCTCCCCTAGTTCGCCGAATCTGTCTCCCACCATTAAGTTGTCGAAATATTTGTAATTGAGCGAGTTATCCCATCGACCGAGTCGAAGATCCAACGTCGAGAATGGACCGTCTGGATTTTGATTATTGACGTTTGAACATGGACGAAGAGGAGGCGCAGGTGCATTTTGTACATGAATTATGTTTCGGGAACATTCTGGACTGTACATAAGCTTGAAGGTCATTAAAATGTTATAAATCGTAAGTAGTATTAAAACTGTGACACTTAGATTCCATAAACGACATGTCCTCTACAACAAAATTATAAATTAGAAAAATGCAGATTTACTTAACAGTTTAAGTTACAAATTAAAAATAATTTTGACAAAATGACCTAAATATTATTTTATAAAATTTAAATTTTATTTATTTGCGTCGATATTATATAATTTTATCTGAATAAACTTCGAGTTCGAGCTAAAAACATGAAATGGAGGCCATACAATTTATCCAGAATTTTCATAAAGGATTAAATAACTGTACATATATAATTTTACATATATAATTTTTTACATATATATATATATATTTTTAACCCCATCCGACATGTATTTTGCAATTAATTTTTGATTACGTATTACGTCTTAGTGCGTGTATTTAATTTGTGAATTAGTTATAAATGTCTATTTTATTATATTACCATTAGATGAATCAAAGTGTCGCACATATAGAGCACATGCGCGGAGTTAAGCTTTGTGGCGCCAATATTTATTGCATTCTGGATACATTGCAACCCAATGCTTTGAATGATAAAGCGAGTAACATTGCGGAAACTTCAGCAGGATCTCATCAAAATATTCACATTTTTGTGAAATTACATTTATCCATCGATGTGTATTAAATATAATTTTCATGTTATTGAAGCTTGATTTTTAAACCCGATATGTTCGTTTGATTAATATTATTCGTGTTAACAACTTTTATTTCACATTTTATCTGAATTATTGTCAAGGCTTTATCACAGCCTTTAAACATAGGTATCTCGTCTCGCGAGCTAATTACTCGTTATACAACTAGATACATATCTTTTTAAGTGGTTTCCAGTTTGTATTTTTACTCCACTTGGATTTGTAGCCATCACCTAATTCAATTATTATTGTGATAGTTTAAAAAATATTTATATAAATATATACATATGGATTAAAAGTAAATTTAAACTTTGTATTAATGAGAAAAATATATACCTGAACCATTTGCAAAATGTTACCAAATCCCAATCTCAGTCAAATGATCAGTTTTGTCTTCAAAATAATACATCATACAATGTTCCACAGCAATCAACCGTGGTATCATCGAGTGGGCACAATTTTATCTGGCTACGCGTGGTGATTACAAAAGCACAATTTTCGATACAATTTCATAAAAATAAACACACAATACTGAAATTACATCTAAAATAAAAAACGAAACTCACAACTATTGCCAACTGCTATTACAAGCTGCCTGCACTCCACTTGCGCATGCCTACGAAACTTATCGATCCCGAATGCAGACCACTGTTCGCACGGCAGCGGTATTTTTTTATAAATTCGATAGAAATATATTATCCAGCACGTATATGATATAAATAATTCGTAACCATTGTCTAGATCATATATGACAAGAAAATAATAAACGTGAACAAATAATTATAGTCATGTTATGTCTATAGCATTTATCAAATTTTAAAATATATTACTTTTATCACAAGACGTGATATTAATAAAAGGAAGTTGTTAGCAATGTTATTTATTTACTACAAATTTTTTATCTCTTGTGATAAAATACTGTCACATTTTATCACTTCTTAGGAAACGAACGACTTTCCGCAACTGAAATAACATCTTAAAATGTTGGTTGACATTTCGCATGCGGGTTGGAAAAAATATTTGCGAAACTAGGTCGGACATTTATTGAGATACTTTATATCAATGTATCCTCTGGAAAAATAACTAACACAATGATAAGCTTATTGGAAATGTATTAAATAAATATGTTTAATCATTGTTTACGTTGCAATTCAAACCTATCTAATTAATGTCCTAGTGCACGTCATGAATTATTTTTTTAAAGAGAAAAAATATTTGTTATTGAAAACAAATATAATAACGCGAGATAATTTTTAATAAATTAAACTGGTTATAAAGACGATATATCATTCATTGGATGGATTAAGAATTAAATGTATATATTATTTCCATTATTTTTAAAAGTTTCAAATCTTACCTTACCAGGGTTCAATAATAGCACTTTATGCGTATATTTTGCACAATATTGTATATTTGTAGGATTCATTCTCCTTGTGTTTGCCTGGTATAGCTTGTTTTCTTCAACAACGTTCAACGTTGTCGAAAGTAATAACTTGGGAAGATCGCCTATTATTAGAAACGCTCCGGTGCTATTTATAAAATTTGAGGGTCTGGTTTATGTTTTAAGCAACGGTGTTCATTTTGTACCTAAACAATTAGTAACTTGTAGGATAGGTTTGATTGCTATGTAATTGAAATAATATATTTGGGTATAAAAATAAAACAATTCGAATATTCAAACTAAACTTGAAACACCCATGAAAGTAAAGTTGAAGACTTGAGGACTTCGAAATAGATTCAAATTATGGGAAAAACAAGGGAATAAAATTTAAGATTCTTATTATTTTAACTCGATCAGGATGTAGTAATATAAAAGTATGTTCCACAATAAAATAATATACAGTGGATTTAGATTATACCAAATCTATACGTTCAAAAATATCACCAACTCTAGAACTCATTAGAATAATTCTATCAAAATATTTACAAATGGTTATTTATACAAGGGAACGAAAATATCAGTAACGTATTTTTGTTGTTCTTCTGTTATGAAAATTTAATTCCAAAAAATTATATGGCATTATTTTTTATATAAGAAAAATCAACTTTACGATCCCTTTTCAGCTCACTCGAATATTTCGACTGCATGAAATGCTAAACAAATATTCACACGTGAAGCAAGCGACGGCATCTAATGCATAAATATAGCCCTATATCAAACGTTTGAAGTTAACTGTAAAATTGAATACTTTGCTGAAGTAATAGAACTAGATAAAGTAATATAAATATTATGTTGTATTAACTAACCATATTCATCACTTGTCGTTACCCATTACGAAAAAACCCGCACTCCACGTCCTATCGAAATATTGTGTCAAAAAAACAATATATTTTTATGAAACTTGTTTTGATTACATGGGCAGATATCGTTAAACGAGATTTTCTGATAAGTTATCGCATTTAAACAGATCACGGATTAATGAAAGTTCCGTACCCTATTACGTAATTAAATATTGATTGCGAACAGCAATATATTTATTATATATTTTATATACGAAGTAAAATATAAAAATATTCGACAGGGATGGAGCGAGCCGAAGACCATTTTACCGAACGAAGGTAAAATTTATAAGGGAAGCAAATGATTCATGAAAAAAATCGCGAGAGAGAAAACGACGGACACGAAAGGGAGGCAGAGAGACACGTCGGTTACGACAAAAGAACAAATACAATGAGATCACCGGAACAAAGGGCAGATGAAGAATTAAGGGAGGTTGCTATTAAAAGTAACGTGGAAAGTGAAGGTACAAGGTAAAAGGAAGAAGATGGAGGAACTGAAAGAACTGATGGAGAAAATTATAAATAAATGGGTAAAAATACAGCAGAACTAGAAGAAGAGATAAAAGAAATCAACGTAGAGACGAAAAGAAAAGAAGAAGAATGGCAAGAAGATAGAAAGCAACTAAAGAAAATGGGTGTTGGATGATGAGAAGGTGAGGAGGGAAAAAAGATGGAGGGGAGGATTTTTTAGAGAATAAGCTACAAATAGCCACAAAAGTAGAGGACCTATATGTGATCAATGAAGAACGACGGATCATAGTAGCAAAGTTGGGGACATGGAGCGTAAAATAGAAAAATATGGCGGCCGAATCTACATTGAATCTACAATGATTTTACGTTGGAAACGAGAAAAATACAAAGATTATATGCAAAGTATTGCAAGAGATAGGAAAAAGCGAAAGCGAAAAACTGCAAAAAGAGAGAATACAAAAATATACAAGGAAACAGTTCTGAGAGACTTAGCAGCAAGATATCAGAAAATGGAAATTAAACAAGAATTGAGTCAGATGGAACTATTACTTACTAATGCAAAATAAGAAGTGGTGCAACAAGGAGGAGAAGTGCAAAGCAAGAAATGTACGAAACATAGCAAGCTAATAGAAAAAAGAAGAAAGGCAAGAGAAGAAATGATAATAAATAATACAAGAAACGAAGAAAAGTACACGTTATGGAGGAAAGAGGCAAAAAATATATGTAGAAGAAAAAAGAGTTTACTAAGAAGATAAAATAAAGAACATTTCAATAAAGTAAAAGTCAGAAAATCAAAATGTGGTTTCGAGAGCAAAGAAATATATTAGATAAAGATAAAGAAAGTAATTTCATAGGACAGGAGGGAAAGGTAACAAAGAGGGGGGGGGGGGATTTTCGAGGGGCTCTTGGACAAGAATTCTGAGGAAGCTGAGCAAATAGAAGAACTAGGGAACGGAGTGGAGGGAATGGAAATAATTTCACTAACAGAGAAGTAAGATGTAATAAAAATCTTAAAAATCATAAAAGTGCAGGTGAAAAAATTGTCGCAGCACTAATTAAATATGGAGGAGATGATATACTGAAAAGGAGAAGAAAAAAATATGGAACAAAGAAGAGGGGTCATCAAAGACAATTACAGTTCCCTTATATAGAAAAGGAGACAATTGTATGCGACAACTACAGGATAATTGCTTTGTTAGATGTAACCCACAGTATACAGAATAAATTGAAACCATATATGGAAAAGAAAGTGTCGAGTATCAATGTGGGTTCAGGGGGGACAGGTCGGTGGCAGATGTTTTCCTTGAAACGAATCCATCAAGCATCAAGTAGCTCTGCACACTATTTTCATTGATTTGAGTCAGGCGTATGATTCAATCACAAGGACACAACTATATAAAGCCATACGCTTGGTACGAATGACAATGGATGAAACAAAGGGCAGAGTAATCCTCGCTTTGGAGACGGTAATAAGAGTACATTGAATACATAGGAACAATATATAATAATAGACGACCTAATTATATTAGCTAAAACGGAGAACATCTGAAAATAGTGAACGTAGCAAATGTAATAGGCCTAGAAATAAACGAGCAAAAATCAAAGTATTAGATACGATGAAAGAGAAATGATCTTATAGTATGAAGGAAAAATGGAAAGGAATACAAATTTGAATGAGTACAGAGTTTCACTTACTTGGGAGTTCTTAACGAAAAAAAAAAAAAAAATAAAACGACAAAAGCAAGGATATAGAGACAAGTGTAACAAAGGGAAACAAAGCAACAGATGCAAATTATTGAACCAGAAAAAAATTATCAGTTATGTGACTGCCACAATGCAGTATTTAGAGATGGAATACTAGGACGGAGAGGAGGACCAAGGAGACTTGGAACGTACTGTGGCGTGACTCCATTTGGTTTATCATATAAGTTGTTCAGTATTAGTACCAAGTTTTCCCTGTTCGGTCAATGCTGTCAGAACGGTGTTTCTATGAAATTTTTAAGGATCGTGGCGCTTGAACGACCACACAATTGGATCTTACTAAAGATATGTAAATAATATTTCCAAATTTGATACTTTAAAATGTTTTGTTAAAGTTGACGTGGCAATATTGCGATTCCACGAAATGAACACAATGAACAGCGACAAATACAAATAACTACAATATACAATATACAAATACAAATAATAAAATAATAAATAAATGAAAGCGAAAAACAACATGCATACAAATAAAATTAATTAAAACTATTAAATAGAAAATTAACATCGGTGGTGTTAAACGGCTTCTTGGTTACTATTGCAAGACAAACGTACTTCTATCAAAAATTCTTATATGGGATTGTTCATCCTAAACACTGGAAGAAAATAAACGCATTCACCCTGAAGGTGACCATCTCTTAAGCAAGCCACCATTGTCGCTGGTCCTCCCTGGAGCACATCATCTTTCATGTTGGTTCTTCTTGAAGCGGGTACTCGCTGAAGTCGAAAATTCTAAATATTAATCTCCTCCACCAGATTCATATCCATCCTGATCAACTTCAGGAAGCAGGATGTGGATATTTGTGTACGCCACTGCTTTCAAGCGCAAATAATCAGAAATGCTGTAGTTGGAAAACTGCTGATTTTGAATAATGGAAATGGCACTTAAAAATTGAAATTTTTAAAATATTTGTTAACGTTAAAATTAGCATATCTGCTTCTCGAACCTACTGGAGTTCTTGCTGCTATCTGTGAAGCGACGACGAAATTAGTTACTCGCTATTTCTATTAGCGGTAGGATTTAAATAGTTGTTAATTCAGGAATTTATTTGAATAGAACAAAGACACAACATACCTGTCGCTGCCACCTATCATTAATAATTGCAACAATATTTGCATATACGATGAATAATCATGCATTTGTGACGAAATAAATATTTACGAGTTCTATCTTTATATGCATTTGTATGTACGATAATAACCGTATGCAATTCTCGTTATTAGTTCCTTGACATTGATAAAGATTAATTAAAATGTTTTGCTGTTTTGCATGAATTCGTAAATCCCGAATACCCACTAGACCAATTAATTAATCGAAGCTAATTGAAAGTCTAAATATAAACAACCAGTTTGATTATTTACGATTTGATAGACTTATTTTTATAACAGTCTGCCTGCAATGGGTAAATAATATTTGCGTGTAAAAACGTAGTTATTGTTTGCGATTAATCACTCGGTTTAAGAAATTCATTTGCGATAATTTAACTTCGCCATGAGTGAAAGGTCAAGAGTACATATATTGGTAAAAGTACACGTGTGAAGAATAACCAGTACAATATTTGCCATAGAATAGCAATGGCCCATTTATTCTACTACATAGCAGCCTTCTGCATTTATTGCCGGTTGAGTTGTGCTATTGTAAAAGATCGGCGAACTGAACTTGAACTGGTACACGTGGTAAGTTATTTTTAATAATTTTGACGCGTGACGTAGCCATGTTGAAATAATTAGATTAAACATTTGTTTATTGTAAAAAAAATATGTTAAGTTAATTAAATTTCTCCTTAAATCAAATATTAGTCAACGCAAGATTTTTTATGTTATAATTATTCTTAGAACAATCTCCACAATATTTTGTAATCGCAATCGAAATACTGCATGGAGAATATTTGTTATTATTTATAGATCTTTTGCTTAATAGTAGAAAGTCGCAGCTCACTTCCGGGAAACGAAATAATTGTTATGTGTATATTTTAAATCTTTCAGCTATTTCGTCACGGTGCCCGAACGACTTACCGATTTTATCCTAATGATCCGCATATTAACTCAACATTTTACCCGTTTGGTTTGGGCGGGTTAACCAACGTAAGTAGGCATAAATGAAATTCTCGTTGTAACACTATTGACGTCTTTAATTTATTTAACAGGAAGGAAAATATGGAGAATACCAACTAGGGAAATTTTTGAGACGAGAATATGGTAATTACTTGGGCGATGTTTACGAAGAAGATTTGTTGTATATGAGAAGCACTCACACCACTCGTACAAAAATGAGTGCCCAGTTAGTACTCGCAGGCATGTTTCCACCTGTGAGGGAACAAAAGTGGCACCGTGAATTATTATGGCAGCCTATCCCAATCGATTTTAAATCAAAAGAGGAGGAAGATGTAAGTAGAACAGGATTGATATTTTCTGAAGCGAAGGGAAATCTAAAATTGTAAATTCAGTAATTTTCAACTATATATTCGGGCTTCGTGATTTTAATATCGTTTAAATGGTTTTTTAGTTTTACTTTAGTAAACAATGAAAATAAATTTTACGTTAAAATTTTTTTCAAGACCATTTATTATAAATAATGTAGGAATAGTGTAATCGAATCAAGTTCTAACGTTAGCTAATATTACGTTTTAAGATATTTTAAATTTCAAAAATTCAATCTTGAATGGATTTACCAAGACTACGTTCAATAAACCGTCGAATTTGTTGTCTCACTGTTGCCTGTCTGAATCTTCCATTAGCCTTTTTGGTTCACATGCTTGCAAGAGGGCCAATAAGTTGCGAATTGTTAGACTATGAAAATTTATCTTACGTACATTTTATCATTTTTTCAGCTTCTAAGTCCATCAACATGTCCCTACAGAACTAAGGTTTTGGACGATCTGAAAAATTGGCCAGAAGTTCGGATGAGATTCATCACACCTAACGAGGAACTATCAAATTACATAGAGGAGAAGTCAGGATTTCCAATAAGGTCCGTGATCGACCTGCTCGAATTTTATTTCATCATCAGTACTGAGGTATGCAGCAACGTGCAAATGTGCTCAAAAAATGATCGCACATAACAGCTTAAATATTCTTTCTAGGACGAAATGAAATTACCTTTACCCAAATGGACGAAAACCATTTATCCAGAACCACTCACAAGCGCTGCTGCTAACGTGTACGCTTATTGGAACTATGATGACGACACGAAGAAAATCAACATAGGTTATCTTATGAAGAACATTTTGGACGACAGCTTTTCGAAAATTAACGGAACTTTAGAACCGACTGCGAGAAAAATGATCATGTATTCGGGACACGAGTCGACATTAGGTTACATGCTTAATATTTTGAACGCCACGTCGACACACATACCCCCTTACGGAAGTGCGATTATTTTCGAAGTTCGAAAAGACGCCAAAGGGAATCATTTCATACAGGTGATTGTAAATATTTTTTTTGCACGTTTTTGTATTTTATCCTTGCAGATAAAATATCACACTGATGTTAAAACGAAGCCCACTACATTAATAATTCCTGGATGCAAAGCTCTATGCCCCGTTGCGAAATTTTTGGAGCTGCAGCAGGATAATATTCCGACGGTTCCGTTTGAGGAAGCTTGTTCAAAACGTTTCACCAAGAAATTAAATCCGCCTATATAATTATTTACAATTAACTTTATTTAACATTAATTTATTGTAGAGTAGATGTACAAAAAATGTAAGAATATATATAAAGATATACTAGACAAGTACTTCCAAACACAAAGGCCCTACTAGTGTACCTACATAGACAATCGCTGAGATAAATAATCGGAGTATTAATGCAATAATGAGTCCAATTATAGAAATACTGAAGATTGCTGAATTAAACGGTGCCAGCGGAAAATTCATCGTGGAAAGTTCATGGTGGGAAAACTCATGGTTGGAAAACTTATTGTTGTTCGAGTTAAAATTGTGATTGAGTTGGGTTGGGATGGGTTGGGTAGGGTTGGGTCGGGTCTGGTTCGGTTCGGTTGGGTTGGGTTCTGCGTCTGGCAAAAGCCCATAAACTGTTGTATTATTTAACCCTTCTGTGTTCTTGGGAGTTATGTCGTCAAGTTTGATATTTAATTCTGCGGCTGATGCCACTCCCCATCTTAATTTGTCATTTTTTTCCGAAACAGACAGAATTAAATTTATTAAAAAATATGACATCTACGTATTGGTTACTCTAGAGAGTTATAGAAGAAAATAATCGCCTATTTGTCTTGAACCTCATCAAGACGAAAGAGTTAATTAGACACTTTTAAATTTGTGTTGAATTCTCAGAGTAATATATTATATATACACATATTTATTTGATAACTGTGTTTTGTATTTGTGTAATTATTTATAAATATATTTGAATAAAAAATGTTTTGCAAAACGAACGGCTGAATATTTGACGATAGTTTCGTTTGTTTGCGGTTATCAACAATGAATACCTAACAATACTCGTTAAAATGTATGTACGTATAAAATTTTTATGATTAGTTGACAACGACCACCCAAGGAGCAAACCTAGTTCATTTTTCAAGCCGTTATAATTAATGTTCATGGCGTTCTAATACCTTCCGTTTTTTTTTCAGTCGTTTCTTGAAAGACCCTGTACGCAATAGCAATCAAAAATTTACATTTAATTTAAATCATTACCCAATCTAATCGATTATTGAAAATAAAACTGGTTTGAAATCGCAGCCTCGATCATTAACTTATTTGTTTCCGAAAGGAACTGTTTCAACATCAAAATACTAAAATATGTGTTAAATAACAGGTGGGGCATAATAGTGATCGCTCGCGTACGGATTATAATCAATTTACCATAAATGTGTTAAAGAGGTGTGTGCGTGTGGTGTTAAAGTTTTGATTATTTCGTTTCGATCGAAGGTAAATTCTATTTATATCATCTGTATAATTTATTTTTAAATATTTTATTGAAAATATAAATATAATCAATTTTCAATTTTCTTTATAAAGACGTTTTAATGCATTTACTTTTAATTAATATTATTACATTATTGGCAATTTAATTTTATTAATTTAATTAAAATTTAATTAAAGCACCGTCAGTACTCATGACGTAAGTTTTTCCTTCGGTAATTATTCTACAAGGTCTCTCACCTTTTTCAGCTAATATTTATGATTAATAAAATGCAAATTTTCTAAATTTCTCTCTGTCGCGTTTAATGCAAAATATCTAATAATACGCTTATATCTTTACCTACTTTGATTTCTGATAATAAATGTGAATGAACGAAAACCCGCCAAGGGTTTATCTTATCCGGAAACAATATACCGCTATTAACAGGAAAAAAGTCCTGAACATATTTTTGTTTCTGATTAAGAATCGGATGTGGTATTGCGAAAATCCAATTACCACCTATAACGTATTATGTATTAACAGTCGTGCGGGTATTTCCAAGAGCGAATGTAGGTAAATTAAATTTTCCTTACTTGAATCTCATGTTAATAATGTTGACGATGACAATTTATGGCAAAAAATTATTATTTACAGTCTTTCAATTAATACTATTTTAACGTTAACTGGAATCAGCAATGTTAATTAAAACTACTTTCACACAATCGCCTTTAAAGATTTACACGGTATATAATCGACAGCACTTGTAATATTTGCGTAGTTTATTTAAAGATCGGAGAATAAAATAAAATAAATTTGCCTTTGGACGACGAACGAAATAATTTTTGTGTTAGAAATCAAAATAGGTTTATTTTCAGAATACTTCGAATAATCTTCCATGATGAATAATTTTGTGTTAGCTGTTTTATGTTGTTCCGCTATTGGAGGCGCCACTCGGCATCAATTTAATAACTTTCCCGCTAGTTCGTTGGAGTTGGTGCACGTGGTAAGTTTTTGTACATTTTCCATTGTATTATACATATATATATATATATATATATATATATATATATATATATATATATATATATCGCAAATGTGTCCGTCAATAAGTGAACTAAAACAATATAGTAATGACTCAGTAGAAATTGGCAAATGAAACATTCTTCTTTAATGCAGCAATTTTAAAGTAATTAATTGAAAACTGTTTGACGTCATAGTATTTTTGGAAATTTTGCCTGAAGTTTTTTTTTCGAATCGACGAATCTCCCCGTGTCCTTTCATAAGGAAATATAGGCGAAAATACATAACACATTGCAAAGGAGTGCGATTCGTTTTCAGTAGTTTTAATTATGCGAAATAATTAATTTGGCTAAGAAAAATAATTTGTTGAAGTTGAAGAGAACATAACATAACATGAAATATACATGGAATTTAATATAATAAAAAATCAATAACGTTTTTAAAATTGGTCATAAGTTTTCGGAACATTTATTAACGCCATAATAATTAATTAGATATTTTAATAGTTTGGATACTGTCGTAGTTTATGAGAAAAATAATATTCAATATATTTAATAAAAATATGAAATAGATCAAGGGATAGTTCATAAATAGCAAAAGATTGGTTACAATAAATATTTACATAGTAATTACAATTTGGAATTCAAAAAGTTTTTATTAATGTGGATTGAAAAGTAATATAATTTATTTAAATTATATACTTTGAGTTTTAAAATAGGCACATGTGCGCTTCTTTTTTTAAAAGTCTAAGGCCTAAGAAAGTGCAAGTACTGCAAGGAACATTAGAGCTCAATTAATGATCTAAATTTGCTTGTAAACTTTTGATTATTTAGGTCTACTTGTCAATAAATATAAAAATGTCAATGTTGTATTGTAAATGTTATAACCGACTGTGAATAATGAGATTGTAATTTAAAAACGTAATGAATGAAAACACATTGTTTACGTTCAATGCAACTATTAGCAGTTATGTTGATGTAATATTAACTATAAAAATTAATTTCTCAAGGCTATCCAGCATGACTAATTTTACGCAAACGTTTTCTCTTTTCGACTGCTGTCGTTTTTATTCTTATATATCAAAAATTCTTCTTTCATCACTTTGACTTAAATACACGTTACAATATGGCCAACTGGGTAACGAAAAGTTGTTCAAGTTAATTCGGAAATAGTTGAATAGAATATTAAAATTACCAAATTTTAGCTAATAATCTAAATTCATATCTATCTGTCATAATTCGTATGATTCAATTTTCCAAGTAACAGGTTTCAACTATTAAAATGATTCATGTTTATTGTGATATTTTAGAGTCTGTGCCGAAGGTAAACACGTCAATTGTTTAATATTTTATATTTGGCTTTCAAATATAGAATTTCTATAAATGCCAAACAGTGTCATAATAATAATGACTATTTTAGAATGTTTGTATATCATATTTATTTTACTTGAAATGTTATTACAAAGTCAAAATGAAATTACAGAAAATAAATGCGATATATTTTAAGTTGGTATATTTATTGACATTATTTGTATTTTGTATATTTGATTTAAATAAATGATTCGTGAGTGGATATTTGATTGTGCAACAAACTCGTTCTTGAACATTGCGATATGTGAGATCGGTTTAAGCTCTTATAAAATGTCTTGATGTTACTGTGTATCTTTTTTAATGAATTTACCAAAAGTTGTTAAACAACTTTGTTTGCATTGCAACATTTTATATTTAAGGTATTTAAAGTTCTTGGCATTTTATGGAAGTTATATATTTATCTTATTAATAAATACATAATTATGACGTTAATAGCAATAAATTGATAAAGCGGTAAAAATAATAAAAAAATATATTAAATTCGGCGGCTATCGATATTAAAAACCGGTGATCGAGCGACGTATTGCATCATTATTCTAGAGCGAATTTAGGCCACGACGTTAATAATACAGGACCCATCTATATCTAAAACATGTATAATATTTAAATGATAGCAAATTGACGCATTCATACGAGAATGAATGTCATCAAATGAAGAAAATGAACGAGACGTTTCGTCGTGTAAAAGGGGCCACAATAATTCCATAAAAAATGTGTAACCTAACCAATCGTGATTCTTTTAGTTATGGTTTCGGTTGATTTAATTGTATTAACATGTAAATTTTATTAAAACTTAACGGTCAGGATTATTTTGATATTTGGAAAGCGACGAGCATTTGTCATATAATGAACGAAATAATATTATTATAAAAACAACATTGAGGGCTGTTCAATTAATAAATATAAAGTTCATTACTTATTTTGTAACATTTCAATATACACATCGTTCACGTTGTTTGGTATAATAGGAGGGCCATGGAAATTTGGCTTTTAAGTTGGCAGTAACCTGTGGTAGGTTTGAGGTGTTACATAGTCAAGTTTTACTTGATTGTAATATAAGTGACATAAGAAGAACTATTTTTATTTATAACATTCACTTAAATGTCTGTCGCAAACTATTATTGTTTATTAAACGAACGATTATGTCACAATAAGTTAAAAATATGAAGTTTTAATCTTAAAAAAATATCATAATTTATTCTTTTTTGACACCTCACCCCACATTATTCAAAATACTGCCCAAACCACTCTATATGTGACAACAACAAAAATGCTGCAGTTGTAGTTAAATACGAAAATTTTAGTTTAGAAACCGGACGCGTTTAAATCACAATCACAATCTAACACTTTACTCCAACGTCTATAATCAGTATCAGATTTTTTTAATAAAACAGCAAAATATGGCTGACTTTGTTTTTATATGCAAAACTACAACCAAAATCCCAAATACTTACAACAAAATAATCCCAGTTCTTTGTGGATTATTTTTATCGTGTCATTTACTCGCGAATCGGTTTTATGATTCGTTAACTTTGAATTTTGAATTATATTACTCATTTTACATTTTAAATGGCTTAAATACTCAGTTGAGTAGATGAGTGGAAATCGTCCAATTATATTGTTATAAAAAAAACAGCACGTCATAATAATAATTGGATACTTTTGCTGCACGTTTGTGAGCAAACAAGATTCTTGCATGTCTCAAATTCGGAGAAGTGTAATTATTTTCTTATCATGCTCGTAGAGCAATAATTATAACGCAATTATATTTCATTACTTAATTATGTTACTTTTAATTAAAGGGGCACACGGCCTAAATATGACGCATTACAAAATACGTATCGTTAAGCAAGCAACGGAGGTATTTAAAACGTATGCACGGTTTGCAATGAATAGTAGACGAGCTAGCAATGCGTCGAGTCATCCTAGGTCAACAAACTACATAACATTTACAATACGTGTTTTATTCCTATTAATGGAACGAAGTGCTACGACCCACAGTTTCGGGAGGCATCCATAGATGAACAATTTTAACCAAGAGATTCAAAATTTCGATGCGACGTACATAAAATGATCATATGGACCAATAATAATATAATCTCCGCATTTACTTTTAATTTATCTTTATCACTTCAGTGATGTAGACTACAATATACACCTCACTACATAATCGGTTGAATATTTGAAAAGATTTGTAATTGTAGTACTTAACTTGTTCAATTATTTCATTAACCATGAGTACCTTGAATTTTTTCTCACCATATAGTTTAATCATTCTAAATTATTTCATTATGGTAGTTAGAAATTAGGTCACAATTAAGAAATTAAATTTGTAGTTAGTATAACGTATATGAAACAATAACATTACCTTGATCATGTAATAAACGATTTGCTTGCGCTATTAATGTATATGAATACGGTGAAGTAAATTGAATCGTAGTCGATATAACCAAGCAAGTGCTTATGCAATATTGGCCCAGAGCGCTGCCGCCATCTCCATTTGCAATTATTTAATTATTAGTGGTAAAATTAACAAAAATAGCACTTATGTAATACACTTATAAGAAAATATAACGAACATACCTTATTCGAATAAGTCGCGTTGTACCTTGCTACGATTTTGCCCCATGTGCCAGCTACGTCGATTATTGCACATTTCATCATCCTGCTTTCCATATAAATTTGGAAACATAATTTTGACTAGAAGTCAATGGTGGTTGGGTATTTAGAGTGTTCCCCAGTATTGCCACTAGAGGATGCCCATTATTTTTTTTATACCAGTCACTTCATATAGCCGTGGCTATATCGAAAGCAATATGGTACACATAAAATAATCTTGTGAATTATAAAGGCTAATGTCCAATATTCCAAACCACATGCTTATAAAATTTTTAAATGTGTTCGCACATTCGTTTAACACTGGAAGTAAGTAAATTATTTTGACTATATTTGACTACGTTTGATGTGGACTGGTGATATGGTTTTATTGTCTCTAGTGCCAGTTGGATAACTACTAACTATGCGCAAAACTACAATAGCCCATTAAATGCTTCGGTAATTAAAAATCTTTGAAGCATTTTATGTATTTCTATACAATACTCCACTTAGTGCGGGGAAGTAAAAAAAAATGTTATTAATGCTTCCTTGCTATCCATGTTTTAATCATTAAGTAAAATCTGTACAATCTATTTTTCTTCGTTTTCGGGTTATTCCGCCGTTTCTGCATAGTCACATTTGCTTGGGTTTGGAACAGTTCATCATGAAGATGATAAATATTACTTTAACAGTATTTCTAGGGACAATTCAACATCTCATGTGAGTTACATAATAGTGTTTTTTTTTAACTAGAGTTTACACAATGGGAATTTTATGAATTCACCAGTAATTTACGACACGTCTATAACGGTGAAATAATGGCAACGAACGCCAGATCACATAGCGAAGAGAGCTTTACTAAGTTAAAGACAGACGTATATTAGTTAGATTGTTATTCTCGCATTTGTCACACAAAATTCTGTTGATATAATTTGAAATTCCATTTCGTTATTAGATAGAAACGTTGGTTATACCTGATATGATAAACGAAATGTTTTCCTAATTATTCCCTCGCTAAAGACATCGACGTGGATGAATAGCCAACAATAATCGTAAATTACGACAATATCTACTTAACCAAGGTGCCCTAGAATTATATTTATTTTTATTTCATTTACCGAGGTATTCCCCATTAACAAACTAAAAATATAAATAATTAAGATTGAGGTTTTAGAGAACGGAAGTAGAATGTGGTTTCTTACTAATTAATTATGTCATATATAATATTTAGTTGTTTTTATATTTTGCTACAATTTTATGTCAGCGTCTAATTTTTATCGTTTCAGGTATTCAGGCACGGTCAAAGGACACCGG
Organism: Geotrupes spiniger; assembly: GCA_959613385.1. NCBI lineage: Eukaryota > Metazoa > Arthropoda > Insecta > Coleoptera > Geotrupidae > Geotrupes > Geotrupes spiniger. The sequence continues at coordinate 7,816,106 of OY390737.1, read as the reverse complement.
ATCCTTCGACGATTTATCCCAACGATATTTATAAAAACGAAACGTATTATCCGTACGGATTAGGAGCTTTAACAAATGTAAGAACATGGTTATTAGTATTTATAAATCATTGAAATTAAAAGAGATTATATTACCAAAAAAACGTGAAAAAATATTGTCATTGGTGTGGAATTGAATATTGCTCTATTTCATAATAAAGTTGGCAGAAACCATCAATTATTTGGAAAAAATGTACTATTAATTCCTTTCGATAAATCCATGTTAGACACATGTTGAGTATCTTACGAAGATGAAAAATTAAAACTACCTTACTATATATTATTTAACTTCAAGTTATAATAATTAATTTTTAGGATGGGAAACGTACATTGTATGATTTGGGAAGAGCTTTACGTCACCGATACGACGGTTTCCTCGGGAAGGTCTACACGCCCAACGCACTAGACGTGCAATCGTCTCCAGTTAAGAGGGCTAAAATCTCAGCGCAGCTCGTTCTTGCCTCGCTGTTTCCACCGGTCGATGTACAAAAATGGAATTACTTTCTAAACTGGCAACCGATTGACTTTGAATATCGACCTACGAATGAAGATCTGGTACGTACGTACAAATGCAACCAGGATAAAACTGGACTGACATAATCTTTCTTTTCCACTAGCTATTCCTTAATTATCAAAATTGCCAAAAATATATGGAACTCTTGAGCGTAATCGTCCAGAGAGTTGTAAATGACGTCGAACTAACGGACATAGACAAAGTATCGGCGTATTTAACGTTTCACACCGGATGGAACGTGACGTCATTGTATGATATTTTCTTGGTGTATGCAGCCCTCACGTCGGAAGTATGGAAAATTTATTATTAATTAAAATTTAGTGTCATTAATTCCTTTTAAATTTGATTTTAGTCCGAATGGGGATTTAAGTTATCGAGTTGGACTGAAGAGGTGTATCCAGAACCGCTGACTTCAATGGCTACTACATTTTTTACTTATGCAACGGAAACGGATGCCCTTAAAACATTATCTGCTGGTAAGACAATTACAGCTTCAAATAATTACGTGAAGTTAGAAATGCAATTGTTCATATTAGCTATAGAGTTTTTATCAATCATGTTTTTTTCTAGGATTTATATTGAAAAGAATAGCAGAAGACACTCAAATGAAAATCAACGGCAGTGCCAACCTGAAGGACAGAAAGATGGTGTTGTATTCGGGACACGACTTCACAATTGCATCGCTTCTAAGTACCTTAGGCATTTTCAAACCTCACCATCCGACGTACGGTTCGTACATAATATTTGAAGTGCATCGAACTGGGCAAAATGATCACGGTCTTAAGGTATACACATTGAATGTGAAATATTTAAATAAACGTTATTGTTATTTCAGGTATTTTACCAAGATTACTCTTCGAACTACGCAAATCTGATGACTTTACCGGGATGCGGTGAAATTTGCCCGTTTGATGCTTTCCTGGAAATGTATAGCAAGTATTTTGCTCTGCCTGCTATGTGCGATTTAAATTAATATTATTTAATCAATATATTTTATTACAACTCGCTCTACGAGGTTTTTGTGTATGATTTTTGGTACAAATAAATGTTAATATTTTTGTTTATATGTTCGACGCATTGAAATATTTTTTTCTACTTTTTGGAGATTAGATTTATTATCTTGAATTTTGATATAGTTTGAACAATGTTATTTTTAATTTTGATTTGATTATAATTGATTTGATTAATATTGTATAAAATATGAGGTTTACATTTTAGCACTTTTTATAAATAACTTTCGTTTCTACGCGTATATCAGAGTATCAGGTAATTTATTTTTTTAAATAATTTATTAATATTTGTAACAAAATCGTCGAGTTTCAGAAATTGATTCAGAGGATATTATACCTATTCGTGTAAGTCAAGTTGTAGATATTTTGGCAAGGATGTCAATATCAATAGCTTTTTGGTATAGTTATTATTAATTGAATTAAAAAATAATGCACTTACGTTTTTCATTAGGTATCGATACCAAGTACTGAGGACTAGCGTACGTATAATGTCACTGTATATTACAATCGACGTATCCGGCTGATAGTGTCCACAATCTGAAGGACTTGAAATTGCAATTCGATTAACTTAATGTGTTGTGTAAGATAAAATCATTGATACCATTATGACTGGCTGATTAAATTATCCTAGCCCTATAAATCTACGAATTTACATATCCACGGGTCTGAGAAATCCGTATTGAATATATCTAAGTAACATAATTTATTACGACAGTGAATTAATATATGTTTAATATTCAAATAGTAATACGTAATTTCATTAGCTAAGACGAAATTTCATTACAAGTCACAATGACTTATCCTCCTTGATAGGAGTTCCGCAAGGATTTATCTTAGGACCCCTACTCTTTCCGTTGTACGTCAATGATAGTTAATTATTATTTTGTTCGCTGATGACACTTCTACTGGTACCAGAACAGAAAAACATTGTTAATCTCACAGACTTAACACAAAAAAAATAATACATTGGAAGATTTGTTCTAATCGCACAATATTAATCTGAACATCTATGGTTCAGTATGGGAAGTTATTCTATGACAAAGCATTGCATTTCTACCGTCATAGCTAAACGCCGATTTTCATTATTTTGAGAACATTTATTTCTTCGTCAGAGCTGATTGCTCCGATTTTAAACTTCTCGGTTTTTAAGGAGCCTTCGGCCAGTTCACGCGGTACCCCGACTCTGGACAAGCCACGTAGGTCGAATTTTTCTGAACTTGATGGTGCCTGTCTCGATGTTAACTCTTCGTAAAAATTAATCGTAAAAATTATATCTATCATGGAAAGGTTGTATATCTGAGGTAGGATGCCTAATTGAATAAGAGAACCGATTGTAAGAGGCTTGGAAAGATAAAATATGTTGGCAGTCATATGAACGAACGAATGTTCGAGTGTAACTGAAAGTTTAGTAGGCTTAGGGCAAAAGATAATGAAGTTGATTATTTATTCAGTATGTATGTTATGGTTCGAGTATGTTGTTGTAATTGTTGTAATGTTTCCTACCTGACTTATTCCTTGTATATTTGTCAACATAACATGAATGAGTATGAATGCCTATCCGTACACACGGAATTTGCTGTCACGACTGAACGCAGGTATGCTGAGTTTTGAGGACTGTATGCGCCATTTCTTCACCGTGGAAGATTATTCTACCGCCTATGTGCTAGAACAATACTATAGGATACATTTACGTGGATCGAACGCTTGGATGAATAAATACTTAAAACGAGTTTCCTAAATTATTTCGCATATTTTTAAAGTCGTTTTTTGCTTACTTTTCATACTGCAGTCTATTTGAACACTATCTGGTTAATTTTCAATTGTATATAAATAAATTGGACACACCCGCATTTTCCTGTCTAATTATTCGTGTAATTTAAGCAATCATTTTATTCATAGGGTTGTTCGCATTGCAAATAATAAAGCCATTTGCCCTCATAATATTTTAAAATACGTTCGTTAGTATTTAATCAACATTATACACGTTTACCTAATATAGGTTAAACTAGATTACGTACGTAATGTGCGGTTTTATTTCGACCGTGGCCGACTTTTAATCGGCAATGAAAGAATGCGGTTAGAAGTTCCTATCAACGCTGACGTAAAATGAATTGAATTTAACGTTAAGAGGCACTAACCTTAAAAATTGAACAAATTACCCCCAAAAAGTTATAAATATCAGGATTAAAGTCAGTAATATTAAAGCTGATTATTATTTTCAATTTAGGCGATATGAGGAAGCGACGTTTGTTTTTAATTGTAATTCAAAGCCAACTTAAAAGTAAAAAATGTGCTCCGCACTGGATTATCTTACAAACTATATATTAACACGATCTTTAACGTTTAGTAAATTGTAAATTTTTGGGCAAAACTTTTCAAGCAAATGTTGTTTAGAATTTCGCAATCTTTACTCTTACTGTTTTTGAGAAAACTTGTAGAAGTAAACGGTCACTTCTGATAGGGATATTACTGAATGACAAAAAAATTTATTACGATGCCAATTGTCTACTTATAATTCTTATTCCATGTACTCCGTACAGAGGCAATTTTTTTATAAAATTTATGTGACTAGATTATAAAATTAAGGATAAAACTTCTTCTCTGAAAATAAATCGGTCTTTCGATAACATTCGAAAATAATGATACACGATGCACGCGCGTTATCTGTTGGTAACGAGCGACTAATCACTTCTATATTCCCTTTGTTTATGAAGCGTCATGCCAGAAATTCCACTTTATTTGCATGTATAATTTAAATGCGCATAGTGAGCCAGGATTAGTCAGTTCGCATAATGCTTTTTGCGTATTTGTTGGTCTATTCAATGCTTCTCGAAAATTCGTCGCCCAAAAATGTGGGAAAACAGGTGGAAAAATTAGTTATGGTTCACGTTGTAAGTAAAATGCAATTATATATTCAATTAATTGGGTAGTTATGATAGCACGTTTTCGTTTAACTCATGTGGAGTGGCACGAGGCCAGTCTTGCTTATGTGACACTATTGATGATCGATAATTCTGGTTGCATATGGTTGTATATATATATCGTGATTTTAAAATTGCACATTTGTACTATTCTCCCGTTTTTATTTTTAACACGATTTTTTAGTTATGGGGATAAGTTTATAACATTCCTTTTCATGTTTCGGCGGTGCTATATAAGTTGCAGCAAACCGAGGATTGTGTAATTATAGGTCGCAATTTACTATTATTATATAGTTTTTTCTTTGAGAAATACTATATTACAAATATTGTAATAACTGTAGTCACATGCATTGGAAAACCCGAGTAGTTTGAAAATGTTTGTAACTAATTATTCTAATATTCCAATCTACATCGGTTGCGAACTTGAATTTGCGAATAATTGGTTTGTTTTTTTTTTGGCACTCGTCCCTATGAATCCTTAATTATAGCTCATTTTCTCTCGAAATAAAATTGCGAAAACTGTAGATAGAGAATCACACTTATAAAGCTAGTGTACTTTCGAATATTTTATGCCTTCAAACACATGAAGGCGATATATTTCTGCACTTACATGTTTGTCAAATTTATGGACTGCAGTTTAAACGTCTACTCACCACTAATTATTTGCCGAAGGAAATATAGCTCAATAAAAAAAACTATTCGAAATGTTATATACATGCAACATGCAAAGGTCAAGAAATAAACTATGAAAGATTTTACATGTTTTAAACCTAGAATGTATATCCAATGATGTAGCCGCAAAATTATTGAGACCCAGAACTTTATGTTGGTTCTTTTGGCCTAATTTTGGGTTTTTACCGCGATATTTTTCATCTGACTCCATTCCATTGTCGGTCTCAGTTTAACACTTTCTTTATTTTTGAACGTTGTACCATAAATTACATTTAAATCATAATTAAAATTATTTTCTGACAAATTGCTCATTGTATTTGCACTTTGGATTAAATACAGTCTATAAAGATTCTATCGTAGATTATATAGGTTATATACGTTGTATAGGGTATATATAACCATACACAAACTTGCCATTGAAGACATTACCATTTGGGCCTAACGTGGAGTGTTAATGTTTTTGTGTGGACATAATATTCAAGGGTGTGATTTTTCTCATTTCTTCTTCAAATCATTTGACCAAAAAGGGCCATAGTCTTCCGTAAGCGTTTCTGTGGGCACCTAGCAGTAGGTATCGAACTATCCGCCATCGTAAACTTTTCGAGATAGCCCGAAAATCTTCTATGCGGCAGTTCTAGGGATGGTCCGGGGGTTGACCTACATGCTGTATTGGTTTGCTAGCCAATTTTGAGTTTGGATTGCATAGTGACACAATGACTACAATGAGGTTAACCAATTTCGGCAATTATTGATATATCTTCAGCTGTGTAGAGCGTCACGTCGTATTCGAGGCAGATAAGACCTGGATGTAGCCCTTGTGGAAAGGGCTCACCATACCAACATCTTATCTGTGACTTTTGTTTTTTGTCTGCACCAGCAATTAACAGGGACCTATGTAACAACTTCCTTACAAAACCAATCATTTTTCGTCATTTCGGAGTTGCTTAGTACTATTCGACATCCATAATGATCTCGGGGTTGTTACCAAATCGTACCTTTTTATTGCACAGTATTCTCGCTACTTGGTTGCATATTTTGGTGGTTTTCTTCTTTTTCTGTAACATAGAGCATTCCGCTGTACTTCTCGCAATATGCTGTTCTTTGACGTTCGGTATTGGTTAGTTAGTTTTCTTACTGATATACCAAGTATTTTTCGTTCTTCTTACCAGTATTTGTCTCTTGCTCAGGTAACAATTTTAGTTCTTACACTTTTTAAAGAGTTCATAAAAGGAATGCCTTGCCCACATTCAGCAATTCTGTGATAATTTAATTTTCTATTAATTTCTAATAATTTTCTTCTTATTAGCTCTAGTCTTTTCAAATTCAAAAGGAAGACCACAATGATAGAAGGAAACGTTTACACACTTATAAAAAAAACAAGAGGAATATATTGTCAGTGTTAATTAACACTAAACTCGTACAACTTAAACGCGATTCCAGATCTTTCATAAGCTGTGTGTTTGGCCACTAAGTAGACCTTTATTCATAATGCGATGAACCGTTCTTCATTATATCCTTAAGCATAAGTATTGAATGCATCCTGTTTCCACTTTAGGGCTATTTCTTTCATGCTTTGACTTTTTCATTCCTTCTGGACTTTGCCATCTTGCTATTTTTGCTCTTAGTGCTTCCTCTTTTCATTTACGCTTTCTCATTTTCTGCTGCAATCAATTTTGCATCAATGGGTTTTTCATTATAGTAATTTGACTGAACAAGTGTTGCCTGTACTTTTCCTAAATATCTAATAATGTTTTTATTTCTTAATTTATTCATTCTAGTTGGCCCTTATATTGTTCTCAAACATTTAACTTCAGTATGACTGGCATGTGTTAGTGAAGACATGTTATTGTACCATAATTGCTTGGGGTGCAAATGTTTTGTTATTTATGTATAGGTTGATATTTTATTTATGTCTGTCATACGGATCTTCAAAACATGTAAATTAACCTTGCTCTTGATATTTAATATATATGTATTTCTCCGTTTTATAATTTAACTTTTTCCAATATTAGAAGTATTTTAGCTTCTGGGAATCTGTATATGGTATGTAGCCAATAGAACCTTCATTTTAGACCGAGTCCCGGCGAAAATTTTTATGTTATATGCATACACATGGCGTTTTATAGTGACCTTACATGTCTTTTCTTTAGTGCCCTTGAATGGTGAATCACATATTATTATAAACTGGAGTGGATTAAACTCTCTACCTAGTTTATGCAGTTTTATTTTGAAAGTGTCTCCTGTCTCCTTTAATTTGTTGGTTCTAATGGTCTCCGAATTTCGGAGTAATTGTATATTAAGTTCTTCGATTCCTAAAACTGTCGGCACATCTGTCGATATATTTTAGTGGTATAATCATTTGATGAATGTATTATTTATTAATTTAAGCTGTGCAGACATGGAGATCGGACTCCGTTGTCCACATACCCCGAAGATATACACATCAACGAAACCTATTACCCCGTTGGACTGGGAAAATTGACAAATGTGAGACACGAAGCTCATGTGTTATGTACGTTATTTAGATGCGTTTTGCAGGATGGAAAAGTAAGATGTTATAAACTTGGTAAATACCTCAGAAAGAGATATAATAAATTCTTAGGAGATATATACCTACCCAAAAATATAGACGTACAAACATCGTCCGCATCACGAACCAAAATGTCTGCTCAAACCATATTGGCGGCTCTCTTTCCTCCAGTAAGAATGCAGAACTGGAACGTTAATCTGACCTGGCAACCAATTCCATACGATTTCGTACCGGAAGAATACGATTATGTGAGTGAGTCTATTCGATTATAATAACTGTGCTAGCAACAAAGCTTATGTATAATTAAAAACAGGTTTTTGATTATCATAATTATTTATTCTTCTCATGTCCACAAGCATAATGTGCTGGTAAATTCAAATTTATATAGTCATTGTTCGATAATATCGTAGCACTAATGATTTCCATACATAATTACCTTAATCCCTTACGGTTCGTTGGAACATATTTATTTCTGGGATAACGTCGCAACCCCTGAATTTGATTACGTCACTCATAGTATGTTCATTCTGCACTTTAGATATTTGCGTCACAATTTTCTTGCAAGGAACTACGAACTATTTCAAAGATGTCACTGATGCAGGATGTGAAAGATAACAAATTTAATGAAAACGAAAAGCTATTTCAATATTTAAGTTACAACACTGGTAAAGAAATAAAAACAGTTGACGACGTCTATGAAATTTACGATTGTTTGAAATGCCAAGTGAGTAGAATGTAATTCATAGAATATTTTAACATTATTTTAAATAATATGATTGTAACCGTGATACACTTGAAACGTATCATTTTGTAGAATGAATGGGGCCTCAGACTTCCCTCTTGGGCGAAGAATATTTTCCCAGATGAACTGAAACGTGTCGCATCGCTTAGTTTGGATTATATAGCAAACACTGATATGCTAAGAAAATTACGAGCAGGTAGTAATAATATTAATCTTAATATATTATAAAAAAAATATTTGTAGGTTTTATGTTCAAGAAAATTATCGATGACTCGAAAATGAAAATCAAAAAGACGTGGAGAATGAAGGATCGAAAACTGGTTATATATTCTGGGCATTATTCGAATATTGTAGCGATGTTAAGCTTGCTCGGATTGTACAAGCGGCAGTTTCCCCCGTATAGCGCGTTTATCTTATTCGAAATTTACAAAAGGAATGCCGAATATGTTATGAAGGTAACGTGTGTTTGTGTTAAAGTTTTACGGACGGCTGACGATTCTTTAATGCAGGTATTTTATCAAGACTATAGCGAAAAGGAACCAAAACGTATGAAGCTTCCCAAGTGCGGGTATAATTGCACATTTAATAAATTTGTCGGACAGTACAAAAAGTATCTTGCAACTCCTAATAATTGTAACGATCAACCAGGTTACTTAGACATACCGTAAATAAGTAGAACATTTTAGCATACATTATGTTAATATTTTACTTCTGATATTTATTACGCATAAATTCTTTCAAAAATATCCATAATTACACTAACATATTATATTATTATACTACAAATTTTTATAGTAAAATAGATAACCAAGTATCAGGTATTGATAAATTAATTGAATTAGTTCCTTTAGAGGTGGCTTGCGTTCATATAGCAATGCGTGCATAGAACCAAGACGAATAAGATCATTGCAACTGCCACAGAAGCCCCAAAGTTTCAACAGTCGAAGAAAGTGTAATTTATGCTAACGACATCAACTGAACTTCTTGCAGTTCGGCCATGTTGGATCCGTATGTGGGTACGAGTTATTGGAGTGAAGTAATATTTTAATGTGGAGGATATTGCATTTTTTGACGCAACATTAAAGTGTTAAAGCTACAACAATGCTCATGTGTGTATATGCAGTACAGGCTGTGAAGGCCTTGAGCTTGTTGAACAATTTTATTCCATTCTTTTCTTTTTCTAGCTTTTTTCTTAACAATTTTGTATCTTCATACTTTTTAGATCTTGCTCTACACTTCCCAGCTATCTCTTCCGTGGTCTACGTTTTCTCCATTTTCCAATTGAGGCTTTGTTAAGTACCAGTTTTGCCCTAAACAGCTTATATGTTATCATTGTTTTTTGTACAAAATGTTTAGTTCTTTATGTGCTCTTCTTCGCCAGGCGTCTTCTGTGTTTATTTCAGCTCGTAGTGTTTTTTCCAATCTATCAAGGACACCCCCACGCAATGTCACAGTTGGCCTTATAATGGTTTTATAAATTCTAATCTTCATTCTTGTTGACGTATTCTTTGACTTCATTAGCATTGCCAACATTCCTTCTTGTTACCTGAAATTCCGACTTTTATTTCCTGCTTCTCATGTCCTTTTTCGTTTATCATGCCTGCCAAGTATAAGAACTATTTTAGCTTGACAAACTCCTATGCCCTTCCATAGTTGGTAGTTATTTGCAAACTTTCATCTGCTGATGTTCTGTTTCGTCTATTACAATGTATTTTGACTTTGTTGGTGCACCTTGCCTCAGGTCATTTTTTAAAACAGATTCTGTTGATTTGTGGGCAGTCCACAGCACTTTATTTTGTGTTTTATTCAGCGTCAAAGTTGTTACAAGTTACAAGTTTTTCAGGTACATTTCTTCTCTATTTACCGTAATCATAGGCTTGTTTGAAATCAATGAATAGCACCTACAGGTTACTTTCTGTAACATTGCTTAATCTTTCTTTAATACGTTTTGCAAGTACTTTAAAAGTTTTCTCCAGTAATACAATACCCCTATAGTTTTTATATTTTTTATACAAATATCAGCGCTGTTGTCTATTGTTCTTTATTTCTCGTATTTAGGAGTGCTTTCAATCTTTCTATTATTTTCATCGGTTCACTCTTTCCTGGTTTTTAAAATAGCTATTTCTGCTATGGCAACCTTTTTATTTTTTGGAAAAATGCTCGGATTTCCTTATTCTAAAAATTTTCCTCAATGGTTATTAGTTTCTTCTCATTGTGCATTCCCCATTTTTTTCCTATACATGTTCCTCGATTGGTGTCTTTTGTTCTTATTAAGACTGCCTGAAGCAAAGGTGCCTATTACATTACAGATGCCAGATCGTTTCCTCCTTCTTCAATTGTTGAGGAGTTGTGAGTATTTTGTCCTGTGTCGTTTTGTACACCACATTAATCACGTTGTCCACGGAGTTTTTATTGTGCCTCCTTCCTTAATCTCCATATTCAATCCTAGTTGATTTCGAAGTACATTTATTCCTCCTTTTTCAGGTCCTTATTGAAGGCAGTTCCCTTTACCACAACATTACATTTCTTAGCTGGTGGATTTCTAGCCTTCAATTCCGTTTCCAACTTGCATAGCTGTTCCTTTTCTTTTATTCGGCCCTCAACCTCTCATTCTCTCCCATGTTCCTTCTCAAATCCGTTCTTAATCCCTCAAGTGCCTCCACAATATACTTCATTTCCTCTTTTTGACCTTCCTTTAATTTCGTTTATTGCCTTCCCTATTTCCACGTTATCGTGTTAACTCTTTTAACTCACTCGTTACGCTGGGTTTATACCATGGTGGCGTTCATGCAATCCTTTGGGTCTTAGTGAAACTTTTCTCTAGTCTTCTACGCTACTATTACCTTCCTGATCTCGTTTATAATGGGACATATACTTATTTCAATGAATACTGTACATTTGGCTGCCCATCGGAGGCGTTCAACTTCTGAGACCTAATAATAATTTCTTTCAATCCTCAACTTTTCTCCGTTTTCTTGTCGTAGGCTCTTGAGTCGCGATATGTGGTTTAGCTAAATAAATACCTACACCTAGATGTTGGACTATTGTATCGCATAACGGTACAACACCATCATCCCGACATTGATAATTGTTGTGAATGGGTTGAGCATCGCCTCAAGGGGCTAATGATGTAGCATTAACGTCGCACAGTTGAAGGCCATGAGCACCTTAATAATATAATAATGAAACATCTTCGAAACAATTTCGTTGCTGAGATTATGATTTCACAAGTCTCCGTTCCACAAGTCTCGCAAGTATTATTTACAAGTAATTTGACTGACATTGAATATAACGATCCAAGATATGCATATTTACGAGTTATTTGACTTGCAATGTGACAGACAATTACTTGTCAATGATTTTAAAGATGACCAAATGACCATAGTGCATAATGTTTATGCTATTTCCAGACGTAATTTAAAACGTAGAATTACAATGAAGTATGAAATATTGAAAACAAAGCGATATTATGGTGAGGCAGTGCAACTGATGAATACGTTGTTTACATAATTTATATTGCAGCTCAAAGTTCTGAGCAAGATAGTTTAATACTTTTACACGTGGTAAGTACATTAATAAGGTAAATGGAGATGCCACCAAAATATGATTATTTCTTACTCGCTTTGTATGTCGAAGCAAAAAGTATCCTGTCATGTACAATATATCAGTAAAATGTTAAATATAAGGGTTTTGATTCGGTCACATCATGCTTCTGTATTATGAGCCTTTATAATAGCTTTTTATTGATATATTGAGCATTGCTGATTGATGTTCAGTATGAATCGAAGGTAATAGCTAATGATAATATATGTTTTAGCTGTTTAGACACGGCCAGAGAACACCTACATTAGTTTATTCATATCCAACTGACCCTCACAGAAATCTGAATTATTACCCATTTGGCCAAGGACAATTAACTAACGTATGAACTACACCTTCAGCTAATACCAAGATTTGACCATATTATTGGATGACGCATAAATATAATTAATATTTCTGATCCATTGTTAAGAACACAAATATTTTATACCTATTATCTTGCTGTTTACTTATAAATTTGGTTAAAAATTTTATCAAATGCATGTTGAGTTAAATATCCACTATTAGTAGAGGAAAGTAATTGTAAAAAGATGGAACGTTAGTATAAATATAATAGTACGATAATATCACACTTATTACGTGCACATGCAGCCATACTAAATTTTTATGCCGGTAATAAAATGGTCATCTCTAATTGGCTAATTTTTTCATCTCTTTGAAACAATATTTATTTTAATCTCAGAAAGGAAAACTGACTGAATACAAATTAGGACAATTCATACGAAATAGATATGACAAGTACTTGGGTAACTACATACCAGGCAGCCTTGATAGTTGGACAACTGATTTTGATCGCACGAAAATGTCTCTTCAGTTATTTCTGGCAGGACTTTATCCACCTAAAGACGATTTGGTATGGAACAGCGAACTAAAATGGCAACCAATTCCATATAATTATGTCAACCGATCATCGGATACCGTTTGTTGTAAATAGTAAACGATATAGTCTTGTACACTTTATAATTGTAGGTGTTACAACCTTGCTCATTTTCCTCCCAATACAAGTACGCGTATTCAAAGCACCAAGTTACGTCAGGAGTGTTGGATAAATACAACGACGTTTTCAAATATTTAGTGAAGCATACTGGCAAAGAGTTAACTTTTACTAGAGACGTGTGGAAACTAATGTTTACGTTGAAAATACAGGTCGGATTAAGTGCAAGTAGTGTTACATATTATCTCAAATTTTTTTCAGGAAGAATTGGGGCTGAAACTGCCGACGTGGACAGAAAAGGTTTGGCCCCATCCAATTTTGGAAATTGCAGAATTAGAATATTCAATGACAATGGCTACGCCGCAGTTGCGAAAAATCGCTTGTGGTAAATTTGCTCTAATTTTAAATATTGCAAATTGGAATCTCTTTTTAGGTAGATTATTCGGAAAAATTATTAACGATACGAATAATAAAATTGATAACAAGAGTCGAATAAAATTGCATATATATTCGGCACACGAAGCAAACTTAGCTCGGGCGTTAATATGTTTACACAATTTTGAACCACACGTGCCCGATTATGGTAGTTGTATTATATTTGAAGTACATAAAAAGGAAGACGACTTTGTTGTGAAGGTTGTATTTTAATTGCATCGGTGAATGTTTTTTCAAAAAATATTTTTAGGTGTTATATAAGAAAAACTCGACTGACATTCTTCAATTGCTTAATGTACAAGGAGAAAACTATTGTCCCATTGATAAGTTTAGTGATTTTATACTGAATAATTTTAAGTAGCACTCTTACGGATAATATACCGTATCAGCTTCTAATTGTTTTCACTTATCACTTGGGGATCAATAAGTTTATTATAGAATTATGAACTGGCGATAATTTAATGCCAACCATAGTCTCAGAGATACTGATTGGCGGCGATGGTCATTACCCAATGAAGCTCATCACAAATACGATTAATTTGACGTATTGGATTAGAATCTGTAATATATCAATTAGTATTTATAAATCATAATTTATAACGATATGTTTATATTTTTGGCATATACAATTACAGAACAACTAGTATATTGCGTCTGCCAGTTCAGCGACAGGGTTTAATTAATCCTAAAGATTTATGGCGAGTTCTATTAGTTTATGATCAGAATGTAGACTGATAGCTCGTACATGTGAACTACTGTAACCTGTAGCTAAGCTCCTTTATGTATTGTGAGAAGAAGATGTCCCAACTATCAACTACTGTCATCACACAAACTTTCTCCCAATGTCTAAGTTCTAATTGAAATGTTGTCAGTAATTCAGGAACCAGATAGAAAGTTATTTCAATTAACCACTGCACTCTTGCGAACACCGGGCATTCAAAACGCCCCTTCTTCAATCCTACAGCTACTGAAAAAGGGTTATTCATATAAATGCGTCCCCATGAGTTTATGAGACCATGCCATGTGACAATATTATCCTTTATGGCCAGATTTAGATCGACGACTCCAAAGTGAGATAATCCAATGTGAAGGATTAAGCTTGAGCGAGACTGAAAGGGGGTTATGGAAATATATATAGATGTACCAAGGTAGGGACTTGAAGAAGAGTACTGTGAGAAAAATATGCGCCTAAGAAGTGGGGAAAAATATACACACACACACCCTATATATTGCTAGTTAAATTTACAAAATTTACTAAATGTAGGCAGCCAAATACACGTTAATACAGTTCAATAGATAAACCAGGAAAATAAAAAGCAAGAATAGAGGAAGATAGTGACAGTGAAATAAAATAAATGGTGAAAATAAAGTACGTATGCTGAAAAGTAGATATTAGGCAACCTACAAAATAAGTCTCTTATCGTTAAGATTTACACTGCCTTTTCAAGAATTGCTTTTACATAAAGCACAGTAATCCTGAAAATACATCCTTTTCAGGAAACGAAGAATCCGTAACCACTAGGAGGGCATGCTCGAAAAATTACTGATTTAATAGAGGTGCTCCTGAAAAAAAAAATTCATATAATACGAACGACGACAGAAAATCGAGTTTTAGTTTTAATTATCTCAGGATAAATATTTATATGATATATCAGTAAATGAATAAATAATTTTATATCAGAAGAAGGAGGGGCGAGAAGCCTAATAATACACTATACAGTACACCAATCTGTCACGTTACACGTTACAATACCAGAAGGGAAGAAGATAATATAGAAGTACCAACGAAAGATGAAGATGAAGTCCAGGGGAAAAAGCAATAGGAAACACTTGACTAAAAGAATATATGACTTATATGCTTTTAGAACTAGTATGGGAGAAAGAATAAATTAGCGAGGAATGGACAACTCTTAAAAAAGGTGACTAATCGTTATGTGAAAATTATACACGTATTGTATTACTGGGCACAACTTATAAAATACTGGAAAATTAGGCAAATTAGGGAAAGATTAAGCAATGGTACAGAAGATCTCCCAGGCAGGTTTTAGAAGAAACAAATCGGTTAATGACCAGATATTTCCTCTCAAAGATATCCATACAATCTGCTACGAATACATAGCAGGTGCTATTAATTGATTGCAAACAATCCTGCGATCGAGTGAATAAAGAAATGTAATGTAATGAAATGCAATGGGTACAAATACCCCAAAAACTTGTAAGGCTAACAATTATGATGTTGATTAAGACCAGGAATGTACAAATCAACAGATTTTTTTGTTGGGTTGGGTTGGCTTGGGTTGGGTTGGGTTGGCAATCACTAAAGCAAAGTAGATAAAATAGTATATTATACTCCTTTACTAAGAGGTAAAGCACTCTTATTCAACTTGTATAATAATATACTATTACGCAACAAATATATCGTCAGCTTAACAACTATCCTTGTTAAAAGTGTTTGCATTCAACAAATATGTGCACAATAAAGATGCATTTAGCAAATAATTCGTATTGTGTTTTAAATGTTAGATTTTTATTATGAAGCTAGTATGCGATAAGAGCAGCTAATATTTATACGCAAACATACTGCGTCCTAAAAGACCGGTGCTCACATTTCAATTGTTTTCAACCAGATATGGTTTTTGTTAGTACTGATAGTTTGTTTCCCAATGAAAATATAGTAGTTACGCGGTATCACTTATATGTGCGGTGCAGACTGCGAACGTGCAGATAAGTTTTGTGCAGAACAGTTGGGAATTAGCGAAATTACAAATTAAATATAAATAAATTTTTAATGCTTCGCATTTTCTAATTATTGCCTAACTGGGTGTTTGTTGCTAATATTCGATTTGGTATTAGGACTCAACCGTTTTTTTTTTAATCAAATGGAAAACGATACCTTAGTCCTTGTACACGCAGTAAGTGTGACATATTTATTTTATTTTTGTATTATATGACGCACAATTGTGTATCCAACTCAAACGTAATTTTGCATTGAGTCTGCCAAATAACTATAATTACACGAATGAATTTTAATGTTGATTTCCATAACCGTCGCATATCAAAAATTCCTGTGGCGACAAAGTAGTATTAGATAAAATTTGACCCAACGCAATCTGGGTGCAAGTCTTACTAGTAATTTTCGTCATATTAATACTACTATATAGGAGATATGAGCACCGATATCACTTTATCATTGGTTTTATTGAAATTGCATTTAGACTTCATACAAATGCAATTAAATAGCCGATATTTCAATGTAGTTTTGCAAATTCAATAAAAAATGTAATGCTAATAATTGAGTTTACCTTGACGTTCTTTTGTAAAAAGACTTCATGGACGAAATTAAACTCCAATTCGTTTTAGATTCATTCATGTTAATTCTTTCCAAATATATTTTTAATATTCCAAGCGACTTATTGATGTTTTAGATTTTCAGACATGGCGAACGCACGCCAGATTCAGAATATCTGTACCCTAAAGACCCATATTTGTCGCACGACTTCGCTCCGTATGGTAGTGGTCAATTGACAAACGTTTGTATGCAGTTTCTAGTCGACTGAAATAAAATTATTATTATTACTATTAGTTAGGGAAGAAAACCATGTATGATCTGGGATTGTATCTACGTGAACGATACGATTCGTATTTAGGTGGTACATATCATCCAGATGTTGTTGATTGTTACACTACCAGAATGGACAGGACGAAAACGTCGTTGCAGCTTGTTTGCGCGTCATTATTTGAACCTCAAGGGGATCAAATATGGCACGATAACCTGAAGTGGCAGCCGGTTCCCTTTACGAGTGATTCGGTGAGTGCGATTTATTATTGTATTTTTAATTACACGCAGTTGTAGTTGTTGATGGCGTCGGTGTTGTACTCCGAAGAATATCTCGACGAATATCGTAAACATTTTGTAACACATGGGCAGGACATTTTGAAAAAACACGGCGATTTGATGGCGTACTTGAAAGAACACAGCGGATTGGAATGTGACACCACAAGGGATGCTTGGGCACTTGCGGCAAGTTTAAGTACTGAGGTATTTATTATTGAATATAATTTCAAATGTGTTACAAGTCTACAAACGAATCGTTTGTTTTACTAAAATTATAAATTTTTCTCTGTAAAAAGTTTTCGAAAACACTCGACACACATAAATACAAAAATTAAATTTATTTAATCATCATATATGAAGATTTTTGATTGGAAATAAAGTATGCCCGCTTAAATTTCACAATCATTAAAATAAAATGCGTCACATATGTTTAATATAATACATCGTTATTCTAAATATCTATTTAATTTTGATCGACAGGTTATATAAATTGTGTCTTTATCAATTTTTAGGCTAATTTTGGATTAAAGTTGCCAGAATGGGCACAAAGTGTCTTTCCAAAGCAACTAATGGACATGTTGCTCATAGAAACCAATATGCAAACAGCTACGAAAGAATTACGACAACTTGCTGTAGGTAATATTGACATGGAATAACTTATGGGACATAAGACTTTAGAAAGAAAACAGGCTTAATCAGTAAAATAACGAAATTTTATTCAAACTCAAATATGAATGGTTAATTTTACATCTTTTAACAACTTGCAACCTAATCTACAATACTGATAGGGTACCATAGTTTGTCTAAAACTTTTCTCGCCTTCCTTTGGTCGATGTTCAGCTCCACTTGAATTTTTCTAAAAATCGTTTCCGCAACTGTTGTTCAATATGGGCCACCCAGCCAAAATACTTCTATTTGGTTGAGTTTGAGAGACACATAGGGAATTAATTATTAATAATTCTGATGATGGATATGATCGATAAGTATTTTTAGAAAAATCTTTGGGTATAAAGTCCATTATTTACAGCTTCTTCCCGAACTCCCCCAATATCGGGTTTTGAAATCCCAGCCTCAAAAATCGCGCACCAGACTAAAATGTATCAACAAATTTTCGGTTTTGTTTAGAATTTTACTACTTTTGGACTGTTTTCAATATCTGTAAAATTATTAAGTGTTAAGTACTTCTCATAATCCATTATAATCCATGATACCTCACAAAATGCTTTCGCCTCAGAGCTCTGGGTATTTCGAGCTGTGCCTGAGTGTAGTATTCCAACTTGAATTATTGGACAAAATTCTCCTAAGGGCCTTGTACAATACCCCAAAGTGGCGCTCCAGCTTTCAATTAGAAATTCTAATTACGTCTTTAGCGGATTGCACGAGTTTATTTATTCCTTTTTGTGCCAAAACATGTTTTCGAAATTAGTTCAAGGTTCACCATCTTTACGTTCTATTATTGCCCGTTAAATCGTTACCTGTCTAAAACTTTAATCTCCGAACAAATTGGAATTTCAGTTTAATACAATTCGATTAGAAATTTCAAAGCAAAATTTTTCTCAAAACTTTCATCCCATACGTTAAACACACTAAAAAACTATTTAGCATTTACATTTTAAGAATTAAATTTAAATTGTTTCGTTCTAGGAGACTTGTTAACCAAAATTGTAGACGACAGTAAGCAAAAAATGATGGGCATGTCTAAGCGCAAATTGCATTTATATTCTGGTCACGAGTTTAACATCAGTAATGTACTGAAAATATTACAAATGCCCCTTCAACGGCCGCCACAATACGGCGCTTGTCTTATATTTGAAGTGCATCGTATACAAGGAGAATATGGAATAAAAGTATATTTTCTTATTATACCAATACTTAAAATAAATTACTTTATTTTAGGTATTTTTCAAGGAATCGAAATTGCAGGAAGCAACGTTGCTAAAAGTTCCCAGCTGTGATGAAGTTTGCACAGTTATTAAATTTTCAGAAATGATTAATGAAGCTTGTGGATATGTATAAAAAATTGTGTTTAATTTGTAATAATATTTTAGTCGATGAAAAAACTCACGTTCATCATACTCGACTTTCGTTAATTTCGTCCATTGTTCCCTCTACTTCTTTAACTCTAACTCCTTCGCTTATATCACATCTCACCCATATTTCATACCACACGAGATGTTAAATTTTTATTACTTCGTCGTTTCACTTTCTTTTGTACCCCAAGTATACCCCTTTCTTAATTTTTTCATTACACTTCTTCATTATGTTGTCCAATAATAAAAAGTAATGGGCTCATGATGCCACCTAGTTCCAATCACTCGTTTCTTATAAAGTTTTCTGATTTTAAGTTCTGGCTTATTATACAATTGTTATTCAATACACATACGTTATTCATAACAGTTGGAATAAGTGCATGGAAAGTCAAAACGTGTATTCGTTAAAATCTCGAGAAATGTCGGAAATTTTTATGATTGCTATACGATCGGTAAATTTTTCTTATGATGCAATTGATGTTTTAATTTTGTGTACTTTTATGAATGAAAAGTTAAACAATGTTATTTTAACGCCATTTATGGCAACCTGTTGAGGAATGTTTCATTTTGTGATTGGGATAGTTGTGGATAAGCGTGTTCTATACAACTAATGTGTTTCACATCACACTGTTTCATAATTTTTGTTATATTAAACTTCCAATCATTTTTTTTTTGGTGTCATGAACCTGTTCATTTTGAAAAAAAATCCCTTCATTATTCCCCTCGTATGAATATTTATCATAGCTGAAAAAATAAAAGGAACTGTTAAAAGTTGCAGCATTGACCGTCAGAACGAAATTCCGTCTTTTCATTTGTATTATCGTACAGCACGGCCAGAATTTCGAACTACTAGCGACATCTAAATCATTAGTTCAATACCATACTTTGATTTCCCTGTCCTACATAGTTTTTTTA
Organism: Geotrupes spiniger; assembly: GCA_959613385.1. Lineage (NCBI taxonomy): Eukaryota > Metazoa > Arthropoda > Insecta > Coleoptera > Geotrupidae > Geotrupes > Geotrupes spiniger. The sequence continues at coordinate 7,795,930 of OY390737.1, read as the reverse complement.
ATGTGTCGGCTCCTACATCAGTGAACGCGATACCCCATCGACCCGCCGCCAATTACTACACCAACGCGGAGTACGAAGTTTGGAATCATCTGACATAATAAAACGTTAATTTGTGGTTGTTTGGCAATAATAAATTTGTTCTTATACCTTCATTGTTAATATATTCGTGATGTTGAGCGTCGCAATAATTATTTTACGAACTGTATGTACTCAACAACAGCCCTAGATATTACATAACGTGAAGACACGACATGCATCGCCTAGTACGTTTTCTAATTTTTTCATGAATTTGTAGTACAACGTTTTGTAGTTGTAAGGTGAACGCTTTTGTTTGTTGTGTAACCAGCAATTAAGGGTAAATATTTATTTTAAGTTCCATATTAGTTTAACACGTGCCATGAGAAAATTTGTTATTTTTATTGTTCTTGGCAAATCGACACTCTTTAATAGTTTGTAGGGTCGTTCTAATTGGCGGCAAATATTTTCAAAGTACTTTAGATTGGATTTGCGGAGATGTAGATGGACCAACAAGGTGTTGGAAGAGAAAAATGGGAGTTTGTGAGCTAGTTCGTATGTATGAGAGAGGAGATCAAACAGAACAAATGAGATGAAATGAATAACACAATCACAATAAAATAATTAATATATTTAAGAATGCGATGGAGGTAATGGGGAGAGGAAAAAATAAATGCAGATCAAATTTTAATAAATTATGCGAGGTTTTTAATTTTTTTTTTATCAAGATCGTCTCATCTCCTATCAATCAAACTAATTATATTATCTAAAATAAAGGCAAATATTACAAAACAATTAAGATACGAACGCGTACATAATAATCTTATCAAACAAATTTTGACAATCACATATTTGTATGTCGATGGTTGTGTACATAGATCTATTTGAATGAAGGTTAACTGCATTAGTCGGTAACTGTCTCGTAATACATGTGCGTGCGTTATTTCTGTGATTTTCATTGTATATAAATAGGTACGTTACGTGCGAATGATTGTCGCTTTAATTATTTATTATGAAGCACCGAGAGTACATTCACTTGGCGGAAGACACTTTACTCCTAGCACACATAGTATGTTTTAATTGAATTATTAATTGATTGATTTTAATTAGTCTCTGATTACGTAGATTTTTAGACACGGTGCGAGAACGCCAGAGAAAGGACATATTTATCCTAAAGATCCATATCGTGATTTGTCCTACCATCCGATCGGATACGGTCAGCTGACAAATGTTAGTTGGTGAAGTTCAATAAGACATTGTTAGCACACATTTCTTTCAGAAAGGCAAAAAACAAGCGTACACCTTGGGAGAAAACTTGCGAAAACGTTACGGCCGTTTCGTAGGCAGCGAATACATACCCGGTATTCTCGACGCGTGGTCGTCTGGTTACGACAGGGCAAAAACATCTCTACAGTTGGTATTAGCATCGTTATTTCCCCCCAGCAAGAATCAAACGTGGAGTAATGTATTAGACTGGCAACCTATTCCGTTTCGCTATATAGATGGCAGTAGAGATCGGGTAAATGTTGTGTTTCTAGTAATACATTTTACACCACTTTTAGTTATTTTTAGCGGGGTTTTATTACCAGGCCGCAGTGAAGGCTTATGATGAATTTGTAAATGGCCCTGAGGGACGAGAAATAAATAACCGGAATAAGGATTTATATTCGTACTTGTCAGAACATACCGGTTGGGAAATTTCCAGTACTAGGGAAGTATTAAAAATTGCGGCAACGTTAAAGGCGGAAGTAAGTATTCTACGAGACCACAAATAATTCCTATATTTTCATTAAAGACTTTTCCCATTCATAAATTTACAATGTTTAATTCTTTGGCAATAAAATAAAATATCTGTCTTTAACATGGTTGTTAATATACTAATAAAAAAATTAATAAAATTTATCTAGGAAGATTATGGGTTGGAATTACCATCATGGACAAACTCCGTTTGGAATAAAGAGATCGAAGAAGTTGCCGCAATGGATTTTTCAATGTTAGCCGGAAACGTGAAACTTCAATCCTACACCGCTGGTATTATTTAATTATACTTAAAGCGCGAAATGTCAATTTTTATATTTTAGGCACGTTAATCAGGAAAATACTCCACGACACGAACTTAAAAATTCAAGGTAAATCGGATTTCAAAATGCACCTGTATTCCGGCCACGATGCCACGCTTGCGGTGATCCTGAAGTGTTTGGATCTTTTCCCAATTCATATTCCCACATATTGCTCGCATGTTATAATCGAGCTTCACAAAATTAACGATGTGCACGGCTTCAAGGTAAATTATTCGTTAATTAACGTTGCATTTTAAGGTGCTATTCGTCGACTTCTAGATATTTTATAAAAACTACGACGAACTTGAACTTCTCACCATTCCCAATTGCGAATCGTTTTGTCCGTTTGATAAGTTTGTCGATATGGTTCAAGGCATTGTGGACGAAAACATCAAAAACGACGATAGGATCGATCAATATAAATGAAGGACTCGTCGGTAGTAATTTATTATTGTAAAGGCATTGTTATTATTAGTGAATATACATTTAGTTTATTTCTGCGTTTCAGTTAGTTTAGTTCCATGAAACCACCATATACAATGCAAGCAGTCGTTAATTTTCTCACGTACTATATGTATTCTTCTACACAACCTCAAAATTTCAAATTGATGTTTAAAAGTCAATGAAATTGTGTGAATTTACGTAAAAGCAATTAAAATGATCAAACAATGTGTATCATAGTTTTATTTGCTAGATTTGCGTTTTGTAGTTAATTGGTTTCCACCCATTGTTTAATCAGTTTGTGTGGTATCACCTTAGAACTACGTAAATTGAGTTGGACATACTTTATTTCATCCTGCCGCAAAGAGTAGTGCTTGAATCGGCAAGGCTTTTGCGCGCTGCCTAACTTGCACTTTCCTTGCTTCTGTTATGCGTTGCATATTTACATAAAAAAGTATTATCATCCTTCTCTTTTGATGTTACAATGTGTGCAAGTGAAGATTCTCTATGCAAAACAAAATTTGCAAGTAATTTCCATTTTATAAACTGTTTAAAAATTAATATATTATTATTGTTAGATGTTAACATTATTAGAGGCGGAAATAATAAGGGTAAAGCAAATGTCGTATTGATGTAAGAAATTAATTTGTATTCGTCGATATAAAAACTGATAATAGAGCACGACGCATGCCCGCTCTAGTCACCTATTTCACCTCGAATATGACCTCTGTGTCATCGATTTCCGCATCGATCGATCGACCGATCTCCCACTCTCATAGTTCGCCCACCGCACGGTTACAATATTATTAAATAGTACTACAGGTCATTAAGGTCCAATTCTGCAATTCTATAGTTCCATTTGACACACATTCCATTTGCTACTCGATCTCTGTTTTTTCGAAGTTTCTGATCTTCTTTGGAGTCTCTCTTTCTATCTTCTAGTAAAACCATTTTTCTTCGGTCTGCCTTTCTTCTTTTTACAGCCTTTACACTCTAAGAGCACTTTTTTCTTATGCCTACGATCCAGCATTCTTCTAGCGACATGTCCTAGCCACCTCAAGATTTGCGCCTAGATTTATTACACCATGCTATTATTCATGTACAGTTCTTTTACATCCTTTGTTTTTCGTCTCCATTCTCAGGATTTATCCCCAATATAATTTCCTCCGCATCTTTTTCTTCCATGCTTCCAGTTTTGCTTCATTATTTTTTGTTAAAATCCATCCAGTATCGATCGCACTAGCGTCCTATAAATCCTTATTTTATTGCTCTAGAAATTTATCTTGACCCCACCATTCTGCCCACAGACCCTCCCTTGCTCATTTTCTGGTCTAATTCTTGGTTCTTTCGTTGTTGTGTGGTCAGTAATTAAAGTGGTTGCCTCTGTCCAAGCTGTGTTGCTATTTCCTGATTCATTGCAAAATCCTTCCATTCTCCTTCATAAACCTCTCAATATTTCCCATTTTACTAAATGCTTTTTAGAATTAATTTTTGCTCTGGTTATTAACACTAGATCATCTGCGTAGACAATTACTTGCTGTTTTCGGTGGTATATTATTCCTTGATTTTGGACATCGTTTTCCCTAACAGCGGCTAAGTTAAATAGCGTTGTCTATGGTGAGTCTCCCTGCTTATCTTCAGCTTTTCATCTTAAACTTTAAGAATCTCTTTCTCCTACTGATAATTTATTCTGTTAATCTCACAGAATCATTTTTATTAGTCTAGTAAGCTTGATTCTCCAAAATGAGTGGCAAGCTTCCATGAAATCCGTGAAATTGATGTGAAAATTTAAGTTTTACTCATAACTCATCTTCTATATGGTACGGAAGCAAACCTTTTGAGCAAAACTTAAACCTTCACAGCTTAGTCGTAGATTTCTTGAAAGCTTGCGATGTAATTTCAGGGCGAAGATTTGGTCTATCATAGATCAACGACTCATAAACCCCCTGGGTACTCGACTATTAGAGTATTTTTCTTTGGAATAGGGCATAGTAGCGCGTTTTCCTTTGTCTGAGTATTCGTTTTCCGGTCCAAATTTTCCTTGTCATGTGCTTCGTTCTACTTTTTGGCTTATCTCCTACGTATTTTAGCACTTAACTTAAGAATACGTATTAAATATGTAAATAGTGTCATGAAATGTCCCCTTTCAAAAATAATTGTTAATAATGTTCCTTTCTTATCAGTGAGTAGTTTCTGGTTGTGTTGCTAATATGCTTCCCATGTTATAGGATTCAATTTCAAAAGGTTGAGAATTCTTGTTTAGTGTAATTCTCGTGTTTCTTATAATTAATATTTATGGTTCTTTGCAAAAATAGTGTGCATTTAATTTAGTGTAGCAGTCATGACCCTAATGTGCATTGGACACACATTGACCTGTCTTACAAATCTTATATGTGGGAATAGGGTTATTAGAAAGTTATTTAAATTTATATCATATCTAATGCCACGAATCACGAAAGATATATAATACTTTATAACATAAAAGTTCTGGCTACATTTGTAACAGCAATAGAATTGTAGAAATAAATATGAACTTGACTATGCGATCTATGCTTAAATGGGCAGTAGATAAAAAAATGTTTAAAAATAACCTGATTTGTGATGTCACACGGCACGTACAGATCGCTTAACGAGACGTAAATCGCGAACCGCCAAGTAACGAGTAGTGTAATTAAATAAACAAAGTTGTGGAGATTGAAATTTGCTAATGGAATCGAGTCGACGAGGCATGTCTATCTTCAGTCGTTTTGAAGCTGGAGTTGAAATCATTTTTGCGAAACGCTATGTTGCAACCGTACCCTCTTAAAACGTCTTTTAATATATAATTTCGTCATTGACATATACGCGTGGTTAGAGAAGGTAAATTAGTTTTTTTTGCTAATGAATATAGAAATATTTTATATTAGTTTCATTTATCGATGAAATCTATTGAAACCTTTTCGATTTATAAAATTCCTAAAAGTATATGCAGCAATACTTAAAATTGCATTAACCGACCTACTGTTTAAAGTAGTGGCCAACCGACCGCTCATTAACTTGTGTTGACTCTTTCCTTAAAACCGTGTATTCAATAATACTACATGTTATTTTGGTACGCGACTGACGTTAGTTTACTGTAGTGAATTAAGGCAAAAGCAAATTGTCATGGAACACGTGATGCCGATTTCATAGTTTGAGATAAAAAATTAAATTTATGATTCTGTTACTTGAAAGTTTTATCAACATTTTTATAGTATCTTATCAATAGTGCTGGTCATATACACACGACGCGACACATTAGTTTATTGCAATGGACGATACTGTAATATCGGTGCACGTAGTAAGTAACAAATTTGTCAATGCGTTAATATTTACTGATGTGACTAGATTATCTATTGTATTAAAACCTTAGGTATTTCGCCACGGCGACAGAACTCCTGAAAAGAGTCACCTTTATCCGAAAGATCCGCACATCGACGTTGATTATTTACCATACGGGCATGGAAATATAACAAATGTACGTATTTTCAACTTTTGCAAAACTCGTACAACGTTTTGCTTCCAGGAAGGTAAGAGAAGGTCGTATGAATTGGGGAAAGTTTTAAGAAAACGATACGACAATCTCCTCGGTGATGTCTATAAATCAGAACATCTTGACGCGTGGACCACGGATTACGAAAGAACCAAGATGACGTTACAGTTGGTTTTGGCGTCGCTGTATCCCCCCAAAAATGAGCAAATATGGCACGAAAGTTTAGAGTGGCAACCGATACCTTACAAGTACGTCGCGATAAAACAAGATAAAGTAACAATCGAAATTTCAATGGTGTCAGTTCACTAACGATTATTTTTAGTATTTGGCAAGTGCATTGTTCAATCCTGACTCTCAGATAGAGTATAGGAATTACGTCAAAACTCATGGGGTGCATATTATGGAAAAATATAGAGATGTCATAAAATTTGTGGAAGAACATACAGGACTTCGTGTGTCTTCCCCGAGAACCTTGTTGCTATTAGCTGGCACTCTTATAACGGAAGTAATATTTTTAATAATTGATAGTGTTTAAAATTAATGGAATATGTTAGGAAGAGATGGGGTTGACCTTACCAGAGTGGACGAAGAACGTTTGGCCTAATCCGATAGTCGAAATTGCGTTATTGGAGTACGAGTTTGTTGTTGCGAATACAAGACTCAAAGCGTTCGCATTAGGTAACTTCCCATAGCGATCAAAATTTAAATCAATCGCTTGTGACTGAAGGATGAGAAAATGGCTAATTCATAATATTTTACTTTATATATATTTACATATATCTATGTACATCATTTTAGAATTTAGGATGACTCGTCATTGTTTTAATTATTGATCGCTGTTGATGTAGTTTTTTTTTGTCGCAGAACAAACGAACATATGCTTGGTGCAAGTGGGGAACATTTCAGTAGTGTTTGAAACTTGTCATTGTCAAAATTTGGCTGCGGGCAATTGGAAAATACTATTTTTGTTTCAATAACTGAATTTTGGCCTTGCCAATGTTTTGACCAATTCCTTTTAAATAGTTTTTAAATGCATTTCTGCATTTACTTTTTTCATTGCTGCATCAGATTTTCATTTCAATCTGAGGCAGCACTGAATGGAATTATCAATCAACGAAGAAATTTATAATATGGAGATAAGGATGCAAAAAATAAATCAAATTCGAAGGAACACATCTGTTCTGCTTTCGTCTCTGGTAATGAAATATTGTTTCGACCTTTCAACAAAGTCAAATTTGCCATCCCCAGGTTGCTTTTTTCGGTCGTAGTGATCTAGAAGAACTGACGTTGGAAATTATTGCTCCGTCTTTATCATATGGCTTCCTTCCGCGTCGATGTGCATAACTGGAGTCCGTTCTTGCTGTTCGTTGGGTCATATTTTCTTTTGCTCTATTGCTGGCTTGCTTCGTTCGCTACGTTTCCGGTAAGCAGGTGCCTGGTCTCCACATTCTGGGAAGTCTTTGTACCTCATCGCGTTTATTCACATATTTTTGATGATTTTCTATTTCATTACCCAGTCGTATTATACGTGTGGTGAAGTGGGATGTGTAGTTATTGTGCCGAGTGTCTAAGTTGTGTATCATTTTGTTTGACTGCTTTCTTGTGTTCTTTGTTGGAGAAAAATTGAAATGGTGGTGATTTTTTAAACTGTTTAAAAAATTAGTACTGTGTTGCGTTTTGGGATACATCTGATGAGTCGTTTGTTGCAACAAATACTAAATGTCATTCTTGCAGGTAGCATTCTACAAAAAATCGTAAACGACACGCAACTTAAAATCGACGGACAGTCCGATTGCAAGATGCATTTATACTCGGGCCACGACTTTAACGTAGCGTTAATGGTAAACTGTCTCGGTGGGTTTATTTCAAGACCACCGAATTATTGCGCCAGTGTTACCCTTGAACTGCACAAAATTGGCGGAATATACGGATTCAAGGTGCCGTGTAAAGTATGTTTGTTACTGCACTACTTGTAACGTTTGGCATTTTCAGAGTTATTATCGAAAAAATGTCGACGAAGAACCCGAGTTGCTCAAATTTCCAAACGGTGATGAATTTTGTACATTCGAGAAGTTTGTTGGTATGTTCGAGGATATACTTAAGGAAACTAAGAGCATTCCGTCTCTATAGTACACTGTATATAATTTATATAATGTAATAGTTAATACTTAGGCAAAAACTCCATTTTTGTACCGGTTACATGTTTGTTTTGTACACATTATATTAGACACGGCAGGATTTTTGTCGTATTTTACTTTTATTTTTACACATGTAATTAGGCAACACAGGAAACTTGGGAGCTAGTTTGAATAGAGTTTGAATTAAACTTACGCCAGTGTTTCAAAGATACCCCACTGAAGATGAAGATGTGGAAATGCAAGATAGACGCACCTTTCGAAGTGATTTAGTTGGTAAAATTCCTTACAATCAAAAATAAAAGAAACAATGTCAAGCTTAAACAATAAATAAGCTTCTGGAAATGTCAAAAGTTCACATAGTAACAATATGCAACAAAAAAAAGCAACAAAAGTTAACGCTGATATAGCTGACAAAAACAAGTTACAACCTAAACAGAAGATGACAATTTCCCCAGATAATAAAAAAGATACACACAATTATGCTACTAATATTAGTACGAAGCCGACAATAACTGAAACAAATATCGATGCTATGTCAATAGATAATGGAGCAGAATCCCAGTATAAGTTTAAGGAAGTATCCTATAAAAAGAAAACAGTACGCGGTACAAAAGAAAACACTATATTAACAGCTGTTGAAAATCGTAAATGGATTTTTGTATCTAATTTAATAAAAACCACTACGGAAAGCGACGTTGGGGATTACTTGTCCGGTAATAACATCGATACAATGGGTTGTTACAAACTGACATTGAAAAATTCGGAAATAGCAGCCTTTAAAGTGGCCATCCTAAGTGAAAATTATGAACAACTATTTAGTGCAGACTTATGGCCAGTAAACACAATTATCAGACCGTTTAAAAATTTTCGGAGGACAGTCAACAAATCAGTAAAATTATAAAGACACATATAAATAAAGTAAATTTTATTTTATTGCATCAAAATATACAAAGTATAAGAAACAAATTGCTGGAACTGTATGAATTTATTAATACCACATATAATAACAAACTAAATGTAGTAGCGCTAACTGAACATTGGCTAGGCGCGGGAGAGGAAAATGTGGTGGTACTGAAGGGATTCAAAATAGCTTCCTGTTACTGTCGCACAACCAGGAGAAATGGAGGATCTTGCATATTTGTAAGGCAGGACGTCGACTACATCGAACTTAGAGAGATGAAAGATAAAAGTAAACAGTCAGTCCTTGAATGTAGTGCTATAGAAATACCAGATAAAAAAATTCTAATAATCAACATATATAGACCACCACAGTCCAACATTGAGGAGTTTCTCACTACATTGGAGGATATACTCATTCAAACAACCAGCAAACACAAACATAATATCTTTGTAACTGGCGATTTTAATATAGATATAAAAAAAGCAGACGTTAAAAATGTACAAGATTTCCTGAATATGTTACTGTCATTCAACCTGAAGCCTACAATACATGAAATAACTAGAGTGGGGAAAACATCAGAAACGATTATAGATAATATTTTCACAAACGTATCTCAATATAACACTAAAGTACTGCACTCAGCTCTCGCAGACCATCTAGCTCAAGAAATTAGGTGTGAAATTTCTGGAAAGGTAGAGAAGCCCGTAAAACCAATATTCAAAAGAATATTCTCACGGCAGAAAGTTGAGCGTATATTATATACTCTCAATACAATAAGGTGGACGGAAGTTCTAAGTAGTGATCATGTAAATGAGAGTTATGACAACTTTTATCATACCATATTAGACATCATAAATGACATAAGTCCTGTAATAAAACTGAAGGAAAATCTTTATACAAAGAAATGGCTAACAGAAGAAATAAAAAGCAAATGTAAAATGAAACGCCAATTATATACATCTATGTTGGAGGGCAGCATTGGACGAAGTGAATATAAACACTACGTAAGAAATCTCAAAAGGGAAATACAAATCGAAAAGAAAAACATAAATTCCAAATATATACTATCGGCTGAAAATAAAACGCGTGCTACTTGGAACGTGGTAGCAGAAACGATTAATAGAAGTAAAAAACAGACAGGTTTAAAATTGAGGGACATTACAAATTTGGGTACTAACGTAAGGGAAATTCTGATGAATATAAATAGGAAATTGATTGATATGTGTTCGGATATAAACACATCTTCGCAGCAAAAGCACTACCTCAAACGTCAAAGTACCTCGTTTGTTTTAAAACTTACAAACTCAAAAGAAGTGTATAATGTAATACACTCACTAAAAAACACAGCTGCAACAGGGGACGATGGGGTCCCAGTGACATTATTAAAGCAGGGTGCATCAATATTGGTGGAACCATTAACAAAACTAATTAATACAAGTATTTGTAATGGTGTATTCCCTACTAAACTAAAAACAACAGTAATAAAACTAATACACAAAAATGGTGATAAATCAGAGCTAGCAAACTACAGACCAATAGCTCTAATATCTAATATTGCGAAGATCTATGAGAAGATAATGTCAAATCAAATGTATAGATTTTTGGAAAAGTATAAACTATTGAACAAAAACCAAAATGGTTTCATGAAAGGAAGATCAACATCTAGAGCTCTTTTTCAGTTGATCTCTGAAGTAATGGATGGCATAAATGAAGGAGATGAGGTATCATGTATGTTCATGGACTTGTCAAAAGCTTTCGATAGTGTACACCATGGGACACTTCTAATAAAATTGGAAGCCATGGGATTCAGAGGAAAGCCGTTGGAATTGCTCACTTCCTATCTACAAAACAGGAGGCAATGTGTAGCGATAACAGATGAAGATGGTAAGATATTAAAATCTGACTGGAAGGTAGTTGAGCGAGGTGTCCCACAGGGTTCGATACTAGGTCCACTGCTTTTCCTAGTATACATAAATGATTTAGTGGGTATTTTGAATTGTGAAACGATTCAATTTGCAGACGATACATCAATTATAATAAGGTCCAGCATGATAGGTGGAGTTGAAAGTAAATTCATACAGGTACTAACAATACTTGACGAGTGGTTCACCAAAAATAACCTACAGCTTAATATAAACAAAACAAAAATCATAGATTTCAAAAAATCAAACAGGGATAACTCAATATATCGATTCAAGGAAAACATACTTGCGCCAACCTCCAATACCTCGTTCCTAGGAGTAAACGTGGATGAAAAACTAAAGTGGACGGAACACGTCAACCAATTAGCAACAAAAATAAGTAGCTTTAGCTACGCATTGCGTGTCATATCTTCATCTGTAAGTACAGAAGCAAGCCTTACAGCTTATCACGCATTTGTGAATTCCCGTCTACTATATGGGATAATTTTCTGGGGAAACTCAGTTGAAGTGGACAGAATTTTTAAGCAACAAAAATCCTGTATTCGCAGTATATTTCATCTTAAAAGAAGAGACACGTGCAAGCTAATATTTCATAGGAAAGGTATACTCACTTTACCTTCCTTATACATCTATGAGTGTGCATGTTTCGCAAAAAAACACTATGAAATGCTACGTCAAAGGGAACTCACTCATGAGTATGAAACGCGAGGTACTGTTCAACCGTATTTATGTCCGCCGCAGACTACACTCGCAAAAGTGCAAAAAAGTGTCGTTACCCAGGTTATAAAAGTGTTCAATCATCTCCCTAAAAACCTCAAGAACATGCATCACCAACAATTCAAAAAAAACCTCAAGACATATTTGTGCGACCAGGCATTTTACACAGTTAATGAGTTCTTTGGCATTTGTGGATAGATTGTTTTCAAATTTCGTTGAAGTTTTATTTTAATGTTGTTTGTTACTTGTTTGACAATGACTTGCAGTTTGTATTGTGATGTTTATTTATATTAACCATTTGACCAATTATGGTACCTGACTTGTTCTACACATATTGTATGTATTTTGAATAAACATTATTATTATTATTATTATTATTATTATACCATATTCATCTAAATCACTTGGCGAATGGATCTCTCTGAAGCTTTTATAATGATTGTAAATATAATTATAATGGTGCCCTTAGGTCTATTAACATCGCGCACAATTCCCTTTTTTTCGGTCTTTCCCTCTCCGTCAAGTAATTTAGCATGTCCTTCTGGTAGCACCCCTAGTGCATTAACTTGTTCCAATCTGGCCCCTATCATTTCCGTGTACATCTTATACGACCCATTTATCAGTGAAACCCCAATATAATTTTCACCCCCATCTTATCCTATTTTCCATATAGGTACAATCACACCCATCTTCCATTCTTCCGGTAGCCGTCTTGTTCCCATAGATATATTATTTATAATATTCAACAAACTCTGGTGCCCGTCTCCACCCCTCACAATTTATACCCTTCTTTCCCTCCGCCCCCTTCTTTAGTTTGCTTTTAATTCTTTGCAGCTCGTCCCAGCTAAACTCGTCTTTTTCATCCGCTATCAGGTACTATCCCCTCTTTCCCTTCTAGCAAATTCATAAAGTGACTCATCTATTCCACTACGTCTATGAACCCCGCAACCCTCTCTTTTTTCATTCTCAAGTAGTATCTCATACTCTAGTCAGTCCCTTCACTTCTTCCAGGTTTTATAATTCCTGTTCTCTCTCCATCCCTTCACATAGCTCTTATATATTTGCTTTTCCTCCAAAACGCCTTCCCATCTTCTCCTACCTTTCGTTACCGCATTCAACTTTTGCCTCGCGTTTGTCTTCATCATATAAAGAACGCTAATGGACCCCAAGATATGGCCAACGGCTGTAATTGTTAGGCGTTTTTTTTCTGAATTCCAGGAAACACGGGTAAAAATTATAGGATGTTAGGAGTTTACGCAACAAAATTGAAGAAGTTGATATATTGCTAAAATCCATGAAACTTCCTGAGATTGTTTGTTTAACAGAAACCTGGTGTTCTGAGGGTGAAATAAATTCCATAATACTTCAAAATTATTTGCTGACGGGTTATTATTGTCGCTCGAGAAAGAGAGGAGGTGGAGTCTCGATCTGGGTGAACTGCGGTATTGAATGTTCGCCGCGGCAGTTGCCGGTGGACGGATTGGCTCTGTATTGTAATACAATGTGCTAATGTAAGTGTTTTTTGCAAAAAAAATTGTTTTGTGTTTGTATCCAGCCCCAATAGCTGACTTAACAGTCTTTAAGGACAATTTTATTGCATCCTGAGTAAATTCAGAAATCTGAATAAAACGGTAAGTGTAGCTGGTGATTTTAATCTAACTTTGCTACAAATGTTAGTGATGTGGATGCAAAGAATATATGCAGAATTTTTGCTGCATATGGTTTGACGAGAGTATCTCGGAATATACAAGAGTGCAAGGAAACTCTAGGACTATAATTTACAACATATTTTTAAATCTGATAAAGATGAAACAAATATTAGACCAAGGTCGGACTACACATTAAGTTTTATTGATAATGAAGGAAATAGAATTGATAGTTACACAATTGACTTGGAAAACTTTGCAAAGTTTGATGATATAGTTGGGAGATGTACAAGAGAGTTGGGGGTGCTTGCAAGTCCATTTTTCTGATTCCAGAGACAATTACGGAGGTTCCTATAATTATAGAGATGGGCGATTCTGCTGGATGTGATGGAATACCATGTTTCCTGATTAAGATCGTTGCAGATGTCATAGAGCCTGTCCTCGTGGCCTTCTTTTGTCAATGGTATTTTTCTTACTAGGCTCAAAGAGTCGATAGTAATGCCCATTCATAAAAACAATGGAAAATGAGAAGATTTCCAACTACAGGTCTAATTCCATACCGTCCATATTTTCAAAAATATATGAAAAGGCCTTTCAATACAGATTATCAGCATGCATTTTTAACAAAGTATAACAACTTAAGGCAACATCAGACCTACTGTTGGGGAAATTGTATATGTCTGCAATAATAATACAATCACAAAAGGGTGTCATCAGAGCAGATGGGAAAGAATTCTAATCTGACCTCAGAAAAGTATCCTCAGGGGTTCCACAAAGTAGTATTCTGGGACCACTATTATTCATTATGTTTTTGAATGATATTGTGTCTAACATTGACATTATTTGCGGACGATACTGCTAGCTGTTGTGTATTTTTGGTCTATTTTCAAACATGGGAAAAGATAAATTCGTCACCATTCTCGCGCAAATGAGGACTTATACGATGTTCATGCTGTAAACCGTTGACGTTAATGTTCTTACCACAGCAGTAGAATATTTCTTAAACGTAACAGTCTCTCAATTACTTTTCCCTTCAATTGTGGCTTATGGCTCCAAAGAATCCAGTCTCATCGAGAAATTTGACCATCGACCAAAAATCAAGAATGCGATAATTTGAACAAGCCCTTAAAATCCTGCTCTGCTGACACAGCACGCCGTGTCACGTAAATCTTTATTTAACTCGTACTAAACAATGCAGGACCGTCACTCTGACTCTTACTTATTCTCATTGCAATTGAAACATCAACGTGATAAATAAAACATTTTCAAGAGTAGATGAGATAAATAATGCCAAACCTGCGTCAGCACTGCTTACGACATTGAAGAATGCAATAGAGAAAAATATGACCCACGTAATGTTTTAATTGACGTAGATGAGAGATTTCTCAACGAGCACAATCTCTTTGTTATCTGATCTGCACAGCAGCCCTGATTGACGTTTGGGTCGACGAAACCACTCGAAAATTAAACACATCGGGAATTATCGAACATTTGCCATCTAAGATCATTAATAATTATTTTTTTCTCGCACGTCGCCTTCAACTGTATATCGCTAATTCTGATCTTAGCAGTGATCATGTATGGTTACACTTTTCGTCTAACAACGTAGGTAAAAACTCATATTGTTTGATCAGGTAATAAGATAGAAATTTTTTATGATTCATATTTTTGTAGGTGCTTATTGTCTCGGTCGCATTCGTATTTTAATCATATTTCACTCGCGTCATTGATGGGTCCTAGTTAAATTAATACACCACTCAAACCGTTGCCCAAATTTAATTATGTTTTAAGCTTCTGCGGAGATTATAATAAGAGGTGCTGTAAATTCTTTGACTGTATTGTTGTTTATTTAGTTGCTCGAATTTAATTGTTACATAACTGCTTTTCAGAACGAAAAACTACAGACCGATTAATGCATTACTTTTAAGTACTCAATTAGTCTATAAATTAAAGTTTTCTAAAAAAAAATGTAATAATGTTGCATTTAAAAAAAAAATCACGTCAAATAAAGAAAATATTTACTCACAAAATGTTTTTTATTTAATTTACACATTCAATGCATTAACAATGTTTCTAAGATAATAAAATGTACATTTATTAACTATCTTATTCACTCGTGCACAACTATAAACATTCCACATAGCACGCACTAAGTGATAACGCTAAAAATCAAAAATCATCATTGTCATTAATAAATGAGCGCCAATATTTGCATGACCACCATGTTTATCTCCAGACATACAAAAAAAAGATGCGAAGTCTTATCCTAATGCGTTTATCATCGAAATTGTAGCACGTGTTTGGGGTAAGTGTATCAAGTTGTTCTCGCGTGATGTCTGTTGTAAATAATAATTAAAGCGTCTTTCTTCTGGAAACATCGCAATTTTCTAGATGTGGGTCGGTTATGAGTTTTTATGAACAATTGCGATAGTAAGCGACCTACTTGAATATACAAGCTGTGCAGTTATTATAAAAATGTAACCTTAATTAAAATAGTTTCTTGGGTAAAACTGACTTAAATGTGAATGCCCAGAGAAATATTAAAATAATAACGAAGAAGATTTATCTACGCGATAAAATTAGTTTTTTTTTTCAATCATACGATGATTTTGGGCTCAGAAGATGGGATTTTCCATATGATATAAATTTACGAGCAACAGATTTTAATTTGAAAAATTCGCAGTGGTATCTCCCAATGTCGATTGACGTAATTCGACACTACTTCGCTTCATAGTGCCTTGGAATAGAAATAAAGTACTTAAGCTACAGAGCAGATATATATGTGGTGCCCTTTTTAATTCTCGAACCAGTGATTTCGTACAATTCTTACCTATCATTACCGTTGGCATAAACCATAACATGTAAATGGATTGATCATTACATACTCAAAAGTTTCATGAGTCCATTGCGAAGAAATTTAAATTCAAGGATGCAATGTTAGTGACTTCAGATTTTTGTGAAACTATTGTCTAGACAATAATGCGTTATCAAGTCATCCATTCAATTGCGTCTCGTAGAAATTATATTGCAAAATCCTCAATTTGTTATTTATAAGTGCATCGAGTAATATTGGTCAATTGGTTAGGTTTTTTATTTTTAAACAAATTCGTAACTGCTTTACGTATCTGCAATGTGTTTACGTAATGTGGAAAATAACAGAGAGATAATTTGAAAATAAACATATTTTTAGAAAGATGCGCTCAAACCTCGGCGCTGTTAGTTTCGACGCCATAGTTCCTTATCGGATCTGATATGTGATGCACCGTATCAAATTTTGTTGCTTCATTTCTATGTCATCACTGAAGACTTTGATGAGATGGGGATATAAACTGATTATTGCATAATATTACATGACTATTATAAAATTTTTACCGATATCGACTAAGTTCAGTAATAATATAATTATGTTAATACGAAATCGATTATACGACATTTATACTGACGCAACGCAATGAAAACATTGCCGGTCTATTCGATTTAAAATATATCGTTGTTGCCTTTTTTGGAATTTATTAAAAAAATAATCAATTCAACCACAACTTTGAAATTCTGGTAATACATCATAAACTTCTTGCATAATAACAACGACCATGAATTTGAAATGAATTATTACACTTACTCTACAACGTATTACACCGTTGTTGTTGTGTAAAAAATTTTCGACATATAACCAACCAAATAATATGTAAGTACACTTCTGGACAAAATGAAGGGACCACTAGTAAATTTCAAAATAAATTTAAAACAAAGTAGCTAAATTTAATGAAACGAATACATATACAAATTTAAGTGTGTTGACTTACAGTATAGTTGATTTAAGAGCGACTAAAATTAACAAAATGTACTTTTATGGACTTGGAGAAAAAAAAGGTAAAAATTAAACTAAAATACCAATGGTCTTCTGATGAACTAAAATCCTAATTTATAAAAAATAACATTTTTAGTGGTGTGTATGCCCTCCTCTTGCAGCAATACACGCTGCCAATCTTCTTGCCATGCTTGAGATTAAGTTTTGTATTTTTTCTTGAGGTATCTGCTCCCATTCTTGAACAAGCATGTTAGAGAGCTCATCAAGTGTTACTGGCGGTCTTAGTGCGTGTTTGATTTTTTTGCCCAAGTGCTCAATAGGATTGAGATCAGGGCTTTTGGCAGGCCACTCCAAACATTTGATATTTGCTTCTCTAAACACGGCTGTGACAATGTTAGCTGTATGAGGTTTGGCATTGTCCTGCGTAAAAATTTATTCATTGCAAAAATTTTCGGCAAATGGTTGAACATGGGGTACAATTATCTCGTCTCTATATCTTATTACTGTTAGCGAACCATTTCGTACCAAAACCAATTCTGTACGACCATTAAACTGTATGCCACCCCAAACCATTACAGAAATCCCACAAAATTTGTCAACTTCTCAAATGGTACATGGTGCAAATCGCTCACCTGGTCTTCGCATGACAAGAACACGGCGGTTATTCTTGTTTAGCAGAAATCTGGACTCGTCTGAAAACAAAACGGACTTCCACTGTTACTCGTCCCAACCTTGGTGATTTCGACAAAAGTTTAAGCGATTTCTTTTGTGCGTAGCTGTGAGAATTGGACCGGTAGCTGGTTTTCTAGCAGACATATTGACTTCTTTTAGCCGTTTTCTTACTGTTTTGGTAGAAATTTTTGTTCTAGGCGCCAATCGGAGATCATTTTTTAATTCACGAAATGTTACAAAACGCTTCCTTAAACTCTGAAGTTCAATAAAGCGATCCTCTCTGCGGGTTGTTTTCCTTTTAGCACCTTGTCCGGGTCTTCTTTTGAAACTACCAGTGTTTCTGAACCGTGCTGCGGCCCTCTGCACCACAGATTTGTTGGTATTTAGAATTTCAGCAACTTCTCTTTGTGAATATCCTTCACGCAGAAAAATAATAATTTGGGATACTTCTTCTGGTCTACAATGGCGCCTAGGCATATTTAATTCATGTAATGCAAACAAATTCACCAATTCTCGCAAGAAAAAGCAAGGTTTATTAATTAAATGACTTAAAAACAATTTTCAACAATTAAGCCTTTTTGTTGACTTTTCGTGTCCTAGCAAAGAATTCTTGCTGTTGTTAATTGTTGCATGGCACACTATTTGAATTTTGTTTAAGAAACGTTAATTTATGCATGCAAAAAGTACATTAAAAATAACTTGTAAATTGGAAGAGTTATTTCAAGTTTATTTGGTGGTCCCTTAATTTTGTCCAGAAGTGTAGTTCAGTTGTATTTCTATTAAGAAGTTTTACTTTAGTTCAGTTTAGTAACTATGTACATATATAAATATCTTCGTACGATAGTACCCAATTCCAATGATTCGCAATGATTTCCAGGTGCAGACATAATTTGCAACTCGCCGCAGCTTAAAAACTGACATTAATTCGAATTTAAGCTACACTTCATTAAGATTTTTCTAGTAAATAATTAAGTACATTTTATTTAAGAAATGTTGACTTGTATGTATCAAAATGGAAACAATATTATACGGAACGGTTAATCAATTATGGAATAGTTAGTTTTGAGGGCGACTTGAACACAAGAAGGCATAACGTAGATGTACACTCGTAGAGCCACATGTTCAACCAATGATACTCGCAAAGTGTAGGTTAATAATAGGATGCTATCATGAAAATATAAATAGAAAAGTTTCACAAAAACAAACGGTACAAACATGATAATCTATAGTGGCATTGAAATTATTATTAAATTGGAATACTTGCATTTATGTTTTCATCAGTTTTATAATATAAATATTTAATTGGACCTGCAATTAAATACTTACACTGTTTGGACTCTTGGACGATTGTTTCGCAATTAAAAATATCTCCAAAGCAAGAAATACCAAACATTTGCACAACCAACCTGATTTATTAAAGAAATAGTGTATTTCTAATATAATATTAGACATTTCTAGAAATATTTCTCAATTTTCCGCAATGCTAATTATACCTAAACTACCTATTAGCAAACGTATTAAACTTTTATGAATGTTATTCTTAGTTTAAAGTTATTATTAACCTAGGATATGTAGTCCGAAACTCTGGGAACCGGAGGCATATGAAATTAATTAAAATGTTTACATCGTTGATAAGTTTTTTGTCGTGGAACGATGATGCCTTCTATGAGAAGGTTTACGTTTCACTTTAGTTGCTACTTCCGACATTTTTATTAAAATGTTGCAATAAGTGTGATGTTAAACAACAACAACCTCATGTTTACATAACCTAAGCCTGCCGAGCACTTGGTGATTTCATATAGAAATTTTTCTGCGACAGTTAAAATATTTTGGATTTTGCTTTTTGTGGAGAGCATATAAGAGCGTAAGCGTTAAATTTTAAATAATTAATTAACCACTTTTTCACAAAAAAAAAACATTTATTACCAAACTATTTGTACAAAAATTATATCAATGCCTCCTACCGCCTGGACAGAGTTTAATGAGAAACTACATGATATAGTGAATAAGGAAATCAAACTGGAGAAAAAATGTAAACAACCCATCCAAAAAATTACTAACGGTGAAAAATAAAAACTTAATAACAACAACTGGGTAAAAACAAGCCATCAATCGATTTCACACAACAAGAGGCGCAACAAACGCTGGCCTATGGAATTGTTCGAGCGAAGACACTAGAAGAAGAAGAAGTTAAAGCATTATTTTTCTTCTAGATTGGGCCAGGGTGCAACGATTTTGTGAAAAACAGAAAATGAATCAAAACACCTGTCAAAAAAACATTACTTACAGAAACTTTGAAATTTATATAATATTTATTTAATTAGTTTTGCCAAAATTTTCCCTTAGAATGTTAATGGGTTATCAGTGACTTGATTCGCAATATTTTGCAATTAATCGGCTACTTGATCCGGCTGGGACAACCTGTGCATAATATCAATCTAAATATTTTTCATTGGTAAATTCCTGGACGATTAAATTATTATAATTAATTTGCTGATAAAACAGGGATATTAATTGGACGTTCTCCTTATTTATGAATCATAATTAACCATAACCAGAGTTATAATTAGCAATATATATTAACAAACACAGTGAATAACATGACGTTGAACGTGGTCTTATTTAAAAATCTATTGATAATATACGGATGTTACAAAATCGCTGGCGGACCCGCCGTGCCCCTGCTGTCACAAAGGCGGTACTATAAGAGGATATCAATCAAAGCATATCGTAGTAAGCAATCGACATCGCGCCAGCGTTAACCACCAAGTGCAAAAGCGCATATATGGCTCATATATATTGCGTTCAATAAACTTTTATCAAAATGTACTTGCGTCAGTAAACCAGTAACAATAGTTCAAATTTAATATTTAAAAGAAATTATTTTACATTATAATCATACACAGTTCACCAACGATGATTAACGTAACAATACTTAAATTATTTTCACTTATATTAATAGTAGGTAGTTGTGCAGAACCGGTAGAAGATAGTTTGCAATTGGTACACGTGGTAAGTATTTTGTTAATTCTTTGGGAAATGAGATGAGATGTTAAAATATAATATTAAATTGATATTATTGTTTTCTTTTAGTTTTTCCGCCATGGAAGTCGTACGCCAGAGGAGAAGCATACATACCCCAAGGATCCATACACCTTTAAAGATTTCATGCCCATGGGATGGGGTCAACTTACTAACGTACGTTTCATCCCGCTAAAGTAGATTTCCTCTGTCTAATTATATTTTAAAAATTTAATCGGCACTACCCTTGTGTGTGTTAGTATTTAATTCACATAACGCAACATTTGCCAAATTACGTAAAATAAATGATGATTTTAAAAAATACGTCAGTTACTACCAACAGTTTTTACATGCATTGTTGTTTATGAATTGCAAGTGATATATCCGCTCGTGCAACCTTACCTATAGACGCGACTTCTATTTATAGCATTACTGGTCCAGTAATTGCGTTACAATCGAGAGTTCAAGAGTTCAGATTCTAGTCATATCATCGGAATTTCTAGATAAAAACGTGCTCATACGCGACTTAATTCAAACTGGACTTTTAATCACCCACTCAGATTATCTTCTCCAAATAATCGAATGAATTCGTAATAATTTCGTTGAATTTAATTAACATTGATTTATTACAAATATATATATAATTTGATTACATAATGATTTTAAATGGATGCAGGAGTACCGATACTAAAACTTGCGAATCATGATGGTCATGATGAAAATTAAAACTAGAATTATTTGCACAATTAGAATAAAAACGTGATTTGGCTGCATTACTAAATCTAACATATTTTGCATAGGTCGGAAATCAACGTGCTTACAAATTGGGAAAGATGTTAAGAAATAGATACGACTCGTTCCTAGGAGATATCTACACACCGGAAATGGTGGTTGCAACCTCGACCGATTTTGATCGAACTAAAATGACAGCTCTTCTTGTTCTGGCGGGACTGTTTCCACCATCTCCCTCGCAAAAATGGGATAACGACTTACCATGGATTCCAATCCCGTATCAATTTGACAAAAATGAATTTGATTACGTAAGCAGTGGACGTGCAAATTTATTCGTTACGCTGACTAATTGCATTTATAGTTCATTAGACGTCCAACTGGTTACTGTCCAACGTATGTCAAGGAACTTGAAGAAATTTACAAATCTCCGCAGTACAAGAAAGTATTAAAAGAAAACGAAGAAGTATTAAGGCACGTCGAGCATCACACCGGTTACAAGACAAACAGTTTAATGGACGCGTTTGCGATTTATCAAACTTTAAACGCAGAAGACAACATGAACTTCACTCTGCCCAATTGGACACACGACATATACCCGAACAAGATTCACCATTTAGCTGGGAAACAATGCGAATTTGAAAATTATAATCAGATTTTGAAGCGTTTAAATGGAGGTTAGTGGTTCATTTATTTTAAGTCGTGGACGAGCCATTGACAAATAAGTATTAAACTTAAATTTCATTTGATTTCACGTGAGTAATAATAAAGTGATATTTTAGGGCGAATGTTGAAGAGGGTTATAGAAAATATGAAATTGAAAGCTAATGGCTCTTTAGCACCGTCCGGCAGAAAAATATACTTATATTCCGGGCACGAAAACAACGTTATAAACATATTAGCGGCTTTAAATGTATTTTATCCGCACGTTCCGAAGTATAGCGCCGCGGCGATAGTTGAATTGCATTATCACCGCCCGGAGAAAAGGCACTCCGTGAAAGTAAGTTGTTTCAAATTTCACGTTTCGTTTTATCTTTCTTTCCGTTCATACGTAACGCGGGATTATTTCGCAGGTTTTGTATGCCAAAGATGTTGACGAACAACCGGAACTTCAAGTCGTGCCAGGCTGCGACAAATTTTGCGATTTCAGTAAATTTATGGAAATAACCAAGCCTCACGTTCCCGTAAATTATACCGCCGAATGTCAATCGGACACTTATTTGGGTTGACTGTTTTATCATTCCATGCATGCATTTACGTGTTTAAGACAATAGTTGTAATTAGATTAATTTTCGTAAATATACAAACAGTATTAGCATACATTGTAGCAATGCACAACAATAACAAATCAGCACTCACGTTCGTCCATATTGACAAGACGTGGTGTGCCATTTTATTGTGAAGATTATTCGTCATTTCATTTGTTCATTTATACGCATATTACATGATTGTTGTCATCCACATGATTGTAGAAAATAATTATATAATCATATATGTTTACCAGTTAAATCAGTGAGCAAAATGTAATTTCATTATTTCACCTTTAACGCCATGTCTGAATATTGTAAATACTCATAGATAATCCACCTTAGTTCATGTTGGGTTTTATTAAAGTAAAATACGTATCTTCTATTATGATTTTTTTACTGATGATATAATACTCCTCATCACCTCTATTCCATAGCTACCTTACTACTTACATTCGTTTAAAGATTAGTGCGATATAATTTAAGGCCATAACTAATACATCAATTACAATTGATTTTACTAAACTTCACTCAGTGATGTAATCACCATTTTTGTCAATGACCACCTGCCAGCGTTCAGTTAGGAATTCTATGGCTATCCTGTAGAACAGTTGTGGTTTTGATTGTAAAGTAATCTGTAAACTAGTTGCCAGTTTCCATGATGTCCTCTCAACAAAGGCTTCCCTCCCGTACAAACCAAAAATTCATTTTTCTCTGCTTGAGACTCCATACACATTAGCCTTGAAATTAGCCAAAATGTGCCGGAGGTGTTCATTTTTCTCTGCCTTGAAGATAACCAAAATGAGCTGTTAACAACATGCAAGTTCCTGTTCGCAACAATCAACAAACTCCAACAATAGAAAACCATTTGAGTAACGAAAAACAAAGGCTTCACAACGCAGTGGAGCCAATCCAATGACGACGAAAATATAATAATCAGCTTAAGATTAATGATAAGGAGGTTTAAGGAAAGAATGAAATGGTTTACGAATCAATTCCTTCAAAATCCTTTATTAAGAAGCATGATTATAAAACCAAGCAACAACATATAACAATACTTAAATTATTTCAAAACGAATTTCAACCACAATCATGTACTACCACTAACAATTACGACCTATATACAAATAGTGTTCCCATTATGTCGTTCAGGCAGTCTATATAACTCTAAGTAACTTATTATTACTATAACTAATTTCGATTTAACTATTCATTTTTAATTCATCATATTTGTTTATTACAGTTCATTACAAATATTCTATTTAACATCATTTATATTCATTTAAATTTTTGTTATTAAGTGTTCCTTAAAGTAATGGCACTACGTTATTTTATATGTATATGATTAAATGAAATATCACAAACAATTGCCCTAGTAGCATGGAAACATTTTCATGAAAGATATCCTCCTATTCCATACGTTCATGGTGATATTTACGTAAAATATATAAATGTGTTATATATTTACATCATGGTAGCATAAAATAGACTAACGATATTTCATAAGCTTGAATTTGTTTGTCGTTAATTCGCGACTTAACGTTACGGACGATAAAACTTGGCGAACAATACATTTAACTTATTCGACGTATTTGTGCGTTGCACCGTGATTTGAAAATTAATTACCGTACAAGTTTACTCAAATGCGTTTAGAAATTGTAATATAATTATAAAAGTTGTTAAAATGATCAGTAACGATTCAACACAAACTACAAATTTTCGGACGTGTACAAATTAGAACCACGAAAACTAATTATTTTGGCCAGTACTTGATTTTAGATCCAATTTAATTTTGTATGATAACTTAATGTGATATCACTAAATTTCACAACCACTTCTTCTCTCATTGTTCTCAAATCTGAATTAACATTGAAGGGTAAATTAATACAGTGTACCAAGGAAAAGATTATTCTTGTAGTTCATACTGTCGCGATCAACAATAGACCTTAGGTCCTTCATCATGGACGCGTGATCATGTTCCTTGTTCGCGTACCCTATATAATTATTATGACTAAGTTATTTAAAGATGTACCATCTTATATTATTTATTTTAATGTGCATTTTTGTTACAGACTTCCCAAATCTGTAAAGCGATTATGTTGAGAAATGGTAATTGTAGAAAAATTTATTTTAATTTGTCTCGTGAACGTTAAGTCTAGACTGGCCTCTAAATTTAACAATTCTTTCCTACAAACTTAAAATGGGGGAGAGTGCAATAATATCATCAGTGGATATTGTCAAACAAGTAGAGCGCTTTCGCGAATAAGTTTTAAAAATATTGTACGCCAAAGTATATAATTTCACACAACCGTGTGTCGATATTTATATAACAAAATATATCAAGGAATTCTTATAATTAGTGACAAGCATTCGTGAGCATTACTTTGGTGGAGGGCAACGGACGACTGTGGTGGTTGCAAAATCGGAGAATTTCTTGTCGATAGGAATGCGGTCGTCGTATAATGTGGGGGCTTGCAAAATTATACCGGCCGTACCAACCAGTACCGCCAATGTGAATATCCACAAGAAGAGTCGATCTAACACCATCGCTACGTACTTCCAATCTTCTTTTATCTGAAACATATTAACGAACATCAATTTAAACGAAATATCTTAATGTGTTCCTGTTCCTTTGGTATGGGCTATCGAAACGCATTACTTTTTGTTTGTTGTGTAAGAGGAATTGGTGTATTGGGTTTAAGTGCAAGCGGCGAAATAGAAGGAGAATATTAAAAATATATGTTAAATAAATGTCAAGGGTGGTAGATGTAGTGCTGAAAGAAACGGAATATTAAATGATATTGGAATTAGATAAAATATCAATGGAATTTGGGATGAGAGCGAAAGAAACAAGAGAATTTTTTATATGGCCAAAAGATTAATGAGGATGAACGTTTATAATTGGAAAGTACTTGAACATATATTGCGAACAATGTGGTGAAAGTATATGCAAGCAAATTGTGTTCAAATGATGTGCAACAAAATCCAGAATACGAAGTGAAATAAGAAATAAAATGGTACCTGGAAGGAAGCCAGGGTATTTGGAGCGTAATAACTTAAGCACTGATGAGACAATGCTGCCAAACAACCGACAAAAATGATGCAAAGTTTAATAAATATACGTTATTGAGGATATATGAAGGGTGTCCGATGAGGGAATAAATGTAGAACGAAGGTAATATTTTTATTATAAAAGATGACGATGCAAGTTGTGGAATTGAAACATACAGGAAGACGTTTAAGATGGGGATAAGATAACAATATTTGAGCAGCAATAACTGATACAACGGTACATGTGGAATGGAGACAAAGTGATCAATCAAGAGACAATTAACGGATGACCACGACGTACACCAGAAAATGAAGATAACCTCACGTTTGAAAACGAACTTGGGGTGAAAACAAAGCGACTGCATCTGTGTAGTACACAAAATAGGGCAAAAAAGATGGATCGTGGGGATGTATGATTTGTCAGTTAAAGATAAAAGTAAATTACATAGAAAAAAATATATCCCGTAGATTAATTTATCACAAAATTGCTGAATATGAGCAAGGCATTCCTTTTATGAATCTTCTAAAAAGTGAAAGAACTAGAATTGTTACCAGAACAAGAGACAAATACTGGTAAGAAGAACGAAAAATACTTAGTACTTAAATAAGAAAACTGACTCGCCAATGTCGAACATCAAACAACAACATATCGCGAAATGGATGGTGGAATTGCTTAAGTTACCGAAAAAGAAGAAAAATACCAAAATATACAACCAACTAGCCATAATCCTTATATGCTACCATGCATGGGTACATTTGGTAGTAACCGAATGATCATTATGGATGTCGAATAGTACTTCACACTATGCAACTCTGAAATGAAGAAAAATGATTGGTTTTGTACGGAAAATGTTAATGGTAGGTACACAGCAAAAATTGCAGATAAGGTGTTGGTATGGTGCGTCTTTCCACAAAGGCTATATCCAGGCCTTATCTGCGTCGAATACGAGATAACGATCTACGTAGGTAAAGGTATATCAATAATAGCCTTACGAACTTGGTTAATATTATTTTAGAATAACTTTCTTGAGATGATACTATGGGCAGATCTTGCATCCGGTCACCATTCAAGACAAACTCAAAAGCTCAAAATTGGCTAGAAAACCAAAACAGCAAATCAGGACCCTCCCCAGCATTCTCCAGGCCTGATCCATAAAAGCTTTTTTTGTTATTTTATCTCTAATGGTTTACGATGTCGGATAGGAAGGCCAAAAATGTGGACAAACTCCGACGCAGAATATACAGAAAACTCCGAGAAATTGATATGTTCGGATAAGTGGAGGATTGCGGAAGGCCCTATATATTTATTTCTTTCTACAAATTAAAATGATAAAATTTGTGCCACAAGTTATGGGATTTACGTTGTAATTTGTGGTGACTCCTGTGAAATTTATTCAAATTTTGTTGTTTCCTATTAATTTGTAAAATGTTTAAGCCTCTCCTGCTGTTCAAGTTGATAAGAAGGCATCAGACTATGAGGGAGTTGAAATACAGAAATACAATAAAAGTCTTTGGTGACTTTTCAATATAATCTCCTTGTACTCCTATGCATTTTTTATATTTAGCAATTAACAAAAATACCATAAATTTTGTTTTCTCGCTCTGCAAACAAAGTCCCAACCGCCCAAGTTAGTTCTTCATGGTTTAGAAATCTTGGTGCCCTTAATAGTTTTTTCAACTTCCTGAACAGAAAACGTCACATGGTGCTAACGCAGGGCTGTAGGGTGGATGTTTAATTCTACGAACTCTAAATATTTCAGAGCATCATGGACAACAACAGTTTTGCAGTTTTGCATTGTCATGCGAAAGGAAAGTAGTCTTATGTGGCCATAACCTTAACAGCCGAATGTTAGACCTTCAATTTCTTTAGATGTGGTCATTGGCCATTTAAATTGCCTTAATTTCATTGTTTTATAAGAAAGTTCACCGTAAACAGCAAACACGATTTTTTATTTCCATTGGACTATTTCGTTCATTTGTGAGAAATTTTATCACAGCACGTTGCTCAATTTTTTCCATTATTAGAAAAACCACAATATGACACTAGAAAGAAGTTACGTAACAATATTCTGACAATTACGGAAAATAATAATTACAAATGCTTTTCGCAGCATTCTTCACTGTTAGGAACCGTTTTATCAGCTTGGCCTCGTAGTTATCAAATTAGCGAGTATGAGTAAATTCAAATGGACAGACTATTCATAGACGCTGGTCCACGAAAACAAGCAACAGGTCCAGAACGGGTTTAGTGAAAAAATAAGCAGATTATTGTTCTACGACGAATCCATGGTCCATGATCACCTGTTAAATGAAACTCTGCTTCACACTCAAAATAAGTAATTTAATAGAATTATTACGAACAATATCTTTCAATATATTTCATATAACTTTACTGATTTATTACCAGCTTGTAGATATTTCACAATTTGTAAGCGGTGCTTTTTCCTGCCTTTTTCTTGCCGATTTTAAAATTGCAGCAGATCTATTTAAAAATTTGCATATACATAGCATTACCTGTAGAGGGCAGTAATTGTGAAAAAGATGCAATATTAACCTTCGTCGAATCCTCGAGCATTTTAGTGTGCTCCGCAATGAACCTCACACAAAAGCACGACTTGTGTATTTCGGGTGGACATCTGGAATGTGAAAAAGCCGGATTTCGCAGCACCGGACTTTTAATGGCCGGGTCGCCCTCTGTGACTGTGAGATCCTCTGTTTCAGACTGAGGCATAATTACCGGTCCGTGAATTTGACAACTTCCACCGAAAGGACCTCCGTCCGCCAATCTGAAACAAGAAATTAATGTTAAGAGTAAACGGCACAATTTAGCACACCGCCGTTGAACTGAACTTTGATATATTAGAACGTGTGAAACTTTTTTCTGAATAATTGCGAACCTGTTACCAGTTAGTTTGTAAGCGTCATTTTTCGTCATTTATAGCTTTTAATTTATGTTCCATGTTTCGGATTATATGTGGTAATTAATGACTATACCTGGAAGACTTTCAGTGGTTGATTGTTTAATACTTTCGAGTTCGTGAGGAGACACGAGCTAACAAGTGCAGACAATAAACCGTGTGACACTATAATTTCGCCGCATAAACGTTGTGGCGAGGTGAACTCACTCTAATGGTAGTTCTCGGCGTTCACGACGACAGAAATATACACGTACAATTGCGAGAGCACTTTAAACTTCGAACATTAACGAAAATCTAATCTAAGTGGTGGCAACCGTACAATATATAGAATCACCGATGCTCGTGTTTAATTCAATGCATAATTGAGTTGTAAATATGGAATGGGCATAAATTATATAAGAAGATTAATGGTAATTAAACTAAAAAATATATGGTCCCAACAACGTGGTGAGGGACCGACGTCAGAATTGAAATAAGAAGTTTAGATTGACTAGATTTTATAGCTGCGACATATGAATAATTAGAAGTAAGGATGAAAATAAGTTATATATTATTATATTTGAAAGAAAATGGTAATTGTAATGAATTACAAAATTCTAGTAAATCTTTTAAAAACTGCTATGGTCACACATACGAAAAGCCAACTTATAAGGTGGAATACAGGGATAAGAGGAACGCCTCTCAAGATATAAATTGGCAGTGTGATCAAGTAATTTGTCATGTACTAGGGTGAGTGGATGGAAGACACCAACGCACATATGGAGGCAGATAGTAGAGCAGCCTCATCTACAAAAGATTGCAAGCCAATAGAAAGAGAACCCTGTTTATTGATTTATTGTTATGTATATAAGTTGAAGACGTTTCAATCAAATATGATTCTTCTAGTAAATCATTTAATTGCCCTGTTTTTTTGTGGAAGACGATAGCTATTTAAAATTAATATAGGACAAGAATTGGGTGAAAAATAAGAATGCTATAGTGCATCTACGGCAGTAGCTATTTCTTAATTATTGGTCACAGGTGAGGTAGTGTATGATTGTTATCCGACTGGGCCAAGAGAAAAATGTCACACCTCGGTAGTGACTATGGAGTGCCTTTTAGTTAGTTATGATTTCAGGATTCAGGTTCGTCTGTGAGTGTCTCCAAATGTGATTGTGCAATATCGTTTGCATTCAAAATTGATCTTGATTTTTCTGGCATGGCTGAACACGAATTGGTGGTTGGGGGCGTTATTTCTTTCTTTCCAGAAGAGATTAAGTCTTTTCAGTAGGAGTTTTCCGGAAGGTTTAGAAATCAAAGATGTTTTTGTCGAGTTTCCGTATTTTGTATTGTTAATGCAGGTGCAAAATTCTCTCCTCAGGTTCTTCAACTTATTAATGCCTTGTTTTATTTAAGAAGCTTATATAGACTATAGACTTTCAAGGAATTTCCAAAGGTCAAAGAATTCAGTTAAATCTTTGTTAAGTATAAATCTCCTAAAGGGCGTTTTCATTTTGTTGCTGCATTTCTGATGACTTTCCAAAAGGATTTGTCTCTTCGTTTTGTTGCTGAACATACTAATTCTAATGTTCATAAAGTAACTCATTTAGCTCACTCGCTGCTCGATTAAACTTGGTTTATGGGGCAGGTAACGGAGTTAACTACCTCAGTTTTTCCTTTGAGTTAGGACTACGTCTTTCGCCGCACTAAATATGGGGGTAAATTTGAGAATTCAAAGTCATGAAGCAAATGCAATTCATTTCGCAAATACTGCTTGGAAAACAAAAGAGATAGAGATATTATTGGTATAGCGTTATGTAGGAAGAAACTCTGCAACTGAAGCTAAATGAGGCATTCGTTTGTCAGATATTAAGTGAGAAGGTTGTGGTTCAATACTGTTCCGTGTCTGCTAGACTATTTGTGTCGTGATAAATGGAGTAGAGGATTGAAACTGGTATGATTGTGTAATCAGAATTTTTTAGGGAGGATTGGTGGCTGCCCAGAGAAGCAGGTCTAAAAGGGCGGTAGCTATGGATTTTTTGAAGTTAATATCCATTAAATTCTTTGTGAGATTTCGTCAGCTTTTTTCTATTTTTTTGTACACAAATAAAAAATTGTAAATTGGTCAACAGTGATTAGCAATAAAACATAATAAGAAATATAATTACGAATTAATTGGAAATAAGTAAATACACGGAAAAGAGAGAACGGAGAATTCACCTGTTAAACCCATAATTTTAAAAATGCACTCAAAAAGTACTAAAACGAAATATTGAACAAAAGCAGGGTAACTGTATTAACTAGAGAAATCGTTGATAACCTAGAGGGTGGAAAAATCTTCGTAGAGGACCAACAAAAGTCTACTTTGGGAGGCGAAAACCAAGGTAAGAGGAGTAAATTGGAAACATGTATTGGTCCAGAACGGTCATTTTCTGATATTTATTTGCATTGTGATGTTAATTGTCAGGAACCCATTTGTGACTTAAGTATTCGAATTTTGTATGAAATTGGTATAACTGATGAGCAAATGGGAATGACTCTGGAAACCTATGTGGTGGATATTTATAATATGTCCGCCTAGCAAATGTATAAAAGGTTTCATTATCGAACTTGACAGTATCCTCTCGAACAATAATTATAAAAACATACTGAAAATTGGGGACGCAAATATAGATATCTCATGTAACTCAAACATTGCAACAGGATACGAGAATATCATTACTGCGCATGGGCTGGAACGTAAAATTTTAAACATTACTAGCAAAGAGTTTAGCAAATCAAATGAACTAAACAATATCTAATTAAAAAAAATTATGAATGGTTCACTTTAAGTGGTGAGAATCCCCAAAGATCTGAGAAAATCTATCGTTGAATAAACATTGCAGTAACTACAACTCGATTTCGATATTACCCGCGATTGATAAAATTATTGAAAGATACGTGCCGGACAAAACCTGGTACTATCTAACACATTTGAAATTGTCGATGAAAATCAATATGGATTTTAAAAAAATGAAGGTATGATCACTTTATGGGAGAGTTTTGTGCATACTGTGGTACAAATCTAAACCAGAGAAAGCATCTCATCCGCGAGTTCGTAGACCTGTCCAAACCATTACACATAATTAACCACAATAAGCTCTTGGAAATTCTGGAAGCTGTGGGAATGTTGTGAAATGAAGTACATGTGCAAAGGGGTGGCAGGGCAGTATCCTGGGACCGATACTATTTTTGTTCTATATAAACGATGTTGGTCAATTTGAGGATTGTATATCCACGCTCATGATTTTGCAATTCTTGTAATCAACATGGATCTAAAAAAACTCGTGATTGTGATGGTAACATCGAGGCAAATATCGAAATATTACTGTTTCTCAAATCGCTCTGCGTTCCATTATCTGTATCGTACCTCAGTTTTTAGCTATGGTACTTTACATCTATTTTTTGTTATTTTTCCCCTCTGTTGTTATTCCTTCCGTTTAGTATCTACTACTACTAACTCACCATGCCCACTATGTAGTTTCTTTTGAAGTTTTGGTAGCTTGCTATGCAAATTATTGGATTTGCTCATTCAATGAATTAGCAAGCATAGCCATGAAAAAGTTCTAACTGGCGAGTTGGAACTTTTTATACTGTTCTTCAAATGGACATAGAAAATTCTAGTTCCGTAGTGTAATCTTGTGCTGACTATGAATGATTTGCAAATAGTAGTATAATTTTGGTGTGCCCAAAACTCATTTTGAGTTCCGTCGATGTGTTAGGTAAAAAATGCGATCTTGATTAATCGGTGGTATGCAATAAATAAATAATAATATAATATATTTCCATAATAATTCATTTTATTATTAAACCATTTGAAAATTTAACCTATAAAATTAAAACTTGTCTTTTAACAAATCTAGTGAATCCAACAAAATAGTACGTAATTTCACACAAATGAAATGCCGAATTCCTGTAACTGAGTTCACAATGATACATTAAAATAAAATCGTTTACAATACCTCGGAGAGAGTTCCTCCTTGGAGGGCGTTCTGCTGTGAAACCTTTTGGGACTGCATTCGTCGCTTTGTGCTGTTGGTTTATACGGGTACAGGCATGTAGAAAACTCCCGCCCTCTCATAATCAGTTTTCCGGAAACGTACCTAAACACTCGAGTCAATTAATCCGCTTCCAGGGGCGAACATCTCCTCCCCGTTAATGCATTATTAAATTAGCGCCCGTGCGGAATGGAAAACAGTAACGGGAGGAAAAGTTTTTAAATATTTCGTAATCCCGGCCAATCGTCTCGTTGAAAAACAAAACTCATTAACAAACTTTAACAGTTCCAAACAAATTTATTAATTAATTCAACGAAAGTAAATTTCATGCAAACCTGCTTGTTTCGAACATATATTGAGGTCGTCGCATCACCAGTAATCGCGGTAATATGTGTATGAAGACCCTCTTCACCCACGGTGACATCCGGTGAGTTTGAGGGGATCGGAAATGGACGTTTAGTACGACAACCGTGACGCATATGCTAAACAAAAAGCACATATTAGTTATTATTATGTGGACTTGTCGATCTAGCAAAGTTGTGGATACAACGCGGAAACCTTGAATAAATATTCAGTACCAACTTCGCCAGTTGCAAAGGCGACAAATTAGCTTCAGGCGAATAAAAGTGAAAAATAAAATGTCCGTATATCAACATCAAATAAATGTAAGTTGGTCATGTATTTAAAGCGACTCGCACATCAAATAAAACGACTTACTCACCTTATTGACACTAATATCATTGCAAATATAAGATACTTTCCCAAAAGCGGCACGACGAGGGATGTGGGTGGAATAATTTCAACGACGAGCAGGAAGAATACATGGAGACTAATGAGAATCGAAATAGAGAGCGTCACCTGAAAATAACGAATTCATTTTTATAAAAATCGCATTTTGGTACCAAATACATTTTGTACTTAATAAAGCGCTGCACTAAAAGCACTTTGGAATTTCTAATTGCGCTTTGGTTTTAACGCAACTCATTAAAAATTTTGTAAAAATGTCCCATTGAAAGAATACTTATACCATTATCACAGTGAAATGCATGAATGAACAGCGTATGTTGTTAATTAACAGGGATTATATTAAAATATTTGGGACAAATGAATTATGAACAAAACCTTAATAACGCAATTAATTTCAGGATATCCGCTGAAGTACTTCGACAATGCTGCTAGATTTAATTTTTAAAATAATATTTAATATAAATATCGATGAATTCAAAAGCGGTTTAAGGTTATTCAAATGGGGTAAAATGAACATAATCGAAGAACTTTTAAAGAAAAATTATTTATCTATCACGTCATGCATTCACGTCGTTTATTCCGGAATTTCTATCCAAATGGATGTATAATTTATTTATATTTGAGTAGGTAACCCATTTTAAAGCGAATCGTATAATAGTCGAATCCGTCACAACTGAAATTTACTGCCATTCAGGATAATAAATATATAATGAAAAACTAATTGAACAATTTCGTATCAGCAAATTCATTACACGTCATTTCAAAAATACGACCGACCAGGGATTTTAATCAAAACATTACCTTGATAAAATATTGGCATAAAAGTTATATAATTTAGAAATTCTATTGTAAGGACTTACGAAGAAACACGAATTAATTATTTTCTTAATTTATTTCATAAAATTTGCGATTTCTTAATTTTTAAAGGTAAGTACTACTCTATAATTAAGCTGTTGTTGAGTTTGACAGATACGGCTTGGAGCGTATTTCGAGAGTATAACAACGGAGAATACAAGTTCTTGTATAAATTGAGTTCATTGTTTTAATTCGTCGATACTTGCGCAACGTTATAATTATAATGTCGTTTTGGAAAATTAAAGTAAATTTTCTTATTCATTGTTTTCAAGTTTGTGATCAACTTTGCGTCTCATTTATACACCACAATTCCTCTAGAATTAATTTTAATTAAGTTATGCTTGCTGAAAATTATTCTCCGTAAAGTATGCAAGTCGTTCTAACAAATAATACGACGTACAACAAATACTAAATATTAGAAATAAAATTCAAACACATCCATAATATATTATTCACTAGTAGGTTTATTATTAGATTGGTTTCGTTTTCTGCAGACATTTTGCGCGAAGTTTCATATTTACAACGTTTCCAGCAGGGGGGAGAACTTTTGAAGCGGGTCCATCACAATTTCGCAACATCTGCTACAATTTATATCGAAGCTATTCGCGAATGTAAAGGAAATTTCGCATTCAAGTGTTCCACTGGCGATCGGAAGGGGTAAATTGACAATGGGATCTTGAAAGCACCACCGAAAGGAGTCACCCCCTCCTCATGCAGTTGACGTATATGTGAATAGATCTACATCAGTGAGAGATAAAACCATTTACAAAGCTTTTGAAAAACGTAAAACAGAACACTCAGCTTCGTTTTATTACCGCTGAAGAAATAGATGTAAAAACGAGTTGTATTAGAGTGCGGACGAGACACATCCGAGATTGCATCGTTTATATTAGTATAATGTTATTCGTAGAAATTTAATAAATTATTAAATTATATTTACTTTTAATGGATAAATATTTTTAAATATTTTAAATCAAGAAAGTCTAAATAATAACGAAGAATAATGAAATGGAGCAACTATCTATACTAGTACTTGCATACCAAACAACAAAACAATAAACAATTACAATATGCATAATTTGTCAGAAGTATTAATAGAGCAAAAGTATCAAAAACCATTTAAATTATCATATGTCGCAGTTTCAGTAAAATAAATTCACCGAGTTTTTGCAAATAAGCCTACATGACGGTGACGCTTCCATTTGATATTAAATGTCTATTGGTGTCATTAGGGAATGTCACGTTCACTTTAATTTATACCAACTTTTGTTTGCTTCTCGTTGCATTTTCCCTTAAAATCTCTGCATATATTCAAATGCCTTTTGTAATTAGTAGTATGGTGGTTTACTTCTCTCTAGACATGTCGATTAATAAACTAGTGTTGATTTATTTTTTCGTCGCAATTCTTAAACATTAAAAATTACATAATTGTAGTTATAATAAATCTCCAGCTGAGATTGTTGACGATAAACATAATCTGAAACTATTGGTATTTTTAATAAGATCAACGTGTATGATAGTGCCAGTGTATCTGTAAAATACCGATATGAATAACCATACACTACTGGTCACAAAATGTGGGACAGATTTTTTCCTGAATTTGTTTACCTATCTTTGTCAAGGAATTCATATTTATGTTATGTTTACGAAACATTTTAACATTATTTGTAAAGATTATGGAACAAAAATGTACTAAAAATTAAAAAATTTAATGAAATGTGGGAAAAACATATTAATACTTAAACAAGATAACAAAGAATTTAACACCTAACAAAGTCTCGTTTTCGAATTTTTAGTAACGAATATCCCCCACGGCTGCTGTCATGCTTCATGGTTCGTATCAAGTTGGTTATCACATCTTGGAGCAACTGGGGCAACTATATCGGATATATATGCTCTATCGGATTCATATCCGGACTTATAGCTGACCATGCTATTGAACAGTAACTGGGTAACAATTCCGGCCGTGTGCGGACGAGCATTATACTGCATAAAAATAAAATTATGGACAATATGATCTTGTAGTCAATCTAGTCTAGGTCTAGGATCACCAGCTCTGTACGACCTTCCAGAGAGATTCCTCCCCAAACCATAACTCCTCCATCTCCAAAATGAGTTCGTGGAGAGATGCAGCAAGCGACGTAACGTTCTCCTTGACGTCTCCATACTCTTTCTCGATTATCTGAGATTATCTTTCACATGCTCCATAGCAAAGTTTAATCTGTCACTTCGATAATAGGAAGCAGAAGCGGACGTGTAGTAGATTTTCTAGCCAAAAGTATTTAATCTTCTTCTAACCGTACACGAGAAAACATTTGTTTGACCAGCATTTACAAGATGCTGTGCAACAATGTTAGAAGTCATACCTCAATCTCGCAAAACACACATAAGCATAAATCGATCATCTCGTTCGTTAGTAGACCTTTTAGGACCGTAGACTTCAAAAAGAGTAGCTGCTTTTCCTACTTGCGCATGTCCTATTTTTAATGAAAATAACCTTACAATTGCACTAAATGAAACCAGCAATTCTGACAGTTATCGTAGTACCAATATAATTTCTTTTACAGCACTTGCAATTGCAATTCCCAACCCAACCCCCCACCGCACATATTGATTGATTGTCTACTGATCCCCGATCTACACCCTTTCCCACTAAAATTTACT
Source organism: Geotrupes spiniger (assembly GCA_959613385.1). Taxonomy (NCBI): domain Eukaryota; kingdom Metazoa; phylum Arthropoda; class Insecta; order Coleoptera; family Geotrupidae; genus Geotrupes; species Geotrupes spiniger. The sequence continues at coordinate 7,758,851 of OY390737.1, read as the reverse complement.
ACTATATACCCCGATCTACAGTATATTCATTGACAATAACCGTACAAGAATACAACACCAGTGCAAAAGCGCTAGCGCATAATTCGTTTCAAAGGCACGTTGGACGTCGACTTCTCCAACTGGAGCCAACATGAATGAATTCAAGAGCATCGACTAATACCAACCCAAGGTCGGCGCCGGCCCCGAATTCCACCGCGAAGCCAAAGCCAAAGAAGCTCTAAAAAACTGGTCGTGACACGAAAAAGTAAAGCCGACGATACAGCGATACCGAGGGCTATCGGCGGAAGAGGCCGAACAGGAGTTCAGCAAACGGAACAAGTATTTCAATTTCTTCTCGTTGATGTTGAGGAAGCGGTCGAAGGGCGACGAGAACGTCGAGCATGACGATGACGAGGAATGGAAGCCGAAACAGAGTGACGGGGGACGAAAGAGCTCAAGACCTCCGAGTGGATGTACAGTTCGTCCGAATGGGAAGAAAAGCCCAAGGAGCAGAAGGAAGCCAAAACGAAAACGAAGCAAAGCGAAAATAACAATAAGAAGGACGGCAGGAGTTGGGTTACATCTCCGATAGTTCGAATAGCGAAATTGCTGAACTCTGACGAAGACGATCCAGAGAACGATTCCGACAAGTCAGACAATGAGCGAAGCAACGAAGACGAGGATAACAAAGAGAAAGACAGCAAAAAGAAAGAGGAGGCCGAGAAATCGAAGAAATGTAAAAAGAAGAAAAATCCGACGACGACTTTAGCTCATATAGCAGCAGGGACGAAGATGCGCAGAAAGAAAAACCCGATAAAAAAGGCAAAAAGGACAAGGATAAAGCAAAATACAAAGAATCTCAAAGTTCTAAGTCGATACAAGAGAAATCGCCGGCGACGGTGCGGGGCCTTCAAACAAGACACCCAAATTGGAGAATCCGCTTTCGAATTACGTTCCGGGGGCGAGCGAGTCTGTGGGAAAATGTTTTTGTCTATTAAGCCTCATATTGTTTTTGTGTGATTTTATATCGAAATAAATTGCATTTATAATCATTAAACGCTCTTGATTAGTCCAGTAGTATTAGGAATGTTAATATTGACGATCAGTTGCCGCCAGTATATCATCCGTTAAAATAAACAGTGCAGTGTTGCAGCTGTAACCCGCTCTAATGCCTGACTGCAGCTCCTGAAGTAAGTTGCAACGCGTGGCGTGGCGTTTAATCTGTATCTCCAATACATGCTCAAAAGTTTCAATTCGCTAATTGGTCGTAAATCTTGAAACTTCATTCCTTTTAGGTGAAGGCATGAAAACAGCCTGTTTGAAGTTTTCCCTACTTCATGTAAAATGCAAGAATCGATAATACCAATTATGAAAGGAATGATAAAATCATTCTAATGTTATTTTCGTCATGCCCAAGAGCATTAAATTTTATATTATGTGTTACTGTTATTGTTGAAGAAGTTCGCGGAACAAGTGGTAGGAAATTATAGACAACCAAAATCTTTGCGGCGGAATAATTTCAACATGAATATAAACGACAAAGAAGGGAATATAATCATTAATGAAGAAAAAATAATGGAAATGTGGAGGCATTTTTTGAAGAACTAACAGCAGCGGAAATGGAACGCGAGAAGAACATGAGGCCTGAATCTCAAGAAAAGGGAAGAACATTTTGAAGATATAAGGACAGAAGAAGTAACAGAATCTATAAATAAATTAATGGAAATAAAAACAACAACAATCCCAGAAGAATGGAATAAGGGAGTAATAGTTCGCATAAAAATAACAATAATCCCAGAATAAGAATAAGGAGTAATAGTTCCCATATACAAAAAATCTGCAGTGGTCTGCACTGAAATTTTTTATATTGCGTTATCCTGCATTTTTCGAAAAAAACTTTACAAATAAAAGTTGTTAAAATTTGATAAATTTTTTTCGATAATTCGTACCGTTTTCGAGGTAATCAAAACGGTGATCAAAATAAACCATCACCGGTTGAGATATTCATTTCAAAATACGACATTTTTCTTTCTTGTTATATACAAATCTTACGTTTAAGATACGTTTAGCTTAGCGATATAATATAATATGATTGCTTAAAGTTTTAAATTTCATAGATTGTTACTCAGGATAAATCACATGTTGATTTTTGAAAACGATCGTCTTTAAATCCCTATTTACATTCAGAACGCTATATCCATGTGCATTCGGTAACAATTACAAAGATCGACGTAGCGCTGACGACGATAACGCGTCGCGGCAAAAAACAAAGCAGGTCAGTTTCGTCGGTAATGGATTCCGTCCACAGTGCGATTCTTTTCTTGCATTTTCGTCAAAAATATTAGCGTTTTCGGGATTCACCGCGAGTGTTTGTGAGTGCGTTCGTGGAGTGTGCTGTTGGAGGAGTGTTTCGGATGGTCTTGGCATTCTAGAGTGCTCCTCTGCTCCTCTAAGGTAAGTTGTAGCTTTACTCGAACCGGACGCCTTCGTCGAATACTTATATTAGTACTAATAATGCTGAATGATAACTTATTTGAACTGCATATGCGCCGGTATTACAAAAATATTTAAATTTTATTGCAAGAGGTATGGTAGGTAGGTAGATTAGAAGATGCTAGGACAAGTCAAGTTCCAATCGTCTCCTTTACTGCGGCATTGTTGCGTGCTAATCCATGGATCTCTTGAATTAATATTGCGCTTAGTTAGCACCGATGTATGATGATATAAAATTTATTGTTACGTCATAGGGGACGGGTCGGTTACATCCTGATCCCCACCATGTGGATATTGCACTTACAACTGATGGCAATATAGTTTTTGAATAGTTAGAGATGTTTTGACGCATAACAATTTTGTCTCTTTTGCAGTTTCGGCATTTTTTTATAAATAATTTTAACCAACCCATTCCAACGCCTCTCATATTTTTAATAATATTCAAATTAGTGCAGCTGATAGTTAATTGTAATCTAAAGTTGACATTTGTTATGTTTTAGAGCTTTGTTATTTTATGACTATTTCAAAATCGAATATATGACTAAAAAACTTTACAACTTAAAACAAAATCTTTAAAATTACTAGAAAACAAGACAATCGAAATAAATTGCAAACAAATTAAAAAGGTGAATATGTTTCTTTAAAAATCGTTAAAATAGAAAAAAAATCATTGTAAATCAAAAATCGAAATCTATATTAAAAGGTGTTAAAAATCGAACAAGTCGCCATAATGTATAAAAAATGACAATGTCAAACATAAATCGTATCTAATCGTATCTGACACAGGTCAGGAAGAAATAGAGACGAATATTAAAACAAAACGCATGCTCAGGTATGAGTATTTTCTGTTTATTTTGTAGACCTAGATAACTGAAATGGCTCCACAATGACCCAACATCATATCTATGGGACATTAAATAAGTTCTATTCTCAAGTTTAAAGGTATGCGTCATTAAATTTCTTAACGATTTGTAATAATTCCAATCATTAACATTTTTAATTTGTCTAAATTTTTATTTTACTTCGTCTCTGAGTGACATTAATAATTTTAAATTATACGTTAACCACGGAATATAATTTCTAGTAAATTATTTATAACATGGTCAGAATATTGAAGTTCAATAAATCATTTTTTTTCTTCTATGTTCTCCAGCTGAAACGTGTAGTTAAAATTTAGACAATTAAGATCACAAATTAAGTGTTCGTAGTAATGCTTTGATAATTTCGGTAGGTAGGCTTAATTGTATTATGTGGGGATTTAATGACGTTAACGTTGCAATAAACGATGTCGTGATCAGAAATATGACAATATTGTACACGTTTGCTACAGTTGAAATATCGGTCGTAATTAATAAATCAATAAGTGTTGAGAATTTTTTTGTCGTCGGTTCATTTATGATTTGTTTGACGCCAACTGATTCAAGAAATATTTGAAAATTTATTTTAGAAGGGTGGTCGTCCATCTTCATCATATTAATATTAAAATCCCTAAAGTAATAAATAGTATCTAATCTGAATACCAATACAGAATAGAATACAATAATTTGAAGATGTTTGACAAGTTGAGAAACATCGTTCATAGTTCTGTTGTCGCACAATTATTGCTCAATGACACCAATAAAATCCAACATATATGTAGATTTATTATTATTATTTCAGTCTCAAAATCTGCAGCAACGATGGAATAGAAATGCAAATTTATTTTAGAACCAATTGTACCAAAAGCGACGATAATAGCGATAACTATATACATATAATAGCTACCTAAATAAATATGCCCATATACAATTCGTAGTAAAATCGAAATATAAATAATCTTACGCAAAACCATACACGAATAAGTAAATTAAAGGCATTTATGTCATAACACTTTTTTATTCAGCTTATGGGATTACCCATTTTGGTTCCACTTACCACAATATTTAATATGAAATACAGAAATCCAGTTCATAAATTAATTTTATTTATTATAAATTATTGATAAAATCAATTATTCTACATTGATAAATAAATGGAATTTAAACATCAGTTTCACGTAGATAATATACATTTAGTTAATGTGTAGTTATATAATTATTTAATCATTTAAAAAATCATAGTTACAGCGTTTTAGTTATAAGAGATTATGCATCCAAAGCATATGACGCGTATGATCAATGCTTTCCTTTGAAAAACGATATTGTTCCTCGAATTCGTTGTTATGGAAGTACTGAAAAGGATTTTCGTTATCCCGAATATACATTTTCAATAAACATTGATTAATTTCGTCCTCGTTAATTTCGTCAAAATCAACAATTCCAAGACATCGTCTAAATAAAAATCTTTGTGTGCGAAAACCCAACAAAATCGACCGAGATAAAAAAAATCTTACTACATAATTTTATTGCGTTCTCCCTAGTAATTGTCCAGTGTGGGTTTAAGTACTTGAGTTCTTCTAAATAATTACGTCTGGGAGACTTATCTGAGCATAGCAAAGGTGAGTTTGCCGAAACGTAGAGAGTTTTTGAGCATTTCAATTATAAATCGCACAAAAATATATATATACAACCATGGTTTTTAATAAAATTAATGTAAATGTAAAATCCTTCATTAAGGGGGATCCTGCTTTAGGAGGCCTTAAAATAGCGTTTTTGGGGGAATTTTTTTAGGGCAGTAAAAATGAGCAAGTCTAGTGAACTTTTTAGAGAATTTTATTGCATATTTGAGCATTAAAAAAAAATATGTCGAGAGAAAAATATTTAAACGGAACCGATTTTTATGCACATTTGTGCAACACTTTTCAATTGCAATTTACAATCGGTGGGAAAGATCCAGCCCGTAATTTTTGTCTGAAACAAAAAAAACCAAAGAAAATGGTAATTCTCATATATTTTCTTCTATGTGAACTAAAAAAAAACCCAAAATTTTGAAATTCAAGATTTTTCTCAGGTTTGAAAATAAATGTGCTCTTTGCAGGAAGAGAAAATCATTTCAACTTGCTAAAAAAGTTGTTTAGAATTTTTTTTTCATTAACCTTTTTAGTTCAAATAGAATAGAATGCTACTGAAGCCAACAAAAGTTTTGTTTAGTTTTGATTGCTTGTCTAGTTTTCTCGCAATCACGCCCACCAGTTTAGAAAAATCGTAAAAACGAAAACTCGAGAAAAGGCGCTCTAAAGTTTACGTTCAGGAAAAATGTTAATTTTCGATTACTTACGGAATATCTCGTTATAATCCTACTATAGCTCTTACGAACTCAAAATATTATTGTTTCGAACGACCGACTGAACTTTTTTCAGTACATAGTTCGGTGTTATGTTACTGCGGGGAGGGACGCGCGTTTCGTTTGTCCGAGCGTTCATGCGTTCGTATATTTTTGGTCGACACCGCACTGTGTTTAGTGTTGTATCTTTCAAAATATTGCGAATAAGCGGCTATAACTTTTTATACATATTCTTAGATGTATTAGGCATAGGTTTGAGCAATAAAAAACAAATCGATTTTTTGAGCCTTCTAAAGCAGGATCCCCCCTTAAGAAATTTATATAATATTTTTCTATTACATCAACATAAAACCCTCATCTATAAAATTTCATCATAACTACTTATTTACTTCGAAATTTATCAGCCAAATTGTAACTTTTAAGAAACTTATGAAGCAAAGTGAATCTTGTCAGTATTCATTATAAATATGCTAACAAACAAGTACGATGAAAATTACATTAATTAACCCTTTGTTACAGAAAATCTCGTTACGATTTACGTTCTGTTTGGTGTCCGGAAGTAATAATCCCATCAATTTCAAAGTAGGTTTTGCACAAAACAATGTTAACCGAAGTGAACAATACTGACTGTCTAATGCATGTGTCAAGGTGAAAAACTAAAATTTAATTAATGCAATTATTGTATCAAGCAGGAATAATAAATGATATAAGTGCATGTTTCTCTTCCCACAGACAAACGAAAATGAGCAGTTTAACTATTCTAGATCTGCCACAGTAAAATATTTATAAACATCCATATATTTACTGATTTAAACCGTAAAATGCACTTCCAAGCATAACATAGTTTTAAGATTCGTAGTCACGCATAGTCTCGTGCTTTAGTTATTTACTTTATTATATTTCAACATTGTTTACTGAAACAAGTTTGTGCGCATATTAATACTAATAATAATTAAATTATATTTGTATCCATTCCATTGTTACGTCACAACACTGCAATTACGAAACCACATGTAACTTGAAACCACAATATAGTTCCATGCTTGTAACCTCGAACAGTAATTCAGGAGTTGATACATTGGAAATCGCTTCTACGCTAATGGCGGAATCGATATGTAACTCATTGAACCTGCCATACGTTTTCTAATAATCAAAAAATTTCACCACTTGGCAATCAAAATAAAAAATTGTTTTTAGAAGCGATTGAAAATTAGTAGTAGGCGAATTAACGAATTAAATGTAAATATGTTAAAATCGACAATCATAACATTGCAATTTTGTATCATTATTTAGCGATGAGGGTCAAGTAATAAAATTCTATACATTTAGTATGTACACGAGCGCAAAACAAATAATACATCAACGTTTCAATAGAAGTCTGCTACGAAATTCCAAAATATCGACGTCGACGTCAAGCTTCAATCCGTCTCGATGGGACGTCCAAACTTACGTACTTTATAAGACGCGTTTCGTAAATTAATTTGTTAAATTCCAGTGTATCCGTTTTACATAAAACTTCGTCGAATATTTAAAACTCCGGCTGCATTAAATGGAAGTGGATTTTGCAATTCCGTTGTAATATTGCTTCACAATAAATTGTCGTGCGTAATTAAAAACGTCTGCCGGGAGCAGTAGTTTTATTTTTAAAGAGACCATGTCCCATTACTGTAAATCAGTTTGCGTTACTAAGGGAGGACGTTAAAACGAACTTTGAAATTGCAAGTCCGATCACGCGCTGACGTGAAAACGGAAACTTATTTAATTGCGTTTATTAATGTTTTTATGTGTGTGTTGGGTTGAATAGCTCATTTATTGCGATTTTTATTGGCGAAAAGTGTTATTTTCTTGGTTTGTTTATCAATAATTAATGTTGTTTGGTTTCTATCGTTTCTATTTTCATTCCACACTTAAGATTAAATATTATTTATTATATATAATTTTATAAGATTTAATTTATATTTGTCAACTGTAACGATAGGAAATAATATGGAAGTGAAAATTAGATTTTAACAGAGATACAAGGAAAGGAATTGGGACCAAAAAGAATAGATGAAAGGAGAAGTGATGACATAAGAAAGGCATTAAATCCACAGAAATAATGGAAGAGAAAAATTTAAATTGGTTTCGACATCTACCAGTAATAGTAAGGATGCAAGTGAAGAGGCAAGTTAAGAGAATCTGAGAGGCAAAGCCTTTGGGGAAAGAAGTTACAAGAGATAGCAAGGGATGGAAGAAGTTTGTAAAAGATAGTAAGAAAGATAAAGTAAAATGTAATTAAATAAGAAACGCCATTTTGGTTAATTAGGTGGAAATGATTATGTATGTCTGTATGTTAAAATAAACTTTTATTTGTAATATTTATATTATATTATATTTGCACTAGGTATTTTAGGGTTATGAATTCAAATTGTGGCAATACATTACTATAAATCAACATGATTAATTTCCTTCCTTCCTTTATGGCCTTCAACATAATATCTCCACCACACCCCCTGGGTCACTTACATCTCACACTCTTCTCTCTCCACCGCATCCTCACACTCCTTCAAAAAGAGGTTCTATTCATCCACCACATTTGCACACAATCCGCATCTCGTATATTCTTCATCCATCCAATATTGGTTCCCCTATCGATATTTTTTCCTCTCCTATTCATGCTCCCCTTAGATACACCGGCTTCCTTCCATACATGCAGATCCCGCTGTACCTTGCTTTATACCTTGCAACTGGTATAAAACATTTCTCTTACATGTATCTAGCTGCTATCACCTGTACACCATTTTCACATATTTCTACTCTCTTCACCTCCCTTTCACCGATATCTCTGCCTTTTCATGCAGCCTCAACCCGTTCTCTCCCCATCTCCAAATTTTAACCTTTCATAATAATAATTATAATCATAATCTTTTTGGTGCTTTTGCTACTAGATCTTTGCAGAAGGCAAGATTTTACAGGCAATCAAAGACACAATCAAAATAATTACAACAAAACATAATATAGTTAAAATTTTATATTCCATTGAACAGGCATGTTATTAACGTACATTATAAACAGAATTGGCTCATGAACCGATCCTTGCGGTATATCATGAAACATTTCTTTTTGGGCAGTAAATTCTCCATTCCAACTGACTTTCTGATATCTATTGGTCTAATTCCATAGTAGTGTAGTTTTTGCAGTAATATCTCATGGTTTGCTGTTGCGAAAGCGTCCGGTTGTAAAAAGTAGTAAGTGCACGATTGTTGTATGCTTCCATTATTTTACTCATAACATCAATCGTGGCAGCCATTGACCATTTTTGATTCATATAGCCATGTTGGCTGGTATGTAATTTCTTCTTTTCCAAATATATAGGTTACTCTCGTCGTCTGGATACACGCCATTTTGAAAAAACTCGAAATATTTTATACCTCGTCTACCACTGGTGTTTGCAATTGAATGCTTTCGTTCGTTCAATTTTTCACGTGCTAAAACTCATTTAGGTAGTGTTGAATGGCAAATGAAGATGCTAATGCAAGGGTGGATTCTATCGGACACCTCCCATCTTTGTGAAGTAGAAAAAATTTGTAATATATTGTCTATTATAGGTTCATTTTGAGCCTGACATGTGACAATTGAAATATAATGCTCTTCCTACACGGTTTGGTTTCTTTAAAAAAAATATAAACGTAAGGCACCAAAACATAGATCTCCGGCTTTGACGTTTACGAAGCTTCAGGAGAGGAGTGAAAATGAAGATATAAATCTCCCACACGCTTCTAATTGCGAAGACAGTGAACCTGCGCAGATGTTGGTTCCTATTAAATCAAAGGTTATTTCAATTCCTCTAAGCACAGTAAGGGAATATGAAGAAACACATCAGAAATTGCTTTTGCAATATAGAAACAGTAACAAGTGTTTGCGAAATACAAAATTAAAAATAAAAACATTTGAAAATGTAAAAGTTCGAATGAAGAAGTTAAAAATACAAAACTGTTACATTTACTTTTCACACAGGATCAAATTAATTCAATGAAAAGAAATTCCATAAAATTTATGAAATGGTCTAACGCCTGAATAAAAAATCACTAAAATTGAAATTTTGCTGTGACAGCAATGGCTGCAATGAATTATTGCGACAAAAGTTACCATTGTCTTCACTACGTACTTTAAGAAGGCGAAATTTGAAATTTACCGTAGGAGTGTTGCATGAAGTTTGTGATTTTTTAAAGATTAAATTTGATAACTTTAATAGCGAACATGAGAAAGACTTTGTACTAATATAGGATGAAATGTCATTACATGAAAATGAAATTACATCTTCGAATATGTATGACACATCTTTGAATAAATATTTTGGAAGTGTTACAGTCCCTGGACATTCTGGTGTAACAACGCATGGTCTTGTGTTTATGGTTAGTGGTATCAGTTCTCGTTGGAAACAAACGGTTGCATTTAATTTTAGTTGTCCTTCAACAAATGGTTCAGCTTATGTCAGTATCACAGACGCAATAATTTTTAAAGCAGAAAGTATAGGTCTGAATATCATTAGCATACATCCGATATATCTGTTTTGTGTGGAGCGGTCTAAACAAGTTGTGCCTATAATTTAAAACTTATTTGTGTCTCACAGTATTTAAAAGATGTGTCAAAACCAGTTACGAAAAAGATGACAGAGAATTTTTATCGGACTTTTGAGTTGTAATTGAGTCTAAAACGTGTGATGTCTGTATTAGTGCAGTGGGATCAAAAACATTCAGAAATTGTAAAATTGCAAGGCTTTCAGTGTTTAAATGTCAAAAATTCTCTATTATTTGTAATGATTAATACCGATTCTTTTTTAAACGATGTGATAATTTTATCGGTTATTTCTTCAATTGCCCCACAAGTGACGCATAAGATCTAATTAGGCATTGGTTTCGCCTTAAAGTCATGTAGTCTTCTGCAACCTTTATGGGCTATGCCTGTTTAGTGTACTAACACACCCTGTTCCGATCCTGTGTGGTGCCATATTATCACAACAGATTCGTTTCCTCGAAAATTTGGCATTGGAAATACCTGTATACTGTATATTAATTATATGGCTCTAGTCTTATTTGTTGAATTTCGCTATCGTAAGTCTTTTACAAAGAAACCCTTTCCATACTGCCGTACAGCTTTGAGGCCCGGTACTATATACCCACTCTGATTTCGAAGCCAACAATTCCATGTTTTGTGAAAAAAAATATTTACGAGTATTTATGTTATTGGTTCATCTCATAAATTGTAATTTTGTGCAATAACCATTGAAGAACGGATATCTATATGGATAACTATTGAACTAGTTAAAATGAAACAATCATCCAGCAGTATACTACTCAAGATGACAACTTAGTTGTCGAAATGTACTTCTAGTGTTAATAAAATACTGTATGGTAAGGGTTGGGTTGGGTTGGGTTGGGTTGGCTTGGGTTGGATTGGGTTGGGTTGGAGTAAGTGACATAAAATTGGTGTAAATTAGGTAAACTAATGATCTCACCAACATTAATATTGGTTGATTGGGTTGGGTTGGTAAGCTTGTATTGATTAAATATACTAGATATAGCCATCACCACAAGCAATTTCATGAATTTGCTATTCGGGGTAAATTCTATATTTCTATTATTACCCACTCTCAATTGTATCAATTGTACCCCTCCAGTTTCTGTGACATAACGTTTTGTCACGTTTACAACATATTTCTTCGTTCTCATATAACTTTCTAATTATTTTTCTTCTTATTGGAATGACATTTACGAAATTTTGTTCAATTGTGCAAAGTTTTCAAGTATATGGAAGGAGGATTCGTTTATTGACATTAATATTTATGACCCACACTGCATAGTGCTCTTTCCTGTATTACTGCATTTGGGAATCATAGCACTTTGCGCCGTTACCACAACTTCATGTATAAGAAATTCATATTTAAATGAAGTCCTAGATTAATTATAAGGTTGACTTGCATTGCAAATTGTACTGTTCTAAGACCACGAAATATTTGCGAGGCACAGAAACGCATGCAACCCGAATCAATTCTTTTATCATTTATGCAGTTTCTCTATTTCACATATTGGTATCGATTTGCCATTAAATGCTTTCGTATAATTCCCAGGAGGTGAGTTGATTTTTTTGTTTATATTTCGCAGTTTGTAATACAGGTGCATGTTTATTTTGTTTTTAAAATTTCATGTGAATTCAGATCGGTGTTATTTTATGTTGCTCGCCATTACTGTATTATTTTTTATTACAAGTATAGAGTATTTTCAGTTTGGTATATTTTTAGTTTTTTTAATATTCGATGCATATCAAGCGAGCTTTGTAGTTACATTATTTTGTCTTTAAAATAAACTCCACTGCAGCGGAGCCATTGCCTATTCACAACGGAATATACAAAGTATCACGAATTGTTTTATAACATCCCCTTGATCTTGATAACCATACATTTTAATACGTTTTTTTCGTAGCTTTACCTTAACTTTTATCTCCGTTGTCTGTTAAAAGGACGACGACCGCGCAGAATCGTAAAATACTTTTCAGTGTCATAATTTTTTATCGAATTTCCTCCATGATGAATTATCCACGAGCAGCTTTTCCGATTAGTCGAAATAACTAACTAGTAAAACGGCTTAAATACAAGTTAAGCAAAATCATCCCTTTTTGTATTAGAGCCATATTCTCGGTATTAAACGATAAAGCAAAAAGAGAATGTTGCTCCTCGCTGGATGCTTTGATTTATGTAGCTAACGCGTTGTGGAATTTAACTGAAATTTAATTTTAATTAATACTGCAATTTATACGTTAAGTGTCGTTAATTTTCAAAGAGGAAACGTTCGACAATAAAAAGTTGGAAACCAGCGACAACAGCTAATAACAGGATGACATGAAAATGTGACAAAAAGATCAAAACGCTCGTTATCTACACTGAATTCATTAACCGACGTTATGTTTCGTCGGAACGTTCATTCTGACTCTTGACTGAAGTGATTATTATTTTTGATTCGGCGAACTCGTCGATATCAAACATTTGAAGAGGCGGCAAATTAGATTGAATGATTTTTAGGGCGGTAAAGGATATAGGCCGTACGGTTTAAAAAATATATGCGTCGATAGTTTTATATATTTTGAAATTTAAATAATGTTAGATGTCAATAGTAATTTAATGCAAAATTAAAATCGATAAATCGCCATTGTGTAATTTTTTATCGTATCCGTTGTTCGCAATTAAATTGTTCACGAATGAATTTCTATTTCATCCAGCAATCTGAATCGTCCCTGCAAAATTCGTAATTGAATTTCGTTTCGGTTAAATTCATACACCTCATTGATGTTATTTCGTAAATTGACGAGACCCATATGAATGGAAATAATAAACAGATGTTCGAAATAATTAGTGATTAGTTGCGGCTCTATATATTTATTTATTTTAATAAATTCTGAACTCATTTAAAAATAATTATCACGTGTTATTCAAATAATGGGGAGAACACAAATTACGCCACTCGTATCAAATCCCACAATAAATAACCTCAAGCATAGGCCTGATAACATATGTAAATAAAATCTCGACAGTAAATCTAGCGCAACATGAAGATTTATTACTTGATCAATAAACCCGGTTTCTAATCCAAGCACGTTCACTCGTCCTTTTGCACCTCCATAACATCACGATTTTGAATAAGAACTGGGTGTTTCTGTCAAATTCAAATTTTATTTGTCGTTCAATTTCAGTAAATTCTTCAATTATACATAATTGAGCGTGCAGTCTAAATTGTAACGAAAAACTGGGCATAAAAAAATAATAAATAAAAAAATATTACTATTGAAACGTATGTACATTATCAACCATCTCTTGAAATCGTTAATATTTTCAGAAATTTTAAATTTTTTACGTTATTTAAATTCAAGTTGTCTGTAGTAATTTTTATCAACTTAATTACATCTAACAGCAAGCCAACCAAAAACTTGATCATCAGTTGATAAGACTGGTTCAAATCAAGCTTAATTTTCAACAGCAACCATTGAAATGTTGATTTAAATCATATTAAGAATTTTTTTGTTTTTTATAACCAACTCACTTTGGTTTGTCTAAAAATTTCCAACTGAGGAGGCTCAGATATGACCAGGTTGGGTTGGATTGGTACTTCTTTTTTCAGATTATGTGAATATGGCGATAAACGATGAGTTTACAATTATTGTGATTGATTATTAATATTATTTAAGTAATAAACGCCCGGACTAACACTTACTTGTCCAATTGTTTGGAAATGTGACAAAATTTACAGTAAATCGCTGTAACGTGCGATATTTTCCAATGTTCCCGAATAATATCGTAACCGGTAGCACCACATCCATTCCAAAGCTTATATTTTATAGTCAGGTGCGCCTCGAATATTATATTGACAACGCAATTCCAGTGTGTAATGAAAGTGTGGCCTTCATTTCCGAAATACATGTCATGTTTTGAAGTTGGATTTAAAATTGCTTTTATCCGCTGGAACATGTTGGCTTTGCGAAAATTTAACAATGAACTATATAAAAATAACTTATAAACATAAAATCTATAAATTAAAAAAGCGTACCACACATAATTTTTAAGTAATCTAAATATGCATGTTTGCAATTAACTTGTCATTTAGCTAAGGTAATACTAATTACAACATATTTGTTTTGAAGTTTTTTTTTTAATTTATAGCCTCCATATATGATATACGGTGGGGTTAATAGAAACGATAATGTCAAAGAAGGAGTAGCCCCCTTAGCAAGAAAAGATAATGCCATTAAAATAATGAAACGGAAAGCAATAACAGAAAGAATACTGAGGGTAGAATATAAAAACATTGACATTACCTTTACAATTACTATTCAACTATTTAACTTGCAATTTTTAAAGTAAAGTGGGGAATGAAGTAGAAGGAAAAAACAGGCTCACTGATCATTGAAGGATTATTGACTTCTGTATATTGAACGACTTAGTAGTAGGTAATACACTGTTTGATCAAAAAGATACATAAATATAGAAGGGAAGTTGCCACTCGGGGAGAGTAAATAATAGATTTAATACTAAAAAGATTTAATAAATCAAAGTTAATGGACGTCAAAATAAAAAGAGAAAGTTATATAGAAAGTGACCATAACTTTTAACTTAGTTGAAATCATACTAAATCTAATTAGAAACAAAAACCCAAACCAAGTAGTAGCAAAGTTAGAAAAGATAGAGTACCAACAAATGAAAAGTTACAAATTACAAGAAGAAAGTTCCAATATGAAATAGAAACACAAGGTACGAGGAGACACACAGGATATAAAAGATATGGATCTAATATATCATATGGAATTACTTTAAAGAACTCATTAAGAATGTGGCAGCAGAAATATGAGGAGAAACAATGTGTGAAAATATATTTAGTGATAAACAAAGATAAAACATGGTACGAAATGTATAAAAAACAAAGAGAAAACGCGAAAAAAAAACGCAAAAGAGTTGAATTTGGTGAGAGAATGGAAAGAAGCTGTCGAAAAAAGAACAAATAAAGAAATAATCCACTAACAAAAATACAAGTCAGAAGGAGAGAGTATTATATGGAGCTACAGGGCATAGAAAATAGAGAACTAATCAAAGCACAAGAAGGAGAGGAAGAAGAGAACCAAGAACAAGAAGAAAATATGAAACCCAGAACATGAAGAAAGAGAGATAGGGAATAAATTAAAATAGATGTAGAAGATGCAGTCAAAAAATTAAAAATAAGAAATGCAACAGGGATAATCGACATAACCCGAAATGATAAAATATTTGGGCAAAGATAGAATAAAGCTTATCTACAAAATGATGCAGATAGTGGAACACACCTAGGGGATCCAACAGGATTGGAAGAGAGCAATAGTGGCACATATTTATAAAAAAGGAGATAAATGATAAGTAGTAAATGCATGGATATATCTCTATTATGTAGTACACCTTATAAAATTTTGGAAAGAATAATAGAACATGGATTAAGAAAATAATTAGAGACTACTTTTGTTGGACATGCAATTAGAATTGGAAACAGGTCAGCCTAGGATTAGATCTTCGTAGTTCGACGAAGCCAAGTAATCAGAAAGAGGCTGGAAATTAAGAATATAATTGAGTAACTCGAAACACAACATGGACATATGACAAAGATGAAAGATGATCGACAAATGAAAATAGTGTGGGAAATGAAAACTTATTCAAGAAGGGGAAGACATAGATCAATGACTATATGGAATGCAGGAATTAGCAAAATACTGGCATGGAAGGTTATTACATGGGAAGAAGCCAACATATTGGCGCAGGATCGAAATACATGGCGAGACATAACAATAAGTGAAGTGATTATAACCATGTGTATAGTTTTGGTATTACCCAATTTTGCCTGAGTTGCCTGGGTTGCCTCTCTTCTTCCATTCTATTTACGCGTCTCCTAATCATCTTAGTTGGCTTTCTTGGATTTTGTGTTCTATTGGTTGCGTGTTTAGTATCTCTCCATATGGTTCATTCCTAATTTTGTCCCTCTTTGTTTTCCCTTCTATCTTTCTTATGAATCTCATTTCCATGGCTTATAGTCTGCTCAGATGAGCCAGTACTGACATATGCTAGTTGGTGGTGTACCCACTAGCATATGTCAGTACTGGTAGTGCCACTTTTTTTATATTTCATTTTTTGTTTCTTTAGAAATCTATCTTTATCCGAGGAACGTTGTTTTGATTGCGTTGAACAATCTCCTTCTTTTATTTATTCTTTGGTTGATTTCACTATCGAATTTTCTATTTTCACTCACATATAGCCCCAAGTATTTGAAACCTTTTCCTTTCTTCTATTTTACCCATTTTATTTCTATGATGTGTGCTGTTTTTCCAGCGTTTACTATCATTGTTTTACTTTTCTCGCAGTTAATTATCATATTCATTTTCTTTAATTTATTATCGTATATTGTAATTTTATATTGTAGATCTTGTTCGCTTTCTCCCAGGATCGCCATATGTCTGCAAATATTAGTTCTGTCGCCTGTATTCTTTCATTTTCATTTTCCTACTGTGTATGGTTTAATTTTGTTTTGCACTCCTTTATCACGTCGTCCATTACCTCAATTCTTCCCAAGGTTTCATTCCCAATGCGGTTGTAGTTAGTGCACTTTTTTAGTAGTATTTTGACCATCTCTGTTAAGTTGTCTTCTATTCCTCCTTTCTTCAGGCATTCCCATACGTCTTTTTGTCTTATTCTGTCGAACGCTTTTTGTTGATCTCCAAAGTAAAAGTGTGCCTATCTGCCCATTGCTAGTGCTTTTCACTTACTTGTTTGGGCGAATATCAAGCCTTGTGTGCCTCTTTTCGTCCTGAACCCGCATTGTGTATCTTCTAGAGTCGATTCTATATTTGCTTTAAGTCTTGTTTCGGCTGTTCTTACATATACTGTACTGGGTGTACTTCCCATTTGCTAGTCTTACATACTATACGGTACAAGAAGGTACGCCCCAGGCGTACCTTCTTGTACCGTGCCATTTAACATTTCTAGTAGTCTTTTTTTATCCCTTTTCTTGCTTGTTTTATCGTTTCTGCGGTGATCGTCATGACTAGCGGCTTTACCCATCTTTAATCTTCCTGTAGCTTCCTATAATGATTCGCTTGTTATCCGTTCATGTATTTGCTTCTTCGTCTTACCTTGATCTTCGCTTTCTTTTACGCTGTTATCGATCTCTGCTTCTAGGAGTTCGTTAAATATTTTCTTCTTCTTGAAATATTTTTCCATCTTTATATTTGATGTTTTTTAGTTTCACATTTTTTTCTCTGTCTTGTGTTTTAAGGTCCTACAGAAGTTTTTGATTGTCGCTATAGGATTTTGTTTCCAAAGTTTATCCTCGTTATATTTGTTTGCTGTGTTACGTGTGTTACGTGTTGTCCTTTTATTCTTCGTAGTCGTCCCGTTTTCTAATTTGTTGGTGATTTTTCATTTTCTTCTTTTTTATTATTCTTTTACTTCGTCGTTCCATCATGGCGTTTTATTGCCCATTTTGTTTACTCCGCAGCCTTATTTTACTGTTTGTATGATATCTCTCTTTAATTTTTCCTACTTTTCTTTTACTGTCTGAAACGTGTAAATTTAAAATAATATACATCGCCACACAAGGTGCATATTTATAAGACGGCACCTCGCGACTATCTACATTAATATTAAAATAAAAACACGCCAACAAATTTCTTTTTTCTTCAAGTTTGGTTTGCTTAATTCGCGTAAACAATTACATAAACTGTTTTTAATAAAAAACTGAATACATTACAGTAAAATCAAAATCAATTCATATTAATAACCTTATTATTAGATTAGTTTTGAAAGTAATTATTTCTTGTGGCTTTTTCAGATTTTCTGAAATTTACAAACAACAAAGTCGAGCACACCTACATTTCACTGGTTTAGTAAACTTTTCGGCCTGTCGACTATGTTCATACATACTAATAACGGCTGTCCTATAAGTTGAAATAATCAGTGAACGTTTAACTTATCATTAAAAATTATTACGCCGAAATTGATTCCCTTTGATAAATAAAACAACTTGCGTGTCCGCTTGGATCGAGTGTTTCGCAGAACGCGGCAGCCGGAGATTGGATTTTGGCTCCATCCATTGCCGCGGGAGAATGGTATTACAAAAAAAACCGAACCGAAAGTGGTGCAATTTTCAGCGAAATAATTATTTCGATAATAATCAAAGAGAAAATTTCGCTATATCACTCCGGAAATATCCGGTCAATAGATGCGCTTCCGCTGTGGAAAGTACCGTGTTTTAAAAATGTCCGCGTACTACGAAGCAGAGCTGTTTTATGTGACTACAGCTCGAAATCAGTTTCTAAAGTAGTCACATCTAGCAACAAGAAGGGTGATTTAATTGGGACAGAGGCGAAAACTATAAAATATTTTTGTGCATCCATGCCGATGGGATTCATCATCAAATGGAGCAAGCAGCTCATCGTAAACCAACGGTTTAATTCGATTGAAACCGGTAACGCACTGGAAAAATTTAATACGATTTATGCACTATGATGTGCTGTATTTTTTCAACAGTCTGGAATATAACTTCGACCAGTAAAAATATTCCGATAGCAATATCATTAATCTAGACATCTAAAACTATATTATAATAGTTCGAGAAATATAATGCAAATTGACTTAATTGTCCGGAGATTATGCATCAAAATTAAAACGAAAAGATTTCCATTTAAATTTCCACTTAAATTATTATTCAAGTTGAACATCCGCGGAGCTCATTTATAACTCTGCATGTAAACCGTAATATTTTCTACAAGCAAATTAGTGTGCATAAAATATTTCACAGAGTACGACTACGTAATATATTTTGCTGTATTGCAAACGTACGTACCTCTTTCATATTTTATATGAATGTAACACTAAACATTTTTAAAAATCAATTGTCATTATTAACAAATTGCCATCTCATATCAGTTATTATTAATCTCATATATATGGCTTGAACAAAGATGACAAGAGATATGATAAAATATATCATTTGCATCATCATCTGCATTTATTACTTAGTACAAAATATGTGGACAAACATTTCCTTTCAGCAAGATATTTACGGATACCCAGTTTGAATGTATCCAGGCGCATATTACGAACGGCGATATTAATACTTGATATAGGGCACCGAGATCCGTCAAAAGGTGGATGTGTCATCAATTAATCACGTGAAAAATTGTGTGAATTTTGCGAGCCCCATTTCACGGAGTAAAAAAATCGATAAGAAACACAGTTTCGATAACAACATTTTATCTCGATTAATAATAAACCGATTCAAAAATTTTCATAATAATATATATGCGGAAATAATGATTATTTTTAGTATGGGAATAAAGATAATAAAATTACATGAATAGTTTTCAAGTATCCTTGATGTTCGCTTAAAAAGCGATAATGGAAATTTTCCACTTTCCGTCCTCGTAAAGCTGTGCAACCAATAAAAAGTTTTCAAACAACAAAATATTGTTCAATCCCAACCGAGCAGCACGTTTCCCGGACTCGTGTGGGAGTTAAGTTTTCGCAATGAGAAAATGAAAAAAGTTTATTACCTTTTCGCCGCTATCGGAGGGCAGATAGAACGTTAGAACGGTGAGGAACGAAATGCCCATGCAGGGGATGATGATGTTCACGGTGTAAAATAACGTCTTTCGCCGCATCGTAATGTTGAAGGTTATATCGAGATATGGTTCATCACAGCAGGTGTAGAATTTTTCGTTCCTGAAAAAATTATATGTACTTTAGATGGAAAATATTAAATGACAAGGATCCTGTAAACATTTCATACAACATATGTCCATTTTTGCTAGGATATACCACTCACCTGATTAAAATCTGTGGCAAATAATTAGAAATAGTTTTTACAAAGTTATAAATTTACGTAGACCTGTCGTACACGTCACACGAGGTTGAATAAAAATTATTGCAGCTTCAACATAATACAAAATATTCTCGATCACGGAACTGAATGCACAAGTGGGTATCAATAAAATTACAACTGGTAATTTATAAAATATCGTTACTAATGAGTATAAGCTACTGTGAGCAAATTATTTTCTGTAAAGGGATAATAATTATAAAAATAAAAATTGAGATCTTAAGAAAGCGAACTGAACCGAACTGAAGCTAGATTGTTGCGATAGCTATTCCTCATAAAATTATCAATTACTTCTGTTGCCGTTGGTTTATTTTTTGGTGTTAACTTTGTTAACCAAATATTATTTAAAATTATTACAGAAGATCCTAAAACGTTTCAGATTGTTCATGAAGGCTATGTAACTTCATGGAGAGTTCTGCGGGCTACTACAATTGGGCCTATGCATGCATCTTACCGATACATATCAAAGGTTGCTTTCATAGTAGTATTGTATTACATTGGCAAATGGTTGCTGCAACAGAATTCTAAAATTCATAGCGCAATTCATGTAATTCTAAAATTGAATGTGATATTTTTCACATCATGGTGACTGCTGAAGTATTAGGCAGATGCACAAGTTCTTTTGAAAAATCCACAATTTATTGGAAGTCGCTGCTTTTTAAGTACTACTGAAATTTTGTGAATGGAAAATGAAAGGCACTTTATAATAAACCAGTTGAATAGTTGACAATAAAAAAATTTAACAAATGCTTGAAATTAACAAAAACGTACTAAAAAATGGAAAAATAAGGAATTTGAATGCCTGATTAAAGAAACATAGAAACCACCTCTAGCACCAATAGAATCTTCAATACTACGGGAAATGATTCTAATGAAATTGTTAACTTGTTATTGTTTAATCCATTCCTTAATTCTCAAGTCCACATTTCCTGGAGCATTCCTTCGAGCCCTAATCCTTCTTTTAATGAAGTCCCATACATGCTTAATAGGATTAATATCAGGTGAGCAGGCAGGCCATCTCAGAACAGTGACATCTTCTGTTTCCAGAAACTCTGTAGCAACTTTGCTGGAATGTGGAGAGGAATTATCGTGCATGAAAATGAAAATATTTCCCATTGTACCTTCCCACAGCCTAACTATGGGTTATAGCACCAAATCGACGTACCGGCGACACTTTGCCGTAAGGGACGTAAACGACTTTTTTCTCCCATCGTAACACCTCCTCCAAAACATTACAGTTCCTCCTTTATATCTCGGAACAGATCTGGCAGTTTGGAGTCTAGCTTGCCATTAAACTCGAATTCGACGGTCATCTGATCTCAGACCAATTCTGGTTTCATCTGAAAATCTTCAATTGTCCAGTTCTGGTGTTCCAGATACCAATTTAGTTGATCAGTTTTTTTTATACCTGGATAATCCGGGATCCCGTAACTGTCTCCAGCTAAATAAATTTCCGGCACGAAGTCTCTTTCGTATTGTTTCAACTGAAACACTAACACCTGTAGCCTGCAAAAGTTGCCTTTGGAGGTCCCGATGAGTAGAGGTTGGATTTCCTTTAGCTATTTGAATTAAAAACCGGTTTTGTCGATCACTAGTTACTCTACGACAATTTTGTCTAGGTCTGTTCTTGAGCATATCCAATTCTAAAAATCTTCCATAGGTTTTTGAAACAACACCCTGCGAAACGTCCACCGTTGCTGCGATTTGCCTTTGTGTCATTCCCTGCTCAACAAAAGCAACTACTCTGCCCCCCTGAATATCAGACAAATCTACGTAGGGCAGGCATATTGCTGTATATATATAGTGCATTTTCGACATATGCTTTTTTATTTCCAAAAAGACAAGAATGCTCCGCAGACGTAAAAGTTATGTGCTGTGTACTGTGAGGACCCTGTTGCCAATTTCACGTGCCGTAATTTAATGTTAGCTGAGGTTGGCGCTAATTGAACGTGATCAGCATAGAAAAACTGAGAGATTGGAGAAATCTTCAAATGTGGTATATGGGTGAGTTAACGGAGAAAAATTAAATCAACCAGTGCAAACACCAGAAAGTTTTGCAATGAATTTGGAAGGGAATCGTTTATTATGAGCTGCACAAACCAGACCATCAATTTGGAGAAATAATGTTCACCACAAAGTAAATTATAGCGAGCAATCGACCAGAAGCGACCCCATAATTAGCCAACAGAAAAGACATTGTGTTTCATTAAGTCAGTCCTAGGCTACAAATGTCTTTGGCCACCTGGTACAAACTTTTAAAACTTGACTCATTTTGATCCATCCACCGAACTCTCCCGGCCTCGAGCCCTCCGTCTACCATTAATTTAGATCGCTTCAAAGAAATTGGTAAAAACTTAAATTCTTTGGAAGATTTAAAAATCATTTCTTTAGCCAGAAACCTCAGAACATCTATGAACGCAGCTATCGAAAAGGTGGATTAAATGTGATTTTTCTCTCAATCAAATTAAGCTTACTCTGAAGACTTCAGAGTGCATTTTTATGTCCTACACGACCAAATCAAACGGTATCGTGTATCCCTATGGCCTGGACAATACGACATTTGTGAGGTCTCTTACCTTTTTGCGATCTTGGTGTTTTCTTTGATAGAAAACTCTCTTTTACTGCACATATTGATAGCCACTAGAATACTTGGCTTCACTATTCTGAATAGTAGTACTTTTATACGTACTGATATTTTTTTAGACTCTACTGTGCTTTTGTTCGTTCTAAACTTGAAGATGCCTCATGTATCTGGTGCCCTATGTATAATGGTGGTATATATACCCAACGGTCACTATCCGCAATTTGGCTATCCTTACGGTTCCCTTCTGAACCTCTTTTCGCTCGATACACTTGCACATAGACGTACCATTTCCTCGCTGACCTTTCTACATAAGGTTGTCAATGATAGTATCTCTTGCAAAGAAATTGTGCAAGCTTTAAATTTTCTCATACCAAGGTTATCGTCCCGTCTGAGCGACTGCTTCTACTTGCCTACACCAAGAATAAATACTCTACAACATTCCAGGCTGTTCACCATATGTAATAATTACAACGGAGGCCAGACAGACTTTGACACCTTCTCACGCAATTGTACTATTATAAAAAGCATTAAATAAGTGAATGCATAAATCAGATTGTATTTTTTAGGGAATAAGGCATTGCCATGCATTGGTTATAATTTAAATATATCTTTCAAAATAATTTTCAGTTATAGTTTAGGTTATGCATTAGCATGTATTGTAACTAACTTAGTGTTGGATGTGCCTGGATTCGTTGTTAGAGACAGAAAACCTTGCCAACACGATGTGGGAAATATTCGGTGGGACCAGTTCGATCGATGAGAAATCGGTTAAGAATGTATCACTAACAGACATATTGTTATTATTTCGCAAAAATATATGTGACGTTTTTGAGTAAAATGTGTGAATGTGTGCAACTTTTATGTGGTCCTTAGTTCAGCTGCGTTTGACTCCAGATCACGTTATGGCAGTCTATATCAATTCGGAGCTTAGTGTTATATGTCGCGCGCTTAATATTACATTGATTTGCTTTTTGTTCATTTTTTTAAAGCACCCTAGAGTGCGCTGTAAAAAACACAACAAGGATAGCTTTTATGAAATATTTCAGATTACAGATACACATTTAGTTATTGATTATGCACTAAATATGGATACAGTTTCTCAGATTTCATTTATTTGAGTTAAATATTGTGTGAATACTAAGACTAGGTTTTACATGACAGATTGTCCAAATACTCTACAATGGGGCGAAATTAAGGTTTATGAGGGGATGCAAAACAGTGCACGGGTGAATGTGTGTCGGATGTAACGATCGACTGAAACTTAATCAGCTCGTAATCGTATTGGTAATCGATTGCCTAAGTCATAGATTAATGATTGATTTATTAATATATAATGAAATTGATTACATTTTTTGTTGCAACGGTGACTTTTAACATATACGTGCTCATGATCAAACGTCGACATCTACAAAAGTTTGGATTACGAAGTATAACATAAATAAACTTCAAATCAATAACCATAAGGCGTTTCTAGATACACATTTTACTGCCCACACAAATTTTACATCGATTGTCTGTCCGATATTAATTCAAATCTTTCTAGATCCCCGGTAAAGTCAAAATTGCATTCCGATCGCTTCACTGAATCGAAGCATCAATACTTATCACCAACAATTTTTTGTCTTGTTACGCTAATTGGTAATCGTGTAAATTCGTCGCATATCTTCAGTTGGCTTCGAGTGGATTCGTGAACATTCCGAAAATCACGTCGATTGTTGTGCGGGCGAGCAGACGCGGTCGTGATTTGATTTTTCGGAAAATATACGTACAATGTGATTCCGCGATTAACTTTGAACACTTGGATAGTGTTTCGAACGGTGTTTTCCTTTCGAATGAAGATGGATGCACATCGATGGGCCTTGGCATCTGGACGACGAATACGTAAGTTGATGTTACAATTTTTGTGCGGTTCTTGTCGCGATTTTCGGCCCATTCTGACGATGATTTGCTGCTTGAAGCCGAATCGGTCAGCATTAAGTAATTGGGTAATTATTTGTTGAAAAATTCATACGAAAGGACGACGCTTTAATTGCGGCCTAACTGTGCGTTATATTTAAAGCATGCTGTGACTTGCAGGTCGTATGCGCCTGATCTTTGATCGGGTAGCCAGGTTATGATTATGACGTTGTAGTTTTTTATTGGTTCTGATGTTTCTTTATGGCGGGATACTTTTTTTTTATTTGATTATAAATCGCAACCCAACCGAACTATTCCATAAATATATACTTGTGTGTGTATATATGTACAACACTAAATTAAATAATGAATATTCATGACACGCAATCACTAAATCGTTCTTGGAATGTTCAAATTATTTTAATTATATCTAGTTTCACGTTACATTAATTAGTGCTTTGGAAGCTTTTTAATTAAAGTAACGTTTTACTGCACTACATCCGCGATGAATATTTTGAATAATAAGTTTCTGTTGAAGTTGCATTTAAAAGGTTCTCCATTTCATTTACATTTGCGCAGCCTTTCAGCGATCCATTATTACGTTGTTTTATAAATGCAAATTTAACTGGAAGGAGGAGCACGAATGGCATTGATGTGAAATACAATGCAAGAAAAGAGAGAAATTATTAAGCGTCGTTTCTGTTCGAAACTTAAATTAGCTCCATTGGTGCACTCCAAATAATTTCGTATTATTATTAGTCTGATACAATACGCAACAAATTACATTCTTTACGTATATCGACATTTTATTTCATTAATGTAGTTCGAGGTGACAACATTAAATTGTACTGAATATTTGCAAAAGAGCGTCGTAAAAAATAAATAAAATTATTTTTTACCTTGGCGAGACCACGAGGTTCATTCATTTATTTAGTCTCGGTCTCGTTTTCTGCGGTCTCGCTCCCGAATTGTGTGGTTCCATTCCATTGCTCAGACCCATTCATTCACTCCTTATCGCGATATTAGTCTATTATACCGTCGACTACCTCACAAATTTAATTAACCTTATTTATGTAAGTGTTCAAACACAAGACCTCCCCAATTCAATAGCGAAGTAGGATGTAGGGGACGTAAGAAAATTTAAAGATATTTTATTGAAACTTAGTCCATAATTCAGTCTTCGATTTGATCTTGGAAGTGTTTAATAATATCGCCTTAATATTCGACTATGCACGAATTGGGTTAGGAACACATTTTGAAACGCATCTAGTACTGATTTTTTTTATATATGTGTTTTATGGACCTCCATATATTTTGTTTGTATTCATTATAATGTTCTTGATTTCAATTTTCAGTCCACCATTATCGACCCCAGGTATTTTATTTTGTTTGTTTCTTCAATTGTGTCGTTCCCACTTTTTTGCTGTTTGTTGTGGGTTCGCTGTGCATTTATATTTCTTCTTTGCTTCACGCGTAAATTCATCCACGAGCGTGCTGAATAACATGCGGATTTGTATTCCACCTTATCTTACTCAATTCTCTTTTTTAAACGTTTGTGTCACATTTCTTACGATTCTTATTACATTTAAAGTACATAAATGTTAGCATTTCAATGACTTTCTCATTTACTCCTAGTTTTCTTAACACACTCCATATGCGTTCTCTTTGTACAGTGTCGGGCGCTTTTTCCAGAATTATTGCGCTTGTATATATTTTTGTGGTTGTGTTCATTATTTTTTGGGATAATTGTCGAAATACGAGGATCCAATTACGTTTCCTCTAAATCCTGATTATGTGTCCAAAAAAGTGGGCTATAATCCTTGGAGAACGCGGTTGGGACCTATTAGATATCATACCCTGAAGGGTGATTGTGTTCCTGTCTTATCTACAGGCGCTGATGGCAATAAAATCTCCAGTATTATGGAATTATCCCTACTCATTTCCGTGCAAGACAAGACAACACTTCTTCAAGTCTTAGTTGCACCCTCATTATCTCATGCCCTTATCCTGGGCGCATATTTTTGGATTCAGGTTGGGATCGTCCCTAAAGTTTTCGGCAACCCCGGATGTGAATTATCTATCCGTTAATGTTTATGCCATACTAATCTGTAGTTTATTATCAAAATCTTGGGGAAAACGTTATATCCACTGATGCTCCTGCCGTGAAGAAGCTTTACTACCGCCGATCGTGCAAAGCACGATCAGGAGTTGCATTCCATATTGAATCATGTCGAAAGCTCTGCCAATGATTGACCATCCCCCAGGACGGAAGTTTTCGTTTTTGTGGCGATGATAAATACGTTAGTATTATTCTTAATCTATTTTCAAAATTTTACAAGATATACATAAAAAGATATATCCCTGTAGTTACAGCATCATTTTATCTGCCTTTATATAAATAGGGGCGACTATTGCTCCCTTCCAGTCCTGGGGGATCTCCTGGGTGTTTTACACTATCTGCATTATTTTGTGTATGAATTTTGTTCCTCCATTTTCCAAATATTTGATCATTTCCGCGCTTATGTCCTTCTGTTCTTCTCTTGTTGTCTTCTTTTTCCTATTCTGGGATTTTGTTTTCTTCTTCTTTTTACTACTCTTGGTGGTTTGCTTGCGTTCCTTCTTGTCCATTGATTAGTTCTCTATTTTCTATGCTCAGTAGGTCCGTATAATACTCTCTCCATCTGACTAGTATTTCTCTTCCATTTGAGATAACGTTTCCTTCCTTGTCCTTTATGTTGATCAGAGGATTATTTCTTTCTTTGAACTTCTCAGTATTACAGAATTTTCTTACCAAATTCTTGCCATTTGCAATTTTTGACATTTTCTCTTTGTTTTTTTATATATTTCGTACATCGTTTGATCTTCGTTTTTCCCTACAGAAGTTTTCCATACTGGTCTTTTTGACCCGCTCTATAATTTTATAGTTCCACCATGCCGTTTGTTTCCTTCTCTTTGTACTTTTGTTTGGCCCGCGATAGC
The DNA here is from genome assembly GCA_959613385.1 of Geotrupes spiniger. Classification (NCBI taxonomy): domain Eukaryota; kingdom Metazoa; phylum Arthropoda; class Insecta; order Coleoptera; family Geotrupidae; genus Geotrupes; species Geotrupes spiniger. The sequence continues at coordinate 7,731,299 of OY390737.1, read as the reverse complement.
TTTCCGAACATCGATTCATACGTTCTCAATACGCCCACCGACTCTCTTCCTCTTCAGTATTTGATTGTTTCGGATTGTCTTGAATATGGACTTTTTGGGCGTTAGGAAAAGATTCCATTCGATCAATAATTAGGAGTCAAAACGAAAATTTTGAGAATTATGAATGTTTTTGTTTATGTTTAGAACTGTCAAAGTCAAGAAAAATGCTTGTGCATTGTATGAAATTAAAAAAAGAATTAAGAATGAAATTAGATGTAGGAAGTACATAAAACTGTAAAACCCGGTGAAAAGTTTACCGCCATAGAATAATTGCATTAGGCTTTCCGAGACTATAAAAGGGAGGTCTTATAACAGCCGCGAGTCACTGTCATTTTATCTGTGCTATAGTGCACGTCGCGTGTATAAAATGTTAACTAGATAAAAGAAAATAGTTCCAATCGAGGATATCAACACCAGGAAGTAAGTAACGGATTAAGTTGCGAATGTTTTGTTAGTACTTCATAATACAATTGTTATGATATTTTGTTTTACTTGATTATCAGTCCACTATTGGACTAACCAGTGCTAGCTGGATTATAATTAACTATGGTGCCACCAATAAACCACTCTAGCCGCCTAGTTTCATTAACTAGAATAACTACCCTTGCGTCATTCCTCTCTTATGATATCAGATATTGTCACCCAGCGAGCATTCAGCGCAGAACAATTTGTCTCCTTGAACGATATAATATAATTCAAAGTTACACAAGCTTTCATTCAGCCTATAATTTGTCATTTGGCTTAAGTTAGTTATGCACATCCGTATATCGTGCAGTATAACACACAAGTCAATTTAAAATCCAACACTGAGTGGCAAATATACATTTCTTTTTATCTTTTACATGAGGTATACATGAGAAATGTTTTCTGAAAATTGTGTCTACCAGTCGAATTGGAATTACTTTCTGGTCATGAACGAACATTTCGTAAAACGTAAATAGACTTTTTAATGCACTTTTGTAGTTCCAATTTCCATGTGATGAAAATGTAATTGTGTAAAAGTCGCATACCGTGATATCTGTTGACGATGGAATATCAAACCCGCGCCTCAGCTTTGTATATATTGGGACGTATAGGATGTAACTTTAGAGTGGCACCGAAGTGAAATGAAGTGCATACTTCAGTTAATGCTCTTATAAGGAAAGTCGACGAACCGCATTCATGCATCTTAACAGATCGTCTAGCGTTGCTTTAGATATCCAAAACTAAAATCACCGAACGTGGCTTATGTAGCTTGGTTTCTCTAAATTACACAAATCGATACCGCAAAAGATTTACAATTGCGAATAGATTTAATGTAATAAATCAAAGTTCAATATCGACATTCTAATACCTATATATTAAGTTGATAATCTTCAGTTGAATTAAAAACATTTTTCGAACCTCTGAAAAATATAACAGGGCACAAACCCATAATGTATATGCTGCTGGCGACATTAAATGGTGTTTATAAAATATTTAATAATTACATTCAAACATTCTCACCACATCGATGACGACTTGTATAAGTAACAGCAATTTTGTTTAACGTAACTCACCTAACGGCAGGTACTTCAAGTATGTCCCATTCAACAGACATATAAAACTCGGAGAGATCAACTCCAACTTCCACCACGTTACTTCCCGCCTTTTCGTCCATGTGCCGCAGATCCACCTATCAAACACATCTCGTGAACTAAAAAAAATCCATTTTCGAGTACGAAACATCGACAATATGTACAACACACATATTTACAATATTAAATACAAATCACAAATCCTGCAGTATCTAAACGACATGATCCGCATTGATGCCATGATGATGGACTTATAATTACAAAGAGGGGAGTTTTATCCGAGTCACTGGCTGGCCGATTTTGCGAGGCGATATTCCTGCAAATGGGATCGCACGGAACGTATACATTAGTCGATGTGTAAAAGAAGAAAGTAGTGTATAAGCGACTGTGGTAAACGAAATGAATTTCGTGATTTATGGCTACTTTTTCCTGGCAAATGTCCCGAATCTTGACAGGACCATTTGTTAGGACGCTACGGAAAATTTTCATTTGATAATTTGCAAAATTTACGTACGAATTCGCAGCCTTAATCTTCGGCGAATTCTGTGTTTGCTACGCCCTTTGGAAATTTTCTTAATACATTTAACTGAATTTAGTTGTATCTCATCGAGTTCAATTGTATAATTTATGTCGTGTGGGTATCTCTAGCAGTGAAAGCAGCATGCATGCGATAAATAATCTACAGCTCAATAAGATAATATAGAGAGAAATTAACGAACAAATGGGAGTATTCAGTTTCAAAATGAAACAAATAAATGTTTTTTGTGAGAAGAAATCTGTACAATTTATGCTCTGCATTTATTGTGAACTCAAGAATTTTAATTGTCATCGAAGAAATTCATAAATTACTTGCAATGTAGGTCTAGTTGTTCATTAAATTTAAAAAATTTACATCATTCGACAGCCAGTTTTATCATCTGTAAGAGACTCGTTGATCAATGTAATTAACGAATTCTATTTATGTTCGACCCTTTTACGCCCATCATCTCTTAAAACTTGCCTTTGTTAATGGTCTACTTCAAAATTCTGATATTTGCGTTATCGACTAAAAATTAGTTCTATTTACAAAATCGAAAAGCAACATACATAACTATATACACACTTAAAGGTCTTAGGGAAGTAAATAAATCAGTCGATGGGCGTAGCCTCAAGCCTCAAGTAATTTCTTGCGGAAAGTGGAACTTGTAATGGAAGACACTTCATCGAAATGATGGTGGGACAATAATACTAATGGACAGGTATACATTCTTAAATAGGGTATGGTCAAATGAACGGTTCCTAGGATTAGTTGTAGTTACTTTTTAGCTTTATTTGCATGTTAAATATTATAGAGGAAACAAGTAAAAGCATAGCTTGATTGGTGTAGGGCAGAGCCGACCAATCTGAAGTCGTTTCAGGTGATACATAATTATAGATGGAAAATATATTAGGTAACTTATAACGTGCTACTATTGGTAACACTCAAAACAGTATCTCACGAACATCGGCGGACGAAAAATACACATAAATTAACGTACAAGGCACTCGGTATGTTTTATGACGACAGTACGAATTGACAAAACAACACAACACAGAAAAGCAATAACACTTATTTAAAAACACACCAAAGGGTTTCATTCTCGTCGTTTGACATACATATGTAAATGTCACCAAATGATAAGCTTGCGCTAGGATCAGGATGTTTTTGATATCTAATTTATTTGAACTTTTTCGATATCTAGTGAAACTTTACAGATAGGCATTCTTATATCGCAAAAAAATGCAATGGGGATAATTACATTCAGTTATTTATATTTCTATGTGAATAAAATCTTTGTGTACGATCATTATTATCATAAATATGTACATGAAATTGATACTTCATTAGAGTCGTCCTTTTTTTTAACAAATATTGGATATATTTCTTTAAATTTATTTAGATTCTAATCATGGAAATAGCTTACTTTACATCTATTATTTAGTCCACATCTTTAAAATATAACTTTCGGTTAAGATTTAGGTCCCTTCAAAACTCAAGTGAGTATCGTCCAATAATAGTGAACTATTAAGAAGTTTAAAATATTCCATCAACAAAATAAATCAACGGAGTTACTGGTTTTTTTGCTCTAAAAATATATCGTAATATCTCACGTATTCGAGTTTTGATTACTCCCAAGAAATAATAACATTATTTGTGATTCTATTACGAATAATCGCCTTTGCAGAATTTTTAATTATCCCCAACAATACGATATACATTTAAATCTGTAGGTGTTTTGCTTTTGTCGGCTGCGAATGCTTCCCATCCCCGAGTGTTATTAACGTGAAGTATGTGGCTGAATGTGGAGATCGAAATGATTTCAACGAGTTACATTCGTTTGGATGATTCTATTGTTGCGGCCCGTTTCTTTTTTATACACCAATACAATGTACGCTCGTCGCCATTGTTTCGTGGTCTTGTGTCATCTTGATTGTTGTTTTTAATGAAACCGTTGTAAATATTTCGAATAATTACAGAATTTCTACAGGTATGGACTATTGAAAGTGCAAGAGTAACAAGTCCTATTGAAACGACAATGATTAATTAAAACATGCACATGCATTTGATGGACGTGAGTTGTCCTCTGTTTTGTATTAAGTACGCGCAGTGCATTTTTGGTATTGTATCTTCAATGTTCGTTCAAAAATTGATACATTTTAGTAAACAATCTAGTCATATAGACTGAAGCTCTCAAATATTAGATCAAACGTTATATTCGTCAAACGAATATAAATGTTTATTTGATGTTATAGTCGACTTATAAAACTATGTTATGTAATATATACGAAGGAATATACTTGTCGAACAAATATGAATCATCAAGCATTCATCTCAACTATGATTTTTTGATACTTTTCGTTCTGTTCCATTGATATTATAACACTGATAATATTTACTTATTAAATTAAAATTGTAAGAAAGATAATAGGAAGGTAAACTTAAAGTTGTATAGATCATGCGTTCAAAGTTGAGGAAGATTGTACGAAGCAAAAAATATGCTTAAAGTCATATCAATTGCGATATTGATTTACAATATAAAATTCAATATAAGGGATATTATTGTAAATAATTTATGTACCAGTAAATAGCCACAAGATCGGATGCTCGTTAACAATGGGTGAACATGGCGATTGTTGGGAAGCGTCAGCTGTCCGACGCATCCCCAGTCTTCTATCGATATCGTTATGTGTGGGATATGAAGGAATGTATTTAGCTAAGCCTGTCATTTCATGCCGGTAAAGCGTATCAAAGCGAAATGCCACATCAACCTAAACACTTATTGGTAACGCTCTAACACTAACCTCCCTTAATGGAAAAGGTATAAAATTTGTGGTGCGTCAAAAACGTAGTACACCACAGAAAAATCATTAAAAACGCGACTCGGAAGAGGATCTTTCTAACTAAAAATAAGAACGGGATCCCGAAATATATCCACGGTGTCTATAACTAATCAGTTTATATATGTCGTTTAATTAACAAACAAAATCAATAGCAAAGGAAAATAAAATAGACCAAAAACATGCGACAAATTATCAATAAATAAAACGAAACGAAACGAAAGTAAACAAACTTCATTAATCAGTTTTATTTATTTAAGTTGATTATATTGTTTGTTAGTTTAAATACACAATTAATTTATTATAGCATTTATTTAAGATTTTATGTTATTTTAGTTACATTTTCTAACTACCACATGAAAACATTCGAGAGGGGGGATTGTCAGTGCTGGAAAACATATCGTACAGTAAAAAGGAAATGGATTTTTGGAAGCCATAAACATAAGCTTTGCTTTATCTAGTGGAATCGAAAACGGAAAACTGTATTCTTACACAATATGATTATGCTGCAATAACGTAAACAGCTAAACAATAAACTTTCATGAATTTATAACCAACCAATTTCTGCCTTTATGTAAACACAACTTCTAATTTGTACTAGTCAGTGATATATTTACAATCCTTATTGACGTAATAAAATAAATAATAGAATGTTGTGCTGGACTGTATGAAATTATTATTGTTTCTAGTAAAATTTTAATTTTATTAATATTGCAATACGGTTTATGTTTTTCCAATACCAAGTGCATGCATACAAATATTAATTGCAGTAATTTTTATATAACAAATACATTTTAAATAATTTGAAAGGTGCCTTCAATTAAATCAATTTCTTTACATATGTATTGAACTCTTTCATATTCATTATTTGCAACCTAACATAGATTGCATAAATATTATGTGAATAATAAAATAAAAGAACGACATTATTGTTATGTGTACAGGGGTTTGCTTCCCTTTATTCAGTAGTTCTATACCAGTATGAGGAATGTCCTCCTTCATTCAATTTCTTCAACCCCTATTTTACCTGGTTATGGTCCAGTAAAAGGTGTCATAACTGCTCTTAAGACAGGAATTTCGTCTCTTCAACGCCATGATGTCCAGGTTTCAATTTAGTTGCAGAAAGTTTCCTACGCATTCAGTTACTAGTCCATGTTCATATGAATTGAATTAATGGGTTTCAAAGTTCAGTTTGACGCAGACCTATAGAGTTGCTCTTTGATGCAGATATTCGATATGCTTGTTTCTATAATATTCCTAGTTTCTTCGAAAATGCATTCTTCTTCTTAATTTAATTACCTTATTCGACTGAACATAACATAGCTTTGTTAAGAATGTGTATATAATCTCTTATCTCCTGGCTGGTGGTCTCTTTTTGCAGTAAACTTTTAGCAGGGTATTAATTTACGACATAAAGATAGATAAAGAGTTGTGCAACATCTATGTGCATCTAGAAGGTGTCACCATCTCCACCAGAAGTTAATGTGGAGCAGACAGGTTAGGGGAAGGTATATGCAACCATATCCTAATAGATATTTCAATGTCGGAGATATGGCGCATATATCAGTCATTTAATGAATCAGGACGCCTTTGCATCATCCCCATTGTAATCTATCGCAATATGCCTCTAGAAATCCTACTCTAACAACTACGATCAATATTCACTTATACCAGGAGGACGCAAACCTATTCTAATGTTAGACGTCTAACAAGATATGCCTAGCACTGTATTTATTCCAGACAGCACCCTCCCAGAACAGTACTAGCCTACTGCTAATCATCTATTACGTTATTATCGAAAAATGAAGCTTTCTATGGTCTCCAAATCCAGTGGAGGGTATCAACCTATATACGCATTGATGATCTGCCACAATCAACCCCACCTACGCTTTTAATTGAATTAAGCGAATGATATTGTCAAAGCGCCAAAAACTCCAGAGTGTTCGTCCAAAATTATGATGTAACAAGAAGACTAGAGATATCTCTATGCGACCACGCTCTTTAACACCAGTACTGATCATAAGTGGGTTAGTACGAATTCTCCACAATGTTGGCACCAAACCCAACCTGATTTTAGATGTTGGTGTCTAACCAAAAACAACCAACAGTGGATACAATCGATTCCCATAAGAAAGCTTGAATGGTTCAAGAATACACACCTCACCAAGACGTCTTCAGAACTTAAATGGGCACCTCGATACCCCTATAATTACATGACAGATCCTTTAAACACAATAAAGAAGATTAAAAATATTATTAATATATTAACGTGTTAAAATAAATGAAACGTCAGAAAAAGTATTATGTCACAATGCAACAAGGAACTAAATTTCACATTTGCAGAAATGCTTTTGAAGTAAACTTACGGCAAACACGCCACTTTGATTACAATGAACATACTTTGAAGTAATAACGTCTCAAGACAAATTGTCTGCAAATATACTCCATTCTACTACTTGTCTTCTCGGAATTTAACGTATTTACAATTAATATGTACAGAAAAAATACCACGGACCGATCTTATCTCTAATATATTATCGTAATAGTTAGCAAAGTTGGCACTTTCACATTAAATTATAGCCCTTAATTTAGATATAATGTCCCCGAAGACGTTTCTAGGGTGTACGAGGCCATTCATCTTGAGGCATTCGCCACACTCCTAATAAAGCTCACCCTTTGCCTGTCTAATGATCCTTTATTTTACTAATTCCCTATAACTAATTTCTGCTTGAGATTTATATCTTTTTGGTTTATTGCATAAATCTGTGTCGTGGATTGCGACAGAAACCGATAATGCCTCTCGGTGTGGATATCTTGATTATTACCGGTTGAAAATTTCAAACAAACTTTGATAATTTCCAATGTTGTACGTTTTATGGCAAAATAATTCAATCGGCAAAGTTCTGGTCTAAGTAGCGCTCATTCGCAGGGGGATAAACTCGATTTATTCAAATCGGTTATGCTGGAACCATTTCGAAAATTGTACTTTTTCAGATAAAAGAAATTGATAAACGGGCTCGGCCTGCAAATGGCGCTAGCTCGATATTTATGCGCCAATAAGCAAAAACGGAAGGTCTGTAAATGAATCACAAATTAAAATTCGCATCTTATAATAAACGCATTTCTAGTAAAAATAAAGTATGATAAATACTACGAAACTTTTGAACTTTTAGTGACAAACGAGTTTACTTTGTTAACATAAAAGCTAATTTGTTTAATCGCAGGTTCATAAACAAGCTGAAGTACTAATTTCAAAATGTGCCACATGCACATTAAATGATTTTTCAGAAGCTTCACTAAAACGCGATACTTGGAGTCATAAACTTGATCATTTCTCTAAATTCAATCATTATTCAAAATTGCAAAATATTGAGAACAATATAGGTAATAAATGATACACAATTTTTCGCATCCTTGCAATCCTTGCACGAATATTTGACGTCAGCAGTTTATGATATCTATTATTTTTATAATGTTTCAAGTGTCCATATTTTATTTACACCACGGACTTAAAACATTCATCTTAAACACATAATTATGCAATAGGTTTGAAACACGATAAAATCGCATTAAGCGCTATGCAGTTTCTTGTGGGTATTATAAGTGCCCGTCGGACAGGACGCTGCAATAAAATATGCTTCGCTGTGGATGAATCCTTCGACGAATTCCGTATATCACGACTAAGTTTCGAATAACTAGCTTTGAACAGTTTTATACGGCCATAGTTTATAGCTCTTGCTGCTTACTTTCCGAGAGATAATATATGAAGGCACCAAATATCTTTAATGGAATCCTCGTAATTTATTCGAGCGTTCAACTGAGTTAATCAATCAGCGAAAATCTCCAATAGAGCGGTACAACGTGTTAAGATCATTGTTGGGGATTTTTACGATCCAAGAAAATCACAATTTATTCTCCAATACAATTACTTCAACCTATAAATCACGAGGATTTTCTTGTGCTAATACATCTGAAGGCAACAGGCAGCATCGATAGAGGAAATCGGCAGGAAAATATGTACTTCGGAGATAGAAAACAATTATATGATGACATCAGTTATAGAATGTGCCATAAAATCATGATATGTACGTTGACCTTCATATTTGTCATCAATAATTCAAATTATTGAAAAAAAATTGACTTATTAATTTTAGGAGATATACCACAGTAAATATGAAAATGTCTACATATAGATATCATAGATTAAGTTATCAATTTTCTTAATAAATTTCGTTAAAATTGAACATGTAGGAGATGACTGCAAACAAGTTATATAAATGACGTAATAACTGACCCAAACATTATAGAAGCTGACTTTGCATAATTTGCATCACGTGGGCACGTTCGAAATATTGATTTATTTCCCTGACGGAGCACCAAAGTTACCGGTTAATATTATTAAGGGTTAAAATTTAATATTAAATTCCTTACAGTACATTGTTGGTCGTATTTCCTACCAACTACGACAAAATGAATGACGCATATTTAATAAGCCTTTCTGATTGATTAATCTGAAAGCTCTCCATATACGATCGGCACATCCAGATCCAAATTTCAATATTTCTGTTTATGTTACATATACCAAACGTTTACTTTTAAACTAACTTTTTACATTTGATGCAGTTCAACGTCGACCGCAGTCACTGACATAACAAAGCCGTTCGTTTTAAATTAAAATTGCTTGAATTTGGTGGAATGCGCTTGAATGGCAATTGCAGCCGCAAGTGCTCGATTTAATTGATATATTTTTCTATCACTAATAAAAATACTGTTGTTGATTTACATTTACTGGTGTAACTTATTTATACGAAATATCGTAGAAATAATTTCCAACAATTTCAAGCACAATAACCATTTCTTTCAAAATAATGTAACGATACACTAGAAATTACTAATATTGTTTTCATCTTCTATCTTTTTTAATTCAATGTTCCATGGTGTGTCTCTCAAAATAGTCACCATATGAGAATCGTCGTATGAACAGCAACGGCTAAAAGGTGAAAGCCTGGTGTCTGTGGACGTAATAAGATAGCTACAACATAATCATGCCTATAAATTGTCGTTATTGTTATGTAAGATCATTGCAAAATCTTGGTTGTGCGCTAACGTGATTCGTGATCCAACATCACGTTACATTGTTATAATGTGTATTTGAATACAAAATTGTGTCTCGTAACATAAGCTATTCACGCATAGTTGCAGATGTATCTCGAAACTAGGAACCAGCAATGTAACTGCAAGTGTCTAATAAAACTCTTAACGGTAGAGCGTGCTAAGAATCTCATCAAGTTTCGTTTGCCTGGCAAATATCATCACAACGGTTTCGTTTGTCTAGATGTCTCTGCGACAAACTTGAAGGAATAATAGCAACAATGCGTATTATTAATTAGGGAAATTTTCCGTAAATTAAATTTGAAATATCTTGAAATTCTTGCTTAAATTAATATTAGTCAAATATATTATAATGTGCAACTTATTTCAATTGTTAAGCAGTCATAAATTCTTTGTTGCTGTAGGAAGTTTTTATTGAAAACGACATCGAAATATTTATTTTTATATCAATTGCGCGATATGCGATTTTTTGGACGGGCATTCGCGCGCACCCATTGCACACTTCGCGCGCCTGGCATAAATAACATAAACTGCATTATGATATATTAGAACGCGTTGCTCGGTCCCGCATACGAACATATATCATATTTAGTTAAATTAATTACGTTCCGCGGAAACCGGTGTACATATTCGTCAATCATTTTGTAGAATTACTTTAGATACGTACAGCATTTTTAGCATTGTAAAATATTGGCAAAGCCACAACCCGTAGTTGTTCATGTAGCTTCGATCTGCCGCGGTCATCGCAGACGCATAAGATTGTTGACCAGGCCGGATTCCGTCAAATGACTTTACGGTCGCTCGCATTTGTGCACATTTTCTAGAGTAAGTGACTCGATTCAGGGCCACTATAACAAGAGTAAACACCTACCTCGACAGGCTGGACGAAACGATCGACCACATAGATAAAAGCTATTGACCAATGAAAATGAACGAAGTGAGTTCTAAAACAACTACTACGGGCTAATAACTTACAAGAAAAAAATATCGGTCTAATCAATCAACAACCAACAGGAGCGTCTACCGAAAATAAATTTTCGTACGTTCTCGGGATCATATGAACAATGGTTCCCGTTTGATGACAACTTTGTTTCGCTGATTCATAACGGCACCGATTTGAGTGACATTCAGAAGTTTCATTACCATAAATTCTCATTAAAAGAGAAATAGCCCGTCATTACTTCGCCAGTCACCAGACAATTATGTCTTCGAAGCATGGAAGTTGCTAAAAAACGCTAGAGCAATAAGCCTCTTTGCTTGAATTGCTTGCGCCCAAACATTATGCGGGCAGGAGCACTTCGGGGTCGTGTCGCAAATTCAAAAATATGACAACACTCTGCTGCACCTGTCAAGAGAAGAAAGAAGTAGAAGAAGCGCGCACAGCTAAGCCCATGGAACATCAAAGTACAACACCCTTCCTGTCGAACTCCAAAAGTCATTCAAATGTTACTAAATGATGAAATTTGCAGACCCAATTCATGACATTAAAAATTGACAGTGTCACCGATGGAGGTAGCCCTTGACAACATGTTCAAAAATACTTTTCGCGAATGAAATAGATTCGCTATCAACAACTCAAGACCAACGCAAAAGTGACGCTTCGCAAACATAGATCAATCAAATATTATTTATGTTTCAAAATATACTGAAAATAGGTTGCCCTATTGTTTGGAATCTACGGAGCATGTCGTAGGGAAGAACGTGACAATATGTCAATATCTGAAGTGGATAATAGAGAATCTGTAATTGTCGCAACCATCGCTAAAACGGAAACAAATAAAAAGTATGCGTTCACTGTTGTTAATGATGATGTCGTATGTGGATTAGATTTGTACAACAAATATTTGGATTGCGCCCAGGAAACGTGCCTCATCGCTTTTTCTGCAGTACAGAAGAAGTGCATGTACAACCTGTAGGAAAGAACACAGGACAAGAAATGCCCCCATTTCCAGAACAATTGCAACATTTCTTCAATTTCCTGATGCAGATGAATACATGTGACAAGTGTTTTGAATAACATCCGCCACTTTGTTAGTTAGTTCGTTGGTTGCTGAAGGCTACCTTGAAGACCCAATTGAGGAAAAAATAAGATATACAGAAACAATCTTCACGCAATTGTGCGTAAAATAATTGTTGTAACAAGACAGGAGGATTTTTAAAAAAATCGACGATATCCTCCTATGGGTGAAATAAATAATTTTGTACAAAGGCAATAATTTTGATATTAATTATAAACTCGTGAATTTGTTGTCACGAGACCCTTCAGGATTGGTGTCTATGTAACATTTGTTTTTTGTTGTCACAAATTATTATAATAGATGGTCCATGAAGGGGTTGGATTGGTTGGGTTTGGGTTGGGTTAGGTTGGATTGAATTGGGTTGGCTTGCGTTAAGGGGATGCACCAGTAAGAAGTTCTTCGGCGTGGACTATTTTTTCGAACTGTAGGGGATTCGCATTAAAACCTGCAAAATTAAGGCCAGTATAATTTGTCAAGTCTTTGTCAGCACTTTGTCTATTGATATATAATACGAGGTTTGAACGGATACAGGTACATGGAAGGAATCCGAAGTACCTGAGAGGAGGAAACTCGGCGGAGGAGGAACGGATGATGGCGAGGTTTAAGTGCGGCAACGAAGAAAAGGCGAATTGGATGGGGGGGAGATTACATTATTATACAGATTATTATGTGAGGCATGCGGATAACAAAGAGACGAATGGAGGCAGTGGTTGGAGGAGTGTGAAGAAATTAGATGGACTAGGGAGGACGAGAAAATGGACAGGGATTGGGGAAGGGAGTTGGGGAAGAAAGAGAAAGGAGTTGAGTTAGTTGGGGGCTAAAAGGGAAGAAAGAAGAGGGCAGATAAAACAAAATGTTTCAGATAGGCCAGTCAAGGGGGGGGGGGGGGGGTGAAGAATGCACAGGAGGAAGGAGATGAGGAGAAGGTGGAGGAAGAAAATTAAATTAAGTTGAATAACAGGAGTATTGTAAATATTGTAAATATTATAAATTAGGGGAAAAATACCAATAAAGGTTTACCACTATATTAGCAGGAATGTTTCGTAAGACAGAGAAAAAAAAACAGAGAATGGAAATCGATGTTTTTTTAGATCGTGGCTACCAATAGAGAGGCTGCTATCAGGCATATCTAACACCACTAGGTAATAACTTGCACATCAAGTTGTAAATGCAGCCTTTGGCCCGGAGTATGTCCCGAGTATGTTGGTTGGACACCACACGTCAAATTATAGTCGTCGCCTAAACCTCTCAGAGGTGATCAACGTATTATTGTCTTAATGAATGTTTTGGCAGGCACATTCGTTTATAGCTAAGGAATATTCGTTTTAATTGAGTATATCTCGAATATTGTAAATACTAATAATAAAGAGCACTTCCACCCTAAGCTTTATACTCAGAGCATCAGAGTAGTTGTACGTAGAGCTTTTATTAATGTGACTTTCAACAATCAGCATCAGCATCACCACTTTTTCACAATAATTTATTTCGGATGCGAGGCATTCATAATCAGTAGAAGATTCGACTCAGTCAAATCTTCTACTGACGATGAATGCTTATAGTGCTTTTGTGAAAAAGTTGTTTTTGTTTCATTATTCATACAAACATTTTCACAGCTCAAAATCAATAGAATAAATTCTACTTAGTTAAGCATCTTAACCAGATTATGTTGCCATCTCATTATGAATTCATAAAGGGAAAGATTAAAAATAATTTTGCACACATTTCAGTTTCGCCACAATTCTCGCAAGAATGCTCAAAAATCCCATGCCACCACTTGTTTCAAATAATAATCGTGGGGAACAGAACCATAACAAGCATTGCTATAATCGTCATAGCCAATGTTAACATATAAGTTAACTGAGACTCGTGACTCGTAATTAACTTGATTTCTTCATAGGTAGTTTTTGGTGCATTATATTTCCTACCTCCCACATGCGTAGTTTTGGATTAATAGGTTCTGATAAAACAGAGACAAGTGAAAGGTATCACTGCTGCGTGTTACACATCAAAAATTGATCATTTCCAGCAGCGGGACCGGTTTTGTTCTCATTAACTTCTTGAGTTTAATCATTTATTTAATAAGTATAGTTTGGAATAAATGAAAATCACACCATGATATTTCATAATTATGCGTCCTCGACTAGACCAAACCCAATGCAGGATAGGTGAGGACCAGTATTTTTTTGAGCGGTTTGCAGAAGGACCTATGTTAGGGTTGCAGTCAATATAGGCCAATAGATGAATGTCGTTTTCTGCTTAGAAATCTAAAATATCCGTGTATGTTTCATCCATGATAGGCAAATATTTATTTTTAAATTGGCTGAATCAGAAGAAATCACTACAAAATATAAATGGTCTCATAAATTAACAACAGCCCCTATGTAATACGCTCTTCAATAATTGTTTTTCTGCTTTCAAATTTTGATTTAACTCTGGAGGTTTAATTGGAGCAAACACTGGGGGTAAAAGAATAATTGCATAAACAATGACTTGAAAACAATGTTTAGTTCCGTTATCTAGTTGACTACCAAATGTATTGTGCGCCATCTGTTGATGAAGTTGTGCTTAACCAGTTTTTATTTGCAGATAATTTCGTTAATGTACTTCGACATCGTTCTATTGCATTGACATTTGTAATACAGTTTTAATAAATTCGATTCCACTAGTATATACCTTTAAATGTGACATAAAATTGAACATAAATCATGCAACACAGAACTAGCAAAAATTATGACTTTGATCATGCAATTTGCGACAACTTATTTAATAATACTTGATCAGAAAAAAACGCAGTGATGAAAATCGATAAGAAGCATTATCAAATAAATTGTAATGCGCCCAATGATAAATGAATGGGAACAAAATTGAACGAAATAAAATGTTGCATGTGTCTAGTAATTTGCGTGTTTGTTGGCTGCTAGAATCTTCAACGTATAAAATACGCCCGAGTGTTTCCTTCGAACGTATATAATTGAATGAGGCATAGCTTTCTGGTATGAAGATGAATGAGTAGTGTAAACGTGGTTAATTTTATACCTTTCCCAAGTGTATATAGTAGATATGTACAGGGAGCGCAAGTCTAAACAGAAATAATTCAATTAAAACACCACGCGAACCTTGAACCCGTCATATGTCCAACTTCCTAACTTCAACACGCACGTTTGGACGTCGTAAGGAAAGAATTCTACGTCAATAGCGCATGAGGACTTATAAACGGCCGGAGGCTGCCAAACTACGAGCCCGGTGTTGTAGACGGTAGCCTTGGTCATCAAAGTGACCTCATAATTTCCGTCGGCGCTGCAAGAAAACACACTGACAGTGCGAGCGCGATGCATCTCCGACCGTCCTCGGGGACTCAGGGACCGGCGTTCGCCATCGCTCCATCTGCGTGAGATTTCGCCATATTTCCCATGGTAATATGAACGTTCGCTTTTACTACGAATATTTCCCGAGACGCCGGATATCGACAATAACGTCGGCATCGCTCACGGAAAACCACAGCGGTTCGCACAGACGGAGCGAGAGCTTCGACCGGCTACAAGAGCTGATCATACAAGGAGAAAAACGGTAGTCGCAGAATGTTGCAAGGCGATGAATGTGGAGGAAATGTTTCATTGCAATTCAGAAACACTGTGATATTTACAAATTAATCTGTTTATGGTTTTACAAGATTTTTGATATGAGAAATAAATTTCTTGATGATTCAAATAACAAAAATAACAAACTGATATAAAACATAATTTTTATTTTAATACTTTAACTTGTTTCAGTCTTAATTATTACAAATTAGATTTGAGCTACGCCAGTCGCTCAAATTGATTTTTCAACGGATTAGTCTCTATGTCTATTTCAACCGTAATATGTTGGTAGCCATGAACCTAGTGACGTTAGGCGGAATCTGTTGGGTGCAGATAATTAAAATAATGGATCAGTAGTAGTATTAGTATAAAGAAATAAATAAGTATACAATAATACATTGATAATTGAGAATTTTGACCCATATGAGTAAGAAAACACAATTTGTCTAATATATTGTAAAAGTTCAAAGGATACAAATGAATGAAATACATTTTGAGCAAATGATATAACTGGACGCGGGAGAAAATCTACAAAGAAATGTGTAAGTTATTTCTCTACATCAAAAGATGCCCGGTATTATGTTACAAATCACGTCAAGAACTAGGTTAAGACGACATATCTTCTGAAATAAACACGTCTGTGGTCGCGTTATTTCGTTCATTTCTCGTATCAAAAACCTTGCGAAATGACTAACATATAGCAATATGTATAGGGAAAGTTCGTGAAAAAATCTCAAGTGCAATGAATGCTTTAATACCTGTAGAAGCAAACCGTTGCATGCTCTTACCTTAAATCCGTCATACGTCCAACTACCAAACTTGAGGACGCAGGTTTGCTCGTCAAACGGAAAATACTCAACGTCTATCTCGCAGGAAGACTTGTAAATGGCAGGTGGCTTCCATTCAACTAAGCCCTGGTGATAGATGGTTGCCTTGGTGGCTAGTGTTACTTCGAAGTTTCCGTCCGCGCTGAAAGGGAATCAACAACGACCAGCAACCGGAACAAATTTAACAGCTGCTACAGCTGCAATCCGATTGCACATCAAAATATCTAAACTATAGAAAAACTAAAGGAAACAAATAATAAAGGAATTTTTTTATAACGCAGTACTTGACATCATTCTATTCAGGGTGTTCAGTATACAAAATTAGAAATTTATTGGAGTTCTTAAGTAATTTTTTTTTATTAATACCAACGTAGGAAATTTAAATCGAGTATCAAACACTCTACCGAATTCTACGTAAAATATTGTGGACTAGCAGCAGCATCGATAAACGAGGATGGAAACAAATCACACAGACGTATAATTTATATGTGTATGCTTTCTGGGAAATCATGATTTATATTAACGGCTTGGATACAATTTAAATAAAACCTAAATGATTTATATATCTCAGCTGAATAGCATACATGGAAATAAATGACTTTTCCTAACTTCCGCACGAAATTTATTTGCGGGTTGTCAAATCTTGCAAATAAAATTATCCAGCACTTGCATTCACCTCCAAAATAATATGTATGTCATCGCTTGAAGTTTAATATAAATCGATAAAGTTATTTGCAAAAAAAATAGAAGAATTAAAATATTGCAAAGACAATATATCCATATTATGTTGTAACTTTTGTGTATTGTGGACGTGCTTGTTTAAGATTTAAAAATTGGCACGACTACCTTATTCTTGTATTTTGTAAACGTTTTTCGCGCCAAACCTTGCATTTAATATAACATAACATATATTTACGTCTTATGCGATGCAATTTTGTATTGGAATCACAGATCATTTAGCATACGTTCTAGGATTAGGTGCAACGTGAGAGTTTCACATCAAATACAAGAATAGTGTTTACATCAGGCATCAGTGCCTTGCCAAGAAATTCAATATTACACTAAAATATTCCAATGAACATTTAATAGTCGGCAAATGTTAACCCAGTCAAATACAACAACTCGTAGGAATATTAAATTCGCAAATATATCTTAGCAGAGCGACTTCAGAAACGAATTTGGATAAATCTACTGACGGTCAAAGCTAATCCCTCCTATATAAAATACCATATGCAGTAAAGAGCATAATAAAGATAAAAGGAATTGTTTTTGCTCGTGCAATCATTTCCATCGCATTTGCATCTTCTATCGCATATTCAGTCTATGCATACAAGATTAGAATATATAAATATTTTTATTTCTCACTCTGACATTATAAATAAATGAGTTTAGACTTATTTACCATAAAATAAATATTATATTACTTACTATCAACGAATATCGTTAATTGTTTCCCTTTTATTATTTTAGTAAAGACAGTGCCATGCCTGAATATAACAGACTGAAACATAAAGCAATTAGTTGATTATTTCTATCTGGTATTAATTTTGTCGTAATATCTTATTAATTTCGCGAATTCAAGAGAAATAGTATCCCTTAGTATCCTATGAAACACATTTGGCATTAGCAACTGTAGATACTTCTTAGGAACCGTCGACTTGGCAAGCAAGTGGCTGGGTATCAAACAAGTATGAAAAAGAATTGGGTTACATTCGCACATTCGGCTTGTCAATAATACGTCATCAAGTATTTTGTTAATTTACTGCCATACATAACTATAACATTATCCTTATCCTTATCCTTGTAGAGCTTCCACATCCAATGTTCAATGTTAACAATTTTGTTGTTTTGTATTTTTCAACATTTTCAGTAATTCTTGTATATTTTTTGCATAATTAACAATTTCGAAAAATTTTATACTGATAATACTTAATCAACGCGAGTACAGTTAATCAACAATTTTAATCAACGCACCTACAGTTAATCAACAATTAATTGCATTAAATATTATTACGATCTTGATCTCGGTTTTACATTTTCTTGTAACCTAACTTTTAATCAAATACGTAATAAACCAATCCTATATTTACAAATTCGATATTTTTCGAATTCGATTACAATTTTTTTGGAATTTTGACATTCATACAATTTTGACGTTTCTTACATTTTAATACAATTGCATCTTTAACAATTTTAGACTTAAACAATGCGTGTTCAACAAGTTTGGTACTTTTAGTTTCTTTTTTTTTAATTTTGACATATTTTCAACGATCCCTACTACAACCCAACCCAACCCAACCCAACCCAACCCAACCCAACCCAACCCAACCCAGCCCGATTTGTTGAAATTTTTTGAATTCGATTTGAATATATTTTTTAATTTCGATTTTAATACATTTTACTCATATTTCATATATTCACTTCCTTTGTATATTTGAAAACTTTTGAAAACGGATTCTCAACTCCTTTTTAACATTTTAATATTTTTTGGCTTTTTAAACCAACTCAATGCAAGTTTTACAATTTTGATATTTTTAATTTGATTTAAATTTTTATATTTCATTGTTTTTTGGGTTTTCAGTACATTTTAACACATTTTATACAAACATTTTAAACAATACGTACACCCAACCAAATCTAATATTTTTTTTATTTTTGAACAAGAACTGCCACCAAAAATTAAGGTTAGCAGAAAATTTTAGGAGCGACAACTTTTCGAAAACGATTGTATGCATCTGAAAATTTGCAAATATGTCGAGTAATATGACAGCAGACTTTTTTACATCCAAATGCGCGATAGTTAAACAGCATGTGAAAAACTTCTATACTATTGACGAAAAGATTCTTTCAGTATCTTTATATAAACAAAGACTGAGAACTTATGCAAATTGTTTGTTTTATCAGGCAGTAAAACTGTATCACTTTGTTAACTAAAATATCAATCAAGCCTGGATCAAATGACCAGTAGTAGAATCACTGAAAGCTGCTATAGCTAAGTTGAAACCCACAAAAATATTGCTGTTTCATGAAATAAGTTTAAACTGTAAGCACGATGTAAAGTACGATGAAATACTAATTTGCATGGAATATTTTAATACCTCATTAAATTGTATTGCGTTCTTAAATTAACGTTAAAGATTCCTTTCAGTTTTTATATTCTTTTATACTCTAGCTGAAAAGGATCGGTGTGATAGATATGAGACTTCAATTGTGTTTGTGTGCACACATACGTTCTACATTTCATTAGGACAATAATCACAAAATTGTTAATTACATTTTTTTAATGAGTTTTGTTAAATATTAAGCAAAATAATTTCTTTACTATTTATAGGCACTTCTAATAAATGAATACAACGTCAAGGATTTTTAAATTAAATTTTGTTCCCAATGTCGCCCCAAAAGGTCCTGTTTCGTAAGGACTAATTATAAAATAATATCAACAGAATATCAAGAAATAGTTTGCAGAGTATCTCATCTTATATCTTAGAAGTGTTATGAACGTTAATTAAATAGGCCCATAAAAACAAAATGGTGGGTCACTAGACAAAATTGTGTCGATACTACTCACCTTGTCAGTAGCGAATAATAAAAACCTTAGTTTTTAAAATACGTTTTTATATAGTCTACTTAAATTATATCGTCTCTTTTTGCTTTGACCACAAGCAGTTTCTCGTCTTTTATAATTGACTTTCTTCATCTGGTTTTATTATTAATCCTAGTCCTCTAACTATTGTTATCATATATATTTTCAAAATGTATGCTCATCGTCATATCCTTGTCAATATTTGTCGTTGCTTTGTCCTTTATATTATTTTTACCGTCCTGACTTTCCAGCAGAAGTGTACATGATTTCCACATAGCTCCTTGATGATTAGTTTATTGTATTTAATTTTCACTGCCGTTTTCCTTTGTTTGTCACACTATATCTTTCTCTTTTCTCTGTTAATTTAAATTCTTTCGCTAGTATCTTTTTTTTTGTTTTCTGCTTATTTTACATCAATTTTCTTGTCCTATTCAGTCTCCAGTTCCACTAAGCACATTTTCCCAGCCAGTTTCTGACCCTACTTGACCTGGACATGAACTTTCTAATTCATTTATTATCATGTATTCCATAACATCTTTTAATGGTTCCCAGATAGTGTTTGCTTTATTAATATAGTATTTCGTTCAATATACATTACTCAATGTATGCGTCGAGTTTGATTACAACCAAACCGGTATTTGATGACAAATGTTAAATTACTTTTTGTGTGATCTCGACAAATATGTGATAATATTTAATTATCAATTCTCCTACCACTTTTGTGGGCTTTTGTCAACATTTCTAATTTTTTTTTAATCAGAGGAGCGTGTTGAAATTCGCGTTTGCATCGCGAATTGTTAGTTAATTGTCAACTATTTCAGACTTGATCAAATGAATAGCAATTACCCCACAATTTATGTTTTGTTGGCGCAATTTATCGCATGGTTTGTTTATCGTCACGTCGATGCGCGTATTATTTACCAAACCGAAATGTGTCGATTTTTAACTTTGGCAAATTTACATCGATAATTACAAATTGTAATGCAAATACGGACGAGTTATTAAATAAATAATAGCGAGCTCGCGAAGAGGGGCGGAATTTCAAGTGAAAAATTCGAACCGGCATAGTCGGCAGAGCGGTGTAATTGTTCTTAGTCTCGTATCGATTCGGGAAGCATTTCGGTGTTCGCTCTCGCTCTCGGTGAACAATAGTCGCATGGTTCAACCCCAGCGGGTGACATAGAGCTACCACCTCTTGGTTGGGAGGCATTTATCTGGGTTATCTGTCTAGTTTCAACGTTCTTGCCTTATTTGACTGTTGTCGTATATCCACGTGAATAGCATTTTTAAGAACAAAAGCACGTCGAAAATTTGAGACAGTCGACGAAAAATGTCTCGAGGAAATGCTCTACTGTGTCGCGTTTTGTTTTTATATTAATACATTTATCAAATGTTAAACAGCACCGGTGGACATATGTATATTTGTGCGCAAAAGTTCATGAATTGAATAATTTTTTCATTAATATGATTCATCGTTTTATTCGAATATTATTACTAAATACAACAATTATATATTAATATTTATTACATCATTTTGCCACAAATAAATAGTACATAAAACTTGCCGGATTGATTAATTAAATTAATTTAAAATATTGGTTTTCAAATCAAACAACGTTTAATGAATTCGAAATTGATTTAAGGTTAGCGCTATTTGCATATTGTTTTAAATTTCACGTACTACAATGCTGAATTTACTAGCAACGAAATTATTGCGTGAATTATTTGGATTGTTCCCTGAACGGAAATCATACGTGCGCCACAAGGGCAATAAATTTGGGAACGTTATAAATTCGATCGAATGGAATTTAGGCTTCGTGATAAATTATGCAATATATTTACACATTGTATATTTACTATTAGAAAGTATTTTTAGAGAAAGAGAAGACAACAACTTTATTACCGTTGCTTTATTGCTACGCAGATAAAGAAGATGAAAAATTACATGAATTAAAACTAGTACTCCAATAAAACTCATAAAACGATAGGTAACTTAAGAGAGGATTCTATTAACGGATTGCCTTAAGGCAACCTGTAACAGCAGTTATTGTCCTTGGAAGTAATCCCCGTCGATGGTAATGAACTTCTGGGAACGGCTGTGTAAGTGGCGAAAGCTCCTGGCGTAGTCATCTTTAGGGATAGCCTTCAGTTGGGTCGTAACATTACGTTGGATGTCCAAAATGTCCGAGAACAGTGGCCCCTCAGGGGTGATTTCAATTTAGGGAACAACAAAAAATCTGGAAGGAGAAGTTTGGACAGTAGAGTGGGTAATTTAGTGGCACAACAGTGCTGCACCAGAAATGCAAACTTCTGGTACAGCAATACCACCACGGTTGTATCACTTAGACACCCACCCTACTCCTCAGTTTTGCCCCCCTCCAGACTTTTCTTGTCAGCTTTGTAGAGCCAGAGTACATCTGTACATCGCAGACATCCAACGTAATGTTACGACACACCTGAGACCTATCATTTAAAGGCGACAACATCATGAGTTTCCAGGACTTGTACAGCCGTGCAAAATTGCATTACCATCGACGGGGATTACTTCGAAAAGCAGTAACTGCTGTTTCTAGCAAACCAACAATCCATTCGCAACATATACACATCCACCGAACTTTCTGAACAGAGATTGAATTCCAGAACTTCCTTCATTTGTGTTGGCATAGTTCCTTTCGAAACCTCTCCAACTTTCCAATTAACCATTTTCATTATTTGCGTTGCTTTATTCCGCGCAACATTATTTTCCTTCCATCTCCAAATCCACGTTCATTAAATATTTGGTTTATTTGTAAAGTCATCACTCTTATATTTTTCATTGACTCTCCTTTTTTCTATTGTCCTGAATTCCCTTTCTACATATTCCATTAGATCCACTCCAGTGTGCGATAGCATGTGTCCTTTATCCCATTCCATTTTAGTTTTATTAATTCTAGTTGTATGTACGTGGAAACATCCATATCCTATATGACGTCCACTTGTAATTCTCAAGTTCCAGGTCTCAATACTAATTTTTTGTCTTGTTTTCTTGTCTCCAATTCTTTTCCCCTGTTCGTCCTGTGCCTTTTATCTTTTTCATATATATTAGTTTTATTGCCTTCACGTCCTGGTTAACTTCCTAATTTCTGTTCTCCTTTTGTCTACTTTCTTATCTTCCTACAGTGCAGTTCTGAAGTAACAAGTTTTTCCACTCTCATGATTTAGGGTTTAATCTATTAGCAATGTAGTTCATTCAAGTTTCTAGAGTGAATGAACTTTTCCATCTACTTTTTTTATATATTTTATTAACTTTTTATAAAAGTCTTCTCTGTTATTTTCTTATCTTGTCAAGTCCTTTTTAATATATTTTTTTATCCATTGTTTCTAGTTTTACTTGTGCTGGTCTTAGTTAGTTAGTTAGTCATTTTTCTAAGTTTTTCATTCTCATTGAGCTTGTTACCTTAAGTTTACTTTCTTCATCGCTTCACATTCTATATCATCGCTTATTTTATTCTACAATTTTTTCTTCGAATTTCTCGTTTCTGTTCTTCTAAACTTTCCTCTTGTTTGTATATTTATCGTCGTTTGTATTGTGTTCTCTTTCCTTGTTTTCCGCTTCATTTTGTCGTCACCATTTAATGCAATTATCTAATTTGGAATTTTATTCGCCTGACGATATTTCTTCCATGCTTGCTCATTCTTGTCGCTGATTTTGATTCGGCTATTCTAAAATTAGTCTCTGAAACTATCCAGGCTCTTCGTATTTAATACAAATCGATATACATATCAAACAATGTTAACCATCAATATTTTAACCAAAATTTCTTCTTAATCCCTCCGTATAACCCATATATTTGAAAGTTACTCTGACATCATTTACAAAATGTAGTCCCAAGAGAAACGTCCAGATACATTTTCAAAAGGCAATCGTGACCTCCCACAGCAAATTCAATTATAATTTTATAATAAATTAAATAATCATTAATCGCACAAGATATTAACTCAATAATAATTGGCTTCCAATCAATCTAGACGAATATCATCAAAAAAATGCCGCTATATTGAAACGGAGCGAAAAATAGATTTCCGGCCGTAAATCTAATCACCAATGCTACAATTTCCGATGGCAATAGACCCGCAATGAGGAAATTGCGCTACCTTCCCCCATTACTAATCGGAGCGGGTATTTTCGAAACATGCAAATCCAACCGTCGCGTCGGCGTGGAAAACGTCGGAAAATAATTAATATTCCGCTACAGTTCGTGACCAAAGATACAACCTACCGCATACTTTCGAAGTAGCTTATACGGTTTTTATTATTCCATGTCGTAACATTAAATATATTACTTTACAAGCCCGCGTTGCGAAAGTACCTCAAATTGCACCGAAATTACTTAAAGATCTACGATAACGATACTTGTACTTTAATGGGCTTTCTATAATGATATACACTTAAGGCAAAATGATACGAGAAATATTTCTGTACATTACGTTGTTAGATGGCTTTAATGAAAAAGATGAGAAAAACTTGAGTTAATATTACAGCAAAAGAATACGTTGAATAAAAATGCGAATATAAGTAAAATGATTCCAATTAAAAGAAAATTAGAGGCAGGCATATTAAGCCCGATAGCAAAACCTACTCAATTATAAAATATACATAGCAGTACAAATAAAAGCACAATGGAACGAAACAAGATAAATAGATTAATATATCGTGTTCTGAAATTGAAACAAACTTACTTAAATATTACTGAAAATGAAAATACAATAAATAAAAATTGAAAAACGTGTACGAACAAATTTTAAATGTATAAAATAATAACATCCTTTTATTAACCAACCGCAATCCTTGAGGTATCGTACACCATACCCCTTAAAATTGTCATTCCTCGGCTGCTGTTAAATAATATGTAGATGTGAACCTATACCTCAAGTAAATGTCGTTAATTTAAATTAAAAATAAGTATGTTAATGAATGCGTTTTATTGACCTCACATTAACATATTTCGTGCAGTGATAGTTTAACTGCTTCGTGCATTTCGCAAGTATAAACGCTTTAAGTAATTGAGTTATTTTAAACAACGCAACAGAAAAAGAACGATGAAACTCCGACGTAGTCCATTTTCGCTGACAAACTAACACGATACAGCTTTTAAGGACCGCGGAATTAATGTACTAAAAGGTATTTCTAATTACGTTCCACCTGACAGATTCGACGGTTTTTTCTCGCGCGTTGGTTTTTAAATAATAAATCTTGAACTTGCAGCCTCGAAAAATAGGTGTATCTTCATCTTCATTGCCGTAAATTGTAATTCATTATAATTCACCAAACAACCAAATTTAGCGTAGTTGTAGAAAGATTGGTTTAAAGGTAACGAATTTTAATAACTGTGTCCAGTAATACAAGCTTAAACTAAGGCCCGAGTTAAACTAGCAGCGTGCAACCGGTGCAAAGTGTATGTGCATGTATATTATAAAAGCGTAATCAACTTTGTACAGTAGCGTGAGCTGTTTGGTTTGCCACGTCGATGAGGTGGCCGAACCTTGTTTTGTTGTTGCTTATATACGTCGATTCGATACATATTTCATCTAAGCATGAAAAATGCATGTGAGATCGTTTAAATTGAGATAATTGAATTAAGCTATGGGTTGCAATTCTACGCTGTATAATATTTATGATTCCTAGGCTACTGTATTCCAATGTGTAGTATAATTGTTCGTCAATGCTATTGAATTAGTCGCCTGGTGCTAATGATTGCAGAATTTTTGACGAGAATTTATATTAAGTCAATCAGGTGGCAACATTAATACGAATTATTTTCTTGTAAAAATGGTATTGCTATGCAAAAGAACCCGGCATTAATATCAGCTGAAAGTGAAATGAGTTCCAATGCATATTGTTGTTATTGACCTATTGCCGATCAAATGCACATGTCTGTTAATTATAAATAAAATAATAAAATAATTAAATAGTAATAACTCACAAAAATATTACGAGTCGTCTTAAAACATCTCCACAACTAAGTTTCAATTAATCTTTAGCCTTCTCTTCTTCTTCTCTTAATTTTTGTTCAGTGGTTCATAAGCTTACTCGTATGAGAAAACCAATCAAAATAATAGTCCAGGTGTCCTATTGGTACTACGTGGTTTCTTCATATTGTAATTTTTATTTCAAAATTTACATTAATTCAGTCTTCTGTGAAATTTATGGCAATTTATAATATTGCAATTTTTTGGCTGGGCAATTAAGTTAATATAGATCGGATTTTTAGTCGAAATGAAAAAAACTCTTTGTAAGAGCCTACGTGTGCGCTTGACGTGGGAAACAATCCGATAGAAAATCAAGTTTCTTAACAATGTCTCTTAACTCCCCTTATTATAAAACGAAATTCAAACCGACGAGGGACCGTTATTTTCGATTTGCCAAAATTTCCCCCCTGAAGCAGCAACTTTTGGAGAACCGCAGCGCTGCTTTTCCTATTTTTCGGGATATACGGCTTTGCAATTGTACATTTCGTGCTTCCCATCTGTTATTATAGACTTTCCGACACAATATTAACCAATTTTTTTTCTATTGGACGAGCCTGTGATATGTTACGGGGATTGGCTACACTCGGACAAAGTTGATGTTGGCCTCATGGCCTCATACCAGTCCCTCGTGATCCTCGCATAATGACACGAAGTAAAATCTGGCCAAAACATTATTTCATCATCTGCACGATGCGTGTTAAGAAACAGAAAACGGAGACACCTCTGAATATAACGCTCTGCATTTAAGGCTTCGCCCCGAACAACGCCAATGTAGGGCTGTGAGCTGAAGTCAGCCTCGGTAATTCTACCCCATACAAAAATTTCGTCCAAAAACGTTTTTTTTTTGCCTTTTAATCTCATTAAGGATATTCTCGTAATCGTCCGTGTAGAACCCATCATTGTCTTTCATCTCAAAGTTGAACAAAGGAAAATACTTTTTGTCGTCCATCACGATCAACTTGTTGAGAAATGTACTTGCCTCAACGCGTGGTAAATTCCTGAAATTGTCTCTAACTGAGACTGTATTTTGGAGCTTTCATCCTTCCGGAACACAATATTGCTTCTAGGGACCTCAACACCGTATATTCCAATATTAAATCTCCTGACTAGTTTTCGCTGTGAGATCACAGTTTTGTGCTTAGCTGCCCTAGTTGGTCGAAAATCTACGACCGACCACTTTTAGGCACGTTTACTCACAGTATCCCTTCTTAATATTCTTTGATTGTACGATAAATTGCCGATTTGCTTACATTTTTTAATCTCTGTAAATATTGACAATGTCTTGTTTCGACATTCGCCCAACTGTGACGTGATCCAATCCAAACCAACTTTACTCAACTCGACCCATTCCAACGTTACCCAATTCAACCTAACTGAATCCAATCCAACCCAACCCGACCCGACCCAACCTAACCCAAATTTTCAATTTGTTTTCCGTTGAGGTAGTTTGGATTTCTTTGGTTAATTGTTTAAATTCTCACTAGGTTTTCAAGACGATTGTTCGGGTTTAATATTTGATTGTGGTGTTGAGCTGGTTAGACATTCTAGTTTCATTTGTTTTCAATACTGTGGTGATAAATCAACATTAAAATAAAATCGCTCTATAACTCGAAAGTAGATACATTCACATTCACATTCACAAGTGAAATTTTTAGCTTCACCGACGGGAATACAATAACATCATTCCATCAATTTGGTATGACGTACAATCCAAGCCAACCGGACACCTCGACGAAGATTGATTTTATAAGACATTTAGCGGAGCAGAAAAAAACTTTGATTATTTTGATGACATGACTGGTAAAAGTTTGTTTCCATGACCTGTTTATCACATGCATATTGCCATTCAATAAAACCAGGTGATTTTTCCGCAAAACTTACATTACGAACCATACATTATAGAAACATACAGTACCGAACAAAATGTTAAAATGTTAAATATCAGAATATAGAACCAGACAATTAAAAAATCTACGAACAACAAAATGAAGATTTTGAGTGAACACTCATGATCAATACTGCACGAACAAGAAATTACGATCCAAAAAAATATTCTACACTTGTCGGGATACTCGCTATCAAGTCAGAAAAATCTGGGAACTCGTTCTTTACGACTTGAGTATCCCAACAAGTTTACAATATCTTTGTTCCTCGTAGTTTCCTTTGTTCTTGCAGTGTTGAGCAAGGGTGTTCTCTTAAAATTTTCTATGTGTTTCTGAATATCAAGGCCAAACTTTTTGAAATCTTGAATACATCGATTCGAAATATTGATGCTAATGTTTGTCATTCAGCAAAACGTTTGACTTCGTACCACAACTGCTCTCACTTTTGCAACAGTGTTTGTGCAGAACGACTTTTAGCTCTTCTATTGTACTTTAGCAATACTACGAAACTTCTGAAAAAGTATTTTCAATTGTTATTCTATGAATTTGATCTCGTTGATTTAAATGAAAGTGATGACGTGTGGTTACAATAGAGTAGCTATTATAGAAATAAACTTTAACCGCTAAAGAATATTTGACGTTCCATATTCACAGCCAAACAACAACAATATTTAGTAAGAAATAACTACTTTCGTGATTTTCATATCTGGCACTGATGTCGTTTTCGAATTATATAGCGCAAAATCTGTTCAGAGCGTGATAATAGATTTCAGCAGAATTTTTGTTTATTTAGGGATATAATGTTGGCGTACATTATTTTTGTTTGTGTCTATATTATATCAGATATGTGTGGGTAATAATACGATCAATAATATTTTTCGGCTTTGCTCTGATAATTAACTATTTATTTATATTTTTATTTATATATTTTATATATTTTCAAGACACTATGTACGTATAATCTAAAATTGAATGCAATTGTACTAGTTATTTACTTTTATGATTCTGACCTAAGATATAGCTAATTAGTAATTAGAGTGATGTACGCAGTACCCTTTTGGTTTATCTCCTCTACAACTGTCTAACCTTCAATGGGTGAGCCGGTATCAAGAGGCTTACTACATATGCTGTATATTGCTCATTGGTTCCATCACATATTGGCGTTTATTTTAGGGGCCATTGTGGCAATTACTTTTGTTGAGTGGAACGCATAGATAACGCTAATGACAAAAATCCCACGTCAAAGCGGCGTTCTCTATCAGATCCCGTTTATTATGTCACGAATTATGAAAACAAAACGGACATAAACTTAAGAACAAAAAACAATTATGTCCTTGACACATTGTGTCTGTACTTCGTTAAAATTAATTTAATAAAAACGATCATAAAATTGTTAGTTATTATATTTATTATTATACAAATTCACAGAATGGGTCATAAATCGTAATGGAAGAATCGCTGGCCGAGCAGATAGTTTATCGGGGTCGTTTTAAAGCTCGAAACATCAAGGATTCTCATTATGCTGAAATTGGTTTTCTGAAATAAATCCGGGCAGCAATTTTCGCAGCTGTAATTATATCCTTAGTATCGCGATATTTTCCATTTATTTGCGCGTTCAGATAAATCGCGTTTATTTTAACAAACGCAATTACACCCAAGCATCTAAGTAAATTGCGCGAAATATTGAAGTAATAAGTCGGCCATTACCGATTAAGACGTCCGCGTCTTCCCTGTGCAGTCAGACCAAAAATTAACGAAATGTATGTTTCGTTGATATCTATTTAATTTATATTGTTTTACATTTCCGTTAGTTCGTTCATTCACAATTACATTTGGTTATAAAGATACCAAATATAAAGTAAAGGTAGTAATAATTAATGACATTAAATCAAAATGTAAATAACCGTAGTAGAACGTAGAGTATTTGCGACTTGAAATTTAAAATATTCATGAGTTTTCTGTAAGATTTATTCATAGCAGTGCATCTAAATAGTGAAAATATACAAAATTGCAACGTGAATACAGTTATTGCGTGAAAATAACTTACAAATATAAAATCTATGCATTTAAAAAAAAAACCAACTTAGTCGCCATCGTTAATAGAATCTAAAAAAGATATTAAACTTGGTATTTCTAGGTAAGGTGGCACGTTTGAAGATATTCTCTTCATTTAAAATATACAATTCGTTTAGTTTTATTCCACTGGTAATCTAGTGAAGGGAATATCTCCAAAGGTAACACCTTAGCTGGATATACTTAGTTTAACATTTTTCTCTTTTAGATTCTACTGAAGACTACAACTAATTTACTTATTGTAAGAGCTAGTGTGGATGGCTGCTTGCAATTCAACAATTTAATTATAATTTTAATTTATATAATATGACTATTATAATAAAAAACAATCCAGCAAAAACAATATTTTTCTCTCCCCTAGAATACGATTGTTATCGCAATTATTATATTATTGGATTAAAATATATGTTTCAGCTGTAGTACATGTAATATAGTTCCCCAATTCACTAAATCTCACTCTCGTACGGATATTACGGACCCCCTATCTTCAGTTTAGTACAAGAATATGTTTGCTACAAACCGACGTATTATGCTGTATATTACCCGTTATGGCTCACAATAAACCTCATGCCCAAAGGCTAGAGAGGCGATAAGTTACAATGCAAAGTTGACCCTGCGGCATGGCCGTATATTTGCGGCGTAAATTTCATGGGTGGGTCCGATACGTTTTTGTGCATTTATTTTCAAAGAACCATGGAATTCGTTTGCATTTAATTAGCATTTTATTTTATGTAAAAATACCGTGTTGTTTTCCTGCTGTGTAAATAAATTCCAAGCGACGCAGCCCCCTGCAGACAAAATATATATAATCAGGTCAACCGTGTCTATAAATTATTTCGATTGCGATTAATTTGATGCTGAAACATTTAAAAATTGCTAGATGCATGTATAAATGTTGCATATTTGGTTAACGTTTCCTACCAAAATAAGTGTTTCATAATCAGATCATTGCACAAGTCAAAATGTTATAGAAAAACACAAATACAATGAAATAAATTACGACAAGTGATAGTACACTTAAAACCTAATATTCTATTGAACAGATCGTTCGAAGGCTAAATAATACCACAAAATAAAAATCCACTCATTGAATAAAACGTAGGATCTTAACAAACAATTAACGTACATTATAAACATAATTGGCGCAAGAACTGAACCTTGTGGTACACCATGATACATTGCTTTTGCTTTTGCTAATTAAATCATGTGTTCCATTGTAGTGTAATATTTGTAGTAATATCTCATGGTTTACTGTATCGAAAGCCTTAATCAGATAACAAAAATTAACCTCTGCTATTCCACCATCGTCGTATGGTTCCATTACTTCACACACAATATTAATAATTGCAGTCATTGTCGATTTTTCATTCATAGCCATAGCCATAGCCAAGTTAGCTGATATTTAACAATTTCTTCTTTTCCAAGTACATGGTTAGTGTTGTGTTAATTGCACATTCAATCCCTTCCACATGTTTCATAATGTTCCTTTCAATGATTATTTAATTAATCCTATTAAATTATTCCCAATTCAAGCCATGAAGCTCCTGGAAAAATGTAACGTTGTAGCATTTATTGCCATTATATTGAGAAACTCTTTTATTCTTTCGACTTTCACAATAAATAGCAAAAATACATACTTTTTCCATTTGATCGTTGATGGTCGTCAATTAACATAACTATCTTACTCGTACATATTAAGCAAAAAAAAGTGTAAAACCGTCAAGGTTATCTGATGACATTGAATATAATGAAAATATTATTTATTCCCAATTTTGAATTGTGCTCTAGCTCTACAAAATTGCCATGGTATCACACGTCACGTTGTAAATCAAAATTGTCATTTGTATATTTACCGTCACAAAATTTTAAGTCAGCACGATGCAAATGTTAGCCCAAAATTACATAGCTCTCAAGCAATATCAAACAGAGCTACTGAAAGAATATGGAGGATATTCAAAGGTACTCGACACAAATCTGACGTTCAAGTTGAGGAAGATACATGAAATTTTGAAACAACTACAGTACATTTTGGCGTTGGAGAAACAGCAGTTGGAAAAAGAACGCTACGAAACCCACTCAATGTATTCGTTACAGCGCGCTCCTTCGGTAAGCGCTCCAGTATTTAATCGTCACTCAGATTCATAATAATATAAATAAATTTAGATGGTGTATCAGCAGAGCAAATGCAATTTGCAATACCCGCCCAGTTGTTACCCTGTCGATTGGCGTTCTTACGTGGTGACGCCTAATTACGATTACGAATATTACCCTGAGCCGCCGTATCCTAAACCAGTTTATGTACCGAATCATATACAAGCGCCACAGGATCCCAGAACGTACGGATTGTACAAGGGTCACTTGGAAGACGTGGAGAGGATGTGCAACGAAGAGCTGCATAACATGGAGAATAGCATAAGCAACTTGAAGAAAATACGAAGAGACTGGAATTGCTACGAAGTGAATGGAACGCCCGAGAATGGTTCCCGTCGAATAAAACGGCGCATACACCGAAGAAGAACGTATTATTATGGAGATTGCGGCTGAAGGGACTTTTTACAATTACCGTAAATGGCGTGCAATTGTACTATCTAGAATTATACCTAGATGTTTATTTGTTTGTTGCATAATAAATATTATTTAAATAAACATTTAAAGAACAATAAAGTTTTTGCAGCATTCTTGGTAAGTCGATTAATGTATTTAATGAATTTAATTTTTTTTTCTCTCGTCTTGTCTTCAGCTTCTCATATGCTTAATATTATTCTACGAACTTATGTGTTATTCTGCATTCTCGACCTTCTTCATTCTCACATTAATTTTCTTGTATTCCACGAGAATTAGTATGACTGCTTTTTCGATATCTAGAATATCTACACATATACATTAAGCTTAAGCAACTAAAAATTAGCACACATATCTTTAACATTTATTAGGACTCGAAATTTAAAAACAACGTAAATTGACAATTTGGCCAATTTTCATGCGGTCGTTATGATAGAGTTTTTGGAAGCATAACCTATCAAATTCTTTTAACCTTTTTTTATTCTGAATTTTGACCGGCAAAAAATCCTGCTGTTCAGTAATTCTGGTTGTCTTCTTGTTTTAAATGAGGCCAGAATCTACTGATCGTACTTTGAGGAACATTTTTTTAATTATTTGTTCCCGCAAATTTTATATCAAGAATGTCAATCGTTTTTTTTTTTCGCATAATCGCAAGAAGCTCTAACTCGCTAAAATATATAGTCCATAAGGCACTATAAATGTTTCCAATCGTTGTCTAATGCATTGTTCTGAATACGTCGTTGCTTTCAATGTACAGTTAGCGTCGAGAAAATGTAATTCCGACGTCCCTTTCTCTCCGGTAATAGCAGGTAACCAAATACAATTTCTTTTTTGTCGATTTTTACGGAACTTGAAAGGGACATCAGGATCTGGATTTTGCGTGTCAGTTACGTAAAATCGCTTTTTAGACCTGATCTGACCATTTTGAAATGAAAAATATGATTTATTCAGCCTGATAAGCACTGATTCTAAGAACATTGATTTTCGACGATACATCATTAGTAATAACAGAAGTATGTGGAACTAATAAACCTGTGGAATTTGTGGAATTGGTGAAAAAAGTAAAAATTAAAAAAAGGAATTGGAAAGAGTACCTATGAAATAGAATAAATGCGAGAAGTGCAACATAGATACAAATAACGCCAAGGTGAACAAGGTAAACAAAAATCATGGGAAAAGTTTGGAAAAAGGATTCAGTAGAGTAGTAATAATAGAGTAGTAGAAGCGGTGAAAATTCTAAAATGAGGGAAACAGCAAGTCACGACAGAAAATAACTGTAGAAATAATTAAGAGTTTGGGTGCCAAAGGTCTGGAAATATTAAATAGATTGTTTAAAGAAGCATGGAATGAAGAAAAGATACCAAAAAATTCGGAGCTAGCAATAATATTACCACTCCACAAAGAAGGTGACAGAAGAGAATGTACCAACTATAAAGGAACTAGTATGCTATTCGTAATATCGAAAATATAAGGATAATGGGAAAAACGTTAATGGAAAAAATGAAATACGAGTATAATACGGGTTTTGGAAACACACAGGAAAAAATATATATTGCCTATAAAGCAATTGATAGCGGAACATCCTACTGATATGATATTTGTGGCATTCATAGACTTAGAAAAAATAGTCGACAGTGTACCAACGAAAGTAGTGTGAAAGCTTACAAGCTTACGAAGGAGAATAGTGAATGGAAAATTACAGCGATGCATAAAGAGTATTATGAGAAAATAAGGAATTGTGCGAGAACAGGAAACCCACAATCGGAGGAGTTTAAGAGAAGGGGAAGTCCTCGGCCCAACCTTATGTATTGCAGGTATTAGCAAGACCTGCAATACAACCTGAATATATGGAAAAATGTGTTACTAAAAGAAGCATAAGATTGAACGCAGAGGCAACGAAGGTAGTGGTAATGGGGAAGGAGGACATACGACGGCGAGAGCTGTGTACTATCGAAGCAAATGGAAAGTAGTAAAATCCAAGCCATGGAAATGAGATACTTACGTGAAATAAAAGGGATTACATGAAGGGGCAGAACAGAAATGACCCAATAAGAGAAGAACTGGAAGTATCACGAGACAAAAATTAAAATGGTTTGTTCACCTTATGAGGATGAAAGAGGAATTGATAATAACAACTATGGCAGGCGAGATTCTACAAGCGTAGAGCATGGAGTAGACCAAAAAAACATTTTTTGTAGAAAGTCTAAGAGGAAAGGTAAAGAGATTGTAATGAGGCGAGGGGAACAGGACCAACAAGGACAGAAAGGAATGGGCTAGAAGAATTTACACTTAATACTAACTTTGTATCTTTGAATCTTAAAATGTTGAATGGACGCCGAAGTGGTTAAAATGAAAATAAATTAATTGAAATCAAAATCAAATTAAAACCAATAACGAACCACGAGGTGGTTTTTAAATGGTAAATGTGAACAAGGAGATCAAATTAAAATTGTATATAAAATCGGAGGGCTTGATGACACCATTAATGAATATACTTCTTGGAATATCAAACATGGAGGAATTGCTTAGATTGTGGAAATTATCTATGTATACCTTGTTGTAATTTTTTAATAGTGGATTTTGTGGAGGTTTTAATTGTCTTATGCCCTCTAACGGGGTAAATGTGTTCTAAGGGAAAATGCAATCTATTATAGGTGATATCGTTTCAAGTTACTTTGTTCAATCGGTTTACAATAAACACATTTAACAGTATACATCAAAATATTAAATTCGATAAATATTTCTTTCAGATGTCGATGCTGATATGGGTGGAGGTGTATGGATTACTACCACCATCAGAAAAAAGGTAAGTTTGTAGGACATAAGAAACCTAGTCGACTTTTACCCGCATGTTCCCGTAACCACTAAGGGAGAAGTACTGACTGTTGTTATATTCGTGGAGTTAGGTACTATCGTATGTTTGTAACGCAAACATAATCAAGGGAAATTGTTGCCGAAAAGACGAAAGAACTGCTTAGGTGTGCCTATACTGCATAATTTCCAACATTTCAATTTGCTAATAGTAATAGTACTTCTACATTCATGATCATTAAGCAAACAGGGAATTCAAATGAATTAGAGGCTCTTGTTATCAAGCTTAAAATATATTATTCGAAGAGCAAGCGATAACTTACGCGGGACAAGTAAGTTAAAGTTGGAGATATCTATGTAAAAGAGAATATTTAAAAAAGTGGCTCAGCAGAAATATTGCAAAAGTTTTTACTTAACTTCCTACAATCATTTGGCCGAATTGCAAGCAGTGCATCACAGTGGGAAATTGCAACTACGCAACCGCCTTTAACAAGAGCTTATTTGACAATCGCTGTAGATTCATAGTTACTTCTTTTAGTGCAAAATCAAAGTTCCCCATGTGCGTATCAGTCCGATCGTATAAGTGCCAACGTTTATTTAAAACTCGCATTAGCAATCCAATAAATGAAAAAGTATGATGGTAAACCCCATTACAATGGTATTGTCTAACAAATAAACGGATTTCTTTTATTTCTTGTTCCTAAATGAGTCAAAAACTGCACATCTAATATCGATTTGGAACTGAAATAATAAAAATTGTGCAAATGTATTTCTATGTTAATAAACTGCGTAGCAACTTTCTGAAAAATCTTACCCTTTAAGAAATAATCGGTTGCCCTGGATGCTATAAATTATAGATTATTTCCAATCCTGGAAAACTTATATATTTATATAGTTTGTATTTCTCGATAACAAGTAATTAATGCACCAGTTTCGACTATATATCCAACATATGCCACCACCAATTTAAAATAAAGTATAAAGGTTTGCTATAAGCCGTTCCGATTCGCTGCTTAAAATTTTCATTTCACAAATCCCCGCGTAATT
The DNA here is from genome assembly GCA_959613385.1 of Geotrupes spiniger. NCBI lineage: Eukaryota > Metazoa > Arthropoda > Insecta > Coleoptera > Geotrupidae > Geotrupes > Geotrupes spiniger. Next base: position 7,694,844 of record OY390737.1, on the reverse strand, counting down.
AGAAAATGCGCAGCACTCAGTTACTCGTATTTCTCGTATGAAGATAGCCTCGGGACCCTAGAAAGTGATCTCGTAACTACTTTCAAAGCTCTGTACGATATTACGTTACATAAATGTCACGTATTTCAACTGAACAATGACAAACGTCCGCAGGGCACCCGGCAAAAAATGTGACATTTAAACCACGACAAAATATTATTCAAACAGTACTAAGTAAGGAGGCGATGTTTATGTAAACATGACGTTAATGTTATGTTCATTGTAAATGATTACCATTTAGTGATAACTACTTTATTAAAAGCTTTTAGTGTTTTACGTTGATTTAAATCTTAAAGATTATAAATATTTGAAATAATTGCTAAAAATAGTTTTGTGTTATAAAATCATTCAAACCCCACGTGCATTTACTGTTCCAAAAGGGTAGATAACCCGGAATCGCGTAACTTTTTATTGCGCAACTATTTTATGTGGTTATATATGTATGAGAAAGTGAAAATCAATTCAAATATTCACTTTATTATGTTAGAGTTGCCCATGTCATGCGCATGACATTGATGTATGATCCCTTTTCATGGGGATATTGATGTTAAATGAATACATTAGCATATATTATTCTGCGAATGTATGTCTATCTGCACGACATCTGCAACTGTAGCAAATTGGCCGAAATTGATTTTTCGTTTCAGCGCGTACAGATAAACTTTTTGCATTTACTCAAGACTTCTTCGGCAAACTTGCTACTAGAAATATTGCCTTATTTCCACGCGTAAGTCGCAATAATGAAATGCGGATTCAATATCGCCTCCATGCAGGCTGGTATTTGGCCACATGCCGCGCAGCCATGTACATAACTATTATGCTGCCAAGATAATGTCTAATCTCCTCTTTAAGGATGTGTATGTGAATTATTGATTATATCAAAATATTTGACATAATCAATCTAAGCATAGAAATTTGCGAATCTACTAGAATTTATTAAGCCCAATACAGTTCAATTTTTATCTTTTTGTTACATTTAAAATTTTTAAAATTGCCGCAATGTTCAAAAATGGCTAGAATAAAACTTGCAGTGAATTGAAGTGCATAAAATGTTTCCTGCATAAAAAAAACATCTTTAGGCGCTTTAATAGAAGTAAATGATACGCGCGCCATTGCTTCTAACTGCATTTTAGTTTGCAATAAGAGAGGGCTTCAATTTACTGGATAATATAACTAAATCGATATGTGCCCGAACGAGTTGTGGCGATGTGGAATTTTTTTGCCCGATTTCAAACAAAACATCCGCCGGGTTATTTGAAATCTATTTTGATTGCGGGAAATTCTATTACAACGATACGTTAGTTCATTCCCTCGAGTTTCATACGAATCCGTGCGGTTGCCGTGAAAGGCACGTCACACACGTTTAACAAATACGTGGAGCCAAGCGTCGTTCTTTCCACAGCCCTAGAATTTAGTTCTGCGTCTCATCACATTTTTCGCCCCCACGTCGATAACTTCGCACATTTGTCCGATTCACCCCAAATGGTTAGCAACCCACATTGACTATTGTTTCGTTGATGGCAACACAACGTGATATGTATCCATATTCTTTGTCTAAAATAACAAATAAAATTCCAAACCATGTCTCCTGGGTGGTTGGAAATCTGATATTTTTTAAAGAACGACCTGTGCGAGGTAATCGTATGTTGTATCGTGGTATCGTAAATAGAAAATAGTTTCAAATCAATAATCTCTTCGCATTTATGTATATTGTGTATTCAAAACATTGTATATGTACAAGCCAAGCCTCAAAATGCGAGCGATAGTTTCTGGTCGTGTGATGCTTTTTCGGCTGACAATGTTTTTTAATTACAACAAATAAATTTATTCTTAAAATATCGCCCCTTAGGGAATTTCTTTTTCTTCTATTGGCGATACTTACTCCATGATCTAATGCAATGTTTTTCAACCTGGGGGCCGCAAAGTTTATGAGTTTTTTGGAAATTTACTTAAATGTAGTTCAAGATAACTCATCACCAGTTCTATTTTGTTACAAGGTATTTGGTAAGCAAAGAAGCGATGACTAATCGCAGCTTAATGTAATGTAATGTTCTACACTACGCAAGACGTGTCACTAGTTAGCCCGAACCACATTGCTTAGCCTTCACATTCCCAGTCCCAGTACCAGCCCAACCAGCGAAGAAGAGCAACGTGGGCACTTGTGTCTTGTATATACTTTAAAAAGCGTTTCATTGTACTGTGAAAAGCGTGTGGTTTTAATCACAAAGTATTCAAAAGCAATGATGACAAAAGATGAAAAAGATTTTGAATTCCACATATAAATAAATTCAATAGTTTGAAAGTGAAGAACTCACCGAGTTAATTTTTAATAAAGTGGTCGTTAGGTCAAGCTACAGTGGTTTAAGAACTGTGCCACCTGAAAACTTTAGAAATAATTTGTGCTCCCACCTACGTTACCACTCACCTACATGTCACCTATCATGCGGTACAGAGATTGAGTTCACAAGTAGGGTTACCGCCTTTCTAGCAACTACCCTAAACGGTAGGATGATGGACTGAATGATAGGCTGAATGACCAGTGGTGTGCGAGTGAGAGCATGCAAAGGAACCTAATGCAGTACACTAGTACCCCGCACTAGTCTATACCATACCAACCGCGCAACCACGCATACCAATAGGAAAGTTAGTAATATATGGTCTGGTAATGTGTGGTGATAGATATTATGCTGCTGCATTGTAATGTTGTCTTTCAGTATTCTTCTGCAGCCTCAATACAAAATTTTCTCTTAAAGTTTGCATATAGTATGCAAATTTCATATGATGATTGATTCGTTACAGTTTGTCTTCATCAAAGATGGATGATGCGGAACGCTGCATTTTATTTATATCAACATATGAACAATGCCTGGAACGTGAAAACCATTTTCGTGCCGTACATTTTCCGCTGTCGTTGTCCCCGTTTACTGAACAATAGTTCTAGCGGCCTACGGTCCCTTGACTTCCCGACTAGTCTGCTGGAAAAGAATATGTTAAGATTTTTTCTTGGTCATCTTTACCCAAGAATTATTATACACTCTCCATCTTATCGCAAATCTTCTTAAACTCTATTATCGTAATCCAGGCTGTCACCACAAAATGGTCCTTAAAAAGCTACGCAACGCTATATATCATATCTATCATAATTTGTGGACCTTATATTTTTTGTAACATTTTTTTGTGATTAATGGAACAGACTAAAATTTAATTTCTATAGTGATGGCGGATTTAATTCCATTAAAAATGTTCAATGAACCATGTGCTCGTGATAAATGTGCGATAAATTACGAGCGCATGGGCTTTGTCAAAATTATAAATGTGTCTGGATTTTTAATCCACCAATCGGGCACAATTCAAGTCGCCAGTTATAATACTACAATTTATTTGTTCAATATATAAATATTAATGGGTTATCGCATGTATGGGAAAAAATAGTTTGAACATATTTTCAAAGCCGAATCTATAATTGCTGATTTGATTTATCGTATCGTAAATTCTGAATAGTAAAAATTTTAGGTGATTTTATTTTTTTTTTTAATGCGGGAAAATCGAGTATGCAGTACGCACACAATACGTACTAAATCGCTTGTATAAGAAACTAACATTGTTACATGATATTCATAAACACCGTTTCAATATTCCATTACCTCGTACGTACACTTTTAAAATTAAATCCTAGACGATGTTTCTCCTATAATTTATCCCGGTAAATTTTCATTACGAAAAACTTTCAACAAGTTGAAATGCAACTTGGAAACTTACTATATAAAGATAGCGGGTTAGAAGTTTACAAAAGCAATATCCAGGTTAGAATTCGCAGGCATTACCTTCGACGACACTGAATCAATTATATGGTGCCCGATTTATTTCTAAAGTTAGTTTCTAAGAATTTATCGCCGGCTGTAACTCTGACGACCGGAGACTGTCGTCGAAAGGGAAGGTAGAATTTAAAAATATAGTTAGTTAGGCAACTGTTAGGTTAATGTTTTGCGCAAATCCACCAATAAATGCATTACTCTATAAAATAACCATAGAATCCCTTGGCGATCTTGTTAGTTTTAGTTCGCGCATTTAATTTAAATTCGTGAATTTTTTATGGTCCTGGGGGATGTCGCTAAACTCGAGGCGTTCCGCTTCTATAGTCTACGTTCGTTAATGATTTTTATTTGAAGTAAATTACGAAACTGCCTATAGTCGTTAAACATGTAACAAATACACTGAACTACATAGTTGCACGTCCGATTTAAAATTCAAAACTTTTTTTGCATAATTGTTTTTTTTTTTTCATTTACCTCAAAATTATTTCGTATCAAATGAAATTAAGAACAGGAAAACAATAATAAGCTTGTACAGTTCAAGAGTATGAACTGTGGTTTCAAATATTTACCATTGCCTGAACTAGTGCTGCTGCGCGTAATAAATCTTTGGAAGGATATGTCATAGACGTGCGTGAAGTTGACACAAATAGGTACCTAAGGAGCACTAGAGGTAATTAAACTGCAGCGCCATGTCAAGACGATATGCAAAGCGATGGCAACATACATTTGAATAGCTGTTTCTTTCTATTATTACAACAAATATTATACGAGTTACATATATCTAAATTAAATATACAGGATCCCCTTATTAGTGTGGTTCTAAAGAACAAGAAGACAAACATGGAAACATACCAATTGCACAATATTACGAATAATCCTTTTGAATGAACGGATTTATAGGTACACAGTGAGGTGCTAGCTACTGCTTGCAACTTTATTGCAGGTCGGCCAAATCGGACTGTCCCAAAGGAACTCGATCGAATCGACAGCACTTCCTTTATTTCTGGTTTATGCGCCTTGAAACGTACCTTGAACATTCTTTTAGTTTCGCAAAGTCGTAAAGGTGACGATAAATATGTCTTTATCGAAGTAGTTTTAAGGTAATGTTAGACGTATAATATTTTCTGTAGAAAAGTGCATATAAGTAATACACTTAAGATCTCTGATATTATATGAAACAGTTGTACACGTCCATGATTGGGATTACATTTAGTTTCAAAATAAAATATAAAATATAAAAAGTATTGGAAGAAATCTGAAAGAGATGGCTGGGATATTAATCAAGTATACAACAATTGCCGAAAGTTCATTAATGGAAATTTTGTTGTACAAACGGCCAAATATGATTTTTATGCAATTGCAATTAATCAAACTCACGAGCAGAACAGTATACACAAGCGTACACAAGGGGGAAGGAAGTGGTATAGGACTCCTAGATACTGCTAACTCCCTTCGTCGATGGATGGTAGCTGATCCTTAGGTTGCCGCAGTAATTGAAGAGGTTGAAAAAATATTCGAACCCAGAGGAACACAATTTGAAACACGCCATCGAAACGTAATAATAAGCATCCAGACGGCATTTGCAAAATTTTGGATTACTCGTGATTGTGTTTGAGGAAAGTAAGAGAATTGCTCCCCCTTCCATCACTAAAACATTACAAAACATATAACAAATTGGAAAGAACCAATTTACTTTGTATGTGGAAGAACGTCTTTTAAAGAGAGCAAAACCACAGGACGATGTCATGCATCGAAACAATGTCTCTTCAAAGAAATGATTAAAATTGACATCCATGAAAATAGAGGTTGAACTATTTTCTCGACTCTATATTGCCTCCCAAACCAGAATTTTTTAAACACGAAAATCCGTTATATCCTCCTGGATATTAAACTATATAAGCAAAGAAGTCCACCAACATTAGATGCACTCAATAACATGTTATATTCGGGTTGTCACATCTGGGGGAGACACTGATTCCAAGTCCTGTACTACACCCTGTGACAAATTGTTGAGGTTGCAGGTTGAATGATGGCCTATATGTTCCAGAGTGGATAACAATCCCTTAAGCAGTTAAAGCATGTGATGAGCTAATTCGTTGTGGTTGCAAGAAGGGGTGCAAGAAAGACTGCAAATGCATGGAAGGCAATTTATCATGCACAGGTGCATATGCGAGGGAGAATGTTCCAGGGTTCCCTAACTAGTGTTCAATAACTAACTTTTAACATATTTAACAGTGGCGTACGATACGTGAAATTATATGTATTTTAAATTTGAACTTTGTGTACTTATCCATAAAAACGGCTGCAACTATGTTTCAATAAATATGTTAGTATCAATTTATTATAGATTTACTGTACTTTAACCATCAAATACCAACTTCAATCAAAAATCTAAAATAGCTCGCTAAATGTATACAACATTTTAAATAGCTCCCAAATCTTACGCTTGCCCAATATAAAGGCACCGATATCTTAAAATAATTTTCATATAATGCAGCGACAGTGATGTAATTTTATGCTTTTACCACAAACGCATGTATTTTGTTAATATGCCATAAGTCTGTCTAGAAAAGCAACGTTGTTATCATTTCACTAGAATTATCTAAACAAATGATTTTTTGATTAGTATAAAATGAACCAAAATTATAATCGTGTGTTAGAGTGGCCATGTAATATATACTGTAATTTAAAATAAATTTAAGTTGCAGTTGTAACTGACATTTTCTTATTTACTTTGTTACTAGTTGAAAGGAGCATGCGTCATTTGGGGTAGGCAGGCGTAGTCCTCCAAGTAGGTACAAAAACATTTAACATTACAAATGTGTCTATTGACAACACACAAATAACAGTTTGATAACGACAATGGCAACTATTTCAACACTTATACTGACATCTTACTTCCGTGATATTTCTAAAGAATCTGAAATGTTTGTATCAAAGTTTTGTACTTTACATTGCTTCGGTTCGTCCAGAAATAGCATCCAATTAAATTAAATTGCTACATTAACTGCTCTTATCGTACACATTCTTCAAAGTTGCATCGCCGTTTGCGAAATTTATTTTTTCTTGTTCCCTAAAAGCTGGCTGTGTTTAGCGCGACCAGGAAATTGTCGATTTTTTCGACGTTTATTAAAGTTTCTTTAGTCCAGTGCATCTGCGACTTACTTGTAATTAATGTAATACTATAATCTATTACAATAAAATATCCTACGTAGGTAACCGAACTTTAATCATGTTAATGTCATTTTATCCTCCTGCCATGAGGGAATTCGTTGCGCATTAATGTTGACACATTGTCCAATACTTTCTTCACAATTAGATCGCTTGATCATTTTATCGACTTCTCGTTATTAAGCGTTACATGTACAATCATATTGTGTTTGCGTTGTTCATTTTGAAATATCCAACATTTTGCTGTAATTTGCTTGGCGTCGAATTTCTTGGTAGATATTAGACGATAATAATTGTTACGTGTTACTGTTTCGCCTCGGTTCTGCTTGTTTCCGTTATTGGAATCATCGAATCCCCGACCATCATAAAAGCTAATTGAACATTTGCCTATCGTGCCGATAAGTAATCGATTTTTTTCTAGTATTATTTTACGGATCGAAGTTCGTTAATTGACAACTGCGTTGCGTCGAATAATGAGGATAATTATTATGTTGATACTTCTTATTTCTACGTAAAATCTGCCAACGGCACAGTTTTAATAATTTTGTTCGTTAAGCATTACAACGACAAAATACCATCTAACCACAAAGTCGACTTTAAAACTTTTTCGCCGACAGTGAATACATCCAACGACGCCCTGTCTAAACGACTTTACCAGTTACAACCAGATTTATTAACATGTCACTTTACTGTCAGGAACATTCTCGTAACATTTTTTCTTAAAATAGAGAAATAAAGAAACTTTAAAAACGTTTGCGCAATAATCAATATATATACCAGCATAATATACACTCAGGGCTCTTATTGTGTTAACGATTACCTACCTATTTATTATAATATTTCATTATTCATTGTTCATAGTCATTGGAACCAATACGGGGAACGATGAAGACATTGCCCAAACATTGGCCAAACACCGTATAAATATAAGATGGAAGACCTTAGGGTGCCCCGAATCAAAGAAGTCTCAAGATCCATACAGAAGCGCTTGTATGGAAAAACATGCCACCGAACTTAAAGTTTGTCTTAGATATTGAAGTTAAAACAATAAATTTTATAAAGGTTCTGATCTGAATGATTTTTTTAGCATATATGCCAAGAAATGGGCAGTGAACACCAGCTGCTTCTTTTCAATACATCGATTGGCTTTCGAGGGGTAGGGTCCTACTGAGACTATTTGAAGTGTTTGTAGTTTTAAATGGCAATGATAAAGTTAAAAAATAAAAAAGTTGATGATTATGCTAGTCGCATTTTCAACCTAATACTTAGTAACTACAGACTTGATTTTCATATTATTGTACTTGTACACTAATGTTTGTTTTGTATGAAATAAAAAAAAATATTAACATCTTAATGATTTTTAATATTACCCTAGCGCCAGTTTTTGAGCAATCAGAATTAGACTATTGATTATATTAATTTTGGGTTGACATATTCTCTCAACGTCCCATGTGGGGCGGCACTGCCAACATGTTAGGCATACATATGTTTAGAATGAAATTACTGATAGAACCTTTCATGCCCTTTTACTATAACGAAAAATGCTTTATTACTTCAAATAACATTATAGTAATAGTTTTATATAATTGAAAAATGTAAATGTATTCATTATGAATTTCAAATGTTAATTATCATTCGCAAAAATTACAGTGTGTGTGTGTTTATATTATTTTGTATATTATGTTCTACAGCCATTTGCATTTAGTTCTGCGGGTCCAGATGTAGGAGCTGATGATTATAGTAAATTACTTCGCACTTCAGTTGATATTCCTAGTCTGACGGCGTTCATAGTATTTTCCTCCTGGAATGTTTTACAAAAGTGCGGTATTTAACATTCTATTCAATTCGGAGCAAAGGTCGTTGCACAGAAGGGCATTGTCTTTACGTAACCTTTTATAGAATGGAAAGATATAAACATTATTTTTCTTAATTGCTGTGTCAAATATTTATTACTGGAAACATTTTAAAGCGAGTAGTGCTGGAGTAATAATATTGATAAAAGTTAATTCACGGCCTGGCATCTCACGGCACTAGATAATTATATTAATAATGATCCTAAATATCAACATCTTACCCCCAACTGCGGTGTAAATTTATTGATGTTAATGAAGATATTTACACATGCAGAAGGGGCCCACCCACAAACGTTTTCGAGCTGCAGTCAGCATAAGAAAATTTTGCAAATAAATACGAACGTTGGAAAAGAATATGAGTTGGGCAAGGTAAAAGAGATCTTAAAATTAAAAAAAGGCCATGAGGAGCAGGAAATAAGGAAGTAAGTAATGCTGGAAACTCTAATGAAGTCAAAGAATACCTCAAGAAAAATGAAGATAAGAATGTATAAAACCATTATTAGGCCAACTGTGACATGGCATGAAGCATGGTGACTGAATATAGCAGATGAAGATGCCCTTGATTGATTGATTGATAAAAAAATACTAGAACTATATAGGATGGAATAAACACAGAAGACGGCTGACGAAGCAGAACAAACGAAACTAACATTTATGTACAAAGAAGCAGAGGTAACATCCATCATAAAAGCCCAACGAATAAAGTGGATAGCGCATGAAGAAGGAATGGCCAGAAATAGATTACAAAAATGGCCCTTAACGGAACCTTGAAAAGGCGAAAAGGGGGATCACGGATGAGATGGCTGGAGAGTGGAGAGTGTAGATTTCTTACCTCTAATAGTCAGAATATACTATTTCAATCCCTGCAAAGTTTTTTTACAATATTTCGCGGTTTCTAGAAAAATTTTTTTTTAATCTCTTTTTTGCACAAAGGGGGTACCCTTTGGAAAAAATAGCAGTTTTCGACGGTCAAAAAAACAATGATATTTATTTTTTTCTTACTTCTAATAGTCAGAATACACTATTTCAGTCCCTGCAACGCTAATTTTACAATATTTCGCGGTTTTTAGAAAATGTTTTTTGAAAAAATCTCTTTTTTTGCACAAAGGGGTACCCTTTGGAAAAAACACAGTTTTCGACGGTCAAAAAAAAACAATGATATTTATTTTTTTCTTACTTCTAATAGCGAGAATCTACTATTTCTAGAAAAATTTGGATAGGGCATGAAGAAAGAGTGGAGATTGTAGAGCAAAAAAAAAGTATGAAGACCAAAAAATGTAAAGAGAAAACAACAAACAAAAAAGAATGGAATAAAATTGTTCAACAAGCCGCATATTGCAAGTGCATGGTATGGAATTTATTTTCAAATGAACTAGTTATTCGTTACCCTATTCATATCACTTTCCAGAGTCCATAATATTACTTATGGCAACATTTTTATTAAATTTAGCTCTTTAATTACTTGTTTGAAAAATATCCCTAGTTGGCAGAGTACGAGCAATAATAAAATAATCTATTTAGTTCTGGAACTCAGGACGTAGTATAACGCTTTCGAAAAGATGATAATATTGATCTTACAAGAACATCAAGTGGGAAGTCAACCAGCAGGTAATACGCCATCAGCAAAGTTACAACGGTACTAATATTTGAACTGAACACAGCTAAAATATATTATTCACAAGAACTATTATTAGCTATTCACTTAAGCATTACTTACTGTCACAAGTTGTATCACTAAAAGTTGTTTGTTGGACGGATGCTTACATGATTACAAAATATGTATCTTTCTCATCATTATTATTATTTACATTTACATTCCGACAAAGGCAAACGAATGTGCAATATATTATAGACAACAAATTCAATAGAGATAGAGCAACAAAGTTTTCAATTCCAGTCTACTTAAACTGGAAATTGAAATTTCATAGACAATTTGCGTAGGTTTATGATATTTTAGTTAATTAATAACATCGTATTAACATCGATATATATAACGTCGTATTATGCACCCACACTCAACCACCCATACGCAAATTTCAGCGGGATATCTCAAAATAATCCCTTAAACCCATTATAATAAATCTTATCGATCAGAAGCAGCTACAGCGCCTGAATAGAATGAGTCAAGTAGTCGTCCGCTCCCGCAGCTTTCATATAATTAATCCCGGGGAATACAGCAAAGGGCCGCGTTAAAAATCAATTTTATGTTATGCGAAATGAAATAACAAACTAAACTTACGAAATTAAACGATTCATACAAGTTTACGCTGCATATGGTGGAAGGTACGGTACGGCTATATACTTTAGAGCAACTTACTTATTATAGAGAACTATGTCGGGTCTCCATATGTGATCCGAAGGGACGTGTAGCATCTGGACGCCGCCGTATTCCTTCGGTTCCCACCTCAGTTTGTAATCGTACCACGACTGAGAAGATAATATATGATTATTGCACATTGTTTATGTGGTTATGCAAGCGATTTTAGAGGGCGACACAACATTCGCGATTGTGGGAATTTATACCGGCTGGTTGTGCTTTATTGCCTGTGAATTGAATTTGATTTTAACTTCCAGTCCTTCCCGTCACAAAGCACCACTTGTTCTTTGTTTCGATCGTAATGAAAATTCTACAAACGCAGTGGAGCCACCAAGCTTTTATGGGAATTATAAAAAGTTTTTTACGTCAAGTTGTTTATAATTTGTTGCAAAATTCATGTGTGATGAGTTCAACCAGTGGATGAATTAAATTTATTTTATTTAAAATCATATTGAATAAATGTAATAAATTTTATGCGTATGTAAACTCACCTGTTCGACCCATAAATTTGTCGTCATGATCTGGTTCTTCAGGTTCTGAAACAAATAAATTGAACTTGTATGTAGCAGACAACGTTAAACAATTATTTGTTGATATACTTAATCCGTCATCAAAGTCATAATCAGTCAAAACTTCATGCGTGGCTTTAATAACTGAAAGTAATCATGGGATTACGTATGGGTTGTTAAGCTTTGAGAAATTAACCAGAAGACATGTGGGATTACGTTTGAACCTACTGACCTTGACACTTTTCTGCTTCTGTTGATATAATAAATGAAAATTGTAACAATTGACGTTAAATTAGGGAGTGAGAGAAGACTGGGAAGGGTTCCTGAAAGAAACCTTTTAAACAGGAACCATTACTCAACTCAGTTCAACGATTGAACATCCAATTCAATCGATCAATTTTTAATTGACTAACGCCCTAAAAATAGCGTTCGAATCCAGAATTTGTAAAATTTGAAAAATATATCCTTGTAATGTGAATCCGCACTAACTACACATTCGCATCAATGGAGCTTTCTTCGGGACATTGGTCCTCGGTGTTGGTAAACTGAACGTTGGTGAGAGACGGAGACCACGTGAAAATTTAACCTCGATAGTAGCTGCGGACATTACATTGAGTCTAGTCAACAGTATCTCATAGTCCACATGTCTATCAGGATACAAGCCATAGACTCCAACTGATAAACACTTCAAGAACCGTCGTTGAATTAGTTCAATGGAAAGCTGATGTGAAGTATAAGTGGGTGACAAACTATTGAGTCGTATTCTAGTTTGCTTAGAGCGAACGAACCATATAACGTTTTCAATAGTAATGCATTATTGAAGTGTTTGGATACGCACATTGCAAATCCCAGGCACTTAGACGATACCATCCATAACTTGGCAATGTGTTGAGAAAATGTGAGTCAAACGTCACCCGCGGATCCTTCACAACGTCCTTGACCGTTAATCCCTGACCTTCCATATCGTAGGAAGCGTGTAGGACATTGGATTTAAGTCCGATGTCCAATTTCAGCCGATATTTGGCACACCAATAACGTTAATGTTTCCCTGCAAGGATTGCACCTCAGTATTAGGATATAATAGTACATGACAAGATAGAGCAAGCAGAAGGTCATCGACTAATAAAACGAATAGTAATGGTCCCAAATTGGGCCCTTGAGGATCACCAAATGAATGAAGAAAATCCATTGTATGAAACATGGTTTGTTCTAACGGTAAGATGCGAACTTATAACATTCAACAGTGAGGGGCCGAACCCAACCGAACTCAGCTTAGTTAACAATACGCAATGGCTGTAACAAATGAAAAAAGAATGGAACTCCAAGTATTGAAGATACCCGAATAATATGGGCAGTGAAATATTTCGACAGCAGAAAGAGAAATGATTTTAATTTCAGCAAAAAAATAATATTTTAATTAATAATTTTTTAATTTATTTTGTGTGTGTCGGTTATCGTCACCAAAAAATGTTTCTGCTGCAGCTACTTAATTTATCGTACTACGAGGTGTAACGTTATAAAATATAGTTTCAGTCCTCGCATATATCGTGATTTTCGTACGATTAATCTCGAGCTATTAGTGTCAGCCGTGTACTTAATCCCATGGTTCATTATTTAGGATTTAAATGTTATTAATAATATAGTAAATTTCGTAACTTAATGCGTTGTTTGGCGTTCATGCTCCAAAAACAAAGTGGCTGACTGATAAGGTGAAATTAATGACGGCATGAAGCGGGAAAGAACTGCGGAGATTTAAACGGTACCTAGACCCTGGGAATTCTCGAGTCTCTGAAGGGATATATTGAATTTAATTTAACTCCAAACCGTCTTTTGCGGAAAATGGCCGGAAATAAATGACATAACCGCGGATATTTTGACTAATCAATGTCATCTATGATCAGTGCTAGTAAATAAGATGAGAAGTGATCTTACATAAGATATGGATGTCGATGTACAACTTTTGTGAATGTGTTGGTCGTATTGCTTATACTAGGCATGCTCTGATATATAAATAACCAGCTAACAGCTATATTTTTTGCAAATTCTATTTAACAATTTAAAAGAACATTTCGGGCTACCAATAAATATGCCACCGCATTATTTTGCAAGAGACATCTTGATCAAATGCTTTAGAAATATTGAAAATTGATCGATCCTCAGAATTTGGAGTCCCTCAAGGGTGAATTTGTAGGCACTTTTTCTCCATCATAATTGAATATCACACATCATATGCATAAAATGGGAATGTAATATAAAAAAATGTTTATTGTTGTTCTGTAATGGCAAGCAGCCGTGTTCTGCAATATGTTTCTGGGTAACCGTATTAGAAATTCATTTATTTGAAACTAGTGAATAATAGAAGCTTGTTAAATATTAAAACTATACACATGCAACGTTTTAGTGTTACAGACCATAGCTTTTGTGTTATTGTCTAGGCGCTGCTGATATTCATCGAATATAAACAATGCAGAAATGCATTGGGTTGTGTATGCAACCGCATTTCCTACAAATTATATGAAGCTGGACGGTTGAATTGAGAGACCTAGAGTTTTCCATCGAACATGCTTTTGTTATAGAAATATATATCCTGTGGTGTCGCGTCGTAAGTATTTTATTTGCATGCCCAAGACATCATGCTTTATTCATTGGAGTTCAATTCGTTTAGCTAAAGTGTTGCAAGCAGTTTTAGAGACACACGGTGTTACTTGAAAACATTTTCAAGGTCTGCGTTTAAAATATGTATAAAACTAAAAAATATTTGACATCATTATTATTCCTTTTGATGCATAATTTTGCAATTTACAATATCGGATATTGAAATCGATAAATCATTTGTGATTATAATTATTATTGAATATGATGGATGTAGTTTTCAAAACTAATTTGATGAAATTCGTATTTTCATTGTTGGTAACAATGCTTTATTTATTCCATGTTATTTCCCTATTATATATTTTTGTAATACTTACATAATACAAAAATAGCAAAATCCAAATTTATATTATCCACAAACAAATTTGGAACAACAATTGCAAACATTTTTGGTGTAAATCATTTACATATCCTGTTAAACTGTAGAATGTAGAACAGAGTATGTAATTAATGTATAGGGCACCATGACAGGTATCTTGATGAATGTAGCGGCTTTCGGTTTACTCGAAACTGAGGTGACAAAATACCGCTGTAAAATATTACGATACATTTAAATGCTTTCCCTCAAATTTAGAAATTGCTATGAGAACTCTCTGCGTGATGTCGTATTAAAATATACAAACAACAGAAATATGTTTTATATTCAATTTTTTTATTTTTATTTCAGCGAATTTTAATTTGAGAAACACAAAAATTCCTTCTTGCATAACGCGGGTTCAACGAAAAATCATTACCGAACTTGAAATAGAATAAACGTCATATTATTCCAATTAAAAGAATTTGGATTTAACAGGGCCATCACACACGTAATTAAAATTGCGTGAACACTGTTTTAATTAAAAATTAAATTAAAATATGCAACCGTCGCGAACTTTAAAACCATTTTAATATGTTACGAAGTATTTTATTACAGAGTTGGCTACAAGCAATAAATATTTTGCATCTAAAATAAATTACAGTTACGTATGGTTTTATGCATACTTGCGCATGAAAAATATTTCATGAAATATCTCTACCAATATTGCATTATTTATATAAAGATATAATCGATATTTTATTGGTGGAAAGGATCATGCACCCAAAAGGTACTTTGAAGATTTATTAAGTAGAAAAAAACGCGATATATCGCTGGACAATACATGGTTACGCTGGTCATCAACGGAAAATATCAAGAGGTAGTTTAAATCTAGTTTTATGATTTTCAAAAACGCGTTTCGCACTGAACAATAGACATTGCTGCAATGAAAAACAACAAGTTTGAAAAATCCAGTCACCGTATGAATAAACCAGGGCCATTAAGTTCTAAACACAATATTAAAAAAGAAAAAAATCTTGGTATTTGTAGTTGACGATCTCAAATAAGAACGAAATATTGTTCAGCAATTCAAGACGTTTTTTAGATGCCTGTTTATCTAAGATTTATAGCACCTTATCGATGCCTGATTGTTGTAGATAAAGACGTCAATTTTTCATTTCATTTGCAATACAAATAATAATTCAACCAATTGTCAATAATTGGTATATTTTTGTAATGCAATTTAATCTCGAATAGCTGTATTGGCATATATTATACAAGATACCGTTGCAACGAAAAATATAAAAATCGACATTAACTAAATTTTAAATCAAGCTACACACATCATAAACAACATACGAGAGTGTCGACGTTTTTTTTTATTATTCCGCTGCCACTTTGTATCTAATCGTTGACTTGAATTGAAATAATACTCGCTGTTGCACTGTTAAGATATCGAAAGCTATCCCAACGTTATTCGGGTGGAGTTACCTAAACTTGCCTAAACTATCGTCTGACTAAGCCCGAATTAGTCTTGTTATCGACTTCCTTATTGTTTGCGCTAACAGAATATAGTTGAGTTCATGAACTCAAGAAGGAATTTCGCTGGTTTGAGAAATATGTTAGCTCGGCGGATAATAGAAATGTCTACCAAATTGTTATTCTTTGACGTTTTTACATAACGTTCAATGCCATTTGTTTTATTAGTTGATTTTCCTACTTGTATCTTTACCTCACTGTAAATACGAAGAAGTTTTATAATATAAAAGTCACTCTTCAGTTTTTCCTATATTTATGCAGAGATATTGAAAATGTTATTTAAGTTTGGAAAGTTAATGATAAGGTAAACAAACAAATTAATAAATGTGTTCCTCAATCTCCTTGAGGTAGTAGCCAAGTGGAATTTGAGCTCCTTCGTTTGAGTTTTCTAACAAGGTTAGTTATTCTTTCCGCGTAGAAGCCATTGTCAATCGCGATGTAATAATAAGACTGAGGTTAGTGCTCTGTCCCTCTCTTGTTAGTGGTTTATTTCCAGTCCTACATGGTTGTTCTTCCTAAGTACCAATGCATTTAAAAATGATAAGCGTTGATTTGTTGTGAATTTAATAGTTTTGAATTTCGAATTTAATTGCCCCGAGATTGCATTTATTATCAAAAATCGCGAAAATTTCATCGACAAGGTACGTTGATGAAATTTTCCATATTTTAAGGAAATGGTAAGCATTTCTTTTAAAATCTATTTCACAATTGCTCATAAACAAAATGGCTATAAATGGAGACAAGTAGCAAACTAGTTTGATATTTCAAAGTTTCAGGAATCTCTACTGAAAGAAACAAAGATCAAATGAAACAAAAATGTCACTTTTACCCAGCCTGCAATTTTTAATTCTAACGAATTCTGAATTAGGAAACTATCTGACTCATCCGGTAAATTCTTGAATTCATTTATTAACCATTTAGATAGCAAGTAAGTAAGTGAGTTAACACCTGAAACAATAGGTCTCTACTGGCTTATGTATTTTAAGTAAACAATATAATCTAGGTACTATTGCATTAGGTACATTATTTTAACTTTTTGAGAGTGAGTTATTTATTGTGGACAGTTCTTTATTGCGTCTTTAGTTTTCCTGACCATTCTTGTTAGTGGATTTTTCTTTAATTCTACATAACTCCCCTCTGATATTAAATGTTTGACTCCATCGCTATAATCGGCTTCGTCCATAGTTACATAGAATGTTCGTCTACTTTGGAATAGAAACGGTTTTTTGTTTTAAAATTGTTAATAATATATCATTCTTTATTATTTGATATTTGTTTGTGCTGCTGTAGTAACCTGTTGTTGCTTGCAAGCCTCTCTTGTAAAAGATTTTGCCTTCAAAATGTTTTAATATCCCAGATGTATCGATCCTCCTTTTACGGCTTGGAGAACAATACTATAAATTTTATATTTTATATTTATATTTTATGTTTAATTCATCAACATTAACAATACATGAGGTAAATTATAAGGTGTGTAATCAAATATGTCGGGCGAACTACGCTTTCAATTAACAGAGCACGTAGCACAATTAGACCGAACATGGCTGAAAAAACAAGCGCAGCTTAACATATTTTGCAGCAGGACGTGCATTACCATCAAATTGTCGTAAATTAATTAAAGATGTACAAAATTGTATAGAATTAGATAGTATAATATTTTCATACAAAGAAACAAACATAATTCAATGAATTCTGAAAATAGACATATATCTCAGTGTTTCTTGAATTACTTGATTTATATTAAATTAGTTTTGCAACACTGACCATGTGAACACATTATGTTTTTTACTAGGTTTAGGGGTATAAATGATGGTACTTTTTAATTTCGAATTTAGTCTTATGATCTAGTGAAGAGAATATCTTCAAAGGTAACACTTTAGCTAAAAATATAAAGTTTGACATTTTTCATCTTTTACTGAAGATGGCAACTTAGTTGCCGAAATGGGTATTTAAATTTGTTAAAAATGAAATGTGGTGAGTTTTTTCTAATTTATGGATTTAATTATTTTCACATTTAAACCCAATTAAAGTCAATTTATTATTATTAGATGCCTCCAACTTAAATTTTGTTAAAATATATTTTCAATTTCATCATCACAACAGACGTAACTGTAATAACTGTAACAATTTTATTAATTATGCAAATTACGATGAACATGTAAAATGTGGTTTCGTTATTATTCTGGAGCGACATGTGTTCTATAACCACAAAATATGAATGAGGATAAAATATTGCAAATAATTAAAATGTTTCGCCAAAGTGTTGGATTGTATACATATGTGCTTTTGTTGTATACTAGTCATCATTATTGCCAGAAACAAAGGAGTTTATGCACTAAAACTATTTATTTAAAATATTATTGACGCAATTATTTTCTTCTAGTTGCATACTGGACTTGCTGCGCTGTAATTAATACACAGCTCTGCAACCAGATAAAATTGTACCGGATTTTTTGATCTTTTGACGTCTTGCTCGTGTTTGTACTTTCATTTACAGTAGAGCTCGGCCAAAAACGTTGCTCCTTTAAGTCGATTTTCAGCCGACTCCACGTATCATCCTCTCCTTTCCCTTGGTACGTCTCGCGTGGCCGACAAGCTCGAGCGGCTACACTCAATTTACATTTTGCATTCAAACGTGACTGCGCTCGTGTTTTTAGTTATATACTGTGGCTCTAAGACGTTGCGATATTTCTCCTGGCAACTTTTGTTTTATTTGTGGTGAATGCACTGTTAAAAGTCATCAAAGAAAGATATTTTGTTTACTTCAAGTTTAAACTTGGGGATCAAGTTTCAGCCTGATCCAGAATTTCGTTCTGACATTCCTATGATGTAGCGATTTCTGTTCGGTAGATGTGAAAGGTTTCAATGCAAAAAAAATAAAAATAAAATATCTTACCAAACTCAACTATTCGCCTAGTGCCTTATAGCTCTTAAATACCAGTTCCATACCCACCTCAGTAATTCTGAGTAGCGAAACACATTACCTCCTAAGGACGAATATAGTTCAGATTTTTTTGTTGATGAGGGACCCTAACTTTTTTCCCAGAGCGTGCTCAATGACCTGCTTAGACAGTTGGGCCTTTCGAAAAATGCTGCCAATTTGGTCAATAACAAAAAATAAAACATCACCCCATCGGAACCTCATTTTCGTGGTACATCTACTGAGATAGAAAATGCACTACATTTTTGTAGAAAAAACCTGACGTCGCATATGGCATTGAGAAGGCGTGTAACCAACCGCGATGACCTTATCAATGTCTTCTCTAATTATGGCTTTACGATAAGATGTTACCTGTCACATAAGTGGGAGGTAATTAAATTTTTTTACGTGGGATGTGACTAGGAAATATAATTCAAAATTAAAAAATTTCAAATTAAGTCTTATGGTTTTTATAGATTTTATAACCTCCACCAATATCTGCTATCTTACTCATTTTTTAAGCCACACATGATAACAACCATAGCAATTATTAGTTTAATAGAACGATGACAGTTATAACCCGTACATCAATGAGTCCTTATTTCATTATACTTGAAGTGATTTATTTCTCCCTTTCCAATTATAAAGTGTTAACGAATCAATAACCGCAACAGTTTAATTCGCACAACCTTTAATTAACACGGCTTATCGGCAAAAAATACTTACGTTAATTACGCCAAAGTTACCGGAAAGACCTGAGGGTGCAAAATCACGCCTTTATCGCGTTTGGCCCGATCGATCCCGTGCACTTCACGCTTTACAAATTGCACCTTAACGAATATATGTCCTACAATGTCTACCTACTCGTTTTACGTCTGTTTAGAGAGCAGATTGCAATTTGCAATTTTTACCCAATCTTCTCTCACCGTTGCCGAAATGCACTTTACCTGACTCTCGCTTCGGTCGCAACAATCACCAGTTGAACGCATAGAAAGATCACTTTAAATATAACTTCGACCCGAGTCAAGGCGAAAAATGTAAATATTTTTCCAGCGTATCAAACGGGCGGAATGCACGGCGTAGCGACAAAATGTTACTAGAGAAAATTCAGTTTCAAAGATCGCATTTCTGCGCGAAACGCAAATGTATTTTGAATAATGTTAAATTCTCGGTTTGTTTTGAAGGGAAATTTATTCGAAGCATTCATTGTTCGGTAGTGTACATTCAAAATACCCCACATACGTCTTATACATATTCTAGCAAAACGCAGTACCCACGAATAAAAGAATAAAAGATATTGCTCAGGTGGCGGCATCCAGAGAAAACGTTTAAGGGGTGGGGGATGTACTAGTGCGATACCATGATATCGTGCGGCTGGAAACACATTACGTCCCTAGGACGACTCAAATTTTCATTTCTCAGTCAGATTTTCACTTTATAACCCGTCAGATACAAATAAACATCTTCATCATCACTTGACACAAACATTTATTTTAGATTATAGCGAATTTATAATAAGCAACTATGATTTGCCAAATCCAGACATTACTCCGCCAAATGATTAGTAAATTCTAGATTTTCATGCTCTAACGTCTAACGTCATATTCGGCTTTATTGTTGAAAAAATTTACTTTTCTGTATTTCCATCAATTCAATTTACGTTGAAGAATCGTAATAAACGGTGACAATAAAATTATGATTGATTTTGGTATCCAAAACCTACTTCTTCCGGAACATAAATTCTTATTCTAATCACTCTATTCATCAGGAAGGTAATATTGTTAAGAAGATGAGGAATAGAGTGGTTACAATTGGTGATCCTACATTTCTTAATAAAAATTAAAAAATTCTGACGTTTAAGTTCCAGCCTAAAACAATGAGGAAAAATGATGAATGGAGTAAAGCTGTTGTTTTTCGAATTCAAATTTTGATTTTGTTGCATCTGAAGGAAGGTATCATGGGGGGGGGGGGCATGCTATGAAGATTATTTCATAGGATGGGTACAATCAAGAACAAAGCGAAGCCGCCCAGAGAGATGAAGAAGTGACGGTTACAGTGGATCACATATGGAGTTACCTTGAAGAAAGTGAAGACTAATGCAAGTTTATATTGAGTGATATTCTCACGGATTGCACTCGACCAATCCCAACAATGCTCATGCTGAAAAAAAGTCTGGAGAGTGTTTATTGATAATAGAAGAACACAAATTACGCGATCCTGCCTGAGAAGTGGCACGAGTCGAAATTGGCTGATAAAGAGTGAGAGAAACTTCGTGTGGTGTAAGCAGCTGCCACCATTATCCGTGAAGATAATCATACAAGAATATACAATTTACACCACCTATCTTCCACCCAACAATTTTATGATTCATATTGAAGAGAACGTGAGATCAACTAGTGCTCCTAATAACTGCACAGATGATGATAAAGTCAAAACCAAAATTAAATCTACCACCTACACAATTATTGGTGCTACACGACCAAAATCCTTTAGATCAGCCTTACATGTTGACCTAGCGGTGCTGATTCACCCTAAACATGGTTCAAGGGATCTGGTGGAAATTGCTTCGGCGACTGAATTTTGTTGCACATATAATGAAGTGTGACATTACCAAATTCCATCCTTGAAACGACTTGTTGAACATGTTCTACCATTGAAACTGCTCGCACTGTTTGTCTTTGACAATGCTCTAGATGGGACCAATACATTCCACGCAATTGAAGGCATCCAGTCTACTACAGCCGAGCCTTTGAAATCAGGTACAGGAATACCAGTCGTTGTTTTTCTAAAGGTAGTCAAAGGGGGCCGCCGTAATATTTACATAGTGGACCTTTACGAACAATTACCTAATTTCAAAATAAAACATTTGGCCACTGATTTTAGGTGGGAGTCCACCAATTGCCAAGAACGTATGAATATTTCAAATTGGAATGGATTTATGGAGAAGGATTGGACTTATTCAAAATCAGGGATAACGTGCCCACCGTGCATCAATTCTGCGCCATTCAACTATGATACCATTTACTTAACACTGGTTTATGTTGAAAATAAATTCAAATCACTTGAACAGGACAACTATTTCGTAACTTTATATCAAAGCAAGATATTGATCTGGTTCTGATTTCGAAATCAGTTCCATCTATTCATGTTATTTATGGGGGCTATCGGTTTCAAAATGGATGACAGTGGGTTGCAATAATTGTTTAGCGATGGTTACGCAGCTTCATCCACCAACAAGATGATGACTCCAGAGCTCTATGGGCACACATTTTGGCTCAACTTATTGTCTTGTCCATGATGGATTGAGCAGAGGAAAAACGTTTTATTTTCAAGCATATGCGTGACATAATGAACGTTTCTGCCAATATTGATGCTCCCGAAGAAAAAAATATGGTTATGATGTTATGATGATTTATTTGATACTATATGACATCCAAATATATTATAATAAGGTTTGAAAATCCAAGACACGATTTAAAAAAATGGGAAAAAATCTCGTTCTTTGAACTCGCGTATCTTCTTAACAACTTCAAATATATGTTTTTTTACTTTAATTTATGACTGTCATATTTTCATAGAAATAAATCGTTTAGGAGTCATTAGTGAAAAATTGAAAGTTCGAACATTCCGAGGTTCTTAGGACACCCGCACACAGCACAAGCAGAAAATTGATGCTAACTTCCATACACTCTTTTTACATGCAAATGAACTCCAACTTTCCGAGAATTAATTAGCCTGCAAACCCTATGTTGCCTGGCCTATACGTTGTAGTCCGTGTTTGTAACTAAGGTTTCATATTAATTCAAAATTTAAATTAATATCCTTTAATATTCAGAGCAATGGCACTTTTATCTTTTTAATTTCTTTCCGATGTTGTTTTAATCCTGTAAGGATTTTTTACAACTGTTTGATGTATATAATTGTTTTTAGTTATTCATGAATTACAACAAATGTCCAAACGTGACCTTGATGACTGATAACTATAAATTATATAAAAAAATAATAAAATATTCCATTTGAAAGTTACAGAAAAGATGATATTGTTAAAACTCTGTTTCCCAGTTAAATGTGTTTAATGTGTTGATAACGTCAGTGGCTATCACCAAGTGAAAATCTTGGAATCTTTGAAGTAATTAAGTGTACAACGCACCCAGTCAACCGTCCATTTATCATGTTTTTTCACTGCATTATTTGATTCTACTATTTACTAGTCAACATCATTTATATTTGCTGGCAATCAACATCTTTTATATAGGATACTTGTGTATTAGATTTTCTCTTAAAATTCGTTTGAGATGCTTGCTCTTTTGTAATTCATTTCACATTATTTAAGAGATAGTTGTTATTTTACATTAATTAAATCCTCTTTGCCGTGACACTTTCTTTTCCAAGTAGAGTGAGTGGGAAGAAGCACACCGTAGGCCAGGAATAAAATGCTCCTCATGTAGCAGTTTGATGTTATTCAGTTTTACATCGTTCGTCTGTTTCAAATATTGAATTACTTTACTGTCCATTAAAACATAAATGCGGCGTACAATCTGGAGAAGCGTTTAAAGATAGTGCCAATTATGGCAAATGCAAGTATCGTGAATTCACATTTAACTGACTATAGAATTTATCTCTGGATAAAAAAGAAGTTTGATGTGGCGAACAACCAAGCACGTTTAGGTTAACATATTTCGCAGGTTGATGCAAATAAACGATAGTGGCAAACCAATCGTTTGATGGAATGTGTCTGTGGATCGCTAGCTTTCAATGTGAGTGAATGAATAACACGCGAAAAAAAATATCGATTCGGTAATGGAAACTGTGCCACCTGCACCCCGATGTATGTATAGTATACCTTTACGATTTTTTAGTGGTTCCAGCGTGTGGAACAAAAATTTACGTGCTCGTAAACAAAACGTGCGACAGAATTTTTTTTATAACTGTTTTTTTCTACAACATTAATTTATTTTATTTATTCTCGATACTTTTCATTTAATAATGCATTGTTTACTTTTTTAACACATGCACATAATGAAAAATTTATTATAACGATCATTGCAATTTGTTGAAGGAAACTATAGCAATTTTGTAACGAATAACACGGTATTGTCGTTACTCAAGGGGTAGAATTATAGCAATATACATTCTTTACGATGTTGTAACCGTATAAGTATTAGTACGCCACACAATTGATAAATTCATAATTGAATACTACACTACCACAAAAATACTAGTATGGCACTATAACTAGTACGTAATGCTTTTATGGGTGCTATAAGCTCACCTCGAATAGAAAAATGCAATACAATATTCTAGGTGAATTTCGGTGAATCGTGACTAAATTTCAAACAAGTTTAATGACAAACTCGTTACATAGCTGCAGAATTTAGAGCATACCATATAATTGCTAGTGATGCAATAATTGTGCGCAAAAAAAATTATTCCAAAAGAATCCGCTCAATTTATTCAATCGCTTAACTGATTTAATCAATCAGCAGTAGAACTTTTAAGTATCGGTGCAACATTGAAATGGTGCGAACTGAGACAGTTTTCTTAGTCCAGCAAAATCCAAAAGTTTCGGAAATACAATTATTTCAACCAATAACTAACGAGGATTTTCTTGTAGTAATAACTTTTATTGGCACGTTTCAGCACACAACGCAACATTGTCGAAGATAATTTGTAACAAGATTATGCAAATGTGGATGCCTCTAGAATATCAACCAATTTCCAATAACAATTATCTTGATGTGCCCTAATAACAACATCCACCGAACGACATCCCCATCGACATACGCCCCACTCAATCCTCAATAATAATTAAATCGTCTCAAAATCAAAACTCACACATTAATTGAATAAGCAAAAAATAATCTGTTTGAAGCTCTGCATCTCTTAGATAGATACTATCTACGACTCGACTGCACTAGTTAGATAGATACTATCTAAGTAGTGCAGTCGAGAATGTTTACTACGCAAATAGCTACATATAGTACACTGTCATCAGAAAGTAATAACCCTCACAGAAAATTATCAAGCAAACTTATTACAAATTATTAAATGAAATTATGTCAATAATGACATAACTATAAAATATGCTAAAAATGCTATATTAATGTTATTCATAAATTAAAATGCTGGGAACATTGCTTTAAAAACCTTGCACTAATTACAAGGAAACTCAGTGATTAGTCTTATTGGATTTCATGGGTGTTGTCGTGTATCCAGTATCTCATATTGTAAAATTAATTCATTAGGTGAAATTGTCATGTGTCTAAATTTATTATATAGATTTTTTTAATTATTTAGTGTACACAATGAAATATTGTTTGCCAATATTTTATGTACTACCTTGCATTTCTAATGAATATGGTATTCAAAATAGTAGATTAGAATTTACACTAATCAATTACTTTATTAAATCAATATTATTTGCTAGTGTAGTGTAGTATAGTATAGTGATGATTAGAACATTCATGAGTTCATATATTTAACAAAAACCTGTTTGCCAATATTGGATGTACTGCCATGTACGTTTAATTGCAGGTGATTTAGAATACAAATTATATTGTTTAGAATTTAAGTTAATTAATTAAATTGCTACACGCAATTAGATTGGACGTTTAAACGTTTGTTTCCGTTGCTAAAGTAATTGATTAATCTCAAATTAATTAAAATTAATACTAAAACTTGTAGAGTTAAAATATTTAGGAAATTAACATAAACAAGTTTCCTTACTTTTATTGACCAAATTAATTAATGTTCACAATACCTTTAAGGTATCTTATAAATTGTTCATATATGCCTGCTCGTAAAAAACACGTATTTATATAATTGAAAATAATTTGTTGTTTAGTACATATATGTAGTGACATTGAAGGTAATGGAAGCGCTTAGCTAAATGCGAGCAACAAATAAAAAATGTATGTAACACGGGATTAAACTGAACTTTATTCTCACGGGAGATTAACTTTTCTCCCTGTTGAATAATAGATAATGTTTATAATCCACTACTATTAAACGAACAATTGTATACTACCATTTATACGACCTGTAATGCACTTTTACGAGAGACGATTTAAATTATTACATAAAAATAAACATATTATGCTTGACCTGTTTGCAAAACAACATAATGAAAAGTTTTCAAAAAATATCAATAATTTTGATAATGTAGGATTTCTATATTTGACAAGTAGATTAGATGTGCAAGTTCGGTGACTTGCTGACGAGATCACAATGAAGATGAAACGATCGCCCAAAGCAACAAACATCGCTTTCCTTACATAAGATTATATTAATTATGTCTGTAGTTCCCTCACATGGTAAGAATGCCGTTGCTATAGGATTTCTGTCTCCATCTTCCGTTTTGATTTAAATTTAGTCCGATCATGTAACGAGCGTCTTTATAGCTGAGTGGAATAGTCCTTGATGGTGGTGTGATTCAGCGTTGAGATATCGGTTTCTTCCGATGCACAGTGTGTCTCAGGCGATGGTCTTCTGTCTTCGTAAGTAGGACGTCTAAGAACGGCAGCTGACAATATTTCTCCACTTCCATTGTGAATTTGATTTGGTCGTGTTGCTCATTGAGATGGTTTAAGAAAGTAATTAGTTCTTTTCTGTCGTGTGCCCATATTATGGAAGTATCGACAACATACCTTAACAGCAGTATCTGCTGTGGTTTCCAGGTGATCCATGAATAAATTTGCAATTACTGGTAACAGCGGTGATCCCATTGGTGCTCCTTCTATCTGTTTGTAACGTTGGTCTTCATACAAGAAATAACCGTTCTTCAGACAGTGTTCTTCCAATTCCATGATGTTTTGCTGCTTTGTGTTTCTGTTTGATTATTTCTATGGCTTCGTTGATCGGTATATGAGTAAAAAGCGACACGACATCAAAACTTACCAGCGGTCGATCTGGTCGCACTAACGGGTTCTTCAACAATTCAATCAAATGATCATCTTTTATATAAAATTTTGATTTTTCAGCGTAAGGTTGGAGTTGTTTACGCCATCTCTTGCTAGCTGTTGAACTTGCTTGTTGCTTTTTCTCTAGGTATAAGTAGCTTCCTCGTCTCTGGTTCGATAGGTGATGCTTCAATTTTATCCTTGGTGGTCTTTTCTAAATATGTTGTCGGTATATATGCAGATCTTCTAATATTGTGTTCATGTTCTTGTTGTATTCGTCGGTATTCATGACGACCGTAGCATTGCCTTTGTCCGCCCGAAGAATAGTGTATTTGTTTCCTCGTAAATTTTTTAGGCCAAGATGTATTTGTCTTGTGATGCTTCTTTTTGGTGGTTTGCTGCACCGTAGGACTCTTAATACCTCTTGACGAATTATTTCATCTGTTCAACTTGTTCAGTTTCTGTGAAACTGCTTCCACACTCTTAATAATATCCTCCACCGGAATCTGATGCGACGCTACCGCAACATTTAATCCTTTGGCTAAAATGGTCGTGAAAACTTTGTCCAGTCGTGGATCCAAGAGGTTGTACACCACTTCCGTTTTCATAGTAGTGTTCTCACGAGTATTACTGGTACTGCTGGTTTACTATCGTCTTTTAATTTGTTGAATTTTCTGCACGAATTTCTGCCAGGTTGTTGATTTTCAGCCACATGAAAGAATGGATGGTGTTGCTGAGATTCAAGCGTGTCTTAAGTAAGTTTCTGCTGATGTCATGCAGTTGGCGTCTTGTTATTTGTATTGCTTCTCGCACTAAGGCTAAACTGAGTAGCATGAATAGGAATAATATTTTCAGCTCGACATTTTCGTAGAAATGATAAATTGCACAATGATCATCCCTTCTTTGTTCGTAACTCCTCGAACATCCTCGATTAGTAATAGTAAGGAACACAGGGGTGGATCTATTATATTTCGATTTACAATGTCATAAACTACATTTCGTTACTTCTTGCAGCAGCGAGTTAATTAATGATTTAATTACGCGTGACGAACGATCGAAATATATAATATAGCCGCCCCTAGAATTTTAACAATTTCGTGAATAACTCTAGCACTGTAAAGTTGAATATATAACTATTTACCAAAAGTTTGAAGCACTCCGTAAACTCGCCGCATACGGCATATATGTTTGCAACGATTAAATCAAAACACCACTGTGGTAGACTGAGTGAGTAAATTGGAGCTTCAATATTAATTCCAAATTTTGTGGCCGATATTGAGTCTAATTCGCTTAAAAGCTGCAAATTGCAAGTTAAATACTCGGTGCAGTGCACTGGTGAGTTTGCCCAAGAATTTTCGTTCGTAAAATATTAGTATTATACGCTAGAGAAATAGCGGTGAGTAATCGCGTTGTGGCCTCCGAGGGTCGACCCGGCAACCAATACAGAGTAAATAAAAGCGTCATCAGAGGAAAAATGAAATATCTCCGAAAGGGTAGTCAACGGTAAAAACTTAAGAAATATTATGAGAATCAGTATCCGAGCAGTGGGGGTCCACCAGTTAATGACAATTACATTACAATAATTGCAAATATTATGTTTACAATTTTATAGGAGGAATATTATTTTAACGGTGAATCGGATTAGCCATCACACCGTACACAAGCGATATAATCTCAAAGATACACAATTGTCGGTTGCGGCGAAATTAAATTTCAGTAATCTAGTTTACTAAAGAAACATTCGTTCCTACGGCCGGAAATGCTGCGGGTTAGGTTAAGGATACTTGAAAATCCTAGACTACGCGAACGAGAACTTCACAGACACAGACTACTAGTTTACGCGAATTGTGAATTTAATTCTCCCATACATACGATCTGCTCTTTCGGGTGCAGTACTTATCGTTCTTCTTATTGCCGCAGCCGGCCAGCAATATCGAACTTAAATATTAAATGTTGGACATCGCCTTCCAACTTCGTTTCCACAGATCAGTCCAACTTTATCATAGAAAATTGTATATCCATTATGCTCACAAATTATTAACATAGAGGATTGTTAACACAACATAATATATTGTTTTTATGGAATAAAGGAAATTTTTGTGGTGTCCTAAATTACTAACTAATGGCATTCTGCTCTATGAATCAAAAAATAGTGTTGGTATATCAAAGAGAAGGAAACGTTGTATTGGTCAGTTGCTGACAGATAAATTCTCTAAGATTGAATAATGTAAAGCGATTGTTAGTTTTCAATTCTCAGGACAATTATCTCAATCCTTGTGTCAAAGGCTCGAATGCTCTATATGTATTTTTCATTTGCTTTTACAATAGTATTTATTGTACATACGCGTTTTACGCATCTTAAAGATAAAAAATTGAAAATAATTAAAAATTAGTAAAAATTAGCAGAATCGGTTTACGATTTAAAAAGTTAACATAAATAAACAACGTGACAACGATTCTTTTTTTGTAAGCAGGCTACTAATGTTGCTACTAATATTAAACTTAGAACCAAATTGAATTATCGAATACTGCGGTATTACATTACATTACATTATTAATGTTACAAGACAATCCATTTGTTAATCGTAACCGCACAATTAAATTAACGTTCTGTTACGTTACATTTTATATTGCCCGTAACGACACATAAGAAAGTTAGTCCGGTGGAGCTCCGGGAAATTGCTTCACGTTTTGGTGTAAAACTACCCGATTTAAAAATACCCTTATCAACTAGGCGACTGTACTCGATAATTATCCAATAGAATTAAATTGAATTATACTCCACGTCAAATCCTATACAACAACGAACGAATTGCTTTTATCCAAATTCGTTGACCTAAATTTCACATTTGCTTATTTTCAACGAACCCGTCACGGCGGCACTTCCTGCCCCACGAAAACACATTAAATCTATACAATTTTTGACGTACAAATACAGCAAGGAATTCTCCCAGTTACTTAGTATTAATTTCCCGTTTTGATAATGCGCACGAAGTATCTAGCGGTTTCATTGTGTTATGAAAACCTGAAATGTTTACATAAGTTTCATTGCTCTGTACACTCCTTCCTCATTACTCTAAAGGGTTCTGCCTTCTTTGTGTTGAGAATACCTTCTATCCCTTCTAATGGCTTCCTTTATGGATGTGAAAAGCCGTCTCGTGTGTAAGTAATGAGTTTTTAGAATTTGTAAAACTTAAAAAGTGTCCGATTTGTGTGTCCCCGAACAGTTCGAGGGATATAGATTCATTACGAATTGCATTTTATTTCAAAATTACTTTTTTATGATATTATCTAAAAAATTGTCACCAGTTTTTAATTTTTATTAATTTTTGATACATTTACTTATTATTGGGTTAGGTCCTTCTGTGGTGCACACTATGTACACTAATTGTATATAAAGGCGCTTTATTTGTATCGATGAAAAGTATTAATGCCATTACTCATGTATATTCCATGCACACGAAGACAACTATGTTTGATTTTCTGTAGAGGTAATCAAATTAAATCAAAGGACCATTAAAACACAGACAGATTTTCCACCATACGTCAAATTACCAACAAATTTTAATTGAAGGTTGACAAAAAATTATAATATAATAAAACTTGTACAGTTGAACAGCCGCTTTTTTATCTTAATATAATTTGAATGAACGGATTTTTTATTTAATTTTTTTTGTAATCAAAAACGCGTAAGTAATGTAAGCAAAAAAATCTTCAGCTGTCCGCACTGAACTTTCTTATATATTAATAAAGTTGTCTCTTTATATTAAATATACGAAAATAATAATATTACTGCATGATTTGTATCAACAAATAATTGTTGAAATACAGCAATATGTACGAAATGGGTGGCCCGCTAATAGTCAAATAACATCACAAACGAAATTGGCAATTAGTAATCGCGAACGCAATATTTGAGCTTAACATGTTTCAAAGGTAATAAGCATTGGCATAATTATTACCAGCAAATGTATGAAACTAAGCTACTTGTGATAAATATTCTCTATATTGATAAATAATGTCTACAAAATATATCCGATATTTTGTATAAATTAAATGTAAGAATTGCCAAAGCATAAAGAATTCATGTTTGACTTCCAAATAAATTCGACGAAGGTTTCATGATTTATTCACAGGTCGAACCATTAATTATTGATGCCCATTCTATCCCGGAGTTGTAAAAGGTTAGAGATTCTTCAGATTTTGATAAGAAATTCCCACGCACATTTTTAATGCAGATACAATGTCTTCTCAAACGAGTAGTTAAACGAATAGTTCAGCCGCTGAGCGCGAACAACAAAATCAAATAAGATAAATTTATACTAAAAAATCTAAAAAATTAGCAAAAAACGTAAACGAAAAGTAATAGATTTGATTTCAAATACAAATACAATATATAAAATTTAACAAGGATAATTTTCCCGAACAACATCTAATAAAAATACACCCTGGATGATAAAATATTTATTGGATATTTAGCGGATATTATATTACATTTCTTACTAAATGCATGAGGAATATTCGACGTTCGATGCGGATAAGAAATATATGTGGAATGCGCAAATAGCATGCAAGTTTGAACAACTTTCGCGATATGAAGTTACTGCAAATAGCTATCCAGCTGTAGGCAAAGTTTTGATTAAAATCACTGACAATTTAAAGTAGCGCTGTTCGGTCCGCAATTCAAAATAATTAAACCCGATCGCTTGAAACATTTTTGATTCGTTTTATGTGTATTTTGGCAAATGTGGGTAAGAAATAGTTTTGTTAATAAACGATAACGCTAAATGGTGACAGGAATTGCAATTTTCGCCCCATTGTAAAATCGAGTACTTTAACTCTGTCGCTAAGATTTACGCTTTAATTAAAAGACACAATTCACTTTCATTTGGATCGCGTTGAAAGGGTAAATTTGTTAACAAAGGGGTTTAAAGATAGCCAAAGTAAATAATAATAATAAAATTTACGATAAAATTTAACGGTTGTGAAATTAAAATAGCTGCAATAATTACTATCATATTAAGACGAGCTCTAAACACAAATTAAAACTTTCATTATTATATAAAATTTTCTCTTTATCTTCACTCTCAGTTCATTAATAGGGTCATTAATATTAAAAAGAATTACTTAATATTTATATCACTATATTTCTATTACTCATGCAAATATATGCTACTGCATAACATTGAAAAGAGCATTGTGATTAAGTTGCTGGCATCTTTAATTATAGACAATGGCTCAGAGCAAACCTTCAAGAACTCGCGACCAGACAAATTTCGCAATGCAGTGGACTTAACTTGCATCTTTACATTCTTTAAACTCAATTTATTTTCCCTAAATATTATGACAAAAAAAAATTTATGTGGAAGTCTATATTATTCCTTAAATTGCAAAATGAGAAACAAGTTTTATTTCATTAAAAGCGCAACTCTTTGAGATTTCAATATAACATTTTTAACCGATGGATTTTTCATTACGAATGAAATTCGTGACAACTTGTGTCATATGCATAATATAACATAGATATGTGGGAATATCGCATTGCTCCATCGCAGACAAATAACTCGAGTATTGACAGTAGTGACCCATTTTATTTCCAACCGTTTCGCATGAGAATAAAATGATGAAAATTTTTACTCCCGGAAATGGAACTCGCAGATCGTTTATTTCACGATTTTGCATAACATTTCATACGCACAATCGAAGACAAATTTTACATATATTTTCTATCCTATTATTTAAATATGTAATTCAAAATTTTTTTTGTTAATTGCTCATTTAGTCTGAATTCTTAAGTATTATATAAGGATGGGTTTATCGAATAGTTTCCTTATGTCCATTGTGCGTGACCAAAATACCATAATATACAAATAATGTCCACAGATTACACCAACGCAATTCATTTAGGATATTTGGGTCCGGTTGGGACTACTCTCTGCAATCGAAAATATTATACATATTAACCCATACAATATTTACCACCACTTCCCGCACTGAATAGATCAACAAACACCTTTATTTGTTTATTTAACGTAAATTATTCCACGTTCGCTCAACGGTTTAGAAATTATATAGTCACTTTCCCTTAACTTCGTAATCCATCGTTCCTGTCACAGAACTCCTCTTTGCATTTTATGCCTATCAATCCTTTCCCCCCATATTATTATATATTCTACATGTGCTTCCGAATATCTTCACCGAAGGTCTCTGTCATTGTGACATTAATGTAGTCACCCGCACCGTTAACCCATTAATTCTACAATCTACTAATTACGCGGCTTTCCATACAAACGTATTTGTTTAAGCGTAACCTTCGAACTGATTCGACCAATCAGATTAATTACAATTGCAAAAAATTGGTATTTGAGTTATATTTGTGATCGCAGCGCAGGTCCTGGTGTAATTTATAACCACTTTAGTCGTCGAATTCAATGGATTTTAGGATAAATGGTCCAGAATTCCGTAAGATGTCGACATCAATACTAATACCTTAGACGTAATTAACTATTCGCTCAAGTAAATTAAACCCTTCGTTAGTTTATGCCAACTAATGATGTACGTGAAGTGTAGTTTTGCACATATTGATAAATGTGCTCCATAGGATATTGAAGGATGAGTAATTGATTCTGCTTTTAATAAACTAACCTTATATATTGCTATATACCATATGTCAAGTTTACAATAATTTCTTATTATGTCTATTGCAAAATACTTTAATAATATATATGATATGTACTGTTATTGATTTTATGTAAGGAATTAGAGAGAATATATACGAAAATGTTTTTTCTTATCCAGAAAGGAATGTTTAACTTCATTAACGATAAAGAAGACAGGAATTTTAGACTTTAATTCCTCACTCAAGAAACTTTTAAAGTGGATTTTACTTGTATTAGACATTGATAGAGCCTCAGAGATCAAAATAATATTCTACATTATTTATCAATTTTAAAGAAACTTTAGTACATACATTTGAAAAATAAACGACTGTTTCATATAAGAAAGACTGCTAAAACATCTTAAAAAATAACATGGATGACGATATAAATATGTTTAGTAAAATAAGACATCAAATACAGCCACCTAAACCATGTCTTACATAAAAAAAACAAAATGTTATAAACTTATAAAGTTTTAAGTATCAATTTAAATTAATTAGGGCCACTACCAATAGTGTACAAGTTGCCATGTTTTTCAATCCAGTGCTATCTTCGTTCCCTCCGACGTAATATACTTCCCTGCCAGTATTCTGCTAATTCCTGCCTTCCATGTGGACCTTGGCCTAACCCCCCCTTTTTTTTCTTCAGTTTTCATTTCCATAACTTTTTTCAATTGTCGATCATCTTTCAGCCATGTCATATGTCCATACCACCTGAGTTGTTGCGTTTCGATTTTCCCAATTATACTTCGTATCTTATCTCGTATTGTTATCCCCTTAATTTTTCGGCAAATCGTTTCTGTAGCTTATATTTTGCTTATATATTTTTCTGTCGTGGTCCAGCATTCTTAACCCATATTAATGTGGGTGCTATTCTTAACATCCTCAATGAGTCATCCCTTTGTACCCAGCCAATCCTGGGTTGACCTGTTTCCTCTAAATTCTGATTATATGTTCAAAAATGTGGGCTCTAATTGTTTTCTTAATCTATTTTCTATTATTCTTCCCAAATTGTTATAAGGTATGCATAATAGAGATATATCCCTGTAGTTACTGCATATCATGTCATCTCATTTTTTATAAATAGGTGTCAC
This sequence comes from Geotrupes spiniger, assembly GCA_959613385.1. Classification (NCBI taxonomy): domain Eukaryota; kingdom Metazoa; phylum Arthropoda; class Insecta; order Coleoptera; family Geotrupidae; genus Geotrupes; species Geotrupes spiniger. The sequence continues at coordinate 7,660,084 of OY390737.1, read as the reverse complement.
TATTGCTTCCTTCCTTACCGATGGATCTCTTGGGTGTTCCATACTATCTGCATTATTTTGAGTGCTAGTTTTATACCTTCTTTTCCCAAATATTTTATCATTTCCGGGTTTTTGTCATCTTTCCCTGGCTCTGCCTCTTCTACATCTCCGATTTTTATTTCTTCTCTTTTATGTCTACCACATCCTGCTTTCGGTTTTCTTTTTCTTCTTATTTTTCTTGTTTTTCTTCTTCCTCTCCTTCGTTTCCTTCGATTATTTCTCTATTTTCTATGTAGGTCCATATAATACTCGCTCCATCTGAGTATTAAATTTTTTTGAGACGGTACTTACGTTCGTTTTCCTTATGTTGGGCAGCGAATTCTTTCTTTCTTTTTTTGTACTTCTTAATATCCGGTAAAACACATTAGAATTTCCTCTGACTCACTAAGTTCTTGCCATGGCCGCCACTTTACGTCGTTTGACATTTTTTCACCTTATCTTTTTATTTGTTATACATTCCGCGCCTTGTTTTATCTTTGCCTTAAATAAGTTTTCCATAGTGTTTTTTTTTCTATTTAACACCCCCTTTAATTGTATAGTTTTACCAATCCCATTGTTGCCCTCTGTTTGTACTTTTGCCCACTCCACAAACTTCTGCAGTCACAGTCTTAACTAGTTCTTTAAAGTAATTCCGCATGTTACCTAGATCCATATTTTGTATTTCCTGTATGCCTCTTCGTATTTTTGTTTCTATTACGAGTAGGAATTTTCTGGTATTTGTTTTTTCTTGTAATTTAATTTGATTTGTTGGTATTCTGACTTTGCTAACCTTGCTAAGAAGTATGTTTGGATTTTGGTTTCTAATTAGTTTCAGTTTCATTTCAACTAAGTGATTGTCACTTCCGAACTCACTTCCCCTTGTTATTTTGACGTCCATTAACTTTGATTTAGTACAATTTTTTTGTAGTATCTACTATTGACTTCTCTCCCCATGTAGCCACTTTATGATCAAACTGTGCATTACCTACTACTACGTCATTCAATATACAGAAGTCAATGATGCTTTGTCCATTCGTATTTTTTGTTATTTCACCGAAATTGCCAATTGTTTCTCCTGATCGTTGTGGGTCATTGTCTACAACACCATTTAGGTCTTCGATAATTGTCAGCGAGTCTGTTTTCCTTTCTACTTCATTCTGCATTTTACTCCAAAATACCTCAAGTAGTATCGTAAGGATAATGTCCATGTTTTATATTCTACCCTCAGTATTCTTTCTGATAATGCTTTCCATGTCATTATTTTATTGGTATTCTCTTTCCAGACTAAGCAGGCTACTCGTTTTTTGGCACTATTCTTTCTATTAACCCCACTGCATATATATTTCGACATTACTTCAATACACCCACGTTGTCTATCCTTCGTTTCTGTAATTGCTGGTAGTTATAGTCTCCTAACATTCCAAGTGCATATATACCAATAATTCCGTTGGGTTTCCGTTTTTTCCATCTTCAGATCCTTATTATTGACTTCTGCTGTTTCTCTTCCGTTTATTCCTTTCTCATTCTTGTTATTCTTATTTATCATTAGCTCCTTGTTTCTCACCGGTCTGTCATAAATTTTACTTGTCTTTTTATCTTCCTTCTCCTTGTCCCATTTCGACATTGCCCCATTCATAATCACCTTCTGATATACCGCTTTTGTTCTGTTTCCCTTGTTTCTCCCTTACGTTTTCTTTATTTCGATCTATTGCTGGATTTCTTTCTCAGACAAGTCGTCATTTATAAATACTTTGTCTTCCTTGAAGTCCTTTAACTTACTTTTGGCCTTCATCACTTTTAATTTATCCTCCATATTTTCCATTTCCACTAAACACATTTTGTTCCTATCTTAATTTATGTTTGTCTTCATTTTTGCTGCCGTCTTCAGTACCTTTACCATACAGTTGTCCGCCTCTTATCATTCTGTTATCGTTCCTGTGTATATGTATCCCTGCAATCATTAGTTTACTGTTTCTGATTACTTGCTCTAGGTTTTCCTCTTGTCTTTTTCTCTTCGGATCTACAGTGTCTGTTATCGGTACGTCTTCATGCATTGCCCTTTGTTAAATTATAATAATTTATGTATCGAACCTGTATAATAAATTATAATTAAAAATGTATCTTGTCAAATCTGACAGCAAAATGTAAAATTTACACGAAAGATGGTCTAATCTTACACCTCAATGGTGTAGTGAACATTAATTAAAACAGGTCCATGAAGACTAACTGGTGGATCGCTAGACAATATTGTTTCTGTGTTATTACCCTTCGTCAGTAGCGATTACCAAGAACCTTAGTTGTTGAAATACCTTTACATGTAGTGGCCATCAAAACTTCTTGGCGTGAGCCAATCACTCCTAACGAACCACTGACAACAGAACACTGACGAGACGATACCTTGTCTATATGTTGACACTGGACGTTTGACAGTCGTCTCTTGTTTAGTCTCCGCAAGGTGTTAGACAAGGTATCGTCTCGTCAGTGTTCTGTTGTCAGTGGTTCGTTAGGAGTGATTGGCTCGCGCCAAGAAGTTTTGATGGCCACTACATGTAAAGGTATTTCAACAACTAAGGTTCTTGGTAATCGCTACTGACGAAGGGTAATAACCCAGAAACAATATTGTCTAGCGATCCACCAGTTAGTCTTCATGGACCTGTTTTAATTAATGTTCACTACACCATTGAGGTGTAACATTAGACCATCTTTCGTGTAATAAATTATATACAAATTATATATAGTTAATTCATTATGTGCAGTACTTCTATATGGTATGTTTCATACTTTAAACGATGTTTGCATATACACAGAAACACATATTCACACACGAAATATATATATATATATATCGTTATTAATAATATAAATTAATGAAATTGACTTTTCCAACGCCAGAAACGTCCATTTATAAAAAAAATGACATAACATCTTCCGGTGAATCGTAACACTAAATCATAAAACGCTGTACGTGTAATAAAAAGGTTATTGTTCACGTTATTCTGTATCACTATAAAAGTCGGGATGAAAGAGCACGAGGCACAACAAAAATATAAAATAAAATCTTGTTTTACGATTCATTCTCGCACACAGCGCCTCATACGCGAAATATCAACAGCTTCCAGAAGCACTGATACACAAGACTAAGTTCGCGGAAATTCACTTCCCAGATAGATCGGCGCACAATGGCAGCCCGCATTTATACACGTCGCAATTTTTCAAAGATTGTTTTCAATAAAAAAAAGCGTGACGCTTAAAGGTTTCATTACATTAATGAAATTACATAGTAACGAACTTAAGCACTTATCGTCAACCTGTAATCGAGGCTCGGATTTTTTTACGATTTCCAGTTAGACGTCCTCTTCGATTAAAACGCAATTAAAATGCGAAGCTGCCGCATTATAACCCAATTACGAGTTTGATGTCGCGCTCAAAGCAACGAAGTGGAATTATGTCCACCTCGGAAAATTTGTAGAATTTAAAAGGTGGCTAAACACTTCGATGAAGGGTTTAAGTGGTGGAGAATATTATTGCGCGACGGAAAAAAATAGCACACTTTATAACAATTCATTCCCGCTGCGAAGCTCAGTAGGTTTTACGATGTGTGCGGAGGTATTCAAAGCGCAATGTACTTCAACAATGGGGATTACACCTTTAACCGTTAATCTACTGGTTTATGGTGCTCTCCTCAATCCAACAACTACTACAATTGTTTAGATGAAATAAATTACGTTGTGACTAGTGATATATGGGATCAGTTTCACAGTTTCAATTTGAAATGAGATAACAGGATAAAACTCAACTAATTTCATTAATAAACGCAACCGACAGGGAAATAATGTACACTGTATTTCAAAACTCCTAGGATTATATCAGTGATGAGGAATTATTACAATAATATATAAAGTTGATGGTATATTTGATAATTTTAATCCCTGACTGATTTTTCAGAAATTCTAGAAACACCAAATAACGTACTAACATATTTTATTATATAAATTTTATTTTGTGGTGAATATAATGGAGAACCTTTAAAGAGAAACTCGTTTTATTTATTTTTTTGGTTAATTTAAAAAAAAACAAATTTCTCTTTAACGAATTTTGTCATTTAAGTTATTTACACTTCGTTGTCTATGTACTTAAATTGGAGTTCATTATTGTGAAGCTCATTGTCACGGATAATCTGCACGTCGTATTTATAATTCCGTTGCTGTGAAACAGCCCGATTTAGTGCATCCACATCAACGGGTCCTCCAGTGTATACTAAAACACTTAAACTTATCACCGAGCGACGTATAATCCTAGCAGATTCCTAATGTTAAATCAATCCATTCAATTTCTAGTGATTATATCAACGTAATTGTTTTCGTCGAATGTTATTGCACTGGCCGAATGCCAACGCATTATTAAAACGTGGTTGCCAAGAATGGTGTACACGAAATTAATTGCAGGTGTTCCGTCCCTGTAAAATTGTTTGCCCCCGACGTGGTTTAATTTCATAACGTGTAATTTATACGCCGTTAATATCGCATTACACACAAACTTTTATAGTTGCAGTTAAACAGTATTTAGGAAATGCGGGCACACCGTTCAGTACCGTAAACAATACCGCATGTGATTGTGTCCCATAATCACATTTATAAACGAAATTAATTATTGCGTTTAATATTACCCACCATAACGATCTGAATGTCTTTATGTGTTTTAGTCATTACGGGTATTTCCATTATGTGTACTGCTCGAAAGTTGTAATTTAAATTTTTTTATTGGAATTAATGCATTGAGTTAAATTAAAATATTAGAAAATGTATTTTTAAGTATTCCTTGGTGCTTTTACCAGTCCATCTAATCCCATCGACAACTGGCATCGCTTCAGGTCTCCAGCTAGTGTCAAAATTTTAGTAGCGACGTAGTTTCTAAAACTGGTTTAAGCAGAACAAGCATGTGCTCCGAATAATTAGTGTAAATTCTGGAAAGCCATTATTTATGTGCACCACTGAAATAAATCCCAATTAATTTTAAATAATGATATAGTGTGTTGCGTCCCCAGTGATTTTCTGCGATACAAATATAACATGGTTATTTCTATCTTTGTCTAGTATTAAACTACAAACTTTAATTTTATAGTTATTTATGTACTGATTAGCAAACAATTATACAATTCTATCACAATCTAATTTTAATTTACTAAAAAAAAACTCAAGAAATGAGTAAAATTAATCACTTTAATTTTATGATAATGCATCCACGAAATTATATTATTTTCGTCTGCAACGCAAAGAATGTAAGCTTGTACTTTATGAACCACTATCAATTTTTTTCCATAAAAAAAATATCTTTAGGCAATATGTGATATTCGATTTTCATTTACAATTTTAATTCATAATAGGGATCGATATGCATTTCTTCCAAGTTCCAAGTATATTTTACTCAAAAATTGCAGCATACATCAGAAATTTTATAAGAGTAGTCTCAACCTGAATGCAATGAGCAATCAGTAACTCGTTCACCAACGGAAATGATTAACCGTTCATCTAATATCAGCAATAATTCTGAAATCGGTATAATCAGTGATGAGTGTAACAGTGATGATTCCTTTGCAAGCTTGGCGACAATGGTTGAGCGGCAGGATTTTCGTCTTCGAGATGCCCATCACGGAACCAGGTTAACACCCCCACGGATAGCTCTGCCACAACAATGCTCATTTCTGCAAGTACTGACTATAGTTACAGGCTTCTAATAAATTTGTAATACTGGATCTAAATGTGCAAAGCATCAGGAATAAATTTAAGAAAATTGATGCATTGTTGAATGATATTGACTTTATTTAGCTGCATAGTATACATCATAAAGACGGAGATGTCATATTTGCAAAAGGTGGAATTAATTCATTGGAAAAGCAATTCACAATTAAGCAGTCGGAAAAAGATTTTGAGTATTATGCACTGGAAAAAAACTGATTATTATTCATACCATTTATAGATCTCCATCTGGAGACATTAAGATGTTCATGGAAAACTTTGACATTGAGTTCCCTTAGATGTACATGTGGTCTTGTCGAGTCATTAAGCACCAACTTGTTTGATGTCATTTGCTCTCATAAATTGCATGTATCTATATCAGATATGAACACAATTGCTGTTCCCTCATCAACATTATCAGTGAGATATATTAAAAAGCTTCTATTTTGAGCTGAGGGTTTCAGATCACTACGCACAGTTGTTACTCTGTGACAGATTCGAAAAACTCAAACGGTAACAAAAACTTAAAGAGCTTTGTAAGAATGATGTCGAATGAAAGTTGGGATGAACTGTCAAATAACTTGTCACTTGACCATAACTATGAATATTATTTAACACTTTTATTTACTTTGACGCAGCTTTCCCCATACAACATGTAACTAAATGTAGTGTCACAAAGGTTGGTTTACTGATGAAGTACAAGCATCAACCAAGCTTAGGCTAGATTGCTTTAAATTGGTGAATGTTCCAAGGCTTACTGCAATAAGTTTAAGAAGTACTGTGGTAAACCATTATCTGAATCAAAAAAGAAATGAAATGATTCACGAAATTCTAAAAATAAAAGTAGATGTTTGTGGAATACAATAAAAACCGATATCACTTCAAGCAAATCAGCGAGGATAATCAACATTAAAAAGGATAATAATACCGATCCCATAAAATTCACTCAATTGTTCAGTGAAAACTTTGCTATAAATTTATCAAAAAATTCAATAAAAAAATTTTGCAATTCAACTGTATTCTTAAATCCAACGACAGCGAATGAAATACATAATATTATTGTGGATATATCAAACAAGGCATCTGCTGGTCTCGATGGGGTCCCCTGTAACATTCTGAAATATGTAGCCAATACCATTTCACCTCCTCCTTCGTTTCTTATTAATATGTCACTTATTCACTTACTTCTCGAAGGTTTTTGGAAGTTCAATAAATCGGCTCTATTTACTTCGACTTTGCTCAAGCCTTTGATTTAGTTGACCATCGTGTACTTTTAAATAAATTGTCATCATATGGCATTCGTGGTCCTTGTTTAGAATGGTTTACTTCATACCTACGCGATCGTAATCAGGTTGTCTCATTTAAGGCGATGATTGTAATGGCTTCTCAGAACCCGTAATTATAAATATAGGTGTACCACAGGGATCTGTTGCTTTACCATCTTTGTTTGTAATATTTGCAAATGATTTACAGCATTGGATTCCCATTAAAAATGCTTATCAATGTACCGATGATATATCTCTTGTAATATCGGCAAGCTCTACTAAGGAACTCTTAAGGACTGGTACGTTTTATGCATCTTAAGTAGTTGACTGGTTTCTTCAGAATAACTTAAAACTCAATACATCAAAAACTAAATTATTGATTTTCGATCCGTACAAGCGTTCAGTTTATTCATCAGTACTAGTGAGGTTGTGTAGTAGAACACTAGAACGCGCACAGTCTACAAACTTTCTTGGTTGTCAGGTAGACAATCACCTATCATGGGAAGGTCACATCTCTGAAGTATGCTCAAAATTAGGATCATTACTCTTCGCGGTCAGAAGATTGAGAGTTTGCGCTAATATTGATACAGTTTACTATTCAACCACAGTAACAAGAAAATTGTTAGATGTATCCACTTTCTGCGCCAGGTTGAATCTTACAGACAGTCATTTGTTAATGGCAAAATATTGACGTTACCATCTCTATTCCAACAGTATGCTATATATGCAAGAAAAGGTCTTATGACAATAAACATTATTATTATTAGATTTTTTGATGAAGATTGAACAGATCGGTATAATTTTACATTTTAATAGTTCATGAATAACTACAGACATCTTTTCATATTTCACTCACCTTTAATTTTTCAGAGATCTATTAATATAAACTTTTGATTTTATAATCAATATGACATGTTCATAAGTTTTAAAATATCCATAGTCCTAAAATTTCACTCGTTTCGTTATAAAAGTAGCCGTCGAACATAAATTTATGACACAGTAAATAATTTACGAGCATTTTGAAGTACATATTATTGCTACCTTCAGATTTTATAAAGTTTCTATTGATGCCCAGAAATGACCGTTCCTTTGAATAATTTCTTTTACAATGCTATGTATGCATAAGTTAGAGTGCCAAACATTTATGAAAACTGAATTAAAATTCTGACATATTGACATATGCTATTAGAAATGAAACGATTACTTATTACTTATTAATAAGATCACATTCGTTCCATCACAAGATCGGAATTAACGTGAGAATCAAGGAATATATTACTAAAAAAATTAAGAATAAAGGAGTGAATGACCAAAATAGCAACGGAAAAAATAAACAATAGAAATAGAGGCGTAAATCTCAATGGACAATTATCAAATACAATTAACTTAATATAAAAATACAAATTAGGTTGTGGCCAAAATAGAGAATTATTTATTAGCTAAATCAAGCAACCTAATTGTTAATAATTATAGTTAATGATAAATATTATATTATTATATTATAATCTTAAATTTTTGACTTAGTTGCTGGTAAAGGAAATGAAACCCATAAATAAAATTTAAAAAAAATACTGGTATAGTTTATTAAATATTAGTAATAGTTACTCTGCTTAAGCATGTATTACATTAATTTTAACTACAAGTTAACTAATAGTAAATTACATTCTACTTTATATCTAGTAATAGTTTAATTTTATTCAGATGCTATAAAACCCACTCACTTCAAAATTAAATGAGACTTTCCCGTGTGCGTAAAAGTTTATATCCAAGTGCTTAAGCGGAAGCAGGTAAATATTTCTTTAGTTAAAGAAAAACAACATATCGGCGGAGCTCTGTATCGATTTCAAAGTCTGGCAAAAATTAAAAAGGGGAACCTCGTAAATATTCCACATTCTGCAATTCTGCACAAAGGCCAGGTTTCTAACTCCGCATCGTTTGTCGACGGCTTTTTAACAACCGCCGTTTCACAATTGTAATTTACTTTGATTTTAATTTGGAATGGTATTTATACAGTAGTTTGAGTTAATTACGTTTTCAGCGACATTCGCGATAAATTAAATTGGGTTTAGTTAGAATTGCACGTCTTCACATCACTGTTTAATTATGTCACTAACCCAGTTGCATTTAAATCGTAACAGTTATAACTGTATTAATTAACTTGTAACAAGTGCAATGAATTTTATTTTTCGCGGTGCTAATATATTGCAAATTGTTTTTGAATAAATTTGTTACTTTCGGAAACGATGATTTTGATAGTCGAGTACCATTTTCTCTTTATAAATTTGAATGAAATTAAAACGCAAATCTTCGTTAGTATTATATCCAGATTTGCTTAAATTTTGTTATTGTTATATTTTTGTTTGTGTTTTTCCTAAATAAAACACGTTATTCGTTTCCACATTTATCTTTTTGTATCTACTCTCGAAATAAGGGATGCTATATCTTATTTTTTTTTTTTTTGATTAGTGATTATTGATTTACTGTTAGGCGGTTAATTCTTAATGCGTTAGGGTGAGTATACAGCCGGATGATCTAATTAGCACTCGTCCACTTTGCTTTAACACAAACTTTAGTTCACAATACAAAATGATCCCGACAAGGCACAATCTGGGACATCTGATATGGTTCGGAGATGCTTCAGTGTTCGGGAGAGGTTAATTGTTCTGTTATATGTATATCAGGGCGCGTGTCCCTTCCTTGAGTGCATGTTACTTATATCGGCTTTGTCATATATTAAATCTGGATATTCCAAATATTTCTTTCTGCTAAAATTTTGGGGTGAAATTTATTTCAGAAATCCAGACGATATCTTAATGAAACTTTTTCCAAGTGTTGTATTTTCATCGTATTTCTTATTTGGTAACTGTCTAAGACTTTACTTTCAGAAGCTTCATATTTTACAGTCGTATGTTATGGTGTAGTGTAGAAATTGATCCACTTCTGATAAAACTGGGCTGCCCATTTCGATTTGATAATGTTTGGAACGATTTTTGGAATTTATTATAAAAATATAAAGTACACTTGTAATTTAATTTCTATTTATGGGCTCGCAAGTACTCTATGTTCCATAGAAACTCTCTTCTTGTCATGCATGCATTGTTTTCATCTTAGCAATCAGTGACCATTTTTATTGGGCGAGTCTTTTTGTCTTGCTTTCAAATACTTCATGTGGATGTGTTGTTTCTCTTCAAGTCGTAATTGGGTAGGAAGTATGTGCAAGAAATGTTCCAATTTCTGCATTACGATTCTTTTAATTTAAAATATTGTATATTATTACTGAAGATTTTTCATGACATGAAACACCACCAAAATTCAAGTTTGGAGCACATCTGGATAAGAAATTAAACAAACCCAACTTCTTTTTGATGATTCTGCTGAGATGTGGTAAAAATATTGGAATTTCGCGATAAATTATTTTGAATTTATATAAATATATTAAGAACAATTAAAGCGCAATACGTCATATTCAGGCTCTGGTGTATCTGAAAGATTTTTTCAGCGAGGACAGCATTTGAAAATAAAACAAAGCAAATTTGTCCACGAATGTAAATTATTAAAAATGCCATCACAGTTTATTAATTATTTACATACAAATTAAGGGTAATTAAATTTATATTTCGTAGAATAATATTTATCGAAAATGTAATTCAAACAGAGAGCAATTGAGGCCAATTTTTATGCCAACTGGCCAAGGTTTGCAGAAACTGTATATCGGTATTGCTGTCAAAATACTTACATATTTTCCAGCGATGCATCTTTGAGCTCTTCAGGTAAGTTGTTATATATCTTCATTGATTCAGAAGGTAGATATAATAATATATTGTGATAACATCTCTAATAAACAAAATCCATAAGCTGGACAAATTCGAGCCTCTATCACAAATATTTTCACTGAATTCACATTGACAAACGTCCAATCAATTTTAAACAATTCAAATGCAACATCAAAGGAAATTCGTGCTGCGCACAAATACACTGAGAATAGTTTAATTTCGATTTATGCACGGGTACGTCATCAATTAGTTCGGCCCGAATGATTTATATCCCCGTTCCAAATTCGAGCACTTTTTGCAATTTGCGCGATCTTTCGCGCGAATCGAACGGTCGTCTGCCGAATGAAAAAAAAACTCCCTTCTCGCATTTGATCAATCAAGAACGTTCAGCCGGAAACGCTTATTTCAGCAATTCGGCACACTCTTGCCAAAAATACGTCTTACGGGCAATTAAATTCGGAACGAAATCATCGCGGGCAATTTCCATTTGCATTTAAATTAGACGAAAGGTAGGCGAAACAAAATATTTTGTTTTATATTTGATTTTCGATCACAAATTGTATGCAAAGCAATGCAGGGGAATTTTGCATGTAGGAACGATCTGCGAAAATATTAGCGTGGACGATAATTTGCATAGATTTACATAATGTTTATTAAATATTTGTTCCGAAAACAACCGCTAATGACGAACGCGCCGGTCTGAAACTTATGCTAAGTAAACACCAGATTAGCTTTTTACGTTATTTTCGTTAACAGTTTCATATTAATTTTGTTCGACACAATCGACGAAGTAGATATTTATATACGAACTTAAATAATTTAATCTGAGTTTTTGAATTACTATTGTTTTCATTATTTGAATTAATTGTTGCACTAACAACCAAGTATATTTAGCGAATAATTTTGCAGCTGCTGAAAGCATTGACGATTTATTCTTATTCGCCTATAATATAAAAATCTAAGTTTTAATCCTGCTAATTTTCTAGCACCAGGTTGGATTATAGTCTTATCTAGTCTCTAGTCTCATCTATATCAAGAAACTATTAGCGTTCATTAATAAACTTTAAATATAATTATTCTACAAAGTAATCATCACCAAATCAAACAGGCAACTATTTTTATTTATATTCTACGCAAGAATCGAACAGCCATACCATGCAAAATAACTTCACTTACTATTACGTGCTAGGAAAGTAAAAAACGGTCTAATTTAAAATCAATGTAATACGTGTTTCAAATGTAATTTTTCAGAAGATCGACAAAGTGCCATTTTAAATTATGCGGTGTGATTGCCTCGGGTCAACACGATTCATTTTGTCGGTGATTTACGGAGAATTTGGCAATTTGTTTGGGGTGATTTCCCAATAACAAGCTACTAATATCTTGATTGATAATTTCACGTAGTATACAGGGTCCGCCAAATATTCTGCACGTCTTTTAAATAATTATTCTTATATATATTACTATATTATTTATTTTAAATATTGATATTAAATATTTTATATATAAGCTTATTATATGTTTCATATCTTTTTTTAAGTTTAAGTTTAATTTTGATTATCGTCAATTCTTTAGTAAAAATATTTTTATTGCAACTCGATACGAACACGACCAGAAAACAAGCTTTAATTATGCACGAGTCTCAGTATGTTGTATAAAGTTGTAGCATTCAATATTGTTCAATAACCATTTGATATAATTCGGTGTACGGTTTCAGCGAAGTAGGTATATTGTTTCGGGTTTTATGGTCATGTATCGACTTCATGTATAGAGTCCGAGCTCCACTACCAGCGTTGTAGTTGCTACAGTCGCTCTCACCCCGCAAACAATGCGGAACTAAGATAAACTAAAATTTCCAAAGGAAATCTACATCTACCGACAATATGTCCTCAGTTCGCTAAGTACACATATTTATAGGAACGAACGCTGATAAAATTTTTACTACTATTAGATAATTAGGTAGTGGTGGAAACATGGATTCTAAATAAATTGTTTAAAATACAAAATCCAATCTGCACTGAACTTTCTTGTATGTAACAAACGTTTTGGTGAAAATTTTTCGTGTTATTTTTTTCCTATTAAAAATAAAGCAATACAAAACAAAAATCGTTATATTGTAAAATTCTGTTATATCCTTAACAAAAATCAATTTAATTAATACCTCAATTTCAGGAAATAAATGACAATTTCAATCGCGACGGTGGATTAAAAAAGACAAATTTAAACTCTTAGCGAGCCGATAATCGATAATAAGTTGCCGCTTGACAATCGTGCATTGGCACGTCTGGTATGTACGTGAAGTTCCACGTTAAGGAAACTGTTGATTGCACGTTCAAATTCGAAGACTAGAAATTGTTGTTGAATTTCGTACAAAATAAATTAATAATTAAATTATAATTTCGTCCAAATTCCTACAATAATTAAGAAAACGTTACCGGAAAAAACCTTATACGTAATTTGTATGAACAAGCAAATTAATGAAAACTAATTTCTATAATATTTAAAATTATAAGATAATAAATATACAAATAAATAACTATTGTCGTAACTGTTAATTACGCTGCATATGCAGATTAGATAAAGATTAAGACTATTATAGACGCATAACCAAATCAGATCGATAAGAAAACGCGTGGTAAGTTCTCAGAAAATCTAGTGGTCCACACTGAACTTTCTTATACTTAGTTATGCTACATTTTTCGAAAAAACTTTTCATATAAAAGTCGTTTAAAATATCAATATCTTGTAAAATCTCGAGCTCGAAAATTTTCTTAGGATTTGTTCAAAAATTTCCTTAATTGGGTCAAACCAACCCAACCCAACCCAACCCAACCCAATGCAACCCAACCCAACCCAACTTGCAAACTTTTTTAGTTAGTAATTTAGGTGGTAATTTTTTACAAAGGGTGTGAAAAAAATTGCAAAATCGAGTTTCTTCCTCCATCAGAAACAAATAATGCAAATGTAGTAATTACAACGCCATAAGAATTAAAAAATAATGTTGATTAAAATTGAATTAGAATTAGTTCGCTACTTCTTGTTTTGTTTTTGAAGACTATCGGCGTTGGTCGCTACACCTAGCGATTCCTAATAGACGCTTAATTTACTCGTAGCTCTTGGTTTTTGTAGATGGCTGTGCAGTGTTCTGCTCCCATAAGATATATTACAAATAATTGTAGCGCCGACGGTAATGTATAGTAGTGGTGTCATTATAGCACGTACACATGACCGTCTTCACAAGAATGTGTCGATGTGAAAATAATTAAAGACTCCAACCGAGAATGAAGCAACGACTGTAGCAGTAGTTGTAGCATTCTATTGTTGTGTCTAATGTTATAATTGCCTTCATGTGCCATTAAGAATAAGTCCACTAAATGTTGTTGGAAATATAACAGCAGCCGTAGCATTATTTGTAGCATCTTATTGCCGGATTAATTACTATTAATTGTAGTGCATGTACCCCAACTGAATCTCGAGGAATGTGTTGATGTAATGCGCTGCAGTGTTAGCTCTAACTATAACATTACTGTTTCCTGCTGTTGTTCTATTTCCCTCATTTCCTGCTCTCCTTCTTCTTCCCCTTTATTTAACTAAGATTCCTACTCCCCCTTCGACGTTTCTATAGATCATCTCTAGATAAAGCTTATAATGATACGTTTCAGTTTATAAATGTTATATAAATTATGTCATGCCACCTGCATTTTCGTCTTCTGTAGGTTTGTGCAATAAAGCAGCAGTTACCTGTCGAAGACGGCGGTAATTTTTTAAATTTTTTTATAAATAACTATCTGCATTTTTCGGGAAATTTGCCTTCTGAATATAAGCAACTAAAATTTTAGCGTTGTAATTACTTGCATAATTCATTGTTGGTGGTAAATAATATATGTATCTACTGCGCTAATGAAGCACGACTATACATTTCAGCTTTTAACCTGGTTTATTCAACTCTGTGTTTGCTGTTCGGATAATTACGAATTACGAGGATATTTATGTATTGAGAACATGGCTGTAAACGCAATAATATATTATTTGGAATAATATAATAATGTTATTAAGTATTCCACCCATGTCTTATTTATTATATTATTATTGATATTCTATAAATAAACATTATAAACTGAAACGTTTATTCGCAGTTTTTCATTTAAAAATTGAATGCATTTTTGAAAAGGTTTTATAATAAAAAAAAACCTATAAACGAATACTGGATTGAAAGCTGACAGTTGTACATTGCAGTTGTACTGTTCAAAATAAATATTTGCGATGAATAACAAGTTCCTTTGTTGCATGTTTATTGCATTTTGCTGATTCGAAATATTAATTTGTGCTCCGTAAATCTGATATCGTAAAAGATCGACAATTTTAGTTATTTCGCAGGAATAATATAAGCAATTAGCAAATTGGTGCATTTGTTAGTAAAAAATGTCTTCCTGGTTATCTCAAATTTGTCGCTCAATGTGAATCGCCCGCGATGAATTATAATTTCGAATAATTAAATTTAATTTCACCGTACGAAGTCCAAGGAAACGAGAAAATTTAATTCAATTTTACGGATAGCGGTCCATTTTTACCGCCGGTTTGGAATTTCAGCGTTCACCGACAGTGTTTTACTTCTCGGCATAAATCGCGCTTCCGTCCGTTGCAGTTTTATTGACTTCCGCGGGTTCCCGGTGCTTTTATTGTGAAAAAATTCTCCTATAAGAACTATCAACCCAGAAGCTATAATCGATCTCGAAACTCACGTGACAGGTTTGGCAGTCGCGCCAATGGACTAGATCGGTCGATTCCCCTTTATCTTGCAGCCTGCACACTATTAGCATATTTTATAAGTGCACCGCATTGTCCTCGAGTTTGATTATTCCACGAGTGCGCGCATATGGGATACTCACGCAGCGCATATAGGATCTTCTCCTTTAAATATTTTTACTCGAGGAAATTAAGTGTATTCAAACCGTTCATGAGCAACCAGCAACTCGAATGTTGAAGACACGCGAATTCGTCACGATATGGTTCTTTAATTATAAACTGGATAATTTCTGAGTTCAAATAAAGTGGATACTCTAAAAGGCTCATTTCGCCAGATTATTCTTTTTGCTAGATCACATCGACGAAGAAGTGTGTATGTTTCATTTGTGATAGAACATTTGATCGCCCTATCTGTGTGTTAATTGAAAATATCGGGTTTTAATTTATTCCTTTAATTTTATTTATTTACCTGCACTTTGATATTGAAGCTTCATATATTTATAACAATGGATTATCAATGCCCGCTTTGTCCAATATAATCGCATTGAAATGTCATCCACCGAACGAACAAACTTTTAGATTATATTTCGTTTCTGAAATTTTAACATGTATCTAAACTGTAATCCCCGCAATGTGCCTACCTCAAATTTCAAAACTAGTTTATCTCGAAACATAAGCTCCCCGGTTGAATGTCTCTGGGGATTCCATATAATAATGTAATTATAATATCACTTGACGTACGCAAGGTTTGATGCGGCGACAGCGACATCATATTTTATGCAGAATAAACTAAGCAAACATTACATGTGTCCGTGTCGGCGACATTTCCGCACGAGGGTTGCACTTGTCTGTGACAGGTCAAACACATTTTGCATTAGTGTCCTTTAACAATGCATGAGCTGAAGTTCAGCTAATATAAAGCAATCGATAATCCAATATGCACAGTAAATATTTAAAAAGTTTAAATAATTGATTTTACCATTTTGTTGTATTTAACATTATTTTAAATTTACTTCGATTTGGACTAAAAATCACTATAATTTACATTATTTCGGCAAGACATGGAATATTTGGAATTGCAATCAATTATTCAAATTATCGAACATGATTTATAAAAATATCATGGCCAAATATTTTCCTAAATAATTAATTGTTTCATTTGTTGTCGTTTTTCCTTGATACTCCTTTCCATTTGTGTTTCCTCGTCGTAACGTTGTTGTCATCTAGCATCTGCTGAAAGTACTGATTCCATCTCTTCATAGTCTCTTCCTTTTCTACAATTACTTCCGCATTTAAATCGTTTATGTTATGTCGTGCTTATTTTCTCTTGTTTTTTTTATGACCTCAATGAGTTTTCCTTGTATGTTTATTTACACCATTCTCTTACGCCTCTATGCTCTCTCTCTTCCCCTTCTTCCTTCTACCCACCTCATTATTATTTTAAAAAACGATCGCTTCCAAACTGTGGCCCTTAACTTGTATATCTGTTATCTTAATCATCCACTCCGTGCTTAGCAAAAAGTATACCAAAAATTACTCATTTCTCATTACGTTTACTTGTATATCCTCTTATGTTGGATAAGGGAATTGACAACAATAAGTTCGTTCTTACCACGTACATTTAGTATTGTTCTTTTGCCCTGCTTACCCAAACACCACTCGATTCCCTTTGATATTAACTCACCACCGTTTAAATCCCCTCGCGATTACTCTGCACCAGTATACCTTGTTGTAAGCCCGGATCAATTTCAAATATCGATTTGGCAGATCCTACACTCCTACACATGTCGATTGAACGACGTCAACAATTATACATTCACAACAACAATATATTATTTCAACTACGCGGTCGTAGTCTCTATATATCTCGGATATAACTACAGAATGAGGATTAATTGAAAGTTTCTTGCTCTTCAATCTTCTTATTTACTGGTTCAATTTCAAGTTCTTCACGTATAACATAATTTCTTATCTTATCTCTTTTGGTCACCCCTCCGACTTTCACCAAGCCCTCACTTCCATACATTAGAGTTGGGCTATTTCAAAAATTATTCTGATTGCAAATTACTAAGTCTGATTTAGTTCTTATTACCTAAATATAATCGTAATATAATCATTCCTTCATTCTTTACAATGTGCCCCATAATTTTTTCTTGGGATTCTATCATATACCTTGTCCACTTCTATACAATCTAGCGCTATGTTTTCCTTATCTTTTATCCCTTTTCCATTTTACACCCTTTTCATAAATGGATATAGTAATTCGTTTTTTTTGCAATCCTCGACTATTGTCCTTTGTTCCAGATCGCATTTGTTAATGTACCCAGTGCTTTATTAGCTTTTAAAGGCTAGATTAATTCTCATCTCCGAGGTGATTTCTTCAGGTCCTGCCGCTTCACCTCCTGTGTGTTCTCGTTTCTACTGTTCTGCGCCTCTTGGCTTACATTAAAGGCTTCATCTACGTCCGTTTGGGGGTTTAGAAGTTCTTGGAAATATGTCGTCCGTTATTATATTTATTCCTTCTTTGTTCTTTATTTGCTTAATTCTACATTTCCCTTCGGTTCTGAAAGATTTTAGAGTTTTATGAAACAGTGGTTAGGTTTACTGTTTTCTTCGATTTCTTCTCCTTATTCTTGTCTCTCGTTTTAGTTGTTTAACCCTCCAGTGAACGAGTGGCTTAGGTGTCACACCAGCACATGGGTGAGGCCTATTAGGAACATTTCATAATAGACTGAAAAATTATTTTGCTTAGAAAATAAATTAAAAAAGAGTAGGTTCGGGTTCATCTTCAGGGGTTGGAACTTCCGATAAACGTCTAGCCGATTCGCAGATCTCATATCTCTAGGCAGATATCAGTTGCTCTTTCTTTCATATTTTCTGTGACTAAATGAATTCCCATTTTTTTATAAACAAGTTATATTATACAAGTTGTTCGCTTTATAAACAATATGTATGCGTTGATGCCGGCTACATTCAATAATCCATAAAATATTACCATTGGCCAACGTCGTGTATTTCTGGCCACGTTGTAGGACGTGATCATTCGAACAACTACATCAACCCCCCCCCCCCCATAGTAATATTATAAAATGTAACAATTTCTGGCTTAGCCACGTATGAAATACCGAATTTCGTGGATATTACGGCAACCCACGAGACGAGAACAGAATTTCATAGAAAGTAACACCGACGCACGGGTGATGCCTACACATTGTGCTTTTAGGCAAAAATAAAATTTCATATTTATTTTCTAATAACATCAGAACATGACTTTTTACATCGCTGAGAGGTACATAGAGGTGGAAAGCGTTACGACTATGTTTTTCAAAGTTACATTACCTTTTATATATTGCTTGGACTCGCAGGCCTCACCCCTGTACTGGAGGGTTAACAGATTCTTTAACTTTTCCTCTTTGTATATATATCGCCCATATGTTTGTTCTGATATGTTTGATAATTATTTCTGATCTCTGTGTTCATTTTCTGATTTTCTTGTTTAATTTTTATTAATTTTTAGTGTTCCATAAATTATTTTTCTTAAATTATTCGAGTAGTATTTTTGTATTTGATGCATTGCGAGCATTTTAAAAATTAATTGAGGATTTCGTAAAATTAACCCACTATTCAATTGTGATTAACATTTTCTGTCAAAATGTACTATTCCATATTTTTATTCATTAAAAAAATTAAACACTAAACAATAAATATTAATAATTAATAATAGTGTTTGCAAATAATGGATTTAATGCATTCGTGCAAACATGTTTGTTGCGTACATGAGAGAAAGATGAATATTTTTCATTGGAATTTGAATCTAAATCAGAATACAGATTTCAGCTTCCGGCAGGAACTCTTTAACCACATCATCGTCGTGGCGCCATTACATCCTGTATTAAAAAAACAAAACTGCTTGATATAAATTGAAGAAATAATCTATTTACTGAAATTACATTTAACATACGAGTAATACAGATTATAGATTTTTGAGGCGAAAAGCAGATTTGCTCTGCAAGGAATGCCCGAGGTAGTCAATAATTATTAAACTTGTTTTTATTTTAGTATTGATAAGTTAATTATTAAATACATTGTGCAGTACTGATGAAATCCTATTTATTTAAGTGCATTATATCATCAGTGTATCATAATGTGTTTCTTCAGTAAATTAAAAAAATTTCTGTTATCACACCACATAGGCGGGCGCCTCACATTTTAAGAATCGCTGGCTTAATATGTTATATAGTAACGGGATTAGGGGTAATGCTCTTAGTTGATTCATTTTTACAGGACAGAAGACCACGGTTTCATTTTACATATCGGCAGCAATGTTAGTAATTTTTGTTCAGAATTAGTGGATGTGATGTGATGGGGGTACCGCAAGGATCCATATTCGGACCTGTCTTGTTTGTGATCTAAATAAATTATATGAATCGGGATACCCTCGATGCTAGTTTTACGAGATATGCGGATCGAATCACAGTGGTAATACCCGACAAAAATTCTTCACCTCGTGCCCTCAAATATAATAATGTATTGTAACTTGGAAACTGATTCTAGCAGAATCACCTATATTTTCATACAAACAAAACTCATTTCATAACTAATAAGAAAGCGCGCCGGAAGTAAAACTTGAAATTAATAATAATTGGACAAAGTAAGAAATATGAAATTGTTGGGATTTCATGTAGACGAGTTTCTTAATTGGAAAAGTAATTTGTGTCAGAATGAAATTCGCTTCAATATTTATTTAGGCGTTCGAAACCTATTTTAAAAATGCACTATACACAAATTGCTTTAAGGTTGGCTTATGGTCTATGCTTCTGTGGAAACTCTTCATTGTCAAAAGACGATTTCTGTAAGCCAGATTTGTTGGCATTATTGAAGGGAAATCTCATTCAGACCGAGTTTATTTTCCAGATATGATAAGAAAACATTTGTGATAAATAGAGATCCTATACTTTTGTAAGTTTATTGGAGAATAAAGTTATTATTATTATTATTATTATTATTATTATTATTATTATTATTATTATTATCACATATTTATCTATTGTTGCGCCGGTGTTTTTAGATTTTTCTATTGTATTGTATCGATAGTAATTTTTCTTTCCTTTTTTTCAGGATCCGGCCACAGCTGTATCTACGATGTAAGTGGTTTTTTCGTATTTGTTTCTGATAATATGATTATAATTATAAGTGTTTGTTGTCAATGTTACTACATGACTAGTATGGTACTGTCATGTACTTGAGGTTTATTAGCTGCAAATGTTTGTAGATTATTTTTCCAACATATTTGTGACGTTTCGTGCATTCAGTGCTTGCCAAGGCACAACAACCACTTATTATGCGTTGTGCTATCTGTTGCTGCTTAGCACACTCTGCATTTGTCTTACGTAACTGTTTGATAATTTGTAATGACTTGATAATTTCCCGTGGGTCATCAACCCTATCTTGGATGGCAAACATAAAGCCTTCAGTTTCTGGGAATATATTACGGTTACTTAGCCATGCTAAGGAAGCTTCACGATCAATGTGGTCTTGTCGTTGTTATCATTTCAGTATTCACATTTCAGTATAAATGTGTGAGATATGCAATTTAAATTGCCTGGCGTACCACACGTAAGGGATAGGGGAAAAGGGTGGACTCGGAAATGCTCAATGTTAAATTGATGTACAATATACGATCTATATATGTTCGAAACTTGAAAATACATATCGGCAAATTTTGTTCTTGCTCTACTAAACTATTGCACTGCTACTGATAAGATAACTTAGTAACAGTAGTTTTGTTTATACCACTGATAAGCCACTGGCTTAGTGGAATAGTTCTCTCTTCACTCCTATTAAGTTAAACATAAAAAAAAAGTTATTGCTCATACGTGCTCATTATGGCGAAATAAGTTTAAGTTGAGTCATATATCGTTTTAGTAAATAAATATTATGTTAGATTGTTTTTAGAAAAAACAAATAAAAATGTTTTAAGGTCACTCAGTGTTCGGACACAATCTCATTTCAATGGGGATGTGGGCGAACCTGAGTGGGTGATGGTGGTGGAGGAGGTTAAAATAATAAAAGAAAAAATTAAAAAACTGAACTGTAATGTGGCTCATTATTCACGAAACATATGAATTAAATATTACTGTGACACATGTAAATCAATAACCGTTAGGTTCTCGGTCTAATATTTCATAAGTAAACGTATTGCTTCCCTTTTCCCTTTCCGCTGACACCACTACATATCGTTCTTTTGGCCAAACACCTTCCTTCAACCCTTCTTTAAGGTGTTTCGCACATTTCAATCAATCATTGCCATGTTTAAAGTTATTATCCTCAATACAACATATTGCAAGTCTGGTTGCATCAGGTATTGAAATTATCCATTCTGTGACATTCCAGTTTAATTCAAAAATTCAATGCAATATAGTTGTAATTGTTGGATTTATTGAATAAATTAACAATTTTGCGTGTTTGCGGATTAGAACATTGTGGCAGAAGACCTGCGGGTTATGATGTGTAGAATTGGTCGGTAACGCACGCTACAATGGGACACAAGAAATTTTCATCAGTAATCCGATTTACTACGGATTATTGCAACAAATAATATGCTTCGCAGTCATCGGCATGTGATATATCATTGAAACATAATTTCAAAGAATATATTAAAGGTGATTACGATCGCAAATCGGCTCTTCAGCTCACCATAAATACTTCCTTTGAAGTCTAGCATGTCGTCATCAGCACTATTTGCTTGGGCCTGAAAGGATGTACGTATAGTAATCTGAAAAGCCGATTATAATAAACACAATACATTTGCTGAAGTTATTTTCAATTACATAATAACCTTGTCCGTGTTATTGTACCCTTGTACTTAATATTAATATTATGCACATCAGTTCGAAATCTGATTATTCTGTACAAATACAAGGGAGCTTGATTAGAAATTATTTTATGACATCAACATGTGACGAGTAATGTTCATCTATTGACACATTCAGCAACCCAGTATCCATTAGTTTATGAGATATGTGATTAAACTTCCGTACGCCATAAATAACCCCTTGGGTACAAACAGGCCTTTTTTACACAATTATTAATTTCCTTTTTATACATGAAGGTGTTATCCATAACCAGCCCCATTTTTTTTACTTCATTTAGAATTGTAATTGGTGTACCATTTACTTAAAGTAATATGTTGTTGAAGATCTTTGCAGTGAGCAGTGAAATATCAGTATTGTGGATATTCTCAAGTTAATTTTGAAGGATTACTGTTGTGAAATTTTTTATAGCACTAATAAGTAATCTGGTTCTCAATTCTGGCATTATGTACTTAGTTTAAAACTGCCAACGCTAAACTTATAGTTTCTAATGAACCAGCGTAGTCCTGTTACTGATTCAATTTCACACTTTAATGTTGCGCCATAAAAAAAGTCGATGCCGCAGAACGTGTTTTTAATACTTCTTTATAATTGAATTGAAAATGTTAAAGCTTTTAATCTATATTTCGTGGCCTTTTTATTGAATTAATATTTAATATGAAGCGACGAATATTTACTACCCACTTTAACGGGGAACATTAAATCTAAAAGAATGCTCGGCAATAAAAAAGTCTCAGGTCGGCATAAAAGGAACAATATGAGTAAACTTATTAAATTAGCAAAAATTCATAACCCATAAAAATGTCTCACGGAAGATTGAACTATTTTACGGAATGTGGAGAATAGCTTCGATCGTCCCTTAAATATTCGTTCACCCTCATTTTTGCAAGATGTGTATAGCCAGGACCCTACTCGTTTAAAATTTCGTCATAAAAATCGATATACAAATTCATGTCGTTTTCATTGAAACGTTAAGCAATAACACTACGTGTTTTCAAAACGTACTCGATGCAACAATAAATATGGGTATAAACTATTTAAACTGTATTCATATAATGCAGCCATTTTACAAACTTGATCAATACCATTTCTACATATCTAGTTGGCTATACGACGTGTAATAAAATTTTTGTAACTCTAAAACATTTTTTACAAAACTTGGTAAACTTGTTCATTCTGGTAGGTTTAGGTTTCATTTATTTTATGAGCAGTTTAATTTCAACTTTGGCTGCAGATTATTTTCTGTTAAATTTTAAATTTGTTGCAACTTAATTGAATTGTCATATAAATTTGCTTGTAAGATAAACATTTTTGGATTTGGCCAGATTAAAATCGAGTCTCAATATAATTTAAAAAAAAATTGAGTGAACACCTAAACTGACTGCACACAATTTATTACAGGACTTCTAATGAAATTAGACTAACAAGTGTTTTGAAGTAATTTTATTGTTTTAAACATAAAATAATATATTTCGATATTAATGGTGAACTACGATATAAAGCCAACGAATTCCTTATCGGGAAACGTGTGTGATTATTGTGTTGGACAAATAAAATCGACGAATATTGGCCAGG
Organism: Geotrupes spiniger; assembly: GCA_959613385.1. Taxonomy (NCBI): domain Eukaryota; kingdom Metazoa; phylum Arthropoda; class Insecta; order Coleoptera; family Geotrupidae; genus Geotrupes; species Geotrupes spiniger. The sequence continues at coordinate 7,636,100 of OY390737.1, read as the reverse complement.
ATGATTTACAAAACCACAAAAATATTCATAAACGCATGTATGGAGACGGGTCGAGTCGAATGCCATATTCGCAAGGAACCTTTCGATTTAATTAAACGTCAGTTGCATCATGGACGTCGTAGAAGTATTTTAATTTTACAAAAATTAGTAATTAACCACTGACAATCTCCGTATTGGTTTCCGATATCCAATGCTCTACGCGATTAAAATGAGACGCGTACTGACGAATATGAATATATGTAAATATTACCGTGGAAAATATATATTGATTTTTTTTTTGGCAACAGGATGATTATTTAAAGCAGGCTATGATAACAATGTCAACATTTTGACTTTTATAATTGTTTGCGAAACAAACTTTGTAGACTGGTGTAGACATTTTTATTTATTGCGCCTCCGCGTAATAGTGTTAAGCGTAACAAATTGCGTCCACTTCGAAGACGTCAATGTTATCACCATGTTAATGACTTTGATTGGGGTAGAATGGTTTCCTATCAAGATGTTGGTTTGTCCAAAATTGTCCGCCGTGTTAATTGTACTACAATAACGGTAACGCTTGTATATCGTGTGTGGGCAGAAGAAGGTACAGGAACACGAAGATCAACTGATCAACCGACGCGTACCATAGGGCGCCAAGACCGTTTTACTACTACGCGTCAAATCGCTGACCAATTGCGTGGAGAAGAAAGTTGACGGGTTACTATCCGTACACCATATTGCCGCATTCGAGCCTTTTTTCATACCGTCCACGATTAGTACTTCCTTTGACTGTGAACCGCTGTCGTCAACGTTTGAACTGGTGGAGAGAACAGCAGCATTGCGAGACGGAATGGCATAATGTCGTCTTCAACGACGAATCATAATTCTGTCTAGGTATGCACGATGGTAACAGAAAGGTAAGAAGCCGCCGTGGAGAGCGACGTGATAATGGGTTGGCTGTTGAGAAGCATGTAATGGTTGGGGGGGGGGCTATGCCTATGGTATAGTAACCGATGTGGATGATATCCGACAACCCACTTTATTACCTTATCTAGATGGAACTTGAACTATGGACTTTCTCCAAGAAGCAGTTATTAATGTTTTGCCGTGGCCACTCCGTTCACCGGATTTAAATCCCATCGAACTTGTGTTGGATTTGATGGTGAGACTAACCACTTTGCACCATCATCCACAGTAGTTGCTTGGAACGAGGTGCCACAAGTAGACATCGACAATCTAATTTTGTCGATGCCTAGACGTGTACAGGAGTGTACTCACCTACTGGATCACCAAACACATTATTTTCTTTTATTACCAAATTTCTTACAAATATAATCGTTTCATTATTGACGTGAGACTGTCACATTGCCAAAAAATATACTTGAAGAAATTGTTCCTTCTGGGTGTAACACATCTAATGCCAGTGAATATAAATGAAATATGCTATCAAATATTAATTCAAATGTAATAAAGAAATGCACTTAATAGTTGTGAGGAGTGTTTGCTATGTAACCTCGACCACTCACACTCGTATATTTTTGTACAAAATCATGTTTTCTTAGAACCTATTGGTGGGTTGCAGTTGGATTTTGTAAAAAAAATATTAGTGGCATACTCACTTTTTAACAAATCTTTATATCATTTCCCTCTAACATCTTCCTTCCTTCGCATTTCTGATTTTATTTTCACTTTCCTCTCGTCCTTGCCACCTTTCTTTTCCCATGGATAACCCAGCCTTTATTTTTATTTTACTTTATTCCAATCACGCCACTCTTGTTCCCCGTTTAATACCACTTTCACTAGTCTCTGCTCTGTCCCCCGATTCCTCTCATTTCGTATCTTACAGTTCTCTGCGCCCATTCTTTCCAGCTCTGCAGATCGCGCCCTGGAATATTTATTGTGGGTTACGACCACAACAAGTATTTTTTCTAAATCGATTTTGCAGTAAATGGTTTAAAAAAAATGGTTAAAATTTTAATGTATTTATTAAAAGTGTGTCATAACAAACAGAGCTTATAAATAACACGTGAGCAACCTTATTCGATTAACGGTTAACATAACAAGTTAGGGAAGAAGAACGATGTATAGAGAAAAACCATACTACTTAGCGGGGAAAAGTTACGTGGTAATTTGATTTTAGTCTCATCTCATTTGCTATTAGGGTATCTTGCAAAGACGCGATCGAATTGTCAAACTGTCAACTTTAATAACTGGAGACGTAAATACAAAATAAATGTACTCTAAACTCATTTATCAATTCATATAAAGTAGTACATTAATACAATCTGAGTAAGTCCATTTTAAGTCGCCCAAAGACCAAAGAAACTTAATTTGTAGATAAAATATCTTTAACAACGCCCAGAAGTATAAACACTGTGCTGGTTTGCCGCGATACCTGAGTGGTTAGAAAAATCATTTTCAATTATTTTTATCAAGTAATATTAAACTCAATTTGAACTGAATTCGAAAAACTTGGCGACTATCTAGAAGTTGACAAACTAGGGAATTCGCAGAAACGAATTAAGTTGGGCGCATGACATAACATAAATAAATAAACGAGAACCTATATAAGCCATTTCCCAGCTATTATAAAGGAGATTAGATTTCCAGTTTCAGAGAAGGTAAAAAAAATCACGATTCACAAAGGAAATCGCTAAAAAAGCAAAGTTGTAGTCAATTAATGGAAATATCATGATGTATCATAGTGTTATTTCATGATAATGTTTCTAAATTATTGAAAATAAATTTCAGTGAATATATTTAGTAGATTATAGCTGTTTCGCTCTGCATTGAGCTCATTAGACCACCACACATACATGACCGACAAAAAGTTTGTGTGTCTTCTCCTACGTTATAGCAGTGATCTTTATCGACCAACAAAATCGGTACTGTCCAGGCTTGAAACTACTTTCAGTATGCCATTAGAACAGTAACAATTAAAATTCGTAAGCATACAAATATTTGAAGTTAGCACAAATTCAAATAGAGGCTACACACCATCACATGAATAAATGTATATATTTTCGGACACCAAATCCATACAAAATGCAAGATGAAAAAAATTTATTTCATTACACAAAATTCTCCGAGTTCTGAAATTAAAAATATATGTATGCTGAAATTTAAAATGTCTGAAACTAAATCTCAAAATGAAAATCAGCCATAATGAATTTATATAAACTTGCAAGTAGATGTCATCAGATTAAGTAATTAACAGGATAACATTTTTGGAGTTTAATTTTTTACTTTTACTAATTAGATATAAGCAGATAAATCACATGTTATGATTGTATTAGGAATCAAGTTAGACACAATTCAGAACATAGGCTAAGTTATAAAGATAACCACATTAAATTCTGGGACATTTGAGAACCCAACACAACATAATCGATTTTTTAAATTTAAAACTACATTAACACAGTGTTATTCACCTTAACCTAGTTGTAAAGTTAACCCAACCCGACCCCTCCAAAACCTGTCCCTTAAATTATACCAATTGTTGATTAAGAAATCGTGCATCAATTTCGACGTTCAACAAAATGGTGGAACCCAACCTAACGTTTTATGTACTACTTTGCGCTGATTACGTGAAGTCTCCTAAAAACAATATTTCATCGCTTTGAAACCTAAAGTTTGCAAGTTTGCAATTACATGTATTTGAGTTGTGTTTGACGTTTAGATGCTTTAGGTGTTGGACGTTATTTGCACATTAATAATAAACGCCGACTTGGATTTTTGAATATTGCAAAAGCTTAAATTACCAGAATCCTAAAAATAATATCTGTTTTATACGATGGTTCTATCAAAATGTCAGTACGTTTAACTTTAACGTCAAGGTTACACTCAACGTTTGGATTTTTTAAACCTACAAACGATGTTTATTTTTAGGTTTCTAGGCTTCATAAAGATCAAAATGGACAGGTGGTGATGATTAAACGAAGCCTAAATTACGACTATGATAAGAAATTTCGACTCACACCATACACAACATAGAAGTCACACGACACCCCAATCCTTGCCTAATTTTTTTTGTATATAACGAGTTATGACAAAGTTTAACCCGAAATACCAGAATCTGAATCATAAATTGAAGTAAATAAAATTTTCTCCACAGTTAAGCTAAGAAGATACCAGTATATTGGGTCAATTCTAGGTGTGGTTTTGATGTTTAAGCTTTGTGAATTTTTGACTTTTGAAACAATGATTCTTCTCAATATGACCCCTATAGTATTATACCACGTTTTCACGATAAATAAAATCAACATCTTAACATGAATCAAACAAAACAAAACAAACAAAGTTTTTGGTCATCGCGTTTACTAATAGGTTGGATGGGTCTATATTGTCATTGTTTGCTATTCGTAATTGTGATATATCTTCGTTAAATTACATAAAACCTAAACCTGGCTTCATCTCAATATAACCAACCGTGCAAGATTTTTAAATATCTTTTGTTTCACTACAATTTATGTTGACACATTTTAGTTTAATTAAAAAATGTCCAGATGAACTTATTAATTTTTGTAAAATGTGCTGGCTTGATCTTCTTGTTTTGCGATTTGGAATCGTTTTTTTTTTAATGTTTTTGTTTTGATTTTGGTAAATTTTTGTGATTTTCGTTCTTTCGTTTTCTTAGCTTCTAATTTGTTGTTTACTTAAATTTATTTTCTTCGATCAATTTTGTTTAAGTGTGGTCGTACTATTTGCTTTTTTTTCTTCATTTTCAATTGTGTTTCATTCGTGTTCTTCAGTCTCAGGTTCAATACAACCAAAAAACTTTTCGACGAAATCTGTTTTTCTTCAAATTTTTAGACTTGATTAACTTAAACGTCGATCTATCTGAAAATTTGGACGCCACGTTATTCTAATTTTTATTAACAAACTGTTTTCTCTTTGGCATTATAAATTATTTTTACAATGACATTAATTTTTTATGTTATTACGAATATTTTGTTAGTATATATCTCGCTCAGAGCATTACGTAACGAACGTAATATGAAACAAAGGAAACATTTCATTGATCCAAGAGTAAAAACTTTACGTCGAAGATTAAAAATTAAAACTTTTTAATTTGATAAACTCTCGGTGTCGTCGCGAGTTTATCTTGACTATCTCTAAATAGCGATTTACTTAACATGGATAAATATTGACTACAATTCTCAACATATCACGAATTTTCATCGTCGACCTCACAATTAAATTATCAAGAATAATATTATAAGGTTCGCGGAAATAAAAAAAATAATAAGGTTAAAGCTCTGTGGGTGCTCAAGTTCTGCACGTTTCTTCAACGAACAATAAAGCTTTTGAAATTTCCTTTGAAGCGCAAATATTTCTAAATTGTGCTTTTATGGCCACATAACGTTAGGAAAAATTAAAACATTCTGGGTGAAGCTCTACTTTAGTTGCTAGCCAGATTACAGAAATGAATTTTATAATCTTTTCCATTTCATAATTAAATAGCATAAATTTATGACTATATGTTAAGTTCTGTATTAAACTATAAATTAATGCGTGTTTTTTTTTGTGAAATTCACGAATTTATTGGTAAAATTATAAAATTTACTCGGTTAATATACAAAAAAAAATAATGTCGATATTTATTAATACGCACTACACGTTAAAACCTTTGAATGGCTTCGAACTATACCTCAAACATAATATTAATAATTTCGAGATTCAAAATCTGGATTTGTTTTCTTTTCAGAACACTTCGGTTTTAAATTTTTTTGGGTGTTAAATTAATAAAACAAATTTATCATTTCGGGTTTAATATAAGTTTTTCTGTATACAAATTATCATCCAGTTCGAGCAGTATTTATGAATTTCGTTAATCTATTATTCCGTTTCGAGCTAAGCCAGATTTACACGAAGAACTGCATCTGAAATTAACAAACTTCAGCGAAATTATTAACAACATAAAAGGTTTATTGTTATGCAAGTTCTGCGATAATTAGAAAGTTGTTGTGAAAGCTTTCACAAAGTTTCTTAAATAACATTTGCAAGGGTTTGATTCTAACCTTGAACTAAAACCTGCCATTCTGCTTAACGATTTTGCACGGAAATTCGCGCCCTTCGTTCATTGTTATTCGAAAAATGCCTTTGTTCAAAGCTTCATTAAAAACAAGAATGATCTTAAATCCAACAGTTGAACGATCAAACGAAAAATCCCGTAGTAAAGTACAGACTAAATAACTAAATAATCAGCATGGTAATCTAACTTTTACGCGAGAAAACAATTCGAAATAATTTTAGAAATTGTAAATAAAATGAACCAGTCGTCAGAACTTTACTCCAACAGTTCACAAAAATGCGCACAAACAAACAAAGACTTTCATAGATCGTTAAATTACGAGTTTTCCAGCGCAAGCTCATCTATTAAATTCTATGCAAAAGTACTTTAACAGAGATAATTTTTGGAGTCGTTTTAAATCGCGTCTGCTATTTATTGCTAATCGTAAAACAGCCGTTATAGAGGCTTCATGAACAACACGATCGATTTTTGTGCAAACATGCCAAGTATGTTAAACTTCCGAAGCTTAAATTATTTTTACTAGTTCTATCAAATGGTTTAAGATTATGTGCATGGCCTCATTTAAATCCAATCGAATAACTGCAAATATAAAAAATAACGGGAAGAGTAGCTTTCTAATAAAATTTTCATGAATTGTTGCGATGTGTTATCATCGCAAAGATAGTCTGAACTACATGACTGATTAAAAGTAAGTAGGAAACGATAAGTCTTCTATGAAATTCATTGTACATCTTGTATCTAGGCGCATGAAAAATTTTGGGTAAAAACTAAATTTCAGTCCAATTCGTATTATTTTTAAAATTAAGCGAAAGAGTTTTTGTTGTTAGAAGTGACTGAGTATCAGTGAGTAATATATTGTTAAAAGTTGAAATCATAAAAAATGCAGATATTCGATCCTGTCATGAAAAACTGCAAACCAAACGAGGAACTATCCAGTTTCTCATCTGAAACCCAGATATTTAAAAAAAAAATCATACATGTCACTTTATAACGTAGTACAGTACCTTAAAACTTGATTTAACTTGTATGCAAGTTCAGCATGAATTCTATAGCCCCGCAAATGTGTCAGTGTTCAGTTTAATAACGCTTTGCCGTAAATAAGGACTGAAAATCGTCGCCCTAACGAAGACGGATTTGACGTGCGAAAGTAGTAACTAAACTAATACGACATTTTGTTACATTTTTTGCGAAACGTAAACTTAATTACATGAACAAATGAGTTTTCCAGTGTAATATATTTCAATTTAGTGAAATGTTGTAAAAGAGAACAAAATATGTAATTGTAATTTAAAGCTGTAACTAGTATTATAATAATAAACGAAATAAAAATATAAAAAAATCAAACTACGTCGTTCGTTAAATTAAATTCGATAAATTTAAAAAAATTTAATTGCCAAAAATATCAACAAATACGTGGAAACTCACAAACATGTATTGTTTACTTAAGCAACTTGAAATGAATCTTAAAAAATTGATTCACTCTAACACCCGTAACAGAAAATTAACCCAATTTCTAAAATTCATTTGAAATAATTTATAATTATTTTATTTTTTAAATTATATACATAAATTCAATCGTGTACATTCACAGCGACAGATTTACTTTTTTCGTTAAATTATGCATGAAGTTGTGCTCTACGTGTTTAACATTGTGTTGCACAGCACTAAACACAACAATAAAATATTAATGGATTAAGTACCCACATACACAGTTCACCGAAATATATGAATATTTGTCTTTATTTCAAACGGAAATAATTCTAAAAATAACATTTTCGTGTTTATACAATTAATTCGTGCACAGCTCCGGTAATTATGAAAATTTAAGAAGTATAGGGAAGCTACTTAAGCCTGCATGTAAAATGTGGAGTAGCTTTTCTGCAAAATCAAGATATTCCTACAGTTATCAATCTTCTAAACGTCCCTTCATGGGCGTTACCTTTAATGAAGTATGTGAATTCACACCACTTTATTACACTTTAGCTTTGCGAATCTAGGAATATATTATAATAAAGTCGACATTTTCCATTACAAGTTTAATTTACGGCGGTAATATATATTTCTCGTTGGACTATCCGTGAATGCAAAATCAAACTGCACGTAACACACAAACATTATGGATGGAATGGAAAAGATAAATCCAGGAGTGAATTCACTACCAATGTAAATATTTTATGGGCGTAACCAAATATTCGTCGCGAAATATTTCACCTTCTTCTTATAAAATGATTGAAGAAAACAATTGTTTCATAGAATCCTTACCACGTCTATGAGCTGCGAAAGTTTAAGCTTAATGCACACCCGGAGTACGTCTGAGGTATTGACGACCGGTCTCACTAGTTTATTGTAGTTGGAAAGAAGGTCATCGTAAAGACGTTTCGCATCAGGATTTCCTGCAACAGCGCCGTGCACAACCAGCGCGGAGAGTAACCAGGCTCGTAGCGTTTCGGCGGCACTAGGAGGCATCGCGACGCGTCACTCTGGCACTTCGAATCACACTGCCAGACATTCGTGAAAACGCTCCTTGTTCGGGTATGCGGCCGATTCTGTGCGAATCCTGATCGCCGTAATTCAGAATGGGCGTCAAGGATTAGATCCTTATAGTGGGAAAACGTAATTAGTTCGGCACCTATTGTTTAAACCCCCGAATCGTACCGGCCAGTATCACAAGACTATTAACTTTTCGACGCAGTAAACGATAATTCGTAGTGTCGAAGATTTGCCTACTAGCGAGCCATGAAATCGATAATTCACCTGGACCTTCGGTATACTAAACCCAGAACTCTTGCACAAGTGCATAAACAATTGTATAAATCAAAGTTGCGAAATACTGTGGAGTGTTTGACCCATTTTTCTAGTGGAACGTAGAACTATCAACTGGGAATATTTTTAAAATTATTGCGAATAATAACAGCGAATTATTATTTTTAGATATTCTTGAATGTTGAAAGATATAACAATAAAACAAGGAAAATAATAATAATAATAATAATAATAATAATAATAATAATAATAATCGTATAATAAAAAATCGCACACAATGGTGCTGTTTTACAACAACCAACAAATTGACAATTAGTTTTTTTTAAGATGTGAGATATAAATTTCAATCTGCACCACATTTTTAAGAATTAATGAAGTTTTCACTATTTGGAAAACTAATGACAACAATTAATAAGGCGATATTTTTCAATGAAAATTCAATTGAAATTGAAAATTGATTAATCTTCATAAAAAGTACAAAACTTCCCAACATTCCAACTATGTTTTCCCAAAACAAATCAACCTCTAAGATTTCTGACCACCGCATTATCTCATCGAAATCTGGGTAATGGTCAAGAGAATCAAAAGAATGGATTACTCGAAATATTTATTTATTTATTCTCAAGTCCTTTTACCATTAGTTGTCGAAATATGTTTCTACAATGTCTTAGATTACATTTACATTCATACCGGAACGAAATCAACAGACTGATTTGGTTCCATTGAATGTTCGATTTTTCTCCATCTTTCTTACTTGTTCTTCCCATCTCATTCTAGCTCGTCCGACTATGTTTCCCCACTATTCTTACTTCGAAACATCCTTTTGTTTTTCTCTCTTCCTTTATTCTGCATATGTGCCCCAGCCAGCTCAGTTATCTTTCCTCTATTAGTCTTTCAATCAGGTTCATGTTTAATTCTTCTATCACTATCGTGTTCCTTAATATAATATTTTCTATAGCGTGCTTTTATTTCTGTAATTTCCTTCCCTGATTTACTGCCATATATATCCGTGAGGGTACCACCATATTCTGGTAAATTTGTATTTTTATAACTTTAGCTAGTTTCATTATTCCAACGAACGCTGTTCATAGTGTGTCAAACATTTTTCCCACTTTTCCTATTCCCCTGTTATCTCCAGGTCTATTTTTCCATTCTCTTGTAAAACTGTCCCCATATAATTTTGACCTGTTTTAGTATTTTGTCTGTCTTTGCTATTTTTCTCTATTTATTTCCCTGAGTTCTTTTATATATATTGTGAGGTTATGCCGTACCCTATCCTAACACCAATTCTTCTATTGTTGTCGTTTTCATTTTCCATGATCCTATTTTCATATTTTTCTTTTTACCTCTAGCATCGTCTAAAACTATTGAGAACAAGAGAGGACTCAGTACGCACCCTTGCTTTAGGCCGAGCTTTGTTTCGAATTCTGCGAATTCGTCGTTGTGCGTTCTTATGTTATTACTGTTGTTTTCGTAAAGTGCATTTACCATTTCTATGATGCCTGTTTCTACTCTTATATTGTCCAAACATTTCCATACATTATTCTGTAACATCCAGTTATTATCCTGTTTTTCTACCAATTGTCTTAAGATGAATAGCAAAACTTGGGTACTATCTTTCCTGAAGACATGTATCTTCTAATGTTAATTCCAATTTTTCTCTTGATTTCTTTTCCAATATTCTTGTAAATACCTTGCCCGGAATACTTATTAACGTGATCACTCGGCAATTAGTGTAATCTTTTGGATCTCCATTTTTAAATAGTGGCATTGTACTGTGTTCTAGTCTATAGGGCTTCGTTTTTCTCTTAAAATGCCATTCATCGGATCTCGGAATGGAGTTTTCACCCTTTCCCATTTCTCCTGTAATTTCATCCTGACCTAGTTTTATGTTAACTGATAGCTGCCGTGATTGCTTCTAATGTTATTGGTTGTTGGGTGTTCTCCCCCCTCCTCCTTCTTGTATTTCTTCTTCCTGATTTTCCTCTTCCTGTTCTAACTCCGTTAGTTCCTTGAAGTATTGTTTCCATCGCTCCATTATATCTTTCTTGCTCTAGAATATTCCCCTTCTTATCTTTTATATTGCTTAGTGTTGTGGTTTTCTCCCTCCTCAGTTGTTTTAATGTGTTGAAGAACAATATTTGATTCTCCAAATAGATTTTTTTACCGGAACTATTCCCACGATCTTTGTAGCTTTTTTTATTAACTGTTTAACTCCCGTCCTTGTGTTTTTATAGCCAGTATAGTCTTGTATTTTTTCTTTGTCGGTTTATGGTCTTTACTTTTCCAAAGCATTTGGCTCGATTTCTCTTTGTTTCCTTTTTTGTCTTTCATTTAATTTAGCTTCGTGTATGTTCCTGGCCTCATCTCCTTTCAGTTTCAGTGAAAAGCTATTACTTTTACTTTTTTATTTTCTTCTTTTCCATCCAACTCCGTCCAATTCTGCTTGTTTTCTTCTCACATATTTTAGCTTCGCCTATTTTCTGTATTTATGTATTTATGTCATTGTCCATAATGTTTCAATTGATTATTTGATGTCGTTTGTTATGCAGAGTTTAATTATCCTATTCCCATCATCGTCCTTTGCTTTCACATATGATCCCATAGATTTTTCGACTGCTTCGTTATTATTGCCTACTCTTCCATTAGTCTCCCATTACTATGACTTTTCTTTCGCCAATTGTCCAAGGTTGTTGGGAGAGACTGGAAAACTAGTTTTTCTTCCTTCCTCTAATCATCATTTGGTTAGTGGGCTATTATCAAGCAGAAACATGCAAACCTACATTATCGTGAGGTAAATCCGTAAACTAACCCCATCCAACCCACCCGTTCTCAACCCAATACAGCACAGTCGTAAGGAAATATTAAAAAATGTACTCGAATGTGTAGAATTCTAGGCAGAGAACGTCTAGTTTATATACAAATCACACAGCCTCCTTCACAATGAATCTTTTTCCAATTAAATAAATGTTGCCCCCAATTTTAATTAATATTAATGTAAATATAATTAAATTGCAATTTTTTTTAATTTAATATCAATAATCGACAATCAAAATATACGTACATGATAGAAATATCGACAGAAATGTAGACGCTTTTAAAAATAATTCGTAAGCCGAAATATGAATGTAGCGAGTCACCTATAAATATTTTAGCTCTAACAAGCAACGTTGGTTCAACTTTCAGATTCCTTGTTAAATCTTTGCCTCAGCGGTCGACGCGAAGGTGCAATTCTCTCGACGAAATAATTTAAGTATCTGCGGAAACCAGAGGAAAGCGGCAAAAACACTAATCAGCTTCTCTGAACGATACAGTTAGAAATAACTCCGTAACCGATCAACATTAATCATCGACTGCCGTTTTAGAGTCGACTTCCGAATGACATAATTATTAAAGAATAGTTGATTATTCTTGTAGCGACCTGCGACACATGAGGTTTTATTGTAAAATATTCATAAAGTATCTATATTCCAATACAATGGTTCCTTTATTATACTAATTTCTCGTCCCTGTGATTTTGACTATACATACATCATTGTATAAGCCAACAGAAATAGTGTGCAATACATCTACAGTCTGAGACTGTCAAACCATAATTAAAACAAAAAACATATCAGTATATCTCACAACAAATTTGAGCAATTCGAAATAATAGTAATATTTCTAATCCTGGAGTGCAGCAATCCTGTCCTTAAAAGTTTCTCTTTCCTATTTCCTTGCATCCTTTATTTCTTTGTTGTTCTTTGAAAACATTCTTCATTAGCAGTAGCTTCGCGGTACATTTGTATCGATGAGAAAATCACTATCATCACTTTTATTCTCCTCCGTTTTCCATCCCGTCGTTGCACGTCTTTAATTTCTTATTTTTTCATCACGTTCCTACCATAGGTCGTTGTTATATCTTTTTGAACAATTTTCATTTCCTCGATCACATTTACTATCAAATCACATTTATTTTCATGCCTTTTCCCTTTCTTTGTTGTTTATTTGCTCCTTCCATTCATTTCATCTAGTCCATGTCTTCTATTGCTGACCTCATCCATTCAAAGACTTATTACCCCACAAAAAACCTAATCTGCAAAAAAATCGTCCGAATCAACTGATCGGAGTTGGTGTTAATCATAATAAGTTAATGATAATCTTGACGAATGGTGAAAAGCAAATTTATGTTTGAAATTTAATACTAATATTTCAAGGGTGAGATAATTAACACACCGTAATTTAAAAATTTAACACACATGTGGTTATAAAGTAAATAATTAAGCCTGTTGGCGTTGTGAGGAAATTGAAATTAGTGCATTTTCTACTTAAGCCCGCATTATTGAACAGGTATTCGTTTACACATTTATTTTTTGCTTAATTTTATCATACAATTTGAATAATAATGCATCAAAGAAAGATGCGTACAATTTGACAAATCCAAAAGAATTAATCAAGTACCTTCTGAAAGCGAAATTTTGTAATTAATTGTTAAAAAGTTACGTCAGTATTTTACTGCTCAATATAATCGAACGATAGCGATATCTAACGAGGCAACAAAAGGGAAAATAAATAGACCGTTCGGAGACCAAAATTTTCATTATAAAAATTTTCATTTAGTATGCTAATGTACTAAACATGTAAACCTACTTCCTGCTCATAACGGATCACTCATCTGAAAACGATAACGAGCGATTAATTTTATGGTCGATACATAAACGGTGCCTCTTTAAACGACTCCAGGCATGTAAATATATATTGATATGATGTAATTAATTTAATTTATTATTAAAATTGTGCTTTTTAATTACGTTAATTAATAAAATCAAAGAAAATGTTAAATACCAAAACAAACTTTATTTTTTCTTGTTGAACAAACACTTAAAACAAATATTTCTTAAACCAAATTGATATACGAGGGGAGATCATTATTTAACGTCCATTGCATAGTAAGTGACGTCATCATAACCTGCACCCACTGCCAGCAAATTTTCTATACAATCATTATTCGCTTATATATAAATTTTATAACAATTGATTAGCAATGCATATGCATACCGAACCCAGTAATTCTGCGTAGTTTTTAAAACGTGGGTCAAATCAAATCGATAATAAAACGACTTGATCACAATGAATCAACTACACATCGTCTGATAAATCGCCATAAATAACCGACAATTGACTTTGTTTCTTGATATATTGTTTTCCGCGCAAAATATCAATCAATACTTCCAACCGTGCATATCCTTCAATTGCATTCATCAATCTTTATTAGCTCTGCTGATTTACAGCTTTCGTCTGAAATCAATTCAGTACAAAACTAAAACTTTCCATTCATTTATATCAATCACATTTATGAAACTTTGTCGAGTATTCCATCAAACGATTATCAATTATGCCTGTTCGAAACTATACAGTACCAAATTTTAAATATGCAGTTGGTAACATTGTTTCTACATCGTTTATTGGCAATTGCGCTATATATTATAACATATCATATTGCTTCTACCGATCAGAGTTACGACTCGCGTCCTTAACAATGTAATAAAAAATAGTTTATTGGACTTGAGCGATACTTTCGCATTATACTAATTTATTACATCCATCTTTATTATTGATGTAGTTAACATTGACAAAGTGTCGCCATAAATATTTGGTACTTATAACGTTAGCAAACAAACAAGTGTTTTATTAGAGTATTATTATCATTCCAAGTCAATTGACGTTTTATACGTTTAGTAAATTTCGAGGGCTCTATTCTCGATTAAATTATGGAGGCTATTAAATTCCATATGGACCATATTGCTTGTCTATATGGAATTTAATAGCCTCCATGAGCTTAAATTAAATATTAAATGCTACTTACACGATGACCTTAACTGTACCTCCATTTCGTTCATGGATTCTAAAATTAATTGGTACCGTTGTTAATATATTATAGTCCTAATCATGAGGACAGGGGTGATTGGAAATTACGTAAAGGAATTCTAACCTTGTGTCGCCTTATTTTGGAACAGATTGTCTCTAGACGCATCGGCTAACTCCACTCGTTAGTATCCAGAGCAGAACGAGTAGGTTGATCTTCAGCCGCAAATATTGACACACTGAACCGCTTTGGCATCCTCTCTAGTCTCGAATACAGTGCATTGCGAGTGTTTGTCATACATGTGGCCACTTATTACATTACAACAAATTCTACTCCCCTAGCATAAATTACGCATGTTCTTTCCGATTCCATTTGTATTGCACGGATGTAAAATTTCATTCTCAATAATAATTTCGAACATCTTTAATTAATTTAAGGCAATCTGGTGGTAATGGATGGCCTGTTTCTAAAATATTGAGTCTCGATTGATTTGAGTCTGTTGAATCGAAAAACGGATTTCAATTGAACAGTTCGCTTTGATAACTAGTCATTATTTCACATGCTCCAAATTTTAAAATTGTTCACAAGACAGATGCAGTAAATCACATTTTTACATGATCCTTGGATCGCTTTTGTATGATTTCCTCAGCCAACGAGCAACGAGTTTTCATGCAATTTTGCTCAATAATTTTAACGTACGTATCGAGAAAAGGCGTAAAGGTGCAAACAACGCACCAGAAGAACGTTTTAGCAGATATAACTTTTAAAATGATACTTAAAACGTCAACTAGAAGTCCCTTTATGACACAATTTACGACAATGCAGCTCGTAAAATACGAGATATTGCGAGATTGTCCGAACGCATTTGAAATTAAAATAAAAAATTTAATTAAAAAATTACTATTACACTATACACTATTAGTAGTCATATAAAAATTTTAACAGATTCTTTTAAACAACTTCACACGCATGTGTGTGTGTGTGTGTGTGTGTGTGTGTGTGTATGAGAGAGAAAGAGAGAGAGAGAGAAACTGTGTGTGTGACTGTGTGTGTGTTTGACAAAGAAAAGCGAGGATGTCGAACCGAACGTGGATTATTTCTCTTTATTTATATCCGACGAGATTTTGAAATTCTTGTATAATTTAATATCAAAGAGCAAAAAATAAATAAGAAAACATAGTGGAACCTAACTAGGGTATTATCAGGAAACCCAGTTAATTTGCGGTCTTCAAGAAGTAAATCTAGAAACATATTGCAATATTTTATGTTTCTTTCGTTTTGACGATATTTACACAGAAACAGAAAGAAAGAGTCTAGACTCCTAGTAACGAAATTTAATTTTTTTTACCTTAAGAAAATTATTTCAGTACGGCCATGATCTAAATCACACCAATCAATAAATTCTCAAAATAACATAAATGTTATTTTATATCACATTCAGGTTCCTTGGTAACAATCGTAAGACTTCGTATTATCAGAAATAATTACGAATAACGTAATACAAGTATATTTTGCCGGTGTTCGGACAGTTTTACCAAACTGTAAACACAATGCACTGCAAAGAATCCATGTGACTAGGCGCCCTCCTTTAAGGTGAAGGAATTTACGTACAGTTTAAATTAATTAAATTACAACCAGTACATACTTAATATCTTAGTTTATGATTAAAGTTTACGACGTTCTCGAGTCTATGGAATTGTAATTACTGGAGTATGTGTCGTATTGCATAAATCTCAGAATGTGGTGCACGATAACACAGAAGTTGCTATATGGACCAAAATTTCATCCGCCACTGAGTAATCTATTATTTATTGTTTACAAATACACAAGGGCAATTACGACATACGTAATTATTTGCTTAGTAAAGAGTATATTCGACTTGTTAGTTTCCCCCGTTCATCAATTTACATCCAATTACCTATGCTTGAAAAGTACGTCTTTGCAGAAGAAGTAATTATTTAACACAAATGAAACAAATTATTTAATCTGTTCGCGACTCGTGGTACACATATCCACCTTTAAGTTGTATGTCAGGACTAAATGTTATTAATTAGTTTAAATTTGTTTACTATGCGTACCGTTTAGTTTTCTGTGTCAGCAAAGTACACGCAAAAGGGGCTAATACCGTCAAATTTGTTCAGTCCGTTCGAGCTCGTTTTCATTTAAAAAAATCCTGTAAAAGTTTAATATGTTTCAGTTATTTGCTTATTTAGAACGTAAGTGCAATTAAAGCATGTAATTGATGTGCGTGCCCTTAGCATTACTTGCAGGAATTTGAAACGTTGCAAGAGATTGCAAAAGATTTGTTTTGGCGGTGGTGATTCTCATGAACCCTTTGGTGGTAGTGATTATCCTTCTGCAAGAATATGAAGGATATGAAAGAAATAAAACTGGCAACGAATCTTGTAATGAAGAATCAGAATTAAATACCTAGCCCGAAGTTGATGATCAAATTGAAAAGAAAATAGAGCTCCAGGAAAAAAGCATGTTTGTCCGATTCTTTTATTTTTCGAAATGAAAATGAAAAAAAATATCCCTAAAACGCCATCTTTTTAGTAAACGCTCTTATACACTGGCAAATTTGATGACGTGCCAACGTTTCAACAAAAAAAAAACAATATCATTTTTCCTCCTATAATTTTACATTCCATAAATTAGTGACTATTTTAATTCAAGTTAGTTGTAGTTATTAATCGCATGGGTATGGTAAGCACAAATATAATTATCAATATTAGATAAGCTATGAATATTATCCGTCATACAATTTATATTGCTTCTTGTCTGAAATATTGTATTTAATGTGCCAATTTTATACTCGTATGTGTTTCCTTCCGTGAAATATTGACTACACGCTAAAAATCAATAGCTATCACCGCAGAAAATTGTCAGCTTATCTGAAAGCACCGTTTCAACAAATGTCCTATATCATGTTGTTCGTTAAACTATATTGCGACACATGCCGAAATAAATAGGTAATTGTCATGACATATTTGAATTAAATATGTGCCAGTGAACATCTCAAGATGTAGTTAAATATATTTGATTGACATAATTTTTGATGAATGAAAACTGTTCATATTTTCTGATTCATTGCCTGATGGAAGCACTAGTTTTGTTTCATTGGGCTAAATTTTTTCAGAAATTTCTGTTATAGAAATTAGCAGCAATTTCGAGCTAGATGTCATTCTTATGTTTCAATGATTTTTTGTAAATTAAACGCATGATCCGAGTACAAAAGTTTAGTACACTCTAATGAGTATATTGAAAAAAGATAAATATGTGTCAATAAATAATTATTATAATCTATCAAGTTTATCTTTAATGCCGTCCTACCCCTCGATTCTCTTTCGTGTTACGATATGTACTTATTTGTTCAATTAGTCAGAGGATTATTTTGGCATGACTGTTGGTGATTTAGATAAAAGGCGGGCTCCTCATTACGCATGTTCGTCGTGTACTGAATATATGAGACAGTGGATTTATGACAAACGGAAGTCGTTGGCGTTTGATATACCAATGGTTTGGCACGAACCTAAAGACTACATTACAGATTGCTGTTTTGTTTGTACAACGTTGCTAGTGTAACTGGAGAGAATAAAAGTGCTTTAAAATTTCCCATAATTTGCACTATGCAGTTCAACCTATTCCACACAGAGAAGAAATCGTGGACTGAAAATCTTGATGTAAGCAGTTTAAGTTCCAGCTGTGAACAAGACTAGTCACAGTCATCAACAGACATGAACTTTGAACCTACTGGATGAACGTCGAGATCCAAAGCAAACTCAATACTTTACACAGGATGAGTTAAGTGACCTGGTAAAAATTGTGTACCTGTCGAAGAGCACCTCGAGACTTCTTGCTTGGAACTTCTGTTACATTTTACAGGCAATGGGATAAAGTTTCTTAGCCTTTTTCTCATACGCGGATAAACTGGTATTCTATAACAACACAGCTGGTATATTTAATGCTATGAATACCTCCTATAAACCTTAAGAGTTCAAAACCTTTTATTGATAGTTCAAAGACAAGTTCTGCCCCAGTAGAACATTCTGTTACTTTGTGCTAGAGAAGGTGAGGCTATTCTTCTAGGCCAGATTTACTAAATATCTCCATTGTGTAATGGAACAGTAGGGTTTGGTCGAGAATTGGCCAGAAAGAATGGCAACAGAGTGGTAATTTAGTTCCTAGAAAAAAAAGATGTGAAGTATGAACCATTTGATTCTCCATTTAATATTCTTCTGGGCCAGCAAGCAGGATTTACTAAATATTCCTACTACCCCTTTCACAAGGGACAGCAGGGCTAGATTGAGGATTGGGCCAACAAAAATGGCACAGGGGGGCAATTTAGTTCCTATAGAAAATATGTGAAGTATGAACCATTGGTTTCTCCATCTAATATTCTTCTTCCACCATTGTGTGGTGGAAGAAGAATATTAGATGGAGACTTATCACATTAGGCTTGATGAAAATCTTGGTGCAACGAGTGAAGAAGAAAAAGGTGAGCGGTTTGATGGCTGACTACAGTTAATGTTTGAAAAGAGATACTAGTGACGGGCATATGACGGTTTCGAAAAAAGCTTACTTTTCTCCAACAATGAAAAAAATGTAGAAATTCAAAGCTATTGTCACATATTTGTCTTTTTTCAGTATTTTTATTTCAGTTAATTATACCTGCAGAAACAGTTTTGAAAACATTATTATATTTGATTTGATTTTGTATGAAACCTAGCTCGACAAAAGAAAACTGAAAACAGATTTGAATTTGAGTATTCATATCGAGGTGGAAAATTAATAAAATCGCGCAAAAAATGCTATGTAATGAATGTGTAATTAAGTGTGCTTAATCGCACAAAGCAGCTAGTTTACTACTATATCAGTCAATATTAAATGTCATTTGCCAACTTTCACAATGTTTCATTGGAACAAATAAACATCGTCACAAGCTATAAAATTACGTAACTCGATAATATCAACAAACTGTAAATAACTCCTCTTGAAATATGGACAGCATTATAATGTTTATAATGTTTATTATGGGTCTCTAGAATTAAATCTTTCCAAAAGCGTTTCAGTTTCGACAACAATTTAAAACGTGATTATATCGAAACTAACATTGTTTTATGTCTAATTATAATTAGCCACATTCTTCGACGTGAAAATCCTTGTTGAAGAACTCGTTATCTGGGAACAAATTGCTCTCAAATACTTGCATTGCCGCCATTCGTTGCCTCGAGCAACCGACCGGTAGAGTCGCAGCAAAAGAGGCCGATCTCACGCGTACACGTCGTTATTTTACATCGCTTTAATTTCAGTAAACGCCGCGTTATCTCACCCACTTTTTCTTGCATTTACTTAACACGGATGTTTATATTAGTGGCTGTGTCTCCCAGGTGGCAAAGTTGGTTCGGCCAATTAGTAGGTTCAGCTGCCTGACTCCTCCAAATTGTGACCATTTTCCTTTTGGTTATGCCCTGATGAAGACCAACAATTTTGAAGGACGTATCGGCGGTTGCGTGTTTCCTTGCAAGTATAAGCCGTCTAATTTATTAAGAAAAAACTTAGAAATACTAATAAATCGATTTAAAGCTAAATAACGTTAAAATCAAAGTTTCATCGAAATCACGGTGTTTTGATGCGAAAAGTATAGAAGACATAAATTACTGCGAATCGAGGACAATTTCCTTGCGACTGTAACAGACTTTAAAGGTAAATCTGGTTGAATTTTATGGTTTTTATGTCTGGTTGTTTAAATGAAAAAAGCTCGAAATAAGGTATTTCGTGTTAAATATTAATATTTAACTATAATTATATTACTAATACTAAATCACATATGCACCTGCTGTCCAAATCAACAAGCAACTTTGTTTTTGAACAGCTCATAAATAATGTGTTTAATTTGTAACGAAAGTCAAAATCGTTTCCGATTAAACGGAGCGTAAATTTTCTCCCCGGCAGAGGATATACATAAAGGTATACACATTGTTTCATAAAACTGATATTAAAGAAGCTCACGCCTGTATGAAACACGGCCCGTGTGTAGTGTCGTCGGTTATTATTTATTACGTGCATGCTCTTCCTTGAAAATAAGTTACATATACGGCCTTCTAATGAAGTTGGGCAACGACGCAACACATAATATCGCGTTAATCTTAGCTTTGCTTTGTTATTGTAATTTCCGCTTAATATTGTGGCCTGATTAAAGTTATGATGTGCAGTAATCTTCCGTGAATGTGTATTACATCGCTTTACCTTTAATTAAAGTTTCGGGTGGTATTTATAGATCTGCCGAATATAGCCTGGAATAATAATTAGGCTATGGAATGAATTTAATTACACTGGATACTTGATTTAAATATCTCTCAAACTGCTAATACAATTAAACAACTTTCACGATTGAATGTTTCATTCCTTTTGGAGCGCAGTGAAATAGCGCAATAGAGTTACTCATTCGTATAAACAATTAAAGCGTAAATTCTCGCTTGTTTCGTGTCAAAACGACAGAAATATTTTAGTATTAATACTAGAAACATAGAAAAATATAATAAAAAGGTTCAGAATTTTGAAAGGCAGATTTCACTTTGGCACCCTCTTCGAGCTGCCACACAAATAGCTTCAAAACTGTCACAATTCGAATTGTTAACTAACGTGGAGTTGCCTCGATGAAATCTGAATAGTCGTTAAAATGGCATCCAATACAAGTAAGTTGAGACAAAACACACTACAGGATGTTAGACTTAGAATTTCGTGTTATATTTGTGTTATGTGCATTTGTGATTAATGCTACAACATACAATCCACCAAGTGGCAATTTCAACGAAGCATACAACTATTTATAGCACAATTTATTACAATAATTGATGCCTATGGTAAATTTGAAGTAATACTTATATCGTTACTATAATAGAAATAATCGAAATAAAACAACTATGCGTTTTACCAAGTCATGTCACACAAAAAAAAATTGTGATGCTACTATTACTACTACTACCCTACACATATTTATGAGATGACGTATTTCAAATATTAACGTGTATTTGGGCCCCTGCATTCATGAAGTGGTCTGAGCTGTGCAGCGCCCTAGGAATTCTGTGAAACGTCGAAAGCAATCCCAGCCAGTGGGTACAAATGCAGCCCGCTAATACTCGCCTACTAAATAGTAATGGTTGTGCTTTGCACGTGTAATTTGAAATCATTATCCACAAAACAAATTTTATATCTGTGGTCGTAATGTACGTATCTACGTAGTGTCAATAAAATTGCTTATTTAATGTGCTCCGCTCCTAAATTTTGACGATTATGTTTGATGCGGTGGAGCGCCACGTTTCGAATGCGAGTTTTATTCGTTTGTGTTATGGTTTTCCGATTTGATGGTATGTTACGTTTTATTTTTTAATATGGCGGTGTTTAAAATTCGTTGTTTATATCTTTTATGTTTCATTTATGTAAGTAAATGCATATGTTTTCTTAGCGTTACTACTGCATTGACAACTAGGCAACTAGGTACTATTTAATCCTTTACGTGTTTACTTTACTCTGTGGGAAATGTACATACAATTTCGCAATTTCAAGAAAAAAAAAATTTTAAAATCATTTTTTTTGTACAAAGCGGGGTACCCTTTGGAAAAAACGCAGAAAAACACAATTTTAAGCCCAGCAACATTAATTGTACAATTTTTCGCGGTTTCTAGATTTTTTTTTTTAAATCACTTTTTTATACAAAGGGGTACCCTTTGGAAAAACGAAAATTTCGACCGTCAAAAAAACAATGACATTTATTTTTTTTCTTACTTCTAATAGTCAGAATACACTGTTTTAGTCCCAGCAACGCTAATTGTACAATATTTCGCGGTTTATAGAAAAAAAATTGAAAAAATCACTTTTTATGCACAAAGGGGGTACCCTTTGGAAAAAACGCAGTTTTCGACCGTCAAAAAAACAATGATTTTTATTTTTTTTCTTACTTCTAATAGTCAGAATACACTGTTTTAGTCCCAGAAACGCTAATTGTACAATTTTTCGCGGTTTCTAGAAAAAAAAATTTGAAAAAATTACTCTTTTTATACAAAGGGGGTACCCTTTGGAAAAACCGCAGTTTTCGACCGTCAAAAAAACAATGATATTTATTTTTTTCTTACTTCTAATAGTCAAAATACACTATTTTAGTCCCAGCAACGCTGATTGTACAATATATCGCGGTTACTAGAAAAAAAAATTTTGAAAAAATCACTTTTTATGCACAAAGGGGGTACCCTTTGGAAAAATCGCAGTTTTCGACCGTCAAAAAAACAACGATATTAATTTTTTTCTTAATTCTAATAGTCAGAATACACTATTTTAAGCCCAGCAAGGCTAATTGTACAATATTTAGGGGTTCTAGAAAAAAAAATTGAAAAAGTCACTTTTTATGCACAACGGGTGTAGCCTTTGAACCTCCCCAGTCTTCTCCCATAATTTTTCTCCAATCTCTTCCTTCCCTAAAAGAAGAAGAAAGGAAGAATCCTTTCTTCTTCTTTTAGTGTTATTTCCTTGCATTCTCCTACCCAATGTTCCCATACGTCCCACCCTTCTCCACAGAAATTACATGTCCTCTACTTGTCATCCATCCCGAACTTGTTGGAATCTCTTCGCTTCTGCGCCTGTACCTTGCCAGTGTTTTCTCGTCTCGTCTATCGATCTTCCTCTCCATAAATATCTTGGTATTCTTCCACTTTTATCCTTTTTTTATTTTACGTTGTACCTCGCTTTCCTAATTTTGATGTCTCTTTCCTGTGCATCTACCAGCTTCCATCTCTCCACTATATCCCTCTCCAATTGTTTTTCGTCTCTTCTTCTCACTTCTGCCTCTTCTACTGATATCCCATGTTTATCCTCCCTTCTACAAATTTTGATATTTCTCTTCTAGTGATCCCCCATTGCCTCAGTTCCTCCAGTACTTTCTTAGCTCGGCACAGTTCTCCCCACCCCCTCACTGCCATCTCATACCTCACTGCCCTTTTCCTAAAGCAGCATGTTATAATATATCAAGTATGAAATATCACTTTTATTTATTTTTATCTCTTTTTATTTGAACTTCTATTATTATAAATCGCCACGATCATTTTCCTGTTGACTATTCTAGCATTTACAAGTCACTAAACAAACTGTTCAATTATTTAACTTTTCGATTGTGTGATTTTATGATTTAATACTATTTGCCTTACAATAAACATCAACTTTAAATCTCAAATTAGTATAATTTAAACTCGCGTAATTAATTTATGTTTCCTTTGTACACCATTGAAATCATATGTTTATTTTACTTACTGGCTCTTTATTATTATAATGCAAATTCATTATGTACTCTGATGTACGCAAACACGTACACGGCCTAATTTGACGAAAGTGCCGTGGATTTCCACGCGCTTTCACGCCCTGAGCTTTACACGAGATGAAATATGCGAGTTTGAAAAGATCGGCTTTGCCGCTTCCATGCTGCCATAATTCTTGCTGCCATTTCTGGTCTCCCTCCTCGTTACATTTCTCACTCAACGTGAATATTTTTTACGCCTTTCCTCCCCCAAGGGTCTCTAGCCATTACGGCGTAACGAAATTAAACCTTTTCTGCAATAAAAACAGACCAGTGGAAATTTCGCTTTTAATTCATCTAATGTGTCACGTGTTGTTTTAAGCGATTAACCTTTAAAGTGACAAATTATAACGACGTTATAAACGCTGGAGTTCCCATTTTGGTACATTTTATCTTCGGTAAATATACAGGAAATTAATGTGGGAGGCATCCGAGTGCTTCAACAAAATTAGTGAAAATTAAATGCAAGAATTTCTAGAGAGATAGGTAAGATATGATATATTTTAATTATTCATAGTGGAAATACTAGCAGTTCGAAAGATGTCATCGACAAGGATAATTGTTGTAATATTTTAAGTTACGATATTGTAATTCGTATGCCAAGACCAAAAAATATTTGCAGCGAGGACGAATTTTTAGAAAAAATAAAAGCAATTTCGTTGTAAAAATTATGACACTAGTTAAGATACAGAAAAACAATTATATGATCAACTGCTCGCTGTTAATTTAATACATATTGAATTGTCTCTTACATATTAGCATGTCTCAATCGTCACAATTTATAATTATTTTATGACTTGTTATAATATTGTGAAAATGTTGTATTTTAAATGATATTTTTTTATGCCACATTGCTTCATATTCACAAGGATAAGCTTGTTGCATATAGAGTGCTTTACAACAACGTTATTAAAGAATCACCGCTTACTCTAATCGAGACATTTTTGAAGGCACAAGCTATTGCGGTCAATAGCAAATAACTTTGTGCAACTTTGTAAAGAATCGTCCGGTTTCAACAAACAATCGATGCGCTGACGCGTGAACAGATAACGCCAGATGTGCCATCAAATCGAGGAGTAGTATAGCTACGAATGTCGAACATTTTGAAATCACGTTTTTCTACATAGAAAAGACGTCGAGTCAGTTTCAAATAATTATTCATTCCAAGGCAAGTACAAGAGTTTATGACTAGAGTTTTACACATATATCAAAGAAAAATGTATTACAAAGATAAAGATTTATGAAATATGAATTGAAATATAAATATCAAACAGGGTAGCACTAGAAATCCAATGGTGGAAAGTTATTAAAAAAAACAACTTCAAAGCTGGTGAAGAATCGCCATAACATAAAAAGGAGACCACAGTAACATGAAAGAAAAATCACCAAGTTAAAATTTAGGTTTAGCTTACCAGTGGCATCCGAACATCAATTTACTCAACCTGCTGCGCAATTGTAGATCATTTTAGTTGCCTTCACTTTGACGTTGCAATTAAACTAACACGAAACAGTTTTAATACAGATTTCGTTCATAAGTTGTATAAATACAATAAAATCTTGAATTATATGGATGATATTTTTGTGTGACGTAATAACAATAGGATTAACGCAATATTCCTTGTTAATAAACATTTTTCGTAATATGATATTAAAAACAAATTAAACTCGAGCAAAATCCTAATAATAAATACAACATCGTCACGATCTCAATTGCATTGTTGGTAATCGCATCAGAGAGATTGCAAAAAGGGCCGACGACTATACTGCAACTAGAATTGTCAATTAGCTTGCAGCGTTCGGTTGCTGAGTTAAATCCTAATCGCAATTAGCGATTGTGATCAAAATAGGCAAGTATTAGTATATCGATTAAATGTAGTGTAGATAGATGGCTTTCAACATCACATTTTTGATTTTAATTTTAACATAAGTTAGGTGTAATTAATTAAAATGCATTTAAATTATATTTAATTAATTATTGTACATTTTTAATCGACTTTCTCTCAATTCAAGACATTATGCTAACGATTGACTCGTTTTATGTGGATTTGTTTAATGCATTACGAATTGCGGTTATGTTACTGCCTAATTGCATAAATGACACGAGCAGCCAACAATATTTACTATTAAATAATTTATCAAGGTATTTAGTCGTTTTTCATTACTACCTCACCGCACAACTTAATATTACTCATCAACGCATTATCGAATTTACTTGCCTTAACGTTAGGAAATTTCTGCATTCGGATCGATTACAATGGATTATTCTTATCCGTCCCTAAATGTAAGTCGACAGGTTAATCAGACACGTAAATTAATTCACGCAGACAATGTCAGAAATAAGCAATTGTGTAAGTCAGCGTTATACTTGTATGTAAAAGTTTATCGGGTAATAAAACATAGATGCTTGAGCAGTTTAGTCCGCATTAAATTAAGTCCGCCATTCGGATAAGTAAAGCGTATTACAGTTTCGGCTATTTACTTTTAAATAAAACTTGTCCAAGTTTCTGACGATTTGGAGTATACTTCGAAGTTTATCGTGCACCATTAGATTTTCACTGCCCATTTAATCTTTCATTTTCAAAGTTTAAGTGTTCAATTTTCTTTACGGGAAAAAACTTAGTTTTGCAGGCCTTGGTTTTACACAATAGGGCAATAAATAACTCAAATGATTAAATATGAAAGAAGATAAAGTTTGCTTTAAAGCGCAAAAATTAATATCTCATTATGTTGTGTGTATGTATTACTTTAAATTAAAATTACGTACCTCATCTTTTTTTTCTGCAATTCATGCACATGTTTCTCTTTTCCAACGTTCATGTTTGTTGCATGATGTCAATGCACAATTTATTTCCCTTGTGCCAAAAATCCGCCTAAGCATGAAACATTACGCACACATGTGAATTATGTTAAATATTGTCAAATGAAAAGTGTGTTGAGTTACGCACCAACTCCAACAATTTTCCATCTATTAAACTCAAGAATACACTACTAACGACAGTTAGTAGTGTAGAACACAGTACTAACAACCAGTTCGTCAGTTCTTCATTCTTTCTTAGAAAATTATTTATCTCATGTCGTGAGCTATCATTCGGTGATTGAAATTCTTTTAGTAATATTAAACTTTGTATGACATCCTTTTTACAATTAGATATGTCAAACAGCTTTATCGAATAGTAAACATTACTATGAGAAAGGATAATAAATAATTTATAACACTCCATCAGGGTGGCCTATCTATACATAGGTGCATATTAATTATTATTAATAATCCATATAAATTATAATATAATTTAATATTTATATTGATTGTGTTATTGTGCTATTGACATCTATTGGCTAAAATTTCAACGATGAAAATAAAACTACAGGAAATTATTTATTTAGATGATCTCTTCTTACGTCGCTTTCTTTGCAGTGTTTCACGGCGTAAGTCACAATCTTGGAAAATTATTTCACAGTTTGCTTTTCCCAAGCCCAGTACGGATGCTTTCAAGCTGTCGAGCATAGATGCTGCTGGTGAACTGTTAGTAGTCAATCGACCAGATAACCAACTCATTCCCAAACTGAAAATTATGTAGTTATAAAAAGCTACATACAAAAAATATTATAGTACCTCCAAACGGGTATCCAAATTTTATTTTTGTCGTTTAGAGACCTCGAGTATTTATTATTATCGCATAACGTTTTCCTCAAGCACGCCCCTTCGTCGTTGCTTGCTATTAGCGCCGCTTCTATAGACGTTAATATTCGCCGAGCCAGCTCATTTAGTGCTACGTTATCTGGATTAGTTACCGATGGTATGCTTCTCTTGTAGCGGAAAACTAGGCCGTCCCGAATACCAATCCTTCCACCGTCTGCATCACCACCAGTTGCAGTCCCTGCGGGATCGTTACTTGTATATTCAGTGTCATTTTTGCTAACAACCACCACCCGTACCCCCTTCATTACCCGTTGTGTTGACGTCCCCATCTCCTGCTGTGCCATCATCAACCCCATCCCCACCGTTGCCTCCATTATCCCCGTTTCCTGTCATGCCATCACCATCTCCATTATTATCTCCTTCACCAGTCATGCCATTACCACCATCAGCAGTCATTCCGATATCTCCACCATCGTTGCCATCACCAGTCATACCTCCATCACCAGTCATACCCCCATCTCCAGTCATACCGTTCATATCGCCCCCTCCCGCTGTTCCGGTCGTACCTCCGTTTCCCGTGCCAGCCATTCCACCATCACCATTCATATCGCTATCACCATTTCCTGTACTAGTCATACCACCATTTCCATTCATATCTGTACCCCCATTTCCTGTACCAGTCATACCACCATTCATATCTGTACCCCCATTGCCCGTCATATCACCATTACCTGTCATATCACCGCCATTCTCAGTCATATCACCACCATTGCCTGTCATATCACCACCGTTACCAGTCATATCACCACCATTACCGGTCATGTCACCACCATTACCAGTCATATCAACACCTTCGCCGGTTCCTGCCATACCTCCATTACCAGTCATACTTCCATTACCAGTCATATCACCATCTCCATTTCCTGTCATACCATCATCACCTCCCATCATTCCGTTATCCGGCATACCTGCAGGTTCTGGACCAGTTGGACTCATACTCATGGGCATCATGGTTACTACTGTTGTTGGATTGTTATTCTACAATAAAATAACACGTAATATTCGCAGATATCCGCCGCGTTTATAATCCATTATTTTTTACATTGTTGCTTTATTGAAAGAGTACTCCAACAATGTCTACTTACTACGGCTGTTATGCACATAACAACGTGAACCAAGAACATTCCAAAGGATAGGAAAGCTAAAGCTGTTAAAGCTATGTCAAATAAATCAGTCAAGTCGCTGCCCTTCCCATCAGATCCATGATATTTCGACTGGTCGCTGTATCTGTGGCTCTCGTCGTGTCCTGAAATTTTGTACTGCATTTTGATGCGAATATTCAAATATTCCTCATTTAACACTTTAAAAATCGTGATAGATGAGGAACATCCGTCAGATCACTTCATCCTTTACCATAGGATTGAACGGCTGCTCCGTAATCATCGTGTGCAAGACCATATGCGCCATGTCCTGTATCATAACCAGGGGCATAGTTACTGTATCCGGAATCATATCCATAACTTTGTGTAGGTACAGTATGTCCACTGTCACCACCGTATCCGTAGCTGCCTCCATTTTGAACACCGTGCATTGCGTACATCGTTCCTGGGTAAGTGTAAGAGGGCAAGACATTACGACCATCTTTCTGTGGTATATTTGGTGCTTGTGGTGGAGGGGAATAGCGCCCAGTGACGTCTTTGTCGTATTCGTCTTCATCGTCATCTTCGTCTTTGCCGTTGTTGTCGTCGTCACGTTTCTGAATATCTGCATCAAAATGGCGATATATATCTTCGAGTGTTGTACTTCTGAAAATATAAACTATTTAAATTAAGTCAAAATATGTGGGGAATATATTTTATAATTTTTGAGTTATACGTTAAAGAATGATAATTATATAACACAGCGCCCATCAGTCGCTAATTATTTTTTTAACTTTTAAGTATACGAAACGGCACAAATTTCATAAGTTCGGTAAATACAATCAACAGCAACAACACTTTATCAATATTTTTAAAAATATTAATAATAAAATAATTTTCGTAATATTTTTGGTTTATTCCGAGCGACGCGTCAATGCCTGAAAAGCTGAAACAAAAACGTGGCGACAGCTGTGATCACTGACGCTAACTGTTTGTTCAGAAAAATAATTCTGTACGGAGTAGGTTCCCACTTTAATAACATCGCATTCTGCGAACTCAACCGTTGTAGAATTTTGGCAACTGTGTTTGGTAAACGTGTATCTAGTAAGAAACTCAACGGATTTCGCTCGATATTCGTGAGGCTGCAAAGTTATCGACGAGCACCTAGATGGGGCGCATGGTACCTATAAAATCTTACTGTAGTGGCAGCAATTCAAATAAATTAAAAGTACGTACTTATTTGCATACTTATTTTAATTATGTGGTAAGATATTTGCTCATTTTTTAATGAAATTAGTGGTGTAAACTGTAATTTTTAATGAATTACATTGAAAGAAAAATTAACAATACACAGAAAAGTTATGGGACTCTAAATTAATTTGCTGTGTTAATGCCTAATATTTATGTGAATGCAATATGCAATATTATGATATGTTTCCGTCATTTAATGAGCACCAATGTCCATGATCAAACTGTATCCAAACACTATGTTTGACCAATCAAGGAACAGCACAACATAATTGTTGTGTATTATTTGATATTACCCGTGCATTGTTTACATTGTAATTACCACTGTGTGATTGTTCGGCTAAGGCGGACTCGCAACTATGCCACCTGGAACTATGGAAATTTCCAGAGGGTTGGTCCGGACGCACCTAATTAATGGTGTCATAACTAGTCGCACTACGGTGACCATCTTAGCCAACAAATAAATAAAGTTAAACTTCGACCACATTTGCTAATACAACGGCGTCGTTTAGTTAACACTTTGCTTGGTAAGCGGAGTCGCTTTAGGCCAATCAAAATTGTCCGTTTATTACGCTTCGATAATTTAACGTCTTTGCTAAGTAAGCAGCGTATTCACTGAACTGTTGATCATTGTTTTGTACAAGAAGCTTGTGGAATAAAAAGCTTGACTTACTTTAGTTAGGTGACCAAGACGAACTCGACTCGCTGGCCGTTAATAAGTGTCGGGGCAAATGAAAATTAGTATTCAGGATTGGCTTGTCCAGAAAAAAAAATAAATTGAAAGGTGGTACGGAAAAATAAAAAGATTGAACGACGTGTTTACGAAGTGTTTACCAGAACAAGTAACAAAGTCTAATAATATATTTTGTTGAAAATGTCATAATTTCCACCTTATGAATTGTATCACAAAAGCAGCGAGCCTATGCTAGTAATCAAATATCACAAAGTTTTCCAGAAACTAAAAGCAGTCATAATATTGTTGAACCATAACCACGTAGATTTACTATTGTTTCCAAGAGTTCAGTTCCCATGGTAGAAGTATATAATATTGGGCTTTATTATTTTCAACATTCAAAAATAGTATCAAAGAGTGCGAATAAATGTGTTGATGAATGCATTTTACATACAATTGTATACTGTCTTTTATTTGTTGAGAAGAAACAATTGTTTTTAATCTAGAGTCTAAAAACCTCTGTTCACTTGAACATTATTGATATTTTGATTTAGGAAGATTCAACGCTATTTTAAAACCGAATCCTAATAAAATAATAATCTTACTTACTTATCCCGAACGCTATTCAATTATTTTCCAAGGTCAGATGTTGTTATGTCACGTTTTTCGATGCCGTGCTAATATCTTCGCTTCTTACCCTTCCCTGCCAGTATTCTGCTGATTCGTGCATTCCGTGTAGTCTCCGGTCTACCACTCCCCCTTCTTCCATCAGTTTCCATTTCCCATAGTGTTCCATTTATCGACCACCTTGCATCCTTGTCATATGTCCATATGAGTTACTGTGTTTTGGTTTTCCCAATTATATTCTTTGCTTGCAACCTTCTTTTGATTACTTCGCTTCGTATCTTATCTCTTATTGTTATCCCTCAATTTGTCGCAGCATCTTCATTTCTGTAGCTTGTATTTTACTTATTTACTGTTCCTTTTTAATGTCATGATGTCATGATCATGCTTTTATTTTATTATTTAAACTTTCCTTAGCTATCTGTATCAGGCATAAAAGTGCGCTTGTATAGATAAGAACTTGTACCAAAATGCAACAACAGAGATGAAAGAATAATAATATAATAAGAGACATTTTCTTAATAACAGTTCCACTAATCAGTGGCAATAAATGACTCGCTCATCTGTCAATAGGAGCATTCGTGGAGCTGATCATCTCGTCCCTAGCAACCAGTTTCGCACCTCTTCCTTAACCTTACTCAAATTGTATAATTTCCTTATTTCAGCTGGAATGTCATTAAATATTTTCGGTATCACAAACGCCATTGTCCTCGAACGATGTTTATTTCTGAAACCCGGTACTTTATACAGACCATCATCGTTGGCCACAGTCCGATGTAAATGATCAACCTACGTATATAGGTTCCTGATAAAATATGCAAGATTGACTGTATCGCTCTCGTGGTATTCGCCATACCTTCT
This sequence comes from Geotrupes spiniger, assembly GCA_959613385.1. NCBI lineage: Eukaryota > Metazoa > Arthropoda > Insecta > Coleoptera > Geotrupidae > Geotrupes > Geotrupes spiniger. The sequence goes on along the minus strand of OY390737.1, from coordinate 7,603,948 downwards.
CACGACCGTCTGGTGCTCTAGGGCTAAATCTAGACGCATCTGTAAACGTTCTTCCATTCCTTGTCACCCCAATTCACATGCTGGCGTGCAAACTCAAGCCGCGCTTTTCGATGTCCTACCGTCATTTTTGGGGCCTGTAACTGGTGTTTTCGCAAAAAACCTCCATCTTTGAATCTCCGTACTGTTTGGGCTGAAATCCTTACTCAACGAGCATCAGCTCATCGTCCAGCAATGATACTTGATGACAATCCCATATCTCAGGACGCGACGGCTTGGAAAAAACGCAATTCAAACAAAAAACAACTTGATAAGTGAATAGTTTTAGATACACACATAATTGGGAAAATGACTTAACGCTAGTGTTGCTCTAAAGAGCACAATATAATAATTAGGATTTTCTTTTAAAAACCTATCAAGGCATTAGTTAAATTCTCACAGAAAAATAAATTAAAGATTAAATTTAAAAAGCCCCAGTGTATTATACCAAGATATTAATAAGCTGATACCTCGTCCATAGTCAAACAACAGTCACAATTTCTACCTGGTGCATATGCTTGGTTGTGCAGGCATCTTACCGAGTGGTGGATTATTTTATTGATATTCTTTCCAATTTTGGAAACGTGGCAATTTCGTTTTTTTCCTGTTAATCACGACCCAGAGCTGTAATCTAATAAATTCTTTGTATAAATTTTCTTCGGCAATTCTACATAAAACCTATATTTGCAGTTTTCGAAGCATTAATATCATTTACATAGAGGAAGAACAGCATCGGTCCCAAGATACTGCCCTCTTTGCACATATACTTCATTTCCTGTAGTGAGTCCAGCTTTTATGGATTCTTCCCACCTCAAGTGAACCATTAATAATTTTTTGAATCGATCGTCTAAGAACCTTGTATTGTCTATTCCAGCGGATATGTTAACAGTGTGGCCACGAATTATTGTAACAACTGTCGCTAAAGAAAAAAATAAGAAGCAAATCAACACCGTTTGTCTGTTCTTCTTCCCATGAAATAAAGTTACATCGCAGTTATGCACTAAGACCTGTTCGCTAAAAACATCAGGAAAATTATCCGATATTTCACTTATATATCTAATAATTGCTTCACCGACAGGTTTTCGCCTCGCCCAAAATTTCATTACTATTTGACAATATCCCCTTCATGTCCGACTTAAATTTTTCTAATAATTTAGTATAACACGTTTTCATAATTTCATATTTCTGGCGCCGATACACTTCGTTGTGTCCTGTTTGCGCAATTTCTTTGGAATTTTTCCACATTTGGAGAAGTTTATCTCTTCTTTTGATGTCAATTTGTTGATTCACCCAAGGCTTTCGCTGATGACGCTTGTTCTCGTACACAGTTTTTGTGGCCGATATATGTTACATGCATGGCAACAAGCAGAAATTAATAGCTCATAGATCTCTTCAATTTTGTCAAGTTTATGTGGTTCTAGGATAGATTTTTAGTATGTCGGCAATTCATTCCGCATATCCGCTCCAACGTAGATGCAGTTAAGTAATGGTCCTTTATTTTACTTTGTACAAGAACACTCTGGGAATCGCCCCTTATTTGTATCTGATTTTGGTACGATTTAACGCAAACTTGATTGCAGAAGTCTTCTCAAGTAATCTTTGAAATTTTACTTTCAAACCCATGCACAGTAAGCACATTCTCTATCTTTCGATTCACATTCACTCCCAATACTCTCCTACAAGCTTTTCTTAGAGGAAAGCTCCTAAAGAAAAACAGAAAGTTTGACAATTCGATTCACATAAAGTAGCGGTGCTCGGTACCTTGTCCGCTACTCTATAAGAACTAATTGTTCTAAGTTGTTGGTTAAAGGAATCTTCAAATAATTTCCTTTTTAAAATACCATAGTAATGAAAGACATGGCGAACCAGTCTGAACAGAACAATACCAGAACAAATATTGTATTTGTAATACTTGTAAATGTACATTATTTCTACACAACCAATTTCTTTTTATCTATTGTCCAGAAATAAATATCAATAATATTTTTCTATATATCATTCTGTTATGGTTTAGGACGAATCATTTCATACTAAATGGATGTATGTTCTATAATATTTTTATTTTTGAGTTGTTTGGTAATGATTAATAGTTTTGGTTTTATTATGTCACTTGATTATTTAAATTCTGTGTTCCCAAACATCAATATATTAATTCATTTTATATTTTCATTTAAAGCGAGAAACTAAGGAAATAATATCAGGATACCAGTAGTTGGCATGTCTCGAAATATGTAATTTAAGGATCACATTATGATGATGAATATCGATAAAAAAAATATTTTACTTACTTAGACAACCAATCTTTATAATTTGTAGAGCCTTCGTCATTCAACATGTTCTTTTTAACAGCAAATGCAATCTTAGACGGTTGCGCCGTGTTGCTTACAGGAACTCCTAATCTTTTCTTAAACCTTGGTATACTCATATCGCGCACTATTTGCTCGGCTACGAAATTCCTACACAAATATTCGTTCATCATTGTCCTGCAAAATCCAAGCAGCCATAAGCGCAAAATGTAAATTACGATAAGAAAATTACCTGTGGAATCCCATTGCAGACATAGCTTCATTGAAAGTGCCATTGAATGTTTCAGAGTCACTAACGATTGAAGTATTAAATATTTTCTCACTTTGTTCTGGGCTTTCCAACAATAGTAAACTACCGGGCATATAATTTTCCGATAATATATCATCCACGTCAATTACGTTATCGGCTTTAATCAATCGCAATAATAAACATAAACATGCAATGTTTCTGCCCATCGAGAACATCTTATCGTGTGATTGTTCTACAATGCAACTAAAAATGCATCACCGCGTGTTTCGCCTACTATGGCAGTTCGCTTAACTACTTGGCGTAAAATTTCGCACCGTTACTTTAAGGTTATGAACATTGCAGTAAAAATGGTCATTAATTTATTTAATGTGGTCCTCAAATAATAGTGGATTATAACACAAAATAACTGGTGTTGTTTTGTATTTGTTTGGATCCATCTGATATATTTTATTGCGTATCTAGTGTACAACGGCGAAATGAATAAGACTATATTGTTTATATTAATATATAATTAATTATATATTTTAAGAAACTTATTTTTCGTTATAAGGTATCGTATTGGAGAATAAATGTAATATAGCAATTTTATGTATCCGTCAAAGAGCTTTTATTTTCGTAAACAAAGGAAGATTTACAGAAAAGGGCTAAACACATTTAGCAAAGCTTTGAAAAGGAAAATATACTCCATTTACTACCGCTATTTCCCAGCGTTCGCGAACAGAGAAATCATTTATTACCGTGACAATAGCGCAAAGCAGCGAATGGATATAAAAGTGGTTAACGAGAAGGGCCATCCATATACAAGTTGTTTGCGCATGGTTTGTAGGCAACCAATGGAAACGACAACCCGTATGCTAATATACAATGGGACGAGACTATGAATATTTATTGTAATGATTATCACCTTCCAGTTTTAAAATGTAATGCTTCTGACTGGTTGTTTCTTGACATATAATTTATTGTGGGCTATATGTGGTACATAATTCGACAAATTCTTTAATTTCTAGTCAAATTGTGCAATTTATTTTAATAAATGGCAATGTCAAATTTCAAATATAAATTTTATCAGAAAGTAATTTATTTTAGATTACGAATTTATTCTTGCGGCTAGTAGACGAATTATAGTTAATAATATAAAATTTGCAACGGTAACGTTTATGCACTAATAATATTTTATACTTGACATACACATTGACACCAAAATAATTATTTACGAACTTCTTAAAATTGTTAAGCGTTTTTTTTTGCTCTTTTAAACAATATTTTTGTAAGCAAAATTTCTCAACAATGCCGAATTGCGTAATATTTTAGTACATGCATTCTTCATTCTTAAGGCCTTATCACATTATCTATTGAACTCAGTCAAGGACAAATCAATTGGATGCTCGATCGATAGATGCTCGAACAGCGGTTGAAGAAATAATCATAAAACAGTAACAGTTCGAGTACTATTCTGCAAGATAATAACTAAATATGGAAACTACGGTTAAGTGAAAGGTCCTCGTGCAAGCGAAATGTTTAATATCAAGGGTTTTAAGTGGCGCACAAAATTAATGACAAAAACATCAAAACATTTCTGGACAATCAATTCGACGAATACGTACTAAAAAAAAGATTAGAATCTCTTTCCTTATTTCCTTGCAGATTTCAATCAGCAACTACACTTTGTTAATATAAATATTTGATAACCATGATTTCCTAGAAATAGTACGATAATATATATCATATTTGTGAAAATATTCCAATGATGTAGCGATGGTGGGCACCTTCAAACGGCGTTCCTCGAGAATCATTGCCTCCACTTTCTTGCAAACTTCTTGTCGCTTCTGTGGGTCTTCCATTTCTGGCATCATCTTCGATGGACTCCCTTCCCCAACCAAACTGTTTAGACCAAAATTTGACTACATACGGGGCTTCGTTTTCGTAGATTGTAGACATCCGATGATGAATTGCTTTCGGATTATTGCCTTCTTTCGTACGAAATTTTATCGCACCTGCGATAAAACATTTTCCTGCAGAATAAATTCTGACATTTTCAAAAAAAATATTAAAAACGCGAACTAATTTGTCCTAAATTGTGTACTGGGAATATTAACATGTACCATAATGCAACAATTTGTATTGCTCGTAACACTAATTTCGGGGGTTGTTCGTCGATGTCGAGGTAGAAACGTTTGATTGCCTTTGCTGTAGAACTTTCGACATCTTATACGATCTTAAATTTTCCTTCTACTGCCTCTTCAACGTATTTTTCAGCTACTGATAAGCATTTCCATGTCCCATGTGTACCTCTCAGGGTATTCTAACTTCGGCAATAATCTTTGACATTCTCCCATTACTGTGAAATACATTTTCCTTGCCTGTATCCAACAAATATCATCTTGTCTCACAAACTTTTCGGACGTAGAGCGGTGCATTTGCGAAACATCTCCGCTTCATTTATGACCGAGAATACTCTTCTACTTACATTGGTTTTAATAATAATAATAATAATAATAAACTTTCATCAGGCTTGCAGCTTGCAGTACAAGAATTAAAAATCGTCAAGAGAAAATTAATTTTTTTATGTCAGTAGAACACAATAATCACAGAAAATTATAACAATGCAATACATATTTAAAGGTACAGAAATAGTGTATAACAATACAAGAAGTAGCACTACAAGGTTAGAAAGGTAAATATTCCGGCACTGAATAAAAACTGTTCCTCAGCAGAGACGATTCGAGTTTCCTTCTAAATTGGCTAAAGCTCCTTTATTGGAACTAGAAGTTTGTTATATAATGCTTGCTAAGTTGCCTTAACACGGAGCAAGCCGAAGATAGCCATATTAACAAACAATCTATATGATTGGTCCAGGTCAGACGTGAACCTATAGTATCTCCCAGGAATCGTACAACATCGGTTTGTTTAACACGTTACCAAAAGGCCGACCAAGCTGTTTACTGAGCAGTATTCCTGCATAGAAGATATTAGCGTCATCAGCAGCGGATGAGATTGCTTTCAAAGAAAATGAAAATGTTATGTACTGTTTAATATGTATACATATTATACAGTAGAGGGTCCATCACGCTACCCTGTGGTACTCCCACAGACGCAATGCCAAGTTTGGATTTACGCACTTCACCGTTATAGGTTAGAATAACTTCCTGGCTTCTGACTTCTGCCACAAGGGTATGATTTCAGCCAGTGAAGTGTTGGACCACGGACGCCATATGCATGTAATTGATCAGAAAGTTTGTCATGGTCAACAATATCAAGAGCAAGGTCGAAGAGACCCTCCTGGGTTGAAAGACACCTCCTGAACCCAAACTGATTATTAATTACAATTTTTTCATTATTCTGGAATTTAGCTACTGTTGCGGAATAATCCATTTTAAACAATTTAGAAAACACTGTAAAGAAATTCCTCTATAGTTTAAGATTAAAAACCTGTCATCCATTTTGTGGATAGTGATAATTAATTTCTTCTTCAAGGCAGTAGGGAATACCCTAAAAGGAAAGTTTATCAGGATCAACAAGGAATTATATAGATGTAAACTGTAGCAAGCAGTAAACAAGGAATATGATCATCACCGGACGAATCGTTGGATGCAACAAATTGTATAGGTCGATGTAGTTCATCCCGTAGTCATCGAATTCCTGAGCCGCATGAATATAATTACTGATGATGTCACCATAGCAATTTGAGAAGGAACGCGGTAGTGCTTTAGCTTTTGTTACAGAACATTGATTGTTTATTATACGCCAAGGTGTTTTTGATTTATTACTGGATAAAGCCATTCTTTCATCAAAGTGATTTTTTTACCCATTCATATACGCAAATAATGTTATTTCTTTAATAACGTGTATCGTGTTAGCACTTCATGATCACCACTTTGTTTGAATGACATATACAACTCTCTAAGGGGAACTCCCCCATTACTATTTGCCTTCTTACACAGTTTTATAGTTAATGTAGTAGCCATATGGTCAATGAAAATCTTTAAAAATTTTGAGAATTTTTCGTAACTGTTGTCGTTACTATGTAAAAACATCAAATAAAATTATTTAAATTTGAATCCGAATTAAAAATAGTTCATACACGTATACAGTATGAGGAATCCTAATCACCAACTACATTCCAGTGTCTTGTGCGTCATCAGAAGTCATCGAATATAATTCCTCACATCGACAACGGCAATTCATAGCATTGCAAGAACCTACAAAAAATAAATTCAATTCTTAAATCGATATTAATTATTATGCATACCTTTGCCGAAAGATATTGCTCGTAATAGGCTTCGTTTAAAAATCGATTTACTTCCTCCCTGGTGAGCATGTTGAACTATTTGGATCTGGATACCAACGTTGCACTTGTTCAAAAAAGTCTTATAATATTTTGCCCATTTCCATTTTTCGAATGTAAATAATTTAGTTAGAATGATACCTACCTAGAAAGGATCGCCTGAATTAAAAAAAATATTCCTTCAAAAAAAATACGTCACTTCATGCCCTTTCTTCCAGTGGCAAGACACGTGGTATTTTTTTTCGTATCTTGCTGCGTATACACCAATTTTTTACTTGTCTTTTGCGATTTCTACATTATCCTGTCAGGAACAATAGCACAATCCGCAACGTTTATGGCGTCCATTTCAAAATGAAAAATATTCAATGTAAAGAAATAATAGCAACGACCGTTGATATAGGAAGAAAGGTAATGGGGCCACACTAATATAATAAAATAATAAAATACATTATGATGTCCGGTAGCTAACTTGTAATAGTTATTCTTTTAAACATTTTTGACTCGGTCTTAACATCGCCTCATCCATAATATCTAACTCGTACTGTTAGAACTAACCTACATACCTTATTTCATACTATCAACGGCTATCAACGGTAATATGTATTTTAATAATTTGATTCGACAATTACTGATAATCAGACTTTAGAGTCAACATTATGGCGCCTTTAATTAAAGGAGGTGCTCACACAAAATATTCTTTCAAAAATTTTACGTCGTAGAGGTCAAAGTAGATCATATAATTATAATTACAACAAACTCTTTTAAGATTCGATTATTTATCTCGTTTGTTGAGCATTCAGTTGTCAAACAGAACACGTTTTGCAATAGGTGCCCAAATTTTATATTTTCCTGTTATTTTAAACAGATAAATTATACAAAAAACCCATATTGTTCATAATAAACAATTTGGCATTTATTGTGTAAGCTAGAAAACCCTAGATAGAGAATTCAACCACCATTTGATAAATTATTCTTAATTTTTAAGTTAATTTTTTTTGAAATAAGTTATTTGTTGACCAATATTGAATCCACCTTGATTTTACTTTGGAACTTACACATGGATGTTTCACATGGTTGTTAATTGATGGCGTTGGGAAGTCACATGAATATTCATCGATTTGAGAATTACGCTTTGCATACGGTTTGTTCCATTTTAAGTTTTTATTTTGTAACTTATCAGTTCAATGTTGAATTAGAAACATATTTTTATTTTTGTGTATGCTCGTATATATTATCATGTACTACATTGGCCAATATAATAGAATAAAAACCACAGATAGTAGATCGTATACCCGCAAATATTAAATTCGGTATGGAAAATACCTAAAAATATAAATAAATGTCGAACGTATACTGAAACTAAATACATTTTTTCAATCAAATCCGGAAAGTTCTTAAATTTATTGCGAAATGGAGAGGATCATCCGATAAATGTTATACCCCATATTGGTGTATTGAATTTGTCTGAACGGGCTCTCAACTCCTGAAAAGCTTTTAACAGTGATTTATATGTTTATGAATGCCTGTCCGGGGATGATCTAAAACACACGCGGGTGGGTTATTACTTGTTTTAAGCAGGTGCTCCGGACATATTTATTCACATTGTTGTTATAACGTTATATGAGCGTAATGTGGCCGATTAAAGGGTGTTTCCGTGCAGTGTAAAATAGATAAATCTTAGTTTTTGTTTTAGCGTTAGATTAAACCAAGATTTTTAACGCGGAGTAATAAATCTCAAAATTTGAAAAGCGGTAACGAAATGATCTATTGATCCAGGTGTTACAAAAAATGTTAATTAGCAACCTTAATCTAAAATGATTTTAATCCATCATACGAATCGATGACTTAATCTACGTAACATCTTATTCGATCATTAAATAGTAAATTCATAAGTAGTTTCGAACTGAACCAAAAAATTCGTTTCTAAAAACCAATAATAATTCCAAGTAACTTGATTTCAAAAATGTTTTCAAATCGCCCCGTTTTCGATCGAAAATCGATTGACCATTCGTGGCTTACAAATCTCGTGGAACGATTTGATATCCGCAACGTAACGAGATCCATCAAACATGCAGAATCGCTCACAAGCAAACAATAACCCACTAGATGCAGATTCGCGTTGTAAAATGATATCAACCACTTAACTACATTTATCTCCCCCCATTTGCTGAATCCTGTTAACCAGAGAACATTAAATAACTAACACAAAGGGCGTTAATGCGGCTATATCTTGGCGTTATGAAAAACTCATCTGTTTTGAGTAGTGTGGGAGAATCGTAATAGGTACGCGTGGAGCAATCCAGTGATTTCAAACATGCGCATTGTAACCACATGTTCGTTTATGGCTGGGACTGTGTTTTATTTTGAAACTTATTTTTTGTTTTAAATATTTTAGATAGGTTTTTTTTTAATAACAGCTAATATCAAAACGAGTTTGCGCGTTGATTTTCATACAATACAATAAATTTAATATCTGAAATGTCCTTTATGTTTAAGTTCGTCCTCCAGTCATTAAAAGTTTTACATGCGTCCATCAAAACATCGATAATAATTAAAAATTTTAAACAACAATTTACAAATTGATTTCCTTTCGATTCTATTTTCGAGTTTCTTTGATGATTTAGTTCACCAGCAGTTTATTATTAATCTTTTTTTCACTATATTTATATTTCTGACAATCGAACTTTCAACTTCGGAATAGGACAAGATAAAATGGCCTCCAAACACCCCTTTATATACTAATTGGAACTGGAAACATGACTGATAACCACGTCCCAGGAATTGTAACATGTAACTGTGAGATTCATGTTTTTAAACCGAAAAACTTCCATAATCTCGATCCAAAATCTTGTTTCATTAATTACTTCTAAGCATCTTACCACCTTTTTAAGCTATGTTTTAAACATTAGCCTTTTCATCTCAAATCAAAGGGTGATTTTTTACAGACATATATATATGTGTGTTTGTAAAGATAACTACAGTTGGGAAAACCACTCCGTAGTAATTTTTACACATCTAATACTCATGTAAGTAATAATTTTGTAATTTGTTTGTTGGTTAATTTGACTTGAAAAGCTCAATTTAACTAAACACTCTGTTAGACACATACCCGATTTACCATTTACAGTCATTTGCCGTTGCTAAACGAAGTATACTGATTGTAAGTGACTTTTACTATTATTCCATTTTTATTTCACAAATATTTGCACTGTATTTTATGTATTTATTTGACGCTGACATCACATATATTTAATATCGAAACACGTGTTTTTATTCACTTTCCATCACACATCTCCTGTCGCAACAATAGACAGCAAATTCCACAAATGTAACACGCAGGCGCAAATAATCTTTCTAATGTTCTTCAAATGTTGGTACGCAGATTTTGGCGGCTGAAATCTGGTCACTTCGATAGTTGTTCCAAGTCAGTGAGACCAAGAAGAGCTACCCAAGATGGCATATGGAACTTATCGAAGCAACCCTTCGAGGAACAATTCTACAACGCGGTTCACAACCCGAGAACCAAGAAGCAAGTGTGTGTTCTGCTTTCTTCTACGAGTAATGCATCGCGTTGTTGAATTATCCATGGAAGGCCCATTTCAACAAAGTCACGTATGTCATCATCCGGTTGGTTCTCTCTCTCTCTCTATCTCTTGTAATGGTCTTGAAGGACAGTTCTATTGTAACAACTATAAATAATTTGCAGAATACATTCGATTCGGAAAATTCATCGTTGAAAATTTATCGAGGGAAACTTCATTTCATCACTTACCATTTTGTCATCGTCTGGAAAAGTCATCGTGGGAAAATTTATCGTGAGAAGTTGAAATTGTGATTGTGCTGATTTGGATTGGGTTGGGTTGGGTTCGGTAAATTTTTTCCCCGATTAATATTTCCACCTTGAACTTTCCACGATGAACTTTCCCATGATGAATTTTCCACGATGAATGTTCTGTAAATCATCATAAAAATTTTAATTCGAAATAAATAAGGAAATCCTAAATCATTAATTGGCGATCAAATTTTTAATCTTATTGTCAGAGCTCACGTATTTGTAATGTTTTTTTCTTATAGCTATAACTATTTTAATTGGGGGATTTGGAAATTATGTCCTCTAATGCTAGGAGCCCCAAATATAACTTTCCCTCAAATAAATAGTATAGTATTCTGATTATTTATATATTATTAGTAAGAAGATTAATTGAAAAAGGGACAGTTACAGATTAAACTGTTTACCTACACTTATCTGCTAATATAGCTCATAGAAGATCTTCTGATGATTTACCTATTTTTATCCTTCATCACTGCTGTTTTTTAAATAATTACATTTTCTAGAGTTTTTTTTTAAGTTACCATCATCGCCATTATAGGCTTCCCATATTTGGCTGAGGTTATATTGCTTATAATTTGCCCCAGACCATCTTAATTGTATATCAGGAAGTCTCTCCAAGGTTGCTTATACATGGCTCCCCTTATCTTGTGGAAGCACCTTGGCCTTCTGACTTACTCGAGATTCGATGTTCAAGGTTGTTGACACACACTATGGACGTTCTTACACAATCCTCTCATATTTACATTTTCTGTCCAGTCCTGCACATCTAGTTTCCTAAAGTTTTCAGTTTCATCATCTCATCACCTGTGGCGTGGTGTAATTCCTGAGCTTTATCCTATGACTTTAGTGTGATGGCATTCTCATCGGCACTGTCATCAGATACTCTTCATGTGTAAGATCCTAAGATCGATCTGCTTTTCCATTGCATGTCTTAAAATTGTAATGCTGTTATTGCTTTAATTGAATCAATTATTTCGGTGTTGTTACCTCTACTATAAGTTGTATTGCTTTTCCGATAAGAATGATTCTGATGTTCAATATTCACAACGTGAATCACAGAAGTTGTAATTCGTTAATTGGATGGCATTCAGTTGATTAGTTTTGTTCTACCAATCGTGATGACCATTCGTATGACCTCATTGAGCATCTCCTTGTGTGCATCTGTCCAAGTACAGATTTTAGTCTTACTCCTCGACTGTTTTGCTTTACTTTATAGATTCAGGCTTACAGGTGTTCTGCAAAGAAAATTGTGACGACCGATAATGAATGTATTTTTCATCGATCTCTATTTCCTTCTATTCTCACCCCAGTCTATTTTTCTGTATCAAGTTTAGTAATATCGAGTAACTTGATCATTTCATCGATTGTGTTGCATTAACTTAAAATAAATGTTATCTTACAGGAAATACAAATGTCGTGTTTGCACTCCTGATCAAATACGATTAAAATTAATTTGTGTAAAATTACCACACCGTACACGCAAATTTCTCGGCGCGTGGGCCAAGATTAGTAATTGCTAATTTTAACCACGTCACGTGTAAATAGCCAATATTTGATGTGCGCTCAAATCGCTAAACGCGATTGTGAAAAGTTTAGTACCACATGTAAGAGGAAATGTAAAGGTGCGAAGATGGATTTTAGGGCACGTTGAAAACACGCGAAATACCAATCTGCGGCGGCGGCTGCCGAGATGCCGGCGCGGGGCGGGCGTTTCTATGAAGGGGGGAGGGACACAGGTACGAGGTGTTAGTTGATTCAGCAAAGGACCTAATGGACCAACACGCCACAGTAGCTGAAAAGCGACCAGTCGACCTAATATCCTCTAATATTTAACACCTCAACACTTCGTATTTCGTGTTGTCGACTCTTGAGACATTTATGAACGGGGACACGTTCGGAAAATGGATTATGTGATCGAGCCGGATCGCGACATGCCGTCGGATGATGACCAGAACGAATCGGACGATTCCGAATATGCTTCCGACGACGGAGATTGTGTCGACGTCCTTAACAATTCGCCTGATAGAGTCTCGACGGATGACGGCGTCGGGCGGGAGGGAAATTCCGGCAACAGTGGCATAAACTTGAACAAATTTTCCATCGATAGGATCTTGGGACTGAAGGGCAATAAGGACGAGTGCGAAAATGAACAGTCGTTTAAAAATGTAAACAGTGAAAGTGCGAGGGACGCAAAATTTGTTAAACCGACACCAGTGCAATTGGGATCCAGAAATGGTACAGAAACTTGATATTTGATCTATATTTTTTAATTCATGTTATATATATAACTTTTACTATTACGATAATTTTGTGGCCAAAATTTATTTACAAGTTGCATGAACCATTTTAAATCATTCTACTTAATAATTATTTTAAATGATACTTGAAATTTAGAATAAATATACCATCATCATGGGCTCCATGATGAATGTATGCAAGGCAATTTGACATTTCTTTCAGAAACTTCAATACTGCAGACATCACAATTTGGCTACGATTTTATGTATTTTTTAATATTATTTGTAATATACTAACATTACCAGTATAAAAATTTTGCGAACAATTTATCAGACATCACAAATTAATCAAATTCAACTAATGTGACAAATGTACAATATTTACAATTTTTATACTGTTATCGCAATAATTAATTTAACATCTATTCCAAATACCAACCCTGTAAAAGCAACGCAATCTTCTTCTTCTTCAGACGCGAAACGCAAAAATCCTCGATACTCGTGTAGCCGACATATAGTTTCACATTTTCAAAACCGAAAAAATCAAGCATGCTATTCTAACAAACGATATTTTGAATTTGTTGACATAAGTAATAAAGTTCGAACTTTAAATCAATCGGCAATTATGTTAGTTTGGTGGATAGCCCACATCTATTCTATGCCCATGAATAATTTCAATTTTATGAAGGCTGATTATCAATAGCTCACATTGATAAATTAGGTCAACCTTTTCAAATAAACTTCTGAAAATCTATAAAGATATTATATTCCGTACCAGGCATCCATGGACTAAAGTGCCAAGAGTTTTTAAAGTACATTAAAATTGCAATAAATTCAATATAAAAATATTGAGTTCGGTTGAGTTAGGTTAGCTTGGGTTGGCTCATTCAAGATTTTGCAATAACAAATCCGATACTATTTGTAATTTTATTTAATTGTCTGTAACGGATTGACTTTTTACTGATTATAATAATTTTGCAACGTTCGTGAAAATCACTTTAGAGTTTCATATTTAGTATAATATTTTTGGGAGCGGAACTTTCCGCGAAATGAAACTTGTTAATTAACTACTACACTGTGGTAATTTGTGTCACACATTTCAAACATTTCATTTATAATTAAAAAGCGTTAAATGTGGGCATCTAGAAACTTATTAAAATATAATTACAATCCAATTTAATACTAAAGAACCCAACGCGAAAAAATTAAACTCAAGATTATCGACAACGGCAGAAAGCTGTAAGGCTTGAAATAAAAAAATAAATATTTATCAGTCTTAAAAACAAATAATAAATGTCGCCAGAGTACAGGAAAAAATTTAATAATATGAAATAAATGGTTGGGTTGGATATACTTTCGTCTACAGAGGGTCTGGAATTTTATTCCATTTATACTGCGAATTTTTTTTGCCTTCATTCGTATCTAATTCTTTAGTGCAAGAGACTGTTATTTCTTTTCATTTGCATTAGTTTTAATTTTTTATAATATGCTATTTATGGCTTCCGATTTGGTTATCTCACCAATGTCCTCCGTTTATCTTTACTCCTCGTCATGTTTTCGTTATGCCTTTTCTTTAAATTATCCCTTCCTATTTCCTTAACGATTTTCCAATTTTTCTTCTTCTCTTGGTTCCATTATCCATCTCGTCAACCTTCTACCTTCAGCTCTCTTATGTGTTTCATTTTCTTTACTACAATTTTTTATTTGCCTATCATTGTCTAACGTTATTTTGCCCAACTAGTAACCTGCATATTAACTCAATTTCTACTTCTAGAACGATTTCCATTTTAGGGATTCAGTTACTTTCTTCTTTGCAGTATACTCTTCTTAACTAAGAAGGCTAAACGCAATATATTCTTGTTTTCACATTTATGTCTCTACTCGTTCACTGCAGTATAGTCCTGTTAGTTATAGCTCTTTTTCGTTTTACTTTCATCGAGTTCATTTCCTGTCCTCATTTCTCCTGTTAAACTACTCCTTTCGATGTTGTAACGTTCTCGTTTGTAGGTTTGTTCTATGCTTGCTTCTTTCCCTTTATTGTATCCTCCAGCTCCTTGCTGCTTTAGTATAAGTCTTCTATCTATCCTCTAGATATTACATTCGTTGATCGAATATTCTATTTATTTATTCGTGGTGGTCGTTTTTGTTTAATCATATATCTGCTGCTGCCCAAAAAATGAGCCCACAACACCAGTAGATAGTAAATCAGTTTGAGCACACTCATTGAAATTTCCAGTGTTAATTTCTTGTCTCCCGTAAAACCTAAGAATTTGCCACTGTCCAATTGTGTTCTTGATTTTACAGTACTCTTGTCATTTTTTTCATTAACGGGCTGAAATTGTACTATGAGTCTATGTATATTTGGTGATCCATTGTTGTAACATCATGATTGTTGTTCAATTATAGTTTTTTTTTCTGTGATAGCTTTCATTTCTTGCATTGTGTGCTCAGCAATCAACATACGTATTCTGATTTTAGTAGATCGAGAATTATTAATCAATACCTGCCGGGTCCTGCCTGAAAAATAGGAACAGATCTACATTGCTCTTTTCTCTGGGCCTTCACAAATACTTTCGATTGCTTCTTCAACACCAATTTTTATAGATCTTGATCTTCTGTATTTGTATTGCAATTGATTCAATTGATTCAAACATGCTTCAAATATTTTTGAAATGTCGTTTTGCAGAGATGTCTTTGATTAGCTATGCCTAGTGGGGGATGCATTTTTTATATATTGGTATTTGGTTTTGAATTTTTCATTGCACCTATAACCTTTAAGAAGTTAAATTTATTATACTTTCAGCTACACATGAAAAATACAAACAAAAATACTAAGAGAACTTTTGATGCATTTCTGTATCATAATTCTGAACTGCAATAATACGATAAAAAAAACTTATCTACCTAGCTTACTTACCTCCAGAATTCATCAAAATTTGGTTAAACGCTTGGTATACTTTTGGTGTTCTCTGCCGAGGAAATTAAACGAGAGCGAATAGTAAAAGTTATTAAAGGATGTTTTTCTGGAAACTCGTAATGACTCGCTCAAAATACCTTTATTTACCTTAACACCTCAACAGCAGTCAAACGAGTAGCCTTACATCGCATGCATTCTCATTTCGATCCGTACCTTTTATCAGAAATCGTGTTGCGAATGAAATCATACGCTTACTAATATTAAAAAATATATAGATTAGATTTAATTGCACCTCAAATAAAAAACACTAAATTATGGTTTTAGTGCTAAGTAAATATTGTATTTGAATTAAAAATATTTCCTGATAGTATTCTAGTTAACTTATCTGTCCTCAGATTGGTCATCAATCATGGACGATGATTGATGACCCTCGGAAGTAATTAAATGAGTACGTAATAATTTGAAATTTTAGATGATTTGGTTAATTTCAAGTTTTGAGTTATCCAATTCTTTGTGGCCTTATCTTTAAGGTTTCGTGATCGCAGTAAAAGAATTTTGCATATCATATCAGTTTTAATTAAAAAAAATGAACAAGGCTGTAATAATTTGACTCATTCGATGCGTTATTATTTTCAGAAATTTTCCCATACTAACTACGAAACACTTCTATTTTTTATGTCAGTGTTAGATTGATTTTGGCAAAATATTGTACCAGAGAACTTAATTTCGATATTATAGCAAAATAACAAATTACATTATAATCTATTCCCAATGCACTACACTAATTATTCAACAACTTTATCAGCGTGAAAGTACCATGTTCAAGTTTAAAACTCTGGTAACTGAAATATAAATTTCTTTGTTTAGTTGTATTTTTTATCTGTGAACGTTTAATAATTATTAAGTGGAATATTTATCTGGTTTCTTGGGAACACAATGGGAAAATGTAAGCCCTTTTGACATGTGGTAAAATATTGCAAAATTTCAGGTAAGTTACGTTCTAAGTAATTGCAGTCAAGAAATTTTGTAGTAATCGTTATTAACGAATATATTTTCCAGCGTCTCTATATCACTCGATAATCGAATTATCTGAATACTCTCACAACGAATCTGTCCCGCCGGATCTAAGGTTACCTGATGTAGCCTCCGAAATGAAGATATCTTCGGGTCAGAGCAGTTCTCACGAGCAATCCTCCTTTCTGCCGTACCATTTGCACGGCGCTGCAAATTCGGCATCGCTGCTATATTCCAGCTGGCTGGGATCCGACCACAAATCAACTAGTCACATATTCGGATTGCAAGGTATTTTATTATATTTATTTCGTATAACATAATGTGCATATGATAGTTATTTTTAAGATAATCTACAATAGTATGTTTTGTATCAGGAGCGCCAAATGTCCGTTTCCAATTCATTCGAACGCACTAAAACATTTCGCGTCCGTGATTCAAACAATATTTCTTATAATACTCTATTAGCATATTAAGCTTTTGACATAATTGTGAAAAAACATTTTCTTGGCCGTTAAAAAACGGCATTTTTCTCGGTTAACGTAACAAAATAAATCGAAAATGCTGTTAGAAAAATGCACCCTTGATTATCTGACAGGCATGCAGAACGTCACATTTTTCGACAGTAGTAACATTTAACAACTAGTGACATATTACTCTAGGTTTTTTATATCATAATAATGTTTGACAATGACTCTATAAGAACATTAACTCTTCATTATTATTAGTGTTGATCGATTGTATATAATTAATCACCTGTAGTCATATAAGGCTTTAACCATTATTTCAAAGACTATATTTTCACAGCATTGATTTTATTTCACTGTTGCCTCCTTGTTATCCATTTATATGGCAATTTTTTTTTATTTACACACATTGCATTTTCTATATACATTGAATAAGATGTGTAGTTTTTCCATTTGAAATTTAGATATTGAAAACTATTGAATAGGGTATAACCGTTGCTGCAATATGCCTAATGAATCTAGTTACACGATAATAAATTTCTGTCGCACCAGTGACAAATATGTTACATTGCATCAGTTTTAAATAAATTACATATCGGTGTTTTTGGATGTGCATATGGTGAAAGTTTGAAAGTTCTAACAGAGTATACATTTTTATGTAGATTCTGCCACGCCCGTAACCCCCTTTATAAGTTGGCAACTAGTGCTTAATCTTTTTATAAAAAATTCGAAATTATGTCGACTTCGATTGGATTGTATACACCTTATACAACTTTATTGCAACAATTGCAACAATGAATGCAAAAATAATTGAAGCCAATTGATGTCTGTATAATTCACCCAAACCAACCCTTCTGGGTACCCATATTTACAAAAATACAATTTCATTACCAAAGCAAAAATGACGCCTCTCAGAAAAATAATTTAAAACAAATTAATTTGCTTTACTTCGCCATTAACCAAATTAAACCATTTTGCTCAGGTGGAGACAAACATTATCGCTTTACATCGAAAGCACATATCCAACTTAAGTCCATTCTTATACATAGTAAATTACATGCTGAAGTTTATCCGGTTCTAGTGGCCTCCGATGCTTTGTCTTCCCGATTAAACTTCAATAAAATGATATGCCATTTCTTTTGGACAATAATTAATATAACCTTCCTGGAGACATGAAACACTGCATCGGCAAAATATAAATCAATCAAAATGAGAGCATTAAAATTGTCTGCAATCAAATGCTGCAAATCACAAAATTCCCACCCAATAAATCTTGCACTCTTAATTACCCAGATAATCACCATTTTGCATTAATTAACGACGTAAGTTCATGCTGCGAGTCGTTTCCGAATGAGTAACAATAATAAATATAAACGATATAATAACGTTTTATACATGAAGTGATTTGTAAATTGTTTCAACCCTCATCATCGCTTGCACGAGAGAGGTGCACGCGATTTTGCCATTTACAGTGATCCGTGTTATTGTTCATTTGTATTGGGCTTATAATGGAAAGTAATTTACGTCTATTAAATGATTAATCGAACAAGTGTAACAGGATTTAGGAAATTATTTATGGCGTACGAATTGGCCATGAGACGTAAAGCATCATATCTTCCTTAATTTTAACAATTATGAATTCACGCGGTTAGTAAATAAAATAAATTATTTTGATCCGAGTTATTTTCGAAGCACATCTTGAATTTGCGAATTGAATTACTTGACAATTAATTCAATTCGTTTTATTCCGGAGGAAAGGTGTGACGAATTTTATACATAATTTCAGAATGGATCCTATTCATTGTAATTTTGAATGAAACTTAGGCCATATATTAGTATTCTAGCTGTAGTTACACAAACTAGATAATTGTGACTTTAACAGCAGTGTGATTGGCGTAATTAATTAGCTAGCTTCTTATATGAAATGTATTTATTTCAAAGAACGCACATAAATTACACTTGTAGAGTTGAAGCAACGTGTTCAATGCTCTGTAAAGCACCTATATGTACAAAAATTATCGTGTTGCATTATGTATTATGTTTAGTTTAAATGAATTCTGGCTCCTTGAGACTTTTAAGGTTTAGTTCAAACCAGTTGAACCTCATAGACAATTTACCTTGAACGAACTATTAGTGCGACAAATTATATCACACATGCCAACATAAGAAGCAGGAAAATAGGAGTGTTAATGACAATTATCATATTCATTTTGAATACCCTTATTTTGAACTTTTCACGTTGTATAAATAAAATTATTTTATTGTCCATTCATTTAGAATTGTCGTCAATATTTACACAGTTTACGGTAAAATTCCAGAATTACATTTTTATCTTCATTTACATATTTCCAATTCCATTATCGTCTCCGTTCTTACAATGACTTACAGGTGTATATGCAATAAAATAATTTAATATGAAAGGAATTATTTCTTGACGCCATTTATTAATAGTCGTGATATAATATTTAATATATTTAAGGTTTGTCACTATTTACAACAGTAAATATGTTTTAAAAATATAATATTTAACGTCATTAGAATTAACACTATGTATGTAACCCAATGCATTTAGTCGTTATATAGCTTTGTTTGAAGCAATTTCGATCAGGCCGAAGTTTTGCTTATAAAAATAAACATAAGTTAATAAAAGTTTAACGTTGCAAATGATGATCTTTGTCCAACATTTGTCGGTGAAGTGCAGAAGTACTCTTTGCGTTTATATTTTACTAGTACTGTATAGATCAAACACGTTTATTGACACTCTTGACGTTTATCGATTATTTCTGTTCCTTTACGTCCTGTACGTCCAACTTCTATCCAACTGTTCCATATCAATCGACGCTCTCATTCTTCTTATTTTTCCAATAAATTCCAATAATACATCATCTCTTTAAATAAACCACTTGTATGCTCCTCATCCAGATCATGCCTTTCTGTTCACTTGAATCCCGCAGGTCTCTATTCCACTCCCTTATAGTTTGCAAAATCTCATAAATTTCTATTTCCTCGGCTAAAAGTATACCCATATACTCTTCTATTAAAAGCTTCAATCTATCCCCTATGTACAGACAAAATGCACTTCCTATACTCCAATACACTCAATATGTTGCAGATCCCGTCATCACTGCAGATGTAATTCACCATCACTGGTTTCTCCTCGTCGTATATTGAGCTTTTTCCATGTAAACATAACTCGTATTTTGTGCTGATTTCACAAGTTTTAATTCAGTTAACGTTAAAATAAAGGTTTGGAACAAAAGCATTGCAAATGAAATTAAATTACAATGTGAATCATAAATTCACGTACACTACAATGAATCTGTTTTGTTTATTTAATAGGATTCATGGTATACACTTGAAATACAAGAATTAGTTTATTTCTTATACGTAAATGAGGTAAATTAAAAACGAATCACATTGTTCAAAGCTTCCTGACATAAATTCGATAAATCCACAATTTTAAAAGTATTATTATGTGTTCCAACTTCATTTTTCACGTATGCCCAAATTAATTCAACAGCATTCAGTTCGCAATGAGCTACAGACAACCATAGTAATAATCGTCTCCTCTTACTTGCTTTGCAATAGATTGTTTCTAATAGTAGCACCAGCGGTTTACATATTAGCCGCAGCTATGGTTTACTTAATTTTGAAATTTTAGTAATTTGTTTTTCTTATAATGAGGATCCTGAAAACGTTGTTTATTCATTTCGTGATGAAAATTTGCTTTCTTTTTTTTTCGCCTGTGTAGCATTTACGACATCCTTGCAAAAATCCATTTTCGCTAGCAATAATTTGTCTTTTCCTTTCCAAGCATGCCCTCGCTTCTCTCAACACTTTAACGCACTTATACATCAATCACGCACTTTCCCATTTTCATACACACAT
Source organism: Geotrupes spiniger (assembly GCA_959613385.1). NCBI lineage: Eukaryota > Metazoa > Arthropoda > Insecta > Coleoptera > Geotrupidae > Geotrupes > Geotrupes spiniger. The sequence continues at coordinate 7,582,719 of OY390737.1, read as the reverse complement.
GCTCTCACACTTTATTTGTAAAATGAAATCGTGTCAGTCGTGACAAAAAGATATGATACGTATGTATGTAACTTTACCACATTGGTGTTAAATCGTGTCACATGTGACAGAAATTGTAATAGTAAGTTACCTAGATGATGATTGCTCATACAAAGCCATTATCCCTATCCCTACAATCTATATCTAACCATAGATAGTAAACACTTGAATGAACTGAACTGCAATGAGAACACAATCTTATATTTTTATACATTTCATTATATTTAAATATTTTACGTTATTCTATTATAAGTTTCTGCAGTCCGTATCATTTATGTCCTTTCATCTTTTCCTTTAGATTCTACAAAATAATTTCCGACAGTTGCTGGTTAAGTTGTTTAAGGTGCCACGTCATTAAGCATTGTGGCTTATCTCGGTATTTGCAGATAAATTTAATTTCAATCAATCAATACGATGTAAATATAAAGTTCGATTTTTATTTAACACAACGACAAATCTTTAATTTTATTTTAAACGTTACGAACATAAACATTTAAATCAATTATTTAATCCACTATATACTTTAGATATTTGTTTATTAGAGTAAATATTTTTTCAAGAAAAGTGAACCTTTACAATCCAACCCAACCCAACATGTAATCAAATCAAAGTCATTATAATTGTATGCATTTATTTGTTCTGCTACAGGTATTCATCTTTATATCTGTTGTTTTTTCTATTCGATTTTGTTTCCAACTACAATTAAAATGTTTTTATTGATTTATTAACTTATTTCACTCTGGACGCAAATCGACATTTGTTCCTTTGCAGGTTAAACACCGCGCAACATATCCTCTCCTGGCTTTGAATTCTTGAAATCACTTGAATGAGCCTATCAGCCTTTTTCCCTCGAATATTCAAACTTCAATTTCTGATGACGACTGTGCTTATAATCAGCGTCGTCCTTTGCATGAAATCTAAATGATTTTCGTATTATGGCACTTCGATTATTGTACTATCAGCTATTATTGGTAGTATTATTCGGTTTCCCCCATATTTAAAAAGTTGCTCCTACAATTCCCTATAGTCCCTATTATCCTCCATCGCCAATGTCCATATAGATATTACTTTCCAACCATTACAGTTTCATGTTCATCATCTTATCTTTTGCATTGTCCTGCCTTTCAATCTTCCCATAACTGCAAAACTTTCCATTTAATTGACTCATTCTACCATCTGCTCTCCCTCTCTTCTCTGCCATGTATTTTTCTGTCATATTTGATAAGACACATTTTCAACCCAACCCAACCCAACCCAACCAAACCAAACCCAACCCAACCCAACCCAACTCTTTAATATTTTGACACTGGACATTTGACAGTCGTTCTTGTTTAGTCTCCCCAAGGTGTTAGACAGGGTGTCGTATCAGTGTTCTGTTCAGTTGTCAGTGGTTCGTTAGAAGTGATTGGCTCGCGCCAAGAAATTTTGATGGCCACCACATATAAAGATATTTCAGCAACTAAGGTTCTTGGTAATCGCTACTGATGAAGGGTAATAACCCAGCAACAATATTGTCCAGCGATTAATCTTCATGGACCTGTTTTAATTAATGTTCATAACACCATTGAGGTGCAAGATTAGTCCCATCTTGTAAATTTTACATTTTCTGTCATATTTGACAACACACATTTTCAATATTATTATCAATATGAATAAATTTATAATCATCAGAACGACGATACGATATTTTTTCCTGATCTCGCTTCGCCATTATGCCAGGAGGATAGGAGCAAGCTAACGGAATTACGTACCGAGAGAAAATAATCTTCCAAATATTCCCCTAGCTCGACCAAAGAAATATGTTGGCCATAAGGATTGTGAAAACGGCTGGGAGACACAAAATGAACAATGTCATGTTCTATCATGTTTTGTTTTCATATCAGTTTTGTAGCTTAGGTTCATATTGTTAAATGATAAATGATAAGAATTTTCATACATGTGAGGCATTTTCATATTTCTATGTAAGACTTTTTTCAAATGTAAATTTTTTGTCAACAAGCTACTGAACGCGATTATTACACCGAATATTCTGCAACTACTACAAAACGTGTAAAAGAAAAAAATTATTGTTGTTGGTTAAAAATTAGTTAAAAATTGTTTAATGCTCGGTCGTGTTGTTAATGAAAAGAATTACGATATTTGCATTAGAAGACCATTGTGTTTATAATTTCAGCCTAAAACATATAAAACATATATTACTGAAAAAATACGAATAACAACAAACCTTTAATGTTATTTTAAGACGTTTATTTATTTATTATATAATCGCTGCTATTAATACTCGTTTTGGTAGCAACGGAAAATACATCAGTACGACGTGGAGGTAAAATGTATTTAAAACAGTTGCAACAACCGTAGCGTAATTATTGTAATTTTTATTACACGCTAAGAAAGTGTACACAATATTACCGATGCGTGGAGACTTCAATGCTAGTTTAAGATACAAACATGGCCACTTCTGTCTCAAAATAATTAACAAGTTTTAATACTTACCTATGTTTTAACTCATATGTAAACTCATAAATCTTTCTTAGCGTGTCACTTCTATTATTGGCTTCTTAGAAGAACGCAGGTGTGAAAAAACCATAAGAATCTTTTCCAATTTTTAAACAAACTATTAACTACTTCAATAAACATTAGTTTTAAGTAGTTAAATAATAAGATTTTGACATATTTGTGAAATTAACACAGATGGGGTGGTCCGGAATTTTATTTGTTTGTCTTTTAAACCTTTCAGTTGCCGATGTCAACCGTCAAGTGAACATATTTTCGCACGTATTACGGTAGATTTATATAGGGAACCTTCAATGGTAACAATTTGTCAAGTTGGAAATCCGTGTTGTTTACTTAATACTGGTCAACTACGTAGGCAAACATAATGTGATGCGTTCACGCAAGATTCATAAATAAAATATCAATATCAAAATCTAACACCTTATAAAAAGGAATTGTATGGAATAAAATGCTTTACTTACAAATAATATTTTTATAGTTAGTATACAAATCACATATATTTGTTTATTTTTAAAAATCAACATATATAAACATAACAAATTATGCAAATATTTTTCACTACGTCACGCTATAAATTATCTAACAAGCACTTGACAAATGAATACAATTAATTTAATTATCACTGTCATCATATACATGTCAAACATAAAAATGTCCTAATCACCTACAATGAAAAATATATATTTACTCGTTCCTACATCTCTATTATCTACTTACATCTAATATTTTAAACACTGTATTATCTATGTAGTATGTATCTTGATAACACATACTTTTGGTCAGTTCTTTTATTTTAACAGTAAAAATGTTATTAATTTACACTTATAATTTATTGTAATTTCAATTGAATAAATTTTGAAAAACCTCATTCCCTAAAATATTACACAGACGTTGATATTTTTTTTTAAAATGCCATCGAGAAATTTACTACACGGAATACGAACGAAGAATGTTGACTAAGTAGGTCTAATTTAATTGACAACTAGATATTTACAGATAATAAATTTAGCTATTGATGCTAGTCATATTCTCTGTATTAATATTAATGCGCTGTAAATATGGGTAAATATTGCCTGGAACTTCAAACACGTCCATCAATGATAATTAGTGTTTATTTCTGCAATAAGAAAGTCAGTGTGAGGCTGGCATTCTCAAAAATTAGATTGTTTTAGTGCGGTAGCGCTAATCGGATGAGTACACATGCATTTGAATAATGTGATCGTTAGATTTCAAAATGTTTGCGAATTGTTAAATCGCAGAGTCATTCGAGCGTAACGCAATTGTTTTTTCTCGTTGTTATTGCGATTCATTTGTGAATTTATCTTATTGATAAGCTTCTGATTTACATGATCGTGTTATTTATTAAATCTCTGTTTGCACGTTACTGAATGTATATTTATCAATCGATCAATTAAAGACATATCTATATTTGTGGTCGACAGTTAGTCTATAGAATCAATAAATCAGAAAACTAAAAATGATATGAAAATGAAAATGAGTTATATAATTATCAATATCTATCTATCTAGACTGGAGGGATAAATTAGCAAAAAATCCCAGTGCATTTGTTATATTAAATTATGCTGTTCATATTACTTTATATGTCAAACACCTAAATAAATCATACGTTTGCTTATTTGATTTGGACAATTATTTAATATTTAATTAAGCCTCTCATCTGTGCGTCTAGGGCACAGTTAATTGAATAATTTGCTTTATCTCTAACGTTTTATCTCGTCTGTGTGTGCCAAAGAAATGTGTGCTTTGCGATGTATATTTGTATGCAACGTATTGTATTAAGAATATTAATAGGATTCTCCAATTGGTTTATTTTTCAATCACGCAGCTATATTTCCATTATATTTCAATTACATTTGTTTTTACAATTGCGGGCATGTCTTCTTTAACATAATACGACAAAACATTCCTGAAACCAAAAATTAACAATTCGTTTGGTATATCAATTTCGGAATGAATGCTTTGCTGTTTTTAAGTTAGCCGTGGCGCTTTCAAAATCACCCTTTTCACGATTAACAAGAAGACATTACTTCATAATAAACGAATCTATTGAGGTACAAACCCAATGACTTTTTATAATACACACATTTAATTGCTCAATGAGTTGCGCAGAAAAATCAAACAAACAACAAATCCATGACAATCAGTTATCAGTTTTACAAAATTTAATTAGGCTGAATACTTGATTCATAATTATTAATATAATCTCATGGTTATATCAATTAAATTTATACTTGTGCGTTCTTGTCGTGAAAATTTAAATTAAATTTTCAGAGGTTATTTTATAATTTCTGCAATATGCTTCAAAATGGAGTGGAATTTTATTGCCAAACGTTAACTTCTCGATGTTTATATTTTCGAAACGCTGCACAATTTTCTTTGCCTTTGCCTTGGTTTATATTTGGTATTATAAGTGCAAGTGTCGTTACTTGAACGACACTTTTTTGATGTTTATTCGTCGTTGCTTGGCAGTATTTCTCATCGTTGCCTAGTTACATTAATTTATTTTTTATTGGTGGGGCGTTCACCAGAGAACAGACAAATTGCTACTGATTTTCTAGCTCGCATCGGCTTCTTTTTGTACCCTCGCCATGGATACAATGATTTTTTCTCCATTATCCAGTTTTGTTAAAATTTTTATCGGCTTTTACAGTTTTCTATATGCCTCACATAATTTTATCTTTCTTAAATAATATTTAAATTTAATTATAAGTTATATAAAAATGACGGCTATGTTCTTCTCATTTAAATGACTTTCACGGTATATTCCTTCATACTCTCATAAATTACATAAATATTTCGCTTGATTATGACTGTTCTCAAGCATATTTATTTATAAACATCATACTATTCAAGATTTTCCGTTTTCGACAATCTGGTCTAGTAATAATAATTTTTGTGGATTTGGTTTATTTAGTTTAATTTTTTTTCCTTTGTAGTTTTCCAAATTCTAAACTTTAATATCACACAGCCTATCTGCAAGGTGCATAATATATGCAGTCTCGCCAGTTTACTCCTCTCTTCCCACATTTGAACTACCATTATTGACAAACGTTGGCTGTGTGCTACAATTTTGTATTTCTAGATCATTACAAAAATTCTTATTCAGTCAGCGGTGTCATTAGTTGCTGAGATGATATGGTGATATCAGCCTCCTTCCCCACAAGTTCCTTCGGGCATTGCCTGAGAGGTGGCTACCCTAACATCATATCCCCTTAGCCTCAGCGTTTCTGGATATCCTCCCTGAATTCGTGAGCTAGAACAATAGCTTAGGCTCATCTTGAGGATTCGTTGGTCCTCTTTCCCTAAGCCAAATACCAATAGTCCCCTCAGCTCTCATGTTTGCTAAGGCGACCTGTATCTATCATAATATTTACGTAGTGTACATGTACTCATACCTTGCAATACATTTTATAATTATCCAGTTAATGGACTATATTTTCTTGCGCAATAAATAAAATTTGAAGCGAATTGAATTAATTGTACTTTAGTATATATTTTTATTATGTATTAATATATTTGAACATTGTTACATTTCCTGTGGCGCAATTTTTGTTTCTTATTGATATAAATATTATTTTGCTTTAATCTATAAATACTGTAAAATTTTGAAGTTTAATTATAAATATGCATCGCTAAAATACAATCAATACCGTTCTTATTAATGAAATTATTTCAGCACCCAAGCCCTCTAGCAGGCGATCGAGGAAACCCGGTCTGGACAGAAAACCAAGGCAAGCGTACAGCGCAAAGCAACTTGAACGTTTAGAAAGCGAATTCAAAGTCGACAAATACCTGAGCGTCAGCAAACGCATGGAGCTCTCGAAAGCCCTGAATCTGACGGAGGTCCAGATCAAAACGTGGTTCCAAAACCGGAGGACCAAGTGGAAAAAGCAACTGACCACGCGACTCAAAATGGCGCAACGCCAGGGATTATTCCCGCCTCATTATTTTGCCCCGACCTCGTCGCAATACTCCGCGTTATTTACTCCGTACTACTCGCCGCTGGGGTGCGTGTTTGGCGTTCCGGCGTTAGATGACGCCACGACGTCTGTACAACCCGTGGATCCCTCTTCGCGCCGATCGTCGTTGCCGAGCTAAGATCGATGGCCCGAGATTTATTTTTGTACAAATTATTTCTTATGTTAAATTGAGGCAATTTTATGAAGAAATTAATCTGGCCCGATTGTGTACTTTTCGCGAAGTTGTCAGTTTTTAAGTTGGTTGGGAATCTCACAATACCACAAAAATAAATGTATGCGATTTATTTCTTACGTTAAAATTGTCTTATAAATACGTACGTACTACAATATTCATGTTTTGTAAATATATTATATACCATGTGACTGTATTTAATTCCCTTACCATTACCTTTAGGACAAAGTGGGAAAACAGAAGTTTAAAAAATTGAATCAAATGAGGTATGAAGGCTCAATCTGATCGGTATAACCAGTTTTAGTTTTTAATTATTTTTATTTCATTAAGTATTAAATAAGCTGAAGGCAAATATTACGAGACAGAGATGATCTTTTATGGTCATGTAGATATGTCGTCCTAAGAGACTGCACAAATAAGTTGCCAAATACCTGAAATGCGCCTGTTGTACTTTGAAACCATTCTTGACTTTTACTTTTTATATATGCTTGGACTATTTCTTTACTTTGCACGTTTGACCATTGTAATAGAAATTTAAATCTTCGCCAGTTTTCTCCAGTACAGGATTCAATTGAACTGATTTCTGAAATCGTACCAACTCGATTTCAAATGAACAAATAAATAAAAAATTCACTTTTGTCAGGGTGTTCACTGCGTCGTTGGCGCAATGCACGTTTAACGTTTGAAATGTCACAGAATACGACATTCGGAAAATTTTCTTTACAGTTCCAAATATTTCCCCAATTCATCTCCTCCATATTTAATTAGCTCAGCCGTTATTTAGTTAACTGCTTCGTTTATGTTTTTCACTTGGGATGCAATTTCTTCCAGTAATGGCATTCTCTTACATTTTCGAGTGTATTCTTCAAGCATTGCATATGATCATGATTTGTTTATGTTTGCTTGTTACTTTACAAAGATTTGTTTACTTTTTTGGATTTCCATTTCCGTTGACCTTTTTCTTCATTCGAACAATACTTATTCTGAATTGGATGAATAATAATCTTATTATTAGTAATAATTATCTTTTTTTGCAAATTTATCGCCATTTCAGGTTTAGGTTTTATTTTTAATTTTATACATATTTTGACACAATATATGAACTTAACATATAATGTATTTGGATATAGTTTTCTTAAAGGAGGTTTGAGAAAAATATGAAACATAGATTATATTTTATTCTAAACATACCAATTACAATTATTACTATTATATACAAACACACTAAGTTGCACAATTACTTCATAGTACTACAAAATGTACTTTGCTTTTCTATTACACTGTGTTGTTAATATAACAAGTTGCAGTTGATGATTTTGTACTTAAATAATAACAATAATAAATATTAAATATACGGATATCTACATGATGTACATTATGATACAGCAACTTAAATAATATATAAAAAAAACGTTCTGGAAAAGACCACGTACACATAAAAAACGCGCTACCAACGCACAAATGGCACTAAACACTTCGGCTGTAATATTTAATTCTCGAGAAAAACACTGGCCTGGTTGAAATTTCTATTTTGCGCGTTGATGTTTTTACTATTTCAACGACTACGACGGTTACAAACGCACCATTCTCGAAACAGATCTCGGCGAACGAAACATAATAGTTATTGCCACAATATTACAACTAATGTTTTATCACATAATTACGTCTAATTTATAGTTTAGTCGTTGCTTAATCCAGCGCGCCCTTGCCCGTACTCGGAAGCAGGAAGCACAGCAAACCACTACCTGTAATTAAAACGAAATTCATTGATTGCACCATCTGTTATCCCAAGGTGACGAATGGAAATCGTAAATCGTCGAACAAACAAACGGAAAAAACCTAAATTTGAATATAAATAAAACGTAATTAACACTTACCAAGCAAGAGGGCTGCGAAGAGTACTATTGGTACAACACATTCGAGATCTATTAGCATACCAAACAGAAGGTTTCCAATTAATGCGCCGCCTCTACCGAATGTTAGAGATAGAGCTGCTGCCATTACCCTGCAACCAAGCGAGAAAAATTATGACTATTTGTAATTACAATTCGAATTATAGAAAATTTTATTATTTTAGATAAATCAAATATGGTTTTCAGGACATTTATTATAGTGGTTTTAAAGATAAATAATTTATTCCCAGTGAATATCGTTAAAATCTTTTATGTAAATGGAATTATTTAACATTTTTTGACTCTGTTATGGTTCCAATTCAGACCACTATAATTGACGCCCTGGTTCATATAATATAAAATATAAATTTAAATCAACATATTCTTCTATAATTAATTTTGGATTATCAACTCAATCCAACTCTTCAATTTTAAAATGCATTCAATTGTCTAAAGTACATATGTGGCATATTTTCTTACCTCAGATTTGTTGGAAACAGATCCACCATAACGCAATACACTGTACTAATACCTAAACTGGTGAGCGCTTCAAAAATACAAGAAAGTACCAAAACGGCATTCGTCGACGTGACGAAATATAACCCAAAAGTCACTCCAGCCGCGACAAGGATGCTAAACACTAAAAAAAATATATTACAGTCGTTGCATTGGTCGAAGTAAAACGAACGTACCGAGGAAAAATTTCGCGCCGAGCCTATGCACGCACAATGGCAACCAAAAACTCGTGGGTATGCACGCAGCTCCGATGATCAGAGTGTGCAAAAAGACGTTGTCGCCAATTGGTTCGCCGCAGAAATCTTCTTCTCTAGTTTGGAAATAAGTCGAGTTGGGCAAAACGACCGAAGACACGTCGCAAACGGATGCTTTCTCGCCGGGATTCGCACTTTCAAATTCCTCGAACCGATAAAATAACTCCGGGAACCAAACCATGAGCGTGTAGTAGCTGCGAAATGCAATCAGTTTTATGGAAATCCCCCAGAAAAATTATCGAGTCTCACCTTGACGTGACGCCAAATTGAATGAGGCAAGTTATCACCGTGTATTTCAAATGCGGCGGGCGACACAACGCTTTGGTCTGCTCCCAAATTTCTTGCAGGAGTAATTTTAATTCTTTCGGTTTGCGGATCCGCAAACTCCTAATGCTTTTCGACGACTGTTGCGAGACCACGCTCATCGCACGCACCTTTTCTCGCAGACTGCGAATCTACGTAGATAAAAACGTTTTAATGGGACGTTGTAAATATTTTTATCGAACTTACGGGGTAATTCGCTACACTGTCGCCTGTGTTACTTGCGTAAATGTCTTTTAGGACTTCCAGGGCTTCATCGGCCTCGCCGCATTCCAGTAAAAATTTCGGACTTTCGGGGAAGAAGAACAGCCATATTCCAAGGCAAATGCTCGGTATGGCGCAAACGAACACGAAAAGGTTCCAACTTTTAAACATAAAGCCGTTTGAGATCCATTCAAATTCCAGAGGGATAACAATCCATGCGATTCCTAAGTTATAAGAATGAGAAAACGGAACAAAATGAAATCGTTGAATTTACCTGGTAAGATTATAACTCCAACCGTCCAAAATAATTCCATCCAGCAGAGAATTGTCTCTCGATATTTGCTTGGCTGGAATTCGCCCAGATACGGGAAACAAATCCCCATGGCACCAGCAATTCTGCGAATAAATTGAAATTGTTAGGCAATATGTTAAATTGTTGAATAAACATCATACTTACGCAAAACCATTGAGCAATCGCAGAAACATGAATAAGTAATACCACTGCGAGATGCTAGAAACGATTCCAACGATTCCGTCCATGAGTAATGTTGCAATCAATACCACTTTTCGGCCTTTTGTGTCGGCCAAGCATCCCCAGAAGTACGACCCAATCAACATTCCTGTAGAATTTATGCAAAGTAAATAATTATGTCGTTATATGACTTTAAGACAAACATACCCACAACAACACAGGGAATGACAATAATTTTGCAAATTTCGAGTTCCCATAAGTACATAAAATTAAATCTTGATAAAGAATAAAGAACATTTAAATACCAGTGGATCTGGTTTTTTCGGTTACTTTAATATTAAAAACTTAACTCTAAACAATAACTAACGTTAGCTGTCAGATTACAAATAAAAAAGATACATATCTAGTTTGAAGCGATAAAGAATGGTAAAAATTTCCAATTTCGATCAGATCATCCTTGGTGGGACAATTTAACGAATGTGAAATGACCACGAGTTTTCAGTGACGTTGTGCCTGCTACACGCTTCACGTCGCTTGAGAATGAATAAAAACTTTGCTAGTCGACGGCGTGTTTGAAAGTTAATTGACAAGTAACAGTGTATGAACGCCAAATATAAAGTGAAGTGTAATTACAGGCGCATACATTTTTAAAGATGTAAAGACGAATAATGCAGTGTTATTCGAAATCGGCCAATACCAGAAAGTGATCGTAAATGTGTAACAAAATTGATACCCCGTCCATCTGGAAATATCGTACATCCGAAATCATTGCACCGCACGAATCCAAGACATGTCTTAAAAATTTAAATCAAAATAATTAAGCTTCAATTAAGAATCAACTTTTCAGCCCTTGTAAAATTAACATTTCAAAAACGTTAATATTATATTTAATAAAGTTTTTGTATTAAACGTCCTAATAACGTTTTATAATTTTCTTAATAAAGTTTTTTTTTTAATTTTGTTAATAAAGTAAATTTACCAAAACATTTCATAATAATATATAACAACGCTTATTATTGCTATCGCTTAATGTACCGGTTACCCTAATGCCTAAGAAGATTGTATTCATGGATAAGGCTCGCGCGAAAGTATTGTGGTGGCGCCTAACGATCTGGGTGTCTGGCAATTTGGATAGTTGACATTGTTCTTTCCACCAGTCAACCGTCTCACAGTATATAACTACGGTTGCAAACAATTCTATTTTCCTACTTTTCAATTATTTAAGATTGTAATCATTTGGGAAACACCAATTAATCATTTAATGAATAATAAACAATAATGCATTAGCTCTTAATTACAATACAATCGTATTTGTGTATTGGTGTACTTTACGATGGCGCGAGGGAACACTTGAGACGTGATAAGATAAATTATATCAATTAAAATATGAGCAATTACATTCATATGTGTGAGTTGATTACAAATTATAATTGTAAATTGGTAATTATTTACGTTGATGTTTATTTGTGGTTTATGTTTGGTTTGGTTTGGATCCTTGTGATTCTTTGCTTCTTTGCCGTTTTCCTTTTATGGTCGTTTGGTATGTTTGCTTAAGTTTCAGTGTTTTCAATCTTTTAAATTTATCCCAAAAATTCACTCTCATTTATTCCTTCTTCATTTTCTTATAGTTTTTGATTGGTATTTTAGATATGAAAGGAAGAAACAACAGATATTAAAGGAAACATCGTTAGAAATTTATGAAGGGGTACATGACGAAGAAGATTGGATGAAAATGACAAACAAAGAACTAGAGGAATTAGTATCACAGCCTAAGAACTAAGTAAGTTAGGATATGTGAAGAAGAATGTGATTGCAGTGAATGTGATGACAGATGTTTCGCTCTATCAGACTACCACACATATGTACATCTGCTGAAGTTGTATCAAGTGACCAATAATTTTTGTGTGAGCATTCGCGCCATCTAGACGTCTATACACGCTGCTATGTGATTGCAGTGGTCTTTATCTACCGACTAAGTTGGTACTGTCCCAACTTGCAACTTGTACTTTATGTTGTGTTGGGTTGCGTTGGGTGCCACAATACTTTGAGCTCGTTAAAATTCGTGTTTTTAATTTGAGATATTCAAAATTGTTCATTATTTTTATTGATATTTATTTACATAATTTAATTATCCGATATTATCGTTTAATGTTTAATTCGTTTGAGTGATTGCAGCGCTCCATTAATATGATGGAAGGAATAAAACAAACGCATTAAATAAAACAGGAAAGAATGTAGGTGGATAACGACATTTCTAAAGCACATAATTTATCTAAATAAATTAGAGATACGCCAGGTGCACAGGTTCGTTATTATCGAAACACGAAGTTGGTTAAGGTTACTCAAGCTAACCATTGAATTCGACCATTTTTGTGTCTTTTTTTAATTTGTAAAAATGTATTAAAATGTTCGATTTTCATACAATTTTCTAGCTTTCAAATTGTAACACATTATTTTTCGCTAGTAACGCCAACTATTTTACAAATTATGTTCCCGCATTCCACTGGTAATAATACAAAAAAGTTAACATAAATTATTCCAAATAATGCTCACCTAACATGGGAGCTGCCGTAAGGACTCCCTTGTCTCCTGATGTCATTTGAAAATCGCATGTCGCCGACGGCAACACAAACGAGATGATTGTGATACCGATGGCCGTGTTCATGTAAATCAGGCCGCATATCGTCAGCAAGGCGAAGTGGAATTTTCCAAAACCTACATTAAAAATTAGCCATGTTAATAGCGTAACAAAGACAATGACGACAAATTGCATGCACCGTTTCAAGATCAATTCAGCAAGTGTATTCCCGAGGTCGGCCAACATTGACACTTGATTAAAATTCGGCAGGCTTACACGCTATTCAAAGTCGACCGTTTTCCATTTGGGTCAAGTTTACGATCAAAACACGCTTTGATACAGCCATCGGTGCATTAATCTTGTAATAATTATCGGCAATTGATTTACAAATCAATGTCGACTCAATTATTAGAGATAAGATAATATCGAAAGGTTAATAATGATTCTCACATTGTGCATTGTGATTTATCTTTCATACAAAAAATAAGTAAATGGAATTTATGATTTGAATTTTTTATCGTTACAAATGTGCGTAATTTTTCACCACTTCAACGATTAATAAATTTAACGAAAATGTCACAAATGCAATTAAAAATTGCACGTAAGTTGCTCAAAAATTCAACAAGTAGTAATCGTAACTAACTACTTACAATGATTAATGTTCCAAATGTCAAAGTAGGCATGTCCGGATTATAGACCATCAACAAGGATTATCGTTTTGTCTAGACATAGGTAGGCTTATTATATATTTCCTTAAATTCCTTAAATGTCCAAAATGAGATTTAGGGAAACGAACATATTTAAAATTACCAACAAAATTATTTAAAACATTTAATTGATATCGAAATCTTGTACACGAAAACATTTAAATTACTTTTCAATTATTCGCAAAATAATTAAATGGTGAATTACATTTCGAGATTCTAATCAATAGATGTAAAACATAAAGAAATTCATATAAATATTTTGCGAAAATTTTCTGGCAATTTTCAGCAATAATTCAATCCTTGATCCAGGAATCTTCTGCAAGATTTACGCGGTTTAGACAATTTGATTTATTTTTACGTCTCGATAAAATACCGTTGGATGAATTAAATTTAAAACTCTATGAGTGGTCAAGTTTACATTAAATAGAAATGCAATTAATTGATTCACAAGGAATGTTTCATAAAATAATTATCTTCTGTAATAACAACGGTTTGAAAATGCTCGAAATGATTTTATTTTATTATAATTGAATTAAATTTTCGTCCTGAGTAACAAATTTTATATGAGTTAAAAAACAATGTTTATATTTCCTGTTGTATTTTTCCATCACAAACAGAAATTTAAAATTCCGTTTCTTTTATAATTTATTAATAACATTGATATTAAAGAGGCAAAGCAAAAATATTTGCAAAATTTACAAATTGAATCAAGATTAACTAATTCATATTATTTGTCAATTTTATGTATTTCTATTTAAACGTAAAAATAATAAGAAAATAATAAAATACACGAAACTGTTCAGTAATAAAAAGTCAATTCAGAAATATAAATATTAAACCCGCAATAAAACAAAGAATAAAAAAAAACTATAAAATCACAATAAACGTACCAGTGCTTTCCAAAGCTCTCTCGAAATCTTCCCCCTGTCCTTCAATGAAGTCCAATCCTAAAACAACGAAAAATCAATAAATGCAAATCTCACTTTAAATTACACTCGTTGTTAAAAATCAACGAAGCGACTAACCCATTGTGTCGGTTAAATTTCAACCAGTTGCGGCACTATCCAAAAAGCCAGGTGTATCACTCAATGAACGCGCAACCAAACTAGATTTATTACGTTGTGATTGTAAATATCATGCCAAGGAGCACCACTCAGCCTTCAAGGGTTTGACTTTGCTATTGGTCAGATGTCCGTTATCAGTCATTATCTCAAGATCGCTTACTCCCGGACGCTTGTAAATTTTGTTGTACCTGTGCGTCGTTATCGAAAATACAGAAACTGTGCGCTATCTATTGCGACGCGTCCGTCCCCAACCAATGACTTATTTCGCAAGACGATCCATTTTAGTTCTTGTCAACAGTTCCAATAATTTCGTTTTATTTTCGGTCGCTCCGTACAATTCTTCGACCACCGGCACATGCCATTTTATTTCTAGTATCACTCGATGGGAAGAATCGATAAGATCCAATTGTAGTTTTAATTTCGTTTAATGTGTAATGCCACGCACGAAAGGTACCTAAATGAATAGTTAATGCCACAATAACGAACATTCGACGCAGTTGTAAAACAACTTAGCGGCACGTCGCTCGTACAGCTTAATCTTGATAAGTGTCTAAACATTGGCTTGGTTATTAAAAATGTGGTAAATATAGCCACCACCAATCGATTGACAAAATTACATTAATTACCTGCCTCAATTAAATACGAGCTCAACGTTCCTTAAGGTCCGCGTGTGCGTGAGTGTCGGACTTGAATTGGTGATTATTATTACAACATTAAAGTTTAATTAAATAAACACAGAATTGTGTTTACTTTAGTAATTAATTGAGTAACGCTTTGTAGACGTATAATTTCCTATGTGGACTGTTGAAATAAATACACACAACATTTTTTTTATAAGGGATCGTAGTAGGATTAAGTTGATTACCACGTCGGCTGACTCTTTGACAAAAATTGTCTACAATGAACGACAAGGTACGTGAATTATAATGTGAAACTTAGAACCTAGTACACATCCTTTATTGTATTCGCTTGCAGCTAAAAGAACATCTCTGTTGGTTCATTCAACAGTTTTCCAACCGATATTTAGGTAATCAGGTGAAATTGCAACCCTATCCAATGCACACCATGAGTCGGTAGCTACGAGAAAAATGAGAAAAATCGAACGAATTTTCCGAACATTAATAAACAAGGTTCATACTTTATCTTTCGCATTGAATTATGTACAAAAACAAATAAATAATATTATTTAATTCCATCTAATTTTTATAACTTTCAAAATATTAATTTCAACAAATAAATAATTTCCCATCTTAACGGAATTTAAACTTGTAACTTGTAACTTACTGCAACGAACGGACGGAGTACTACATTAAATTAAAGTAATTGATGGAATAAGTGAAAATTTAGCGTTACATTTTAATTCAATTATTGTACAAAACATCGCCTGCGAAACACTTACAAAGATGGTTATCTCGTGTCGTAGGGATTTATTTATTATATTAATGTTTATTCCTTGATAAAACTTTTCCGATACACCTCAATCAAAAAATGCTGGCGCAACAAACTTCAATGTTGTAGTTTTATTCAATGGCTGATTAGCTCAGAACTCAAGATAAGTAAGATTCCTTTTGTTATGAAATCAAAGATTTGAAAAGATTGGTGATTATTTAGAATCAGTTTGGAAAAATTTTAAGAACCTACATTTGCGAGCACATTTTCGATCAAAATTGCAACACCACTCATCTCAAGAATTACCAGACATGATTAACGCGATTATCGTCGAATTTAATTTCACATGTTTTATACTAAATATTAAGTTTACATGAAAATATTAAACAAAGTGAATATGCAGGCCTTTTAAGCTATTTCTTGCATTGGATTGCCAATTCATTATACCATTTTCCTTTAGGTCTACCGTGACAGCTTCCTGCCACCTTTTCCTAGGTCTTCTCCTCTTATCTTCTTGTATGGCGATACTCACCAGGCTATTTTCTTTACTGTCCTCTCGCCAGTCATTCTTTCCATGTGACTTAGCCACTACATTCTTCTTGATTTTATTACTGCATCGATCGTCGGCTCCCTGAAAATGTAATATATCTATCCATTTGACCTTCTTAGATATCCGTGTTCCGTCTTCTTTCCTCCCAATAGCTTTCTACTTAAATTTCTTTCCCATCTCCTTAGAGTTTCTGGTATTTTCTTGTTTAGCACCCATGTCTAGCATCCATACGTTGCTGTTAGCCTCAGTATTGATTTGTAAATTCTTAATTTTGTACATTGCTCCCGCACATGCGTTTGCTTTACTTAGCCTCCCATCGATCTCTTTTTCTTTTTCACACTTGTTCGTTATTCTTGCACCCTGATAAACAAACTCGTCTACTTCTTCCAATTTAAGTTTTAATTTTGCCCAACTGTGTATTCACTTCTGATTGGTGTTTGTGTCCTGGTCTCCTCATATTCCCATATTTTTGCAATTTTCTTGATTAACTAGCAGCCCCATTATATGCTGCTTCTACTCGTATTTCTATTTTCCTTATTATTTCCTCTAGTCATGCTTCATTTCTACCTACAATGACCGCGTCATCTGCATACCCTATCACTTCGTGATATTTGTACAGTCCATTTCTGTTAAATTGGCTCTCTCTCATATTTTTTTCTAATACCATATTAAATAATACTGTGGAGAGGGTGTCCCCTTGTCTGATTTCAAAGTCCTATATCATTTTTTTTTTGAACTCTACCTCCGGCGTATTTTACATTCCGTTGTCCTGAGTTTTTGTTATTTTTGAACTTCCCTATGATTTCACCCATTTCTTCCTTTGTTGGCTCTGCGATCTGTTTCGCCCTCTTCTATGTCTCCATTTAGCATCTCGCGGAAATTTCTCTGATTTTCTCGTCATAACCTACCTTTTTACCTTTGATGTATACCATGTGGCTAAATAATTTCCTTTTTCTACTTCTCTATAAAAATACCTTATTTCTTTCCTTTTGTAGTAGTTCTGTAGCTCCTTGACCTTTTGTTCGTTTCTGGCTATCTGTTTATTCTTTTAACTTTCACTAGCTGCTCTTTATATGCTTATTTTCTTGTTCTCTTTGTATTTGGATTGCTCTCATCCATCGTTTATTTCTCATCTCTGCCTCTGTACGAGATTCTCCGTCCCTTGATATTCCTGTTTCTTTTATATTCGTTTATTGTAGCGTTTATAGCGCCCCTTTTTGGTACACATCCCGTACATACCACGTTCCCATTCCCATTACTGTATCCCTTGTATAGTTTCCTTTCACTATGCCTTTCTGTCTGTATCCTTCTTGGTCGTTACTGCTGTGAGCTTCTTTTCTTTTTCCAAATCGTATCCGTTGTTCTCGCCTGTGCTGTTTGATTCTTTTACCTGGTGTGTTTCTCGTTTCGTTTTTACTAGTTTTTTTTATATTTCCATATTTGTGCCCCCCCCCGTTCATCGTTCGAGTTATTCATTTATGTTGCCACCTTGTTCACCTATTATAAAAGAAGATATGCGCCTCTGTGAAAACATAATAAATGATTCCCATATCAAAGTCACACTTGTTGTTTGCTACAAGGTACCAAAGAATAGTTCTTCCAAAAGCCTATCACTTTGCATAATTTCATACAACAAAAGTACGACTTCCTGCTTTATGGGCAAGTGAACCAAGTACCACTGGTGTATGATAAAATATGAAGAAAGTGGATGAAGAAGTGGAAATTCATGTAAACAACGCATCTAAAGAGGATACGAAGTAAATTGGCAAAATTCCCAACAGTGTAGTTTGAAAATAACAATGCTGAGAGCCACGATGTGAAAACGAAGATATTATACGACGATGTGAAAGGGCGTATGATGTACAAGAGAAGAGATACAAGATGGCGTAAGGGATATAATGAGAAGAAAGTCCCAACATACCGATATGTTAACGAAGATTGACAGGTAAAAACAAATCAACGACAACAGGTTGAAACTAACGTGCAAGGGGGTTAAACGCATGAGCCAATGAAGAAGTGGGTTCAGTGCGGACCACTCCATATTTTTACTGATTAAGATAAAGCCGATACATGCTATTCTTATTGTTTTAAAGTAATCAATCATGTCGATGAACAAAAATGCAGTCTTCCAAGCATATATTTGAAAATCTTACCCTAATAATAGTGTGAAAAATTACCATTACGTTACCATACAATTATCTATTACAATACATAATACATGCTACTGATACTTAAACTAAAATAAAAAGCGATCTGGAAAGCTTAACAGTTCAGTCAACAGGAAATATCGCACAAGAGAAAGATTCTTCATTTTTTTTCCACATCGATACGTGGTCAAGACGAACAAGTTCGTATATTCCGTGCGCTCTTGACATCGAATTTTACCTTCTTACGATGCAAGGACTCGTACTTGTTCCGATACGTAACAAGGTGTGAACCGGAGTTGAATATCATATTAATTGATGTTATTGTTCTGGATTTATTGCCTCGAATAAGTCACAGTAAGTTTATTGCAATTGCAAAATAATTAATTACTTAAATTGAATCGCAGTTAATTTCTGCGCCGTGTTTCACTAATTAATTAATTATTTTATTGTGCATAAATTTAATTATCTTGCAGTTTAATTATATGTAGTACAGTACAGTAATTTTACGTTATGTTTAAAAATATTCTTTGCATGGAAAAAATATATAATATTTACGGAATGTTAATAATAATTCGTTTTATTCACTTTGCCAAAATGCAGGATGTGAAAGGTTATAATACACAAATACATAAATTAGTCATTCGCAATAAACATTTAAAAATATTATACAACAACGTATCTGCAGTCAGATATTCCAAAACGACATAATAACACTGATCAGCTAAAAACTTTCTAACTTCAGACTTGAACAATTTGAAGTTTGGGATATTCATCAGGGTTATTGAATAATTTTATACTGACATACAAAGTAATCTCTCATTGATTGAGCCACTGATTTTCGATTTCATTAAACAAATACTCGAATCGTATCAATGGCACAACGACAGACCATCACATTGTATGAAAGATGAAAATTCATTTTATTGATGCTGATCTGAGACATTGTTCTTAGTCGACGTATTGCAAAATAAGATTTGTACACGTTGGCGCAAATATTTTGAATTGGGGGCTATCCAATAATGTGGTCAAGCACTATGCCCAGAAACTTTGCAGTTTCGGATAACCCATACTTGATTCCATCGTAGTAACGTCTTACAAAGTTATCAGAGAATTATTGACGTCGACGAACATGCATGATTGTTATTTTTTCTTTGTTAAGCACGAATCGATTTTTATAACTCCATCCATAAAACTCCACCATCATTGCTGCGACAGGTATTAATAGTTTTACGTTATTGTTATAAAAATGTGAACATAAAGTATACCAAACCATGATGTCTGGATGCAATGATACTTAAACCAGATCTTTAAATTTGCAATGAAAGAGACACAAGATAAAAAATATCTGCTCATCAGAACTATGCACTCAGTGCCAGCGTTCAAAAAATACGTGTCAACGATAAATACCATGATAGATATCAGGATATATCATGACATTTATGTATTGATTTATATCACGGATATTTATAATAAATCAAATCTCTGCGATGTGTGCAGACACAATATATTAAAACATAACTAGGAATCATCACTGTTATGTTCTAGTAGTAGTAGTTTATTTGATAAATGTCAAAGTGTTGGTATCGTTTCAAATACATTTTTCATTACATAATTTGCTCAGGTTTTGACAGTACAGAGAAATTACGTTACATTTTGTAAAGTTATTTTTTAATCTTTGGACAAGCAATTGGTATCAAAACACTAATTATGATCCCTTAAATGATTATATAATCCATACGGCCATAATTTAGTTTAAGTACAAATTTGTTGACCGTCAATTTGTAACATTGAAAGTCTCTCATCCAGGTCACCTAGTTCATACTATTTTTTATTTGTTTTACTCAAATGGAATGGTTTTAGTTGTATTTTAATTAATTTAATAAGTTTCGTCTAGGCTTATTTATTCAGTGACAAATATGATATATTTTATTTTCGAAAATTCGTCCCCCAATTTTTGATCAAAACTCAAAACTAGGACATTTCTCTGGTTCTACTATCTGACACACTTTGATTATGTTTTGCTTCTATATTGATTAAAATATTGTGAATGGAAATTTTTGTTTTTGGCATTGCTTGATTTTGTTATCTTCCTATCTTAATTCAAACAGGAAATGAGAATATATTTTTAAAAATATATGATTGAGATTAGGGAACGTGCTTAGTGGCATCTATTGCAGGAACTGAATAAATCTAAACCTAAATCAGGTTCCAATATTAAAACAATTAAAATTCAAATTCAATTTCGTTGTAAATAAACAAGTTCAGTAACATTTCAACGTGTTTGCGTTAAATGGGACATAACCTAATTGCTATGTACTTATCCTTATAAGTTGTTTATTATTTTCCCAAACCTTCGATTTAATTGTAATGTATTCTTTTATGCAACCGAGTAACACATATGCATGGCCACGACGAGCACGTACGAATAACACCTACGAATAACAATTAACATCTGCAACTACATTTATATAATAATATTTGATATTGTTTTCATTTACAATTCCTAAAAAACTATTCATCTAAATAATAAATGCATGTTCCTTTTATGGATTGACAAGTTAATATAATTCGTAATAACGTCTTCTTATTAAAATATCAATACCATGTCCTACGTTCAAATAACTAAAAATCGCATTTATAGTTTGTGTCTCTCAACTTGAATGGTTTTATCATTTTTTAATCGAACTTCTGTGCATTTATTTTCGAGAGGTTTATCTAAACTACAACGGATTGCATGATTGTTTGTGGTTTGTTCTTGGAATGAAATAATGCAATCTAGTTGTAAGCAAACAACAATATTGTAGATAAGGTACAATTTTATAAATAATGAATAATAATAATTTCACAAATTGTCTATCCTAGATCGAATATATTAAAACGAACCATTATGAAGTAAAAGTTTGAGAAATTAACCTTGGATGCCAAAACAGTCGGCATATTTTTTTCAATTTATTATCATCACTTATGTACATACATAAATCACATGTTTCCACTTTTTTCTCCAAAACGAAAATCATCGTGATCAGATAACGTACTAATTATAGAATCATTATCACTGCTATAATTAAATTGTAATGATCATCGATATTTGATATCGATTATGAGGACATTTATTTATAAAACAATAGATAATTTACATTTTTATTGGAGTCTGTCGCGGAATTTTGCACACCTGTCCTGTATCAACCATGCGATCAATTTTAAAGAGCCAATACATCATCCTCGAAATCAAAAGTAAGAGAACATTTGAAAGAAAAAATCGTGTGCTATGTGTCACAATGAAAAGAACACATGTCTCGTTATAAAATATTAAAAATTAAACGCGAAATATTTTTAAAAAATAAAATTCCAGCATGTTGCCCGAAAATTACTTTAGGTCAGAAATATGCGAGCGCAGTTTGATAATGCTGATACACAATCGACGGTATTTTTCCATTTATGTACACTTATTTCGTATTATGTAGGTCATTATCAGTGGATTTGAGTGATTGGTTTAATCAAATACGCATTAATTCAATAATCAGCCAATTATGAACATGATTATGCTTCAATTATTTTACAATCCTTTGTATTAACTTGTAAATATTACCTGACCAAAATACATTTTCCTGTCAGATTTAACGTACGATAATGTCATAGATTAGAGAATGGATTAATTATAATTATTTATTTTAGAGATAACATTTTCGTGCATGTCTTTTAATTGGTTATTTTAGAAAAAGTTGACGTTCGAAACACTCAGACATCCAGATGTTATCAATATATTAAATTGAAAAATTAAAGACTGATCTATTCAACATCAAACTTTGCCAAGATTGCAGTTTGGTAAATTATTACTCGTATCTAATCATCTCATGGGAATTTTCGCACCTAAACCTTAAAAAAAATTCAGGTACTCCACCAAGTACATATTTTCGCAATTTCGGTTTGAACTGGCATTGGATGCTGAGAAAATGTGATTATTGGATTGGAGTATTAGATCAGTTGCAAGCGGAGACAGATTTAACGACGTTATATTTTGTACATTATATGTAAGTTCTTTATTTGTTTGCTTTACTGAGTATTGGATATGATAATCTCAGCTGTGGGCGCTATGGGGTGATATTTTAGATCACGTTGGAACTTTTAGAAAAATGTGCTATGTACTATTGCCGATATGTATGATAGCCTTATCGTGGAATTCGAGTTCGAGTTCTGCTGCACTTATCTTCTTGACTTTCGAATATTCGTCAATGTATTTATAGATCGACACGTTCCTTTTAGGGACTTTAAAAAATGATATGATAAAGTACAATATTCGTTTAAAGCAAAATACGCTATATCATTGAGTCACATTTAACTGCATACAAGCATTGATAACAGAAACAGTGGCAAACAGAAAAGCAATACTTAAACAAACCAACAGCATAAACGGCATTCTAGAGGGTGATGCAAAAATATTAATAGGTAGAAGAAGCTGGCTCACAAACAACTTGATAAAATCAATAACTACAAAAATAAAATAGATATTATGACACAGCAGAACCCACATAACTCACACTTAACGGACACTCTCTGAAAATTACCAAAAAAAGACCAAAAGAGAATATTACAAACGTAAAATTGATAAAAATAAGAACGACAACAAGCATCTGTTGAATGTTGCCAATGAACTTATGTATAGCAATACGCATGACAATGAAACTATAAATTTAAGAGCTGAACCGTTAAAGATGTCACCGATACATTTAATAAATTGTTCAGCAAACTATGAAAATCTCTTGCAGAAAATATCAAGCAAGCAACTATAACTTCAAACGAAACATAAATTTTAACTCTGCATTCTTAGAAGAAACGAACGAATGAGACATCTCGTTCTGATTGCCAACGCCTACTCGTTGTTTCTTTAGAATACATCGGAACCACACTCCGACTATTGTAAAACTATAAAGCTTAACAGGCAGAAAGCAATGTGTAAGAATCGATAATGTAACAAGTGATTTCCAATCAACGGAGTATGGCATGCCACAAAGTACTGTGTTGGGACCCATATTGTTTATCATTTACGTGAACAGCCTGCTGTTATTAAAGAGCGAAGGAAGAATGGTTAGTTTTGTTATTTTTTATCAAAGTGATCGTTGGTCTCATTTAAAATGCACTGTCGAGAAAGAACATGGTACATTGTAGATTGGTTGAATTATAGTGTACTCACATTAAACTTAACAAAGACAATTTTCCTGCCTTTTGCCTGTACAGCACTGTCACTCTTCCCAAATTTTCACAAATAAAGCTAAAATTGGATGACGCATGTGCATATAATATAAAAACTACAGATAGAGTCAAATACTTAGGACTCGTCATAAATCGATATCTAAAACTACCATATATTAGTTATACCATACAACAATTGTAAATAAACTTTCTAAAAAATATAAATATTTCACAAAACTGATTAACAATCAAACATGAATTGTTGTTATATTATTTTGAAAATATATGTTAAAATATAAGTATAAATAACTTTGCTAGCCGAAGAAGTGAATTCAAATATATTTATTCGACAAGCATCGTATGTGTATATATGTGTGATAGAGCACACGCGTGCGCTACTAAAATTATTCTTTTTTTATTTTACATTTAACTGTTGTTTGCATGCACGTATATATGAAGCAAGCTTATGCCATTAATGTAAGAATGTAATGTACGACGTTAAATAAAAAAACCCTATTATTTAAGACATGCGGGAGATAATAATATTTATTTCTAAAATCAAAATCAATCGCATCAGATCCACTTTACCATATCTGGCCCATATCTATAAAATTTAAGTATTATATAATACGATATATCAAAAATCTATAGTACTCGACCAAATATTTCGTTCTATTTAATTAATTTGCAGATTTTTTATCAGTCATATAACTATGAATTGTATAATTATTCAAACAATGTATGCTGCAAATTGTTACATTTTTGGATTTTGGATTCTTGAAATTGTATAAATTTTAAAATTATATTTATATTATTTTATTAATTATTGAATCGAAATTGCAATAATCTGAAACATGTTATTATCGTAATAGAAAAATAATACACACATTTGCAATCAATTATTTTATTTCATCACCGAATAAAAATGTTAATTGGTTTCTGTACTTTTTGTTTCGGTTTCGTTTTCCAGGTATTACATTTCTCCAGGTTTCATCTATTTGCAACGGCAATATTTTTTAATTGTTGTACTAGTATTAAAAATTCTCGGAATCCTTTCTCATGCCCAGTGCCCCTTTCATTCAATTATAATCACAGTGGAAAACTGACCATGGAACTTGTCTTTCTTTTGATGATTTGTTTTGTGGTGTGTTTGAACACAACATTCCTAACGTTTGACGCTTTTATCGGACCTAATCTCGATGTTTTGATTTAAATGCACATAACTTTCTCTGTAAAATTTTGTTTAATTAACTACGAATGGCTTAATTTGTTTTATGCCTTATAAAATGACTTAATTATTATTAAATTGTTTGTTATATCGACATACGTTTCAGCCATATCGTGATTTCATTGTTAATAAATATTAAATTTATAATCTAAACAAAATTAATGATCCACATAACTAATACAATCCGCGACGACTTTTTATCTAATTTCATTAAAATACTTTGAAACCATCATTGTCGATAGTTTGTTGCATCCATGTTATCAGATTTTTGTTGGCCGACATCTCAGCCTTTCCCAAATTCTTGAAACATGATCTGACCTATTATTGGCCAAAAATTCCCAATTGAGGTGATTTGGGTGACCAATATCGTTCGTCAAACCAACCACAGACGCCTTGACACCGTGAAGCCTGAACTGATGACTGCTGCTGACATCCAACCACATTAATCAAAGACCTTTGTCTCACGCAATATTTTGCGGTAGTTGGCCTATCCTTTCCTCATAACTACATAATCGCCACCAAAACACGTATATTTATCCATTAATCCTAATTTCAAAAAGGATAGCTATCATCAATTTACGATTATAAGAAAACTGAATTTTCTTCAGCCTTGAAATTAAGTGTATGTACAGATGAATGTACGATCACACGTTAAGAAATCTCAAGAATGCGAATGCGAATTGTGACTCATTATATTATAATTGCGGAACTACATCGAATTGTGTCTCATTACATTATAATTGCGCAACTACATCTAATTGAAAGATGCCCCATATCTCCTCTAATAAACAAGAGCCCCATGGATCGAATCTGAATTGAATTTGGAGTTGAATTTGAAGCGCTCTGTATACGTATATGTATATTTTGTAAGCAGTTCAAACTGCAATATGTTTACAGCAATACTTATCTCGATACGTGGTCGTCGAATAAAACCATTGCTTGACAAAGATCTTTCGGGACATCTGATTACAAAAAGGTTGTTATGAAGTGTCTTATTCAACGACTGATAAGCTCGCGAAACTTGATAAATATAATAATTTGCGGATAATTTTAAGGTACAAAACTCAGCTGTTTTTTTTTACTGCGAAAATTCATCAATTCTGTGGTTGGGTGAATCCTATTGTCCCAAACTTTTGCGAATTTCGATAAATGATCGAAAAAATTCCTTAAAAATATTTTTTATGCAATTTTAAATAACTCTAATGTAATATAATAAATTTCGTATTATTCCAATTACTTTTTTTTGTTACCTACGTTATTTTGCAAGTGTACGAAAAGATTCTTTTTATTTGGACGGCTTACTGCGAAGGTTGAAGTCTTAACTGCTTTTGCTTCCGTTACAATATAATAGAATGATTGATTTGTGAGTTCTTTTTAAGATTTAATATTATATTTTCTTAGCAAAGGACATTGTATGCCTTATGACTTTACACAAGACTTGTGTATTCGCTTTCCTGGTAATCATTAAAGTATATATTTTAATTGTTCCGTATATTTTGATTCATCAGTTTGATTTCGTTATGAAAAGTTCATTATATCAAGTGATAAAAAGTGACGTCGTCATTCATTAATTGTACATAAATAACGCAATTACGAAACGTCAATATTTCATCATCTCATTTAGAAAAATCATTGAAAAAAAATCTTATGTATAAAATGCCTCACTACATTTACACATTTGATTTATAAATAACTATTTAACCACAAACACCATGACTTTAATTAACAGGTTTTGACTGTTGATTTCTTAAACTAATCGTACTTATTATTTAACTACTTGGTTCGTAACACAAATCATTAAATCATACATATTAGATACCCTGTATACACAGATACAAACATTTTATTATTCCACAATGCTATTTGCAAGTTATTCCAAATGTAGTTATCTTTCGACAGCACTGCAGCTTTGAGGGCAAAGAAGCCACAGTAACTATAAGCCAATTAAGCTCTGTTTGACCTCTAACAAGGGAAATGCTCTTCCGTATTGATCAGTGTTTAAAATTTACAAAATAAGACTCATAATAAAAATGAAGCACTGACGACCGACCAGTCGATATATTTGTGACATTTACGTGTCGCCTAATTGCGCAAGTCTGCGTCGAGACGTTACAAGGAAGTTATTTGCATGAAACAATATTACGCGGCAAAATTCAACTTTGTTTTCGTCGCATCCTATTTATATTCCCGATGTGCGGGAGTAAATCTCTTCCGAAGCCAATATAAAGCTTTATTAGAATTTACTGGAGCTCGATATTGACAAGCCTGACGTTAGATCCAACGTAGACGAACTTGTTGCAGATTTTATTTCGGCGTTATTTGCCCTTTGAAGCGGCAAATGCGAACCGTTCGCCGGAAAAACGAAGTAAATGAATTAGATTGAACTTGACATTTCGCCACGAAACTAATTGGACTTCTAATTATTTCTGGCTTTGGTGGAAGCTCCGTTTCCAAATACATATGCCGACTGGGCTGAAGTGTCCTTAAAAATAAATTGGTCGTGTAATTAATATCCACTGCGCTTTAATTTTAAAATAATTAATTATGTGAATTTAAATTGAGTGATTTTGCTAAATTGTAATCACAGGAGAGTACGTCATCGCAGAATTATGAAATGTCGTTGTCATTTGTCATTTAGGCATTGTCACGGAGACGGGCGGATACTAAAAAAAATTGGACCTCGTAGCTTGATTTGACTGGAGCTTGTAAATGTTTTACGAATTTGCTAAATGACAAAACAATGACCGGTTTATGTTTGCATCGCTAAAGAATTTACAAAGAATTATTAATTGTTTCAGTAGCCTTGCGTCAAGTGGGCGATGCATTTACCGATGACAGCAGCGTTAAACTTATGATCTCTATGACAAACAATTATGATCGCCTGTAACGTTGACGAATTCGTACGGAGAAAGGAATTTAACGGAGTATTCGGTAGCGATTACTGTGTCGACTTGTACATACTCGTAGACAAAATTGACATTTATGACGTATCCTTAATTGACTTGTCATATACAAGGCCAATGAAGAATCGATAAACCTCGGTCCTCATAACACTTCGAATAATGGAACCAAAAATTCCACAAACTTTTCAACGAATAATTTGTAATTGTAATAATTTTATACAATTATTTATTTCACTTTTGCAACGAAAATAATTTCAACTGATTAGAATCGACAAATGACAAATTTATTGCAATTATTTTAACCTGAATTTAATGCTATAGTATATTACACTTTATTTAAACCGTTTGAGCTGTGTGCACACAAAGGACACAAAATGCGCAGGACGTTGACGTTAGTCGCAAATTACCAGGAGCTAAACAGTTGTGAACAATTCGCAACTCAGACAAGTAGCGTGGTGCCTATTCGTTTGTGATAAGTGTGATAATAACGTATATTTTTCCCATTAATTATAACATAACTTCGTTGATTTTTTTTAATATACCGTACGAAGTAAATACTATGACGGAGAAGTTATACGAGTACGAGGGTTTTGTGGGACGTCTCCATGGATACAGAGATTCAATTAAATGTTGGTGGCAAAATTGGAAGGAAAACAACAATGGGAGTTTGCTTCAGATGGTTAAAAATAAGTTGCTGGGTGTACCAACTGATTCGGATCGAAAGCAATCAATCAACGAGGATTTTTCTCACGTTTACAGGTAATATAAAAGAATGTTCGATGTATACAATTCCTGAATAACTGAATCCTGAATAACTGATGAAATTATTTTATAAGAAAACCGAATATATTTTGACATAACTTTTATATACCAAATTTTATCCAGCCATATTTTATTGCCGACTGCAATTCACAATCGATTATGTTATGATTAATGTATATTGATTGCATTCTTTTATTATGAATCGAAAATTCATATACGAATGAACTAAATTTTCTATTTTATTTTTTTATTTATTTATAATTCTGCAACGAGTCTAAGTAGCCTAATGAGAAATCCATCCTGTACTAGTACTTAGTAATTTCATGTAACAAACTTCATCGTGAAATAAGCATAAAAAATTGTAAATAATTGGTATATGCATTGCCTTTTTTTGTATTTGTCGTAAACATGCGAGTCTTTAATATAATAATTGTTTTATGTGAATAATAAATACGTTTTCAAAAGTTAAATTTTTTAAAAAATTAATTGTCAGAGTGTGCTATAAGAAATTTAAAAGTCCAAAGTAGGACAATAACCAAAATGAAAGTAGTATCAATAATTCTGCAACCCATGGTTTTAAAGTCTTCTAACATGTTATTAACTAGTTCTCGGTAATTTTCAACCTTGTTATTACCTAAAAATCCAGAAACTGCTCCTTTAAAACTATTCCAACTTCGAATTTTTCATTCAGCTTTCTTACGAATTGTTTCACAAGTCCTAACACAAAATTCTGTTCTTAGTGGCCATGCTCGTTGATGGAAGTGCCTACTCTACTATCTACTCTCTCTACTATCCCACAAACAGATATAACACAGTTATTTTTAAAATTTACAATGAACTGCCATTTGTACTCACTTAGTTTTCAGATGTAAAGAATGAGCGACTGGAAGAGATTGAAATTTAATTCCGTTTTGTAATAAAACTGCTTTCACGCTTTTCGTCGAACTGTCAATAAATAAACGCCACTTATTGGGTACAGATGGGATCCCAATTGCTTCAAACAATCCTCTTATGTCGTTACAATAACAAAGCCCGTATTCTTTGGTGAAGAACGTAGGAAATGTCTCATGCCGACTTCGTTGATATGTTATTTTGACATCAATAAGCAAATTCAATTGCGAGCCCAAAAGCTCTGCCTTACTATTAGGCAAATGTAAATCTTTTCTTAAGTCAATAAAGTCTTCTGAGGTTAGAAAATTGGGTTTTGGCAGCTCCTGTGACAGTACCAATTCTTCGTCTCCAATATTTTTATTTGAACTCTGAGATATTTTAGTAGGTTCAAGTAGTGGAAGTTGTAGGCTATGTGATATTGGAGCAGAAGATGAAGCATGGTCAGGATATTCGATGGGTTTCGCATTTTTATATATTTCCCTAAAACTTGTTTACCTTCTAAACATCTTTTGCAATTACTTGCAAACAAGCAAGTCTATATTCAATATAATAATTGTCAGCGAATATATTAAATGATACAATGTTAACATGCATTTGCACCCATCATATGAACCAAATCATGATAATTTCTAATCATGAAAACGACAATGTTTTACCAACAAAATGATATAGCATGTATTTCAAGAGAGGCTTCTAAAGCCTGAATGAGTCGCTACGTGTATTTTTAAACCTCTACGAGTATGTTTTTAATATATAAATGCACTTATATATTTAGTTTGATAGGGCTGATGTTATCTCAGTGCTGACTCATATAAATCTATGCTCATTAAGTTATGAAAAGTTTAATTATACGTAAATGTTCTAAATTATATCGAGTTTCTATTTAGTTACATCAATGAACACGTTGAATAAAAGTTCGTTTTTCATCACTCGTTGTATTTGATGAAGCTACGATATTTTATTTTATATATTATATATAAAAAATAATTTCAATGATTTCATTATGTCCTGTAAGGATTAAGAATTTTTTAAATAATGTAAGTTCGAGTGATTTATTCGTCTCCAGACAACTTCGAGGGATAATAAATTGTGATACTTTTAGCCAACAGTAAGTTGAAACACACTGTTCCAGAACAATTGATGAGACTCATTCATGCAATAATTTTAATATGTAGATCGTATGCAATACGCTTGCGGATAATTAACTTAACTAATTTTGTTTTAAACTTGCGAGTACTGTGTTGTTCTACTTTATGATAATGGGTGACTGCTAGAACCAAACAAAGTCTTTTCGAATTACTCATTTTTTTGCGAGCAAATTTAAAGTTATTTTCGCTAGAAATGCAGATTGCACGAGAATGTCGATATCACAGACAAAGATCTAGGTATGATATATCTTAACAATTGTATTCTAATGTGTTCCGCTGTCGATTACAATGAAAACCTATAAATAGAACGCATCGTGAATGAGCGTATCGGCCAATGTTAACGCACCAATCTCGAAAAAGTATTTCGTCATTCGGCTAAATATATAACCAGTGCTATATATAAATTCGCACGATAGCGTAACACTTACAATGCTATTCGGTGCCCCTTTTCAAGAGCAGCAGCCATTTATCGCAACTGATACGAAACCCACTTAGGATAATTATATTTCTGCGAACAAATATGTATTATTCACAAATCGCGAGGAATTTTATCTGAACATTTCTAAATTGTGATTCTGAACTTTAGTGCGATCTTAACAAATGCAATGAGAAACTATATTAGAACATCTATGAAAGTCGATATTTTTGAAAAGGATTGGTGGTTTTCGATTTATAAAATTTGCTTTGATTACCTGGACTTGTACTTTTGCACTAAACCAAGAGAGAATTCGCTTCACTTGTCACGATTTATTGTTCAAGGGCTTGATATTTAAGGGCAAAAAAACTGGTTCGATTTTACTGCACTCGCACTATATGGTTACTCCCTTAATTTACAAATCGAGATGAAAACGAAATTGAAGAACGTCTCCCAAAAACACACCTTCTAAATAGTTGCAAACATAACAATGTATTTGGCAAATTGTATTAGTTCAAACACTTGCGTGCGTCATCGGGCACTTAACAACCAATTTCCGTTTCCTCGATCCTTTCAGATGGTATAACAGTTTCGTAACTACTGACCAGAATCAATTGCAATTATTAATAATATTTACATTAAACTGAAATTAGATTTGGAGCGCTGATGAAGATTGTCACAATCTTTTGATGTAATTTTCACCGCACAATTGAGATATAATAATTGCAACGTGACACCCTACGAACCAGTTATATAATGGACTTGTCTTGAAATGTGTTGTCTAAATCAAAAAGTATGTGTTTCATTTTCATTCATAATTTTACGGCATCAAAGTTGATTTTGTTTCGATTGCTTGCAAATTGTACTAAACTTTTGTTGTCTGTAAATAAAACTCGTCATTTGCTGATCGTTGGGTGCACCATAAGCATGTGTATCCCTACTGTCCACGGTTAACATGAATTTAATTTCTTGCAGTTTTGGTCCAAAAATTAAAGTTGAGATTAATCATAGTGTGAAGAAAAAATCTAACTAAATTTGCAACGATTGGGTGCGAAAACGGAGAACAACAAATTGTTTGATAAAAGTTAATAATATTGTAATCAGGTGAAATAAATTGTTGTAATGCACTATGTTAATGTTTCACATACCTGACCATGATGCACAAATCTTGAATATAATAACGCCAGCAAAGTGTAATGCACTCCAAAAAAAATAGAAAATTATCATAGATACTGCAAAGTGAAGAATGGGCTGTTTTCTCCATTGACAATTCAAAACATAAATTTGATAATTTCATGGCGACGTTTCTTTACAATTTCGAGAAAGCTTTTCCACTTGTTAACTCACAATAACATATAAATATAAATCCCATTAATTTTAACGACGTGGTTAATGCTAGATGCATATAAACAAAGAAGTGATCCTGAAATCTCCAATAAATACAAATGCTATAAAGGCCAATTTGATGACTATGCTGAAAATATGTGTAAAGAATATCTTAGAAATTCTATTGGATACAGCGACAATAAGAAGATGTGAATAATTAATAACAAGACTGGGAAGTAAAAGCATACCTAATCACAATTCATCACCTAATGTACTTAACAAATTCTTTAGTACCATCGTAGACAAGCTGAGTACGAGACCTCAGGCACCACAAATACAGCAACATGATCTCTGTCAATGGGCTATTCTTGTTTTTACACCAACGACTAATACAGAAATATCGAATATTTTGAACAAAATTAAAAATAATAAAACACATTATCGATCGAATTACTGAAGAGGATAAAGGACTGCATTAGAGGCGCCAACATCAGTCACGAATTTGCCTATGTGACGGGATTAATTGAAAATTGCAAAAAATATTTCCAATTCATAAAAAGGAAAGTGTTGATGATGCTAATAATTAACGCCCAATGTCCGTCCTGCGTCCTCAAAAATACTCGAGCATATAATATTCAAACGAATTATCTGCTTCATTAACACTTTCAACTATTTAATTATGGAACAATTTGGCTTTAGACATAACCATGGTACATCTTAGGCAATTCAACATCTACTTGACATCATAATCACTGCATTAGACAATCGGGATTGCCTAGTGGAACTGTGTGACTTCTCCTTTTGATTGTGTGTCACGAAAATCTTCTAGATAAATTGATAGTTAAAGGAATTAGAGAGTGGTCATTGACATGATTAGATCATATCTCAGTAAAAGAATGTAATATGTTTTTGTTGGGGATAGAAGGAGCAACGCTGAAGTAATACAGAGCGGGGTACCTACCCCAAGGATCAATCCTGCGACCTCTACTTTTTATTTTGTATACGCATGATCTGCCCAAATATTTAAACTGTGATTCAATAATGTTTGCAGATGACACAACTTCGATTGTGTCAAATAAAGAACTAGATATTATAGATCGGACTTAATTACATGCACACGAGAAGCCACTGAATGGTTCAACAACAACCAGGCAGTATTGAATAGTGACAAAACTGCCATCGTTAGATTCATTTCAAACAGAAGACATAAAGATCGCAAATGCGCTACAGAAAAGTTTCTAGGAGTTTTTCTGGATTCAAGGTTGATGTGGAGAATACAGAATACATACAACTGCAGTGTATGGAATTAGGGCTATGTAAAGTCATAGATTCTAAAAGCGCTACAGCAACATATTTTGCGTAATTTCACTGCTGAGTTGCTGACTGTGCATAAACAAGTTGTTCGAGCTATAGAGGTTGCTCACATGACACTCACTGTAGTGTAATAATATATTGAAAGATTTATTTAAGATTTTGCAACAATACCAACAGATTTTCTCGCTTCATATATTACTGGGTGGCGATTGGTTGTTTAACAATATAACAAAAGAAATTTAAAATAATTGCTTGTTATATTTAGATGCGTAATATATCCGATAGAGTTTAACTATATAAATATGTTTACTAATATGTTCCACAATAAATATTGTTGTCTTACATGTGAATTGCAAATACTCAGAGATAAAGTGTACACACTTTTGTTGATTACATTCAAATGCGTGTGACTAATAATTAAAACAGTTTATTGACAAAAACAAACAATAACGCAATAAAATGCAAGACTTATTTTCAAAGAATAAAATATTGTGTTAATTCTTTCTCATAGAGCCTAATTTGAATTTGTTCTTTATTAAAAATAAATTTGCGCAATTCTAATTCATTGTAATAATGATCCGCATTTTATCTCAAATATTCATTATATTTAACGTAAGTTGGCATGATAATACTTTATTATAACAAATATTTATAGATTAGATGTTACATACGATTATATATTAAAGAATTTAATTCGTAGTGCACATTATATGGTTTTATCAGCGAATTACTATTTGCTGATACTTTTCTGAAATTATTTTGTTGACGTTATGAAATCCTTCGTCGAAGATTTTTCAGAACTTGGTCTAATCATGTCGAATAAAATTTTTATATCTTCCTGTAAGCTAATAACCCGGTCGTTATATTTTTTAATTCAAACTTTGTTCTAGATCCATTTTTTTAATAAAACCGAGCAATATTTTTTAGGCGCAAAACACGCAAGGAATTAGTTCGAATATCGTCCGCCGTCATGGGAATAGAATTTTCGTACGCGGCGGAAACCGCGTTCGTATCGCCGACTCTTTTAAAAATTGGAGTAGAACACAAACACATGACACTGGTCTGGGCACTATCTCCTTTAATTGGATTCTTTGTTACGCCCGTCCTGGGATCTCTAAGCGACCGGTGCCCGTTAAAAATAGGCCGCAGGAGACCATTCATTTTCGCCATGTCAATTGGTGTATTACTGGGTCGGCAATTGCTCAGCAATTGCTGCGGATAATTTCCAACGTTGATTTTAGGTTTGATACTGGTGCCGAACGGCGAAGACATGGGATACGCGCTGGGAGATCAGAAACCGCCGAATTTTACTACGGTTGTCGTGGCTCATCGTACGTCGGCCGGATTGAACGGTGGAAAGCGTGAAATGGGTGAGAATACCACGTTTAACGATGGACATGATGAAAAGTATTTGAATTCCCATCCGTGGGGAATTTTCTTTACGATATTGGGTACTGTTCTCTTGGATTTTGACGCGGACGCCTGCCAAAGTCCGGCACGTGCATATTTACTAGATGTCACTGTACGAGGTATGTAAATTTATTTCCTGGGATAACCGACTTCAATTTATTTCCCATCATTACAAAATCACCGATTTTATCGTTCAAAATTAATATCGCGTTCGTTTTGTTATGATTTTTATGCAGTATTCGTTAATGTGGAATGATCAACTGTTTGTCTATATAAATGACAACAATAATGATGAGATATCTATTTACATGGGCATAACATAGTAAGATAACATTCAAAGGGTTTAAAAAATAATTTATTAGACCTAATAGAAATGTAACCAAACGTTATATGAACTACAAGTTTGTGTGATACGAGCCCTCACATTAGTGTGTTCTTGTCTTGTCTGCGCTTCTCTTCGAGAGAAGTGGATCGTTGCCACATTGAGTTGTTTTATTTATTGCTCTCGCCATGTCAATAAATTAATTCCCAGGATCCGGTACAATTCCGCATTTACATACTTATTTAATACACATTATTTGAATTACGTATTACCTTCTCTTAACCTCTAAATATTCCTATATGATCTTCGTTCCAGTATTTTTTCATTATGGAATGGAAAATTATGAAACAAATTTTCTTTGGAAATTATGGTCAAGAATGTCAAACATATATCGCCAAGCTAAGAAATTGTGGTTCAAAACTCAAACCAAATGTTCGGATTAAATTGATTCATCATTTACAAGCTTTATCTTAATCTGATGGCACCATACTGTTACAAAACTGGATCGCTAAACCAGTAAATTGAGAATTCGGATTTCTAAAATAACTTGATAAAATCTAACAAATACAGCTTGTCACTTAAATACGATCAATCATTAGTTCAAATATTGTGTATAGTGTTATCCCAGTGGTGATCTTGAAGAGAGTTTATTCAAAGGTTATAGCTTAGCTATAAATACTAAGTTTAGCAGTTTCATTTTTAGATTTTTTAGATTGTGACTTAGTTGCCGAAGTACGATTTGCTAAAAATCAAGTGTGATAACGTACGCTGTAGATTAAGGTGGGACGAAAGTATGAAAGTTGTTTTTTTGATCTATTCCAATTATTCTTTTAATGGAATCATGTCTTCACGTTCCCTATTTCGTGTTAATTCTGCGGATATTAATTTTTTGAAAACAATACATCGATACTCGATTAGTTTTAGAACTTTAGTTGAAATATTGGCAACGTGTATTAGTATAATGCAACTACTACACTTTAAACTTGTTAAAAATAAACACAAATTTGTAAATAATTCTAAAATACAGTTTTATATATTCTTTACAATTTGTAGTGGGCTTTAGTATTATTTTTCGATAACGCACCCCTGGATTTCGCGCCACAAACTGCAGCCGTTAGTATTTGATGAACAGCTGAACAGTTACTAAGATTTCCAGTAACAATCATGGCCTCTAAAAGCTTGTTCTGAAATATATTGAGATGATGTCAGATACATTCGTTCCACACAATCAATTCAGTAGACTCTATAGAACTGGAATTTAATGGCAATATTATAAATGTTCTTGCAGTACTCATCTTTTTGAATCAGTCTTCTTAATCCCAATTCTTGATCATACACAGCATTATATTTCCAGGGCTCCAAAATAGTCATTCCGTTGAAATAGCATCGATGATTTTTTTTTCCTTTGCCAAATCAAATATTACGAATACTGAATAATTCGCCATAGATGAGACATTCAGTCTCTACATACAACCTTAGCACTAGATTGGCCCTAAATCATTTGTGTAATCCAGCTTCGCTTCGCACGTTTGATATATTTTTGATCTGTACTAAGATCAGTTGCCAACAATACTAATAAATTGTAATCGTCGGCAGTCGACAGTCGACCACTTGCATTTTCACTGTGTTCTTGCATATTTCCCAAAACTCTACGTGGTTCACTGCTATGTCCATGTAGTTCTTATCATATGACGTCCATCTGCTTGCTCCTTTCTCAATAGCATTGCTATAAAATGTGTACTTGGATTCAATTTGTGATAATGTAATTTAATTTCACAATTTTGTGTAATTAATAGATTTTTATCTAGATTGGTCATAGCATTTAATTTCTTTTAATTAAATGGACTCTGACAGTATTATACAAGTATTATGTATGGTAGTTCACTGTGATCATTTGTTGAATTCATCAATTCGAACTGGGGTATACAGACGCTATCTGGCATAAAAAAAATTCAACTAAAAATTGATAATCAATATCATTTGGGTATTTGGTAAGAATCGTCATCAGTATTATCTAATTCGACGTATCGACAGAGTCCCATCTGCCATCTTCAGGAAGTTCTTCTCGATCTCGCTGACTTAGAAGAACTAACAGTTCTTTTTTTAATTGCATATCTTAATGTTTAGCAGTTTTTTTTTTTTAGTTTGTATGATGAATCTCTTGTGATAATTCTTCTTGTATATGTTACAATATATTTTGTTTTAGAGGATCATGCACGTGGCTTAAGCACGTTTACTGTAATGGCTGGCCTGGGCGGATTTTTCGGATATGCCTTAGGCGGAATCAACTGGGATATTACAAGCATTGGTTTGAATAAAACATTCGTACACTGAAAAATTCTCCAATAATATCAATTTCAGGTATACTATTGGGCGGTCACGTCAGAGCGGTTTTTACGTTGATAACTCTGATATTCGTGATTTGCGTAACATATACAGTTACCAGTTTTAGAGAAATCCCTATGCACCTTCTGGAAATGTGCGACAATTTGCACGCCGAATTGAGCAACATCAATGCTGGAAGCGAACCAGAAGACATACCGCTGCAGAATCAGAACACCTACGGCACCATCGACGCAGAGGTAAATTTCGTTGCAAACGTTACATAAATAACAATTTTAATTGGTTGCATTTAAGGAAAACAACTCGCACAAAGAAACAAACGAGGCAAAAGAGGATGACAAGAATGACTTCTCTGAAAAGAAAACTAGCTTAGTACCACCGCCAGATGCATCGCTGTTGATGTACCTACGAAGTATTATTTACATGCCTATGTCGCTGAGAATAATTTGCTTGACGAATTTATTTTGCTGGATGGCGCATGTCTGTTACTCGCTGTACTTTACCGATTTTGTCGGCGAAGCAGTTTTTAAAGGTGACCCTACGGTAAGAAATTTGATATAAGTATAGTTAATGATTTTATACTCATATTATGACTTTACATTGAAAACTATTTCTCAGGCTTTAGAAGGATCAGTCGATCGTCAGAATTACGAAGAAGGTGTCCGATTTGGTTGTTGGGGAATGTCTATGTATTCGTTATCTTGTGCGTGTTACTCGATGATTATCGAATCCCTAATAAGTCGTTACGGGTACATTGCGCAATATTAAGATTGCAATCTCTGAATTAATTATTTTAGGGCAAAGAAGATATACGTGGGAGGTCTGTTGATTTACTCGACGGGGATGCTTCTAATGGCTTTGACTAAACACAAAGTTGGAGTGATATTGTTCAGCTGGACTGCAGGCGTCATGTACTCGACCTTATTCACGATGCCCTATTTACTCGTGGCGCATTATCACTCAAAAGGGGTTGTAAGTATAGAGACTATTTATCATATCCACTCAGAGAAATTCACCCAATAATTGTCAAAATTTATTATTAGTTTAATCAGTACACAATATTTAAAAAAGTCCTCAAAATTCACGAAGTAATTTAGAATAATTTATTAGGTAAACTACAATTGTAATTGATTGCCAATGACAAACATTTTAAGGTTCTCTTTGTTCTTTAATTTCTACGCTTCTATGTGTGTACGAGTTATCAGTAATTTTAAACAGTTGGCTTTTTGGGAAGCGCAGAAGTGAGCAAGAATGTGCCAATTAACGACAATTGGCAGCCTTCAAATTTTACCGCTTTTTAAACAACCTTCGTTGATCAACGTGGTAAACCGTAAACGCTCATTAGTTTTCTACTTATGACGTGGATCACTGAGAAATAAATGTCTTCCAAATATGGATATTAGAAACGCGTAGTTTACTGCATCACCAAATTTGCTGCATCAACTCCAGGACATTCAAAATTTTTCAAAACTTTTGTTCGGCAGCACTTTTTAATTTTAAAACTCAAATCAAGAGCCTCATTAAGAGACCTGGCCACTTATTTTTATTTTTATATAAAAATTAAAGTCATTTAAAGTTAAGGGATCATGAGATTTTAAGATTAATCTCTGATTTGATCTCTGATATCGTTTCATTTTGTTGTGAACTCATTGGTCAAAGATAAAGCAAGATATAGGAAACACACACTCCTACAAATGCTGCTCGTGCAGCAGCTCTTTCGCAAGAGTTTAGATCTCCTGTGCATAATCACACATCACTGCCAAGAATGAGGTCATCATCTGAGAGCAGCAACTGTGTTCTTTTTGAAAATCCAACCTATTTGATAATTTTTCGCATGATTAACATATTCAATAAAGATTACTATATGTTCGATCTGCAAAAACAACAAGGTTTTTGGATTGAGTAAAAATTAATTGTGAATTAATTAATATTTTCAGTTTTCAGTTTAATTGAAAGCGCATTATTTTCTTTCAGAGGTGTCCACATTTTGACCGGTTATTTTTTTCCAGTTCGAGATGTCATCGGACGGTGTAGAAAAAGTCAGTGGACAAGTTCGTGGCCTTGGTACAGATATCGCCATAGTATCGAGCATGGTTTTCTTGGCACAGTTTATCCTTTCAATGTGCATGGGTGCTATAGTCAGTACATCGGGGACCACAACTGCAGTCGTAAGCGTGGCCAGCACTTTGGCCTTTTGCGGAGCTATTGTTGCGACCCAAGTCATGTACTTGGACCTGTGAGTGACGTCAAGATTGTAACATTGACCCACGAAATGTATATTGAAATGTTCAGTATTAACGTTGATATTAAGGGTATTTAAATAAATGTTGTTGTTCCTTCCAATGTGTAAAAAAATTCCAACCTATTCGCAGGGTAGGTCTCGGATATTTGTGCGGCCGGGCGCTTTAATAAATGGTGCTCTCAACATGTATTAAAGTACTTGCTAACCGCTTAAAGCCAGTTCTGCACTCTGAACAGGAAATATATAAGTATATAACTTTTAAACCCTTAACTTCAATGGCTGTTGTTTTATTGAAATTAAGTAATACCCTAGTTAATATTATACAAACAATGACCACACTTAAAAATTATTAAAAAATCAAACTTCAAAAATTAGGTCCGAATTTTCGATAATCATAAAGATCTTTTCCGTTTTAAACTCGTTCGCCTGACGAAGCAACAATGTTAGTAAAAAAGCACGGCGTGTACACAACAATAGAACACACATTGCAGTTAAGCTAACAGGAAGTATTGATAGCTTACATGCGTCACTGACCATCTGTTTCTTCGGACAAGTCGTCATCCGGGTGGTAAATTTGAATGGTTATATCGGAGCCAGCCCATCGAACAGACGTCGACCTAAAGGTGTGTTTGCCCATCAGGAACTAATAATAAAATGCCTATGCAAGGTCTAGTTGAACGTTATCGATGCCAAATTTTTATTGCAACACCGAATTCTTATTGAATGCGATACGCGAACACGTGTTTGGCGTCAACATTGTTTGTCCATTAGTTTTTAATTTATTGATTATTAAAATATTACCGGGACGTTTCAGTCCCAAGTCGAAAGGGCCGATAATCGCCGTTACAAGAATGCAGGTAAATTGTCGACGTGATTGGGAAATTACAAATACGAGCAATAAACGAGGTTACGATGTTGAGTTAATAAATCTTTTTACGTGATATCAAATATCAAATGATTACCACAAGCGCGGATAAAATTATATAAAAATCGAGAAAGAGACCAATTACGATGCACCAAGCGAAAAGTAGACGAATTAAATAAGAAGTAGTGAATGAGAACCATAAATTAAGCAAGTTGACAAAATATTGGATATAAATTAAATTGGTTTTATTTTTTTTATCTATTATGTTTAGGATAATGAATTTGATTGATTAGGATAGAAACCTCCTGCGTTAAGAAACCCTAGATTACAGACCTGTAAAAATGTGACAAAAAATCTCTATACCAAATGAAGAACGATAAATGCCAGGCGGAAAGTATTTCATTACAGCAGAGGGATAAGATAGCTAATCAAGGTATGTATGACGAAGCACCGAAGTTAGCTATAGTCCGAGACGTAATGAAACTTTCCACCGATGATTGCATAATATTTTATTCACAATCATTTTTATTAAATAATTATCAAAATACAAATAAATTCGCTCTTTTCCAATATAGTAAGTTAATGTAATAGCGTATGAAAGAAAATACATTGTCTTTAAATTCATTTGACATTTGTTCAGGTGACCGGTAAAGCAAGACAAATTGGCGCGATCACCCAGTAAATTATTTGCAAGGGATGGCATAAGTCAAGAGAGGACAGTTTACAATAATCGAACAACAATCGCTACCACTAAAAATATATATTCGCGCATCTTGAATCCTATTTATATTACGCGAAAACGAGTGACATATTTAATAAATCGGAAAAAAATGTTGTCCTTGAAAGTATCTTAAACGTAAATTAGGACACATGAAAATACATAAAATCTCACCTTAATTATTTATTTGTATTTTCGGTCATATTATTTAATTGATATTAAATTAATTTTTTTTTTTATTTTTTTCCTAGTTGCATATTGACAGTAATTTTTTGTTCCTAGGTTAAAATAGAATAATCTCCATTAAGACGTGCCATTAATTTATTGTATTAAAATTTTTTCCAGTGAATTATTTATATTTGAATCTTGAAGCCACACATTCATTTCCTCAAGGGTTGAGATTGCCTGAGTTTATGCCACGTACACCCAAACAACTATTTAAAACTTAGTATTGATTCTCTGTTAATAATTCAAAGTTTTTGGTAAACCCTTTTTTTTTAAGATCATAAACATATTAAAAACATGAATAGGGGGCTGTTACACGAGATTGGGTAATTCTACATCGTGAAGCATCAGTCCCTAGTCAGACATGGACATTCTCAATTTATGAGGTATCCATGAAGGCTCTTGAGTCTATGGACCTGAAATCCTTCTCTGGCTTCGGCCGGATTCTTTTCCGGACTAGGGTGAAGTGAACGGGTCAGGGCGCAAGTGCTGCGACTTCTGGGTCCACTGGTGGATCGCCGGAAACAGCTACCGCCGATGTAGCTGACAGGCCAAAGGGGCCTACCTGCAGGTCAAGCTACAAAGGCAAAGCCCCTGCCACAAAGCAAAGGGCAAAGGGGCTCCCAAAAAAAGGGGGAATCTACCTCCCAAAATAAAGGGAGACAAACCTCCTAAAAAATGGAACAGAAACAAGCCTGGAAGGACGGAGCAATGACTACATCAGTCAAGTGCTTGCAGGGTAACCTGCAACATGGCAAAGCAGCCTCATATCTGCTTGGCAAACACGTCCAGGCAAGATCAGTGGTATGGGGAACACCACTGGCAAACTAGTAGTATTCAACACGGGATGCAAGCCCAGAGCTTGCATGATTGTCAGAAAAGATATACAGTATTTTGTACTTTCAGACTACTGCACCGGTGATGCGGTGTCAGTCCATATGACCATCCCATAAGGGCAGGTTGAACATCGTAGCCTGTTCTGCATACTTCCTGGGAGACAGTGCTGAACTACCACTCCTATGGTAGTGAGAAACTTAATCTCCTATTGCAAGACGAAGAATGTTGGATGTGATGCGAATTCCCATCACACGGCTTGGGGCAGCACAAACATCAACAAAAGAGGTGAGGTCTTTGTTTAATTACTTTATGGGGGAGGTACTAGATAATTCTACCCCTATCAAAGTCATTAACATGGTAATAATTTTGATGTCTTCAAACCCAAGGCATTTTGTTACGCTTAACCACTACGAGATAAAAGTTGAAGAAATTATTCCTTCTGGGTTAGCGAGTTAAGTATGAATTTGTGCACATCGACTATGATGTTACACCTGCGAAGGACAAATCAAAATGTGACT
This sequence comes from Geotrupes spiniger, assembly GCA_959613385.1. Lineage (NCBI taxonomy): Eukaryota > Metazoa > Arthropoda > Insecta > Coleoptera > Geotrupidae > Geotrupes > Geotrupes spiniger. The sequence continues at coordinate 7,539,242 of OY390737.1, read as the reverse complement.
AAAAAAACTAACTTGTTTCTCATTAAGAAAAATATTTTTATTGAAATAAATACACAAAACGTCAATTGCTACAATATCTTCTAATTGTAATGTGCAAAACTGGACGGAATACAATCACAAAATTAGTGTACCTGACTTATTTTATAAATAAAATATATCGTGTCGAAGATACGTATGTAATAGCAATTCACATATATCGAACGAGGGAAGTTAAAAAGTGCTGAAATGAGATTCTATAATACTACAATATTGCAAAATATTCCCTCGTATTAATTGATAAGTGTACAATTTATCAAACCTCGCAAACAGTGCATACATAAATTATATTAGATATCTAAGTTCTTAAATTATTCATACATTTATCCAAAATATCTTTCTTTATTTTTGGATATTCCGGATTTTGTTTCAACACTTGATGGCACACATCGATAGCATCGGCATATTTTTTGCATTTCATATAATTATACGCTAGTTTATAACCGATAACCGAATTATTCCTGCCACCGAATTTCCAAGCATTTTCGTAGTACACAGTGGCGTCCTTATATCGTTGTTCCTTTTCCGAGATGTAGCCGGAATACTCGTGCGCCTTGCTGCAGGCTTTGTTGTGCTGCAAAATTCGCTTCAGTAACTCAACGGCCATGTCGAATTTCGTAGACTGCACGTAATAATCGGCAAGCAACAACCAGCAACGTTCCAAGTAATCGGCGTCCTCAAACGACCAAACTGTTTTCACAACTCGTTTCAGTTGATTCTTGGCCCTTTGACCTTGCTTTAGCATTGTGTACGAGGTAGCCACACCTAAAATAGGTCCTATTTGTTCTTTATACAAATCTTGAGACGCCAGCGAAACAAAATCATCCAAAGCTTGTTCAATGTTTGGTTTGTCTTTGGTGGCGAGCAGCAGGAAATTTTTGAAAAGTTTGCACTTCAAATAATCTTCGCCAGATCCGTCGTCCTTTTGTTTCAATTCTTTTAACAGACGTTCGGCTGAAAAATAAAATCTTGGTATAAGCAATAATGAACGAAGGTTGTATAAAAATGGACCAACCCGTTTTTAAGGCCATAGAACGTGAATCTTTATATTCGGTATCATCAATATCCATAAATTGTTCCCCTAGTATCTCATCTTCTGGGTTTAAACATATTTCAATCATGTTGTAAATAGCTTGACGACTCCACTCGGGATGTTGACGTGCTATGTTAAAATTTCTTAATGCACCGTTTATGTTACCTGAATACCACTGATACAAAGCCGTGCAATAACAAAACCCTGCAATTAAACTCATAAAAAAATCATTTTAAAATTCTCTTAAGTTTAAGAAAGTATAATTACCGGGGTCTTTAGATGGAATAGAACATAATTTCTCTGCCTGTTGTATGTACTGAAACACGTCTTGAAGATTTCCCGTTCGTCTCATAATTTCGATGAGACGAACAAGTGCTCGCCAGTTGGTCTGTTGTTTCGAAAGCAGCTGTGTGAAATGATATATTGCCATATCGAAATCGACCTGTTTGAATATGAAAAATTATTTTAATATTCGAGATTATTATTGTTGTTATTGTTAGTACAACTAAATGAAGTGATGGTGACAATGTAACCTTCTACAAGTAACTGTGAATATATAAATTGATTTCTAACATAATTACCTTCCGGAAAGCAATATCTGCCATCAACACTGTGCCATCCTCGTTATCTGGATCTATAGAAAGTAACGTAGTACAGGTTTGTTGACACAAATCCATCAGGTTCATCTAAACATGTTAAATGTAGTTATGAATAAACTAAAAACTAAAAATATATAACAGACCTGCATGTACATCTTAGCTAAGGCTGCTAAAACTTTGCAATTATTTGGAGAAATATTTAATGCATCTTTGTAATACGTGACAGCTTGTTGATTGTCCCGAGATAAAGATGCCAATTCAGCAAGTTTCAAATTGATGGAAATGGTGGTGTTCATCACATCTTCAGGTATAGCTAAATTAAATAACATTTAACTATGTTGTATAATTACATATCTGATAATTGACATCAGTGCCAGTTGATAAATTCAATCAAAAATTAATTAATATAAACAATATGTTTAACACAATTTCAATATAATACCTGTTTGCTGCACAACATATAACTTATGTATCCTAAATTGATTTTCAATTGCACTTTTGTATGTAGCCAATGCAGGTTTTAAATCACCAGGTCTTTCATAAATTTGTGCCAACAAATTCAGCAGCTTAGTCCGGTAGTTTAAGGAAGTGATGTCATTTATATTCCTGCTTTTTTCGGCTTCTATTTCAGTTTTCAGTAGGTTTTCGGCGTTCTCCGTCTGTTTGAGTTGAACGTACAAATCCGCCAATTGCAGCTTGAGTTCAGGGTTGTCCGTCAATTTAATGGCGTCTTTGTAGTAGGAAATGGCCCTCTTATAAAAATGTGTAGTGACGAGAGCCTTGCCCATCTTCAGCATCAAAAATGGATCGGTCGGATTCATCTTAAGTGCCTTTTCGTACGACTCCAATGCTTTCTCATGTTCTGTAGAGAGAAAAAATATAACATAAAGTTTACTTTCACACCAACACAATTGATATTCTGGTATTGATAAAAATATGACGTACCTAGTATGTATAAATAAGCGTCGCCAAGAAGAACAAAACTCTCTGGACCTGGATTGCTATTCACCATGTCCTGGTAGCACTTCAAATAAGCGCGCTTATCTTTCCTGCACTTCAAAAAAATATTAGCCAACTTAGTTTTAGCCGCTAAATAATACGGATCGTTGGGTTCGATCCTACTGAGCAAATCGATGGCATTTTGGCTGTCTTTGTTCTTGACAAGATGTTCGGCGCTCACCAATGTAATTTTAGCTTCTTCAGTGGTACCTTTAAATTCCTCTGTGGCGTCTTGTAACAGCTTGGTGGCTTCGTGTATCTGTTTCAACGACATATGAGCGCTTATTAACTCGGTGTAAATCGACGACTTATCCGCCAATGTTAAGTTCAAGTGCGAATCGATTCTAAGCTGCCGCTCTTTGGGTTTCAATTCGATGAGACTCAAAGCAGTCGTGTAATACTTTATGGCGCCCTCCAAGTTATTTTGATTCTTTTCAATCAATCCAGATATGAGATGGTAAAGTGGGTTCTCTCTAACTTTGAAATTGTGACTTAAACCAGCTTCTAGGCTTTGAGCCGCTCTATCAAACAAACCAGTGCTTACTTGAATTTGTGCCATAAGTAAATGCGCTTCGCTCGAACTGTCGTCGATTTCTTTAATGATGTGCTCTAACGTGTTCACAGCTTCGACGTTGTCGCCCTTAAGATACAAAATCTTAGCCAACATATGAAGTGCCTCTTGCAAACCTGGACAGGCTTTAGTTAGGAACTTTAAGATTTGCAAAGTCGTCGTAACAACATCACTCGTTTTCTTTGCAGTTCTGAAACTCAAAACTTCAGTTGAAAACGGAACAAATCGCAAGTATTCCTTAACAACGTCCAAGACAAAATTAGGATTCAATAACTTCAAATATGTAGCGCCGTACGTGTACCCTTGCAGTAACTTCGTATGTTGTTTATAAGTTTCACCTAACATTTTAAACTTTTCAGTGAAGTCGTCTAATAATTTAGCTTTCATGAACAACAGTAAAGGCGACACGTTATTTTCTTGCAATTCGAATAAGAAATCTGTTTGTTGCTTTAAATTAGCAGTTGTGCCGTTTTCCATTAATTCACATAAAGTCATTCCCATTAAGGCATCTACTGACGTGTCATTAATTTTGGTAACCGTTTTAAAACATCGAATAGCTTCTTTAAGCTCGCCTTGTAATACACACTGGTAACCCAATTCTGTCATATGTTCGGCAACGTTTGGTGCAATTTGTATACCTTTCTCAACCAATTTGTACGTCTCCGAAAGGACGGTCAGATTTTGTCCACAAACTCTGGAAAACAACTTTGCATTTTCAATAAATGGTAATGCATTCTTTGGTTCTTTGGTTTCTAACTCTTGCCGAAATCTTTTTATGCAAACGGCTGCTTCTTCGTAATTTGCATCACGACAAAGCAAGATGAGAATGTTGGTTTTCAATGCTTCCAACTCGTTTACTTCCAAATTCGTTATACGATTCATCAATTCTATAGTTTGCTCCCAATCTTGCACACTAAACATCAACTTAAGTTTACATACTAAAGGTAAAGAACTAGATGGAAATCTAATAATCGCCTTGTTAATTTCAGCTATAGCATCTTCGTTGTTTCCTTCTAAATTCAAACTTTCTGACAGACCAATGCTAGCGTCGAGATTTTTCGTGTTTTTAAGTCCATTTCTGAATATATCAGATATGTTCACATTTATCTTAGCACCTGATTGGAATAAATACAAATAAATCCAACCTTTTAGTGTCCAACACTCAAAATTATCCAAATCCAAACTTATGGCTTTTTCGATGTAATCCAGAGATTTTTCAAATTTGCCGAGCGCAAATAAAGCAAAGGAAGTATTATGAAAATCCATACAAATGGCCGATTTTTTTGCATCTTTCATATCCAAGTCGAGATTAACAAATAATTGTTTATCACTGGTCCCCATAAATTTAAAAACATACATCAAACTTACTATCGATGCTAATCTTGTCGACGAATCCAATTTTAGTAAATTTAATTCGCGTATGCTCTCTTGATAGCGATTGTTAACCGCCAATGCTATAGCGTGATAAAAATGCACGTTAATATCAGGAGCAAGGTTGTTCACGGCGTCTTTACAAACTGCAAGCATCGAATCAAAAAGCTTAGAGCGCAGCAAATAAAATATTTTCGCTTTGACTTCCAAGTTCTCCATTTTTATTTCCTCGAATAAGTAACAAAGTATTTATAAATCTTCAATTACATGCTTCTTAAACCTATCTTTATTTTTCTGATAATAGTGTTTGAGATAATCACAGGTTAAAACCATACTCTTGTCTTGATTTTTGATGTAGTCAAAAGTTTTCTGAAAATAAAAATTTCCTATAGATTACTTGCCAGTTTGACTTTCTAACTTCAACTAATGTATTCTTTTATCTATATAACTAGCTGTCATGTAAATTTAACGTAAAACAATTAACTTGCAATTTGGCTTTTATGGAATACAAAAAAAGTTTTTAAATGAAGTCATTACTGTGCTCAATTTCGTTGTTATAACTGTGACATTACTCTTAATCACATAACCACACATAGATGAAACCCCAAATGACGCCGGTTTTACACCTGTATCAGCGATTTATTTACCTCAGCTACAATTGCACCTATGCCGTTTCCTTGCAACTCTGGAGGGACATTTGTATGCATTAAATCGTAAATGTCATTCTGCTTGGCGTAGTCTATAGTCGCGTATTCGCCATTTTCCAATTTTAAGCGAAATTGATTTATTGATGCTAGATTTTCGAGGCTGACTTTTCCTAACGCTGTAGAAGCCATGGTCCGATTAGCTAACACGCGCGTAGTAAACATTATCCTGTAATTAAAGTACATATTTATACTGCTTTATTTGCTTTGCGATAAACATACGTACGTCTTCACGATCTCACGATATACTTGTTTTACAGTGTATGCGTCGCGATATTACAGAAACAGAATTATTTAGGTCCTGGAATATTTTTAGATGAATTTTTGACCGGGTTACACTAGTTTTTAGTGATCAGTGACGCTTATCCAAATTGGGAGTAAAATTTGTATACACTATTCAAGTTGATTTAAATTTTCAATATTAATTGTAAATAAAATTTAACGAAGAAGATTCTTTTTACATGAAAATAATTAATAAATAACGATTATGCAAAAACACAACCCAAACCAGCCCTAAAAGTTAGCAATTTGAGCACAAGGCAAAAGATGTAATCTACAGTCGAATGCAAAAAAAGTAGACAAAAACAGTTTCCTGTAATTGATTTTCCTCAAATTGTTGTTGTATAAATGTGGCTTTTTAAAATCACCTTTTCTTTCAAAAATTGTATGTGGAAAGTGATCGAAAATGTAAAAGTACCATTTGAATTTATGAAATAAGGCGGGGCCATACGACAGTTGGCATTATTCGCATTTACCACAATGTGCATTAGACACAAAAATGTCGACGTAGATTGACGAAACGTCATGAGTTTTTCGTGACTTTAACACCGAAGCAGACGTTTCCGAGAAATAATTTTCATACTGTTGGACTTGTAACGACTCCCACAACATAATAAAACAGGTATTTCGCCGTTCCGTGACGATCATTATTTACATCCGATTCCTACATCGCTAGCATCTATGGTTAAGTTATAATTTTTGAAAAATCGGTATGTTGAAGAATAGGGTTATGTTTGTTAGAATATCTTTATAAAGTTCCAAAGTTACGTATTCAGGATTTTTAATATCTACCACTTGTCATTTCTTTAAATAGTTGGTCGTTGGTTTTGTTAATTTAAGTTCTAATTGAATTTGCGATGAAATCCGACCAAGCCAAGGAAACTTTTAATTCGTTTAGTCGTCGATCTTAATTGAGACCTGATGGGTTCTTTTAACCCAAATAACAGAGCTTTCAATAGCATAAGTAGTTTATACACAATACACGTCGTGTTTCAAGTTCAGTCGGTTTACAACAAACACATTTTTCCCAGTGTGCATTAAAATATTAATTTGTTAAATGTTTGTTTCAGATGCTGGTGTACGACGAAAAAAAGATAAAAACGCTCATAATTGTAACGTCATTTTATTTGTAAGAAAGCAACATAAGTGTTTTCACACGTTGTGTAATTAAGGGGGCTTACTTGGAAGTCGACTGTTACCCGCACGGCGGCACGACTCGTCATTCGCAAGCGCTAGGTAGGATGCTGTACCCACCCTGGGCATCTGTTAGGCCCGTGTGAAGCTTGCACACACGGGGTGTTGTCCACACCAAAAGGGTCTGGTATAACAAGTGTTGCGCGTATGTTTGCCTCTACAGCGAGATCATCGCAAACATGATCAGGGGAAATAGCTGTGGTCCTAGGATCTGCTATCAAAGAACCAAAGAGTATGCCTCCTACACGGCGCGTGTTGCATTTATTTGCTACGTTTGAATTTGCTAGTAGTGTCGATGTAAAATCGATGGCATTTTTATTTTTTTGGGCGCCGGCGGGCCGAGTATGGGTGGAGCCGGACCCCGACTTCCAGAAGGTAAGTTTGTGAGATTTTAACTTTTATAATACGTTGCGTTTCAAGTTCAGTCGGTTTACAACAAACACATTTCCCAGTGTACATTAAAATATTAAATTCGTTAAATGTTTGTTTCAGATGGTGGTGTACGACGAAAAAAAAGATAAAAACGCTTATAGTCATTTTATTTGCAAAGCAACATAAATGTTTCACTGTCATGTATCGTTTGATGGGGCTAACTCTTGGCGGTCTACTTGTAACCCACACGAAGCACGAATCGTCATCTGCATGGTGGCAGTATCCACTCTGGGTATCCCTAATCCGCGTGTACAAAGCGTGTCGTTATCCGTTAAGGAGTGAGGTATATCTAGTGCGACGTGTGGCTATCAAGGAAAACTGCTTTGGGTGTGCCCCTTAACTGCATAATGTGCTACATTTAAATTTGCTAATAGTATATTTTGCTTATTTAAATAATAAATGAAGTGGAATAGGCCTCTTGGGGATACCACTATAAAAAAAACGCGCCAAGTGCTTTACCTCTAGGGTGGTGTGGAAAAATGCAAATGATATAACTAAATTAGAAACTATAATAAATTCAAATATAGACTTTAATATTTCAATTAAATTTAATAATATCCGAGTAGGGAATTAAATGAAATAAGGCGGGGCCATACGACAGCATTATTCGCATTTACCGCAACTTGCCATTAGGCACAAAAATGTCATAACTTTCCGAATTTAACACCGAAGCAGACGTTTCCGAGAAATAATTTTCATACCGTTGAACTTGTAAAGACTCGTACAACTTAATAAAACAGGTATTTGGCCGTTTCATGACGATTTTTTGGCCATGAATGTTTACCTTCCGGGGGCCGTAATTCGCCCCTCCCCCCGTGCCGACCGACAAAAAATTTCAACGGATTCTCATTTCTACACCTTTAATTAGCCCCAAAACAAAAAATCATCAAAATCCGTGACTACACGGTATTCGCTAATTCAGCCAATATTTTTCACATTCACCGATACACAGTTTACTGTTTATATCAGTTACTATTACTATAAGATTATAAGAATACTTAACGCTTTAAAAATTATAATCAAATATTAATACGACCGCAACAAACAAACAATGGCAGACGATGAAACACACTTGTGCCAACCTGTGCGTAGCAAATATTGCAGAAATCATATAAATTTTGTTACAACTAGCGCCACCTAACCGAAACTTTTTTACTAATATCGGCCCGACCAATCAAAATAAGATTACAAAAGAGCCTATCTGTGATCTACCTCTGGGCAACACTGTACATTGGTCACTGCTACAATTACGTGTATTTGACAACCGATAATTTATTCGTGCACTATAAAACGTCGTTGGATATTTATGTACGTATGACATTACTATATTTCATCCGCAGACGCTCACCGATTTATATTAAAACGTACAATTTCGTTAAATTTATTTCGTATCAACCTCGTACTCCACCAAAGCAACTTAATATCCTTCAAATGTCAACTAACCTAAAACCACCACACGTGAAGGGTATGAAGGTACTCGATAAAACGCAGTTTGATAAAGAAATTGCAATTCCTTGCGTAAACCTGCAGAACGTCAAGATTTCAAGCATCCTTCCTCATTTTAAGAAGTTCTTGTTGAAAATGCACAACTTCAAACCCATCGTAACTAAACATGAAGTTACAGTGATATTCTTAAACCCCGATATGGTGCAAAAATGGGCCGATTTGGGCACAAGTGCAAATGATTTGGCCCAATTGTCAATTGATGAAAGTAATTTGGAATTTAAGAAACATAAATTAATTTATGAAAACTTTTCCGCGGACGACGTACTTAAAGCTATACTTCCAACTGATCAAGAAGGTATGTCGAGTTTCACGAAAGTTGGACACATCGTGCACGTCAATTTAAAGGAGCATTTGTTGCCTTATAAAAAAGTTATAGGGCAGGTTTTGCTAGAAAAAGTATCTGGTTGTAAAAGCGTCGTTAATAAAATTAACATGATTGACAATGCTTATAGAAATTTTCAAATGGAGGTGTTGGATGGTGTAAATGATATGTTGACTAAGGTAAAACAGAATGGATGTACATTTGAATTTGATTTTTCCACTGTTTATTGGAACTCTCGTTTGGGAACTGAACATGAACGAATAGTTGAATTGATCAAATCGGGTGATGTTCTTTTTGATGTTTTCGCCGGTGTGGGTCCTTTTTCAATTCCAGTAGCAAAAAAGCGTTGTTACGTTTATGCAAACGATTTAAATCCGGAATCATACAAGTGGCTCAAACACAATGCAAAAATCAACAAGATCACTGACAGTTATTTGTCAACCTACAATAAAGACGGACATAATTTCATCAACGAGAATTTGAAGTGTGAATTATTGAAGCACATTAACAAGGGAAATGTTCACATCGTCATGAATTTGCCTGCCCTGGCACTCGAATTTTTAAGCGATCTTTTCGCTTTGTATACTAAATTTGAACTCGAAGAAGTAGTTAACCCACCAATAGTGTACGTTTATTGCTTCGCGAAAGGAGAAGATCCGATTGAAATAACGAAAAATTTGCTTTTTAAAACAACAGGAAGGGATATTAGTGCCAATGTGCTTGATATATTCAGAGTGCGAGATGTCAGTTCGTTTAAGCAAATGATGAGAGTTACCATTAAGTTAGATTCGGAGCTTATGATCGCCAAAGATAGCACGAAGAGAAAATGCGATTCGACGGATGCGTCCATTAAAAAACGTTTGTATTTATCTCTTGCACGAAAATTTTTATTTGTTTTTTGTTTTTAGATTGTCATGGGGAAGAAGAAGCAGAAAAATGTGTTTAAGGTCGCCGGAGCCAAAAGTTTCAAACCGAAATCAAAGGCAAAGGCTGTGAAAGCGCAACTTAAAAAGGTAGTTCGTTGTTAGTTTTCAAATTGGTTTTTGATTTTTCGGTTGTAGATAAACGTAACTAATAAGAAAAAGGTTCTCGAAGTCGATAAAGAACTGTTGAAGATTGAGGATAAAGTCAGGACTAGTCATTTGCCAGCAATAGAACAAAAGGACAATAAAGAAAAGATGTTGATGACAACTGAAAAAGAATATCAGGATAGTCAGGAAACTTCTAAGGAAACATTACAAAATTTAAATGACATGCAGATTGAATGAACATATTTTTAACTTTATTGTAAATATGGAAAATTAAATTATTTTTAATGAATCAATTGTTATTTTTTCTTGAGGAAATTACAAATCACAAATTTAAAATTGTATTTTAAAATATGCTCCCAAATGAGAGGATAGAGGAGGTCTTAAAATTACAAATGTAATTTTAAGACAAAAGTAATTTGTGACTAGCGTAAATTTCTTCATGTTCTTAAAACCTGCAAAGACAGAATTGAGTGTCAACTTGAATGGGTTGAAAATTAAAACTTTACTTCGTATTTGAATAAATTCAGAGCGTACCTGATGCGTAACGTCACTAGGAAAAATGCTCATTTAAAGTACTTAACACCAAAATGAAGCATGACAGACATTTTTACAAAATGTTTTAATGGAAAAAACCTGTATTTCTTATATGAAACAATAATTGCACGAGGTTCACTTTGATAGTCGTCACTTCAGCATTCAGCCAAAGTATTTTTCACCAGCATCTACAGAACCTTTTCTCATGACGTGACTCTCTTCATTGATTTCAGGCTTATTATCAAATAGTATTGGTTCTGTAGAAGATAAAACTGCTCTGTTAAACAATGCCCTGTCACGTATTCATTTTAATGACTGTTTTTCAGCCTGTTGTTTGCTAGCTCACACTGAATGAACAATACACAACACAAACAATAAAACGCACATTTTATCGAAAAATTCAATATATTAAAATTATAACACAAATGTAACAACCTCTCATAATTAAATTTACAGTTAAAACTGAAGAACGTTTTACAATTTCGGTCGACTCGATTCGGAAGGCGATCCCAATGAAAAAAATTCTTCTTTTCTATCTAAATATTCATTAAACCTAATGGAAGCGTACCTGCAAGTCGAACAATAAAATCATACAAATTTGTCGATCGAAAAACTTACTCTAGGAAATCGAAATCTATGTAGGAATGTTCGGCTTGTATGAGTGCCCAAATACCCCAAAACAAATGGGAGGCTAGCGCAAACTGATTGACCTGTACATACAATTTTTCGATTTGTTCCCTTTTAACACCATTTCCTAAATATTCGTGTAAATACTCCTCCAACCATCTAAATTGCAGCTGTTTGCTCGGATATTTCGAGTAGTCTATGTTATCTAAACCTGACAATATGATAGAAAATATTATTTCACTTAATTGTAAAAAAATAATGGGTCGTATTACCCAGGAATGATTATCGTTAACCATGTAATTAAATTTTTGTCCTTTATTGACGAATACCAATTTACTTTAGGATAGATTGGTGTAAGAAATGATCATCTTTAATCATGATTGTGTAATACGGCCCAGTGTATTTATTTTCTTGTGTCTCCAACTACTATATGTATTATACTATCTATATTTATCAGGCGCAAAGGGTGCATTAAGGAGTTATTCGTTCAATAGCAGAAATATTCTGCGAGAACAAGATGCAATCCAACTTGCGCATACACACGTTCACCCTCTTCTAAATTGAAGTTTGTTTTTATTCTTTCGTGGTTTCTCTAGCTTCGGTCAAGCAGTGCTTGTAAAGCTTATATGTACCAACCACGCTTATATATTATCCTTACCGACAAATTCGGCAAAATGATTCCCGATGTCGTATGCTTGATAATTGAAGCTAGCGTATTCGAAGTCGATGAAGGTAACCTTATTTTTACATTCAGTATATATGACATTTCCCAACAAGAGGTCGTTATGCGCAAAAACCACAGGACTTCCAAGTTTCGACAGTTTCTCCTTCAAGAAATCCAATTCCTGGCCTATTTGCCTTTTCGACATGACAAACTTTTCGAATCTAGGGAAGATGAACATATAGCAAAGTTTCAGGATGGGTTGCGAAATAGATCATACGTCTTACCTTTTCTTTTTGCTTGTATCGCTAAATTCATCCGGCACTAAATTAAAAAAATCCTGGAACTTCCTCCACAGAATCGGTTGATGAGTCGTTCCGTTTGACACGACCGCCTTGTGCAATTTAGCCATATGCCTCGCAATCAGCTTGTATATATGCGGTTGCACCACAGTTTTCGTGCTGAGAGTACAGCCGGGTACGAATTCGTATGCCAAACCGTTTTCAAAAGTTGCGTACAATCTCGGTGCCAGTCCAACCTTATTTAGGAGAATAATGTTTCTGTAAAGTCAAAAAACGGTTACTTCGTCGTCTTTTTTGTCGCCTTCGTCGCTTACTTGGTTTCCGCTTTTCGGTCAATCAAGAGATCCGTTTTGTTACCATACACCCTCACCAGGACTGTGTCCTCGTCTCTTCCGTCCTTTAGATTACAGCCGACGAGTTTGTTCGTTATTCCATCTGTCAACAGCTAGCATAATTGAGGTATTATATTTAAAACGTGTTTCACAGAATTTCAGATACGGGCTACGTCTGAAGATTGGTATTACACAATTGTATCAGTGTCGTGATCAGCAATATAAGAAAAGTTCAGTAAAATTCGTTGCATGTTAATAGTCGACAAACGATTGAACACTTCATACATGGTCGCACATAAGTAACGTTATGATTTAATTAGTGAATAAAGTTTTTTTATTATTTTTTTTCTTTTTTGTTTCAGAATTAATTTTGAAAAACCTAGGAAATTTATGATGGAAAGAAACGAGCATTCGATTATTCAGACACAAATTCCTTTTAATGTCCATTAGACAGCTCCTACATTTGCAGTTCACATGTACAGTATGTGAAGGAAATAAGTGCCTTAAATTTAATTGATAATAGAAGTCGTTAAGTGCAACAAAACTTCTAACACAAGTTTTGCAACAGAAATGAAGTGATTTTAAAATCATCGTACGTTAACTAAACAACAAACTTCTTATCGCAATCTAACTAGGACACAAACTTATCTACCAGACAGTTTGCGATTTCTAAAAAAAATTTTGAAAAACTATCGCTGTGAGTTCTATTACCAATTAATAGTTGTTTCGTTTAGTTCGAAAATGAGGCCTTTAATATTGTAACCAATAATTATCCTTTTTGCACGGTATTTCTTGTCATTCAATAAAATCTTGCCATGCAATGAATTATAAAAACTGTATTTTGTTGTTTATAGCATAACATGACCTTCCTGTCGTACAACGAATGCCCACCACAATTTCACGGCAATTAAAACGCCAGTGCGCGGGGGGGGGGGGGTATTATAATTGGTGATTATCATAAACTAACGAACGACTATCGTGGCGACAGAAATTATCTAAATAAATAATAATTGTAGGCAACAAAGATAAATAAATTATTTTATGGCATTATCGTGAGATTGAACAGACTACAAATGAGCGCTGGCGCGCACTGGAAATTACCAAAATCGAATTGAACGGTGTTACTTCGAATTGAACTCTAGATAAAGAGAACATCATATCCTTATGTTAGCCGATTTTCTAGCAAAATGATAAAATTTTATTGTCAAAAAAATAGGATATTTACGTCATCGCGTGCGTTCGTTATCATCTTGTTTTTGAATTGAATAGTAAACAAATCTGTTTTTCATATTAATGTACTGTAGATTATTCAGTACATGTACAATTTTCAAAATTACATGTCGATGCAGGTTGGGTTGGGTTGGGTTGGGTTGGGTTGGGTTGGGTTGTTAGGTTGTTAGCAATGTAATGTTAATTTCGCACATGTTATTTGAAATACAGCAATTTAATTGGTTATGTATTATCAAAAAAAAATCAATAAAATATGAGCATTTGGAGAACCCCGAGTTTTAAATACAACACAAAAAGCACACAAGCATAACAATTAAACAAATGTTTGATGTTTATCTAATAAATATCTTTTTATGTAACTGTCATAATTTAATGACAGTTCAAACGTCAAAATCAGTAACAAACTCTGTTTAAAAGAACTGTCGTAATTTTCCAACAATTCAAGAATTATAAACAGTTGTAATTACAATTGAAAGTGACACAATTACAAAACGAACAAAAATGCAGCTTTAATTAATGTTCACAACACCTTTAAGTCGTAAGACTAGTCCATCTTTTCATACGTATGTCATTTTTGACGTGACATATTTTCAATTATTATTATTTTCTGGAAATCGTCTCGAAAACAACAATTGAATTTTCCGAACTGTACTGTAAAGACTTTACAAGACGCAAAATACTATGCAACTATAGGTGCCAACAAAATTGACAAAGTTGATTTTTGTGGAATTTGTAAAAACGATTTCTAAAATTTGCGGCAAACCAGCGTACGTAATGATAGCCCTGTAAGGCCACTTATAATGGTCAATTTTGTGTAATAAAATAATAGGTAAGGTAAGCAGGGTATTTATTACAACTAAGCTGACGTTATCATTACAATCTGGCGTCGCTATCAATAAATTATTTATTTATTTAAATGTGTTAGCTAAGTTACGCTACAACAAACAACGTTTATTGTAACTAAAAAGTTTGGACACCTAAACTTAACTTGCTCGATTTATAATGAAATATGTATTATTTCCAAACTATCGCTGATGATAGGCACCAAGCTTATGAAACGAACTATCGTTAAACTGTAATCTGTTAATTAGAAACGAGCGCAGATAACGATGGCAACAACATACAATTCTCGTTAGTGTATAAAAATGTACCTTAAACGTCACGTTTTCTTTTTCCCAGCTAGATCTGATCACCTCGAGAATCTTCAGTGCCCCAATATTAATGTTGTTTTCGTCGACCACCACCGGTATTTTCCTGACAGAGTTTTCCATATCGCCCTCCAAACGCATCGTGCTGCTGCCGCTGCGTCGTTCGAGCAAATGACTGTAATTCCTGCATTATAACAAGTTACGGTGCCTTGAAACGACGCAATACTGTGTAAATATTCAACACTTTGATGATCTAAGCGCGTGGATTATATATAATATCGAGATTCTGTTACTATAGACAATAACAAAATGACTGCGGTTTTAGGTCAGGGGCGTTTAGTATTCTTGTATATTGATTACCCATGTAACAAAGATAACTAGGTTTTTCTAATGTGAATTATTGGTTCACAAAATTGTCTTAAATGGGACCCAAATTGCATTTTTGGTACTTCGTACAACTGCAATGTTTAACTCGAATATTTAATACAACAAAATGAATGTGTAACGAAATATTTTACATCGGACTGAAAACTGCACAAAACAGCATAAATAAAATGTAAAATGTTTGTGAATAAATTACGATCGCGTAATATTACGAAAGTATCGCCGTCGACGATGTGTGTCGACTGTGAACGATGCGATTGATAATCCAATCTTACCCTTAAAGGTGGCGTTCGTAATTGACAATCGTCCAATGCGGCCCAACACAAACGGCGTGCCTTCCTAAGCGGGACGAAAACTCGTTTTTGCACGTGAATCAATCTTTCCGGATCCCTACTGGAACATGTGCCACCACTACCACCGCTTCATGGAGGGGGTGGAAAACGGGCGTCATCGCTGCCATGGCGCGCAAGTCCACGTTTATCGATGCGTATTTCTTCACGGCGAAGTTGCACAAAACGTTCACGTTCTGCTCCGATGGTCCAAGGACGAAATGCTTTGTTATAGATTTTCGAATTTTTTCAATTCAATTCCGTCATATTCATGAGAACGTAACATATATTTTAATAAGTTGATAAATTATTCCGCCAGTGGCGTGTATATGGGATGGGGTAGAAATTCGCTCAATTTTGCATACAATCGGTAGACAATAGTCAATGTTACCAAAACAATCGACCTAAAAAACTAGATACATCACCAAATAGCACTGTCCACGTATTTTCCTTTCCTGTTTGTTTTATTTGTAAGCTACTCGCAATCTTCTTGTCTTGTCTTCATGTCTTTCCAACCTTCAAAACATAATGGACTCAAATTAACAAGGTTTTTGTGCTGGCCGGAGTACTCAGACAAACTTGCTTCAATTTTCACAATTCATTAATGATGCTCTGGAAATGGGGTATCAAGTCGATGCCATCTACATTGATTTTTCCAAAGCTTTTGACCAAGTCAACCACATACTACTAATCAAAAAACTGCCCTGGTATGACATAGGGGGCACACTTATTTCATGGCTTAAATTGTACCTAACAAACCGCATCCAAATTATAAAAATGTCTACATTTGAATCGATATATATATGCTATATCAGGTGTGTTTCAAGGATGAGTTAAGATTTTTCGCTCCATACTGTACTGTAAATTATTGCGTAAATAATATGACTTTGAACTATAGCAAGTGTCGCTGCATCACTTGTTCTAGGAAGTTGAACCCAATAACTTCTAATTATGATCTGGGTGATAATTTGGTGGAAAGAGTTGACCATATGGTTGATTTGGGCATTATGTTTGATTCTAGACTCGCATTCAATCTCCACATTAATCTTATGGTTAATAAATCTCTTAAATTATGTAGTTTCATTAACATACACTAACTAACACTACTAAGACTAACATGATGTCCATTATATTTCTATTTAATTCTTTAGTGAGGTCAATATTAGTGCCTTTTCACACGTGCCGGATTGGAACCGAGGCCGGGTAGTCGGTACCGACTAGCCGGATTTATTTGAGCCTTTCACACTAAGCCGGTTTACATCCGGTTGTATATGTGACGAACGAAAACAATACTACGTACGTACGTAGAATTTGGCAAATAGTCAGAATACAGTATAAAAACACAGCTCAAATGAATGAAACCGGATTGGAACCAGGTGGTCCGTCGTGTGTGAAAGCGTCAATTTAAATCAATGCACCACTACGAGCTCGGCCGCCGACTAGCCGGTCTCCAGCGACCGTGATTGCAGTGGAGGCATCCGGCTGCTGTCCGGGACCGAAATGTCGTAAACCTGGTAGTCGGCAAAATTACTACGTGTGAAAGGTCTCATAAGACTCAATACACTTGCCACCGGACAGTCGGTACCGACTGCCCGGCACCGGCTGTGTGTGAAAAGGCACTTAGAATACTAATGTGCAGTATCGTCACCCCATTACAATAGCCACATAAATTGGATCGAAAGAGTACAAAGAAAAATGGAGAACGTTCTTCTGTTCAAACTCGATATTGGCAGGACGTGCTATGATTATCCTGAAAGGTTAAGATTGCTGGGTATTAAATGGTTGGAAGGCAGAGAGGGAAATCGATCCTAAAAATTGGCTTTCAACTAGTTCACGGTGAATTGGACAGTCCACAGCTACTATCACATCTCTCCTTTCGCGCTTTTTAGATACCTTTCACCTTCGTTATCACCGCACTGAATATGGAAGACACCCAACCCAACCCAACCGAATTGATAGGCTCGCCGCAGAGATGAACTCGTTATATGACCGATATTTTTTATATACCTTTTAGATCCTTTGTTAATCATGTAAATGCTCTAATATATTGATTAATATCACTTGTGCAATGGTTAATAGGATTGTTAAAAGTAATATTTCTGCTGAATGAAATACTGATATCATTTCTGTAATGCATTGACGAATATATGTCTATGTCAAATTTAGCATTTTTGGTTCCTAAAAATTGAAAAAAGCACTAGTGCTTTAAAATATAACTTGAGCAATGAAAATCAATGCTAAACCATTAATATAACAGAAGTACAAATGTCCTAATTTGTACCCTCAAACTTCTAGTAAATACCAAAAAATTAATTAGAATAAACAAGAAAATTGAAAAAGATTCCACTTTACTTAATGGAAACCAATACAATAGTTTCTGTTTCTGGTCAAACCAAAAATAAAATAAACTAATCTGAAGTTGTGTAAAAATGTCGAGTATCCTCTAATGAAAGTCGTGAACATTATGTGTATGTACTACTGATCTGTACAATTATTAAAATATACGACACAATATTCCATGGAATTTTTACTTTGTGCAAATTACTTCAGCAAATAATCAACTGTACCGATCTGACGTTTCAATGACGTCTGTTTTTAAAAAACGTCACGTTTTAAGGGAATTTTTAAGACAAACTGAGCCTGCCAAGCACCGGTTCAAAGCCTTGCAGAACAACAAATTAGCTCTTAAATAACACACAAAGCGACACATTAACACTCGTGGATCGTCAAAAAACAAAAAAATTTTAATGGAATGTACAAATTATTTATTTCAACATAATAATTGCTGTTCCCTTCGTACAACAAAGAAAAATCTCGCTACCATTAACTACTGTTTTACCGGGGAAATCATGCGCTGGACGACAAAAACCCCGTTTCACCGAAAAAGAAAGAACAACCGTCTGTACAATTTACAGCGGCTTTCGTCGTCCGGAATGGTGACCTCGGTGAAGTTACACATCGTGCTGCACCTGACAAGTTTTTCGTAAATTTACTTATTTTTTTTCAATTTGCATTTTTTTCAAACTAAATTAAAAATAGGAGAATACTATTAACATCTTATCTTAAAGGCTAAAAAGGTTACAGTGACGGGCTTGCGTCGGTCGGCAATCGGAATTTCCGGTAGTAAAATTCAAATTGCGCACGTTCGTTCGATGCCAGGACACCGGAAGCTAGTTTCAACTACGGCAAAAGGCTAACACGTATTTTTTTCTCTTTAATTTTAATTAGCTATATCGACACGAAACCATCAAATTACATATACTTGTTGTCAGTTATTTACACAACAACTTTAAATCTTAAAACTGTATATATGATGGTACGGAACAAATGAAAATACTTAAAACAAGATGAAATGTATGATTTGACGTTAGCACAATTTTGACATTGGACTTGGTTGAGCATCTATTATGTATAGCGAAATGATAAACAACGATGACAATCTGAACGAATCGAATTCGGGACGTATCGAAACTAATCTTTAAAAAAAAAAGAAATTATAATTATTAAAATCGAAAATTATACACAAGCAGCTTAAAAGATAGTTCCGATACCACTCGAAATGAACATGGACATAAGCAAACGTTAAAATAAGCCTTACAAATTAAGAACAGACAATGAGAGAACAACAGAATTAAAAATAATTGTGCTACACTTTTTTTGTTAGTTTATTAAATACTATGTACGCTCGAGTGAGCTTAATCAATAATCAATAGTCTGAAATCAGGTGAACTAATATACAACTACAGTTACGACTATACAATAATTAGGTCGTGCTGCTTCCGTGAAAGTGACTGTTCGTGAAAACCTACTTAAAAATTAGCTTACACCTAGGACGATCGTTTCCTCAACAGAAACGAATCGGCTGTCTTAACTAAGTCACGAAAGGAAATTTACAACGTAGCATCAACTGCACGATGCAGGTCAGTTTCATGGAAGCCCGCATTTGGTAATCTTTACAATCATTTTATACATTTAAACATTAAAAACAAAAAATAATGATTTATTTAGAAGGGGGGGTCCCTCTTCGTACAAATGCCGATGGATTGCATTTCTTACTGGACATTTGACGGGCGTGGAACTTTGGAGGATGTGGTGGAGTCAGTTTGAAATGGGCGGGGGATGATTTGTAGGTTACATCTTAAAAAAAAAGCGTGAAAGAACGTTTAACTTATTTAGTGTAGAGGTAAATAGCGACGATGAGGCCGTATAGACCCAGCACTTCGGCGAAGATGAGGATCAAGATCATGCCAACGAAGAGACGTGGCTGCTGCGCCGTACCTCGCACTCCCGCGTCGCCCACTATGCCTATGGCGAAGCCGGCCGCGAGACCTGAGAAACCAACGGCGAGACCTGCGCCCAGATGAATGAAACCCCTGAAAAAAATTAATAAACGTGTTATTTTCACTTTAACATTTTGTATTGTAAAATGTACCTGAATAATGGGTAGTCTTTAGGTTCGTAAAGGGCACCAGCTATAAGTACTGAGACCACGAGACCGTAGATGGCGATGATACCCGCCATGACGACGGGAATGATGGATTTCATGATAAGCTCAGGCCTCATCACCGACATGGCTGCGATACCGGTGCCGGATTTTGCTGTGCCGTACGCCGCTCCAAATGCTGAAACAAAGAATTCAAATTTTATTCGCATGGCTAATACAACGTCACGAATTTTATGAAAATACAATATGCATGAAATCTATTAGAATTAATTAAGAGTGACTCATCTACCAAATGACTCTTTTCCTGTATACTCTGATATATACCAAATATATTCATTATCCTAAGGGCCCTCATCATCCTTGCACTTGCATCGTTTAAAATGCCTTTAATTTCTTTTGGCGGGTGTATACACGAATATGAATAGTAGGTTACAAATAAATAATACAAAACTTTAAAGTAGCAATACTAGTTAGTTTAGTTATAATTGAGTGGGGCGTTTGTCGCCCCTCCACTGCGACCGCAAGGGTCTATTGTGGCTCAGCAATACTAACACATCAATCAATTGTCACTAAAGTCGATCATTAAATGAAACGTCATAAAATTTAATCCGTAATAATCAATCAATTAGTGGTAAATAAGTCAATCATAAATTATTGCACGTTTCATTTAGTCGCATATAACATCCATGTGACCTATTATGACCGCCAATCTCACTCTGTGATATAAAACAACCACATGACCCCTTACGACTTCTAATCTCACTCTGCGGCACCCCTTTTTAATTATCATAAATTGCAGACTAATGTAACCCAAAATGAAGTGGTATATTAGAGGCCTTAGTGGGGCATAAAGATTAGAAAGGGTTTCACGAAGAAATCGATTGCGGGTGAAAGATGAGTTTAAAATTAGTATAATGGGGACTAATGAATTTTAAAAATATGTCCAGAAAGACTAATTTTGAGACCGTAATGAGGGGTGAGATCAAAATGAACTTTATAGATAATGTAAAGGGTGCATTGATGTGCGAATGTTTAGGGTTGGGTTGGGTTGGGTCGAGTTGGGTTGGTATGGGTTAGCTCGTGCTGCGTTAAATTGGGTTACTTAGAGACTTTTTTACAGTTGTAGATGTCAAATCACAATGTGTTTTGTGCAGTGAAGTTTTGTCAGATGAGTGCACGAAGTTCCCAAAACGTAAACACAGATCTGTAAAAATTAAGCCCATCGAGTTTTTCAGGAATAACTTCAAAAAGAATTTAGGAATCAAGACTATCGATAAAAACTGTGAAAAATATAGGTATTCTCCATGACAAAACTATATCTAAAAAAAATTGATCGTCGTATGCAAACAATTAATTTTTTTATAACAGGTTGCCAAGAATGTTATCAATATTTACAACCTTATAAATATGATTTATCGCACACGATAACGTCTACGTATAGTATTATGCGCAGTCGGTGGTAAACATGTCAAAATATGCAAACCATATTATTGTTGAAACAAGTTACCCATCAATTAATTGATTTCAATTAGACAAAAATCCTAACATGGTATCGACATATTTGCGTTACAAGAGGCATCGACGTACTTCAATGAACCGCGATAAAATCATCAAGCAATCGAATGCCCAATTGTGCCTCCCGTGCCATAACTTTTCATCCGATTAACGAACGCCACGTCCGAGTCATATTTATCGCTAAATTGCAAAGCGATGATAGCGCGATAAAACGCCCGACGCACGCACAACAAACAGACGAGATACAGGTGCCCGTTTCGTCGTTCATCGAACGACATGAATTTCTAGAAAAAATGCGACGAGAAATGTGTTGGCAGGTTCGCCCGATTCGCGCCGCAGACGGATCGTGAGTCACCCGGAGGAACCTCGACAGAGCGCGAATCGACCCGGCTAATGAAACTGGACCGCTTCCAAAATTGCATCGGCGTTTATTTATTTTCATTTGTCGGACGCCGAATGCAAAATCGCCGCGAGTACGTTCGTATGGCGGATGACTTGCGCGCGCGAACGACGTTCAAGATCATATTTAATGCTGTAATTTGACGTCTTGCAATCTAAAATTAAACGAGAAGGTGCACGGGGAACTTTCGAGGTTACACAGCATTCTAATTATTATCTTAGAAGGCACCGTGCATCAATTTATTTGAAGTAAAACGAACAAGTTGAGTAAAATAATAAAAATGGCCGCGGAATACAGAGCTGGGGGGGGGGGGGGTATAAAATTGGAGACAAAAGTATAATATATACAGAGTGGTCCAATAAGAACCATGAGCTTAGTCATCAACTACAACCAACTAATAAAATAAAATTCTAAACATCAATATAACTTTCGGTTAAATAGAATTAGATTTGTTCGATTTGTCAGTTCGGAAAGTTTGGACGAATACGTGAAAGTGTGTTATTCCATTTACGATTTGAGCTTTCGAATTAGAATTATAAATTAACATTCTAATAGCACACTACATAAATTTGTAAATTAAATATTTTTTATTAAAAATCCATAAGTAGTTTTCTGTAAAAGCAGTGATTCGAACCTTTCAAAACTAGTTCTATGGTGTCACATCCTTCGAACTAAAAGCTGTTATAGAACTACTTGGAAAATTGAACATTTCACCAACCGTAATCATTCGACAAACGTCGTTCAAAAATTCGGTCGTCACCATTTCGTCCCCCTTTTCGCGTTTTTCTTCGGTTTGTATTTTCTCGTTGTATTTAAGTTGGTCATTCTGTTTTTGCGTTTTATATCGATTATATTTTGCTTCGAATTTTATTTTGTTTTAACTTCGTTTCCTTGATTTTATATTTATTCTTCTAATTTATTACCAATTTCGTTTTACTGCTTGCGATCTTTGCTACTCGCTTTATGAAGAGGTCATTGCCGTTCACATGACTAATCTCCGCGCCCACAGATCCGTTTTAATGAAACTGGCATTACAGGTACTGCAGGGTATTTTCTTTATTTTCCAATTATTAACTTCGGGTTTTTCCGTTTTTTTCTTAACGTTCTAAATTTGTTTAATTATTTCGCAGTTGTGTACGCCGTGCAAGCTAGATTGTATGCATCTGTGGAAAATTATTTGCAAGGGCGGGACATTATTAATTAAGAAGCACGTGCATACGACGAAAAAACTTATCTCGTATGTTAGGCATTACACCGGCGTGTGCACATTATTGCGGTATTAACACTCGTTAATAATTTGTTTGCACCTTTAGACTGCCATAAAGTCATAAGCGTAACAAACACGTGATTTCTCAAGACTAAATTTGTAATATTCACCACAATGGAGCAAATTACCATAAAAATTAACGACACACATTTGCAACAAATAGCGAACATATTTCGATTTGCAACCCATCACATGTTTCGGCGTCATGTGATCCGATAACATGACCGAGTCACGTTTCGTTTCGTTAGTTTTAAAATCACGGCGACAAAAAATTTCGTGGTGATCTTACTTAGTAATAATGATTCGCAAATCTTCAATTAATTAAAATATGGTTCTGAATATCAATTGTGTTACAAATCGATAATTCTATCACTCGTGATTTAAAATGTCCTTGGAGTCACATGTTTTCAGGTGGTCGGGTTACACCCACCTGTTTGTTCGAATTTTGCGATCTGCTTCTAGAAAATTAATATGTACCAAAAAAACTGCACGAATTGACAAACAACATAACCTAAAAGACGACGTCGCCGACGCAAATCAAACAGCTGATGTTCATGCCGGTGCCAACTAGCGTCGTTGTAAACTTTGTAAACGTGTCATCGTAAAATGTACAGTAATTACGTTAAATTCGCAATGGTATTTTCCCGGCGTTGACTAATCGAGTTAAATTTCAAGTTCTTTGTTTCAATTAAATATGTCGATTAACTGGACAAATTGGCGATGAAAAGTAATTTAATAGCGATCTTCTTGATTGATGAGAGTCCAATTAGGCGACTTGTGGGTACACAATATATCGGGCGGGTCTGCTTGTCAAAGCATGTGACCTAACCACTTAAGTGGGTCATGTACGCGATTTAACCAAGTTTCTCGTCTTTTCGCCGAAACACGGCACGCAAAACGCGAAACGAACGAATAAAAACGTTTCCCCAAAATATTACCGCGACATGACATGACTGGCGATACGCCCATGATTAAGTAAAGATTGAATGCCGAAATACGTCTAAATCTGTAACAAACTCTAACAAAGGTTAATTGTCCTGTTTGCTTCGTTTTAAAAGCGACCGTTTGCGTTTATGCGCCGTAACGGGCGGCGTTCGACCGAAAAACGAAGTGGTCATCTGATCAATCGATATTGTACGCGACTGGGTGCTGAAAACGACGGAAAATCCCACTTACCGCTGAAAATAATCGACGACGCTGCTCCCATAACGCCGAAGAACGGACCGTAGACGGGGTTTTCTTCTGACAACGCCATTTTTAAAGTATTTATGGAGTATTTACAGGTCCAAACGAATTACAAAGCGCACAACACTCCACAGTACCAGCGAACCCACTGACAAATATGGCCTACACAGCAGCCTAGCAAGAATGGGTCATATGACGATAAGAAATATCGGCGGAGTGCGGGGCATTTACGCGCTGTCATTGGACGAAATTTCGCTTAAGGACATGAAACGGCCAATGGGAACGCTTTTCGTGCGCTGCTACGCCGTGACGTCACGATACCGCCGTTTTCCCCTCGTTTATTTGCATGTGTACCATTTAAATTAATCATAATCGCTAAAGTACGTTAAACAATTTACGCAAAACTATTTTACTGCTGTAAAATCGCTGTTATTTTTCAATATTTTACAGTGGATATAATTAACAAAGACTGAATTTGAGTCACATGATCGTCAAATGTTGAAGTAGATCCGTTTATCCTGTTAACGGCGGGATTTTTAAAATTCTTATTGAGACTTTTAACTACTTTTATTTGTTCATTGCATAATTAATCACGTCCCTTTTTTTCCCTGGGCGGTGAGGTTTACATTAGCAATTATACATTTAATTCATGTGACTGTGACAATGTGGTTGCATAACTACAGATTAAATATTTGAAAAGACATATAGTTTGAAGATAAGGAGAACAATTATTAATCTCCAGCTCAACTTTATCAGTGCACACGTCGTGCGAAATAGAGATCGTATTTTAAAATTTTGTCAATCGATTTATATTAATCAAAGTGTACTTGAAATCCCATGACTTGATTATATAATTCAAAAATTCTTTGCAAATTCGTTCCAAAAATTTACTACATCACGAGAATCGCATAAGATTTTCATTGAATTACACGAACAGTTATCGATATTTATCTAAAATCCATTCCTATGTTAATATTCTTATATAATATTTAATACCAGGACACTGCTTTTTTTGCTTCTATTTTTTTTCTACTGCTTCTATTCCTTGCTCAAACAATAATTGGTACCTAATTGGTACCTAATTCTATCAATGACACCTTAATTAAATTTTGAATGCGCTCAATATCTTCTTATAAAATATTTCCAATCACATTATTGTTTGTCGATTTTTTTTGTGCCCAATTTTAAAAGTGAAACGCATAGGGCGATGTGATTTAGGAGGGTACGAATTACACAAATCCATTTTTTTCCTTCAGTGCGTAATCTTAAGCGCACAGGATCATAAATATCGAGATAAGTTGTTTAAACACAGCGTGATAATTAATTTAATTTACTGCGAAAATAATTTATGTAATAACGTGTTACATCGGCGTATAAATAAGAAAGACAAACAAATTATTACCACGTCAGTATTACACAAACACACTTTTCCTTGATATTATAAATTGAAAGCAAAATATATATAAATTTAAAAATGGCATAAATTAGGATTTTACTTTTACATATTTTGATATATGGATGCGCGCTAGTCCTGCAAACAAAAAACCCTGCAACAAAACCCTTAATTGCTGTATAAATCCTAATAGGGTGCGATTGAAGATAAAATTGTTCAAAATTTGTTTAATTTTTAGTGTACAACTACAACGCAACCAATAAGAATAAATAATTTTGGGTGCCTGTCATACATCCATAATCGATATAATTTGCATATTTTCATTGGTTTCAAATTATTACACATTATTTAAAATTTTAGAACAAACTCGTGCAACACATCGTCTGGAATATTCCATGGTTGCACGAACGTTTTCGATTGGCAGCCTTGTTCATGTAGTTGGTAGCACTTATTAACAATTTAACGTTGTTCAATCATCGTGTTCTCGTCAAAAATATTTCTTCGTTTAATACACAAGTAATTTTTACGCGAAAATGGCTTTGCACGTTCCGAAACCCCCCGGCTTTACGTCTATGTTGAAAGACGGCGCAAGGGTAAGTAATTACATACGAAAATACCATTTCAAACGACATGTGGTCTCGTGGGTGTGTAAAATTGCCGGTGACAACTCTTTTGCTTGTAGTATTTCTCTGGATTGGAAGAAGCCGTTTATCGAAACATAAACGCCTGCAAGGAATTTGCCCAGTCTGTCAAATCTGCTTACGGACCAAACGGTATGAATAAAATGGTCATCAATCACCTAGAAAAACATTTCGTGACCAGTGATGCGGCGACGATTATGCGCGAACTGGACATTGAACATCCCGCAGCTAAATTAATGATTATTGCCAGCGAAATGCAAGATTCTGAAGTAGGAAAGTATTACGTTGAATTTTTTCGCTGCTCTTGCTTCAATGTTATTGTAATTATTATAGGTGACGGAACGAATTTCGTTGTAATACTCGCAGGGGCTTTGTTAGAGTCTGCCGAAGAACTACTTAGGCTCGGTGTTACTCCCGGTGAAGTGGCCGAAGGTTATGAACAAGGACTAGAAAAATGTCTAGAAATTCTGCCCAAACTTGTTTGTCATGAGATCAAAGATGTTCGTAATTTAAAAGAGGTTACTAAAGGAATACGCACCTCGATACAATCCAAACAGTATGGAAATGAGGACTTTTTAGCCGAATTAGTCGCGAAAGCTTGCGTTTCGATTCTCCCCGAACAAACGACTTTTAACGTTGATAACGTTCGAGTCTGCAAGGTACTGGGATCTGGTTTGCACAAATCTCAAGTCATTCAAGGTATGGTCTTCAAGCGTCACGTCGAAGGCGACGTGCAAAATGTGAAGAAAGCGAAAGTCGTCATATACAGTTGTGCTGTGGACATATTGCAGACGGAAACTAAAGGCACCGTACTGATTAAGACTGCCGACGAACTTATGAATTTCAGCCGAGGGGAGGAGAATCTCTTGGAGGTGCAGATTAAAGCCATCGCCGATACTGGGGCTAAAGTTATCGTGGCTGGTGCTAAATTTGGAGATATGGCTTTGCATTACGTCAACAAATACAGCATGATGGCAGTTAGGTTGAATTCGAAATTTGACCTAAGGCGTCTTAGTAAAACGGTATTTTTGAAGGCATTCGTTTTTAATAAATATTCATATGTATTTTTTCCGGCAGGTTGGTGCGACTGTTCTACCACGTCTTACGGCACCAACACCTGAAGAGATGGGTTATTGTGACCTTGTGTGCGTCGAGGAATTAGGTGATACACCTATCGTCATTTTTAGGTCGGAGGGAACAGAATCTCGCATCGCTACGATTGTAATCCGAGGAGCCACCGACAATTACATGGACGATATCGAACGGGCAATTGACGATGGTGTAAATACATTCAAGGGAATCGCCAGAGATGGTAAATTCGTGCCTGGCGCTGGCGCAACTGAAATAGAACTCTCTCATCGTTTATCACAGTATGCAGACACTTTGCCAGGTTTAGAACAATACGCTATGCGTAAGTTTGCCACAGCATTGGAAAGTTTTCCTAAATCACTGGCAGACAACAGTGGGCATAGATCAACCGCCGTCATTGGTAAACTGTTGGAGGCACATCAGGTCTGTCTTTAAGCTTTGTTTACCTTGCAATGATCTTGCACTTTCATAAGCAATTAACACAAATATAGATCAATTCAATAAAGTAGTCAAATTAATCTATTTTCATAAATAAATAGATTTCTTATTGCAGGCTGGTAAGAAAAATGTGGGAGTGGATATTGAAACAGAGAACGTTGTATGTGATGCAGTAGAGAAAGAAATTATGGACCTCTATGTATGCAAATATTGGGGCCTGAAGTATGCTGTTGGTGCTGCAGCTACAATTCTCCGAGTTGACCAGATCATAATGGCAAAGCGGGCTGGTGGACCAAAACCACGGAAAGCAGCTGGCAGTGATGACGAATCTTAAATTTAATTCATATAAATTATTTGTTTGTGCAACCGTAACATTTTTCACCTCAACCTAATTCCTGCAATGGCTTTTTCGTATTTTTTTTAGTTGTAATTTAACTTAACTGAAATAAACTTTTCATTCAATCTCTCGTATTTTTTCAACGTTATCTAATAACTAATTTGTTATTTGAAACAATCTCTTGTTCCTTAACTTTCCCTATGTGATTTACAATATAATTTGATTAGTTCACAGATTTATGTTCTTCGTGTGTAACAAAACAAAAGTATTTGAAAATATAATCAAATTCAACCAGAATGAACTTATTAGATTTTCAATTTGACAGCGACCATGCAGTTTTTCTGAATCAATACAATTACATCGGTCACATAGTATTGAAATGAAAACATGTATATATGTTTAAAAATTTATTTGTGCGTTGTAAAGTTATTTTAAATAACTTTTTTAAGCTCCCTCATTATCCCATTTAATAAAAACTGATCTCAAGTCTAAAGGTTTTTTCACTTTATTTACCAATCCATTTCCAAAAATCTTATGTGATACAGGAAAACTAAAAACATTTTTTTTCAAATTCAGGGAATTCATTTACTCAAGTCGAGTTGTCCACCTTACGTCACATTTGATTTGGAAAATTCGTGCAGTGATAATGCATACAGAGTCATTCAGTATTCATCTTCAAATGTTCCATAAGGTAATGCAGAGGTAAGGATGTTATATAAAAAGCTTTTTGAAAGATTCCATCATTTTTTAAGTTTGAATTATTTATTCTTGATTCACAAAGATATAAAGATGATTATATAAATAAAATCTTAAGTAGGACAACAAAATATTTTCATACTTACATTTATTCCTATTGTAAAAATTTAAAAACAATTCCTATAACTTCAACTTTCTTCAACAGATTTTTCACATATTTCTTCAGTTATTTCAGTGTCGACCGTTTCGACCTGCTTCTTCCAATTTTTAGCGGCAGCCAAAAGTTTCAAGTTAGGTCTGCTAGCCTCGTCTTCAGGGAATATGTAATCGAAAACTTCTTCCCATCCTTGCTCCATGCCATCCTCGTCGATGACCTTCTGTCGTTTCTTAATCCTTCTTGGCATCTTAGCATCCACCTTCTCTTTCGATGCATCATCTCCATGGGTATTCTCGAAATCACGCCAGTTTTCAAGCAGCAACACCCTAGCCTCCTTTTCCGGAGAATTCTTGAGACTATCATTCGCCCTTTCGTAAACACGCCTCGCCAATAACACGTTCATGTTGTCCTCAGTGTTTACATTGTTCAACTCGAATTTTCCATACGACAACCAAACTTTAACGTGTTGCGTGCGTTCCAGAAGTCTCTCGTAAAGCCTCCTAGCATTTTCGAACTCATCTTGAGCTATCTCGAAGTCAATGTATGACTTCCACAGCAACTCAGGCATGTCCAATCTCAATTGGTTTATGGCAAGTTCGTATATCGATCGGGCACGTTCGTAATCGCCTAATAGTGTTTCCAATTCGGCAAATTTCATCCAGGTGACACAATTCTCCGGTCCGAATTCCAAAAATTTTTGATACAATATCCTACATCTATCGAATTCACGTAATTGTATCTCGATGTCGATGTAACCTCGAAAGAGCTTATCACGGGGGCACATTCCGATAGCCATGCCTAGGACCTTCCGGGCTGTTGTCAAATTTTTCTGCCGTATCTCAAACTGGGCAAATAAGAGCCAGATTTTCGAGAATGTGAATGTTTTGTGTGGTAGGAGTTCCAAACAAGCCTTGTACACCTGCATGAAATTGTCTATTAAATAAAACTTAACGGTAAATCTAATCGAATAATTTAATGGTTGGGGCGTCGATTTTACTTAAACTATTTTTAAGTAGCCAATTAATCTACAACATTCATACAAAAAAAAAAAACATGATTATAATTACCTGCCTAGCTCTTTCAAAATCAGCAGATTCGAGCTCCTCAAACAACGCGTAGTTAATCCACAGATAAATATACCGACGCCAAAATTGCTTATTTTTAGTCGGCGGGACATTTGCAATCGCCCTTTCATACGTTTCCCTGATAATATCAAAATCTCCTTCTGTTTCGATTAATCGAAGGTAGTCGAACCAGGCATCATAATTTGTCGGATTCTGTAAAATTTCCTGCTCGTATTGGAACTTTCGTTTTGAGACGATGACATCCTCTATTCCACTTCGATCCCCGTATTTCTTTTCGTGTATCGTGTACGCCTTGTACAACTCCTTGGCGCTCTCTTTTGGTATGTGATCTAAAGCATACTTGTATATGACACGAGCTCGATCGTGTTCCTTCTGATTTTCTTCGAATCTAGCGAAGGCAATAAATAGTTTTTCGTCGAGGTGGTCGTCCCCGTAAAAGTGAACTGCACGTTCGTATATGCTTCTAGAGGAGTTTATGAAGCCATGATTCTCCTCGAAACGAGCATATTTGATCCAGTGTTTAACTTCTGGGTGAGTTATCACAAACCTGCACACAGGAAGACTTTTTATCACTACATATACACATTTAAAGTCTGGAATCTGTTCGAAAAACTGGACTCATTAAGAAACTGAAAGTGTGGCTAAAGAATGTTTGTTTTAGACCTAGACTCTATACTAACTACTATTTTTATTGCTTTTACGCAAATAGCATTGATTTAAGGAATAAGTGATAGTTTGACGTCAAAAATTACTCCTAAGTCTTTAAATGCATTTACATTTTCAAGAGGGATTCCACAAATAATATAAATAAAATTAATCCTGGAAAAATTATGGCAAAACGACAGATGTTTGCATTTTTGAATATTAAATGATAAACCATTATTATAACACAATACAGATAACACATCTAAATCATCTTGTAAACATTTACAATCCTCAAAAGATTCAATTCTTCTAAAAAGTTTGAGATTGTAAGCATATAACAGAACGTTGATAATTTTTAACATCGATAGATATATTTATATCATCTTATTCTTTTGACGTGCTCTATACTATTGTTTTTCGAGCAATTATTATTATTATTGTTGTATAATAAATGTGAATCAAGGGAAACATTTTCAAACCAAAATAAATTAGATAATTATAATACCTTTCGTAAATCTGTCTCGCTCTATCAATTTCCTTGTACCGCAATTCAAAATTAATGTACGTCTGCCAAGCTTGTTCGTCTGGTTGCCATTCCATCCACCTTTCAAACACCGCCCGCACACCCGGAACATTTTCCAACATTTCCTCCATATACGTGTACTTATACCAAAATTGATTAACTCTGGGAAGTATGGTGGCAGCTCTGTCCCACAAATTTCTAGCGTGATTCACCTGCCTGTTACGCATTTCCATTTCGGCGTACTTCAACCACAGTGTAATGTTTCGATGGTCGACGTCCAGGCCTCGCTCGTAAATTGAGCGGGCACGTTGTATTTCTTTCTGCGATTCTTCCCATTGCGCGTACTTTATCCAATTGGACATGACCGTGCGGTTCTTCCTAATGTTGTCTTCGAACTGCTTGCGTCTTCGGTGCTGGTAGTCCGCTAATTCGGCGGGATCTGAAATTTTCTGCTTCGGTGGCGGCGGCAAGATTTCCAAGTCTCTCTCTTTGGCCTCTCGCAGAAGCTGCTCAGCAGTTATTTGTATTTCTGCCGGGGCTTTGTTTTTAACCTGAATTTGTAAAATGTTTAGTAAAGAGAATTGTTTTATTTAAGATACGCACCTTTGCCACTTTGGGCATCTTTTGCGGTTTAGATTCCATTTTTTCTTGTATGAAATTGCGACGACTGCTTTTCGTGATAATATGAGAGGTTATGTTATTCGCTTCAAACTACTTTGACAGTTATAAACATCGAGTGTTGCCAACCACATTGCCAACCTTTATGCAAAGCTATACCTTGTTTTTAAACTATACTCTGTTTTTAAACTAGTTACGCTTATAACCATAACGGAGGGTTTTACAAGTGTCGATTAGTAACAGCGGATGCCACAGTTTTGATCCAGTTGGGAACATTACGCAAAATGTAGACATTATCTATTCAAAGACGAATATGATACACCACGCCAAAGAATACTTGAGATAGGGCCTGACTTTATGTCTTCCTCAAAGGCTTATACGATCCAGTTGCATTGCGTCACTAATTTTTAAATCGTTAAAAGCATTTAGTAAGTTTTTACATTACCTTTCGACCAATCTAAAATTGAAGATTTGCAAAAAAATATCTAATTTTTAACAAAGTTAAAGTAATATAATTATTATATTATACAATATATTATTGTGAAATAATCCATTCGGTTTTATTAATATTTACAAACGTTCTAAAAATATTAAAGCTATTTCAAAATTTTCTTTCTTCTATCTTTCAAATACTGTTCGCCCATTCGCTTCAACCGTTCATTTTTCAATTGTTGCTCCTCTTCGGTTAGACGTGCCTTAATCCAAAATGGCATATCCGGTATAGCAAACGCCAGAATGTAAGTCAAAAAGAAAATTATGTGCTGAAAATTGTGAGTAGTCAAGGATTTTTTAAAAATTGGTTCATTGTGGGAAAATAATCGTGGGAAAATTTGTCATGGAAAGTTAAAATTGTCATTCATCGTCTGGTTTATTATTGTCAATAACACACAGACAGTGAATTTTGAAATTAGCTGACTCAGGTCATTTATTTATCAGGTATTGTTTTTGGGTTGGGTTGGGTTGGGTTGGGTTGGGTTGAAGTTTCCACGGTAAATTTCCCATATTATTAAGTATTATAGAACGTATTTTAGGTCTCCACTTTTACCGTCTACCAACCTCAAAAGCTACAATCACGCAAAATCTTATCGCCAGTTCCATAAAATGCTCTTCGTTCAAGGCGTACTTTTGCTGGTGGCCCATAGGGTATCTGTCGCCTCTGTAGAAACATACCGAAATATTGCGGAAACGTTTTTTTAGGCGGTCTCTGATGTCGGCATCGAAATCGTCAACTAAAAACTCTAAAAAGAAATAAGTTCGATTCATGAAACTATTTCATTCTATCTTACTGGTTGAACATATATTTAAAGCACAGTCATCGGATAAAATCGTACATTTTATAAACACAAAACTAGAATGAATTCAGCTGATGGGCTATACGTTACTGAGTAGACCAGGTATTATAAACACATTTCCATACAACTCATTTTTGCTCAGCCTTTAAAGCCTTTCCCATCTCAGATATTAGTCTTAGTTAATAGTTTAATATTTTACAAGCGCGCTACTATTATTCATTAAAGCTTGCTTCTAATCCAGAGGATGAGCGTTAATCCATTATATATGCTAGAATTCCAAGATCTAACAAACCAGTTGTCAATCCGAAGAAAGTAATTTTTTCGACCCCCAACGCCTCAATGCAGCCATTATGTTAAATTCCCCTACCCGTTTATGCCAAACAGAACAAAAGTAAACGAAAATATTTACTTGAAATTGTGCTATTGATGAATCCTCTCAAATCACCGCTGCGAATCTTATAGAGTTCCCTGGGGACCATTTCACTCGTAAAGGTGATGACCAAAGCCTA
The DNA here is from genome assembly GCA_959613385.1 of Geotrupes spiniger. Lineage (NCBI taxonomy): Eukaryota > Metazoa > Arthropoda > Insecta > Coleoptera > Geotrupidae > Geotrupes > Geotrupes spiniger. Next base: position 7,505,384 of record OY390737.1, on the reverse strand, counting down.
AAACACATGTTTCGGACGATTGCTTTGAATGGCGCCTGATGCTTACATTGCAGAACGTACTGAAGTAGGTCTTCGCCATGAGTATTCCGTTCCACGCACCCAAACCGAGCAATCGTCGGGGAACCGGTCTTCTCATGCGTCTGAGGTACTTGTGAGCGTCTAAACGAACTTCCGTAACGTTGTTCAATAAGGCGAACAGCGGAGCTAATGGCATCGCCGCCACAAAAAACGTCACCAGACCGTATTGCAATACTAAGAAAAATTTTGCAAATAATTTAGCCAATAATCTAATAATATTTGCCCACAATAACTCACCTAACTCTGTAAAATCCCCGATCAGAGCAAAATCATTAAACGGAGCCAACTCATAATCCACTTCCCATTGCGGAAGATGGACATCTTCTATTTGCTTTTTTTTATCGACGCATTTTCGCCACATCTTCATCATCCAGCTTTTAATTATCCTAAGAAACGAAGACCTCATTAGCAAAGAATAAAAAGCTAGCAGCTAGTCTTCAACGTAACTTACGGATTAATGAACGCAAGTATCTTTCCAGTGAAACTCTTAATAATCATCAAAAATGTCACCTGTATGGTCAATCCGACCAGACAGCCTGATGGATGACACACATCAGCCCTGAAACCAAACCACTGCGTGTACTGACTTCTGTGGCCTGGATGAATGAACAATTTTTCCTGCAAATCAAAAGGTTTGTATTTTGAGTTATTTATGAGAATTGTTCGTTCACCTTTCCTATCGCCAAGTATAACAAAGGAATGTAGTTGTTAACGCACGCCAATAAATAGCTCTTGAAGATATATGAGTTGTTGTGTAGCAACTGCGTACGTTGGTTTTCATTTTTCGTCAGTTTCATGGACAACTTGACAATATACTGCAAGGAAAATCTAAATTAAAATAATCTTCACAATTAGATTCAAGATATCTGTGATTCCAGCGAAAAATCTTACTGGTTTGTATAACTTGATGACCACCACGCTCAAAATTGAACTGAAAATCATCAACGCAAGAGTCAAATTGTCGTATAAAAATTTGTAACGCTTTCGTATTAGGTGATATTGAACATATAACCTGATATATATCATAACAATAACCGTGCAGAGCACGAGGATAATCTGAAATCGAAGAACCACATTATTACGATTAGCAGATCGGTATTGCACCATTTCAAACAATCAATGCATTTCAGCTGATACCATCAACAAGCAACACACTACAGATATTGTGTAGTGCAACACTTTAATCCTGGTCGGTATGTAATACTCCATGATGCCCGTAGTCGGTGAAATTCTCGTATAAGGCGTCTGATCTTCAAACTCTGGCCTGCAAAGGCATTACGTATAAAAGCGTAAAAAGCAAGCGAAACTCACATGACGTCCATCTCAGGATCGACCGACAGCAGATTCCATTTGTACAGATAATTGACTTCCTTCCTTTTCCACATTTCGATAAAGCACGTTGCTGAAGAAAATAAATAGTTACCTTAAGTCAAATCTGATTTGATTGCAATATCTCGACGTGGTTTCATACCCCAGAAAGACATTATTATCGCAAATGTGACCGTAGTCCAATTGTCAAAGATGTACGTCACTTTCGTTAGATTGCAAAAATCCTTAAGGATCCTGAACCCGCAATGTTCCCACATGCATCTGGGACACATCGCCTGCTCGCTCTTGCAGATTTCGTCACTGCGAGAAAACACACGACGCTTCAATAACGGCGCTTCTTTTTACTCACATTCGTTCGATGTCCATCCAGCCCAAGGTCACCACTCCGTATAAGAAGCTGATAAAACCCAAGACCGAAGCGGGTATAAGCATTATGGTGTAGAACCCAGTCCAGGCAAAATAGAACGCCACTTCTTGTCCATAATATTTTTGTATTATGTGTATTGGCTGAATCTTATTCCAGCTCCGCGCATTCGCCCAGTATTTTCCCAATATCTGCAAACAGGTTAAAAATTGTATCGTTGCAGCGCTTTAGGAAAAGCACAGGAATACGTGCATCTTGAACCAATCAAGAGGCCATTAAAACGCAAATAAACGTAACTGAATAAGGTTCAGATTCATAAACAACATTCGTTCACATTACCTGTCTGTCGTTGAGAAGTCCATCTTCGGACCATTCGCAGTCCCCGTCGTGTAGCGGATATGCATCGACTAAAATTTTCCTCTTCACCATTTTTCGGATGCCGTACTCCCCCTTCAAAAAACCGAAACGTGTGTATGTCAACAAATAGTTCATCAACAAGATCCGTTCGGCAGAAGTGATGGTTTCCTCGGGCGTCCCTCTCACGGTTTGGCTGAAAGAACACCACATTTCTGTTTGAATATCAGAATCTGGACGTGAACAGGAAATTATTCGGCAATAATATCGAATTTAAGAAACCCATGAATACTCTGTCACGTTTGCTTCCGAATTGGTGGCAATCTAATCAACTAAATTTTGTTCGGAAATAAACGTTGTGAGTTTGACTGATTATCCACGGTTAACGGGGAAGACGTGGAAAGCGTAATTTCAATAAGTTAACTGAATGGATAAGCTTTAGTTGAGGGCGTAAGGTGTTTTATGAGAGGCAAAATCAGGTGATCCTTACGTCGATCGTTGAAAGAGAGGATTTTGATCGTTCGGCTTCCTCATGACGTCGTTCCTCAATAAATTAAAACTTTTATTGTACTTCGGCCTGGTGTTGTCCTTTTGAAACGTCAGTATCACGTTGTGCACATCTGCTAAATCTAACAGTAAATTGTCTGGTGCGTGCAGCTTAACGAAAATTAACTCCTTCGTGCGCTGGAATGTAATTTTTCGTGCGATATATTTTAAGTGGATGCTCTCGAAACCACTTAAAATCTACTTAAATTAACACTTACTATGCCATTTTCTTTTTCAATGTCCACTCCTTTACTTTTGAGGTTATCGAGATACCTATTTATCTGCAACATTTCCCATTCCGACAGAACCTTCTTGTGTACCAAAATAAAGTCAATTTTTCGCTTGCCATCTGCGAAAAAGTTCGTCTCGCTGTAATGGCTCTTCATCAGTTTGAATTCGACGATTCACGTTGTTTATTTCTTTTTCAAAGCAAATGTTCAAACTAGTGACGTGGGCAGCGAAATGTCAAGTTTGACGTGAATCAAACTGTCATTTCAGAACGTCTCGCATTGCATGTATATGGACGTTTAGGTTTTGTAACAGCGCGGGAAACGTAATGCAAAACCGTACACGGACATGTACTTACAAATTACACGAAATGTGAACGAGGATGAAGACGAATTTGAATCGGCGGCATTAAACGACGAACCGACACTAATGAAGTTTCTGATGTCGCCACTACGTATGAAGCACGAAGAAGATGAAAACTGCCTGGATATGGTGTTGACGTATCACATCCAAGGACACAAGGCGATCTGGAGGAATGAAAAGAGGAAAATATTTTTCGCCAATTTGAAGGAAATTGGCATCGAAATCGAACAAATGCATTCGTTGTTCTATCCGGACCTCGTCTTCGTGAACTTGTACTGCAAGAAGAGCATCCTGAAAAGTCTTGCACACATTCACGGCGTGAACATGATGAAGGATAACGTGTTCTACAAAAGAGAAACGAAATTTGCCTACGATGTGTTCGCCAGCAAACTTATTGGGGTTGATGTTGACGATCCGTTATTTAAAAGGGCACCGTAAGCATAATTTTCCGCGTAGATTAAAGCAATTAACTAAAATTTTAGCGATTCGCTGTCCGGGGAAAAACCTTCCGACATAACATCCAGCGAGAGAATTATGGTGATGTACCAAGTACTCAGGACAACGAATTACGGCACCAAACCGACCGACCACGGAATTTTGCGGTTGCTGAGTAAGAACGTTTTTACGGAAATGTTTCCTTTGCACGATCTTAAATACGATTGGACGGAAATGGGACCCCTTTCTGACAGACAGGTTAATTTAAAACCGGCGCACCTCGATCGATTCGCGACTCATTTCTTTCCAGCTACTTGCCAAATATTGGGCAAACACTAATAAGTTTTTCGAGGAACAGCCCTTGAACCTGATCGAAAAGTACTTCGGAGCGGAGGTGGGTTTTTACTTTGCTTTCGTCGGTCATTATACGAAAATGTTGATACCGGCCGCCTTGGGCGGCTTTCTCACTTTATTGTACGGCGTTATAACAGTTTTTTCCTCTGAAAATTGGAGAAGGTGATATATTTATTTAGCAAACGTAAATATTGACGGCGCGCGTTTTAGTGAAGAGGTGTGTAACAGTAACATAACAATATGCCCCTCTTGCGATTATTTCCATGCCTGTAAGTATAAAAAGCTCAATAAATCATGCATGGCTGCTCACATAACATATGTTGTTGATAATAAAGCCACTATATTTTTCGCGGTTGTTTTATCTCTTTGGGGTGAGTAATTCGATAACTTATTGGAATGGATCGAGATAATTTTCTTCCGCAGCTACTATTTTCATGGAAACGTGGATGAGGAAACAGTCAACCTTGGCATTCCATTGGAACGTATTTTCTGTAGGCACGGATACATCGATAAGGTAAATTTGAATTTTTTAAATCGTTTCTACGATTTGATCGCTTGCAGACCTGAATTCGAAATAAACGCCAAGTACAAAAAATTATCGTCGGTGACCGGACAGTGGGAACCGTACGAGTTGCGAAAAACGAAATACGGCCATCTATGCATCAGCTATGTAACCGTTTTATTTCTGGTCCGACCACACCGTCATCGACGTCATCAAAAATAACAACGAGCATTTTTCAGGTGACCGTGGTGGTAGCCGTAGTGATAGGCGTGACGTTATATTACAACGTGATGTTGTTGGTGATGAGCGACAGTGATGTCAAACTGTTCAACACGTATGCGCCAATCCTGGCTGCCCTGACGTCGTCCACCTTAAATGTTACTTTCATCATCAGTTTCGAATACGTCTATATGAGAATCGCCACGATTCTCACAAACTTGGAGAATCCTAGGACGCAGTGTCAGTACGACAATTCGTACACATACAAGCGCTTCATACTGAGCTTCGTCAATAGCTTCTCCTCCGCCTTTTACATTGCCTTCTTAAAAGGAACCTTCACTACTTATCCGGGGGAATACAGCACGTACCGCGTGTCCAGCATAAAAAATGACCTATGCGACCCTGCCGGTTGCTCGTTAAATCTGTGCATACACCTGACCGTGGTGCTGTTCGTCAAAAGTGTCGTGATGAACCTGAAGCAATATTTTCTGCCGTAAGTACATACAAATCGCGTAATTTTTACCACAGCCATCGTATTTTGCTTGAAGACTAATATTGGTATGGGCGAAGAAGTGTAAGAATAGAAAAATGATGAACGACGAGAGACTGTCAATCTGGGAGACGCAACGCTGTCTGACGAGCCTCCAAAATTTCTTCCTGATATCCGAATACCAAGAAATAGGTAATGAGAATGCGGTTTGATTTGTCATCTTATGCCCTTTTTTCTCCAGCCATTATTTATGGTTTCGTGGTGTTCTTTTCGGCCGCATTGCCATTGGCGCCGGCGATGGCACTTTTACACGGCGCGATGTCCTTACGCGTCGACTCCTATAAACTACTAAAGAACTACAGGAGACCAATCCCGCTGGCTGTGCCGGGATTGCTGGCTTGGGAGAACATTTTTAAAGCGTTGACGCACCTTGGCGTCGTCGTAAACGCAAGTTTCTAAATTGCTAAAACACGCAACAGTTTCAATCAACCACCATTTTTATTTCGCAGGCGTTCGTCATAGCATTCACGATGGACTTTATACCGTCGGAAATTCACGATCGCAAACTCTTTCCTAGGTACAGTTTCTTCCACGCCACTCTTTCGCTTTTCGCCACGAGAGACTACAAAGATAAGGGCAACATAACGCACCCAGAGTATTGTTACTACAGAGGCAAGCGTTACCCGCCCGATCACCACAGGAAATACCAACTGAGCATTGAATTTTGGTTCGAACTGGCGGTTAAACTGTTCTTCATAATATTTTATGAGGTCAGTAACAATGAGGAGTGGTGATTTCGCAAAGTCAATTATTTCAGCACTTAATATTGGCACTCACCGGTATACTGGCCTACGCTATCCCAGACGTACCCAGGTCGATCAGAGAGAGGGTGCATTTCGAAAGGATGCAAGATATTAAAAAGAACTTGGCCGCCAAGAAACTGAATACCGATAATGCGGTGACTGTGATTTGATTTCGTCGATGATAGATTTCCAGTGAACGTTTTATGTGCGGATACATTTCATACAATTTCCTTTAAACAGGATGCAATTGAATAAGTTTTATAATAAATATTCTTAGCATAATTAAACGCTTTACGAAAAGTCTAAAGTGATGTTACTATTATTATACACTGAAGTAGCAGTAGCATTAGATATATATGTTTGTTCATTGTGAATATGGATTGAATGATACTTAATTAGTATGTTATGTCTTTATACGCTTAACGCATAATGGTGTGACAACAAAATTTAACTTGACGAATCAATGCTTACGTAATCCTAGCTCTTTCTAATTCCAAAATTGGTGGAAAGAGGGTTTAAAACGTATATGTTCGATTTTCCACGCGCCCTTTATTTTAAGCCCGCGAATTTATTAAAAAAATGACATAATAATAGAAGTTTCCATTTAGTTAATTCTTGAAATCACATGCTAAATGATTTTTATTATTTTTTTTTGAGGAAACCGACAGCCGCGCAATACCCTGACTTATTCGTTGATTTTTTCGTTTTGTGTTAACTTAATTCTAGACGAGCTCCGAGGCTTCGCTCGCCCCGTGGATAGGCTTTTTTGACTTGTAGTTCGTTATCTCTTCAATGCCTTCCATTGGCGATACTAAACTCGATTCCAACTGCCCACATTGATTTTTACAATTCTCGCTGACCAATTTAAATGCAAAATCAGTGGTCGTTATTACACCAAGTTAAGTTCTTTAGAGTATGATCGTAACTGTACATGCACAATATTGGTCTAGCATTGGAACATCAAATTGACAAATTTTTGACGTAACAGATTTATGACAGTAGGACTACAATCTAACGATATGTTCTATTTGGTGTACGTAAAATAAATATGAAATATGAAACCGCGTCGCCGTTACCTATGGACTACGACTCTTTAAGAATTGCCCAGGTTCACCTTGAACGTTGAAAATCAACAGCAACCTATAGTTTATTTTTAGGTGAAGAAGTCCTGTTATTTCGACGATCTGGTGAGAAAAATCGACTACGTTCTCGTGGTGGACGAGGCGCTGCTTAAAAACAAAGATACGAACTTGAAAATCCACATGTTCTTGAATGGTCTCACTGATCGGGGAATAGAGTTGGAAGTAACTTCCGGAATAGTGAGACATCCACCGAGACCGTGCTCAGAAGTTGTAACGTACATTTTAGGCCTTTAAAAACTACATTTTCGTCAAGCTGCATGGGCCATTGGACATTTTGTCGCATTTGGCATCGGTCTTCCACGTGGAATTGTCCTACAATAATCCCAATCACGAGGGTGACCATAAATCGCCTTATAAGTTTTTGAACCACGAATTAATAAATCCTCATCATAATTCAATTTTGCATGGCCGTGTGTCGTGAGTATGACTATTGTTATTTGAACACGAGTTGGATTTTTTTTTGTGGGTGACTTGGCATTTCTTAATTGAACTAGTTCCTCGACTTTGGGTGATCGTCCGACGAATTTTACGAATTGCGAGCGATCTATGCTCATTCACAAGCTCCTCAGTATCATACCTTACGGCGACGTGGAATTCGGGGTCCAGAACATGACTGATGGGAAACTGTTGGTTGCCTCGTATCCGTTGCACGACGGACCCTACCAGTGGACGAAAGTCGGAGCGCTTTCTGACCGACAGGTATCGCACCGACCCGTTTTATTACGTATCATCACACGTCTTACTTTAAGATTCTTGCTCGCTATTGGGCGAGCTATACCATGGTGTTGAAGAAACAGCCGTTGGCACTGATCGAAAAGTACTTTGGACCGGAAGTCGCCTTGTACTTCGGCTGGTTGGAGTTTTACGTGAATATGTTAGTGCCGGCCGCTGTCGTCGGCATAATTTCCTTTGTAGCTGGAACCATTCAGACCATGTGGGTGGAAAATTACGTTTTCGAGTATCACATTCAATTTTTGTCACTATTTTATGATTTGAGGTAAATGTTTCTAGGACGGAAATATGTAACAGCGACCTGCCGATTTGTCCGGAATGTTCCCATTATTCATTGTGTCCATTTCAACAACTGAAAGACCAATGCAACTACATAAAAGTTGGATTCATGCTTGACAACGCCTTGTCAATTTTCTTTTCTATTTTCATGTCGATATGGGGTTCGTTTATTCTATAGGTGACAAATCTATATTTCACGGTGTATTTTCAGCGACGGTTTTCCTGGCGCTTTGGCGCAGACGCGAAAATCACTTTAAATTACGATGGAACCTCTTCAGCGTAGAAAAGGATGAAACTGCCAGGTGAGTGTGAAAAGTATGTTATCAGGTATCTCAAGTACCAGCCAATACTGTATGTGAAATAATTGATCGACTGTTCGCAGGCAGGAATACCTATTAAAGGCCAAACACGAGAAGGTATCATCGGTAACCGGTGCTATAGAACTTTATATACCGAGAAAATACAAATGCCTTAAGGTGACGTTATCGACGGCCACGGGGATTTTTTTCGTATGTAGCATTATCATTTATGCTTAATTAACCGACTCAATTTTGTTAATAGTGGGGATTTTTTATTAATGAAACTTAAGCACATGTAAAATCAATTAAATCTTTTAGGGTATGTTGGTAGTGGCAGTTGCTGCGAGCGTCATCATTTATAAGTTCAACATGACGTATATTGCTTACGTGAGTCCAGATCATCGCATCAAGCGGAATGCCTCGCTGATAGCTTCGGTCACCGGCTCGCTATTCATTGTCCTGTCGATCATGGTCTTCACTATTGTGAGGTTTTTAATCTGGGCATCGCGGAATACTCCGAGCTAGAAAGTTTCAGATTTACGAGTACATCGCACTGGTCCTCACGCAAATCGAGTGTCCGCGTACGCAGAGGGAGTTCGATAATTCGTTCGTCTACAAGAACTGCTGCTTAAACTTCGCCAACAGCTATTCGGCGATCGTGTACATCGCTTTTTTTAAGGTAAGTTGTGTACGGAGGCCATCCCAACGACGTTTTCCGAATATTACAGGGCAAGTTCTTCACGTATCCGGGCGACACGCACCAGTGGTACATCCTGGGAGGCATCGCTGCCGATGGTTGCGGCGCGGGCGGTTGTCTAACCGACGTGGGCATACAAATGTCGATATCTCTTGTAATCGCCGCTAGTTTTTCAAGTTTATTTCAATCGCTCTCACCGTAAGTTAACTATTAATCTTCGAACGTTTAATGTAAATTCCGCTCCGCAGGCTGATAGACGTCAAGTTGAAGAGGAATTTCTACAGATTGTACAGCAACGAGCTTCCCCAATGGGAACAGGATTTCGTCCTCGATACCACTTACAGATATTATCTGTTTAAAGAGTACAGGGAAATGGGTAAGTTTGAAGCTTGAGATTAGGTGATTATCCAATGGAAGTAAATATGAATTTTTGCAGTTACACAATACGGCTTCATAACGTGCTTCGTGGCCGCCTGCCCATTGGCTCCCTTTTTTGCCCTCGTCAAGAACATAATAGAGATTAGGATCGATTCCAGAAAACTTCTGAAATATTCGAAAAGGCACGTTGCCGTGAAGATGGAAGGTCTCGGTGCTTACAAGGGTCTTCTGGTGTGGATGACTTACGCCAGCGTAATAACAAACGTAAGATTTTATACGACTAATTGGGTTGTATTTGGTTGGGTTAGGTTAACTAAAACAAAGCACAAAAATATTCGACCCAGAGTCAAGATCACCTAATTACGATTGTCTAATTTTAGGGATGCGTGATAGCATTTTCTAGCAACTTCATACCAAGGCTGATATATAGGTTTCAGAATAACTTCAGCATGTCAGGATTTATAAACTCGACGTTGTCGAGTAAGTAAATGTTTTTTTCCAGGTGATAATCCACCATTGTTACCAAACTCCCATGTAAATCCCAAGAATGAAAACATTTCCAATTTTCGCTTCTTTAAACAAAATATTCACTAAACTAGGAGAATGTTCCAGTTCCTCCTGGGACTGATCCCTTCAGTATGTTCTCACCAGTGATTACTTGGGATCAAATCCGTGGTATATTAAATGACGATATCTACAGGTCACATGGGACTTTGGACGCAAATCCTCATCAATTTCGTCATAAAATTATCCGTTATAGAATTTAACGTCCGCGACTACGAGGTTGCTCCAAAGAAAAGCGCTCCATCGAACATAACGATGTGTTACTATGAGGGCTTGCGAAACGGCCCGGACCATCCCCGCAAATACAAACTGTCGTCTCAATATTACTATCAGCTGGCCATGGAGTTCGCTTTCGTTTTCGTTTTCGAGGTAAAGGCGCTCGACGTTCGACGTGAAAACTTGTGACGTTTGTCTTATTGCAGCACCTGTTGTTAGTAATTAAGGCGATACTGGCTTTCATGATTCCTGCTGTGCCGAGATTCGTCCGTCAGAAGTTGGATTTCCAAGAGAAGCAGATAAAGGCGGCGAAGATTACGATCCTGAACGATCTGTATGCGAAACATCATCCGAAAAAGCTCGATTCGGTGTCTTTGAGCGCGAAGACGACCAGTTAAATGTTAAATGTAAAATAGAATTGAAAATAGATTTTGTCGCTTGTTAACACGTTCCAAAAGGATTTGTCGAAAGTCAGTCATAAAATTTGAAACATTTAAATGATAATAAAATAAATATCAAAATAAATTAGCCCAATCGTTTCATAATAAAGCAGACAAATTAGTCGCAATTACCATGAAACGAAAATATAACATTTTAGATTGCATTGATCACCATTCGTTATGTTTGCACGACTTGATCCAAGTTCAACGAATGTATGTGTGGTGATCTGATGAGCACATACAGGGCGAAACAGCTGAACACCTTAATACATTCGCTGAAATTTATTTCCAACAAAGCGATCTTACGATATTGAAACATCTCCAAAAAGAAATTCGTACGATTTTGCGAGTTTTAAAAGAAAATAACGATATAAAAATAATATCTATGACCGAAATATACAAAATCTAGTTGATTACTTCCCCAACAGAATAATTAGCGGATATAAAAGAAAATTATTTGGATACCGGTAAAGTGGAACGTAGCAGAGTAATATCCCAGAAGAAGAATTCGATATATTGGTCCTAATATAAATCAGCTATTTGCTCTTCATTATGTTGATGGAACATAGATTACGAAGTCTTAAATAAAACAATAAAATGGATACGCTATTAACATTTAATGCTTTTCCAATCAAACTAAATAAATAATAACGCAACCGGTTCGTTCTTTTCCCAAATGCTACTTTATGGCGACCCATGAAAACTGCCCGTCCTCATCGGATCACGCACGTCACGTCACGCATTTCTACTTACGAACTGCGTGCGGTATGATAAATTGTTTTCATTTAGCCAATTAGTATCTCGTTTTATATGGGGGGATCGGAAGAGACCGTAGCGTGTCAGATGAAGAGTCCCTCCTTCTCGGGAAATGGTCATGCGTGACATTGGGCGATTGTAACAGGTGTCGGCGTTCGACCCCGATACGATTCGTCTGGTTTGTGTTGGGAAAGTCAGCAGTCGTCAGTGCCTTGGCACCTACCGCGTAGATAACCGGAGCCACCCGCAATATTTTTTTTCTCACGGCAGGTGGCAAGCATTTCTACCAATTTCCACGCCGTCGACTTCACAGATCGTTGGATTGTTTTATTATCAAAACCACCTAGCGTCTATTAATTGGTAGATTAGTTCCTAACGAGCTTTTATCCAAATTGAAAGCTAGTGTTACGGCCACGTTAATACCGAGGACGAGGAGAGTGGATGTTGGTGCAGTGCAAAGATAAAAAAGGTATAAACTTTATTATAATAAATTGTAGGCCAATAATGGGCCGATATCGTTCGCCCATCATATTTATCTCGTTTTACCATAATTTAATTTTTATCGCCCACCAATTTTTCCAATGTTTAATATCCTTTGCTCATTAGCATTATATCTCGTTTTTACACCATTTAATTTTTATCGTCCACCAACTCTTCCGTTTGCTCTTCCCTTAGACAAATTATTACGTTATTTCTATTCACTTTTATAATCTCCTCTAGCCTCATATGTCTATCAATGTAAATCATATGGCACAATAACAACCAGGGTATTATTATGAATAGTCAAAGTTTTGACAGGGCTAGGTATACTAAATACCTTTAACCCAATTCGACAGTGGCACGAGTTGGGTATTTGCCTTTGGGTTAGGTTGAGTTGGGTTAGAAATGTTACATCTATTCAAGTGATGCCAAATACTTCCACCCAATACTTGGAGTTACACTACTGCTTTTCAATAGAAAATCCCAAGAACAATTTTGATAAGTTCTACTTCTCCTACTTCGGCAAATAAAATTTTCGGGAAATGAAAAACGATATAAAAATTGTAAATGAAGACTTACGCGTAAAATGAAATTGACGCTGTTGACAATTGAGGTAAACCAATTCAGAAATCAAAATAAAAATTGTTCTAAAAAGGTATACGATGTTGTAAGTGGGAACTTGTGTCCATTTTCAATATCATTGATGTATTTTGTGAATTGGAAAATTTATAGTGGACATTTTTTTTTAATTTAAATTTCAACCCTAAATAAAAATTAATAATTTTCTAGACTTTGCAGATTGCTATGCAATTTAGTGTACAGCGTAGTTTTTTTAACAGAATTACTGATAAAATTTAATTTTAGGACTGCGAAAATATTATAATAATAATATACCTTTATTTGAGACAACACATTTAATACATTATACCTCAAATCCGTTAAAATCTTCGAAAATGTTAAAATCATATGAGGTATACGAATAATAAATTAATATGTAATTTATTTTAAATAGTAATTTGTACATAAGCAACCCATGAAGAGATAATCTTAGCTTCTAATTGTCGCCGGCACACATATCAAAAACTCGATAATTACTTCCCCGAAAAAAATGCAAAGATAACGTCGCTTAGGTGCAATGGGCAGTTTGTACGCAAAAAAAGTGATTATGCAGTCGACGGTGCCTCATAATTGCGACGCTTCTTGTCTCATTTTTTAACGAGCATTACAAGTTTTCTTACGTTTGTTTCGCGTTGCATTGAAATGTAACTTTGTAACGTCAAACGCGACCGTTCGTTGATTACACAATCGCGTTTGTGTTCCGCGTTAAATGAAATCGCAATTTAACGACTCATTGATAAACTGGAAAACTTTAAACGTTTAGTGAACGGACTTTTTGAATGACGGCGTCGATCTTGCATCCAAATCGACGGAGTCGTGTCGGAGTAGGCGACTGTTGGGGTGAGCTCTTCAATTTCTTAAATCGCGTACTATCAGGCAATTTACGTTGCGTAACGTCGCCGAAATAATCAACACCGACAGACGGCGGTGCAAATCGGAACTAAATCGCACTGTGAGTGGAAAGAAGGGTGTTAGTTCATGAACTACCCATCACTATTCCTTAGGAAACTTATGACACCGCAATGTTATCAGTTCAAATCTACGACCACAGCAAAACCTGAAAGGCATTAATTTTTTGTTTTAAGTTGGTTTATTTAAATTGAGATGCAAATTATGGCGAAGCAATACTAAAATAACGACGTTATGAATTATCTTATCACAACTTATACAAACATTAACTGGGGATGTCCACATTTATTTATTGCCCTGTCTTGCATTCGTGCCGGGCAAACATAACCCGAATCTGTCATTTCCATATGAATGCAGGGTTTCTTGACATATACTGTAGTTTTTTGTCGCGCAAGATTGCATATCGTGTGGTGTCATCATTCGGCATTAAACGTAAACCGATTTCCTTCTAAATTTACTATATATCGACTATCGATTCAAAATTAATTTATCCACAATAAAAAATTATTACGCTACGTAACCGAAACAATGGTTTTTCAAATCCTCTCAATTGTTAATAGTAGATAATAAAAGAATTAATAACTGATATGATAATTTAAAAGTGTTCTGGTATCTACAACATTTGCCTCTCTAGTACCTCTTCTTCATCCGCCTCGTAGCCTTTTCCATTTGTTCCGCCTCCGGTTTTTTGCAATGTTTCAAAATACGTAGCAAACAATTCCACCTTTTCTATGTTGTCTCCGATCCTCTCCGGCTTTTAGGTATGGGGTTCTATAGCTATCTTGTTGCTTACTTCTTTTGGTTTCTTGATAGAAATTTATTTTTATTTGTCTTCTATTTTCCGCGATTCTTCTTCCATGTACTCCTTTTTTCCTTTCTGCAGATCCTTTTCACCCTCTTTTGTTTGTTTGTTTAATATTGGCTCCTTGTCATGTTTCTGTCCATTGCCATGAGTTCCGTTTCCTACTCCATTTCTCTCCCAGTACTCTTTCGGTTACTTCCTTCATAATTGTTTCCTCGTTTTTCCATTCCTCTTGTTCGTCTTCGTTGTAGGGTTCTCTTCTTAGTTTTTCTGCCATTTCTTAGTTGTAGTTTAGCCATTGTTTCACCCACATTTTGCAGATTATATATTTTTGTTGTTTTACTTCGTTTTTTTTATCACTTGCCACAATTACTAGAAAATGGTCGCTATTCGCATCTGCCCCTCCATTTGTCTCTTTGTGTATATGCTTGTGGTGGAAAGGCTTTACCTACTATTTTCATGCACTTTTCCAACGCAAAGTTTACAAGCTTATTTCCTTTCTCATTGTTCTCCATATGTCTATGTCTATGTCTTTCCCTCCTGTCACTGCCTCTTCTTCTCTTCCTATTATTTCTCTCTCTACTATCGCACCTTTACACCTTCACCAAGACACTTTACATCAATATTTTCCCTCAGCAAACCCCGAAAAAACAAATAAAATGCGTGAAATCAATTGACTTTAATCGTTCAGACGTTTGGAAACGATGTCAAATCAATAAAATAAAATGTTTGTCATCTTACGGCGGTTTATGTTCAAGTTCTTCATAAATAATGTCGTATATAATACGAGTGTCTGAGTATTTCCGACAATGTTTGTAGTTCAAAGTACGAGGTGCTGTTGTGTTACGGAGTGAGCTCTGAAATGCAAATATTGAACCTAAGATCAGACAACGAATTGGATTTAACAGATAATGAACAGATGAAATAAAATTCTGTGACTGATATTGTTGTAAAAATTTTCGGCAAAAACCTTATGCAATTAACATTCGACATTGTTATTTATAAACCAAGTTTTTGAACTGTCATTCAAAATTTCACGTTTTCAATAAATGGTTTATTGAATTACACGGTACTGTAACTTTATATTACCAACAATTTGCCATATTTACAAATGAAACGATAGCAACGGAGTTATTTTGTTATATATTGAAGCTTAACTGCGATCTGTTTATATTAAACCGCATTAATTTATTTTATTTGGTGTATTGTGTAATAAACTATTTGTTTACTTTTTTGTAAAATGTTGGCAAGTCACGTGGAATTTAATTACATTAACGTCACACAAGTAGTATAAAAGTAACTTTTGTGTATTTGTGTACTTGTATTGACTACGTGTTGGGGTTATTTTAATTACTTTATCACTTTTTGATTTATTATTTCTATTGTCCATTAAGGTTGACACGGGGCAAAATATAACACCGCAGCATTCTAACCAATGTGTTTTAGATTAGTACTTTGAACGAAGCACTTGAAGTTTAAAAATTAATAAAAATTAAAAATTAAACGTGCGATGAGTGGGAAAATTAAAAATAAAACGGGTGAAAAATAAATGGAAATGAAATCAAACGGTGGCAATGAAACAAATTAAACAAACCGAAATGAAATTAAAAAAAAAACACATGATCTTCATGAACTTTTATGTAGTCAAAAAAGTACTCACCTTGATAAACCGGTAAATGTTATACAAACGAAGATAACGTTTGAAAGAACTGTAATTATAGAAGCGTATTTTTTCCTTTATATATGGTATATAGGTAACGGTATCTAACGATAATACAAATAATACGACACCTTGTATATAACGAGACATATATTTGCGAGCTGAATCTTCCCACGCCGCGGCCGCCTGGCCAATAATTAGAAATCTACTTAATTTGAAAAATGTCCTTCCTATCCTTTATATGTAAAAAAAACTTGTAATAAAACAGGAGCAGGAATAACCATAGCTATAGGAATTTATATAACAGTGCATTTTTTTAATGCGCCATCGATGGTTAAATATTTAATCGGGATATAAATATTAACCGAGGAAAATACAAAATTTTTTCGCAAATATCCTTCATAATCGACTGCATGTTTGGGAATTGTAAAATCTCGGTGTACGGCGGAGATTTCACGTACCTGTCGATGACGGGGGCCGCAAGTCGCGGGGCGAATTCCGCCCACCGACCCGACATTCGGCATCGTTATACAATATGTCATGTCGAAGTTGAATTCTCCGCATGCCGAAGCGAAATATCCGATTTGGATTCGCGACGGGAACGTAAATTTCCGCGCAAATTGGCCTTTACGTGCGCCGGATGCGGAAGCGGAACGCAACTATGCACACCGAGGCGGCCTTTAACTGAATGAATCTAAATTTAGACATAAACGTTATTTATGGTGGCGATTAAACCGGGTAACGTTTAAGTTAAACGAGTTAACGTCGCCGGGGGTTGCTAATAACAACAATGTATTCGGCGCAAGCTTCTGTATAAAAAAATTAGTATTATGGCTCATTTGTAAAATGGAACATCCCGTATTATCTGCGTCAAAGCATGCTGTAGTAAGAGAAGTACAACCTTTATTTGGCATATCTTACAACTTAATTTTAAACATCAAACATGATCCTGAGCGTCGACTCCTCCATGCTAAAACCTCGGACTCGTTCTTGGATCCTCGATTCCGTTCCCTTCTGGTAGCTCCCTTCTCCACCAGCTTGTCCTTACATCTGCAACAAATTTTGCATCATAATCTCTCTGTCTCCCTCCTACTCCTTCCCTCTTTTTTTCTCTGAACTTCCCCAACAGCTCCACTGCCTACCCTTTCTCTCCTAGCATTTCCTCGCATTCCTTCCACCATTGTTTCCATTCATCTCACCTTCTTCTACTCCTTTCCCATCCAATGCTTGTTCTTTCTCTCCTCGTTTCCGCACCTTCTTTCCTCATCGGCTGTTTCCCTTCCTCCCAGATATTCCGGCCTCGTACTGTGCACCTGCAACTCCTTGTACGAGATCTTCCATTGTATCTCGTTCTCCCTATCTTCCCTTCCCATGAAAAATGTTATGTCCTTATTTATAAACTTCATATTGTCAACAATTATTATGATTATACCAAGAGGTTAAGATTGCCGGGAACTTGCCTGCTGGATGACTGGGGTTTATCCTAAAACTCGGCTTCTGAATAACGCATGGCGAAGTCTATCTGAGCTGTTATCACATTCGTTTTACTTTCTTATACTTTATGTATAAGGAACTATGGGAATCATGAAAATTTTCAGCCTCGAGATTTTAACGGATATACAAGTTTTGAGGTCCCCTGAATCGTTTTTTTACTATTTTGGGCATTCCGTCTGTGTGTGTGTGTGTCTCCCATTTTTAAAAGCTATATATTAACCGGGAGTGAGGGTTTCCTGTTATCACAGTTTTCCTTGGTGCTTATAAAAGTTGAAGATAATGAAATTCTAAACAATTTTTGTTTGAAAGTTTGTCGAAAAATTTACCATTTAATAAATTCTCTGTAGTCCTAGCACCGTACGGTAAATATTCCCGGGCGCGATCGCAGGGATGGCCGCACTCACAGTTGCAGTGGCTGTCACATTTAACTAACCTGTATGGATGTTTTCACGACACGTTCGTGTGTGGACCACTGCACTGCAGTGCAGATTTTTTCTGAATGGCACGATAGTTTTGTACATGATGTTGGTATATGGTGACACGTTATGAATAAAAATACAACCTTAGTCATGGCTGATATTTGAGAATTTCAAGAAAGTAAACATAAACTAAAATATATTAAATAATTAAATTAAGAAGGAATACACAACAGAAAACAGGTGTGGGTAGATGCACTGGTTGGGGTGTATTTACTCACCACTGCTGTTTTTTTACTGCGGTAGAAACTCGTCGTCGATACACCAATATAGGAAATATAGGAAAGGAAAGACATTTCCTATATTTCATTTGTGGAAAGTTGCTTAGGTTTTCGCTAATTTAATTCTCGTTTTATTTGATAATTTGTAATGTCTTTATATTTTAGTTTCTTGATTGTATTATTATTATTCCCTATGACTTTGTTTTTATTACATTAGGTTTTGAAGTTGTGTTCATTACTTTCATTTTCAATTATATTATTTTACAATTGCGTTGGGGCAGCGAATGTATCAAGGTGATGACACTCTTCTGCGACGTAATTTCAGTGGCCTTCACCGACCAACTAAGTTGGTATTGTCCAGACTTGCAACTACTACGCAGCCGTCGGCAATAAAGACAACTTTATTGAAATTAAATTTGGCCTAAATCAAATTGAATTAATACACAAACAAATGAATAATGTTTGCGCAACAACTATTCTATGTATTCTTAACGCGCACACGTGAACCAAATAATTTACATAATAAATTTTAATGATTTAAATTAAGTAAAGGAATAATCTGTATTCTTATGTAATTCTGATAGACGAGTCGAGAACTCAAAAGTTCTGCACTTCTATTGAAACCGAAAAAGTTTAAAAAATATGACTTTTAATTCTTTTTAGCTGTTAATTCAACAAATAAAAATTTATTACTTGGATTTTATTAGCATTACCACGTTAGTTATGTACTTGTAGGACAGCGATAGATCGAGCGCGTGCATAAGTAAACATGGAGGAAACGAACGACGTTCCTAATGAACATCAGCTGTGGGTGAGCCTCAGCGCGCTGGCGGAAGGTAATTTAATCGGCCTCTTGCCTCGTCTAATCGAGGAGATGTTGGGCCCGGAACTCTTCCTGTCCGACCTGGACGATACGCACGCGATAACTTTACCCAGTGATTTCGAATGGCGCACGAAAATGTACATGAAACTTTTAGAGAAGCAGCGATTGTCCCAAACGTGAGTAAAATTTCAAATTTGTCTTTAATTAAGAAGCACGAAACGCACATTACAAACACAATTGTGATAATTATTTTATTAATTAATTTAATTGAATGAAGTTAGAATTTAAATTTTGTTACCCATTCGCGCGCAAATGATAGACAAATAATTCAATGTGGTAAATTAGTATAGATTTCCCTCGACTCCGTCATTATAACATTGACGTTCGGGAAACGATCGTCACGTTTGCTGCAGACTGTTGTCGTGTTAGAATAATTTAAACTGCGACAGTTTCGTGTCGTTTTATTAGCAACACTTCATGAACTGGGAAATTAATCGTGTTGTTTTGTGTTCCACGTCCACGTGGATGTTTCAAGCAAGGTCTAAATCGCATGTCTGGGTGTTTTAAAATTAGTTTTGGGAAACATTTTTCACAAAAATTGAGAACATAACATAACATAAAACAACATAAAAAAATTAAAAACTGAAATAACGATGCATAATTAAACTTAAGGATGAATTATTAATGAAGTGGTCGTTACTATTTTAAACAATCATTACGGTGAGATATATTGACCGATTTGTGAACCAACCTAAAATTTAAGCAACCTCGTAACCCTGCTGATCAAAACCAAACTGAACACCTCAGCTCTTGTCTTGTACGTCGGAAAAAATATTTGTTAAAAATACTTTTAAAATTTAATATACAAAAAAAAACAATATAATACCTAAACTTATTTCGAACGGATTCAATTAATCCCGACCACTCCACATTTTCCCCATTATATCGTATCACGTAGATATGTGGAACACATTTCACGTGTTTCAACCACCGGCGACTCCGAAACTAGGGCAAGGTTCTAGACTGAATTGAATAACGCAATAAATATTTAGAAAATCGTTTTCCTGATATGTCTAATGCGTTTCGGATAAGCGGCATTCATTGCTTATTGGCATGGCACGAACCGAATCCGTTAACGTTACCGCACATGAAACCTTAAATTGTTCGCTTCTTACCGCATAAGTTCCGATTTAAGTTCGCCGAACACTTTTAAGTCGGCCACGCGACTATCCTTAATAGTTTTCTTTGGAGTTTAAATGAGCGAAAGTTTTCGCACAGCTGCAGTTTAAACTTTAAATCGCATTGTAAATATAGTTTTTTAATAAACGTTTCGCTATCGATTATACTGTTGTAGAAAATTATAATGCAAAAAATGATTTCAACTTTTTACTACATAAATATTATAATAACTTAATATTCACAAATACACGGAAATATAAAAAAAAATTATTCGTTGACGTTTTCCTTGACATTCTCCAGAACTAAGCTGTGTCGATAGTGGGTCTCCTATATCTAACTCCTGGTTTTCCTCTAAAACTTTCGGAAACTCTTCTTCCTAATGCCATTTTATTCCTTGAGTTCGGCATATTTACTAGTCTCATTACCTTGCTCGGAAATATATGAGATGTGGTGGTTTAGGTTTTGTTCTTAACTTTGCTTCTGTACCATTTTCAGCATGAAGGTTTAGTATTTCGCAGATCCACCACTCCTAAGATACCTTTGCTACCCATTGAAGGGTCATTCGATCTCCTCTCCAAATTGTCCTTATCAGTTCCTTCATCTGGTTAACTTACCTCCTACGTATTTTAATACTTCCGCCATTCTCTGCTGCACTCTTGTTGTATTTTAACTTTTTGAATTATTCTTCTATCTTCTTTCTCTGCTATCAAAATATTGAGCCCACAACTTCAGTTTCTCCTATTAGTTCACCGTCCTTATTTCTCAGATAATTTAATTATTTTTATGGGGTCTCCCTCGACATCTTTACATCTTGTACCGAATTTTTTTATTAGTCTCATTAGCAATCTTTAGTTTTTCCCACGCTTGATAAAGATTGGTTCTCCAAATTGAGTCAAGCTTTCATGAAATCTAAGAACAAGATGTGGAGGCTTAATTTTTCTACATAACTTTGCTTCTGCGCCATTTTCAACGTGAAGATTTTATGTATTGTAGATCTATCACTCCTAAAACTCGCTTGCACCTCGCCTATTATAGCATCGCGATACTGACGTAGTCTGTTCCTATTCACCATTGCCAGATATTGGCTTTCCATGGACTTCTTTACATCCTGGTAAAAGTTCGTTAACTGCTTCTAACTTAAATTTCATCTTTTCTCCTACCTATACAAACTTATTTAGTTCTCTTCCTTCTTTCATCTTCCTGTTTTTTTTGTGATTACCTGCAATCTTGCCTGATTTATTTTTTATTTTACACTTCGTTACTTTCTTTAAGTTATCTGGGCCCACGTGTATGAGTAAGCTTTCCTCTATCACTTCCTCAATCCAGTGCTACTCTTTCTGAATTTCTTTTCCCTGGGGTCGTCTCTATATTTCTTGCTATTTATTCCTCTATTTTGTCCATTATGTAGAAGAGCCCCCCGTGTTATACTTTTGCGCTACTGTGCCATTTCGCTCCTCCTTTCTTGGTATCTCTTTTTTCAAGTCAGCTAACACTAGCGCGGGATCCGAGTTCGCATTTGCCCTTCTAAAGCTTCATCTTTGATGCTTCAGAGGTGATTTTTCAATTAAGTGATTTGATCTCTTGTTCTCCGGTCAGTTAAAGTCCATGATGTAAAGTTATCCTCCTCTCCGAATTGTATTTTCAATTTTCGTTAGTCTCCTCTCCTGTTTACTTATTCCTTCTGATACATTTCTGCGTTCCTCTTCTCTTCCGCTCTTTTCATTAAGGTCTTCTACCAAGATTTTAACATCGTACTTCGATATCTTCCCCCAAACTTCTCCTATTTCTTCATAAAATTCGTATTTCTCTTTGTCTTTCTATATTTTCCTCTTATCCTCTTCAACTGGCTTCAAAATTTACCAGCTTCATTTTTAGTTTCTCGCCTCCTATGAAGGCTGTTCCCAGGTACATGTTTGTCCCTCCGCTGCTAAAGATATAACCTCTTATAATTCTTATTTCCGATTATTTTTGTCTACATGTGAAAATTAGAAGATGACTTCAGATGTAAGTCTGGTAATGTGTAGGTCAAATTACAGTTCCCGTTCAGGCGAGTTGATACTGAATGACAGGGGTGATGAAAAGGCTAAAGAAGTTCGTCATCAAGAGATCTAAATGAAAGAATAAGTTTTTTAGGATACATTTTGAGGAAGGGGTGGTTGCGTTGATAAAATAGCGAGGTATCTTCGCTGTACCGAGAAGTCGATTGAGGTTTAGTTTTTATGGATGTTTGTGTGTGTGTGTGCGTGAGGAATGGAGAAGGATGGAAGTACTCTATTATACCACAAAGTATTGGATAATGACAAATTATTTTACCATCCAGCTGGATATATGAAAGAAAATGTAGCACAAATCCCATAAAAATAACGACAAAAATTGGCAACTAGGCAGTTTTGCAGTTTTTAAATAAATCGTATCGACTTCGAGCTGTAAAAATGGCTACGCTACCTTTTTAAAACTTATCCAATAAACAACACGATAAAATCTGAATTATTTCCGCGGAAAAACGGTGAAAAATCGCTGCATTTTAAAATGCCTGCCGCAAATAAAAATGACAAAGCACGAGCAGGCATTCCCTCAAATAGCAGACACGCTACCTCAAGGCGACGTGGTTCACCGTCTCAATTAAACGAAACGTAAAATTAAACGCAGCGGAAATAAAAATCATTTCGTTCGTGTCAAACGTAACACTTTGGATGTTAAAAAAAAAGAAAACAATCGTTCGTGTCACATCTCGCTGTCAAATTATAGTTTTTGTCGTCGCCTGTCATTAGTTAACTAATTTTAGGTATTTATCGGATTTATCGGTAGATTATTTCTAGTTGGGATTCACGCGGTTGAATTTCCCACGGGGCGATTACTCCACGGTTCTATTGATAATTTAGACGCGCGCGTTAAAAGATTTAAGTGGAAACCCGTCGTTCATTTCTGTCGTTTTAGGATGGAGGAACCGCTGCAAGAGGAGAACATCGTCCTTCACGAGTGGAACATAATACCGAACAAATCGGAGAAGACGTTTTGCGCGCCGGACGCCAAGCGCTTGACCAAGAAAGATATCATAGCTGGACCCGGACCAATCACCTGGACCGTCAGCGATATTGCAAAAGCGGCTTGTTTACTGTCGACACCACCGCATAAAACGCATTTCAATGACGAACAGGAAATGAGAAGAGTGTACGCGCTTATATACGACGTGCACAGATGTGAGTGATTGAACGAAAAGTACATATTTAATTTCCTCCACTTCTGCACTCGATTTGGATTCGTTGTTGAATCTACACAATCCACGTCCCGTTCTTCCCAGCTTTATTTTTCGTTTTTACACTCTGGTTTTCATAGCTTTTAATCTTGATTTACTACAAGTTATCTTCCTCTATGTTCAGATAAAAGCGTCCTCAACCAGGCCCTGACCGACGTCGCCTTCTTCCATGTTTTTCCCGAGGTATATACGGACCGTATTCGGAAATCTACGGCGTTTTGTACCTATGTCGTGGTTGCAGCTCAACAAGCAGCAGTCGAGGGTGTGGCTGTTGCTGTACGACATGTACCACAGGAGCTTCAAAAAGCGGGAGACGAAATACGCGGCAACTGCGTCGAAGATGTTTGCGGAGTGCGGCCTCACCGAGTGCGAGGTCGCCGTCTGGGCGCAGAAAGTTAAATTGGCAGCGGCAATAGCCCGTCTTCGTATACAGCACAGCGCGTTGACCCTCAGCGAACTGCTACCGGCACATTTAAGGGACGAGAAATTCACCAGTCTGGACGCTACGCCTGTTACTTGTTGGGTTAATATCAGGAAATCGAGGTACGTAATGTCGTGCAGATCTATTTCGACCGCTTGAAACCATTTCGTTTTCTGTTCACTAAAGATCTTTATGACATTTTCTTTAGTATTCGGTGGTCCTACCTTCTTTCCACAGCCCTAACCATCCCATACGTTGGACTGAGAATCTGAAACTACTGCAAAGTCATTCTCACTGACTGTATTAGCTTACTTGGGATTTGCGTTCCTTCCTCCTTACTGAATTGTACAATCGTCTAGAATCAATAAAAATATTGTGCTCGGAGTTGAAGTTCGTTTATTGTAAAAACCTGATCTATAACCGAGCGACCTTTTCTGAAACATTTCCCAGGACATTTGCGAAATTCTCTATTGATTCTGTTGCGTGTTCTTTTTTGTCAGGAACAAAGGTGAGATTTCGTCCGAAATTGAAGCAAAACTTGGCACAAAACTCGTGGATTCGGATCTGATACCAGGACCCGATCATTTTAAATGGGATCCCCATTGTCCCCAATTTATTGTCTTCCATCCGTCGCTGAGGACACGCCTGGCTCAGAGTTCGTTGGTCAAGAAGCACAAACTCATTGTGCAGGTAACTGAATTATGTTTGCAATGTGCCTCTGAAACATACATTTTCCATTCTTCTAGAATAAGTCATTTTGCATCGGCCCGGCCACCTTCGGCAAGATCATATTCGACCTCCAACTCGCCGGCAGCGTGATACAAACTCACGTGAACTCGCCGAGAACCGTGGCCTATCTGGCGACCTTGCTGTCGCAGAACGAGAAAATAAAGAAGCTGATGGCGTTCAGCGCCGGAAGCAGGTATTCGTGTAATTATTGACGTCCCGGTGATCCGCTTTCACGCCGAATCTCCGCAGGAAGAAGGAATACGACACCTACTTCAGCGACCTCGGCATGAAAAACATCCTCATCTACTCGGAGAAGCTGATCGACGTGTCGCCGGACGCCCACTATCTGGAAGAGGTCATAGCTATCTTCGCTACGCCGCCGAACAGCTATTCGGCCGTGGCGGATCCGATCGAACTCGTTTGCAGCAGAGGAGGCGATCTCGCTATGTTGGAGGCGCTCACTGAATCTGAGGAGACCAAGCATACGAGGGAGCGAGTCATGACTATTCTAGACGAACAGAAACAGACGTTGAGATATGCAATGTCGCGGCCACAGGTACCCTCACATCTTTAAATTTTTTGTTAAAATCTCGCGGCTATCGATTATATCATTTAAAGTGAAGTTTTCATTATCAAATTCACATCCTCTACAATTCAGTGCTGCGTTCCAACCGGAATCGATTCCAACCAACTAACTTCACACTCTCATAACATTTAGTTTTCAGATTCAATTTGTTCTGTACGAAACCCATTCGGAAATCGCCGCCGAAAACGATGTAATGGTCCAGAAGACGATGCATGAAATAAATCGGATTGCGAAGCTCCACCATGCCACCCTCCAGGGTAAATTGATCGCGGCGCCCGACGTTGATATGACGGTGGGGGGCGTAACGTACACTCGAAAATTTCACACTTACGTCTTCCCTCTGTCTAGGAAAGCAAAGAAATCAACAACAACGTTTCCAAAGTGGATTCCATCGACGAGCTCGATCCAGGCGCCCCGACTTTCCGTTCCGTGCATTCGCTGGCGTCCAAAGACTTGGTCGAACCGCCGGACCCCGAAGAAGAACTCAAAGACGTTGTCGTGAGTATTTGCAATATTTTACCTCACATGGACTTGTTCACGTTCTTTTATTTTAAAAAAATCACTTAAATGATTTAGGTGTATTATTTTTATTTCCTATACTATTTTTTGAAATTCGTGTTGATGACATTTTCTTCGCGAACCTACATTGTTTCACTATTAACATTATTTATTACGAATGAATCAAGTTAATGTAGGACACGTAATAAATCGTTTCGGTTCAAGGTGCCCGATTGTGACATTTTCGATACGCCCGTGGTTCCTGAACTGTGCCCCAGTATCAAGTCGTGCACAATGTTACGTAAGGACGGATGTTACCTGGCTCTGATGCAACGAAAGGTAATTTGTAAACGCGCGCATTTCATTTCACCAATTCACCGGTTCCTACAGCAAGTGACCAACATGGACAACAAGTACATGATACAGATGGCGGAAGCGCGGGGATTGTTCGCAAGCACTGCGCAGCAATCTGCCAAGAAAGGAGCCAAGAGTTCAAAGACCAAAAAACAAGAGGCGGCTTCGTCGAGTGCGCCCAGGCCGAAAAGGCGATCCAAAAATATCGAGGTAGGTTTGTAAAGTCTATTTTCATGACATGTTCAGCGCCTTCGAAATATTTTTTATAATACAATAATTTCTTGACAAAAATGTGTCAGTTATCATGTATGACAAATTGCTTTTCTGAATGCAAACGATATAGGAAACTTCATTCAAGAGATAAACATTTATGGACATTCATAACGGGTTATGACCATCGAGGAAGAACAATAAACTTCCCACATAAAAAATAAGCAACTTGTTTATTAATAAAAGAAGATGAAAAATGATATGGTGTAATATAACAAAACATATAATTGTACAAAACAATTTTGCTTAAAATTAAATTAATTAAAGTTGATCTGACCAACATGCCATGGTAGATAAATTCAACTGCAGATAGTCTTTCAATTCAAGACAAAATGCTACGCGATTACGATAATGTATACATATAAGTTCATCTATGTCCGACTACATTGAATTGATTATTTCATAGTACCAGTCACTGTATTGCATTGCATTCACCATTCCGATGGTCGCTACTGATTTTCGAAAATGCAATCGAATGATACGATGGTAAATATTTGAAGAGCTCCAATTAGTTGCGTCGAGTGTTGGTGCAACTGCGCGTTGAGGTTACCTGTTGGTGTGAGCCTTCTTTCTGTATACTGTGTGGTCCAGGTTATAGTCTTCCCATTTTGTCACTAGCATGTTCAGGAATGGTAGCTGGTTGTCTTCTTCTACTTCAATGGTGAATTTTATAATAGGATGTTGTTTCTTAAGGTGCACCAGAAACCTATTAAGTCCTTCTTTTTCTCGTATCCATATTAAGAAGGTGTCATTCACGTATCTCAACCGCACTTTTCGTTTCAATTCTGCTGTCTCCAGTGTAGTGGTCTCCATGAATAGATATTACAGATGACATACAACTCCTTTACCACTCACATCTTGACGATTTCTCAGGTGGATAGGATAGCCGCGCCGACTCAGGCGTCGATGCGACACTCCAAACTATCAAACGAGTCGGAATCGACCGTGCACTGTCCGAAACACTGTAGGGAAGTGCCGCAGGGGGCCGCCGCCGCGAATCAATCTCGCAAATGGTGGTCCGAAACGACTCGCCACTTGGTCAATTTACGGACAAGTCTGGTGAAGCAAAAGATCTTGCCGACGGTAAATGCGAAGGCGACGCCCAAGAACATCGTGAACTCGCTGGTGTACGCGACGCAAAAGATCGACGAAATCGTCGCCAAGGGAAAATCGACGACCACCGTTCCCGTCTTTCCCAAACTGCGCCTCACACGAAAGCCGACCAAAAAAGAGAAAATTCCATGTCCGATAACCGTGACGCTGGTGAAGTTTGCCGCTAGCGGTCACTGCATCAATCTAAATTGCTGACGTTAGTCGCGTGTGTGATTGCAGAGCCTGTATTTTTGTATCGAAAATAAACTATCAATCGTACTTATTTGTGTTTTGCGTGAAGGATAGTAAAGCTGTTGATAATTAAACGCTTCAATGTAATTTGACAATGAGAAGGTGGATGGATAACTGTGTATGTGTAAGCGTAAGCATTATCAAAAGGGATTTTTTAGTATGCATACCTATTGGTCAATGTCCCTCACGCCGAAAAATCTTTACTAATGACCAAAAATCAGGTAACATTTACACCCTGGAATATTCATTTTGATGATTGCGTTCACTCGTAGGATACGAAGTGGATCAATTGGAATCTGACAACTGACGACACGAGCGATTCCGATAGTTCAACTGCCTCGCGACCCACTACTCGAGCAATCGCCGGTGGCGGAAAAAAACGAACGTACAAAGGCACCTCCAGTGGTAGCAGCAGTCAGTCGTCTGGCGGTTCGAGCACTAAGTCGAAACATTCCCAGGGCAGAAAGAAACGCGCCCCGACGCCAGTTCACGTCGTCTTGCGTCGAGTGGCCACGCCCACGTACAATAGCATCGTCAGGAAGATCACAGAGGTAAGTTGCAATTGTTTTAAGTAACTGCAATTCAAACTGCGTCCTTTAAGTGCACGCACGTCAAGAAAGGCGCCATCAGATGTGAGCAGTGCTTGAAGCGAAACTCCGACGAACATCCTCCATCCTAAAATACACCATTAATAATGGAAAATAAATAGTTTTCACATGTTTCGTATTTTTTCCTCTAAACCTTTCAAATTAACGCATTATGGAAATCGGAGACAACATGACGAAATAGTAAAAAGCCACGTTGTAATTAAATGACGAAGAACTCGTCGCACTCAACGCTTTAAAGTTGGGGATTCATACATTGTCGCAAAAAATTGCCATCGCTTGGAAACTAATTAATATTTCTGAACAGAATTTTGGCATTTTCTTAAATGGTTCGTTCGTACTACACCATTCTTCAATCGCCTTGAACCATTTGATTCGTGACGATTGTTCACTAGGAAATTGAAATAATCGTAAAGGCTTCTTTTGCAGTTTAATGACATTTTTAAATCTTACTTCAAACAACCTTCAAATTCCAGCGAATTGTTAATTTGAATCAAGTAATAGTATATTAAAAAACAAGTTACAGAAGGCACTGTTTCAGGCATGAGTCCGAACGGACGAATGCCCTGCAATGTACTCCACCCGAAATACGGGAAATTACACAAATTATGATTGGGAATTTACTTCCGAATAAGTCGCGGTCTCAATAGGAACAAAAATATAAAAAATTCGAAGAATGGTGCAACGAAAACAATGCAACGATTATTAGTTGCAACTGACATTTCGTTGACATTATACGCTGACAAACGGCGACCAACGTAAAGAAAAAATAAATACCAGACTCATTTTAGCACTCGAATTTTCATTTGAACACTGTTTTGGGTGCTAAAATGAAGTTATTGCCAACGCAAAGTAGAAAATATTATTTTCATAATGCTCAAAAAAGCAAATGCTTTTTGGTTGATTTTGAAATACGGGCGCGCGATATTTACTTTCATTGCGGTAACTGTTGCGGTCGAGAAATATCATACAATGGCGCATAGCGAGTTCAAAAATTATATTTTATTTTTCCTATTTAATACAAATTTCATAAGTTCATATATATTCACGTTCATTGCAATCGAATAATAAATACTACTACTGCTAGCTTCGTTTTTATTCATACAGCCTATGTAGCAAACATGTATTTGACGTAGGAAATTAACGAAAATAAATAAAATTGATGTCGACATATGTTTCCACGTCATATGTTTACTTACAGGTTTATTTCACAAATTAAAAATTAATCGCAATATTATTTATACGATCTT
Organism: Geotrupes spiniger; assembly: GCA_959613385.1. Classification (NCBI taxonomy): domain Eukaryota; kingdom Metazoa; phylum Arthropoda; class Insecta; order Coleoptera; family Geotrupidae; genus Geotrupes; species Geotrupes spiniger. The sequence continues at coordinate 7,475,841 of OY390737.1, read as the reverse complement.
TTGATCAATAACAAATTAAGCGTATGGTGCTCTGTCACAATCACAACCTTGAATTATTAGTCATAGATAATCGTTAGTCTAATTTCTTTGTATTTGGCCAACCAAATCGATAGAAATTTGATAATTCGTGCATGTTATACCATATTTGGTAATTTATGGACGTTTGTACCAATACAAACGTCCATAAATTAGAAATACCATGACACTTGTTTACACCGCGCCCGGGAGGTGGCGCAGGTGGCTCTCGTTCATCCGCATTGCACATTGTAAATTACAAAAATATAATTCTTGTGCAAGACAGCCACAACTACATTTATACCTTCTCAAACTATTACCTATATTATACTATTAATAGATAAATTATTATTAGTGTTGTTCATAAATTTCCAACGAAGTAATGTTGCACACAACATTCGGAAGCATGTGAACGAACCATTATATTCAGTGACGGCTAGAACTCATACCAGAAATAACCACATATTGTTAGGTTATGCGATATGAATTTTTAATCACACTATAATTACGGCGATTCCTGTTGTTTATCGACCGAAATGTCGGTCTGCATTCTAACGAACATAAAATTGTAAGTATTTCCTATGAATTTATTTACCACGAGTGCATCGTGCATTTTCTGTCTTCAGAGCAAGCCCCGTGTTCAAAAAAACCATCAACTCGATAAGCGTACGAAAACCTACCCTCTTTAACGTCGATCAAGCGAAATATTCGACTCATAAGAGAAAATACGAAGGTAAAGTTAAACAAGAAATTCGTATGTAAACAAAGGAACGAGATAAAGGACACAGGTCATGTAGATTAACGACGCGTCGGTGTATTTAAAGAAACGCGTTCTTGTGTAAAAGTTTATTCAGCCAGAGACCAAGTGGGAGTAAATATGTCAGACTTGTATGATATTTTATTGTTCTCGGACATGTTTCTGCCACAAAGTCTGAAGTACCTGGCTTCCTTCTCGGACGAGATGGCGCCGTTTTTGTTCATATTGTACATTAACATATCGCACAGGGAATGGCTAACCGGTTATGTGTTGTTAGGATGGGCGACGTGGAAGGGTATATTCAAAAGTTTTGCTCCGGTAGGGCTCTGTTTAGTCGCCGTAACCCAGTGGCGAGTTTACAGGAGGCAGATGACCGAAAGGACTGCAAATAGATTCGAAATAAACTTCTACTGTGTTTTACCTTTAAGGACGGTCAGCAGATGTTGGGGTTGGATAGCAGGTATTTATTTGTTTTGCCGTTGATGTTCCAAATATTACAATTTAATTTAAAGATAAGAATCTAATACGCGTTCATTTCTTTGTTCTATAATTGACACTTCTTATCTCGTATTATTCAGTGTTAACTAAGTGTTATCTAAGTACAATTGTATTTCCTTTAAAATAATGTTTTTTGCTATTTATTAGTTTGCTGTGACTTTATGTTGTTAAATTACTATTAAAAGGGATAAATAGTAAAAGGCATTATGATTGGTTATCGTCTTTTTTGCTTAGGATGAATGTTTATTTTCAGTTCATCTATTACCAAACGAAATGACTTGCTGCCATCCTGTGCGGACAGTTCCAAACTGTGTTCCAAACAGACGACAGTCAAATTTCCCTTACCGATTGCCTCTTGCAATTTTTCCCACTTAATACAGTTCCTAATTACTCATTTGCTCTACGTGTTTTAGATAAAAATTTGCCCGAATTTATGCGGCCTTTTGTCTACGGTTTGTTTGCCAACACATTCTCCGTTAACTTATCAGAAGCTGCTACCGACGATCTGAAAACTTACAAAAGTCTGTCAGATTTTTTCTCAAGGTATGGTACGGTTAACGCCAACCAGTCTTGTTGCATCTGCAAATTGTAATTTTTTTCAATTTCTTTATTACACAGATCTTTAAAGGATGGGGTCCGTAGTATCGATCAAGACAGTTCCTTGGTGTCACCTTGCGATGGTACCGTTTTGCACTTTGGAACCGTCCATACCGGCCACGTTGAACAGGTACGACTCAGAAAACTGCACGATTTGAATTACATTTAATGACCTATCGGATAAAACTTGTTTATTTTTGAGAGTTTCATTTTAATAGTAAACATGCGTAAACCAGATTAGCGTACACAATCAACTTATTGAATACATTATGTTTACGTTAATTCGAATAGATAAATAAAATGCGATCATTAGGTTGTTTGTTGAGTTTTATCAATTCCAATGTTTGAACGAATTCTACGTTCTGTAATTTTCCATTGTGTACCACAAATGTTGTTTACACCAAAGTAGGTCACGACGAAAGTAAACAAACTTATTTCCGTTGGTTAAATTTTTTGTTGGGTTCTTTTTAATCAATTTTCGAAATTTATTTAGGTTAAGGGGGTAACATATTCTTTAGAAAATTTCTTAGGTGAGAACACTTGGAATAAGAACAAGAGAAATTCCGACTACAGGTCCTCATTGCTCCACAAATCTGATGACAATCACACGTTGTATCAGTGCGTCATATACTTGGCACCTGGAGATTATCACAGGCATGTATAATAAAATTATCTAAAATTAAACAATTTATTATCAATTTTATGATATATTCCTTGATCAAGCTTTTTATTTGTTTGGTTATTACTACAAGCAAGAGTGTAATAATTATTACATATTTTTTAAATGACATAAGCTATAAACTGTATCATACATCCAAATTTTTAGTTGTTTAGTCTTCAAACGGTTGAATAATCATTTTGTCATAGTTGGTGAAGTTTAAGGTCACCGCATATCTTTGTCCAGTTTTCATTGTTATCACTTTATGTTTAATGGATTTTTCTTATCAAGTTTAAAGTGTCTTGTTGTCATTGAAACTAATGATTGTACTACTTTGAAATTTTATCATTCAGAGTATTTACTAAATTAATACAAGAATTAGAAATAGTTGTTAAATTATTTGAAAGTGTCTATGCTGACTTCAATTCTTTTCTAATCGAAATTAATATTTTAATGTATGGACATGTTTTATTGCAGATTTCATTCGCCAACAGAGTGGAATGTAACACATAGACGGCATTTCCATGGTGAATTATTATCGGTGCATCCCGGTATAGCTCAATGGCTACCTGGTTTATTTTGTCTCAACGAAAGAGCTGTATATTTAGGCCATTGGCGACACGGATTCTTTTCATTCGCAGCTGTTGGTGAGTCTTTTGTATTACATTTACATTTTTACCAATCTATACTCGTGATAATGGTCAATTTTATATTACGTCCCAAAACTACAACCTAAATCGTAATCAAACATCTACATTAGTTTGTAAATAAATAGACATATGTAATATATTCATCTGTATACTATTTGAAAGCTTAATAAAATCATTTTTTATGTCTTAGGTGCGACTAACGTGGGTAGCATAAAAGTCTACTTCGACAAAACACTACAAACAAACAAGACCAAGAAATCGAATCAATGGAAAGACAGGTGTCTAGGCAGCAATGTAATATTGAAAAGGGGCGATCCAGTCGGGGAATTTCGAATGGGTTCAACCGTCGTGCTGGTCTTTGAGGCACCGCCCAATTTCCAGTTCAGTGTCTGGCCAGGGCAAAAAGTGAAAATGGGCCAAGCCGTAGGGTGCATCTCTCCACAGCCTCACCTGGACACGACACAGAAAATTGGCACGGAATCGCTTGACGTCGGTAGTTGAATCATCACCATTTTTCTCTTAGACGAATTAAGTATTTAATTTTTTACGATGAATTGTGATATGAAAGTGATTAATTAATATACAGATTTTTATCAAAGTTTGTTTATTTTGTACAGTCTAGACCCCCCGATACAAAACTTGACTAAATAATTTGTTCGCCATGCATGAGATATTAAAAATGACAATTATTAAATAAATAAAATAAAAAATTAGGTACAATTTTAAAACAAGTGCTAAAAATTAATTAACGTGAAGCTATTTCTAGTAGCTTCTTAATGCTAACAACTTTTTCTCTAGGTTTTCCAACCTTCTTCCCCATTTCCTGTTCGAAATTGTCAATTTTCAACCAATCCCTCCAAGTTACAACCTGCACGCCTTTACGTTGCAAAATTGCACGAATTGACTCATATCCGGGTTTAATCTCCAAATTTGTTTTTTGCAAATCAAAAGATATAAGCTCGGCTGTTCCAAAGGCATTACTCATCGTCGTTAAAATGACTCCCATTGGGCCGGTACCCACCCATCCAGTCGCATATAACCCATTGTCAATTTTGCTGTTAATATTTTTTGTTACACCACGTTCACTGTCGAATGGTATGTCTGCATCGACTTGAATCGATTTATAACCAATACTCGTTACAGCCAAATTGCATTGTAATAGCTCGGTCTTGTTGGTGACAACTGCCAACTGCTTAAACATATCTTCACCTACTAATTTATTTATTCCCAATTTCACTTTTTCTACGCGGCCTGTGCCGAGAATTTCCAAAGGTGATCGAAAAAACACGGGTTTAAAAGTGCACCGTCCATTTCCGGTGGTTTCAGACACAGATTTTAGCATCAATTCTATTATTCGTTTCTTTGGTCTTGCTAAGCTCGGCACTACGTCTTTAACGCCGTGAAAGTCTTCAGAATTCCAGCACGTTTTACAATTTTGTAGCTTCAACATTTCTCGTAATTCTTTGATCGTATAAGCGGCTTGCAATGGACCTCTCCTGCCAATTAAATTTACTTCTTTTACTTTCGAATTTGCCAATGCCTCCAATGCGTAATCAGTAATGTCCGTTTTCTGCAAATACGTTAATAAATAAACTTTCCACCTTATGTTTGACCAAAAACCTTCAAATTGTCGACGGGTGTTAGAAGTATCCGCGCAACGTCGATGGCTACATTACCTTGTCCAAAAATTGCGACGACCGGACCACTAAGATCAATCTTTAAGTCACGATCACTCGGTACCCCATTATACCAACCTACTATATTTCTAGCAGCTATCACGTTTTCTAAATCTTCACCTGGGATGTTCAATTTTCGATTTTCGTCGGCACCGTAAGTCTGTGAAATGATTTAGAATACTGAACGTGTGTAAAAGATAATACCCTACCAGCAAAACGACCTGATACGCGTCCCTCAATTCTTTCAGGCTCACGTCTTTTCCCAAATTGACGTTACCGTAAAATCGCACGTTTGGATTCTCAGCGGTTTTCATGAACGTGTGAATGACATTTTTGACTTCCGGATGGTCCGGGGCCACGCCGAATCTGAAATTCGAAGTTATGGGATTTTGGAAAGGTTTCTGGTTACTTGTTACCTCACCAAACCATAGGGTACGGGTAATTTTTCATAAATATCTATTTCCACCGATGGCACGATTTTTAGTAGGTGTTGTGCGGCGTAAAATCCAGCTGGTCCTGAGCCTACAACGCATATTTTTGGTTTTATGACACTTTGCGTGGCGTACTGACGTCTTATTAATTTGTACAATGTTTTCATGTTTATAGGTTAGGGTCGGTTCGTTTTGACAGCTCTATTTTTTTCTCGTTGAAATGGTTCTTGAACTGTCAGAATCATGCGCAGACTGATTTGAGTTCATTATGGAACAAATTTGAACGTATTTGCGCATGATTTTGATTATTTAAGAACCATTCGGCAGTCCATCTTTGAAAAAAACATTAGGCTTCTTAAATTACGAGATTGGAAACATACTGTGTAGTAATTTTAAAATGCCAATGTTCATCTTAAAAAATATTGTATAAACATCGATGTACGAAGCCGTATTCGACACATTCGTACAAATAATTTGATTTTGCACATCTTGAAGATATCGAACGCAATCATCAGTACCAGTGTTTGGTTAGTTATTAAAGGAAAACAGAAATAAAACAACGGAAATCCAATGTATGTATATAGTTATATATTTCAAAATACAAAATTGTTTTGTATAATTTCCTATTTTAAAAAGGTTGAGTACAAAATTTTTTTTAGGGCTAATACTGCAACAATGCAGCCATGGAAGGCCTCCCTAAGTCTTATATGTTTATTATTGACACTGTACCATGTTTGAGTTGACGCATGTCTAACAATTAATACTTTTATGATATTCTGTATCTGCGGCTTTCACTTTGAGAGAAGAAAATACTGATATTGATTATTTCGAGATACAAAACTCATCTCTCTCCTCGGAACACATTTTCAAGTGACATAGAAATACAAACGAAACGATGAAATTTCACATACATTTTAACAGAAGAAACAAATCGTACTTCCACACGGAAAAAAAATTGGCACAGCTGTTCGTTGTGTAAACCAACGAAAAATTTCGACAATCGAAAAGCATTAAAGAAACTAGTGTTCAATAAATAACCGGGATATTTGTGTACTAAGATTCTATCTGACTATCTACAACAATAGTCGCTTTAAATATATATATACACACAAGTTCTAACGTGTTTCAAAAACACAAATTCCGAAATAAAAGGAGAAACGCACTTGAAGTACGAACGTGACAAAAATGTGACTTCTCCAATCAAAATGTTTTATCGTTTAAAATTGCCTCACATTTCTGTGACACATTTCGAAATAGACTGTCCATTTTAATGTAACTGCTGATTTGTCAAAATTGCACGATCATTTTAATTCGTATGATTTTCGATTCTTCATTAATGTTTACATACATATTGCTATTAAAATCGACAGTCGATAGAATGGAATGATAGTGGATGGGCAAACAGTTGCCTTGATATAATTTTTAACTCATCGTACTACTCATATTACATACAAGTTAAACTCGAGCTTCCTAAAGCGAATATATCATATAGTATATATATATATATATATCAAAAATCATCAACATCTGGCGCAGTAAAAGTGCCTCGAATATAATAAAAATAGCAAAATATAAACTTAGTTTTAAAAAATATATACAAATTCTTAACAGTTTACAATATAAAAATCGGGTTACGAACATTCACATTTTCTGAATCGCGCGTTTTTTTTTATAAGATTATCTTGCTTTTAGAACGAATTTTAAAGTTGCTCGCAACGTTCGTAACTTTACAACGAGTGTCCGGCACAAAAATCTAAGTACGTAGTGTTTCACTTAAAGCTAAGGGTACTAAAGCAATACTGTCTGTAAGTATGAACCCGCCACCGAAAGCATGTAAGGCACATTTAGTGGTCCCCTCGGAGAAGTTCCATGAGAAAATTGAAACTCAGTCCCTCGCCGTCCTTCGTTTTTATCGTTAACAGCTCTTTTCCTACCTGCAGTGAAAAAATTCATCGATTTTGGAGCCAACATTCGAAAAACATCAAACATTACCTGACAAGTTCTTTGCAATTCGGGTATTCGTAGTAAAAGTTCGCCGAACTTCGCCGGGCTCTCCGGATAATGAAAAAGGGTGTAATCTTGAAGGGCTTTTAAAGCTTTTTCTTGCGAAGCACGAACTTTTTCAGCTTCACGTAACTCATTCGTATCTAGAAGTACAATCACAATTAAAATTGTTTCAAATTAGTGGTTCCAACTACCCACCTGAACTTAGCAGCACAATTACTTTCATGGCGACGTACTCGTATTTGTCAACGCGTAGCCGCCTGAGCTGCTCGGTGAAGTTGAGCATGCGCTCGATGCAGGCCTGCATTCCCATTTCACGAGCCTGCGCTAGGCTTATGCTCTTCCCCAGCGATATTCGAATCTCGCCAGGCAGAGACATCGAACGGAAACAACATGAAAATAATAGGAGCTCGCACCACGAGTTGATGAGCAAACAAATTTGGTCGTCGATCTTTAAATAAAAAAAAGTCATTGTAAGACCAAATATGTTAAATTTTAAAATAACCCACAATTCATTTAACGCAATTGCCTTTAACATGACACTATATTGAAAATTATTACAAATGCTAAGCAAACACAGTGTTATCAAAATATTAGCAATAATAATTTGTTGCTAGTTTCCTAACACAGAACCAACTACTTAATAATTGCGCCACTTACCGATATGTTTTTAAAGAGAGGCAGACTCTTACACCACTTAACGATTTTGTACAGTCGGTGGTCGGCTATATTGCACAAATTGGCGACCAAGTCCGGATTGGTGTCGGCAGAGCCGGCTAAACCTGTACCGGCTAGCAAGGGATGTTTGGACAAATTGTGGACTGCATCACTGGTAGTGTCGTTTGAGGAAGTGTTCTCCGAATTGAGCTTGTTCAGCTCCATTTCGCTGTAATGCCACAGATGTTCCACATCCATTATTTCCTAAATAAGGAAAAGTAAATTAATTATTGGTTGCATTTTATTATAATAGTAATGTGTAATAAATATTCATCACATCTCTCCCATTACGTAGATTATATAAAATAGTAAGGCTAACCCTGCAGTATTTGCAGTATTGCAGTAATAGCAGTTGATTTTATGCAAAATCTGTTTCTACCCCAAGTGCCAGTACAGGATACTTTTTATTTACATCAACTTTTTTCATCATACACAATATAAAAACAGATAAAACGTATCTGTATCTATATCACGAAGGTATGGCAAAAAAAAAGGACCGAATGAAGTATCCTCATTCATCACAAATTACGTAGAACCCTATATACCACCGGAAGTTGAGCATTTTCACATATTCTTGGACGGATGGCCTGCTTTCGTGGGCATTCTTATATGCCCTGTGACAGAGACTTGAGACTATGACTTTATTGAAGCACTCGCTCAATACATGTTCCCCATTGCTACACGACGCCCTCGACCAACTACGCTTCCTAGCCTTCCAGCTTATCCGCAAATTAAACTTGCCATTCAAAATAAAAAAATGGTGAACATAAAGAAGTTTGAAAGTTTCATTCCACTTGACAACATAATGACAAAATAATGGTGAACATAAATAATAAAAAGTTATAAAAATACCTGTGTTTAATAGTACACTTGTATATGATGAAAAATATATAAATACTATTTTATTGAATTAAATACAAGGAGAATGGAAAGCTAGGAGAAAACACTTCGAAAAATGAAATGATTAGCGACCGAACCTACCAACCAAACTGAACCCAACCCAACCTGACTCAACAAAGGCCTCTGATTTTCAAAGAATTATAGAACTGTAAGATTTAAGGTTTCTTTACCTCCGCATTGTCCAGGAGTGGGCAACCAAAGCCTTTACTTCTTTAATCACCTTACTTTTACATTCAAGCAGACCCCACGACCATCACATATCCACAATTATAATTGGGACCAGATAAATTAGGATATAAATTATCACTTGTTATTTATTCTTGATTACACTAATGACTGAAAAATTCTGTGAGGTCAATATCAATACACAAGTGCGATGAGACACTCAAGTTTACAGGAGTCCAACTACAAACACTATTCATTAGAAACTCACTTGCAATAATGGCGGGACAGTGTGCCTGGAATTCAGCGTGTTCATTCTTTTCGAATGGGGCAGGCAATCTTGCGGGCTCAGTTTGATCGTGAAGTGGGGATCACAAACGGACTGGCGCAGATCGCCGGAGTTCGCCCTCAGTTCCGAATGCCCCGCCAACGACGGCGGCAGCGAATATGAACACTGGTACGTCGAGCGGCCGCCTCTGGTGCGATCTTCTCGGATTGCTTCCAATTTCATGCCGCACTTCAGACATTTGTCGAATCGACATGCCGGGCACTTCTTGCGGGTCGCGACCGTGACTGGACAAGCGGCGCCGCGAAGACACACATAGTTTTTGCGGTTTTGCACGGTACGCTTGAAGAAGCCCTTGCACGACTCGCAGCTGAAGATACCGTAGTGGAAGCCAGAGATCTTGTCGCCGCATATCGGGCATGGACTGTTGATGAGTTGCTGCCGTGAGATGCCGGCCTGCGCTGTTAATGGCGCAAGGACCAATCCCGATTTGTCATCGCACTCATCGAATGGCGGAGGCGGCGGTTCGTGCTGATCGCAGTATTGATGTTGAAGGTTTGAAGGGTCCTCTTGTACGCTTCTATAAAGAACGTTCTGGTGGAGCGGGCTGTTGCGTATGGCCGTCGTCATATGCCGACCCTACCGAAAAAAAAGTTTGATTAAGGGGTAAAACCACTCTAGGATTTTCAATATCCGAATATAAATTGGTCAAATAATATGGTGCAGGCATGGCAGATTAGAGGTACACAAAATTTTCAAGGATTAAAGTGTTTATGAAACTTTAAACGCGTTCTCCTGTAAACCACTTTTTCCAAACTGAGAGGACTGATTTGTCAGAGACTATTGCATGGATTCATTTAAAATGTTCACAATAGCTTCATAATAGTGTTCTCTTTGGAAGTACGTAGTCGTTTTTTGACAGGATGTAAACTTTTTTATGAACAATTTATCACTCATTTTTAGCGCAAAATATCGATTTATTCTTTAAGAAATACACCAACAAAATTGATAAAAAAGAAAACTCCTACGTACTTCCAAAGCCCAATGTACATAGATTATAATTTTTTTATAGTTGTTCCTGGACTCGTACATGCCGAGAAATCCGTCCTCCCGTGGCGGGTGTTTTTAAACTAGCTGCTCTCGACGACGGGCTCTATCGCCGCAATTTTTAATGAAAATGATAATAATGTTTTTCAATATGTCACATGCAAATGAAATTTGTGCTAACCTGAATTGGGCTGTGGGTTGGTGAAAATTGCTGCGTCGGCGAAACGGAAACAGAAACACTCGAGCAGCTGTAGCAGCTGGAATGGGACGCGTCGCTGTTGTTCCTACTCAAGTTCGGCGTCAGTGTGATGTGTCGTTGCGTCAACGGGCTCTGATTCGGAGAACTGAAGACGCTGTACGCTGAATGGACGGCAGAATCGGGACTGGGAGACGGCGGAACGTTTAACGCTTTGTGCACGACGAGGTCTTTGTGACCAAGCAATGGAAGTACACCGGTAATGGTGTGTCGTTGTCCCATAAGCGGTGAATTACTCGGTGTGCTATGCAGCGAATAGCAACCGCTCACGGGCGGTTGTGAAGGCTGCTGCTGCTTCAGTCTCAGTATGGGGCTCTCCTTCTGGTGATCATGTGGGTTAGTTCGATGGATGGTGTGCTGCTGCTTGTCCTGCGACAGAGACAGGTTTTCGGGCAACTGCGAAGAAAATCAAGAGGAAAAATAATTCTGTGATTTTGTAAAAGGTGCCCAAAGCGAAAAACTGAACTATCGCTATTTTATATTGAGCGGCAAGGATATTTGAAGCAAGTTGCAACCTCATTGTATGTTTATGTTCATGAAATAAGACGAGTCAACAATCTAAGACTGCTGTGATTTCACGATATTCAATGCACCAACCTGAGATCCGTGATCATCGTCGATGCACATGTCGTGCTCACCGTCAGAAAGTTCCCCTTCCCAGGACATAGGTCTAGGCGGAGCGTCAAAGTCGCCGCCGATGATGACGCCCTTTCGGTCCTTCCTCGATCGCATATTCATCGTTGAGTGGAACTCGATCTGGGCGACTTCGGCGTCGGAACTGTCCGGCGGCTCTCCGTTCCCATTCGTCAGAGTGGTCGTGGTGGCCGTCGTCGTTGATGATGACCCGGGGACGTGGTGGTGATGGTGCAGATCGCCGTTGGCGAGCACAGAGGCGGCGACCGGCGAATATGGTTCCATCTTGATGGGGGTGACTGATACGTTCGGCGACCGCATCTCGGTCGCCATAAGTCACGCGAACGCAGTCCGACGACCTCAGATCACCTTACCTTGCCAATACGCTGGATGACAATTTTCATCATTACTTGCGTCCGCGCACTGAAAAAAGAAAGAACATCAGTAACGTGCCAATTATTCGTCATCATCTTCATCGCCGGACAGTAATTTCCGGGACAGCTGTACGCGCAAGCACGCAGTTTCGAGCGAATAAATTCACATGTACATGTCGTAATCCGCATTTTATAATAATGATTTAAAACTGCCACCAACAGGCGAGAAATAGCATGCACATGAGTGTGTATGTTGATCACCTTGTGGCGGTGCCGGGGAGGCGTTTTTGATCGGCCAGATCGAAAAAGACCGCCGCAAGAAAAATCTAACGCGCGCACGAAGTGGTTGGTATGCAAAAATAACTCCGCTGCTGCGACTCAACTGAACGCGGAAAAAATGTGGCAAGGATATTTTAGAAAATGCGCCGAAGGAGTGTACCGAGTATGTTATATACAGCGGCGTTAGTCGTATACGGTAAGAATCAAAAGTAACACAATTTAACGGGTTGTTCGAATGAGAATAAAAAGAACAAAAAAACTAATGTTATTGTTTTTTAAGTCACATCACATTTACTTTTTTAATAATAAAACACTGAATGACGTTTCAGGATTAAATTGTGTAAACTGATGTCTTGCATTCTGAAGCCAGTTTGGCAAAGTTTACAGCAGATCCGCATAATAGTATATTAAAAAACAAGTTACAGAAGGCACTGTTTCAGGCATGAGTCCGAAATTCAGCCACGAGCCGCGAAGGCGAGTGGCTGAACGGACGAATGCCCTGAATAGGCTTCTGTAAGAGCATTTTATACTATTTTTTCTACTTTGCGCCCTTTTTACGTGCAAAATTAAACTTTGTTAAGTAATTCAACATTTAGGGATATTTGCGCGGGTTGGTAACGATTGTGTAAAATTAAATAAGGAGGCGGTCGAACGTTTAATTTGAAATGTCAGTTTTTCTTTGACGCAATATGAGTTGCAAAGACTTGCAATGTACTCCACCCGTAATACGGGAAATTGGACAAACTACGATTGGGAATTTATTTCCGAACAAGTCGCGTTCTTAATACGAACACAAATATAAAAAAATCGAAGAATGGTGCAACGAAAACAATGCAAAGATTATTACTTACAACTGACATTTCGTTGACGTTAGAGGCTGCCAAACCTTTGCCAACATAAAGAAAAATATATATACCAGACACATTTTAGCACTCAAATTTTCATTTTAACTGTTTTGGATGCTAAAATGAAGTTATTACCAACGCAAAGTAGAAAAATTTCTTTCTCAATTCGTTGATGAAAGCCATGTAGTCACGAGCGCTATTCTGAGCGCAGGATTCGAATTGTTTATTCCCGCATATTCATCAGACCTGTCCCCTGGTGATTTCTTTTTATTTCCAAAATTAAAAGAATATGGACCAGATAATGGAGTGATGACGGCCGTAAACGACTGGTTGGAAGAGCAACAGAAAGAATATTTTCCAGAGGAATCAAAGGTTTGGAGCATAGTTGAACCAAATGCATCGACGTCTATTGACATTATCTAGAAAAATAAACGTTTGGTATTTCTTCCATTCGATTCCTTTTGTGTCAGGGACCGTAAATACTGATCTCCCCTCGTCCGTACAATATAAAAATATTTGAATATTTTTGATTATACAATTCCTTCCCTGAAACGTACAGCAGGCTTTATTTAGAGAGCATATAGTAAATATTACACCTATCTAAATTTTTGAGCTCGTCACATAGTAAATAAGATTGTGCGTTAATCTTAATGTGTGATATTCAATCGAAACACCTGCATGTTTAAAATATCTACATTTCCTTTACCCGCGCTTTTCATATCATCTTATTTAACTTGGCTGTTATGTTTTTTTAACGTCACTTTATCGAAGGTTTGACCTTCCTCACTTAGTTTACTTTGCTGATAGAAAATAAACATGGCAAACGGTGGTCCGACTTTTGGTTTGGAAATCCTAATATTGTGCTTAAAGCCTTACATGAAATAGCTATCAGTTTTTTCTTCTAAAGCACCATTTTCATAACACAATATGTTGCTGACTGAGAAAACTATATGTAAGCTGTCACAAATATTCGTAAACAATCTTATTCTTTTCAAACGTGCGCCAGCAAAAAATATCGAAGCTGATTTTTGTTTTCGACTAATGTACACACACTTAACTTCCGAGGCCGTTTCGCATTTTTGTTAAATGTCTAATGCGGGCCAAACCGCAAATTCTTTACGTAAGAACCTTGAAAACAGTGAATCATAACTCGCTATTATATTTTTAGGCTTGTTTAGGCTTTTCCAGTGGCGGCTTTATTATTTTGGCGGCCGTATGCCCAACAATTGTTGCCGAAATAAAATCACATTTTATCGCCTATTATGCGCAGTAAAATTATAAATTCGAACACGACGGTTCAATTATGTGTACGTGAAAGTCATACTACATGGTATGCGACTTGGTAACCATGAGAATTCCCTATCCTCAGATTAGTACTTTTCCTCGGTATTTACTTTAACGTAAATAATTCGTGATTCGTGCACAGTTCGAGATAAATTGTCATTTGTTTTGGAACGTTGGGTCGCTGTGACGAACTGTTGCAGTCACTCACGATTTACCTTGAGCGCACCGTGTGGAATTAGAAATTGCAACAGTTATCTGCGCGTTTCCGAACGTTTCCTGCCTTTTCTGCCAGGTCGTGTCTTTCGAATAGTGCTCGTCTGTAGAAAATTCAAATTTTAAATGCGTTCTAATTCGTTAAAATCTAAAATCTTTTCAACTTAGAAATATCTATGGTGGATATGTACGAGGGGAGATCATTATTTAGCGTCCCTGACATTCTAGACGTTGAGTGAGGAGTATCATTTGTTGTTATGTTGGTTCAATTGTAGTTTTGTCACTTGTTACCTGTCATTTTCGCACCACTGTATGAGTACAGTGAAGAACTCTAGCAACATACCGCAAACTTCTACCACCTTCAACAAGAGCAACAGCTGGCAGAATCTTCGGCGTTTAGAAGAATTATGAAGTCAAAAGCAGAGCACAGTGTCTTTGCCAATCAGAACAAAACCAATAGAAATTTAACTTAAATCCACATAAGCGCACACTTCGACCTTGTCTGACAAATAAATTTGACGTTTAGACAACTGTTACAGCTTAGTTTTATACTTCAAAAAAATCAATTTATTTACATCTGCCCAACATGGTTTTCTACATTCCAAATCCACAACCATGGCAATTTTTCAATGCGTGAAATGTGTTTTCCAAAACTTGGACGAAGCCAAACTTTATTTTGACTCTGCCAGGTCGTTTGATGAAATCGTCCGTACTCTTCTTATACAAAAACGCTACGGCATTGACAATTATGCTCAAATCTTACCTTTGCGGAAGACAATAGTTTGTCAGTAAGATTGAACAATATGTCAATACACCAATAAATGAGACAAAATTCTTGTCATGGTCCAGCCACAATGATCACATTGCAGATAAAACATTCGATCTTGGCTAATATTCGATAATGCCTTCCACAGTCACCTATCATACTGTGTAATTTTCTGGGGTAGCTCTAGTTTATGTTCGAGAATACTAATCGTATTAAAATATCTTATTGTAGAGTACTTAAGCCATGTTCACTTCATTCTCGTGGCAAATAAGATTCCATTCAACTGAAAACTAAGACAAAGAACGTCCTCAATATATCAATTTAATTATTTCGTTTAATTTAATTGCGTATTTTGGATGTTTAGTACAGGGTCACGCTTGGGGCCATATTGCAGCAATGGGAAAATTAGGCCCCACCCTTTGAAATCGCCTGTATGTAAAAATGAACCGACATCAAGACGTTAAATTCGTGTATCCTTTTCCGCCGAAGTGGTTCTCGCAACGCAATAAAATCCCGAACGTAAACAAAAGTCGCATAGCCATAACATTATTGAACAGCGAGTACCGCCGCAAACGTTTTCAGTGCACTCGCGACGGCTCGCATGCAAAGCGCAAGGTAGTCCGATCGGTATGTGTAAGTTATACCGCGGAATGTACAAAGTTGGGTGGAGTTGCAGGTCAAGAGACCTCCGCTCCGCCGCTTTCTGCGACCGACCGACCGCATGCACGCAGCTGCGGAGTTCGGTGAAACGGGCGCGTCCGCTACGCGAAAAACCATCCAAGGACCGACAGACGACTCGTCCTCGGGAAGGTCGACCGAGAGCGCGGTGGCATCCCGTTCTCATCGGGCGCGCTAATTATCATCTCGCCGGGCGGGCGGCGGCGCGCAGCGAGGAGAGGCGAAAAAACGTCGTTTGGCGGCAAAATTCCTCGCAACGACGAGAACGATACATCCGCGTGTTGAAATTCGAGGCCGTCAACTCTCGGCTGCGACCTTTACACATTAAAGCAGAATCTGGAGTAACGATAATAAAACGAACGATCCTAAAATCGGAAGATTATACAAATTTATGCAAATGTGAACGACGAGGCTGCGGTAACGAAAAATAAACGACTGAAAGCGCGAGTCGGCGGAAAATATTTAACTTGTGTGGTATTTATTATAAATTTATGTTAATAAATTTGCTGTTGGTCTGCGCACCAGTAATGTTAATGGCGGTTGCCGTTTGGTTCCAGGTTTTTAAAATTTACACAAAATCGTTTTGATTGATGAAATCGTTTTAGTAGACTTTGTAGAAGCAATATCATTATAACTTGAGAAGATCTACTTGACAATTTTGCCTCATACTTACACAAGTTTGTAAAAAATGGAAAGATTTTGAGCGATAAGTCGACTAACCATATGTTGCATAAATATAAAAAAAATGGCAGAAGATTAAGCACTGGAACGACAGCTTCAATATTTCTTTTCGAATATTTCTGACTTGTTTGGTGTTTAATACTTTTTATCGACAAAACGCAGACATTACACTGCCTTTCAAATAAGATAGACCACCCCAAACCATTGAACGTGTAAAATGATGAAACTTGGTGAAAATATCTAGTGCATGTCGAAAAACAAATTACATTTTTAAGAAAAACTGATAACATTTAATGATTAAAAAGTTAATGAGTAACACGTACTCTTATGCACTCGGCAACCCTTCTGGGCATACTGGAAATTAGATTATTGATATCCTCTTGAGGTACCTCATCCCAGACAATATATAACTGTTGACGCAACACCTCTAAGGTATTGGGAGGATGTGGTAAACGTAATCTTCTTTCCATCACATCCCAGACATGTTCAATGGGAGATAAGTCTGGTGATCTTGGAGGTTTTCTTCTAGGAAGGCTGACGATACATGAGCAGTATGAGGCCGCGTATTATCTTCTTCTATAACCTATTACCCCTCATACCATAACCCCAGGAGTTAAAGCCGTATGGCGACGTTGAACAAATTGCAAATTTTGCGACCTAGGTCGCCTAATCCTCGAACGTCCATCAGAGTGCCATAAGCAAAATCTTCATTTGTCGCTGAAGAAGATCTCATTCCATTCAGGAACCCAATATTGCCTGTCCTGGCACTAGTGAAGCCTGATGGCTTTATGTTCTCTTGTTAGAGGAAGATGTAAATAAGGACGATAAGAACGTAGTCCAAACGTGGTCTAGGTGTTCTTCCTGTCAGCCTCCACAAGTATGTGCTATAGTGGTGTGTGACCGATTGACACGTCTGGCTATCTCACAGAAGGTTAAACCAGCCTCATGCATCCCGACAATTCGTCCTCGTTCAAAAGGCGTAATTTGATGAAAATTTGCACGTCTTCGAACTCGTAGCATTCCAAAGATCCTAACAGTTACCACAAGCAAGAAGAAACTCCTAACAAATGCGACACATCAACGAAACTATGGTCAAACTAAAGGCACAGGCAACCGTTGCTAACGAGATAATAATCAGAAGTGACAGATTGTCTTCAAAACTTAATCATTTGTTTTTCTACGTGCACTAGATATCATCATTCTACCTTCAGTGGTTCGGGGGGTCTATTTTATTTGAAAGGCAGTGTATTTAAAAATACTGATGGAGTTCTGTAATGAATTGATTTTGCGAGGTCTTATTTATCACATTGCCATTTTTGTGAATTGATAGTCAAACTAATTATAGTTTTCTTCAAAAAGGGACTTTTTGATTAAAATATTAACATTGATCAATATTTGATTTATTACAGTACAATGGTAAAAGATTTTCCAAAACACCTTGTTGCAAAAAAGGATGGCACAGTAAATTATAATATCGTAAAACGACTTTTCTCGTAGGTCTATGATGCTCGCTAGTATTTCGTCATCATTATTTATCCAGCACTGGGCCATGTGATGAATCAACAATCGTCATTAACATACATTCGATTTCTAATTTGCATTCTAGGTTTTTCCCACGTATATGTTTCCATTTGGGTTGACTGAGATGTATTTCTATACTCCTGCCGTTATCGCCATAGCCACATTATTCCAGACGCGCCATATACCATAAGAATAGTGCCTTATTATGTTAAACAAACATAATATCAAAAATTTGTACTCAAATCAAATGCGTCCGCAGCAATAATTGGTGAGACATTAAAACTGCGAGTGAAATCGAATTAGATTTTTTACAAAAAGATATCCTCACTTGTCTTTGAGTATCCACGAAAAAAAGACTCAACAGCAAGGCAGATAGCATTTCACAAATGATAAACAACCAACAAAATAAATATCTGCAATACTGTAGTAAGAGGGGAGATTGATATTTACAGCCCCCAACATAGAAGGGAAAAAAATCTTTCTGTTGCTGTTAAATTTCTTCTAAACACTAACTTCATCTTACTTTCAAGTTTGTTTTATATATCTATTTTTTATTTTATTTACAATTTTTATTTATTCTGTAGATGCCAAAGAGAAAGTTGTGGGATCCTGAAGGCAAAGCTGTTGAAAGAAATGGGTTATAAGAAGGCGGGTAAAAATGGATAAAGTTATTTATGGCTCGTCATTCTAATTTGTCATTCCGGAAATCAGGGTCATTATCACGAGCTCGTGTATACGGTTTTACTGCCGAAAGCATTAAGACGCTGATGAAACTGAAATCAGCAGTGTCCAGCATTAGTTAGAAAAGTCTTGACTGTGAAAGGTGAAAGAAAACTACTTGATGGAGCACCTCCAGCCACCATTGGTGGATGCCATCCGTCTGGTTGGATCCAGCGCGAACAGTTCACAAAATGGTTTCATGTATATAGTAAAACCAACTAAAGAAGCCATTACATTACAGCCATACAAGAAATTTAGACGTGATTGACATTGCACGTGACAATGGTGTATCTATAATCTGCCTTCGGCCTCATTCAACTGACATATGCAGCCGTTGGATGTCTCATTTATGTTTCCTTTAAAAACATACTATACTCAAGAAATAGAAAATTGACTCAAAGACGTATGATGTTAACCTACTTTCCAACAGAATTGTAAATGTGACAAAAGCACTTCCGGTTGAAGGACATAATTTCAATAATTATTTTTTTATGGTGCACACAAGAAACGCAATTAAAATCAAGCATATACACACTATCTAGGAAGAAAGGGCGCTTTCATTAAAATGTCAGTTGTGCATTTATTTGTCCAGGGAAAGTCAAAGTAAATAAAATCCAACAAAACGAAAAACACAAATGAGGAACAAGCAAAAGAAATGTAAGAAAAGAAATAACTGTTGTAAAACAAAGAAAATAATTAAACAAAACTACAAAAGTTAAACTCGCATGGATTTAATTTGAAAACTCATTCCATTCAATTATTAAATTTGGGCAATCATCAATTCGAATTTTCCGCCTTATCGGCGAAAAATTACAGCATCCACAATTTTTCGAAGCAACGAAAAAAAAACAACAAACGGTTTACGTTTTCAAGATGCGCTTACGTCCAGTGATGTGATGTGGTGTCGGCGGCTCCGGTGGCGGGGGTAAGGTCAAGGCCCTTAGTCACGTGCTTCAATCCAAGGTCACGAGATGAACCAGGTACAATGGCACGGAAGACACCCCGAACGACGACGTCGACGTCCGATCGAAACGCCACGACGGCCTTCGCGAGATCACGAAACGCCGTTACTATTCCCGGGGAATCGAGGACGTCGCGCAGATCTGGGTTTTTTGCGAGAACGCGTCCAGACGGGATATTAGAGCGACCGAACGCACCAACCGACCCGACAAACAAACGCACACACGCACGCACTCACCACGTAAGTGTGTGTGTGTATGTGTAAACGTCTGCTGCTCTCCTTCGCAACGTGTACTACTACCTGTTCAGCGCACATCAACCTGAGCCAACGCGTCTCGGTGTCTACTACCGAGTTGGACAGCTGTGTTGGGTTTCTTTGTCGGTAGACGATTAGGAAGGACGGTTCAAGGCGACGTTGCCGCGTGCGCCGCGACATCCCCGCCAGTGCGGAAATTCTCGCCCACAACTTTGCAGATAACGTCAGTTGATAAAACGCAACCAACTGATCGGACCACGGCCAGCGATAAACAATTAAATTGCACGAAAGCTAAGGTGTCTGATACCTTAATCTACATAATCAATAACAAGTTGTCAAGAGATAGATATATATGAGGTGTATGTAGTTAAGTTTTGACTTGACTTGGAAAAACCTTAGTGTGATGTGAGCAATGCAATTCTTGAGGAACCCCGTTCATACTAAAATGTACTAAACCACTTGTTTAATCGACGGTCACCCATTGCTTGCCCAACTTTAACAAGATCACATTAATTTATTAACTCAAACGATTGTTTAAAGTCGAAACTTCCTATTCGCATTAATGTTGAATGAAATGACTTTAGAGCCAATTTGGATTCGAAATTCCACTTTTTTTTTTCGTAATTTATAATAAATGCCTCATAAAAATAATCACAATATAAAAAAATGTAAAAATCAACAGCTCAAGATCTGTATATATTCGTAAATGTAAATTTTCATGTTCCGCTATATTGCTATTTGTATTGCATTATCCATAGCTGTCATTCATTAATTGTCAACTTTCACCTGTCATTAAAGTGTAAACTAATTTAGTTCAAATTTTTAATTAAAATTGTTAATACAACATGAAATGTACACTTTGCAAGAAAATGTTTTTATTATGGAGGCATATTTTCGATCGGGACAGTTAATAAATTAACTTAACCAAACGTCATTAACAAAGGTTATTGAGGTTATGTTATTTTCCCTCTACTAGCGTAACAGCATTGCGTAAGTGCGGCACATTTTAATTTAGATGGGAATCTCAAAGCATGCTAGATGTAAATCATTTTTGCACAACCGGTACTTTGTGCATTTGGTCATTGCATATTTTTAATTTCCTTGATATTTGTCGTAATATTGTTTCATTACTTGTCCCTTAGTGATTAAGTTTTTTTATTTCTAATCGCATATGTGAGCATTAGCTTATAAATACGCTTAGCTGTGCGGATTAATTTTATGAATTATCTGACGATTTTTGTTATTGATTCCGTTGTCCAGTTTTAGGTTTCTTACTGTTATAGAAGTCACCTGCTGTGTATAATCGGAATTAAAATAACACGTTTCGTATCCAAATGTAACATAAAGTTAATTTAAATGTAAATAACATTTGTAGGAAAAAGTCGATTATATACAGAATAAATATAAAGTTTGGCAACGTCGCGCTGCGATATGACGTCGTCCATCTCTCTTGCTCGCGCTCACATGCGCGAGAAGACTCAAACGTCACGTGACCGTACAAAGTGCGACCTTCAAGTCATGTACTGTACATTCAAGTACCTGTCACTTGATTACAGTTTACTGAGCGAGAGAGATGGAGGTACATTAGGTGAATGACTGTACCGTATATATAAATTGCTCACCTTGGGCCTAAAACTAACCGTTTCAACATTTAAGATGCGAAAATATGCGATTAGAACGGTGAACTAGCGAGACGATGGGTCTCATTTTCGAAACGAATTGGCGAAAAAACTGGACTTACCGTTCAAGCGCTCGTTCCGCGGCCGTACATCCTGCGATTCGCCGACGTTCGGGACGACTTTAAACGCAACAGAACCAGAACAGAACGCACGCAACGAAACTCCGCAAACTATTAGGAAAGCACGTATAACGTTAAGTAATTTCAATTTTCACTTTCACAACTACTCGATTTATGCAAGGCGCACCTTTACCCAGAGTTTATTGACACCGTACAACACAGGTAATACCTAGACATTCCACATATATTTTTCTTCTTCGATTCCCCCGTTTCTTTCCTTCGGTAATGACGAGGTGCCACGGGCTCTATTCGGACGTACGGTTAACCTTTACAAACGCCAACGAACGTTTCGTTTGACAGCAGCGAAAAAAGTTTGCACACCAATGCGAAACGACCGTAAAAAATGGTCAATTCACAATCGTTTATAAAAACAATGGATAATAAAAAAAATCAATGACCGCGACATCTCTGAGCTGAATACGTGACTAGGCGTAATGAGCGCCAATATTTGAAAGGCTATCAAATATCACGCAACAATCACAGACGTACAATTATAATTGCCTTTCATTTCAAACGTTTAGTGAACAATGACTTTGCACTATACGTCATGTTGAAAGTAATATCCCAGCATTAATTCCATGCACCATGGACATTATGTGATAGAAAAAATATCGCTATAGTTCCCTACAATACCGACTAAATATTTATTTATATTTTTATTAGTATTTGTAATATTTTATGCTCAAATTGTCTTACATGCAAATCCCGTATACAACACGAATAAAATCCACCCTGATGGTGTTATTCATGCAGAAAAATAAACGCACTATTTAAAATCACCATAAATGGGTAATACCTTCCAAATCCATATTTATTTAATAATACATACAAAAATTAAATAAATGAAATACAAATCACACTTAAGGCAAAATTGGCATACTTAAGCAATAATTTCACAAAAATTCATACAAATAGAACCTCTAAACTGCATTAACACAAACAGAAATTCAACACGTACGCTCTTAAAAAGTAGCATATAAAAATTTGATCCAAAACTGTTGGTTCTTACGAATGCAATCATTGTAGTACGTGTGTGTAAAAACTTGAAAAGTCTATAATTTGTATAGTCCTTGGTGTGGGCGTTAGAACAAGATGTGACACCCGGGAGACCTATGCGTCAGACTGACAGGTGACAGTTTCAAGAACGACGAAAACACTTTTGCTAAATTCACATTTAATTCTTTCCAATAAAATATACTGTCGTTTTATCATCCGCAATCACCCAGTAAACCACCGTATGTCAAGTGATACAAAAAAATCACACGCCCATATTTAATTAATCACAAAACGAGTTGATAATGTGGTTATTTACACATCCACTAGGAAGTAATTTATAAACAAAGGTTTATTGTGTGATAATGTCTGGTCGTGTTAACATGCGCCCAACGAACAAGAACACCATGTTGAAGGTGGTGATACTCGGAGATGGTGGAGTAGGTAAAAGTTGCCTGATGAATCGATTCGTATCGAATCAATTCGACGAACATTCCTTTCACACGATTGGCGTCGAATTCTTGAACAAAGATATAGAGATCGACGGTGAAATGTACACCTTACAGGTCAGTTTAATTATGAAAAAGTTTTCCACTATTTACAACTCAAATTCTAGATATGGGATACTGCTGGTCAGGAAAGGTTTAAAACTTTAAGAACACCTTTTTATCGAGGTAGTGATATTTGCTTACTAACTTATGCCATAGACGACAGGACAACTTTTCGAAATATCTCGATGTGGAAGAATGAATTCTTGTATTACGCTGATGTGAAAGAAAACACCAATTTTCCTTTTATTGTCGTTGGTAATAAAGTAAGTAGTATATAAATAAGCGTTCTTTCAATAACTCTTACATTTATTTGTAGTGCGATGTGCTCAACGAACAAAGAGAAGTTTCTGAACTTGAACTGGAAACTTGGTGCAAAGAGAACAGTATTTCAAGTTGCATAGAAACATCGGCGAAAAACGCATGCAAAGTACAAGAAGCTTTCGAGATGGCAGTGCAATTCTGGTTGAAGGCAGAGAGCCGTGCTGAAAGGACCGAATACGTCTGCAACGATACAATAGATCTGACAAAGAAAAATCCAGATAGTAGAAATTCTTGCTGTATAGGAGCAACGCCGGAGGAATGAATGCGTGTGGTCATATTTTTAATAATCATGTTCCTTTTAATCTTGAACATACATTTTTATTTATCAAAGGCATCTTTCATTACCACCGTATTAGGTAACATTTATCATTTAAATATTTTTTTATTAAATTTATTTTTAATACCTTTCTGTGTGATGATTGTTACTAGTTTTTTATTTATTGGAACCAAAGTAGCTTTAATATGTAACCAATTCATAGTGTAAGTGTTTTAACCCAAATCTTGCTAACTTAATTCCAAAGTATTATTTTTTCATAATTTGTAGGTGAATTTAGTTAAAATAGTAATTATATTATTATAGTTTATATTATAATTTTCTTTTATGTATATCTTGTTTGAGTAACTTTTCATTTCAAACAAGTCGATATTTTTTTATCAATTTGCTATGCGGCACTACACAAAATTTTAATGAAAACTATATCTTATTGATCATATATTTATCATAGTGCAGCAATTTGATACAAAGATATCTTTATTATATCAGAACTGTTATAAAATGAGGTGGATTATTTAGATTAAGTAATTCACCCCAATTTATTTTTGATATGAATTGTGTATGCAGCAGCACCACAGACTCCATTACAACTCGCTTTAACTTAAACTGCAATGTCAACAGATCACAAATTTGATAAGTAGAATGTTGATAACTATTCATCTCGAAAGTACTTGAATAATCTCTATAGAAAAAAATTAAATATCTTACACATATTTTCATAATTATTTTCTGTAGGCCAGTTTGACAATCAGAGACGAGCCAGGCTGCTGTAGTACTTGTTAAAAATGTTAATTAAATTCTTCATTAATTTTTTTTGATTTATGATGCTGGAATTAGAAAGATAAAAGACAATGTAATATCATTCCTAGAATTTTCATTTAGTTGTGTCAAAAAATTAAAAACCTGCACCTTTTTAAATGTGTGAAACATTGAAAAACTATTAATCATAAAAATGGAACATTGTGAAATCGACGGCACTTTGCTTTTTACACTAAATAGCTCGGCTGTCACTTGATTTCTGCTAGTTATTTACACCAGTAGTCAGAGCTTTACTTCTGAAATTTAATTGTTAATAAATGTGCTTGTAAATATGAATCATTGCCACTGCAAAATAAATGTGTTGATTGGAGTAGTTAAAGTACATATAAAAAATTACTTAGGCATGCAATGGTTTTTTTTATTACATCAATATGTTTTAACAGATGTGTGTATTATAGATTTAGCTTTTGTACGGCTATGTTAGCACTTTTTGACTTAAATATAAAAATAATGAAAAATATCTGTTTTTATTACCCCAATTGCAAAGAGATTTTGTGGCCGAAATGGTACTTAATAAAATTAATAACTGCAACGTCAAACATTAAGATGGAAACAAATAATTTCCACCTTATTCGTTATTTATTTTCTTTAAAGCAGTCTCCATCAATTTATTATTATTCGGATGGATGGTAATGAAAAGGAACAGAACGATCAGTTATAAGCAATTTATTCACAACGTAACATATATCATGTTATAAAGAAGACAGTACATGAAAAATAGAACTCTAATATAAGCAACCTCTTTTTTGTAAATAAACAGAGGTAGCTGACATTTGATTCCAATTTGACACAAATTACATATTTAAATGCACCAAATGCGTCCATGTCCAAAATAGATTCTTCGAGTAAAAAATAATCGTTTCAAACATTTTTCAGACGCTAATTCGCTTGATGCAGAAATATTAGGATAACGTTTCATAATACAACCTAGCGTTCGTTTACTTACAAATATTATAAAACTACACTTTAACTAAATGTATTCATATATACCCTAGGTACTAATCAGTAATTATATTTATGTACATACGTCACGAAAAACGACGTAAATAAATATACAGTCTTTAAATAACTTTTAATTCTTACAAAAAAAAAATGCATAGACTAGATACAACACGTATGTATTTATTAAAAGAAAATGGCCTACGAATAATTAAAAAACTTTGGGTGCGGTTTTCATGTCAATAAATTAAAAAATAACTAAATCGATTTAGGCTGAAATGCACAAGTTATTTAGTCACATTATGACATACTTAATATTAAGTACATGCAATTAAATTTGAAATTACGAATATAATTACTGGATTTAAATTATAAATTTTATATCATGACATATTTGATTAGATGATTGGAACACTAATCAAATTTAATTTCATGACACGTACTGATCCTAGTTAATAATTTTGATTTAAATAATTGAAAATATGGCAAAGTTTGTTAAAAAATTAAAATGTCACTTCAGGCGATTGCTGACTGACGATGCTATTGCATTGGTATTGTAAACGTTCTCTTGTTTCGCTTTCATCCATTCCGACAAACGAACCTAATCTAGAAACACGTTTCGTCGAGTCAATTTCGACGGTTCGAAGCAAAACTGCGTCTTTATTATCGAAAGTGTTGCTTCTTATCAATCTGGGAGACCCTTCATTTGTTGACTGATCAGAGTTTGCTTGTATCCAAACACGTGAGTCGTTTTTTGGCGTTTGTTTCTTGCTTTCCTCGACTTTCTTCC
Source organism: Geotrupes spiniger (assembly GCA_959613385.1). Taxonomy (NCBI): domain Eukaryota; kingdom Metazoa; phylum Arthropoda; class Insecta; order Coleoptera; family Geotrupidae; genus Geotrupes; species Geotrupes spiniger. The sequence goes on along the minus strand of OY390737.1, from coordinate 7,449,492 downwards.
ACAAACTCGCAATCCTGCTTGTTATCTGTTTTCCTGAACCCGACGATGTAACGCTCGAGTTACTGCTGGAACGCTGTGTTGATTCCGGAGCAGATGCACGTTTGACTGCTCCACTTTTTAAGCTCTGATTGGAGGAAGATGTTTGCAAACTGTTTCTCTTGACGACATCTCGAGTGTCTGCACTCGGCGATCGATTGAATATCCTATTTGGAGATGTTTGGTTCTTATTGGCTCGGTCTGTACTCGCCGATTTCATTAAGCCATTTCTGGAGTTTTGTCGATTTGTCCCGTTGTAAAGTCTATTGATGGTTTTCGCAACAGAGGAGTTCGTTTGAGTTACAGCCCGTGCAATTCTTGAAGAGGGCTTAGGAATAGAACTGGCTACACTGGGTGTTGGGATATTGGAAGAAGTAGTCCTGCTTTTAGGAGAGATGCTATCTTCCTTGGTGAAAGTTCCTTGTCTTTCTAAACTTGGTTTTGGCGATGTGGTATCTTGTTTAGATTTGGGCTTTTGAACATCCGGTTTGGATTTCTGTGGTGAATTCTTTGGACTTTTATTTGTCACTCGAACAGGACTTATATGTTTCGGTGAATTAGGCACCTTTGTAGTTCCATAATTCATCGGTGGCTTTATCGATTTTGATGTAATCTGGGGAATTGGTGGCTTAGCTGTCGGCAATTTTTTTAATTTACTTGCTGTTTTTGAAACCACATCATTCTTTAAAGCCGCTACACTTTTAATGTTTGACAGATTAGAATTTCTCGGTCCTTTTGGAATAGTTCTCATGTTACTTTTCACATACAATGGTTTTCTGCGTCCTCTTATGCCTTTAGGTTCTTCCTCATCGACCACATCTTCGATTACTGGTGATTTTTCTGTAGGTTTTACTATTTTCGGTTTACCAGGAGTTTTAACTTCAATGTTACTTTCAGAGTCGGAATTCTGATCATCGCAGTTTATAGTGTCCTCAATCGACCGATCAACATTCAAATTGCTATTGCAATCTTCCAGATCCGGTTTGCCAAGCACTGTCGACTGTATGACGGGTATGTTATTCCCGCTGAAACCCCAACTCTTGTGGTATGTTCTATAATTAATAGAGCACCCAGAATTGTGTTCAGAGTCGTCCTCATTTGAAACCAGACTCAATGTTTCGCAATCTAAAAGTTCGTCAGCACGTGATTTTGTCTCATTCAATGTTTTTAGCACAAGGTTTGCTTCTTTTTGTAAAAGCAGGTGCAAATCAGTTGGAGATGCACTTTGAATATCCGGAGATAGACTACTTTCGCTGATGGTTTTTGTTCGAAACCGATCTTTGTTTTCAAGCCGTTTCTGCAAGAAATTCCTTCGCACACTCACTTTATTTCTCAATGGACTATTCGGACTGCTTTCATCGCTATTATTAACGGAAACACTCACCAAATCGGTTGGGGTTTCATTCCTTTCGTAATCAGACAGATTTATTATGTCATCGATTATTTGACAATCGTTCCTTCTTAAAATATTACTAATTGAATCGTCTAAAGATTGTATGTCGAACCTTGGACAATTCTTCACCGGACTACATAACAAATCTGAAGTCCCTGTCAAAATATCATCAAGAGACTCTACCTTGAAATGCTGGTTACCTGTGATTGTGGCAGACTCACAATTTGATAATTTTGTCTTCAATGTGCTACACATTGAATCATCAGACTGAGAACAATTTTGCGGCCCTTCATTCACTGATTGGTCAACATTTATGTTTCCATTAATTCTCAAAATGCTGCACACAGAGTCATCGAGAACTTGCGTCTCAAATCTCGAACGATTACTTTGTCTACGTTCCTTTGGTGTGATCTTCAGATTTTTCATCGATACGTTCTGTTCTGCACTGTTTGTGGCACTTTTGATGCAATCATCCAAGTCTGTTTCTTCAGCGTTTGATACTTTTAATATATCGGCTTCAACTGTATATGTTTTGTAGCGTTCTTTTGCCAAATTTCTCCTCTGCTTGGCAGTCAATAATTTTAGAGCTTTTTTGGGCGTCGATTCATTACTGCTGACGTCAGTTTGGATCGGTGTTACACTCGTTGCATCTGAATATAATGTATCGTTTTCTTGCAAAGTCGTTTCAAAGTGGGTATCGCAATCCTCAAAGTTTTCAGCTTCACTGCATACTGTCGGAAAATCTGCCAACGAATTACACATGTCGGTGATTTCGTTAAATATCGAAGGTGGATTTATATTTTCCAATTCAGAGCAATGAGAATTGTTCGACAACAAGTGTAAAAGTGGTTGTTTGACTTGGAAAATTGGATTGACCGTAGTTTCTTCTTTGGTGACAACTCCATTCATCAGAAAGTCTGTCTTTATGTCAGCAACTTCACTTTGTAAACTAGCTACGCTTGTCATGCTACTTTCGAGATCGACCAGATCCAGTTCACCCATGACAGATGGTGGATTCATGTGATCCAAATTTGAAAGGCTGTGATTTTCCAAACTTTCCAAGCTAGTTGCCTGGTTTAAAGAATTACTCAAAGCCCTACGCACCATAAGTCCTGCAGGTAAGGATTTCTTCCGTCGAACCAATTTGGGACTACATTTGGATTTTATTTCAGACTCGTTAATGCTATTAGTCATTGAATTCAAATGCGAAGGAGGCTGGATTAAATCCAATTCTAAGGAAGCGGCACTTTGCGACATGTCATCTTCTATTTTAAAATTGGCGAGCAAACGGGTAGCCTCCATCGCTATCAAAGTCGATTCAGTTAACGTGCTTGTGTTCAACGATGAAAAATCATTAGATTTTATTTCATCGAAGCCATTCAAACCATCAACAGTGTCTATGTTCTGATCAATCACTTCAATTTGTTCTAGTTGTTCATCCGGATTTAATTCGTTCGAATCGCTTTCGAACGTTATGATATTTGGCGTTGAACCTGAAATGCTCGGAAAAGTTACATCATTGGGGGAGGTGTCGTCATTCCACGTGTCTCCATCTGTAACTGATGTCTGAACTTTGCTTTCCTCTTTATTCTGTAGGTGACATGCGGCCTGTGATACGAGCTCCGCAGTAAATCGATCCAAAGATTCTATCATCGCATCCGGATCTAACATGCGATTATTCACCATCTTACCTAGGTCTTCATCCGAATCAGATTCTTGTACAATGTGATCAGAGTCAAGATTCAACTTGTAAGTGTCATTTGCTTTCAGGTGTGATTCGGGGAAATTCGATGGCTCAGTTTCGAGATCAAAATTCAAATTAAATACCTCGTCTGAAATAATACCAATATCTGACTCCAAACCTTCATGTCCGAAGCTTACGATTTTTTCTGAATCAGTGATGTGCCGACTTGATTGACTCAGTTTCGAGTCTACAGACTTTAATTCCATTTTCTTCAAATTGTGTTCGACATCTAAATTAAATTGTTTATCGGATTTGACTTCGCATGTGATTTTGGAATCACTCAAATTCAAACTGAACGATTCTGATTGGTCATCAAGCGAATCCGTCGTTTCAAACCCATTCTTCTTTAGATCGATCGATGAGTTCTCGATGGTAAGCGAGTATTTGGCCCGTGATGTATCTACTTGCGTTGTCCCGAGCACCGTAGTAGTCACAGGATTGAGACTCGGACCTTTGTCTGGGTCTTCTTCGTGGTTTACGCCTGCTATCGTGGCTGTGGTTTCGGGACACTCGTTGTCGTGAATTCGAACTGTGTTCTCGACAGCAGACGCAACATAGACGTTTTTTGAATTTGACGCCTTCTTTTCTTTGCCTATTCCTCCTTCGGATTTTTCTTTATCTTTCCTAGTTTCGTTTTCGTATTTTATTTTGTTCGCGTTATTGAATTGTTTGGTCGCCACCCCGACCGGTTTCTCGGGTGATTTAATTCCGATTGACGCAACTTCAGTTTTACTTTTGGGCATTCCCGAAGAAATGCACTGTTCCAAAAGGGCCTGCTCAGTTTCCAAAGAACCAACGGACTCCACACTTAATGATGAGAGGGATTCCTGACGTGATAAATTTGATTGATCTTCTCTTATAGAAACAGACGCAGATTCTTTACTTTTAGGCAGGTTGTGATGAGTAGTAGTGGGTGTGTTGTTTTCGGGGTGATGTGTTGGAGTTCTGAAAAAGTAGCGCAATTACTTATAAATGTGTATAATAGATTACTGTGGTAATAAAGAAAACATTTGCTTCAAATTATTATATTATTCTTAATGGCCTTCAATGTAAACTTTCAATCAACTTACCTCGCTAGACCTGCAATGCTGCCATCCACCGTCAAATCACTTAAACTCGACCTAAGAGAAAAATGGCAAGGGCTATTTTCGATGGCAAATTTTTCAGGTTCGTCCTTAGGAGACATATACATGGGAACTTTGCTTTTCTTATATTCATCCTTCTTGCCTTTCAGGTCGTTCCTCATAGATTCCCGATTGAATGGTTTTATTGGTGTACTGGTCGTTACATTTTTAACCAGCATAGGTATTTGCCTCGGCGACAGTGGTTTATTCATTGGTTTTTTGGGTTTGGGCATGGCAGACTGTATGCATTCAGCTAGTAAATTTTCGTTATCACCGGAAAGGTTACTGCTATCATCAGAGAGATAGTCCTTCTTAACTCTGGTGTCGTTTGGTATCGAGAGCACGCTAAGATCTGAATTTGAACCAGCGTGACTCATAACAGCAGGTGTATCTTCAGTGCAATACGTCCGGATTGAATCGGGAGGTACATCGGGTTTTGCCGGAATGCGACTGGTTCCTGGACTGCAACGTGTTGGTATTCCGGTTTTAGGCAAGGGGATGCCACTTCCCTGTGGCCTTGGCTGGGGTTTAGCTGAATATTTAAATGTGGCTGTAGGAATTTTATTTGGAGGTGTTATATTTTCCTTGCTTTGACGATGCCTGAAATATAAACAATATCCCAACTTGTTTCACAATTAAACAAATTAATTACCTGTTGTTTAGCATGCCGATGTTGATGCAATCAGCGAGTATATCATCATCTCCGTCGTCTTCCGATATGTGAACAAAGTCTTCATTTAATTCAGAACTTCCATTTTGCTTCTCACGTTCGGTATCCTGTTTCTCGACTTCCTCATCCTGTTTTACTGATGGTTCTCCACCACTGGCCATGGCAGATATCGTGCTTTCACTGTGTTGGCTCATAGGCGGTGACACCTTTAACAAATACAAAAAACATTAACTCAAAGCAATGGAATTAAAATTATAAATAGATCTGAAATACCTTTTTTAAAAACAGACTGTGAAACAGAAACATGTTTTTATGTCTGCACTGTCACGACTATATTATATTAATATATTAATATAACTGCTGTGACGACAATAATTATCACACTTGTGACTTAGCTTATGCCTCATTTAGATAACATAGTAAAATCATATCGAATAACATTATCTAATTGGACGCTAATACATGGTGTTAACGAAACAGTTTACTGGATTAATTCAAGTTCATTTAATTTATTAGTGTATTTATTTATTTTATTCTAGTTAGCTGAAATCTTACTTGAAGAGTTAATTCTTCAGAATAATAAATTACTAAAAAAATATATTGAAATAAATAAATGGATCAAAACTCGCAAACTGTTTGCACACAATTTATTCACTCGCACAGAATTAACTTGTAGGCACATAAAGTTGTAAAAAAATAATGGATTGTAATTACAAATTTGTAATTCATAGGAGCCATTTTCCTAAATATGTTAAGATATTTATCTCTATAAGTTTGTTCCAAATCGTTTGCTTATAACTTATAAGTGAAACCACAATATGTAAGCTATCTTGTAGCTTGTATCTTCTATCCTAAGCCATTTAAAAATAATTCACCTTAACTTGAACAGTTGTTGGTTCATCATGATCATCGATTGTCAAACTGCTCAAGCTGGTTGCCGTTGAAAACTGCACTGGTGTGCTTTCCTCCTTGAATTTGGTGACGTTGTCCTCGAAAACGCTCGGCTTCTGAATTGATCTCGGCGCGGGCTGAGGCCTTCCATCGGCCGCGGTTCTGGTGAATAAATTGGGCGCTCCCCTGGACGATGACGGATATTCCAGGGGACCCTTTCTCGGTTTCGGACTAGGGGGCACCGTCTGTGTCGGTGAGTCGGGAAGCTCGCTTGGAGACACGATACCGCTAGTCAAGCGGCTGTAAAACCGTTTTTGTTACAACTTAAAACGACAATCAATTTACACGGATCAACGAATCGATTAAATAGAAACACACTTAATACCAAATAATTTAGAGGCGAGCACAGATTGTGACAATGAATTTTAATATCTAATCAACGAGATATGTTCAGTGGCAACTCGTCAAGTGATCCAGGGCAATATTTTATATATAATACATACTTAAATTTTTGATAGTTCACTTAGATAAAATGCTCATAAATTTGGTTTTTTAATATTTATTTCTTTCATCTTCTTATTCAATTTGTTGTAGTTCATAATTAAATATTTTATTGAATTATAATTTAACAATGCGATAAAAATGTATTTTGTTATAACAATAATCACAAGACTCCACTGCATCATTGTATATTATCTATGATTGCTTAATGATAAGATTATCATGTTTATTTACAGGTACGAAATGAATCATGTGATGTATTTATTCACAAATAATCAAAAGTTCAAAAGTTCAATAGTTGTAAACTCAAAATACATAAAGTTAGTCAATTAAATTATTATGATATTAGTAGTTAAAAAAGTACAAATATTACCAGTATTTGGTTTTATATATTATATCGAGAATTACTGCGAAATAAAATTGACAGAATAAAACTATTGAATAATTTTAATAACCCAAATCACTGACATGTTCATAATTTCACGGACATTATCCATCTTACTTTTAAAGTTAAATTACAATTACAATTTTTACAAATAAAATTAAATGAAATTTTTTTAAGGTAATAATGTGATAAAGATTATAATAAGCGGCTAAACTTACCTCAAATCAGATATCACAGAACTCCTGTCATCGTGTATTGAATGTTGCTCGACACTGTCGAGCGAGGCCAAAGAACTTGACCTAGAAAACATAAGTGGTGTTTCTTCGGCATAATTAACAGTCTGTTCAAATTTTACTGCTTTCGTCCCTGCAAAAAATCAAATTAGGTCCCAAATGAACAGGAATGAAAAACAAACCTTCGTTGGTCACGTTATCGGCTTTAACAACGGTTTCACTGATTGGGTCCTTCGGGCTCTCGTCCTTTTTCTCATTCGCAGGTATCGAATTCAACGATCCAAAGCTGCTGACCCGCGAAAAATACCCCGGTGTACCCTCCTCACAGTAATTGACAGGTTTCTCAGGCGACATCATGCCTGAACTGAATTCCGACTTCAGAGCCTTATCGGGGTTATTTTTCGGCTTACTTTCGATTTCAGATATATCCTCGACAGAACAGTGGTCTTTCTCGTCCAGATGCGAAACACTCGGCTTGACCTCTTTATTTTCAATGGTGGTGTGCTTGTCGTTGTCTATGACCTTTTCTTCCATGCGTAAATCGGACATGGAAGTAGCCGTAGAAAAATTAAAAGGTGTTTCGTACGGGGTGCCCTCAGTGCAATAAGTCTTGATCGTATCCTGCACGAATTCACTCTTTCTCTCGCAATTGTCTGAGTCAGAATCGTCTTCGGCATATCTCAGTGAATAATCGGTGGGTTGGTCTAAGTCTGTTTCAGCGTAGATGCCGTAAGTGTTCGGAGGGTTGTCTTTGGTGTACGGTTTCTTATTGTCTTTGGTTTTTTCGACGTTCGGTGGTTTTATTTCCGCGTATTTCCGACTGAAATCTATGGGCTGGTCGCTAACTTCGATTTCATCTTCGAAATCGGAATACTTGTTCCTTGCAGGCATGTAACCGGGACATTTACCGACATACGGCAAACTGGAACTGCCGTAGGTCGGTACAAGTCGAGATTTACCAGAAAAATCGTTTTGGTAGCTCGTTGATGCTTCGGCAATGTTCAAACTGGAAAAAGCTTTACACAGATCGTCGTTGTTGTCGGTTTTTCTGGCCAAGTAATCGTCTCTTCTAGACATACGTTCGTCTCGCCTGGTTTCATCACGTCGCAATACGTCATTTCGTCCAGAGCTGTCACTTCTCGATGTTCGCGATTCGTACACTAATTCGCTGTGGCTTACACATTCATGGCTTTCTGATCTTAGAACCTGTGGAACAACTTAAGTCAAATGAAATGATTTTTCATATCACTCATGTAGAAAATTTAATTTTCCTCCCTGATTTGTGGGTAGAATATACCTTGAAACTACTTTCCTCCCTCTATACTAAAAAAATACAACATTCTCTATAAAACTATTTTGTACACAATAAACATAAAATGTACTAAAATTGTTTACAAAATAAACATCAAAACGAACGGCAATAATTTCTTATGAATATTAATAATGCAACCATAAATGGGAAAATTAAACTTTCTGACAGTTTGTTAGGAAAAATCATATGCATTACACTGGAGTGAAGTACTATTTTCTCTCTCCTTGGATGATCAAACCATCCATTGAAGGAAATGACACTTTCCTCCCTAGTAATACATATAGCTATTATCACAAGATCGTCAATAACATTCTCGCATTTGTCGAAAACAAATCTTGCATGGTGGGTCTTTCAATTTTTTTTAACCGAGTTTGTCCTCCGCAGAATTAAGTCATACATTGTGTGGACATTTAAATAATTGAAATGTATTTCCTAATAAGTCTAAGAGTACAATTGAATTTTGATATAAATATTTTTATTTATGAAACTTACCTGTTTCTTACGCGTCTTATGTAGAAATTCGTTTGTTGGAATGTACTTTTCAAATTTCTCGTCACCAGAAATTTTGGTAGGGGATTCGACGTTATCAAACGTCTCCAACAAATTTTGGTCCAAGTCTTGTAGTAGGGCCTTTTGTTTACGGGCACCTAATGTTGGCAATACCGGCAAATCCATTGCTCTTGCCGTCGCATCCAGTTGAGGCAGGAGCGAGTGTGTCGGTCTCGAACTGAGTAAATTTTTTAGGGCGGCACTCGATCCCATCGCGATCATCTTGTGCTTAGAGTGGTTCAAACTTCTTAACATTGAGGGTGCGCCCATCTGCCAGAGAGTCTCTTGGTCTTGGGCATTCTTCGCAGACAGATTCCACAGTGTCCCACATGCGTTACTTACAATAGTCAGACTTGGTGATTTTAACTGCTCCAAGAGCACCTGCAGGCAATCGTGCGTTCGCAAGATCTCGCGGTAATCCTCTCTGACGGCGATTTGGCTCGAGATGTTTCGGAGAATCCCACCTGAGTTTTCGATAACCGCTAGTGATTTCGACGGTGTCTTGTAAGACAGCATATCGACTAGGAAGCCCAATGCACCGTCGATGGCGCAAATCTCCGCCTTGTTTTCGGTACAGTGCGCCGACAGGTTCCACAAAGCGGAAAGGATCGACTTAAGGGTGTTTTCTTTGCTGTCAACCATGGCCGCTTTCATCAAACCTGTCACTGTGCCGACTTCACGCAATATTTCTTTACTGACTGGATCTGCGCGCCACGAGAGATTTCTCAACACACTTGCGGTTACCTTTAAGGAAAAATTGTCGTACTTATATGTTTGGACAAAATCTATGCGAGCATACCTGACGAAGTTCATCACTTGGACTTTGTAATTGCACAACAAGAGCTCGCATGAACTCTCTGAACGAGCAAAGTAAGGCCTTGTTACCACTGTCGCCGAAAGTTAGATTGGTCAGTGCCATGCAAGCATATCTACGCATTAACACACACTGGGTGTCATCCATAGTGCTGTCGTGTAATGAGTGCTCCGTCTACAAACACACGGGTGGGTAGGTGTCGTGATGTGCTAAGAAAACGAACTAACCTCGACCAAACAGGCGATGACACGTATTCCCCCCAGTTGACAGATTGCCTGGCGGTGGCCTTCATCGAACGATAATTTCATAAGATGCGCCACTGTCAAAACCGGATGCTTGTCTGCATCTACTGAAGTTAGACAATACAAAAAAAAAATTTATAATTAATCAAAATTGCATACCATCAGAAGTACTAGCAACTTCTGGAACGTATTCGGTGTTATTGACCAAAGCTTCGGTGTATAATCGAGCTTGTTCGACTAACTTCAGCACCCTCGTTTCCCTCTTTCTGAGTTTTTCATCTGGCTGCGCGTGGACCAAATTATGTAGAGCTTGCGACGCTTTTTTCCGCGTATCACCATCTTTGTCAGACTGGACGAGTTGTACTAACAGCGGAATGCACCCTAGTGAAATGACCAAAATGTACAATCAAAAATGAAAAAATGAAAAAATAAAAAATACCTGATTGTCGCATAGCCAGACAACTTTCAGGGCTGGTGCTCAACGCCAGCAACGTCTCACCCATGTCTGCATGTTCTTGCCCCCCGAGCATTGCTAATAGACTATACACCATATCCATTTTTGCTTCCAGTTGCTGCGACGATCGTCTGGATCGATCAGGACTGCTGAGGACTCGATCAAGGGGTGCTCCACCAGAACTAGAAGCGAAGCTCATCACGCTCGTCTGATCCTATAAATTGTTAATATTAGTCGTGCGAATCGATTTTTCGTCATCCATTATTATAAAAGGGTTTAATTATGAATCAATAAAAATGAATTTGATCACTCGATATATTTGCCAAGAAAAATTTCTTGGACCAACAACTACGCAAGTGACTCATAATCGAAATGCAAAACCGAACATGTGACAAAATATATATTTTCTTACGAAACACGAGGCAAAACAACGTTCTCCTTAAGCTAATCATTCTGAATCGAACTTTTCAAGCTGCACTGCTCTGGCACTACTGCCCTCCTAACGCGAGCGATGATCGCCCGTATGAAGGAATCACTATAAATAAAAACAAAACATTCATGCAGTCGTCGTCCGTACAACTCGACACGCGTAAACGCCGAGAACTTGAAATAGAAAACGTAAAATGTTCCCATGTTGTCATCTTTTATCTCGTTCGGGATGCGCTGTTTATTTTTAGATAAAGCGTGAACATGGCAGGACTGCCGCGTTACGAATAACGAACGGTGCAACGCGCATAAGAGAATGGAAACGAAAAAGCTCGAAATATGAAAAAAATTGTTTGGAGTAACTACTCATTGAAGGTTCATATGGAAGATGAACGTGACGTTCCTTTTTGATCATATAATCTGGGACGACGCAACCTTTAAAAGTAGATACAAAGAATTATGCTAGAGTTAAAGAAATATGCAAAGAAATAATAAACTAACACCAGATATATGTACTTTCACGCCTTGTTAATGACATCGCAACAACTTATTTTAAAGAACGTTAATTTGGCGTGTTTTTACCATTCGATTGACCAGCGTGTTGATGGGTCCCAGGTTCGTTGGGTCCGAGTTCCACAGCATCGTCCTCTCGACCGGCCAGGTTCCATGGTATAGGTTAAGCATGCCCCTGGTTTTCTGCGAAATCGGTTCGCTGCTGACCGACATATGTGCCCTTCCACACTCGTCCTCGCTGCCGGTGGCATCGCCATCGTTACCGCCACCCGCACGCTCATGCTAAACCAAACGACCATCACAATACGTCGCTGAAAAAGCTGCAAAAACTCACCTCATTCGGAGACTTGGTCTTTCCCTGTGCGTCCAATATTAGCAGAGATTCCATCGTCAGGTCCGAATAACGTGAGCTCACATCCTCCCCAGCGATTGCGGCATTTCGGTGAATCTGCAATGCAATGCGATGCTATTAGTAATTAATTTCTTTGGGAAATCCATTCGGAAACAGTTCGACGCCTTCACAGTGATCGAACCGCGTCAAGGTCTCATGCATATAATAACTGCGACCGCCTGTGGCGTGGAATAAGATCCACTTGGAGTAATATTGCGACATCATCTTTAATTACTTCCCACTGTTATTGTAACATTGAAATTGAACGTTCATAATAAACGGCGACGTTTACGTCTTTGGTAGAAACGGGCCAACGGTTTCTTAATAGCTCGTTTTACACCATATTTACCAATAATGAAACGGTTCGATTAGTTGCAATCAATGGACTGGAGCTAAGAAATCTAATAAACTTAGCGCATTAATTTGCGGCACGAATCATTAAAGTTACAAGGTTTCTTTGCGTCATCGCCGGAACTAACCACATATATGGTCAGATGCGATGTTAATGCGTTAATATTCCGTGCATTTCTCGCGCTCATTACTAACCACGTGATTTCCTCTGTTTTGGCGACGCGACGCATCGAAACGTGCTGAATCCATTGGTGAAATCTTTGAACGGTATTAAATTAAATTTCTTCTTGAATGTATGCGAGTCGCGTTGCGGCGGAGCATAACACGTTTGGACAACTTTTGCGTCTTGACATTTCAACGCAGAACAAAAAAAAAAACAACAGGCGAGGAAATGAAATTATTTTCATGAATCATGCAACGAGCCCACGCCGACGTTCAATCGAAACCCACGAACGAGCCAACCGTCAACCAACCATCAAGTTCAACAATAAATTTATTTATTGGTAAAAAATGCGAAGTATTGGGTCAACGATGAGTAACGACATACTTGCGTTTCTGAAATATTATTCCTTTGACGGTGCATTACACGATACACCTGTCGCTGGTTTCACTTTGGCCGGAAGAACGTGGCATTCGCGTTTTCGTCAAGTTTCTATAAAATTCTTAACACTAATTGTATGCAGACATTTTGTGACCTTATTTAACAACGAATTTCTCATATTAATGTTACTTTTACGACAATTCGCATTGTTTTATTGATACCGGGTGACATTAGCGCGCACAGGAACCTTTCAATTCGTCGTAAAAATACTTTCTATCATCATACGTTTTAATTTTCACGTAGAACCAAAACAAAAGTTTCTACTAACATACGCCTTGGAATTAGTACGACGGTGTATTGTTCATGTTAACCGTGTGCTTCTTTTCAAAGCTGAACACATGGCGTTTACACAAAACAATACATTAAATTATTACGTTACTTCAAATTTGTAATCAAAATTAAACTAACTTTTTGTACAAAATGTGACCAATACGTTGCGAAATTACAAATACAACATTTTCAGGAGTAACTTGTAACGCCTTGGTTTTAAACACATGTGATAAAAAAAATTGAAGAAATGTACTGGATGTAAGTCTTTCATGAATAAAACTTGAAAGAGTTCGGATTCTTTTTCAAGAGACTGGCCAACTCGGAACTGGCAAAAGAAAGGGTTGTCGCCAAAAGAAATTCATGTAGGTGTATTAGGTGACGGTGCTGTTTCTTACCAAGTGGTGAAAAAATATGTCTCGAGAATTTAAACTGGGAAGACAAACATGTGAACATGCGAATGGTGCTGGACGACTTGTGATGTAGCTACCCAAGAAAATGTTAATCGTATACATGATATGGTCATGACAGATAGAGGACTGACCATTCACTGCATAGCTGAAATTACGTATTTTTCTTATGGTACAATAGAATAGTATATTAAAAAACAAGTTACAGAAGGCACTGTTTCAGGCATGAGTCCGCGAAAGCAAGTGGCTGAATGGACGAATGCCCTGAATAGCCTTCTGTACGAGTATTTTATACTATTTTTTCTACTTTGCCCCCTTTTTACGTGAAAAATTAAACTTTATTAAGTAATTCAACATTTAGGGATATTTGCGCGGGTTGGTAACATTTGTGTGAAATTAAATAAGAAGGCGGTCGAAAGTTTAATTTGAAATGTCAGTTTTCTTTGACGCAATATGAGTTGCAAAGACTTGCAATGTACCACACCCGAAATAAGGGAAATTGGACAAACTACGATTGGGAATTTATTTCCGAACAAGTCGCGTTCTTAATACGAACATAAATATAAAAAAATCGAAGAATGGTGCAACGAAAACAATGCAAAGATTATTACTTACAACTGACATTTCGTTGACGTTAGAGGCTGCCAAACCGTTGCCAACATAGAGACAAAATTATACCAGACTCATTTTAGCACTCAAATTTTCATTTTAACACTGTTTTGGGTGCTAAAATGAAGTTATTACCAACGCAAAGTAGAAAAAATAACAAGTTGTGTCTGCACGTTGGGTCCCACGAATGTTGACACCTGATCAGAAACGTTCTAAAGTATTGCATTCTGAAGCCAGTTTGGCAAAGTTTAAAGCAGATCCGGATGAATTTCGTTCTCGATTCGTCACTGTTGATGAAACGTTGGTTCACCACTTCGATCCTGAATCGAAGCAACAAAGTATGGAGTGGCATCCCCGAGGTTCTCCGCCACCCCGCAAATTTCCTATTTTGCCATCCGTTATGGTCACAATTGTTTGGGACGCAGACGGAATTTTGATGACTGATTTTTGGGAACACGGACATGCAATAACAGGCTCCTACTATGCCAACTTAATTTCAAGATTGCGCGATTCTGCCAATGAAAAAAGAGCAAAGATTAAAACATATCCACGCGAATAACCCATAAATCAATCTAAAGTTCAACCGCACATCCATGGCCCAAACTTGCCCGACGCAAACCAACCATAAACTCAGTTTACTGCAGATTAACCACCGTCTCAAGACACTCGTAAATCAAACGAGCACAAACATCAAACCGTGAAAAATGCATCTCGTACTTTACGGCGTGATCGCACCGTCACATTCAGTCCCGCAATAAAACCAGGCGCTTTACTGACACACATGCGGCGATAAATAAAATATTAACCGCGCATTCCGCGGAAGATACGAGCGCCCGCACGCCGTACGTAAACGATACGGCCCTTTAGGGCCGGACGTTATATCGCAAAATTCCGATGGATGCGCCGCTGTGGGCGCACTTCAATAACGCCGGGAGGGAGTGATTGAAAAACGTTAATAATCTCAGGCAAGCAAACGCGGCGGCCGGAAACGCTCCGGGTCGTGACCGTGGCCGATAGACCCTGTCGACCCCTATCGATCGACCCCCGCCGCGAAAACACGTGCGGCACGTCTCACCTGGAGTTTTACAACCGACTCCGCCGCCACCGAAATTGCTCGTAGTGTACGTGACCTATACGGTCGTGTGCGGCGCGCGCGGAATGCAAATCCTCACGGACGTTGATATTCGGTTGCAGAGAATCAGGAAATGTGTTTTTTTCTAAAAGGAAACATCTGCAGTGTCCTGCGCTGAATTTCTCATATAGCTAGTTACATATATTATATTTATTTTATATTTTTCTGCCAAAAATGGTTCCGGAATAAATTAAATAAATTGTTTAATAATCAAGAAAAACTGTGTAGCTAGTCCTAAGGGGGCCGTTTAAATGCGATTGATTCTTCTATTCACCATCGCTACTCTTATCGTCATTGATGAGTTCAGCATCTGAACTACCTTCCTGGACAGCTTGTGTTGGTTTGAGATTGAGGTAGAACTCCTTATTAAGAGGATTATTAAGATAGTTGGTCCATCAGATCTTTAAACTTCTTTAAAATCACCATCACGTGGTAGGTACGAGCGCCCTCGCATTGGATATACATGGGTCACTTCAGAAGCCAACTTTAATACATGCACAAGAACATACGCGAAGCGAATAAAGACGTAGTTCTTGTTCTGGACCACACAACCATCGGAAAGGAACCAAAGTTCATCAGTTTCATTATTCAGATGTTCTTTAAAATAATGAAACAACATGGAGGTAACTTCATGTTGACCAAGTTTGGCTATACCTTCATGATAGGTATACATATTGACATCATTGCTTCCAATGCCATGAATTCCAAAGACATAATGCCAAAGTTGTCTGCTTTAAAATATCTTATTTGTAGTTAAAGTAGGTAGCGGAAGATCGTGCATAAAATCGAATGGCACTTATTCTAGGATTTCTTTGACATGTGGCGTTAACTCTTCGTTTAATATCATAAAACGCCTTTGCCTTAGTCTGATGGAGATCTCTGGAAGAACTAAGAGATAAAAGTGTAACGAAGTAAATGACTCGCCAGGTATTCTTCAAAATCTGCCGGTTTTCGAAGACGTGTGCAACTATGCTTAGAAACAAATGGACAGCATTTCCAACAGTTACTTTAAATTTTGTTTATTACAAATCTTTCATTTTATAAAATGGGATTAACTTAGAAAGGATTAACAATAAGCGAATGTGAAACAGGCTAGTCGTTTTGTGTTGTTTTGCATGCAATGCACCGATGTCAACCACGTTCCTATCATTCACACCAGCTTGTTTTCGCTGCGTTCAATTAACCTCGACTTCGAAACACAAACAAACGACTTCGTCTCGTGTGGATATCGGTCTGCATCACGAGGACGTCCAATCTCAATAAACCGCGTCTGTAGAATTCGAAAAAATACAAAACTAAACACTCGGCGAGTCTTTACGTCCGCAGGAATGTGCAAGGAAGGTGAAACAAACAAATCAATCTTTCGTTTAAATCGTGACCTGAAATTGTATCGATTATTACCTGTTGGAGTCGTCGTCGTCGTCGGTGGGGAAATCGATTTGCTTCGTTTTTAAATTGGCATTTCTGTATTAGGAAGCAATCGGTGGAACGAGTAAAAATGGTTTCAAGGTGTCCGGGCATTTTTTCATGATTCAGTCTGGGCAGGAAGACCTCGTTGCGAAAGCAGACATTTTTGAATAAGAGAAGTTTGTATACTTCAAAGTCAAAGTCAAACGTCAAAATGCAAAATATTTAGAACTGACTTAAAAAAAAGCGTTATAACCGCTATTTGTTGTACATAATTCTCCAAAATTAGTTTCCACCCGAACTGAAAATAATGTGACGAACACTACCCAACTTAAAACAACTATTCAAAGTGCATAATATAAAAAAATAAATAATGAGAACAAAACGACGTTACACGTTCAATTAGCTATGCGACAGTTTTAAATCGCCCGATGAACGCAAACAAAACGAACCCAATTACCACCGGCGTTCTTACGACCGCCGGCTCGTTGCCATTGTTCGAGTGTGTCGAGTGTCTAAATCGTTAGTAATTATTTCTCTGGCAGTGTATTTGCGGATGTGTTACTCATCTGAACTGTTTGAACTTGTGTAGAATTCGCGCTCGGTACGTTGGCATCGACGGCGTTGGAATTTGGACGCGGGTTCAATCCACAGGACGAAAGCGATCTGTCCTCGAGCAAATTGTGGGAACATATTCTTAAGACGTGGGGCAAAGTATCGAAACGTATATAGCAAACATTGAATTTCGAAACTTCAGTTACTATAAAATAGTTAACAAATTAGTAACAGCCCAAAGTATTATATTTAGCTATTTTTTTAAATTGGTGACTCAACAACCAATCAAATCTCGATCATTTTCACAACTTTATAAATTGACTGTCTTTTTTAATTTTCGAGCAGAATTAGACAAATCCTGCACATAATAACTATTATTATTTTTAACTTGACCAAAGATATTGATCATTTTTCCAGACACGCGGTATATTCACATCGATATTTACTACTAGACGCAAATCTCGATATGTAGCAAATCACGGAGTTCACGCGAGTTCATGTGCGATATATCAAAACAACCGCGATATTATAACAATTGTTTATACGACCGTCATTCAAGTAGATTTTTATTTAGTTTAGACGGTTTCGTCTGTTTAAGAATTCGTAATTTTACTACTTGAATAAATTGAAAATTTAGATCTTAACTCGACGACGGGTAGCATCCAACATTAATAACCAAGTAAACTTATAGCCCCAGTTCACTCAATTTTGAAAATTTCCAGCTAGTCTGCGATTTCGAACCACTGGGCAAAGGTGGCGTTACGATTAATAAAAGCCCAGGTAAATTAACGACGCACAACAGTACGTACCTTCTTACTCTACAAAAATTACTGTTTGTTATAGACTATGTTTATTGCATTAGTAATTAATTTTAATATTTTGCAAAACACCTAGATATATGTCATGGCATATTAGAAGTTTAAAATTTGTAGGTTTCAAAAATTTATAATACCAAAACTTACGATTTACAAAATTTCAATTTTTTAATCTGTTATAATCTTGTTCTCTTCGTTATTTGGGAATTACATTCGGTTAATTTAAATTAATGCAAAGGTCACATCAATAATGTTCCGACGGTAGTGATGAGGTTGAGCGATATATAAACAATCTAATGTTTTAAAGTTTCTATTTAGTTAGACA
The DNA here is from genome assembly GCA_959613385.1 of Geotrupes spiniger. Taxonomy (NCBI): domain Eukaryota; kingdom Metazoa; phylum Arthropoda; class Insecta; order Coleoptera; family Geotrupidae; genus Geotrupes; species Geotrupes spiniger. Next base: position 7,431,342 of record OY390737.1, on the reverse strand, counting down.
TTGATATTTTTATACATATTCTAAATCAAGTTTGTTTCGAATTACATTTCATTATAAAACCACATTGTGGCTGCCAGGGGTGATATTGGGTCCGTCTGCTGATTTCACTGATTGTCGTCGTTTGTTACAAAATCATCTAGAATTAGATGATCTGTTGCCAACTAGTTTAACATGCATTTCATCTTTGAATTAAACAGAGTTTTGATGTATTAGGAGTGGAGATTCAATAATGCTAGATAATAGACCTTATAAACTTTATGTAATCTTACTGTTAGAAAGGATAACAATGGTTAGAATTTAGACTCGTTAAAGCAGCGTGTAAAAGAAATTAGTGGTGCCGGGAAATCAGTCAAAAAAATTAACTCTCTTTGGAGCAAGTTCGCGCCGGTTTGTTTTATGAATGTTTATTTTTTTATAATTCTTAAAAATCGATATCAAAACGTGTATAATATAGCAAACCAATCGCTCATTTGATCAACGAATCTGTCCGGATGTATAAGAAAGGAAGCGATCGATTCGGATATTTTCGGATTGTAATTCAGAGAACGTTTGTTATTTCTTTTTGCATTTTTTATAATCATTGCTAAATTTGACATTCGACTAAAAAATTTAACAACGAATATATCTCAATAATCTTCTGCATCAAATACCGTTGATTTACTGTAGCTTCTCTTGAATTCTCGTTTGCGAAGAAGAGTCTATGAAGCAAGAAAGGAAACAAGAAAGCAAAAACATGGAAAGATGAATTGCAGCTGAAAACGAAGGAATTAAATTATACCAGTTACGTGCCAATATTTATTCGTTAATTTAAAATTTATCATCGCAGCGACGTGCACCATAGAACAGACAAATTGCCACTCCAATCCATCTGTCTCTTTCGTTATAGACTATGTTTATTGCGATATTATGGACAGGTATAAACCTTTGTATCGATAACGCCCCCATTTAAATATACCAGGGCTAGAATCGTGATTATTAAAACTATATATTTTTTTTAAATTATTAAATTATCCTATAAACTATACTCAGTTTCATATGAAATACACCACCCATTAAGAATTAGACTTAGAAGAGTTAATGCATGCATAGCTGCGCGTGGGGATGCAACCCCACTACTAGCTTTTTCTTGAAAAATGTTAATTTTTGTTTTGGGTTTTCAACTAAACTTTCGTCGTTTCTTAGTTGATAATAAAGCATTATTTTACCGAAGTTTCAAAATTGTAGTAGTAATATACATTAATAATAATTAAAGACGACAAATTAATGACGAAATTAAAAAAAACCTAGTAAATAAACAGATAATACTAGTGAAACTAAATAAAAGTAATTCATATATTTTTACTACTACAATAACATGACTAACGCTGAATATATTTAAATGTAAAATAATGTTGCATATGACATAAACGGAGATGAGTCTAAGTAATTATGTCAATTAATGGTCTCCGAATGCGCCATAGAGCTGTACATTAAGTGACTAATTAAGATATGTTATCCGTAGTCCAAGAAAACGTAATTACTATTTGAAATTCAATTAATAACGAAAAATATATTCTTGCAAGAAGTGTCTATCTTTGATGCTAATTTTAATCGGCGTACAAATCCATGCTTTACAAATCCAAAATTGTATTTTTGAAAAACAGGAATTAACTATGTGTATGGTGGTACCATTTACTACATTAATCGTAAATCGTCCAACATGTTGACACCGACATCTGGGTGTTCTCTCAGTATGAGCTTATATTAAATTAAAATAATAATAAAACATTTCAACAGTATTATTACTTAATACATCTTATCAATGTACAAAAAATAACCATCCAGTGGCAGGTAACACCTACGTGTTATAAATTATGTTATGCAAACATTGTAGGTGTAATATTTAAATGCTAATTTTTAGTAATGTTAAAACGTTTAAATCGCAATTTCAAGGAAACCTTTTCCATGTAAAGGCAATAGATAGCTACGAAAACGAGAAGCTTTGAATAAAACTCCTGGACAAATTTGAAGATAATTCTGACATAGAGGGTGTTAAAATAAAAAGTCTCACAAACTTTAAGAGTTGTCCAAAAGTCTTAATGAACATGGGTCCGCAAATTAACGGTTTCGGAGTTACGACTTTTTTTATTTTCACAATACGCACGTGTGGGCCGACGAAAATCCCCCTGCTATTATCGAATCCAGGCATCGGGTACGGTTTTCATTGGAGGTTTGGGTGGGTATTTAGGGCGACAGATTACTAGGCCCGGTTGTTTCACCAAACCGATTAACAGGCGATGCTTATCTGAACTATCTGCAGAGCACACGGGGTAATTTTTTAGACCAGATTCCTTTGAACCAAAGGCAATAAATGCGGGTTCAGCACAGGGAATTTTTGGACAAACATGCGTAGGAAGGGGCGGACTTGTATCATGCAAGATCGCCCGATTTAAACCCCCTTGATTTCTTTTTTTAGGTTTGTTCGAAGGTCCATGCCACGGAGATGTCGGGCCTGCCTTGAAATTGAGGGAGGGCACTTGAACATGTTTGTCCATTTGCGTCCATTTGCGGACCCATGTTCATCAAGACTTTTCGGCATATTTTGGCCCATATTGTCAGCTTTTAAAGTTTGTGACACTTATTTTTTTAACACCAATAGAATTATGAATGTGTTCAAAATATGCCATATACGTAAACCACGGTACAAAAAAAAGCAAACGATTGAAGTTCAAAGGTCATCAACGGAGACACGACAACAATAACACAGAACTTGGTTCATCAAACCCATCACTATTTTAACAATTTCCCAACAATCACGATCGTCCAACGAAACGAAATTACGACGTTAAGTGGATTTTAAGTGCCGATTAGCTTAAAGCTCATCTTCCGACAACCAGATCGCATTTTCTCCGACACAACGCAGAAACAGTCGAAAATCGAATTTAGTTGAATTTTCCTTTATGGGCGCGCGCGTGTGACTAGGCAATAAATAAACCCCAAAACCGCAAGCGAATACGGCGATGCGAAAAACTCACCAAGAAACTGCACGTAATCCGAGTGTGTCGATGCGACTTCTAAAAGTAGACTCGACGCCCATGCGAAGCACAGGAACACGCACAACCGATTATCGTTCGATTAACGATTCGAATGTCGCAGATTTGATTGCAAAAACAACACCGGCGAGATTGTTATTATGGAGGAGAGAATGTCCGTGACGACGCGCACGTGACGCAATGCAGTTGCACACTGCGTCTGCCCAGCTGATGGTGGATAATCGACAATAGGGGAGCGAGATGGAAGACCGTCCAGAGGTAAAAGTAGGGAAGCGCGCCGATGAGGCTTTTAAAAAAAAAACTGGCGTAAGACAATGCGCCGGTGAAGTCACGACCACGACAGCCCCAGCTATGACAATAATTTAAAACGAAACTGCGAGAAAAATATTGAATTATTTGATAATTCATTGTTTGACCTATTTGGATTATTGTTATAATCCACTGCCTGGAAGTCACGAAGAATAAATTTGTGAGCTTATGTTAAAGTTGTATTTTAATTATGACATTAAGGTATATTATTCTATATCAAATGTTGCATATTTAAGCGTTGTACAGGTTTATTGCACCCAACTCGCATGGTCCCGCTATGCAGGGGTTGTTTGCGTATTTAAGATAGTACGGTTTAGAATCTGATAGAGTTCGGTAATAGAAGTTCCCGAGCACGGTCGGTGGATTGATGCTCACACACAAGTGGCGTGCGGCAAAAGGGGCGAATGTTTGTCGCAGTATTGCGCTGTTATTGTGCGATGTGACTGGTGTTATTGGGTGATTACTGAGATGGATTAATGACAACTGCTTTGAGTACTTTGCAGGTGAGCGAGTTGAGCAGACCGGATGCAGCGACGATGCTGTGGTTGCCATGGTGGTGTTGTTGCAGTGTTGCTGTTGTGGTTTCCATTGTAGCGCTACTATTGTGGATGTTGTTGTCATGGGACGCAACTCTGCGTAAAGGTCACCGCGAGATAGCTAGCTATGTATAGTAATGGATAGCGAAAGTGGGGTATCCTGTCTTATACATTGCTGGTTGTACGGGGCATATGACATAATTCCATGAATTGTTGATATGCGAGCTATCTTCTGATGGCTTGCGTACGCAGGCATGTTGATGCAACTTCCTGTGACGGTACAGCAGGTTAGGAACCGACCTGTGTCACTTGACCTGGACCGAGCGTCCAGTAGTCCATTGTATCTGTTTCCGACAGATAGTGGGCGCGGGCACGCAAGTGCATCGGACAAGACTTGACTATCGGGTTGACCATGTCTATTATATACTATATTGTATACGAAGACCATCGATGGACGAGCAATGGAGAGGTGTAGGCACGATCCGAAGAGTGCTGAAGCAAGGGTGCTGGAACACCCGGTATGTTAATACTAATTATGGTCAGTATGCATAATCGCTAATTACTGTGTGTCTTTTCATGTTGATTACTGTATAACCTAGTTACCCGAAAGCACGCCCAAGTGAGAGCATCATCTATACTTGATGATCAAATACTTGACTTGCGTGGGGCTATGTAAAAGGGAATGCAATTATCATTAGGTGCCACTTATTAAGGGCGTAATATCTTGCTTTGACGTTTTCAATTGTTCTATCTGGTTACTGCATTTTACATTACATGCAGTTAATATGGAGTATTATGCATCACTCTGTGTCACATTCGTGTGTCAAACATCCCTTACACGTTTCGGCCACTTGAAATTATGCAATTTGTAAAGCTATTTAAAAAAATTTTAAATAATTAAAAATTAGCATCGATAACTTACAATCATTATGCATTATATAATACTTTGGGATACTGGTATCATCGACACCGTCATGCACAATAAAAATAATATGTGTTCCAAGCAACTCATCAACAAAATGACCCACATCCTTGGTATTTGCAGTTGGGCACAAAACTGCGTAAAACGTAACTTAACCAATCTTAAAAGGCAATTTATCGCCACTTCCCATTACAACATTGCCGCTAGGACACAGTACTGTGAAACTATAAGCACGGTGACTTTTTAGTTTTTAAATCGTGATACTCGAATTACCACATATGGATGTGCGTCTGGTGTCGCGTTTATATGGGTAGAATTAAGTGGGGCCGGACGCCATGTGTTCGCTTGCATCGTGTGCATGTGACGTTCCGAACCAAAGCCGACTGAAAAAGTAAACTGTCAACCCGTGGGTTTATGTTCGCGGCGAGCGAATCTCGTCCATGAAGAACCTTACCATATTCAACGACATGCGATAAACAAATAAACGAAAACAGATCAATTATCGAGTGATTAATCGAATAATAATTACACCACCACCACAGACTATTAATTTAATTAATCTAAGCCACTCTAAAATGTATTACACAAGAAGAAACGGTTTTCTAGTTCTAATTCTAGTTTACTTAAAATGCGTATTTAATAATCTTGAAAATTAAATCAGTTTGTTTAATGATTTTTTTTCATACACTGTATTACAAAAGCAAGGAAAAACGGGATGCAAATATGCAAATATTTAATTACATTCCCTACAATGCATATGAATACACAAAATTTTATATGTATTATTGTCTAATGGTATGCGGACTTAACAAGTCGATGCACGTGCGGTGGGTGCGAAGTTATGAGTTGTGCAAAACGGTAATGAAGCAACTCTTGGCGAAACGTAGCGGGTGAACAGTGATTCTGGAACCGTATATCCAGAAGGCAAGGTATGCTAATATCCAAAGTTGCCTGCCGAATACGCCCATACGATTCTTGGGAGCGGCATGGGGCTGACGCCTATTGGTTCTCCTGTAACTCCATGGGAGAGCGATGAGCACGTCAAATGCAATCTTTCAGGTACACTAGCACTCTATGCTGTATTGTAAAAGGTGCTATTATTTATATTTTCATGTTGTGCCATTGTTGCCATTGCTTTTGCAATGATGTGTGTATTGCTTTTGAAGTGCGCTGCCGCTGAATAGATGCACTCTTTAGCACTTTATTTGACAAGATGCTATCAGTGTGGCAATAAACGGTGAGTTGACAATTAACCTGCTGCATCCCTTTGATTATTAATAATAATCGAGTAATCGAGAAAACGCCTATCGAGATTATGGGGGGGGGGGCACTAGAGAACTCCGTGAAATTAACAACTTTAATATTCACATTATTTACTGATCGATTACGTTAACTTTCCTGTTATAGCTGATGCGTATATTTCGTTACGTTTTATTTTCTTTGTTATGTCATCGTACGTTTTATATTGAATAACACATCCTTTTGAATTTTTATCCCGGACGTTACGACACTAATTTCTCGCCGATCGAATTCGACATAAAACGAGTCCAAAAATAAGCGGCGAGCGACTTTCTCGCCAATATAATAATCGAATCATTCAGCGCACGTCTCACAATGGGAGATTTCCCGCGATTAACATCAGAAAGTGGTGGAAGTACAGGTAAAAGTGGTTTTCAACGAATTTACGTAAAATCGGCGGAAGACAATGAATGGAGTTTTCAGCCAATTAGATAAATTTCAGAATCGCACGGTGTTCATTCATTAGTAAAATAATCAGTGTAAAGGTTGTTGTTTTCTGCGAGGCCCGGTACAACTTAGATCGCTAAAATTTTGAAAATTCGCAGGATGTTGCAGGGGAGAAGTGAGGCAATCGAAAAAACTCAGGTTGTTGGTTTCAAACGATTAAAACAGTAATGTTCAAAATGATGAAAAAATTTGACGTAAATATTTTCTTCTCCACATTACAATTTCATCTCTATATGTTTCTATGACGCTAAGTGGTCTTTTAGACGTAGGTCGACAAGACGTGACTTTGTGCGCTTTAGTCACGGGCTGAAGTTAGCTCTAGCTTTTTAACCGCGAAATGTAAATTCAAAATCAAGTTAGGTGTCACTTGTCATCAATCTATTGGGGCGCGACAAGAAATTTTTTATTTTGTGATAAAAACAAGGTGCCATTCTTGTAAAAATAAACCGAAACGACAGTGGAAGTGAAGAGGACAATTGCTAGTTTGCTGCCAGAGAAAACAAAAATTTCAGTACGAACGTGCATATAAACTTTTCCAAGATAGCATCGAGAAAACCAAACAAAGTCATTATATGAGAATGTGTTACATGCTTACTTCCAAAATTTTTTGAAAATGATGAAATCGTCCTCTTTTTTGGCAATCTACTCAATGCTATGTTCTAGCCCTTTAAAGACATTAATTGCAAGTTTGCCTTTTCACTCATTTTAAAAAAGCAGAATCACAACAAAACTTTGACAGACAAATAATGACAGGCTTATTATAGTGTAAAACTTTTTTTTAAACCAGTCAAATTATCAGATTTCAAATTTCCCGCCACGGATTAGTCCTTGCAGAAAAAATAAACTATAGACTAAAATGACAAATGTCCATGGTAACTTGCAATTTAATGACCATGGACATTACAAATGTATTACAACGTGACATCAAACGTAACCTACAAATGAATTGACGTTTAAAGTGTTTACTGACCTGGCACACGAAGGGATCACCAGGCGGCGTCGCTATCGCCGAAGTGGAAGCGATCAGCGGTGCCGCGAGTTGCTGCACATGCTGGGCCTTTCGCCTCAGGCAGCGGACCTCTTCCAAAAGGGCCTCATATTGCGACATCGGCACCGACATCACACACTATCACCTGTGGAGGAACCAAAATATACGTTTACATTTACCATTAGTTATTTTTTTTTGTATCCGCAATAAGAAATTACTGGACGGACACTAGTGAAAATTTAAACCATAAATAATATCATTGGTTCTAGGATAACACAATTTTCATTTCCTTTATTCTTCTATGACAGGCAAATCGTTCCCCAAAAAATACAATTCCCATAAAGAAACAAACAATACGATTTAACCTAAAATTGCAAGCTGCTCTAACTCCATGGTCTTAAGTCTTTATGTCCAACTACCATGTAATTGGAATTATAATCGACTTGATTATAAATGACTTAATAATACATTTAAAAACTTTATGATCTAAACGAAATGAAATTATTAGATATCGGTAATTATTGAAATAAAATTTGAACAATTGAACAGAATTAGGAATAAAAAAAATTGGGAAAATATATTTTGGACGTCGATCGTTTTCTATTCAAATATCGATTTGCACTATTCGCACAATGAGTTCGGGTTATGGACAAATACGCGAAAAACTCGAAATGTCAGAATATCGATTTTCACAATTTGTCCAGCGGGGGTGTGACATTTAACCTCACAGTCGTATCTAATAAAGAATTCATCACGGCCCAAATCGAACGGTGGGGTATAAACGTTAATTCGTGAAAACCTGCAGAGGACCTACATACTTAGAATAAATATCGACGGATTTTCTCTATGGAAATCAACGTGCAACGGAACCAGAATGGTTTAGCAAAAAGCGTAAATGTAACTTACCATGATTTCGAGTGGATAAATCACCGAAAACACGAAATTTCCGATTATTGTACACTATCGCAGCAAAACACGACGATTACTAACGAAACACGCCCGCGACTAACTTCGTACGTGTTCTCCAGCGTAGCCACTGTAAAGTATCGAAATATCAAAGGATTGATAATTTCCAAATGGAATTTCATTGTAATATTTAAAAAACAGTAAACAGTAGAATCATTAATTTGTTATGCAAAATATAGCAATTTCGCTTAATAGATATTGCTTGAATTCAGAAGGTGGTTTTCATTTCACCTTAAAGTTAAAAACGACTTAAAACTCTCAACATTACTAAAAATGTTGCCAATGTTAGTAAGCAATTTAGTGATGTAGTAATAGTAGTAAGCCATGAAATTTTGTTACAACTAGCGCCACCTAACCGAAACTTTTTTACTAATGTCTGCTCGACCAATCAAAATAAGGTTACAGAAGAGCCTATGCTGTGATCTACCCCTGGTTTAAGTGTCCTTTGCTTGTATGTGGCAACGCCTACCGTAATCATATTATTAAACTTATACACAATTAATAGAGAACAAATAAATACTACAACGAATTTCGTTCGTTGTTTTTGTTGCTTCAATGTACCAAACGAAACCACTACCTTTGAGTCAATGAACAATGTAACAATTTAATTCGACGTTTTAAAAAATGCGTATCAAAACTTTTTTCGCCAGTGTACATTTGGCAATTCGGAAACATAACCAAACATTCTAGAGATCTGGAAAGTTCTATATACTTTGATGACAAAAACATTCATCAAAGTAGCTAAAAACGTCGAACATGGCAATGTTTGGAGTTATTGTCTCTGGGAGATTGGTAAATAATTCATTATCATTGATTATCTTCATGAGCTTATTCATTCAGTTGTGATTTGATGTGAATATTTAATTTTAGAACGGATTTAAATTAAAAAACTATTCACCACGTTATTTTAGGTGCAAACTGAGTTCCAACAGATAAGCGAAACTCAATTTCTCACTACGATTTTAGACGTGGATAACATCAATCATGTCGTTGTATTTTTAACGGGTGCCGTGCCGTTTCCGGAGGGCACCGCTGGTCAGGTGTACTTCAGCTGGCCCGATCCGAACGCCCCTCCAAACTGGCAGTCGTTGGGTCACATTTCCAATCACAAGCCGTCGGCTATCTTCAAGACGTCTAATTTGAAGAAGCTGCATGAAATGGGCGATTCGTCCAACATTACGACATTTGGCCAACAGGCCATTTGTCACAATGGTCAAATAGGAATCTCGGTAGGTAAGTTTAATTGATATTTTTACTGATTTATTGACAACGAGGGAGTGTGTAAAATCTGCGCTGTTTCAGAACCCATCAGCAACATTCAAGAAATTCCGCCGAAGGAAGACGCAAACACCTATGTGACGTTTGCTCAGAAAATGTTGGAGAGTTTCATGAATTATTCCTTAAGTTTTTCGATTGATCAAACGAGGATGGTGGCGGATCCGACCGCCACTTACGTACCATTGTCGACTGTTCAGAATTGGTACACGAATTTCGAGAGAAGGTTGACTCAAAATCCCAACTTCTGGAGGACCTGAGTGTTTGGCACTCATTTTAATACACATTTTTTTATATTGTGCTCTTAGCATATTTCTTTGGATATTTATTTTATAACATGCGAGTAATAGAAATGAAAACTGATCAATTTGTTTTTCTAGAAAGATAACACCGCAGAACTCAATATGTAATTTATGGGGGTTTGCAATAGCAATGTATTTGCTCGGTACCTCACAATACACCCAAGTCTAATTTTGATGTTTAATAAATTAGTAGATTCGCCAACACTAGCTACATAAATATAAAACATTCTATAAACATCTAAAGGTGTAATGGTTTTAAAAGGAAATACAAATATACATTTTAAGACCTTAAAAACCTAGTAATTAATATTATCCACTATTCTCCAATCAGGAAAATTGAAACAAACTTAGCGGTATACTGCCGAAGATGACAACTTGGTAACTGTGAAATCTACATCTAGTGTATAATAAAATACTGTAAGTTTGTTTCAATTTATTTGCCAACCATAGTCTCCAATTTACTATTACAATCAGGAAAACCTATAAAAGTAATCCCTGTTCTCGACTTTTAAGAATATTACATAAGATGAGAATGAGTATGCACAATATGTCTGATAACATTTAAATGCTCTGACCTTTCATTTCTGACATTTACACGAAACCAAATTTGTTTGTTTTGTCCATTAAACATACACACATGAAATTCTCCAGCATTGAATGAAACTATTTGAGTTATAAAACTCAATATTTTATGATAAAATGTTATTTAAGGAATATTAATGACAAAGAGAAAATGAAAAAGCACTAATATATAAAATATTTATTTGAACACATTAAAAAACATATTTTCCTCTCACTTATAAATACGGATGCCAGCCATGAAATAATCGGCTCAAGTTAGTGGGGTCGCGCGCTTGCTGTAACAACCTGTCGACTTGTCCCTCAATGCTTGATGTTCCACCTTCCTCCGTTCCTTGTAGTTTTTGTCGTAATCTCAACAGCGCACGTTCTGCCGTCACATTCACATTTATTTTATCTACAAAGTATATTTTATTCAATTTAGGCCACTTCTAACAGTATTTAAGTTAAAGCATTAATTTTAACATCTGGTTCTTCATAGGAAAGTTAACTTGACGTTAAATTATATTCGCTAGCGATGCTAATTGTAAATTGTTCTATATTTGTCAAACATGTTAAGATTTAATTTGGTATTAAAGGTGCATTTGTTGAATATCTTTTTCATAAACTAGTCATAAGTAAACTCAGAGATATTGACAAATTGCTAAATACTCAAACATACCTTCATCACTAAAAGTAATTGGATTGGTTGTTCCTTCTCTATCAGTACTAAACTGACGACTGTACGCTTCAGCTGGGGTGATTGTCCAAGCATATAGGGGATCATATAACAAAACTTCCAATATCGTGATAATTGTTTCTGCATTCAGTCGTAAAACTTCCATAGTTTTTTCACAAGCCCTGTGAAATTTATGAAACGATAAAGATCGTGTTTGTGTATTTTGCAAAATTTGTTTACTAAAGAAACAAACAATGAGATGAATCGAAAGGTCGACTTATCTAATGATTTAATTTTTTTAAAAATAAGTGAGGAATGTCTACCTTCGAAAAACTCCTTCAATTCCTGATACACCCATGCTATCTTCGATGTCTCTCGTAAGTCTAAAAGGCACTGTTTCAGGTGTAGGCAGAACTCGACCCTGTTCGAATGCTATCCCGAAGTCAATGTGGATAACTTCAGCGGTGATTTTATCAAGCAGTATGTTTTGCACGTGTCGATCGCCGAGACCAAGGATATAACCAATCATGCTAGACGTTGCTACACTGTTCATATATGCTCTCCTCCTTTCGTACCAAACGGACGGTTGCGGAAAATTTGTTTCGAAAAACTTGTGCATTACTGGGTGAAAATTCCTACATATTTCTTTATATTTTTCAAATTTTTCTGCGTTAGTACCTTTTGCGACGTACTGTAACATACGACTATATCAATTTCAACAAGAAGACAAAAATACATGAGCAAAATTAGAGTCAATGGTAATCTGAATTAACTGTATTAACTGCATTAACTACATTAGATTTAAATATCCACAGAATGTAATGTAATACTGACCGTCAACTCTCTTTTACATTTATCCAGTTTCCAATCTCCCGTATTATATCGTTTGTGTGCATCCGTAAGATATTCACCAATTGGTACGCTGTCCTGAACCCACTCTATTAAGCCACTTCTCTTGGATAATGGAATAACCTAATTGATTACAAATTACTAACAAGTTTCACAATGTGTCCTTCCTACCTTGTATGTTCTAATTAACAATTTAGTTGTATTTTTATTGGAATGCAACAGTTCGTTCATTATTGTGAACACCTGTTGCATGACGGCATCCTGACGAAGATCATCTTTGCCTTTGAGTAGCTGGGTCCTTTCCAAGCCATCTGTCCCTCTACACGTGATTCTTTTAGGTGCGTTTATGCCACCTACATTTGCAAATTTTTTCGCAAATGATTGAATCCCTTAAAACACAAAATGTGTACAATCATAACTAATAACAATTACCTTTATTACCTATTACATTACTGTAGTGATTATTTTTCTTAACTGGTAATACATAAGTTGGCAACAAAAGTTCAGTAAAATTTTTTATTTTGTTTATTTTGGATCTATCGGGTATACAAAATGAAGTCCCTGATCCCGAACAGTCGTGATGATCAACATAAGCTAATTCAATTAAAGCATCCGACAGCAACTCCATCTGTGATATTATTTTCTTTAGTCGGCAATCGTTCTTCAGTTTAGTTAACAAGTGTGACGCACCAATCACTCTAGGCTCATTTGATTCCGTCTGCACCGTTATATTACAGTAATCATCGTCTTTGTTTGAATTAGCCAAAGCTAAGAGTATCGGAAGAGTGTGGTACGGGTGTTCTTTAGCACAACGTTCTGAAATTTTTATTTGTATAATTGTTGTTTAATTTTGACGAAATATAGTACAATCTATAGACATATACACCAATAAAATATGTATTTCCAATTTCTCACCAATTATTGCACAAATTGATTTTCCAAAATACTCCTCTTTAGAACTGCCCAAGTGTGGCACCAGTTGAGGCAAAATAGGTAAAAATTTGTAGCTTGCAATGTCCATGATATTCTCTTTAATCAATTTGGGCAAATCTGGACTTGATGGATTGTCCAACCACAAAGAAATTACACGAAATAAACGCATGTTATTGACATCGCTATGCTTCAAATGAAGCATGTAATATCTGAAATGTAATGTAATAGATCACATAAACGAATTAAACAAACAATAACTGTAACGATAAATTTGATTTCATCAGCAAAACTTACTTCATAGCCATCATAAAATAAGTCTCTTTCTCTTTGCGAGTATTTTCAATTTCAGTTTCGTCAATCACACTCTGCTTTTCGTATATAACGATGGCTCTCTTTTCATCTGCGTTCATACGCTGACCTGCCTGGGTTTTTATTTTTGATGCGTTTGTCTTCGACTTCTCCATATTATGAACTTTCCTCTCGAATTCAGTTGACTTGATGTAAGTAAGTATCTGTTGAAAGGACTTAAATGAAACGTATTAAAAATTTAACGATTTACCCTCTGATATTCGGCATCGACGAATCTGGCGAGGACATCATAAGCTTCAAATATTTTATTGTAATCTTCTGTAGATTTTTCGGCAGTTTTCATTATCTCCAACGATTTGAAAAAGTATTTTGTTATTATCGTGTGGGGATTTTCCGAGCAGGATTCAATCATCCACTTTCCGTATAATATTAACGCTGCGTAATGTAACCTTCAATAATATTATGAGAAAATCGCACAAATAGGATAAAAAAAATATATATAATTCAGCAATACCTGATGGTTTCTGTACTGATGTTCAACAAATGACGTATGATATAACGCGCTGTCGATTTATCGTTCATCGACCAACAAATCTGAGCCTCTTCAAACATTTTTAATCCGTTGTACTCGGCCGGTAAATCTGGCAATAACGAGAGATTACCTACTGCTCGTTTCGCAATATTGAAATATCCTTCAGACCTCGACACATCTAAAAAAATTGCACTGATAAAATCAAATTCAAGTAACTTGAAATTCAAACCAACCTGCCAAATCCAAATACATGTCAATTAGGGGGTTCTTCAACTCTTCAACACCGGCTTTAACTAAATTGCTCAACATTGCAATTCTCTGCGATTTTATAGGCTCAATGTATTTGAAATCATATCGACCGACCATATCTTGTTCTTTCCATTTATGCAAAACATTGTCGAAATCGTTTCTCTGCTTAGCTTTGTGCAAATCTTCTAATTGCTGTAGATTTTGTAGCATCATTAGGGAATTGTACAAGTTATTCATGCTTTCCAGGCCGATGTTTCTCACTGAATCTAGCACAACATTCCGTGCTTTTGCAACGGCTTCTAAAAACGAAACATCGTCGTTTTCGTATAACGATTTCAAAGCTTCGTAATTGCATTTTTCATAAGTGTCCGGAGTGTTCTGTTGGGTCTTATAACTGTCATTATTATATTTGTTTAGTCTCCACAAGCATTCGTAATCAGGTTCGGCACTGCTCTCATTATAATGTGATGCTAATTGGTATAGGCCACAATTTTTTAGTGCGTCCATTAATTGTGGTGCGTTTTCGTGCATCTGAGTGTCATAGTGCAGAAGTACCTGATCCCATTTACCCAACTGCTTGTCGTGGTCAACTCGGGTTTTTGTGTCCAATAAATAAGTGAACCCACAGCCATGAAGCGCATCAAAGTCTCCCAATGCAGTATATGACTAAAAAATTTTAAATATATAAATTTATTTCATGATGAATATAATCACTCTGAACTAACCTGCCTGAGTATAGTTTGTAATACAAGACAGGTATCTTTATTTTCACCTGCGCTAATCATGTCCAACATTGACAAATCACTACTGGAACGTTGACCGGAATTTTGGAGCCTCGTTATGGTCATCTGACACCATAACTCCACATACAGTAATGCAGCACAATAATCGGAACAAATGTAGGCCGCCTGAGCCACTTTTAAATAATTCAAAGTGAAATTACCTAACCTTTTAATAAAAAAAAATTATGCAGCGTAAGAATGATTCGAAAATTGTACGCTTACTTTTTTGCTACACTCCTTTGCAAACGAATAAAATAAACAACATCTAACATGCACCGAATGGACGATTTTTGTATGTTATGCATGTTGTTACCTGTAGAGGTCAGCGTCCACACTTTATCAAAATATTTCTCCATCTGATTCGAAATATTTTCGTTATAATCTGGATTGTTCTGATGCAGAACTATATAAATCAAGTAGGGAAGGATGTGTTCGGCAAATTCTACCTGAAAACGCATAATTGGGGTGCAATTAATAGTGTGCATATAACAAGAATAAAACAGCAATAAAAGGAAATTCCTAAAAATCAATCATACTTACTTTAGCCTCGCAAACTGGAATAATTTGTTTCAAATAGGTCTTTTCTGAAAAACACTCGAGTATACCGCATACCAATTTCACAACCCATGAATCGTGTTGGGCCATTGAGCACCACAAGTCGTCCTTGCAAGCATTGTAAAATATCCTACTCTTGATTTCGACTTGAGAATCAGACTTGAATTTGTGTTTGGTAAGGAACAGTGTCAAATATTTCCTGTTCAGTCCCGTTGCGTCATTTTCGCAATTATCTATGAAAACAAAAACATTCCCTTACTGATAAAATTATCTCTGCAATAAAACTCACCAATAAAAATTTTTCCTTCTTTCGTGTCTAACACTTTATAAAGAGTTTTTGAAGAAAGCTCAACGACTCGTATGTCATCATCGACGATGTACTTGTAGAGTGAATTGACCACTTGCGATGTCAATAACTGCAGTGGACTTGATTTATCGTCAGTAATGACCTTTTCAGTTTGCAAAATAATAGTTCTTAAATCAACCGGACCAAGTTCACCCAGACAACGTGTCGCTTCTTCACTTACCTAACGGAATATTTGATTTAAAAAAAAACCTGAATGCATTTATTACAACACACTTACATTTGAATCTGGTGAGCACGTTAACTTAAGCAATGAGCAAATTAGTTGATACAAAATACTGCTCTTGCTCAAACTATCCCTTTTCAGTTCCTCGTATAATTCCTTAACATCTCCCTTCTTGGTCGAGAGCTGCACTTTTAAATGTCGCAAAGCTTCCGTTCTACACCCGACAGTGCCCGTTAAATTTCCGGCCTGAATGAAATGCTCAATTTCGTCCTTCAGCGTGTAAGATTTATTGCGATACTTCACTTTCAAATAAACGTTGTTAATCTGACTGAAGTTATCGTTTTGTGGAAACGGATCCAGAAACTTTATGCTCTCTTTGAAACATTCCTCACTGTCGACTATCAAAAAATGCAATAACGTCAAACATGATTTTGTAAGGTAACAGTCGGATTGGACGATCGGTATTAATTTATTGATAACGACGATTAAAAATTTTCCTAAAATATCAGCACAATGCGGCAATATACTCGAAAAGAACGCTTGTAGATAGTTAATAAGGACGACGTTTAATAGATTTTCCCCATTATGGATGTCGATTAAGTTAAGTAACACATGTACGATATCTCGTAACAGAAATTCTTTAATTTTATACTCTGGTTTAAAAAACGGCGTTACGATGTCGGCAAATATTGCGTATTGATGCATTGCCTTCAACTTTGCGTCAATCCCAGAGATTGAGTGCAGATTTAGTGCGAGGTTTAGGGCAATGCTTTGGATTTTGTTCGGCAAATTTTCCACACAATATTCCACGATCGGAGAATGTAAAGTGAGTCTTTTCTGCAAAGTAAAGTTTTAACCAATTTAAATTTTCTACTTATCATTTCTACAGTCATACCTGCATAAAATCCAACGTTTCTTGTAAACACACCATCGAATAGTGACTTTCATCTTCATTACTCAATTCATAATCAATTTTAAATTGCTTCTTATATAAATCCAAGTCAATAACTGACTGAATCATTTGCACAACTACAAGATCAATGTCGTTCAATAAAAGCTCTTTGATTTTACTCGCAGACAAAATTGTTTCAAGGTGCTCGTAAACTTTTTTACCAGATTGACGTTGTCTCTCATCATTCGTGTTAAAATTATTAATTTTTAACAAACAGTTAGATACAATTTTTGAAAATGATAACTAAAATAAAATTAAATGTATTAGTTTTTAAATAAATAAAATTAAATGTATTAGGTTTTGTATATATATTATGTTATTGTCAAATACAATACAAACAATATCGTTAATAAAACTATTGGTTTGGACGAGAGGCCACTCGAAGCGAAGTTACAATGGGGTAATTGACAAAAAGAATCATTGGCACACAAGGAAATTTAAATTAAATAACTGCTTAGATGCCAAGTGAGAAGGAAAAATAGTTTTTAATAATATCAAACCCCTACGAATGAATTGTATTAAGAATTCCACAACGACAACTCATCATACATTCATATGTATTTTAGTTTTAGTTTACCTGAAGACTACACTACTTTTATTATTACCCACATAAATAAAAACGAATGGAAATAAAAATAATAGATTTAAAAACAGATCTTTGTCTATAAATTTCACTTGTACTGGTAATAAGGGGGAATCGCACCAAAAAGGTATAAAACATAAGGGCAGTGTTTATCAATTAGGTGCCATAAAGGTATTGTAATTTCATCTACCTCAATAACTTCCTGCAAAGACTTTCCTATATCTTCACTAATTTTAGTCACTGCATCTAAATCACCATTTTGTATCAATATTGGGACTATTACCATCACATACTTATTATAAAATTCAAAATCGGTAGAACACCCAACCAAAATATATGGAAATTCCCTTAAAAGGAACTTTTTCGAATGCCATCTATTTAACAAGTACTCAGTATGTGATTCTATGAACGTTTTCAAATTCTTTATTCCAAGATATCTGGCTACCATGTCCAGCAATTTCTCCAAGAGATCTGAAAAATCATGTTGAATAACACGAACGTGTGCAAGGAAAATATAAACATACTAATGTTCAACTTTTTGATGTGCACAAGTTGCACGACGGAGAAAAGTGACATTTTTCGCCACGTCGAATTTACGGCCATTATAGCACCGTATGTGTGCAATACAGTGGCTGTCCTTGTCACGGTTTCATCGATTACGCGTTCCGCATTTACCACCTCCTCAATTGTGAAAACTTCCCTACACTAAACATACGAAATTAAAAAATTTATAGGAATTATTTCCAAACGACTACCTTCATGTTTAACTTATCGAAAATCGTTTTTTGTATCGCATGCGATAACTTCTCATTCGGAAGTGACATCTTGAAGATATTTGATAAGTTTTTGACGGCTGTTAAGCGCACTCCTTGATAATTGCTCGACAAAAAGTCAGGAATGTAAAATGTAATGTACTCATTTGACCATTTTGACCAATTCCCTCCTGGATCCAACTATAAATATTTATTAGCATTATTATATATTTTTACACAAAGTTAACGCCGAATTTATCCAATGAATACAACTGATTCGTAAACGTATCTTTATCGGCGGTTATAATTTTGTCAATAAATTTAATTTTACCTGAACAATTTGTCCCATACATTCAACCAGCAACATGCATACCTTTGGACCATACATGTCTTTCACGAGATAAATCTCTTTCAAAAGTTCCAAAGATTGTGTCTTGACAATATCACAATTGCACAAATTTACATGACTGAAAAAATCTGGAAACAACAAATTCAATAACTCGTAATTAATTCATTTAAACGCTCACCCTTAAGAATTGTTATCACATGTAACATGGTTTCGTATTTATCGCGATGCACCTCAAAAATACGTCGTAAGCATGTCAAGATCATGTTTAATATTTTATCGGACAATATACCAGGTGTGCATTGTTTAATAGAAAGCATGAATGATATTGCCTATAAAACACAATAAAAACAGCTTATAATGACAATTTTAAATTAGAAATTTAATTGCCTACCATCTCGTAATCGGTAACTTTGGCGGCATCATAATTAGGTTCAGTTAGGGTGTGTAAGGCGTGCATTTGTGTATCAGATATACTAGCAGAGCCCTTGACGAAACAAAAGTTAGTTAATGCTTCCATGCATAAAAGTTTTAACTTATCACGCTGGACATTAGATCGTCCAATTTGATCTTCATCTGAAATAATACAAATTAGCTTAATTACCCTCCAACATTACGAATTTACCTTCGTTATCGTTCAAAAACTGAAAAAAACACTTAAGTAATTCTACTGGAATGTACTCCCTAATTTTAGCACTAATAAAATCATCAACGGCAATCTTTAACAAATCACTGAACATTGTGACGAGAGTGAAATATAATTTGCTATGCGATTTCTCACTATATTTCAATAAAATTTCTGACACGACTAGAAATAGTTTCTTTATATGTAATTGACGGACGAGCCCCTCAAACTTATTACTATCGATCACTTTGAACTTAAACATAAACGACAATATATTTGCATTTAAAACTGTAACGCTCAACAAGTTCTTAATAAATTTATCGTCGGCGCTTGCAACAAGAAATTGTGAATTCAATGCTTGCAATTTCAAAATCAATTCTTCCAACAAATCAGCATTGACAGTGTACAGCTTCGAACCAATTTCCTGTGGTTTCGTGTCATCTGGCATTAATACTATACTTTGAAATGTATTGAACATATAAACATCTTCAAAGTCGTCAAAGTTACAACATTTATTATGCGTATCCGATGGGGTCGATGGCCATTGTTTCAGGCAAAGGAAAACTAATATCTGAGCGGTTATTTCTTCGGAATAAAAATCTAAATTCTGACATTTTTCATCATTGTTCAATATCCAATTTAAAATGGTTTTTTTCGTCGGTACTTTGTTAATCGTGTCCGGCATGCTGAAATTTTGTGCGGCGACATCTAATGTTTTTAGGCTAAATTTGTTCGTAGTTAGGACTCCCGAGATGTAAGTTTGAAATAGTTGAGAGGCATTTTGGGTTTTTCTCTCCATTATTAATCTCTGGATGAGGTGATGCGTTTCTTGCATGTTTTGATTTAAGCCTGCAGATCTGTAAAAATCCGAAGGTAATTAGGAACAAGCTTGCAGAAAAACAACTAACCAGAAACAGAACAGAGTGGAAAAAATTGATAGAGGGGACTAACTAGAGACTCTTCAACGATTACGGGTAAAAGAGGAAATTATGTATCAATTATGTATGCATGTTAGGTATGTAATTAGGAACTGCTATATTATCATAGTTACCTAAGCGCTGAATCCGAAACTAAACACCAAGTAGATTGCATATCGTCGATGTCTCCAAAACACTTTTCGACGTCAATTAACGTTTGAAGACATTTGTAAATATGTTCCTGAACGTCAGGATTTTTACATTCCAATTGAAGATTACTGGCCAGCTGTAATAATTGAATAAAATCCTCTGCTTTTATAATCTCAGGGTATTTCATTAGTAGATCAGTCATGATGTTGATCCTACAGAGAAACAATATTTATATACACGTTCCTAACATCGTCATAACAGCAGCAAAGCATATACATATTTGAATCAAGACAATAGCGATAAATTGAAATATATATTAACGTCAAGGCAAAACTTCACATATCTTTATAATTAATTGCAATAATGCTTTTACCATTGCCATGATTTAGTTTCTTGTATTGCCCTAATAATCCTGGGTACACCAACTTCTACTCTTTGACGTTTCGTGGGTGGCTGAGTTTCGTCTGGGATGTGCAATGATATTTGCGTTATATTATCAACGTCATAGCTGAAAACCTAAATAACACAAATATAACAACAACTCTTTCATTATTATTAACACCGAACCTGTTTAAAAACTTCAACGGCCAACATTGCAAAAATTGGATGCATTCTCCTCGAGTTTAAATAATTAAATAAAGGATTTAACTTGAAAGTTTCGATGCTCAAAAATTCTTTTTGTACTATAAAGAAAATAGTTCGAATATATTTCTTCCAATTAGGCCACGAGAAGGCATAGGAGGATGGATTTCCTTCTGTGGCCCCCCTTGGGTGATGTAATTTCATTTGCAGTAGAAAAAATTCAAACAATAACTCCTGCAAAATACCCAATCTTACATTACATACGATTTACAAACGTGCGAACATGCCTTTATCGCGATATCGGTGGTGTGTGTCTCGTATAAGTTTTGTAAATTTAAGAAAACTTCTTCGCCTAACTTGCAACAAGCCATACAACAATCGTTTGCATTCTACAAATAAAAGTTTTGAAAGGATTTAACATTATCAAGCTACGCACGAACCTTATTGCAAAATTCCAACAATATTTTTAAAACGTCAAGCTTATGTACTTTCGGTGACGAAGCCTTCACCTGAAGACCTAGCTGCGTTATGAAAGGAAATTCGTTACGTAGGTGCACCATAGACAACTGGTACATGGGACCCCATTTTATTAACAAATGGAGACATGATGTTACTTTGACATTATCGCACGGAGTTTCTTTAAAAAACGATTTCATTAAATTCCATAAACCTGCAAATATCAGACAAAGTAATCCATGCGACAAAGAACCACGTCAAACGTCTGATCTTACCTAACCAGCTTTGTTCGTCGATTTGTACATGGTAAGAGCGTTCAGAAAGAATATTGTCCTTCAAAATGAGAAGGTATTTGTCCGAAAAGTATTTCTTCAAACTCGTCCGAGTGAAGCAATCCAACACGTACTGGATTAACTTTACAACGTCTAGTCGTGTCTCTGCAAGAAATAAAGTTTAATATATCGTTTGAAACAAGAAAACAACCTTGTTTATCTCTACCTCGTTTATTAGCTGTACTAACTGCAACATTTAAGAGGTCACCAACATGTTTTCTGTTCGCTGGATTGGTGCGCTTTTTGTTTTCATCTTCTAGCATTTTCTCACCTTCCTGAAATAAGTCTAATCAGATCCAAAAGTAATACTAGCCTATTGTGCCCCCTTACAATGAGTTTCTTTGTCTTGCTTTAATAAAATCAAATTAATGTGTCTTGTCAAATAAAAACTAAAATATTTCGTTTATCTTAATCTTGTACAGTTTAATGCAAAAAATACAACATTTACCATAAATTCTAAGATACAAAAATTTGGAAAGTGTTTGGAAAACTGATTTTGTCCAGTGCTTTTTATTTAGCGACTAACTTTAAATAATAATAAATAAGTATACATTATTATAGGCAACGATAGAACATTGCTTTGCATCACACTTAACTATCATTACCATTATTAAATACGAATGTACAGACTTCACGACTCCATCCCACGAAACTCTATCACTGTCATTCTTGTTCAAGAGAGCCAGCACATTTTCATTCTCGAGAAGTTGACTCAATTGATCCGAGTTTTTTTTCCTTTCGCTGACTTTTGAAGATTTGATATTGATACAACATCGCCACAATAGATCAAGCTCCATTTTCGTGAATTCAAGGATATAATCTTCTCAAATTTAACGCTTAAATTAAGTTGCGACTTAAAACTAGTATCACGAAATTTTAAGACTTTAAGGTTAACGGTAACTAAACTGTTAAATACTAAATAAACACTTTAAAACTTTATACATTAATGTCCCCGCATTCACAGCGGCCTACCGGCAATTTTATCGATGAAGTGACAACACTAACTTAAATTTTACGTTGATTCCTAGTCGGGTCCCGCGCATAGCCAACTCTCCCGCCCGAATGTACGCAAGATGGAACACGATGTTCAATTAAACTACTAGAATCGTATAAAAAATATATTGTAGGTCGTATTGTTCCGTGGGACATATATGGCAAATACAAAATATATGTTGTATTTATACATTTGCTTCACAGTAAATTTAATAAATTTGCAATATATTTGAATTAAACGCTCCTAGGGGTACGTTCCTAAATACAATGTAAGAGTAGAGCAAATGGATAAACCATAAACCATTAACTTAACGCTTCTGTGATTTTGAGATATCTATGCAGTAGATGGCAGTGATTATTCACTTTCCCCTTGCCTGGGGAACATCATGTTTGCATTTCTTAGATAGATCCACCCATCCCATCTTCACAAGATGTATAACACATATCTAAATAATACTTCTTCTTCCTATGGCACTACAGCCCTCCTTGGGCCTTGGCCTCCTGTAACTTCTATTGCCGCTCTCCTTCAGGATCCGATACCAATAAGTTCACGTGCATCCGCCTGTATCTCGTCCTTCCATCATTTTCCCGACTGGCCTTTTCCTGTGCATTCGGCTATCCATGTTCCAACGTCGTAAGAAAGGGAACAAGATCATACTACCAGATGAACAAAACTATTTTTGGAAATAAATAAGCAAACAAAGAAGAAAGTATATAACACAATAATGCTACCAATAATATTGCAAACACCAAATCCGACACAGTAAATGGCATAAGGAAAAGATGAAAGAAAGAAAGAAAGAAACCACTCATTATTAACATTTTGCTTTCTGAATAAAGTTTCTTAAATATTCTAAGTATAGCTTCAGCTGTCATTTCCATTCCCCCTGTGAGGGCTAATAAGGTTTATGGTAGGTGGCAATAAAATAACATCACATTTCAATGGAAATATTTATTGTCTGGCCTCACTAAACTATATTGCCTACAATATCCCAGTGCAGGGACACAGGTTACATCAACTAAAAATTTCTAAATCAATGCTGTAACAATTAAGTCCATTATACACAAATATTTCTTATAAATATATATATATATATCAAGGACAAGAATCAAATTTTTGAAACTATATCCATTACATATGGAATAAATGGCAAAAAATTTGAAAAGATGTAGGTAAAGGAATATTGCAACGGTTCGAGCCATGAACTCATGATCCCCCTGAGATAAAATTGTCCGCCGTCAATAACGTAAAATCCACTTCCTAAGTTCATTGGTGCAAGTGCATCTGGTAAACTGATATCTGCATCTGCAAAATTTGGAGAACATTTTTAGCACTTATACGTATAGGTATTTAGAAAACGTTAACTTACGAGCACAAAATTTGAAAACCTCGTTGACGTTGCTAATATTTTTGGATGGGCAATTTTTGTTCATAGCAAAAGTCATCGGAACTTGCCTTATTTCATTAAATAATCCGTACGTCCATGTTACAATCTGTAGTACAAAAAATTAATTATTGTAACAATCAAATCAATTTCGACGTCACAAGTTGCCTTTGGTGTCTTGCTTCATTAGATGCTATATTTTTACCCAATAAAATGTTTGGCTATTAATTTAACGACTGTATTTTGATGCGCATAAGTAAAAGCTATATAAGCTTATGTCAGAATCCCATGCGAAAAAAGAGTAAGGCAGACTTGCAGATTTTGCGTATCATGCCAATAACTGATTTTCAATTAGTGACTTACAGTGCCTCCAAACTGAATGGGAACCGGTATTTCCGGCAAAACATCTGGATCGTAAATGCACACCGCTGCTACCAGCTGATCAAACACAAACGCTTCGTTGAGAATCAACAAAGCGATATTATTGGCATACGGTTCATCATCCGAATTATAATAGTTAAATAAAGCTATGTTCGACACCTAAAAGAAACTGTTAAATATTTTACAATAAAATTCAATTTGTTTGTTACCTGTCGTATTTGTTTGAAAGTGTCACCATCCACGCCGCCCGTCACTGTATAAGTGATGTTATTTAATGAATTTGAACTGTCGTTCCAAAAACAACTTGCGGCTGCAATAACATTGCTGTATATTGCACTGAAAAATATAAATTATTCGATTACCAGAAACGACCATTTTCTCGTGGATAATCGTCCCGGAACAGTTTTGACTTGGACCGCCGCTGGTTTCGGCCCATATTACGACCGCCCACGGAAAAGGTTTTTTATCCTCGAAAATATCGAATTTCCCGCAGGCGGGAAATAGGGATTTCGGTGCCACGATTTCGACGTCCAATACGTACTTATCACCAGCGGCCTCAGTTATGTTGATCGATGTGTGGTCATCGTCGATGATCCCTCTGATGAATGGAGTATGGGGTAGAACATAAGTGTGTATGCGATCCAGACAACTCATTATGCTTATGTTGCCTAACGGAGCATTTATAACGGATTGCAAGTAGTAGATATTATTTAATCGCATGAAGGATCCACCCCCGTGGTCGCTTAAAGGACCACACGTGTTTGAACCTGCAAATCAATCCGGTATTAGAAATATATTTAGGTGGAGTTCCTCAAAAACTGGACATGCTTCTGGCGCTGAATAATAAGAGACTGCTCTAATAAATGACTGAGTTCGTATTGTTTCAAACTTACTGCTGACGTATTTGGTAGCTTTGTTGCTAATTTCAGAACTGCGATCTTTGGATATTGATGGTTTACTGCTGTACCTTTTAAGAACAATCCGTTTCGGTCCATTGTAGTTGAAAGGACCCGGACTCCAAGTTACCATCTTGAAACATGTAAGCAATAATTGTGAATGACCATAAAAGATAAATATATAGAACATAAATGTTATTTCTTCAATCCGATTCTAATTGGATCACAAATTTGTTTATTACAAAGACCTGATTTAGGATATAATGGTCAGTTTACTATCACAATTATAAAATGTTCAATTAGGTGAAACAGTTCTTAAATTTTGACACCCATTTTGTTCAGATTGGTCATAACATAATCATTTGTACGTATGTACATACCTCAGAGTAGAAATGAGAATACAATGATAACTTCATTTCTGTTCTTTTATAATCAAACAGGCATGCAGCTGATGTAAGATCGTTAAAAGTAAATGACTGCTCCAGTTCTACCACAGCTACATTGTTGATGTCCGTTTCGTTGTCTGTACTATGATAGTTATTGGTGTAAATATTTTTGATCTGCAAATCAGAACGCTATTAAAAGCTTCGCAGCAACTTAATTTTAAAATGCATTCATTCGTTTAATTTAAGAAATAAGTATCTTTGGATATTGTTAATCAAAAATGATAATGATAATTTGTTGAGATTTTAATTTCAGTCACTAAATTTAGAGACTTTACCTTTCGAGCTTGTTTGAATACGTTATTCACTAATTCAGACGTCGCTGTAAATTCGTATTTGCTTATATCATTTGAAGTGAAGTCCCAGAAACAATCTGCTGCTAGAAAAACATAAAACATTTACGAAATATTTAACACAAGACAAAATGTGGGCGCCCCTCACTACTTATCAAATATTTTGGCGCAACGATGGTCGAAGCGCAAATTTTAACGGGGCCTTCTTCGGTTTCCCTCCAGACAGCGGCGTGCCACGGAAAAATGTCCGTAACGTCATCGGACTCGAACTCTCCGCAAGATGGGTATATTGGAGGGCACACGTGGTAGTTCTCGTCGGAGCCCTCTCTGCAGTTTTCAACACCATCACATAATTGTTCCCGGCTCACGCATTCGCCGAACGAGCATCTATAAGCGTAGTCCGGACACCTTGAAATGTTTGTTAAATTATCCATCACGTTTTATGATAGGCGGGAAACTAAACTACTGGTGTATCAGAAATTCATTTTGTTGTATGATCCAAAAATCGTTGTAGTACTGGTACATGGGAAATGTACACTACCACTTAGTGTGACCCTAGATGTTAGAAGAAAGCTTTCCAAAATTCGTGTAGATTCTTGTTGTAAAATTGTACAAGAAATATAAACGTGTGAGGAGGTCAACCAATCAAAAAGAACTCACCGTTGGTATTTGCATACCCAGAAATATTCATCGGCCCCATCCTCACAATTGCTCGTACCATCACAAATTAAAGTATCAGAAATGCAAGCACCGCTGCAGTTCCGACCCTCTGCACTGAAATTTTAAATTACAAACGTTTTCGTCGACAAATTTTCCCTAATTACCCGCAAAAACTTTGCTCTGGATCTACATAATCGACGTGTTGAGTACGTATTAAAGACGAGCTAAAAATTACTGAGCAGATGATTAATGTGAATGAAATCGATTTTCACACCTGTAAAGACGCAATTAAAAGAGCAAATCATGATGCTGGTCTCGTTGGTTCTGTGGTAGTTTCAAAACAAGGCCAACAACTATTTTAATAATTAAATGTGCACAAGATTTATTATTGTTGTATATGAATTAAATTGGTCCTTGAGCATAAGCAGAAGAGTTACATAAGACATAAATGCTATGAATGCTAATGTTATGAATATTTATTATAAGTATAAGGTATTTGACTCTAGTTTAAAATTTTTTCCTTGTAAATAAGAAACAAGTTAAATATTTATTTATTAAGTATTTTTTTGTAATAAGAAAATCACAACTAGCATATTTTCATCATCTAAACAATGTTTGTTCTTGAACCTTTCATATTTGCATTGTTGCTGTCAACATTAACCCCACAAAATATATTTTTTTCTCCTCCATTCGCTTACAGGAGATGTTATTTTTTCGTTTTTTTCTACAAATTTCAACTTTTAACTGTTTAACTTGTATGTAATGAATAAATTGAATCAGCTGCATTTCATCCAAACTGATTGTAACAAAAATAAAAAAAACCAATTAAAAAGATAAAAATCTTTTATTTTCTTGTTTTTAGTCAATACAATAAAAATGCGTATCTTATTGTGTCGAAGCTTTAGGGGTCTTGGCAGGTTTTCCAACGGCACCCTTTTTACCTTTCTTGGGAACTTCGGGGGCAGCTTCTCGTTCCGTCAACCATAATTCGACGTGACACGGAGAGGACATGTACGGATTGATCCTGCCGTGAGCTCGATACGTACGACGTCTCATTACCGGAGCCCTATTCACCTGAACGTGCTCGACAACTAGCCTGTCGACGTCCAAACCGCTGTAATC
Organism: Geotrupes spiniger; assembly: GCA_959613385.1. Classification (NCBI taxonomy): domain Eukaryota; kingdom Metazoa; phylum Arthropoda; class Insecta; order Coleoptera; family Geotrupidae; genus Geotrupes; species Geotrupes spiniger. The sequence goes on along the minus strand of OY390737.1, from coordinate 7,403,422 downwards.
CGCATTGCTTTCGGCGTTCCGCAACAACTGCAAGATGAATTCCGCCGATTTCTTGGGCCAACGACCCTGAGTCGTGCCGAACTGTTTGGCTTGTGCGCATCGACCAACGCCTCCGTTGAACCTGCGGAAGGGTATGCACTCTTTCTTGTCGATCACGTTCTTCAAATATGCGACGGCGCGCTTCAACGGAAACTTCCTGATGGCGTTCGCCGTCTCGCATGTGTTCTTGAAGTGCACGCGCAAATTCGAGCCACGTGCCTTGCAGGTTTTCGTGGGGATTTCAGGTTCGCGAGCGTATCTACCCATTCTGTCCGATAATGAAGATATGAACAAACTATTTCAACAATCTAGGAAGATGCAATCTGTTTTTTTACCTTAAATAATGCGCGACACCAACCTCTACTTCCTAGGTTAACTCACCAAAGGGCGACCGATAGAATTACCATAAAGTAGAACGAATTTCACAAAGCGTACAACGGGTAGATTTTCGAAATTATAAGTAAATTAAATGTCAACATAAGCTATTTGGAATCATTTCATATTAATACTTTTTAAAACGTGTTTCTCGTTAAATTAAAAAAGTAAATCCTGATTAATTTTTATTAATATCAATGTCGATTTTTAACAGTAAAGTTTGGCAGTCAGTTGACGACAAGCAGCCAACTTAACTACAGTTCATAGTTCTAGATGGTTTTATTTATTAAATTACGATGAGTGAAAAAAAGAATTTCAAATACTGCATAGTCCCTAAATGCCAGAGCAATTCGGTCGATTCACCCGGTAAGATTTTTTTGAATATACCGAAAGATCCGATAATACGACCACAATGGTTGGAGGCGATGAATTGGTGTCATTACAAAACTAAACCGTTGTCAGATAAAACGCACAGGTACTGCTGTGAAGATCATTTTAATGTAAGTTTCATCCTCATTCGTAACATTCCACAACATTGTTTTGCGATTAATAAATGTAGCAACGAATAGATTATATCTTCGTTAGACGGCATCATTTGATAGACGTAGCATAATTTGAATTTTTCTACAGGTGTCCGAAAAAGAATTACATCCAGTTACCTGTGAAATTTTCTTGCATTTAAATTTCATGTTCCGCTATATTGTTATTTGTATTGAATTATCCATAGCATTTTAATTTACATGGGAATTTCAAAGCATACTAGATGTAAATCATTTTTGGACACCCGGTACAATTTTTGGCATTTTTCTAACGTTGCAGCTCCAAGACGACATAATTAATTACACTCAGTTCAAGTTAATGGGTAATGTGAAAGCGTTATTGAGGAAAGGCGCCGTACCAAGTAAATTCACTTGCCAGAACAATCTACGGAATAATTTCAAATATGTATTCATAAAGTTATTTCCCAATAAAAATCACGCCAAAGTCGACAGGAACGTGCTTTTAGCGGAGAATTCTCAAATATGCACAGAATTTGCCCCACTTAAAAGTGTTGTAAACACTCCACGAAAAGTAACACACAAGGATAAAACGTGCATTAGACCTGAATTTGTAAATGTAGATCGTTTGAGTTCCCCAGGAGTAACTGTCAAGGATATTGCAGAAGCTGCAGATACGAACGGACAATGTAAGTTAGTTGTAGTGAGCAACACAATAAATTATTACATAGTTGATAAATTGTAGGCGTTGAAAACATAATTCATGTGAGTAATGATGAAAGCCTATTAGAAGATTGTAATATTGATAAAGAAATTGTCAATGAAGATGAAGAGGCAGATAAGGCAGAAATTGACAATACATATAACTGTAAAATATGTGGTAAAGCCTTCATTGAAGATATATTTTTGAAGAAACATGTGTTGGTTCAACATATGGGATGCTTAGATCTTGAGAACGAGATATTGTTGTCCTAAAATTGCATAATATTCTGAATTTTTATAGACGAGTTTTTAAATAAATGGTATAACAACCTTTATTAGGCATACCTCTTTACTATTTACATATAATATGGTATATATATTTACAATTTCAGTAACTCTATTGCACCCTTGCCCCCATCCTCCTCCTTCCTGGGCTCCTCTTCTCCTCATTTCCGATCTTTCCTGTCAAATAACAATTTAGCGGAACATGCAAATTTACATGCAAGAAAATTTTACAGGTAACTAGATGTAATTCGTATTGAGTCGGTGGTTTGCATTTGGTGAAACATATTTAATAGAAATGATAATTCTTTTTGGGACGACTGTATTTAATTTGCTTCGTATTTGGGGATTTTTCATCGCACAATTCCTAATGTGAATACCTACTTTCACTTCATTATTGACGTCCATAAATTGTAAATAAAGATGGCGGATCCGTTGAGTTTGTTGAGGCAATACAACGTAAATAAAAAGGAAATTATCGAACGCGAAGGACAGATAATATTCGGTGAATTTTCGTGGCCAAAAAATGTTAAGACAAACTACCTAACTTGGGGGTAAGTTAACAGCACGGTACTTTTCCTGACACGCGAACCACGCTAACCTTATTGCATTCTAACGTCACTTATAGCTCAGGCAAAGACGGCACTCCGAAAGAGTATTACACGCTAGAATGTTTACTGTTCATTTTAAAGAACATTTCACTTACGCATCCGGTGTATGTGCGACAAGCAGCGGTATGTATCTCATCGACCGATACAATATTTCCTCTATGTGTAACACCCGTAGGCCGAGAATATACCTGCGGTGCGAAGACCTGACAGGAAAGAATTGCTTGCTTATTTGAATGGTGAAACAGCTAGTTGTCCGGCGATTGATAAAAGTGCACCTTTGGAATTACCAACTCAAGTAAGTAATTGTGGGACTTGTAATGTATCTAAACAATACACAAAGCTAAGTGTAACTGTAGGACTAAATCTTAAATTATTTTATTATTATCCATAGGTTAAGAGATCTGCTGATTATGATGGACCTGAAAGTATTGCTAAGAAGCCTCGGTTTGAGGATACACATGTACAAAAAGTTCGAGAGCAACTCGCTGCTAGGTTGGATGCTCCAAAAGAAGCATCTGTTACAGTTGATAATATCAAGTAAGTTTTTTAGAGATTAATAGATTCACGTACAGTTTTTGGCATGTAAAGTACATGCATTCGATGTCGATGTCGATTTCATAAGTCGTATTATTTTAGGTCGTTATCGGAGGCTATGTCTGTGGAAAAAATTGCAGCAATCAAAGCGAAACGTTTGGCTAAAAAAAGAACCACGATTAAGGGAAACGATGATATCGGACAGGAATATGATATTAGAGCTATTTTAGATCTCGATGTAGATATAACTAAAGATATTATAAGTAGAGAAAGGCAGTGGAGAACGAGGACAACAATTTTACAATCAAATGGAAAGAATTTTGCTAAGAACATATTGGCTTTGTTGCACAGCATAAAAGCTAGAGAAGAAGGGCGACAAAGGCTGCCGCAGCAACAGCAACAGCAACCCATCGTAACACCAAGGGCTACTCCGGTGAGGCCTACGACTCAGCCTGCGGTGTACAATCGGTACGATCAGGAGAGATTCAACAAACAAAAAGAGGGTAATAAAGTTTATCAGTTGATTTGCACGATTTACATTATTTTTTTATAGAGACTGAAGGTTTTAAAATCGATACAATGGGTACCTATCACGGTATGACATTGAAATCTGTAACGGAAGGTTCCGTTAAAACAAGACCCCAACAATTACCACAACCGTCAACCCCTATGCCAGTCAGTGCATCCAGGCCGTCCTCAGGCTTGTCCAAACGTGTTCCCCGTACTCCGATAATTATCATTCCGGCAGGTACAACATCCCTCATTACAATGCACAATGTCAAAGACATTCTGCAAGAATTAAAGTTTGTCTCTATCGAGCAGAAGAAAGCCGAGGGTGGTAGAAGAGACAACGAGGTGCTTTTGCACCGCCAAAGAAACGGCGTTTCTATCCCTTATAGAGTAGTCGATAATCCAGCGAAGCTCAGCCCAAGCGATTGGGACCGTGTGGTCGCTGTTTTCGTCATGGGACCAGCTTGGCAATTCAAGGGCTATCCTTGGGAAAATCCCGTAGAAATTTTTGACAAGGGTAGGAACGTGCAAATGAGAAGTATGAATTTGAATCCATTTATTTGCAGTTTGTGCTTTTCATTTGAAATATGACGAAATGCGATTGGACGCCAATGTTGCAAGATGGGCCGTGACGGTTATCGAGTTGTCAAGAACAAAAAGACATTTAGACCGAGCAGCGCTGATGATCTTTTGGGAAAAATTGGATAAGTAAGGTGGTGTAGATGTTGTCGGACTTTTTCTAATAATCGAGTTTCAGGCACATAGTGCAGCATAAACCACATCTGAGATTTTGAAGCTGTATTTACATTTTCAATGTATATTGTGTACAGATTTTATCTTTTTTATAGCACGAATAGATCATGTTTTCAGTAGGAAGTATCTCACACTTTTTAATTTTCTTGTATTACGGAGAATTGTTTGACTTTAAAGATGTTTTGTTTAGTATATTTATACATATTTCAGTTTTGAACAATAAAGTTATTTTATAAGGAATGTGTTTCACCAATCTCTCCTGGTACTTTATTTACACACATTTTGAATTGTTCAACTAATTCAACAGATTTAATTAATGGCATTTCTTGTGTTTCCAAACTTAAAATAATCTCACTTATAAATTCATAATTGGATAGAATAAATGCTAGTTCAGCACCCAATGAATTTATAAAAATACAGTTATATGCATAATATGCAAAAATTAATAATTATATGCTTGCAGGTTTTTAATGAATGATTGTCAATCACTGGATTACATAGCTAGTCTTAAAATTTCAGTGGCCACCATTGCTGGACATTACTGATGTTCTACTGCACTTACATATAGTGAATTGTAATTGTAATTTTTTTTTAAACAAGGTGTGCTACCGAATGACGTATTTATATAAATAGCAGTTATATAAAACATTTATTTCAGTCAATTACAACATAAAATCATCTCTTATACCGTTATATTCTAACACGTGCTTCCTGATCTTGGAATTATCGACCCACGTGACAAAATCTTCCAATGTTCTTGTAACCAACAACGCCGGATCTTTAACCAATTCGGGACCAATGCGAACATGTCCTTGTTCAATTAGCTTCGTAGCTCCTTTGATGTTCTCGGACATTTTATCTGAAAGATAAATCCAAGAAATTAAACAAAAACATATGTGTTACGGCTTACTTCGAACCATTACGACAGGCAATCGCCTCCTACAAAAACAAGAAGCGGTAACCTTTTCGGCCAAGCCCAAGTCCCATCGTGTAGCTATTAGCCCCATCGTGTATCTAAAAAAAAATCGTTACATCCAAAAAGAACACAGGACCTCTACGTACAATTTCTCCAATAATTGTGCACTGGTTTCTGTCCGGAATGAATGTTTGGGGTCGACCTCTTTGATTTTCCTCGCCAATTCTCTTACGTTTCTCGCTAATTTATTGTATCTAGAAGAAAATGTTGAATTTTGACGGTGACGACGACAATACGATCATAACCTTACTTCGTGTAATCTTCACGTTTTTGTATGTGATATTTTTTTAGCACTTTCACTTCTTGGAGATTGTTATCGACTTCCCACGATATGAAATCTACCTTTTTCAATAGTTTTTGTTCGTGATATTTTAGTTTTCTGACCATTTTCACTTCATTTAATAATTCAAATATATAAATTGCAACAATCAAACGAAGTTGGAGTGACGAACTTCACGGTGATATGTACGGACGAAATGGTGCGCTGGTTTCTTTAATAACTTACTTCACATTATAAATTTACAAAGTTATGTGTGAATGGTCCAAGAGGTCGTAGTGTAAGCTTTGCTTTAAAATAATTAGAGAATATTTTATACGACTAAAATGTTATTATTGTAAATCAAATTGTTGAACTTTCAACTGAAATTATCAGAGTTCGGTCTTATACGTGCTCTTATCATAAATAACATAATCTTTTCGTTAAAAACCTTATTCACACAACACAATTAACTTTGTTGTTTGTTAACTTTGTCCTAGTTTTTTTGCCATAAATGGCACATAAATGAACTTCTGGGGGACATAGGTTGACACCATCCTGCTGCTGCTGGTCCCTTTTACTGTATTATGTGTCTCACTATAAAGACCTCTTATTAATTTGAATGACAACGCTGTCAATAACGACAACCTGTTGTTTTAATTTTGGTACGGTATGAAGTCATATTCACTTCTCCTGTCAAGGAATTGGGCAGTATGCCAATTACACGGCAGTGTGTGACTTGTCAATTATGACAGATAAATGAAAAGTGTATCGTTTATACCGTATCTACACCTGGCATATAATCAGATGACGTTTCGCCAATTTTGGCAAAAATGTTTTGTGTCCTTTGATAAGGTGCTTGTACCAACAGTGTAAATACTGTCACTGTACCAGTTCACCGTGTATACGCGGATAATATAAATAGTATTTAATAATTTATGTTGTCGCCCTGCATCAATCGTATTAATGATCCCTCCCACTAGCCGCCGAAAAAAGAGGTTATTACCTTTTTTCAGAAATAAACAGTTACTTTTGAAATAATACCATTCGCATAATCCGCGTGCCGAAGCTTTAATTTTACGTACACAGTTCACCGTTCATCGAATAATAACCAATGTGATCGTGATATCAACAAGAAAACAACAATTCAAAGGGGACAGCTGCCGGAATAGGCGGTACCTAATTTACAGTGGAACAAATTGTGATGTTTTTATAGTATTTTTTCGCGTATCATAAAATGCAAGAGGTGGTTTTTTGAGCGTTTGTTGTACTATAGGTTGGAAACGAGTGAAATATGTCAAGAAACAATATAAATGGAAGCCGTAGTTTGTCATCAGCCAGTTGCAATAGTATCACATCGGATGCAGACGAAAGCATCGACAATGGATTGGAGGAGTTGAGCATCGGCAGAGGCAGCAGACCGTCGTCTACGTCATCTCGGTCTTTGAAGGCGAAGAGGATACGATTTTATCACAATGGGAACAAATTTTTTAACGGTGTCGTCGTTCCTGTCGCTTCAGAAAGATACAGATCTTTCGAGAGTTTAACAACAGAATTGACTTCCATATTAATGAGGAGCGTAACTTTACCAAGCGGAGTTCGAACTATATATACAATGGAAGGTAGAAAGGTATTGATCAATCTTCACTACCTATGAGCTTCATTGTATTTTGTAACTGTTATTATTAAATCTTTAGGCCAGACTATATTTCAGTACTACAAAACGTGTACAGCTTTTGATGAAGTTTCAAATGTTATTTCAAAAAGCTTGTTGTACCGAATTATATAACAAAAACCCAACTTAGACTTAGATTTGGTGAAAAAGAAATGATGTTTTGTAGGAGAAAAACGATCGTCATATTTTATTTTAAGATCGAAACTTGCAAAATATGATATCAACCGAGTTTTTACAAGTAATTCAATCGGAATATGTTAACCAATGTTTGTCTTAAAACATTGTGTTTAAGAAGTTCACATGTGATGTTATGTAAATGTCTAATATTGAAAGATGATCTATCGTTCAAAACCTCGTGTTTTATTTTTGTATTTTCGTTACATTTTGGAGAATCGCTTTTTTATTGCGCCAGGCTGCAGTTATAAGGTAAATTTTTTAGGTGACCAGTTTGGACGATCTAGAAGACGGTAAAGAATACGTATGCGGTGGAAAAGGTGATATATTTAAGAAAATAGAGTATAGCAAAATCGATCAATTAAAGTCCAGGCGGATATCTAGCGGTAGGAATTCAATTTCCATGTCCGCACAACCACGAATTGTCCCTCCCGACTGTGTCCGCCCGAAAATCGTAACCCTCATTCGAAACGGCATCAAACCTAGAAAGGTGAGCTGAAATTTCCGGTTGTGGTGCTAAATTATTCAATTTTTTTCATAAGGTGATAAGACTGCTTTTGAATAAAAGGAACTCGTCGAGTTTGGAGCAGGTGTTAAGTGCACTTACGGAAGCGGCTTCCCTCGACTCTGGTGCGGTCAGGAAAGTGTTCACTTTGTCGGGTCAACCGGTCGCTACGCTACCTCAATTCTTTTCGTCTGAAGACGTCTTTTTCGTTTACGGCAATGAGCGGTTCTCTCAGGAAGATTTCGAGCTGGAGTTTGAAGAGAGCAAAGCAATACAGCAGCATAAGAAGTCACCGGGTCTGAGAAATGGGTACGTTTTCGACGAACCGAAATGTGGGTGTTGTCATTGACTAATGCTATTTTTTGGATTTTTTGCAAACGAATTTGCATTCATATGCAAATTCTTGGATCGAATAGGAAGCTTGATTAACCTGAAACTGTTTGGCCTAAGCTGTGATTTTTGCATTGAAAATGTTCTAGTTTCTTAATAAATTTATTATACAGCTTTGAACTCCAGTCTTTGTGATTGGTGCCTGTTTCGAACCCAAAAACCAAGAAGTAGCATTGTGTAGCACTAGAGGAACAGGTTTCAATTTCCCTTATTCCAGTGCTGGACCCAAGCCTAAAATGCCGAAGAAAGAACTGAACAGGACTTACGAATCAAACGAAAACCTTCTGGCCAAATTAAGTAAGGACAATAATATAATTTTGCCGACTCCACTGAGGCAGAAATACACCGTCGGTCGTATGATTGGTGACGGTAACTTCGCAATAGTCAGACTGTGCAAGGATAAAACGACCAGCGAAGAGTTTGCTTTGAAGATCATCGATAAGTCCAAATGTAAAGGGAAGGTCAGTTGATCGGCCCAAAATTATTGTCAGTACATTATTGAAACCACTTTTTCAGGAGGACATGGTAGAAAACGAGGTGCGCATACTCAGGAAACTGAACCATCCGCATATCATGACTTTGTTCACGGAACAAGATTCCAAGAGCATGTTGTATCTGGTCTGCGAGTTTGTGAGAGGTAACGTTTCCACTTTTTAAGTTGTAATTGTAAATTAATTGCATTTTAGGCGGCGATTTATTTGATGCTATAACGGTGGTTCAGAAATTTTCCGAAGAACAAGCAGCGTTGATGATCACACATTTAACATCAGCACTGGCGTACTTGCATAATTTGAATATTGTACACAGGGATGTAAAGCCAGAAAATCTACTGGTAAGAGTGTTTCTTGGTTCCTACTAAGACATATATTAATTAATACATTAAGGGTCAATATTATATCACAGGGCCACAGTCACTTTCATATTCTGCACTGTAATGAAATCTGGGCATTGGGGATGAAATTAGTAGGGTTGTAGTGCAAAGTCCTTCATTCAGCATACAATAAGTCTGCTGGGGAGTCAATTGCATAAATAAAATTTTAAACAGACACCGCTTTGGAATTTGTTAAGAGAAAAGTAACATTGTTTGATATTTATTTTGCTATTTTGTATATTTTTATTTTGATAACGTGTGAATACTAGAGATGATTTGAAATGTAAAGGACATAGGCGTGGCTATGCGCACAAACACCTTTTTGATTTGGAACAGCCCCTTAATAGAAATCGGGGGTGATTGTCAAAGCAGTGTCACGAGTTTTGTAGAACATGTTTGCATTTGCTTCGCATCCGCCTGGTTGTTTGAAATACCAGTGCGATCTGTCACTGGACTGTTCCCGCCGCGCAACTTGTTGATGACGTACATGTCCTTTACGGCCTGAAACTACTCTAGTAACATCTCATGCCATATTCTCTTCCTAGAATATTTATAGCATTTTGTTATTTTTTTGTCAAATTTATGATTAATCACAGTTATCATTATTAGTTGTACTATTAATAGTATTTTGGTAATAATGTTCTGGAAAATTAAAATTAAATTGAAATAAAATTATTTAAAGGTTGACATAGAGAATAACGAAGTGAAAATTTTGAAACTGGGTGATTTCGGCCTTGCTTGTGAGGTTACCGAACCCTTGTACACGGTCTGCGGCACTCCAACGTACGTAGCACCAGAAATACTTGCTGAATCTGGTTATGGACTGAAGGTACGTGAATCAAAATTAAAAAGAATTTCAAATAATCTTCGTTTGTTCATAGATCGATGTTTGGGCCGCCGGTGTAATATTGTACATTTTACTGTGCGGTTATCCGCCGTTTGTGAGCCAAGACAACGATCAAGAAAAACTGTTTGACTGCATTCTGTCTGGCCAGTATGACTTTCCCGACCTTTACTGGTCAGATGTGTCGAACTTGGCGAAGGAACTAATAACGAACATGCTACAGTTGGCACCGGAATTGAGGTTCTCAGCGGAGGATGTGCTCGATCATCTCTGGTTGCAATACGCCAGTTCCTAGTCTCCCACGAACGGAAGAACTATACGCACTTTTACTCGAATATTTGGCATTCATAGACTTGCATTTGATTACAAACTATGTTAAAGATGTTGCTGAGTAGGCAAACTAAAAAGTATATACTGATAGGGGATATGATTTTTCCAGAATTTGTATCTCGCATTTCTTAAAACGAGTGTTTCTATTGTATTGATAATTTGCAGTTAGTTACACCTTGACTTAATTTTTGATAATTACTGCCTAATTATTTAAAAACATGTTTAAGAAATGTGGCCTAGACTTCCTTCGCCGTTTGGTGAAAGTGTTGCTTTTAAGGAAAGATGGTGTAGCCAAAGGTATTTTTCTTGAAATTGTGATTTTTGTCTTAATTTAAACGTTTTCGTTTTATAAAAATACCAAAGTGCATTTACTAATTTGCGATCATTTAAAATATTTTTATACAAGCTTTTTATCATGTTTTTTGAGTCGGACATCACTATTACAACTATGATAAGAAAACTTTGTAGTTATTATGGTTCAAGTAAATCACGTGTTTATTGTTTTTTTATATTCGAGTTCCTCCATGTCAATTCAACCTATTTCGAACTTTGATGTTGGAAAATTTGTTGCAATAATAGTTCACATCAACAATTTATTTACATCGTATAAAATCTTTAAAATGGGATCATATGTCATAAGTGTACCTTAGCAAGGACTGGAGGTATATCCAATTAAACAATTTCGTATGTCCAAATTATTGGTAGCACGGTTATAATTCACGGTCAGGATCTAAAAAATTTTGAGACAAGGTTTAGTTCCAGCTCACACTATATTTTAATGGCTACTAATTATTCTGCCTTTAATTCGATATTTATGGTTGGTATTTAATACAGTGATAATTAAAAAAAAAAATTGACATGGAAGAACCATTCTGTAGCTCAAAGCATTAATGGTTTTTAGTTCCATTTATACACCTAACATATCATATATATTTCTGCTCATTATATAGAATAGTGACGTAAAATGTGAGAAACAATTATTAACCAAAATTATGATCAACGTTTGTTTTATATTTAATTCCCATGTACGAATAAATTGATTTATCAACCGAAGTGAATTTAAAACTGTTAAAGAAGAAATCGTGTTACGGCATTGTTATCTATTAGATACTTTTATTAACAAAGGCAATATTTTCGACGACTTTATCTCAATAAGGTAATTTATTTCCAACGACGACGCATTCGCAGATGTGAAATTCTGTACGTACTCTCATAATTTTAATGTAGTTTTAATATATATTATATATATAAAAATGATATACAGTCTATATATTATTATGGTGATTTTGAACTCGTGAAGTATTATTTATTAGGAAAACTTGACCGCATCACATCCGATCATCGTAGACTTTTTAGTGTAATATATAAGATGATGAACCAGATCGTAGGGTATTTTTAAGAGGCATATTTGAAAAAAATAAGTTATTTTATTGCATTTTTAAATGAATAAGTTATTGTCAAGTGTATGCTTCATTTTGTAAATAAATTATTTGCGAAAAAATTTTGTTTTTTCATTTCCCATTTGATTCCCAATTTTCATTATCCCCCGCCCCCATTAATAATAATTGAATTTAATTTGTGTGGCTAAAAGAGGGTTCTCAGTTGAAAACCACACTTATAAAAGATTTTCGCCTAAAATAAATTAATTATTCTGATGACTTGTTTGGTACAATTTTTCATGATTTAAATGTCGATATGTACTTTCTATTGATATTTATTTGTATTTATTGACATTTAGTTTTACATCGAACGTTGATAAGTGCAGCGTGTCCCCCTATAACTCTCAAAAATTGACCAAAATAAGTGAAAATGGTACTTCGCAAACGGGTATTGCGTGAAAATGAAATTAAAAAAATTACAGTTTTAAAAATCTGAAGAAACCACCATATTTAATTCAGATCCTCTTAAGATGGACTACCACTGTTTTATTTTAATTTTATGTATGTGGACAGACGCGAAGTAATTCGGCGTAAATAAAAAAATCTATTCATTCCGGTCCTGTTTATATAAATTATATTTGCCGAACGAAAGCAAGCGAATATTTTTGAGATTATATCTGGCCGACGCATTAGAATGTTACATTATTTGAACCAGAATCGCAAACTGTCTTTAATTAAAAAAAAACGGCCGAGCATGATTCGCCGATTTGAACAAATTTGACTTTAGAATCGACTTTCAACGATTGATTTACGCAATTTCCCCGTACGATCGATCTATTCTGAATTGAACGAATTAAATATTTCGATTGTAACACATCTAGTTTTTAGAAGTTACGCCAGAGTCGCTGGTGACAAAATTCGGAAATATCAAGTTGCTGTTTTTTCCTTATATGGGCATCGATTGAGCAAACGTCAATGACTTTTTTTTCACGTAGAGTGCGCCTTAGATACGTTTTTTGTTTTACGAAAAAGGTGCACTTAAGTCAAATCGTGCAAGTGCTAGGAAAAGGTGATACGACGCTGCGTAAAATAATCGTTCGAAAATGCATGGTGATCGCAACCAACGCGCGATTTACAGACGTTGCGTCGTTTTGAAAGAGTTCTCGGTAATTCGGGACGCGTGTGTGTCACTAAAATGACGCGAGTGCGGTGTGAAAGGGTTTCGTCGGTTTCTGGACGCGCCGAGTGCAGGGAAACGACGTTGCTTCCTCTTCGTGGGATGAGAACGGTAGGTGAATTTTTGATTTTCTGATGCCCGGATTTGCCCTGTGTCGTACGATTTTGTATAAAGAGAGTTACTTTGGACGCAGAAATGTATCGACGCCAGAGTTTTGGTCATTTGGACTCCGTCTAGACATATGTGTCTACAGCAGCACGTAGAGGATTTTTGATATATAGAAGAATGAAAAATGTCGGACCAGCGAATTTTATTTCCGATTTTTATGAAAAATGTTCATCGTTCATATGAAAAAAAAAAAAAAATAGGAGACCTATTATAAAGAAATCCCTACGTGGTGCTATAGAGACTACATTTTCGAACAGTTTAAGACTTGGTGCATGCAAATTGGATGTATAGACAACATATTATGTCAACCAGGTTGAAAACGTAGTTTATCGAGAAAAACGCGTTCAAAGCTTCACCGAAGAATAATTCAACATACAAACTAAATTTTTTATTTGTCTATTTTTTCTGGTTTGTTACCGTTAGTCAGCGATTCCTGAACCATACAACAGCTCCTCAGCATCCAGAGAATCATTATTTTTTCCATGTTTTGTACGCAGACGACCCTCAATTTTTTTGACAATATTGGTAGAGTGATTGACCAATTTTTATGTCTAATATCTCCAATCTGACCATTGTTAAAAAGTATTGAAGCAATATTAGCGGCAGTTTCAACTATGGGTCTGCCGCTCCACGATGCCTTTTCGCAAATTTCCATACAACAGAGTTCAAACACTCGTTATTTTGGTGGAAAGCGCCTAAACATCGTTGAAGAAGCTCGTCCTTACTAAGATCCACCTATATCGGTTTTATTGCATCAACGACAACAATTTTTTCTACTTTGCATTGGCAATAACTTCACTTCACTGAAAATTTGAGTGCTAAAATGAGTCTGGTATAATTTTTTTTTCTTTATGTTGGCAACGGTTTGGCAGCCTTTAACGTCAACGAAATGTCAGTTGTAAGTAATAATCTTTGCATTGTTTTCGTTGCACCATTCTTCGAATTTTTTATATTTGTGTTCGTATTAAGAACGCGACTTGTTCGGAAATGAATTCCCAATCGTAGTTTGTCCAATTTCCCGTATTTCGGGTGGAGTACATTGCAAGTCTTAGCAACTCATTTTGCGTCAAGGAAAACTGACATTTCAAATTAAACGTTCGACCGCCTCCTTATTTAATTTCACACAAACGTTACCAGCTCGCGCAAATATCCCTAAATGTTGAATTACTTAACAAAGTTTAATTTTTCACATAAAAAGGGCGCAAAGTAGAAAAACTAGTATAAAATACTCGTACAGAAGGCTATTCAGGGCATTCGTCCGTTCAGCCACTCGCCTTCGCGGCTCGTGGCTGAATTTCGGACTCATGCCTGAAACAGTGCCTTCTGTAACTTGTTTTTTAATATACTACTAAAGCCGCCTGAAAATCAGCCAACTCGACAATCTACATCAGTTTGTTTTCTCAAAATTTACAATAATTATGAAGTAACGTCATTGTGATTAACGTTTATAAAAGTTTAAATCAAGTGAAAAACCAATAACTTAAAAGTATCAAAGCATTTAGTGCCGAACCGGATTATTTTTTAAATCGTCCAATGGTCCTTTTTCAGTTACAGCAATGTACTAGAGATGGTTTCTATTGTTAGTGTTGTGTCGTGTCAGTGGTTCTTTGGGAGCGATCCATCAGTTAGTCAGATCGCAATTAAAATAATTATTGAATTTAATTTTTAATTTATTTAATTTAAATTTAAACAGCAAGGTAACAAAAAATTTGAGAAATAATCAGTTAGTTGTAATTTAGTTAGACTATTTCTGTCGCTATTTTGATTTGACTGCGGAGTAGGAGGAAATCGAGATTGCGTTTTTGATAAGTTTGGGAAACACTGATCTAATCATCGTAACAATTATACTCGCTTGAACTGGAACGTAAGCTTTGTCCTTTTATAAGACACATTAATATTAATTTGTCTACATAACGAAACGCAAAGCCTACTTCGCGTATGTTACAGTTGAAGCGGATTTGCATCGGTAACATGTATTTTTATTACTTTATTGAAAATCTGCAGTAGTACGCACTGAAGTTGCTTATACTTAGATTCACGCACATTACGTGATCACGATACATAAAGTATAAGAAAGGTTTGACATTTTTATTAAGATTTTATTAAGATAGAATGCACGATATCGTATGTTGCATAACATTTTCATGTTGAGATATAATTGTGAATTCCCCGCCTCTATCGAGTGGATATATTGCATATTGCGGAGCAATTCGAGCGATGGTGCTTTATCGTTGATTATCAAACGTTGAAAGGGTGGTTTATAAATAATTGCTTTATTATCGGCGCAGGTCTTTCGAAGCTTTCGTCCCTTCGTGGGCGTTCCGGCGGCAGTCGCGCTTCGGCCGTCACCTGCGTTCACACGCCAGCGTCCATTGTTTCAGATATTCGCGCATAAAATCGACGGTCTCTGCAAGTTGACTTTTTTGTGTGCGTGCGCGCGTGTGTTTGTGTGTTTTTAACAACTAAGTCGATTAGGTAGGTTTCTAGTTGGTCGTGTAGGTTACAGTTGGGACACGGTTTCAAAAGCACGCCAGGCCCTAACTTTTCCGGTGACAAAATACAAATTGATGTACGTAAATGACAAAAAAATAAGTTTTGGATATAAATAATTCTTTACGTTTTACGTCACATGGTGTTTATTTAAAAATACATGCATTTTCTTACTTGCAATTTTAACGAGATTACTCCAGCCGACTTATTTTGCTAGGATACGGAACGCTGGAAGTGGCATCTGAGCGCCAGAATCTCAAAGGCGATCAAAAGTGACTGAAAACTGAATTTGTAAAAAAGCTTTCGAAATGTAAAAATTGTTAAATATTGATAAAATCGTAAAACATTTCGAAAATATGAAAATTATCCAAATTGTCCAAAACGCAAGTAATATTAAGAGTTGCAAAAAAATCCAAATTGTTAAAAATGTCATAACAATACTAAAATTCAATAAAGGAATCAAAATTACTGACATGCAAGAAAGTCAAAATTGTCAAAACATCAAAATTGACAGGGTAGTAAGTAAAAATTACAAAATTATTAAAAGTTTCAAAATTACAAAAGTCCGTCAAAATTGTAGAAATTTACGAAATTGCTAAAATTCCAAACGTCAAGTCAAAGTTGTCGTTGGTACGAAATGTTAAAATTGTAAACGTTGTAAAATTGCCAAAATGTAAAAACATGCCATAGAATTGCAAAAATACAAAAAATTAAAACAAGATCAAAAATTAATGTGAAAATTAAAATTGATCACATTGCCTTAATTGTACATAATGCCAAAATTGCAGACTGAAAACAACAAATTATCGAAAATGGGACAAGTTGTTAGACAGAAACATGACAAGAATGTCAACTCTAAGAAGCTTCTAAAAAGTCAACCTTGAACCCAAACAAAAATGAAGAAAACAAAATTGCAAAAAATTTAATATAAAATGCAAAATAATATGTTTAAAATGTAAAAATATAAAATACGACAAAAGGAGAAACTACGCAAGTAAGACAAAAAAATGATGCTATAAAATCGACAAAAACATGTTCAGGTGGAAAAATGACGCTCCTTTTCCACCTGAAAAAAATGAAAAAAGCGCGATTTTTGGAAACGGTAAAAATTTCTTTAGAATCAAAACGAATATTTTATTATTTTATTATTTATTATCATAAATGTGATTTTGCCAAAACGTCGGAATAACTCGGTTATGGACAATTTAAATACGCGGTTCATTACCCGAGAACCAGGAAGAATTTACCCTTGAGAATCTACGAACTTCGCTTTTTCCTCTCTGGCAATATTTTTTATTTCTCTTTGTCTCTTTCTGTCATCCACCATAATATCATTATCACTGTAGATTGTGGTACCTTTTAACTTGATATTGGCTGCCATAATTTCTTGTTTTACCCACCTTTGCTACTACAATTATTCGTTCTTCATTGCTCATATATACGTCCTGTAACTTTGTGGCTATTTGTAACTTATTCTCTCAAAATTCCTACACTCCTTCTTTATCTGTACTCTCCTTCGTTTTCAATACCTTTACTATTCTTTCGTATTTCCATTTTTTTTATTTTCTTATCATCTCTTCTTTGATCTTTTTCATCTCTTCTTTTAGTTTTGTATTTTTAGCAATTCTTTTCATCATTTTCTCCATCAGTTCTTTCAGTTCCTCCACCACATTCGTTTTACATTTACTCCCACTTGCTGTGTCACTTTTAATTGCAACCTCCCTTCTTTCTTCCTATGCTCTTCGTTGTTCTGGTGATTTTATTATCTATAAGATTGTTCACCACATAAAAATAACTAACATAACTAAAACATTTCAGAAACCGCCGGAGTTCAAATAAAAAAACTACATATAATAAAGAAATAAAAGTACACGTAAAATGTTTTGCAAATTTTATCATTCCGGCAAAATTATTCGACAAATACATTATGAATCTGGTCTTAATTGTTTATGTGCAAATTAAAAAATGATTATTAATAGCAATTATCAATGATAGTTGATATGTTGACACCTTTTGGAATATTCGCCAATTTTTACAGTTTTATGTACTTTAGACCATTTTCCTACTATGACAAGATTGTCATAATGGTAAAGATTTACCATTTCTATAATTCGATTGCATGTATGCAGAGATGAGGTGATTATTTTTGCTAATTATTATTACAACAATATCAATAATTGTAAAATACTGCTAAAAATGGAAAACTACGCAAGCTTATTAATAACCCACGTGTGCTGCATGTTTAATAAAATATCGATCCGAATTGCGACACCTGGTTCCATACTGAAACCGGAAGTTCTTCTACGACACATGTAGACCCCCCCGCATCAATTCAATCGCTATTGCCCTCGAGCGGAACGCTTACCCACAAAATACGGCTTCTCCGCTGCACATTCACCCGGCACTCCGATTTCCGAACCTCTCTGATTACATCCAAGCACACTCAACGGGGTGCACCGTCTTTACGTCCGTCACGTACGCGGTAACTCGGTTACCGCACCCCGTCGCCGTAATTGTTTATGGAAGTTTTTAACGCCGCCGGATCGTGACGTGGGTACAGAACGTTATCGCCATTGTAATGGGCACTAATTGATACGTCACGTCCACCATTAGTGGGTAACTGCTCTTTACACTTAAGGTGCGCACGAAGTTTGATTTACGAGCTGCGAGGCATTTGGGAGCGCGCCAACAAACCGTCCGCGATCGGCAAAGACAATTATGCGATGGCAATAAAAAAAATCGAATTAAGTCCCGGATCGTGTAAAATTCGAGTCGGAGTCGTTAATCCTCCGCCCGACGGGTCCCACTTTGCGGCCGGTGTCCGATTACCAAAAGCGGATTACATCGATAATTCATAATTGGGGACGATGTTTGTTGTTACCGCTTTATTATTGTTCCTGTTCAAGTTTTCGTTGACACGTTTTCCATTTTTCAGGTGTGCGTTAGCATGGAGCGGACATGACTGATCAACAACGAAAGTACACACCACAGGAAACGATCCAGGTTAGTGAATTTGCTGTTTAGGTTAATTATGATTTATTTCATTTACTTTCAATGCTGTTGATTTACTTCGTAAGTGACGAAGGTTTTGTTCACCGTGTGATGATGTTCATCAGTAGAATTATTCAAACATGAAATTCATCAAACAATTTACTGAAACTATATTTTGTAATTGGATATATCAAAAATGATCTGCAATTTATATTTCTTTTAAGTTGCGTAGCATCGTATAAAGCGCACTGCTATAGATTGTGTATCTGAGTAATTTTGCTTTGCCACGTTTATTGAGAACATGCCTGTCGTGTACATTTGACAGTTGTGGAAGATTTGTTTCACTTTCCAAAAAGAATGTGATATGCAAGAAGTATCTAAAGGTAAAGGTCAACCCTTATATAAATACAAAACTATGCGAAGTTACACACAACTCTATGTTAACATCTTTATAACACACCCTTTTGCACGCCACTGTAAGTGGTAACACATATTTGAACTGTCAAGCACAACTGTCCAACTGTGTCTTTTCTTAAGCCCCCTACTTAACCCCTAACTGATTGGCTACACAAATAAAAGTAAAAGTTATATCATTTCTCCCATAATATTATGCATGTGGGGTAAAGTGATACATTATATGACGAGGCCCAGGTTTTTGGTTCGTATGACGAGTCTATTCTCGATAAACATGGACGTCTCTTAAGATGTACACTTTGGTTGGTACTGTAAAATGCAATGACGAAATAAAAATAATGAAGAACAAGTTTAAATTGTGCCCAGAACCACATAAATGATAGCATGTCAATGGCCAGTGGTGCATGATATGAAACACGCCTTATTGCCAAGTCAAATTTTAATATTCCAAAGTTGCCCGATGCAGCAAAATTTCAAATGTGTTGAAATAAGGCAAACAATCCGTAAAAATGGATTCAGTCGGCACGCAATCGAATTCGAAACAGCGTCGTCGCAGGAAACGATGCGGATGCAAAACATTACGACAGCAGGCACGCAGTCTGCCTAATCTAAAACCGAAGCACGTGCGCAATGCGCCTGCGCCCGTCTCGCCGAAATATAATGGCAAATCCATACTCTACGTAAGACGTGTACAAGTGTTGCATATGGTTCGTTCGTGTTGCGATTCGCGTCTACGTTGTTATTGTTTCCAGGCTACAGTAAATTGTGCCATTGTGTGGTCGCCTATAAAACTAATTGCACGTTTTACTGCGTAAATATTTAAAGCCTAATTTTGTTGATTGAGAAAGAATATATTTCTAATATCATTTTGTCTACCCAGTAAAATTTTTATTGCATCTGGATATTTCTAAATGCATTCAACTGAAAAATAATTGGTATGGGTTGATAGAAGTCAATAGAATTCATAAATGCCCGACGTCTAAAAAGTTCATATGGTTGTGGAGGAATCTTCGTAACTGCATACAGTAATAACGTCATAAAAAGCTTTATGAGCATAGTTCAAAATGAAATCGTGTTTATTTGTTTCTTAGCAACGTTATTTGTTTTAATTCACTTATTTTATTTGTTATTTCTGTTTCTGCTTCTGCTGTTTCATATTTGCATATTTGAATTGATGTTTACCATTATTATTTCTTCTACGATTACACCTATATATGTAACAAAAGTTTTGGGAATTTTTTCGTATTATTCGTTATTCCATCCTTAAAATTTACAAAATTTTAAGAAATGGTGTGTCAACGATTGCATGACGTGGAACTTAAACCCAACCCAACCCAACGAGCAATTATCTCTTTCAGAATACCAATGAAAAAAAAAACAATTACACCTTAAGACCCAACGTTATAAATGTGTCATCCTCTTCAGTCTCCTCAGATTCCTCATAATTTACTTGTTTCCATATATGTCCCAAAATTCGTTCGAAAAGCTTGATAATAATAAGCTGGGAAGCTTTATAACATACTTGATTTTAGCAATGGATTATTCAGCAGGCAACTTATGCCACAGATGTTGATTAGATTTTTGTCGTAATTTTGACTTTGGGCAAGATTATAATATAATATGGATATTACTGTATGCAAGGAATACTATAAACCGAATTGTTGGGCGTCAAATATTTTTTTCGCAGAAATGTTGCAAACTGTTGCAAATACTCTACCACTTTGGTCGGTACTCTTATACAAATATTACAAATGCCAAATATGGCATTATTATAAATAATCATAAGTCTTAACTAAACATTAGGAACTACATACGGTCTCAAATCGGGGGAAATAAAATTAAAAAAAAATATATTGTTTTGCTGTCCGTATTTTTCCTCGCACTGCGTGCTTATAAATCATTAATCGCTAAGTAAATGTTGGTGTCCGAATACTTCATTAGTCCATTTTATTTTTCAGCTAACGTAATGTCCCGACATCGATTAACAATATACTTGTCATAAGTGATTGATTTATTGTACTTTTTGATTTTGAGGTAATTGCACACTAAAATTATCGAAACACGCACTTATGTGTGTGATTTATGTGGTACTGGGCCACCCCTAAAGTGAAAACAACCCCGTCAGAGTTAAATATGCCGATCGATTGAACAAAAAGAGTACACTCAAGTACCTTGAATAGTTTAATTGTTTTGGCCATCGAAAGCAAGATACGTTAATATATAGTAAAAGTGGTTTTAGTTATTGCAATAGTGAAACTTATGCCAGTTCAGTCACACCACAGTTGTCAAAACACGAATTGTTGATTTTAAGACCGTTATCGTTCACCTACTGGTAAAATAAGTACGTTTATGGATTGTTTGATAACTCTCTTAGAATAGCTTAATCTCTACAACCGCTTAATTTATGGTTTGTGGAGATTTCAATATTAACTTCGGTATAACACACAAAATCTCCAAAAATATATGACATCCAATATTGACTCTCAAGTTGATCGCTCCAGTATATTCCATCATTATTACCAATTAATTTTCATCAAGAATATTGTAAAACATAATGCAGCCAATTACGAAGAAAAATGCATTCAGTAGATTAAATATCCGACAATTTCAATGATATCTTCAGGATGAAAATTAGTCATATATCTATAATTCTTCAGATGCAAATACCTATTTTGATAAATTTTATAATAAATTTTTAATTACCTCTGTACAGCGTTTCAAGTGAAATAAATACGTGCGTCACGAAACCAATAGCTTACGTAATCTACTTATACTTAGAAAAGAAACAAAAAATCATTAGTTGCATTAATTGCATATTAATTTCACAGTAAAAAATATTACAACAATATGCTCATGACTTCAAAGAATAAAACAAAAAACTGAAATAAATAAATTCAAGAATACAAATATTCAGATTGTTAGGGAATCTGGTGATATTGTTAGTGATCCTAAAGACCTCGTGGAGTTCTGCAATGGATTCTTTCGGCAATCAGTTCCTGTTATAAGGAAGCCTAATTTTCCTCATGTCTGCTAGTACTCTACGGTAGACGGATTTTTGTCAGTTACGCACCGACGAAAGTGAAATTAAAAATATTATTACCGATGTTTCATTGAAAAAATCTGCCGGCCTCGGATAATATTGCAGGAACTTGGTCTACCTAATCAATCTGGCTATAGCTACCGTTACCGGTACTCTTCCTGATCGTCTTAAGCGGTTAAGATTGTACCGTGTCACATAAAAGGTGATTACAAAAAAAACTATACGTTTATGGCTCGATATCTTCGCTGTTAGTTTTTAATAAGATTTATGAAAATATTGTGAACGTGCCTGTGCTTTCATTCTTGTATAATAATAATAATACATTACACAGTAATCAATTTGGATTTATTCACAAAACATTGACTAATGACTGATGACTGATGCTGTGTTTGGATAAAAAACTAATTACAACTGGTTTATTTCTTGATTTCTCGAAAACTTTCGACATCGTAAATTATGAACTATCTTGCAAAAATTTTAAATTGTGGTATTTTGGGGAATAACACTACAAATATTTCGGTCGCATCTTTGTAATAGAAAACATGCCACGTGTTTGATGGACATGACTGACTAAGTATACAGAATCTTATTTTCAAAATTGAGAGAGTTTGATTGTGATGTACGCACGGATCAATCTTAGGATCAACTTTGCTTCTATAGCAATGACTTGCAGAGCGCTATTAGTTATCTAAGTGTACAGTTTGCAGATGATACAACTTGTGTTACGACATCTGATTTAGTATCTGAAATAGCACATTTAACATTGAATGCAATTTCTGAATTGTCAATGTGTCGTGGCAAAGCTCCTTCTTGCATGATGAATGAGAACAAAACCAATTTAATAAACTCTACTATTAAACACATAATAAATCACTTCCTGAAGTTGAGGAATTTTTATTAAATTTCGAAAATTTTAGTTATTTAGTCTGTTCTTAATTTTAATATTTGTCGTTTCAAAAACTAAAAGAAAATAGTAGGCAGGTAGTATAGCAACATCTGATTTGTACATAATGTCATACAATTTTTTTTAAAAGATGAAAATTATATTTTCGTTAAAAGTTATAATGCAGCGATGCGCACCGCTTCTGGGACAAGGTACTCGCCCGTCGTTAATGTTTATCTATATATGCAAAATGCGAATAATTACTATACAACAAGACTTATTTATTCCGAACCCTCAGTTGACGTGCCCCACGAACGCCCGTGGCGGCGATGAAGCTAATCCGCCCGCGGCCACCTCCACGGTGCATGTAATTAAAATGGGAGGCGGAGAAGGGCAAAGGCGAAGTGGGTGTACCTCCAAGACGTATCTTAAATTATTGCAGGGACTCTATTTGAAAGGCGGTTCGCGTCTTTGATACAATGTTTGCCGAAGCAGCTTTGTGGAACGGCGATGTCGGAAACGCACCTTCGCTTTGCTTTGAATTGCAATTAATGTTCGTGTATTTTAACTGGTTGCTAAAGTCTGGCTCTATATGGCATTATATATAATATAATACAATTCATCAAGTATAACAAATGAAAAGAAAAAAAACGTGCACCGATATAAAAATTATAATAAGTTCACAAACTCTAAACTGTAAACATAATTGCAAACAGGTTTTTATTTACATCTATAAAAATTGTGTTCAAAGTGGCGCCATCAGTGCGGTTTAAAACTCACGGTAAGGTTACCAAATAGTAGCTTACCTACGTAGCAAATTATACATTTGTTCACATCAATTCTCAGAGAATCACCGAGCTTTTTGCGTTTAAGGAATTTTATAATACTGCACATTTTCACAAGATGTTTTTATTATAGTGATTAATTTTTATTGGCGAAAGCTGAAAATATTTTCGTAAAATATTTAGCACTATTTTTGCTTGGTCAGATTTATTTTAATATTATGCCTGAAACCTAGTACTAACAAATGCGGTGCACTTTATTCAGTTCTTTTCATATTTATAGTTTATAGTCGGAAAATGCACGAAGTTCGAAATTTCTATTTTCTCACCTCTTATCTAGTTAAAGTTTGAATTTTAAATTATTATCAGAACATAGAGCTCATACTTTATTTTTAGTCTTTAGTTCAATTTCTTGTGTTTTATCGAAAAAACTGCCAAACATTGGCAACATGTATGGTACAGGACTTTTGTAAAACCACACATATTATAGTTACTCGCACCTATTGTTACCAGAATACAAATAGCAAAAAGACCATGGAATCCTGGCAGAGAACAAAATGCATTGTGGGAAAAGTCTAATTTGAACACAAAAGTCTAAATGTCAACGAATTACTTTTATTTAAATAAAATCAAAGTATTTTGTACAAAGAAACGATTATGGATTACCGTACATGGATACAACTAGAAAATGGGCATGCACTGATATTCGTGAAATTATAAATACATGAAATGATTTATATGAATTATACAAAACGATTCGCACGAAATTATAAATTATGTTGAAACAGATTTTAAATTTACAATGATTGATTATTTTATACAATTTAAAATTTTCAAACCCATTGTCTTTGAACGAAAATGATTTGGCACTTTAACAATTTCGTATATTTGATTAAACGCCGTAGCCACCTGATTTTTTAAAATACGTCTATGAAATTGCTTCAGCTCAGTCCGTGAAAGAATGCGTTTTTGCATCCTTTCCTCTAAAGCTCTCTCGTATTGATTTCGTGTCAAACCCAATACGGGTAGAATGCATGAAATTACTCGACGAAGCGGCGGATTAACGTGGCGTTAATTTAACGGTTGGTTCGAGGATCCCCGATTTTGTCCCGTCTACCGGTAACGGTTTTGTCGACCATCTCCGACCGTATAAGGAAAATTAACTCATCGCTTTCCGCATAAATTTCGCCGGTGTGTGATTTACGACCGATCGCCGTTGTACCCGCATACGTTGCGCTGCGACTGAAATTATACGTCTTGCGAACGACGCTGCGACGACGGCGACGCGACGGCCGTAAAATTTATGCGAAATGTCGAAGGCGAATAATCAAGTTTGTACCGTTGAAGAGTTCGGCGCTTCGCGGTAGTAATAAAGCGAGTGACCGCGGGTGAAAAGCGACCACAAATCACCCGTTTTAATATGCTTCTCTGCCCGGCTTGAGTCGTCGGCTTTATAAACTCGGTCGTTTATCTCTCGCTCGAAATTAAGCCGATGGGAAATATGCCTTCAAGATTATTATATTATGTTTTTTTTTTGTTTTTTTTTCCCCAGAATGATGTAATACTGTTTTATTGCGTTCATTATGTAGTTAAATAAAAATGGGCAATATGTTAATTTTTGAATGTTTTGAAAGTAATTATTACAAAGTACAAATCAAGTAAAATACATTTAAAAAAATGTATACAATGAGAAAAGGATCTGATACAAGAAATGAAAGCCCAAGGAACATCAAATTTTGTTGCGTAGTTGCGGAAGATATTGTGAGAGAATGCACGACTTCAAAGAGAACCCTAGCTATATGGCTATGTGCATATGCTAACAGTAATCAACGAAATGCACGAAGTAAAATGCAAGAAATCGAAAATGGAAATCCAAGTAAACAAATAGGCAAAAAAAACAACAATCGATATGGAAATTAAATCCAAGTAAACGAAAAGCTACAAGGAAATAAATAAAAGTAATATCTAATTGAAAGGTAAACTAAAATTATAATAAATTCGAGAAGTATTGAATTATTTGAAACAACAAAATATAAATCAAGCAAGTTAAGAAATATATAAAATCATAAAACAAATTATAGAAAATTCTGGTAATCACAATGTAATTAATTGTATGTAGTTATGCAGGACGAAAACTATTTTGATTTTGTGTTATTTTACGAAAAATGATCTAAAACATGTGAAAAGTTAGGAGGTTCGCTATACCACCTTCCAGGCATTGTAATTTAGTTGCATCGATAAAAATTCCAATGAATCAGCTCGACGACGATTCACCGTGCCATGTGCGGGTGGAAAGAGCAAGGCGCTCCGTCATTTCGCCCACAGAGCAACAGTGTAGCAGAATCACCCTCGTCCGGGGGCATTCCAATTGGATTCCTGTACGCAGGACATGACTCATACGGCAAACAGTACAAGGGAATTGCCGGGGAGGTTTCCCCGTCAATTCCCGTGACGTACGTGTTCGGCGCGGACGTCCGAGTCGTCGTGTTCGATCAAGGTAATGAATGAATGCGCGAGATTCGTCGTTACGTTCGTGTGCGGGTGCAACTTGTCGAGGGTTGTCGCGGCTCGGGGGTGGCGTAGTCTTCGATAAAACGCCGATGCTATCGCAGCGTCTGATCTTCGAAGTTGGTTGCGCGTGACTCGATATTCTACATAGCGGCCGGTGTTTCGCTACTCTGTTTTCGTTCGGTATTGTCGTGTGGTGTAATCGGTTTTCGGATAATGCGGTTATTGAAGGGGCGGTTGTTTGTGTGGGCGAAGTGATTTGTCAAGAACAATGTGCGTATCAATAACGGGGTGGCAAGCAAAATAGGATTAAAAAATTGACCCTGTCGCGTTTAAAATATTTCGTTCACATTATGGAAAGTGTTGAAAATGATTTTTTTTAACGGATCTGATCATTTAACCTTAGGGCATGTACCTAATATTTGTCAGATTTTCTGTACCTGGTGTTTGCTAATATAAAAATGTGTCACTTGGGTTCACTCATTTTATACAGAAAAGTCTATAAATGACTTATATCGAAAAATTATATTTTTTATGTACATTATCATACAAGTTCAATTTTCGATAAACGTGTTGTTCAGTTAAATAGGAAATTGCAGTACATAAAAATATAGTTACGAGCTATGAAAATGAGTTTTTTGACATCATAATACAATACACATATTTTTGATTAATAACTAGTTTAGTAAATCGGAGACTGTGTTGGAAAATCAAATAAAATAAATATTCTAATAACTAGTTGTGCAAACGTTGTGTCTTTTTGAGAAGCACATATTAAGGGCGAAACGATCGTCCAAGTATCTGAACTGCGTTTTTTCTACAAGGCCAAGGTTTCATTAATCTTGACAATATTTGATGCATGTATACATTGTTATTGCTGTTAGGCATTTTAATTGTTTTAAATTAATTCACAAGATTCCATTTTACGATAAAATTTAATCTCATCAATATTATTTTTGAAAATATGAAGTTCAAACAAATAACATCTTTCCTCAATGATTTTGAACGACGAAAATTTTAATAATGTTTATTTACATTAATTATTTTTTAATGTTTGATTTATAATCTAATTTTCTTTCTTTAATACGTTTTTCAACCGAAATTTTAATTTGACTTGAATTATGATTAAATTTATTAGATTCGTTTTAAGAAGGCTACTGATACATTGTATGTAACAAGCCATTAATTTTTATAGTGTTTTTATAAAGATCGTTAATACCCATTAATGTCTTTCATATTTATTACTACGTAAGTTGGTGGGATTCTCTTGTCCTGGATTTGGTTACACGGGGTCTGGATGCATTCACCGTATACTATACGCCACACTATCATTTTAAATTTCGGTTTTATATTACTTTTAATCCATCCGTTATTAGATTAGCGTTACTAACAAAAGTTAAGTCGATTAGAATGTTATCAATACATACGTGAAAACGATGAGAAAATTTGCATTTCGACCAATATGAGAGAAATATTAAGAAATATGCAGATTATTTTTTTATGCAGAACGTTGTTAACGAAACTGAGGCCGTAATTAAAATATTAGCGTTACTAATACATATCAAAGTAACGTTGTTGACAAAAAGACAAAATATTTTAAAATATTAATTATAAAATATTAATTACTGCGGTGATAAAAACACAGATACGTCACTAATAAATACAGCCACGCTTGGAAGATTATGGTATATTTTGTAAGATTGATTTCTTGATTTCTTTCTCATATTTGATTCGTATCCTAGTTCGAGTACGAACATCGGGTGCCAAAAATCGGCACCACTTCGACCATCTTCCAACACGTAGCGTAGTTCGTTTTAAGTGCATTTAAGCATTAGGGTGTGGATCGTCTGGCATTCGCTAGTCGTGCCAGATGGTGAAGTCTGACCTGTGATGTGGCATTTATTTTTATTATAAGGTTCAATATTCGACCCATTTTAATCGTGGGCAACATTTGTTTACATACCACTATTCAACATGTTTTCAGCAAACTATAAATCAAAACGTAATTTGAATATTGAAACGATACTAATAAAATAGGGGACGCAAAGTGAGGGTGCAGTTTCATGCGTTCCTTAATGTAATTGGGTTGATTAATATAAAAAAAATTACCAAAAATATTAACGCTCTTAGTAGTCGATTCAGAACTAAATAACATCACGGGTCGTGGTGCGGTTGTATAAATGAGTGACTTCAAATGGTTTGGGATATTTTTATCAAACAATCAAATAGTGACATCTCTCCACGTCAGACATCCCGCAGATATACGGGTTTTGGCTATAGGTTTAGTGTCATTAGAGTGACAGATGGTAAAGCCAAGGTGCTTCAACTTTGGTTTTCGTTATCGATGAATACAGTGTTTGTTCCTGGCATTCCATATAAATTCGTCAAATTGAGTCGAAACCACTGTCGTTCAAGTTTGCGTTTCTAATTGAGTGTCAATAATTCTCTCATCTCGCCATCAGCGTCCAATCCAAGGATGTTGTGTTGTTTTAGTATTAGTGATAGTGTCATAGTATAAGATGAAGATGAGAGGGGATAGAGCAGATCCCTGGCCATACGTATTGCCATTGTTCATCTTTCTCCGTGGCCGTACGAACTTCATCTATGCTTCTAGTGATCCAAGTATTAGAATACCAATGAGGTATGGCTGGATGTAAAAATTCTACTCTTGAGATGTTATCATAGTGTTCCCCAATATATGTGAACTGTTTCTTATAACGTTACCATCTTTGGATTTGATTATCCAACGTGACCCATGTCGTTTCTGAATTCATTTCATGTTCGCGTTATTCTATAGATATTCCTTTGGCTAGGTTTCGTGTGACTTTAGATTTCGCCTCAGCCACTACTTATTTGGCAGCCCTATTCTCTATCTCTTGAATAGCGTTTAAATTTGATCTCTTCCATGTTTTTTGCGCCAAGAAGCTACTTTTCGTAGCTTCTTGGCGCAATCGACTCGTTTAGTGATCCCTATTTGACTAATTTGTCTCCAGTGATCATTGACGTTGTTTGGGAATGATTTGTAAAGTATTGGTGGTATCAGGAGAGTTTATTTGTATAGTGGCGTAGCTTGCAACTCGTGACTTGTCATATTTCTCGGTATCGCTGCATCCAGATTGTGGTGTATATATGCTTACTATCATGAGTTGGTGATAAATCGGATATATGTGATCGTTTATACGTTTGACTTCGGTTAGACTGTCGACTGGGGTGGAATTGGCCACGATACGAATGCAGATAAGTTCAAAATTCCTTCCTTTCGTACCTACATAGGGTGACATCACTCGTAACTTCGGTTTTGTCCCCGGTAATAGTTGTAGCGATGGTTGGTGGTTTATTATGTTGGTTCAGGCTTCTATGGGACGCCTTAGCCATCTAGTGGTTCCTAGTGATTGGACCAATTTCATAGGGATGACTCGGTTTATTACTGTACGAGTTACAGTATGTCGCTTCCTCGAAAAATAGCTTGATTATTATTAGTTTCAAATTAAATTGTAACGTTTTAATTTTAGTCATGTGCGCGTGCAAAAATTAATGCAGATGCAGCTATTAACTAGTACATACTGAGTTCGAATAATTTTACAACATTGATTAAAATTGACTATTATCCACGCTTCTATTATCATTGTCCTTAATTTACGAATGTAATTAACTAATTTTCGCCAGCGGAGATATGATGATGTCATTTTCATTTGTATTTGTTTTAGTATTAACGGCAATCTCTTGGCATACGTTAAATTAGTGCAGTATAGCATAACAATTGCGTCAATATGTTGTTACTTTAAATAGATTTATGAGTCCGATACGTTTCACGGTAAGTTAATTTTTATTGTCCAGTTCTCAACAGTTTCCGCTACGCCCGAACACATTGCAAGCAAAACTCCATCGTTCTTGACAATTCGCGGTGCATTTATCAGCAAATACAGATGGAAGCTCTAGGCCTTATTATTTTATTGAAAAAAATTGAATAATTACTACTTAATTTGTATCGGCGATCAGATACAAATTAAGTAGTAATTATTCATTTTTTTTACGATTCATTCGGATTTGGATTATAATTAGTATGGAGAAATAAATAACTAAATATGTTTTCTAAATTTTCATATATTTTATACAACGTTCATTGTTGCTAATTAAAACAGTTTTAAATGTTTAAATGTATTTAAATTAAATTAATTGGTCCAATTTATATATTTATTACAATAATTTTGTTCATATTATTTGGTTTGTTCGTTTCACCAACGACTTTTCTATAGGAATAAACAATAAAAATTTTCAACGAATCTTTAATGAAACTTTACGATACGTTTCGCGTGTTGAATAATATAAACGATGATAAAAGTGCACACGAACGATAAAAACATCCTCCTTAAAGCCCCCGCGGACGATAGAAAATAAACAGTGTTCGTTGGGGGGCCTACTCGACACGTTGATAATAATGCAGCGGCGAAATGTCAACCAGGAGACTCGCCCGCCGCAAAGGGGTAGTTTCGTCGGGGGTGGTAAGCTCGACGTCCAATTCCCTCGACTGGGACTCGCCGTCGACAAAAACCGGTACCGTAAAACGTCGACCCGTTTCAAGCGACTACTGTTCGTCCGACAACGACGCTAAATCCGCCAAAAACCGCGATTTGTACTCGCAACCCAAGGTTCCGGGTTCGGAGGTCAGAAGCGAGAAGCCGCCGGCGTCCAAGGGCAAAATTTCGATGGGATGTTCCAAGGACGGCGGCACCAAGACGAAACGTTTGGCTCTGCACGAGCAAGCAAACAACCGCCACGCTTCCGGCTTCGGGTCGAACAAGACGGGAAAGTTTTCCGATTCCGACTCGGGGATAGCGTCGCCTCTGTCTCCGTCATCGACGTACGGATTCATCGGCTACGACGGGTACGAACGGTTTGCTGATTCTGGTGGGTGGAATTTGGAATTTGGATGGTTGGAGGATTGCTCGTGCGTCAGGCAGCAGACACAGGTGAGTGGAATTTAATGAAAGGGTACCTGTGATATATATCACTGATATACGAACATTTATGCAAAGTATAAAAAAATCGAAATAAATATTCCATAATAGCATTTTTTGAGAACATTGATAAAATGGGGAAATCTTCCGACAAATTTTTGTTGGCAAAAATAAACTATACGTTGAACGAAAAGGTGAACAAATGAAGAGCTAAATGGTTGTACAACGACCCAAATATAATAGGCGTGATAAGAATTGAAAGTTGTAGTGAGTATATTTAGAATCAGATTACCAAAAGTACCAATGGAAGTCTAAGGTAAACAAATTCCGTTGATTATATGTAGCTAGGAAAAGCAGTCAATATTTTCCATTATCTGCCAAGAAATTACCGTATTGTTTAAAGTGGATTCCGTCGTTATTATTTATTATTTAAAATAATATTGGACGCATTTAAAAGCAATTGGTTATTGGACAGCTCGTCGACAGGGCTATTAACTTAATAATATTAAAAAGTGTAATCGCTTGTAATAAAATATTCTACGTGAAACATTTTTCTCATTTGATCAAGTTTCACATAATGTGTATGCTTGTGGTGCAGAAGTTTAGATTGCCAGATTAGAAACCCTGTGGCTTTTTATTTCACAGGTAAAGTTCAGAACGATTACGACTTTCACTTAGACTTGATCCGAGGTTTGCTAACGTTTCCGCATTTCCGTAATTATGCATACCGAATGATGGAGTAGTCTGGAATATGTGGACACGTACGCTCTTTACTTTGGTTTAAGAAATCACATTGCATTAATTCCTTCTAAATTAATAAAAATTCATTTACGAAGCCATTTATACCATAGTGGAATTATAAGATATGGCGTTTACGGGTCTGAAAATTAAAAATAATCTGCATTGTCCCGCACTGGACTTTCTTATATGTATTTAGATAAATTTCCTTATACATTAAGTAAAAGATAGTAATAAATTGTTAAGTGTAGATAGCAAGGGTGTCTATTAATTTCGACTTGATCTGATCTAAAGATTTTTACAATTATTTGATTGTTAAGATTTTACGATTTTTAACTATTTTTTCAATTTTCAAATGTTCTTATTATAATTTTCAACGATTTTTTTATAATTTCCCGTTGTCCATTTACTTTTTTACAATTTATAGTGCTTTTGCAATTTTTAAAAAGATTTTTATATAATTTGATATTTTAGATTTTTCAAATTTAATTTTTTTATAATTTATAATAATTCTGCGATTTTTATGATTTATGTTTTATGGAATTTTTAACAATGTTTGCAATGGCAATGTTGCCAATTTTTTACAGGTTTATCAACACGTTTCGATTTTTTTCGATGCCAATGATGCCAATCTTTTACGATTTTTTGTTTTCAATTTGTATTTTCAATTTTGTGTTTTTTTACTAATGTTAACGTTTTCTTTTAAATTCGAATAATTCGATTTATAAAACTTTTCGTCAACAATTGTGATTTTCTGCATTTACATTTGCGGATGTTTAAAACTAACAGATTTTTACGGTTTTTAATTATCATTTAATGTTTATTTTCAACTTTTTTCTTGTGATTTTAATATTTTTTTATTTCAATTGAAAATTTATTTTCGACTTTTTAACGATTTTTAAAAAATTTATTGATTTTTGTCTTGTTTTGATTTTTACAAATTAGTGTCTTTTTACGATTTTTATAATTTATTTCTGACTAATATTTTTATAAATTATATCGATGTTTTCGATTATTAACGATTTTCAATGATTTTTACAATTTGTCTCGATTTTTTACACTTTCCTTGATTTGTTTCAATTGTTACGACATATTTATTTTCCACTTTTTTATTTATTTTTTTACAATTGATATCTTTTCCAATGTTTTTAAATTGTTCACGGTTTTTAACCTTTTTTTGTACCGTTTTTTGCACATTTTTGAAAATACTTCTCAACTGAAATTGTTTAAAATGTTAATACCTTTACCTTTCATATGAACCAATTTTGGAAAAACACGATTATAAAATAAATCGATGAAGTTAAAATAATGTGAAACATGTGGCATTCATGAAAATCCAAAATAAAAAAATCAATGAAAAATATCTTGTAAAAAAAGCTCAACAAATTATGTCAAAACTATAAATAAAAATTTGCACTGGTTGGCACTGAGCTTTATTTTTTTCGTAAACTGACGCGAACTCGTGAACGTTTCGTGAATACGTCCATATTGGTTAGTTACATCTGATAGCCACCGCAACTGTGACTGCACATTGCTTTGCAATCGCGCCCGTCGTACGTGGCTACAAAGAATTTTTCAATCGCGATTTTGTGATAGTGCACACACACACACACACAGAGAGAGAGAGAGAGAGAGAGAGAGAGAAAGTCATCAACTGTACCGAAAATAGTCAGAATCGATTCAGGGGGCCTCAAAATGTGTATGTTCGTTAACATCTCGAGGTCGAAAAGTTTCATAATTCGTATACTTTCTTCTACATACAGCATAAGACATTAAAAAAATAGGGTTCGTGCTCCAACGGTTGAACTTCATGTATATGATACGATATGATGATATGTTTTAACTCTCAAAGTTTTCAATTTAAAGTTGCTATGAATTCGAAACCTTTCCTATGTTATGAATGTTGCCAAGGAAGGCGTTTTTTACTGCTACTATATGCAATAAGGATTTTTTCTAATTTTAATCTAGAATTACATAACCGACTGTTGGTGAATGGGATAATTTGTCATAATATACGATTTCCATTAATTACAAAACACGACAAAACAGAAACCATGTAGTTGCGAGTACCAGGCGGAATTTCTAAGAAAGTATGAACTTCACCGTTCATGCCGCATTAGGTCCCTATAGTTTCGTTTACGTTCGGCTGACTGAGGGGTCGGTCCTTTGCAATTTTCCCAACTTGTGCGATAACGTAATGGGGCTTCTCGTGGCCGCAAAGGAGGAAAATCGCAGCGCACGTTATTGTAGCTTATCCTCGCTTCGAATTGATACCCCAATTTACCAGACAATGCGTTCAAAGGAATCTTCGATCTGCGAGCAGAGGAGGCGCAATACTCCAATTGTATTTAACTAATATTATATCAAGGTTTCAATTACGTGTTATGGTTGCGGACAAACGGATTCCAATCCATTCCTTAAATTAAAAATTTCTCCCCATGCCGTCGGAGAATTGTTAATTCGTCACGTGACATTAACTCAATATGTGGGGTTGCACGACGCTGATAAATTAAGGGGTCGAATACTGGCACATACGCTCAGCCGTACGTAGAGACAAATCAGATCAGCCAATCGAACCGTGCGTAATAATTGAACTTGCCCCGGCCGTACAAGTAGTTATGCATATAATAAAGGGTTGGGGTATTTCTAATTCAAATTCCTGTGTACTTCCATGTAGATGCTAATGTCACCGTTAAGGCAGGGAGTCCATATCTGGGGCACGATTCCCTAGACATTTAGTTTTGATTACCAATGAATACATGCATACTTGCGTCCACAAACAACGCGAAGATTGATGGGACGAAGTGTGTAGTTGGATTTGCAAGACACCTATCGAGGATCACCCCACGTGAGTCACGTACTTCCGATCTAATTGGATTCCCATAAGGAAACGTCGTACACGTCGCTAGCAATTTTTGTCAATGTCAGGGGTGAAATTGCCAAGTGTTCGAGGTTAGATTATATACCAGATGTTCGAATGCCTTCGGTGTTTTCTATATTATTTTAGATTCCCATAGCAATACCACGATAACAATTTTTATAAAATTATTTAAATTGAAGCATTAACTCCGAGTTGACCAACGTGTTCATTTTCATTCTCATAATGAACGCTTTGATTTCTTTCACCCTCTTTTATTCATACACCAAAGCAATCTCTTGGTCGGTGCCTCGAATTTTACTCAAAGATATTATACTATCCAAGTCTAACAATCTCCGCA
Source organism: Geotrupes spiniger (assembly GCA_959613385.1). Lineage (NCBI taxonomy): Eukaryota > Metazoa > Arthropoda > Insecta > Coleoptera > Geotrupidae > Geotrupes > Geotrupes spiniger. The sequence goes on along the minus strand of OY390737.1, from coordinate 7,368,352 downwards.
ATATACTATAGATTGCGCTATATAGTCTTATCAAGTACTTTACTTCTACCAGATTTCCTGTGCCAGTTACAAAACTCACCAATGAGGCCCAACGAGAGAAGATATGATGTTATGTACTTAACCACCAACAATTACGTTCGTTGATAACAAAGTAGCTAATGAAGACCTCAGTGCGTAAAGTGTAAACTTTTCTCAATGCAATTGCACCTTCTTGCAGATTTTTGACAGTTCTCTTCGAAACATTCTGTATTTTTACAAAATTGGAACCTGAAGTTAGCCCCCACATGGTATTGCATAATTTAGGGTTGACTCTACCGTTGCGTAATATATTAATTTCCATGCGATTTGCCTCAACCGCATACTGATGTTCTCCACCTAGTTCTTCCACAGAAAGTGTCGACACATGATATTTGCTATTTTCTATTGCATCAAGGATCATATTGCATGCGCAACCATCTATTTCCTTCATAGCAGCATCATGCAGGCAATTTAATTCTTCACACATAATCTACAAGATCTGCATATATTTAGTTTTAGATTTATTTATAACTAATTCCTTGTCGTGTGCCCATAGGTGAAATTTTCTGAATTCTGCCCGTAACATTGCAGCCGCTCTTTCCAAATCCTTGCTTATGGCGAAGACTAGTCTGTCATCCACAAGTGCATCTGCATCGCTGAAAGGAGCCTCACATATCCTTTACATACAATAAGTAGAGAAATTGGCCGAGAATACTCTCCTGCGGCACACCCCTATTTAATACATTCACACTATCATAATTTCCTTTCAGACTATTTCAGGATATTTATAAAAAAACGTTTTGACACTGAATATTTTGCTACTACCGCTACTACTTGTGGTGCCCTTAAATGATTTTTGTGTATCGACTAATCCATAAATTAATTTTAAGAAAATCACCTAAAATTTTAACATTGGGTAGGAACGGCATGGTGGGTCATATGTGTGGCTTAATTTCGTGTTGCTTAGCTTAAATGTCCAAATATCAATACTGCTCATTCACCAAATATCATGTCGGTGGTATTTTGACAATTTGTTTTAAATTTGATTCTGAACATACATAGCATACATTGTTTTAATTATTTATATATCATTATCTCTAGATCTTTTTTTTATCTTCACCACGGCCCCAAGTGCGACCAACTGGCCCTATTCACAGGATAGTTAATATGTTAGGGTGATTTAAGTTCGAATGTGAAAATTTACTGATTAATGTTATAAAAGTTTTAGTGAATAAAGAGCACTTAGGCGATCTTATTTGAACAGAGTTCAAGAAATGTATTTATTGATATACCACCCCATATCTTTGAATGACTGTAAGAGTTACTTATAAAAAGCTTCGCCACAGGAAAGCTTTGGGAGAAATATTTCACATGTATTCAGCGTGAGGTTTATTGAAAATTCCATCTATAACCAGTAATATCAGTTTAGTAGTTTTTTTGTTTGTTTCACCAACCATGATTTGTGAGGTCGTCTAGACTTGATAATTGCTTCGCAACAGTTGGTAAATGAAAACTATCTAATCGATAGTTAACTTGATATAAAATGTATATTTTTGACGCTCAGCGTGGGCAGTGGGGAAGTTTTATTGGTAGAGGATATAATTGGCGAATTTCCGGTTCTCACGTTAAAATAGACCATAATGGTTTGTTGGTCATGAAAATTTGTATGAGAATTATTAACAATAAAGGAAAACTAAGTTCGGGTTTAGTATTTTTTCCTTATTTTACTGCAAGAAAGTTAACTTAAGTTTCGAAAAGAACATTTAGTTTAGCCTCGAGAGACTATTTTATTTATACAAGTACGCTGTTTGCAAACGTACGTAAACGTAATTGCGTTTTCTGCAACGAAGCCTCGACCACGGTGAGTCATGGCCCCGTATCGCACGAGTTCACGTGAAATCGTGACTTGTCCCTTTCCGACCTGTCGCTGTCATGCGGCCAGCTGCCCTGCTGGCCGCGCTATGCGATCGGACACCACCCTCTCGCCGCTACTCCCGATATAAATGATGTCCGCTGCGTTTCCATTTATCACGTCTGCCGAACGAACTCCGGACCGGGCAGACTTAATAACGAATACGCTGAATTTACCCGAGACCAATATTAACCGAATAAATAAACGAAGCACCACATATGAACTAGATTATAATGTCACAATCATTACGTTCTTCTTAGATTAAAAATGGTTTTTTAACATGTAAACGATGAAGTATTACCACTACTTCGACGACTCCCCGCGTAATTTAAGAATTCTCCCCGGCCGTTGCATATTACGAAATCATTTTCTCGCCCGGTATAGCAATTTTACTCTCATGCCTCCCGTAATTACTTGTAAATTGAGTTCATAACCGTTGACACTCGAACAGCAATCGTAAGGGAAGGTCCCCCAAATAACAGCAATGCTAACTTAAGAGGCCCAAATGTAAGCAGACGCTCACGCAGTCCTCCGCTCGGTTTATTATTGCCGCCTTCTTATCACAATATCCGAGTTCCCATAGCCACCCCCGACGTGAAACATCCCGAAGCGCGGCCGACGATCTTCGTTAATATCGCCAGTGCGTTTTTCCAATTATCAAATTATCGTGTAAATCATGAGGTCGATAACAGACGCTGTAAGTAACTCGTGTTCAGCGTATTTCTGTTTTCGAGCCGTTAACAAGAAACATGTTTATTTACCTTGCATTTTCTATATATAATGACTCCTAGACGAAGCGTTAACGAAGTGGAGCGCCAAAATAAGGATGAATCACGCATTTAAATTAAGTAACGCTGTCGGAGAAAAAGGAGAAAAACGTAATTAGTGCGGGAGTCCGGCCGGCGGCAATAACAAATGGACGGCGTAATTGAACGTTTTTCGGATGCTCGCCCGGAAGCGGTGCTGAAAAATGAGCGCTTGTTTTAACGATTGAAATCTCATTAAGAGCATTTCGTCGGAAATGTTTTGAGTAGCGTCAGTGCTACAAAATCGAGAGGGCAGCGTCCTAAACAAATAGAATAAATAAGTTGGTACCAGGGTCTGATTTAGGACGTGACTGGCGCACTGATGTGAAATTTAATTACAGGTGCGGGGCGCATTTTAGATTCTGGTTTTAACTGTTGAAAACTAACCTGCAAGGAAAGGTGAATTGAAAATAGTTGTTTGCTAATTGATGAGGAGAAGCTGAAATGATGTTTCAGATGTGCGACTTGTCGCTGCCTCGCATTATTATCATCTCATTCGAATAATTTATTGGATGACCACATCAATGTTATTGTTTTATTTTATTACCACAAACTCCCCCACATAAATTTTTGTGTTGTCAAACTCTTTCTCATTAGATTTATATTTGCGATGAAATCATAGCTATATTATAAAGTAATAAACACATCATATCCTTCTTTACCGTCTAATTTGTATTTCTTTTCTTTTCTGCCTTAATCCGGCCTTTGTTGATACTTCTAACATTATATTCGAATAAAAATAACGTTGGTATAAACCGCTTTCGTTGATTTGGTATAAGACATTACAACTAGGCGGTGCATCAAAGGATTTTATGATAACGACGCTTTCCTAATCTAACAACGCATCCTTTTCGTCGATATCGCGACATCTACGTTTCCGTTTCCTGTCCTGTTAGCGAATCGCTTCCACAGCGGACGTATATATATGAAGTCAACCACCCCTCCACCCTCATAAACCACAACGGTCATTCTCCCTCAATATGCAAGATGCCGTAACAACGACATAACCCAAAAACTTCTGTGCGCATCCCCTCTTGTTCTTCCGCACGCTCCCAATCTAAAGTTAGATCGTATCGTAGGTGCCGCGTCCCGAGCGGAAGAGAAGCAGCGAACCGGCGAAGTCGCGTCGCCAGCGCCGTTCAAGTTGGACGACAAATCGTCCGGTCCGCCAGGATCTAGCACGTGCGAAAGTGCGTTCGTATTTATATACGCGTCCCGCCAACTCACCGCTCCGCTCGCCGGATTTTATGAAATGTCAACGTGTTTCTGGATCAAATGTGGTGCTGACGCGTTTATTGCATGCGGGTCGGGCCAATTATACGAATCGGCTTTTAGAAAAATCGTCGAATTTTTGGCCCTATTCCTACGAGAGTCACGTCTTGTTATTGTTTGTTAGGTTGATTATTTACTCGAAACGGTGAAGAATATATCTGAAACATAGTAAACGTCGAGCGATCGGGAACATTGAATTAATTTTAAGTAAAACGTTTTTGACTAAAACATTTCAGATATTTCATGGTGTTTAGTTTAATTAGCTAAAGATTAGCGGTGACTATGTTATTATTTTGAGTTTATATCCAGTTGCCAGAGGAGAAGCTACGATCGGGTTAGTTTATTTGTTTCAAGAAATTCGCTCTGAAAGAGGATTCTTAAATTGGATGAATCAAAGTAAAAGTACTTTGTTCGGATTTTTGTACAATCGTCAGTGTCTTCTATCTTGCATGTTACTTGCTTCTTAATTGTTGATCATACTATAATGTGAAATAGTGCCAACAACTATTAATGATTTACCGTGTGACGTCTATTACTGGAAGGGTTTGGTATATCTTAAGACTAGTCTTGTGGTGTGCGCCGATGCTCTATTTCAGTTTAAGGCGATTCAAACTGTTATAGTAAATTACTTTGGCTTAGTGTCATTAATATCTTTGACCATTGACTCATGACTTGTGGACCGAAATAGTTTGCTCCGATTTCTAGGTCGCTCTTTATAGTGAAAAGTTGTTTCGGTTTGGTCAAATTTCGCTCTAATAATTTAGCAAGTCGTTTCGGTTAGGTTTCTCTTTAGATGGCCGTAAAATAATCAATTTTTACTGCGTTTTGTTACCAAATCTTTCGTCATCGGCCCACAAATTAATACGATTAATATAGTTGCTAATATACTTACTATCTTATCAGATCAGAATTATCTGCAAATATAGCGTTGTATATCGGTCAACACCGATACGATCATGGAACTCTATTGATGAACGTGGAATCTTCACGGCCACATATCTTCACATACAATTACTATGTGATTATTGATATTTCGATGTACTTCCTCCTCCGTGTTTATTTCTATTATTTACATGCCAAGCAGCTCAAAAAGTGTTGGAACTTTGCTAAAGAAAAACAATTACTCATCAGATGGACTGGAACCCTAATCTCCTTCAAATTGATCTTGCCTTATTGCAAGCATTTTTAACGCTACTGGGAATACAGTTGGGCCACGTTATTCCTCATCAATCGGTTTTATGCACTTGGTCAACGAATTCGTCATTTCGGCTTATTGAGGGACTATAGGAACCTGGTCCGGTTTTATGCTTTAAGACCAAGTATTTTATGGATAACTATACGCATGCTACCTAAGATATTTGGCGTTACCACTGTATTCAATTTTTTTTGGGAGGTTTGTCACTTTGATGATCTAACAATTTATCTCATTCTTCTCAACCTTGGGGCCGGGCATCTAGCCATTAGCATATCTGTATGTGGTTTACAAGATTCCAAGGGTTCATCGCGTTTTGCTTAACATAAAGATAAAAGACGGAAGTTACCATCGTGTAGCTTACAATTACGTGTACGGAAATAGTAATTATTTTAAACAGTTTTCTATTACTTGTATTCAATAAAAATCTTCCCTTAGATTGCAAGGATAAGTCCTTCTCCCCTTTCATTTTCTACCTTTAGTTTGTTTTGTATTATTTTTGTATTTAGTTTCTATGTCACGGGTGTTACGTATATTGGTCTATAGTCGCATTGGTGGTATCTTTCCCGCGTTTCAGCAATTATTTTGTTAAGCCATGTATTTGATCATTTCTGTGTTCACTTTGTTTTCTCCAATTGCTTTACCTATTTTGATGTTTTCTTTTATATCGATGTTAATGTTCTGTATTTAATCCTCTTTTTGTTTGGGTATATTTATTTTCAGTGACTGTATTTTGTCTTGTTTGTCCAAGTTGACTGTTTTTTCACTTCTATTGCTCCCCTTCTCTTTATACCGTGTATTTTTCCATGCATGTGTTTTGTTTTGCACTGAATCTTTAGCTTCATATAGTTCTTTTCCTTCCCGTGTTTACCTTCCTGCATCTACATACTTCTCTTGCTGAACTAATTACTGTTTTCTTTTAGTGCTTGCCATCTGTCTTCAAAAGTCCAATCCATTTCCAGCTTATTTACTTTTGTCTCTATTACCTTACTGTTTATTTTTGTTTTCGTCTTTTGTTGGCGTATTTATATTTATTCAAGTATATTGTTTTATCCTTTCTGTGGATGTGGGTGTTTGATGTAATTTGTTTTCCTATTACCAGTCTGTGTTATGTATCCATGTTTGCTTGTGGTTCCACTTTTATTTCCTTTACATCTTCCTCCATTTTCTTTATTTAGTTATCAAACTTTTAATTGTTGATACAAGTCGTATAGACTTAATTTATACGATGTATTGGTGGCATATCTACTGAGAACATCTTTGTCGCATACCAAGCCGTTTAAAGTTTTGAAGCAAATTCGACTTTGTCGTCCTTTTTTCCTTCGGTCGAGGTAAGCTTCGAAATTCAATTTATCCATGTATTTCGTGACAATTAACGCATTGTAACCGGAAGTACTTTCTCGTAGCCTGTTTTGATTCACAAATTTTGTCAACCGTAACCAGTTCATTTTCTGGGCCTGAAATATATTTTGTGGCGGATTGTTTCATGACAGGTTACTACGCTGCAACCGAAACAAATTTCTTTAATTGTTAATTTCATTTATCGACATTTTCTGAAAATATTATAAATTAGCAGAGATGCGTATTTATAAACACATTTTTATGATTAATTACATTGATTCATCTTCAGTATTGCTTTGGTAGCCAAGTACATAGTTTTTAAAATTTGTAGTATATCTATGAGTAATATTATGTTTTCAAATTATTGATCACCTGGTTTGTTCTTGTCTTGCTCTTAAATACCCGACTAATCTTTGAAACTGATAGAGTCAAAGACACCGGACCACAACAAAAAAAGCAACAATTATTGCATCACTCTCTCAATATAGAACTCGTAAATTACAATTTGCGTCAAAAGAGCTTAATAGAAGCAAATTGACGGAGGCAGGCGCACGGACATTCCTCGGCATGCGTCAACGTCACCGCGGCCGATATCTTCGCCGGCATCGGTGGTCACACGTCGTCTACCTGTGCGAAGCGCCGCGTGCCTATCTAGTGCGTGAGCGCCTGCGTGAGTGCGTCGAGCGTTCGAAGGCGTCGTGTCGGCAAGTCGCGGTCGGTTCGAGCGTCGGGACGGTCCATAGCCCACATCCCGTACGCCACAGAGCGTCGTTCGCGTCGTGCATCTACCGGAAGCGCCTAATTCGATTTCGCAGGGGCTATTCTCGAAAGGTAATTACGCGCCCGGGTACGCGGTTCAGTGACTTTGCGCAATTATCGCGGTGATACGTGATTTCGAGTTGAGTTTCGGTGATCTTGGTTGTTGGTGTGCGCGCAAATTTGGAAGTTTGTTGGCGATAGAAAGTGGTGCCTAATTTTAGAAGATTTGCCGCACGACTAAAGAAAATGATCTGAGAAAATTATAATTTTTTTTTGGTACGATTCTTCAGGCCCATTTATCAATTGACCGATTTTGATCTAAAATCGTAAAAGTGGTGACACAAGAAATTTCAATGGATTGCAATTATAACACGCCGACTAATTTATCGGTTGCGTTCAGGTGCAACTCAATGCTGTCTTACATAAAACGTATAGTAACGAATACGAAATTTCAAATTTAGGTTTCTATCGTTGTCGAGATTCATAAATAACACAAATCTAAATATTTTATTAGTACCCCGGTGCTGTTAATTTGTGTAAGCAATCAAATACGAATCTTTTATTTGCTATCTTTGTCGGGGGGATTGTAAAACCCATGTTAAGTGATTATCATTAATAAACCACCGGTGTTTAATTTAAACTGGTTAAATGTGTACCTATTGCAACGAGCAATATAATTGAAATGCATACGAAGCAAAACGAAAGCAACCAAATCAATATAAATTGGCCAATTAATAAATGATCGTATGCATGTTACCTATGAAGCGATGTAGGTTAGCAAATATCAATAAAAAATTACGGTAGTTCTGATCTGCCATTCACGATGTCCGAGTTGAACTATTGAAACTCAGGCATTAAAGCTTACTTTTGCGATGAATGGAGAAAATTTGACATTTGTTGGAAAACTAGCAAAAATATGCTTTTCAATAGCTGTTGATGGGACAACTTGTGAAACAGTCGACATATTTATACAAATTTGTAAACAGGCTATGTTGATTTAATTCTTGCATTAAATTTTCAATAAAATCATATTTACATCGATATTGATTTTTAAAATAATCTATTGTGCATCCTTCGCATAACTTGTGCTGCTCATTAATTTTTTTGTGCATTTATTCAATTAGTCTCTTAATATTTTTCATTGACAGTACGTTCGTGGAGCTTATTTATTGAAAATTATGTATATTATATAATTAGTTGCTACAAACTATGGCAGCAGCGAGTACTGACTGGATGTTGCAAATTAAATTATCGCCTCAGTATGTTTGCTTGATCATGCACACCGACTACTACTTTATCTTTAATTGCAAGATTCATGGTAGTTCTTTGCTTTTTCAAACTTCTTATTTACAGTTGTACACTAATATTGGGGGATACATAATTGAATTAATACTAACTTTCTTCCATTCGTACTCGCTTTTACTTTTTCTGAATTATTTTGCACTCATTTCATAAATATTTCATTAATTATGAGGTATACACGTAACACCACTGTTATAATTTGCAATTAATTACAACCATTAATAACCACATTATTACGATTTTTTATGTCAGGGTACAAAGCCTTTTACACGGTACTTACAACCTTTCAACAATTATGAGATAGTAAGGTCATAGTTCGCCTCATAATGTCTTGATTGCAGTTTTATTGGTGGTAGTGTTTTATAATAGATTAATATTGTATTAAAGTAAGGAACTAATTGTATAATTATGGTTCAAATAATTAAATCAATTATCGTTCGAAGCGCTCATTTTGCCGCTGTTTAAATGGCGCTTATTTATTGTTAGTTTAAATGGCTCTACGCCTATGTCACAAAATTTTGCTGGTAATATAGTTGTTTAATTTTATTACAAATAGTTCAGTTGTTGTATTTAAGTGGATTTGCGTTTTATGGGGTAATGCCATTTTCATATCTCTCTGGACCTCAAACTGTCAGGTTTTCGACCGAACGGTTATTAAGTTTCCTCTGGACGATATTTCGCATATGGCCATTGTCTGTGCTAAGTGCAGGATATAATATTGTACATTATTACGTAGTCAGAATGGTATAACGAATGTTTGGACTTTCGTGGCCTCTTGATGTGATGGATTCAGTACATTATCGCCGATAAATTGAAGAAACATGACTAAGTTGAATTAAAACATTTAAAATTATAGCTATAAGTTATTTTCACCAGTTCTACTACTCAAGTGAGGTCCAATGAATCATGTTTGGTCGTCAATGTTTTTTAAAATGTCTTTAAAATTATTATGTGAATTATTAAGTTGAAACATGAGATAATGAGAATTAAAATATATTTGACAGTGTCAATGACAACTATGCACTAGAATCTGTTCTAGATCGTAGTTCTAGTCGATGTCCATGATGGCCAGTGCTGTGCGCTATATACTTTGCGATCAAGTTGTTTTCCAATGCCGTATTTTGTGAATTTCTTTTTCTTCATTTAGAGTCATATGCAGTTAACATTATGAAATCTTGGTTTCTGGTTTCTTCATCTATCACCCACTAGAAAAAGCAATACAAGGCGAACCTGGCTCAGAGAGGCTTTCAACATCGGCGATTTAGGGAATTTACTCTCTTCTGACATCCGTTGACTAATATTGAGAATAATGAATGGTCTGTTAAATTTGAATCGTTTTACCCTTCATCAGATTTTGACTCCAAGGTGGTGCAAAAAAAACTCACAATTGAACAGACAATCGAAGAAATGTGTAAAAAAAAAAATCCTGGGCTTCTTCAGTCGCTGATCACTGATTATGATGATTTTCGAATACGATTTAAAAAAAAAACGTCAAAATAAACACACTGACAAATCTCCTCGACTGAAGAAAATTATGAGGAAATAGAAAACAAAGCTTTTTTAAAGAAGAACCATATAAACCCGGGCCTCCAGAACAAATCACAACCAAGGTTTTTATAAAGAGGTCCTGGAAAATCTCAAACAATGATCCTTCGCATCAGAGAGGACATTGCGAACATTTAGATGCTCCATCACTTGCGTGACCCCTTCATTACTTAAAATTAAGATCCAATTGAAAGAACGTCATCATGGTACTATATAAAATACCCAAATAACCGAGGAGCAGTGGGCGATTCCAATTCAAGCCTTTAAGCACTGCTACGTAGACTAGAAACAACACCTCCGCTGATGGATAGCTACCCAATATAACTACTTTGAACATAAAATAAAAAAAAATAGGTCTCCGTACTTTTCTGCAACACCTCGTAGGTGGTTGCATCTTCTTGAGATATTTTTATTTGATTTACAAAAATATAAATATAGTTGGAGTACACCATGTAGTCGTCCACCTTTTGCGATTATCGATTGAACGAAGAGCGTTTTCGTTAATGATATATTTGTTTGGATATACTACTTCGTGGTATTTACTAATCGTGACTGTTGAACTACACGTGCAATTATTCTGACCCAGATTTACTTTATGGAATATCTCACATACTCGTCATAGCTTTAATTATAATTATTATAATTAATAACTAAGAAGGCATTCTAAAAAAGTTCACTGGCAATTGCTGCAATAGCTCAGGTAGAACGTTGTGTATCAGAATGACCTTTTAAACATTTTATGAATATGTGAACTAATTATCATACGATTTCTAAGTTAATGCCATGTATATATGTTTTAAAAGTTATCCCATTACATAAGTAAGGCGGATATTTGTAGATTATGATCCTATGAAAATATGTACAGTGGTACTATTCTTTGTAACTTTTTGACGTAGATTACAGTTGTGCAATAAAATACGTTGTAGTTAAAATAGAACTCGGAAGTCAGAGTATTTAAACGGAAGAAGAAGTAAAGCTGAGCAAGATTTGGGTGCGGAAATGAAGAGATAAAAAGTACAGATTTCGTAGACTTCATAGACACGGTTGGATGCACTGGATGAACGAATGCGTGTAACTGAAAATAGGATGCGACGTTTGAAAACGAAGGATAGATTTGCTGAAAGGTATGAACGGATCAGGGGTTACTATTGCAGTTAATTAAGGAGTGGTTGGATACAATGAAGATATGAGTTCACAATAAACTATAATAAAAATTCCTAAACATTTGGGCGATTCAAAAAAGCACATTATTAATAATAAACACAGCTGCAAACTATGAATGTGAAATATCGTTAATTATTTACCGTGATATTACGGGGTTTTGTACAATCTGATGAGCTGGCGCATGTTCCCATACAACAACCGGAGGCGCTCGTCGGGATTTAATTTAACGCGATACGTTCTATTTCGCATACAATTTGCATCAAACTCAAAATTACAAAATAATTGCAGATGCAATATTAAAACACAAACTGAAAATAATTAACTGCTATATTTACGTGCGGATAATTTAAATAGTTTTGAATTTGAGCGTGATGCGAGTTGTTTGAAACGGTTTTAAATAATGCACGTTGGGAACGTTCGAACGTAGTCGAAAATGCCAAATATAGCACGATAATAAATAGTCGATATCAGTAAGAAGACAGAGTGCAATGGGGCTTTCATCACATTAACTCAAACGCACGTGCAATAAAATTATAATATGGTAAATGTGTAAGATGTTTCCCGGGAATCAATAAAGAAATCTATGCTGGTTAGTGTATCGTTCTAAAGCGATTCAAGAAAATGAACAACACTGTTAATATGTACTATTGAAGAAACGTTGTTAACGATCACCAATTACCATAAATCGACTGCTCGGCGTCGGGCACAATTAGTCATGCCCCAAAATATTATTAAATATATAACAAATAATTGATTTACGGAGTCGGACATCCGGGTCCGGCGCCGAAATTAATGTTTCACCGAAATAACATAATAAACTCATCTCATCTAACTTCGATGAAAAACCGTTGAAGCCCTAAAAGTCGAATGAATGAAATAAAAAAAATACGTAAAACATTAGTCCCAAATAGAAGGCAACAACGGTTAGGTTGAATGCACTTCAATGCGAATTGCAAAAGACAACTAAGCGGATTAACTAAACGTTTCCTCGAAAACTATGATTAAATTAAAGCTCGGCTGCTGGTACGGAGTAATAACGTTGCGTTCGTAAATAAACGTAGTTCGCCGAATGGTGTTCGTTCGAGATATCTTCGATCAACCCGCAGAAATAACAGGTGGTTGTCGAACTATATTGAAAAAAATGATTCAACGACGATGCAAATCTAATTATTTGCGAACGATGATGTATTGTTATATATTGTTTTTTTAAAACAATCTTGCATGACTAAATTTTAAATCGAGCTTGTGTTTACACTATTTGTTTCTATTGCTTTTGACTGCCTCGTGTTTTGCTCTTATGAGCAAACCCGCAACATGTCTTATAAATATTTTATTTCAGTTAGTAGTGTTCGCTCAGGCTTGAATCTTCGTATGAAACACGTTTCAGTGAAAGATAAATTACGACCGCCGGACAGAACGCCTGCTGCTTGTATGTACAATAATTTGACCCCGAATCGGTTACGTCCTAAAAATTGAATCCTGATTAATATATTTAGCGGCTGCCTTGGGTGACGTAAACTCAAGCACGCGTTTGCGTACGCAATTGATATTTCAAACACAAACTGTTGCCGCTATCGGTCATTCAGACGCATGGTTAACCGTCAGAACTCGAAACATTCGCGGTGAATATCATTCGTTTCGCGAATTGCACAACACCACGCTGCCAACGTACGGGTTTGGATTTCTTCGCGCCGTCGGATGACGTAACGTAATCTGACATTTCTTGTAGTAATTCTCGTGTGTATTGGCGCCGTAAAAAATAATCTAGACGAACGCAATTAAAGCATTTATTTTTACTACAAACGAGCTTCTTTGTCAGTTACTCGGCGTAATTTTTTCCTCCTCTTTAATGTGTAGAAAATAGTAATTTAAAAATAGACACGTAACATCTGTCAACATTCACGAACGAGGCACATATACACACGCCGTATCTAACAAACCGAGCTGTCCCAAACGCGCAAATTGTCATGTAGAAGGCTGTTTCCAAGGATGCGATGATACAGATGCCTCGGTGGTTGGTATTGTTTCCGTATGTTTCCGTCACGTTTTTCATCACGGTGTCGTCACGGATTTAATAAGCTCACATTTCCCTTTAGCGGAAAAAAATTACCGAGTCACTTATATAGCCCAGGAAGCGATAAATAATAAATATCCATAAAATCAACGATGCGGTTAACAAACACAATTTGTGCGAGTTCGTGCGTCGACGATGAACTTAAATTGAGCGTGAAATGTGGATAACGTCGACGATGGTGTGGAAGTGCAGCCGGATTCGAGGGTAGTTTGGAGTGCCAGGAAATAAACAAAATGTTTCCCGGATGCATCCGCGGTCCTAGGTCCTCGCAGGGATCCACCGATGACGTCAGCAAGCAGACGAAATCCATCATCCAGGTCAGTTGTTGCTTTCCGTCACCGACGCACCCAATTAACACACTAACGCCGATCTTGATTGTTTGGACACTATTAATAATCGCTAACGGCTTGTATCTTCGGCGCGGATGAGAAACGAAAATAAATTTGGTCCGCGTTTAGGTTAGAACTGACGCAAAACAGACCCCTTGTTGCTTAATCTCTGCACGACAGATAGGCTCCGTTCAAACGCGGCGTCTTTTTACGCCGATAATCAACTTACGTCGAATTAATTAAGTAATAATCGTGCATTTTTGTATGATTCAATTGGGTCGAGATCATGTAAAAAAAATAAATTGGCGACCTTCGAATCGACGTACTTGCTTTTTGCACAAGGCGAAGTGAAATTCGCCGGAGGAGGACCTGCGTCCTGAATAATTCATTTATTCAAATTCGTTAAAATCGTTTTTGCGAACCCGATGCGTGCGAGTTTTCGGTGTTCTGAAAATCGCCGTTTCTACGAATTGAAAGAGTCGTTAACGATTGAACATCTGCCTTTGGTTTTGCAATAAATTACTCGGCTATAACTTGCGCATTTACGTTGGAAAATTGCCTACTTTAAACACGAAACCTGACGGATATGTTAGGCGTTAACAAATTTTATTGCACGTAGTTGGATTTGGTATATTTCTGATTGCTCACATGTGAAGTCGAAACCAAACATTTTATGTTTTGGAAGTTTCGTCAATCTGGATCGCATGCTATTAGCATACATTTACAACATTCGTTTTGAAATCGACGCCTTGCGTACTCGCACTCGCAATTTTGAATTTCCGTGATCTAGATGGTATTTAATGAATGGGTGACTATCTACGCGGTGGTGGTGTTTAATCAACTCAAAAATATGATTTACGTCTGATATTTTAACGTCCCACGCCGTTTCTCTTTTCGAGCTGAGAAAATTATTTTGGTTGGCGAGTAAATGTAACCTTCCTGATTTCCTGGAGTTAAAAAAATAATAAAAAAATTTAATTACATATACGTTTCAGAAATAAAACGTGAATTTTTCTTACAAAATCGCAAACACCTTCAATCCTTCCAAAGAACTGTGGAAATGTTTTAATCTCCAATTGGGTCGATATAAAAAGAAAATTAGCCAGCTTACAATAATAAATTGGTTTCAGACAACAAGAAAATATGCAATATTTTCTGTAAATTTTTTGTAAATGTTGCCCGTTATTTTAATGAATATTTTCCAAATTTCTATAATAAAACCTAAATTTATTGAAAATTTCAATACACAGTGGTATTTTCTCGTGTTATTCCAGTCCTTAAAAATCAAGCTTCCTTCCAATGATTGAAAATTGTAGACCAATATCAATACTAAGTATATTTTCAAAAATATTTAAAAAAGCGATATATAACAGAATCACATTTCGTGGATAAATTCAACATATTTTCACACGTTCAATACGGTTTTCGTACAAGGAGTATGTTGCTGGCCTTTTCTTCGACTCCTCAAGAGTGTTTGTCTTGAATATCGTTTTATAATAAAAAATGCTGTATAATTGGGCTATTCGAAAACCGCTACTAGAGTCACCCATCATTTCCACTGATTCTAGTGAGTCGTCGTCTTTTAGTTTCCTTCTCGGTTGATCGGTCTGTAGCTGAAGATATCGATTTGTGTATCCCTCAGGGATCTGTGCTAGGACCATTAATATTTTTGTTATTATATATTTATTTATATTATATGTTATTTTTATTATATGCTAATGCAAGTCACAAACATTCTGAATTATTCAAGGTAGTATTTTACTGTATTTTACTCCTATTTATTTACGTGCACTATGCTGTGTATATTTAAATATGTAACTCGAAACTATAATTTGACTGTTGTCGTGGTGCACTGTACTAGAAATTATCCAAGCTAATTTTTCAACCTTTCAATAAACTAAGTCGTCTGATTTATTCAAGTTCTCAGACGAATTTGGCTACGAGTGCATCCATTTCGTCATAACATCGAAACCAATCACTCACCTAAACAAACAGGGCCTAATTCAATTGCGAGACGAGAAACCGAACGGCAGTCGAAATTCAAATTGATTATGCGCGCGTGTATCGAATGTCTCATAATTCACGTCCAATTACGGAACGAAATTGACCCCCTCCGGTCTATTAATAAATCATGCCGGCGAATGTTTACGGAAGGGGTGGTTCGGATCGGCCGACGCATTAGCGCCAAAAAACCGCCGGAACGATATTTCGTTTCGATATCGACGCGCAACGAATTTCGGTTCGCAACGCGGGCACAATGTGCGTCAGGTGCGCGCGCCCGTATTTCGTGAAATGCGCCAGTTTCGACGACAATTTCCCGTTTCAGCAGAACTGTCTTGTTTACTACGCGCAAGGATGCGGAGTGTGATTTACGCGTTTTAAAATTAGACGGCGGTTATGAGAAATGAGGGCTTTTACGTTGATTAAACCCCAACAGCTGTACAGAAAATGGGATACGTGCGTTTGTTCGTTGAATCAACTCCGCTGGTTATTGTGCTTATCCGCGGTTGATTTGCTCGCGTTTCGTCGTTGCTTTTTCCAAGTCCTGGCGGGAGATAATCTATCATCTCTTGCTTCAAAGGAATTACGATTTCTTGCGATCGAGTAATTTTCCGGTTCCGGAACGGAAGCTTCGGTTTCTATTCTTTAATACCGATATCATTTTGCAATTTCTCACGATGGGTAAAAGGGCAGTTGTTTGTAAGTCTGAAATTTTTAATATTTCAAAATGTTAGCATATTTCACTGAATAATAACACTTAAAACTTGTGTGTAACCTTCTCATTTAATATCTATTATTTTTTTTATAAAAAAAATGTTTTAAAAGGTGGAAACTTTTTATTGCACCCGATTGTATTAAAAATGGAGGAAACAAAGAAATGATAAGGGAAGTAATAAAAAACATAAAAAAATCAAACGTGGAGTTTTAGGAGCTTAAACGGAAATTTGTTTCAAAGCGTTATTAATATTTGTTATGTACTCAGTAAAACGTGTGAGGATATTGAAGCGTTATATCTAATAAAGATGCGGTGGTATCATTTTGCAACTGATTGGAATGTCCAATTGCTTTTTGCGAAAAATACTAAATATCGGCATACCTACTTGTATGGAGTCTTTCCCTACTTTCATTTTACGACTAGAACCTCATGCATCGATGATTTTTTACGCAAGTGGGGCGACGATTTTGCAAAAATGTAATAAACCTATCGCGCAGTATGTGCGTTATCTGAGTTTGCGGATGGAAGAGGTGGTCTCGAGTACCCTCGCGGCGAGAGGCGATCCGATGGCACTTTAATGGCGTCCGGATAAGCGGCAAAGTGGAGAAACTGAAGTGCAACGAAAGCTATCTCGACTCGAGTGGGATCCTCAAATAAATATTGTAGTAGGAAAACTTCAAAGAAACGGACATCTCCGGCGGTTGTGCGCTTGGCGTTTGGTTAATGTTTTAGACTTTGTGCACCGACATGTATCCGAGCTAAAAATTATGGACGATTAACCGCATTAGAATTTCAGTTTCCGCGAATCGTGCACTCCCACATTTTTTATGTCGAGTGAAGGTTGAATTCAAGAAAGATTGAAACATACTAGAAATATAAAAAAAATGTATTTGTGTAAAAATGCATTAACCCCTAAACTGGAAGTTGCAAAGGTGGTGATTTTGTCGGATACAGTCAAGAATTATCCTCGGTCGTAACACCAAACATAAACATAAAATATTATCTTATCCGACTTGAATCTGCGTGGTGTTCCCATTCATATCATTACAACAGGAATATTGGAATAACTTTGTGAAATAAATGACGTTTAAAGTTTCTCTTTTAGTTAGCAGAAGCGCTTTTCTATACAATTACGTTTAAGTATTTCGCGAGTAGCTGTGTAGGCAGGTCGGGAGTAATGAGAGAGCACCCACCTGGAGCCGGAGCGCCGCGGCTCCGTGACGATGCGATCCATCAATCACGTTTAAGCCGACAGCGACCGTGCCAATTAATGCCCGACTTCGTAACAATCACAGCTACGCATCTACGAGGAGGTCGCGATCACATCGCGTCGTTTTATCCGCGACGTGACACGCGATGGGCTTTCGTTAATTGCGGAGTTTTGCGCTAATGAACGCGACGAGGAGATGGCGATCTGAAGTGGAAATACTCGCGGGCGGAGATAAGGAAAAGGAGACGGTGACGACGACGGAAGATCTATAGATTCGTTGAAAAAACAATTCGTTAACAGATGCGACATGTAAACACGTAATTAATAGTAATAGCAGCTAATTAACTTGTACATGCATCTCGGGATATGCAGAAAGTTAAAAGTGAACCTCGTGCCTGTTTACGCTTGATCGCATAAGTTCAGCAACCAATGCTATTGCACGGTTCAAAAAGGATTTGTAATAAAATTCAGGACTTGTCTAGGTTGTTAACTTTATTTTTAAGTAGAATAATAATAAATTTTTTCTTGCCATAAATTCGAACGACTTCTCATCGTGACTGAGTAACATCGTGTCGACGCAAATGTAACCGAGCTCGCTTTGTGTTCTGATTATACCAGGATCGCCCACTTGCTGTAGGTCCTGTGTACACGTGCCCACAGGTATTTTCGCGTGTTCTTGTTTTTCACCGCTGTATGTCGTTAAATGGCCAGGTTTGATTGACGCCTTAAGCACTCGGGTCTAGTATGATACAAACGATTGATTTTTTTGTCGAGATGCACATTTCATGTATTTTATGTGAAAAATGCAATGGAATGGATGATATATAAAAAATCGTTCATTACTTTTAGTTGTTCGATGTATGTATGTAACTCATTTTGACTATCGTTTTTGTCAATTATACAATTATTACATCTAATTATTTTACTCAGATTTTCGTTTTTATTTACAAATTTAGAAAACGACTCATCGAAATTTAATGGTTGTAATGGTAGTAATTTTATGTATATAAGAAAACTAATCAATTCAATGATTTATATACTTTCCGATTATTAGACCATTTAGTTGGTCTTCTAAAATGTTATAATCGGGGCAATGTCTAGCGGTTATAAATTCAAACGTCCAACGTTTTGGAACAAGAATTGACTTCCACGTCCAAGTAGTTTGTTCGGCGATCGCAGAATGGGGAATTCTGACAACGAACGAAATTTCTTTAAAAGTAATTGCTTTCATTATTTTTAATTCGTTAGTATTTCTTGTTAAAAAACCAGAATGCTGTAGCTTGAAATATGATAAGCCCTTGATAATTGTTTTGCTTCCTAACGTCGGCAATTTTATTGTTGAATCATACTTATAATAATAATTAATTTTTTATAACGACACTGCCACAGCTCAGTTCTTATAGTTGAAATTAATTTAATTAATTTTACTCCTTCCTACAGGCTCGTGTGTACTATTACTCTGCATTCAATTTAAACAATACCTCCAAGATTTAGTGTACGGAATTCCGGCGAGTGCATCATTGATAAAACTTAAAAATCTGTAGTTTTTTCGAAAAAACTTTTCAAATAATAAGTTGTTTATAATATCAATATCTTAACTTTTCTAATAATTTTTTCAATAACATATACCGTTTTCGAGATATGATATGGAAAAATATTTTTTCGGGTGATTCACGCAATGTTGGCAGCATTCGTCCAAAAATATTGTGCACATGTTCACAACAGTGTTGAGATCAAATCGATCTCCACGAGCTAATCCGAAGACGGAACGAAGCGAACCGGCGAGTCAAAAAGTTTCAATTTTTTGCAAGAAATACCTTAGATAATAATTGTTGCGAACGATTTGATAAGAAATTCGATGACGCATCTCAGTCTTGTGCGATGACCTTCACGTGCGGGCGGCGTCGCGTCGTCTTGGTTCGATCAATTTCTTTTAATTTCACGTTATTACCGCGAATTTAATTAATTTGTGTTTTACGCGTTTTTCACATGTGATTTGACGGGGAGAGTTTCGGGATTTGTTATAAACTTTTGGACGGGCGTCGCGACGGAGGACTACGGGAAAAGGTGAACTGACGAATGTAAGTCTATTTTAATACTTTCGCCAAAGCTATTGACAGCATAGCTAACTGTGATGCAACAAAATCGACGCCTTTATTTCTGAACCATGTTTAAATGATATTTCGTCGAGCGTAGACTATTACGGCACTGGCTTCTCAAAGACGAGCCATTTTCTAGTAAATATAGTAAAAAATATTTATCAATGTTAATAAAATCTCTATATGCAATGAAGGGGTTTTTGACATTGGTATTTGCAGTAGATACATTTTAAATTCATTCAAATGCTAATTGTTTAAAACTATTCGCGTTAATTATTTTTTTAATAAAAATTTGATGGTGAAATAAAACAATTGACTACGTTTACACCACAGAAAATTTATTGCTATAAACATATATTACTAATGAATATATTCGTATAGCGATACAAACAATTCTTAGTTTATTATTTTCGTGAAAGGTATGATTACAATTTATAATACGATTTACAAAAGTACTTGTATAGTAATTTAATCTAAGCGCTTTAAAATGTTCAGTATATCGCGTTCCCAGTTTCATGAACACAAGATTTCTTTAAGGGATTGATTTTATCTTTAGCATTAAATAAAATATTTGATAATTTGCAATTTGGTCTGAACGCGATTTCTTGATTTTGTTTTCGAAGAATGTGCGTCACGGTTTTGGTGATTTTTCCAAAATAGGTTAATGTTGTGGATTGATCGTTATTTAAATTTGAAATTTTTGGGTAAATGTGAGAAATTGTTGTTTTTGTATCGTTTCTTATTAATTACGTTTTGTACAAGATTGAATGAAAAACCATTCATATGTCATGGATATAATTTTATTCGGTTCCACATTAAGATTTTGATGTGACAATGGAATTGAAAATGCTCTATTGGTAGGTTTTCTCAATATATTGAATTCTATTTTGTTATTGTTGTGAATTAAGGTTACGTCTAAATAAAATATTTGATTATTTTTTAGTGTAAATTTAATGTTGGGGTGTATGTTAATTTTATTTAAAAATTGACCAAATTGACGTGATGTGCAACTAAAACACCAAATTAATCGTCATCCACGTATACCAGTTTTTGGTAAAGTGTAAATTGAATATTTTGTCCTCGATAGTTGACATGAATATATCTCCTAGCAAAGGGCTTAAAGGCGAACCCGTTGCTAAATCTGCAGTTAGTTCAGTTAGTTTATTACACACATAATAGAGCGAACGTAGCACATGCGTGTAATAGAGTAGGGCTACCCACGCCCGACCACGATGGCTCTACGCTTACTAAATCGTCTGTAACTCTACTCTTTACAAACTATGCAGACGTTTTAAATACCTGCGTTGTTGATGTAATTTTCAAATATTGTATTATATCCGAATATTCTATTCCGTGTAAGTGTTTAGTTTTAATTTTGTTGCATATGTTCACGTTAAAAATGAAATTATCTTACTTAAAAACTCGGATCTGAAACCCTCTGCCAGGCGCTCAAATATATAACATTTCCAGCGCCAGTCAATCTATTATTTATTCAAGTAAAGTTTCTGGACGTAAGCCTCAACAAATATAGCATTACCAAAACAAATAATTGATTATCGGCTAACAGTCTGATAACTAAACAATTTCTTCGGCACTACAACTGACACAATCAGTTTAATGGCGTATTTTGTAGTTTGTCGAAACCTTCGTGTTTTCACACAACATTCTGTGGATAATTGAACAGTTTTGTGTAACATGAAAAAAAATTGCCGAACAAAATCGTAATATCACGTCGCGTATCACAACTAATAGGTTCCCATTATCAATCAACTTGTCCTAGCCTAGAATTTTCTATATTCCAGGTCTTTTCTATGGATCCGCTAGTAAAATCCTGAAAAAACATTTGCGTTTACGTCAGTATGAATGTACAATGACTCAATAATTAAACATTACTGGTTTCGTACAGATAATTCACTTTTGTTACTAGTACGACAATAACTGCTTAACGACAACAACAACCAGCAAGATATCATTTTCTATTCCGACTAGGCATGGTTCCATCTTTCTTGATACATCAATTTACAGAACTACAGAACTTAGCCAGCACCCACTTAAGTTTGGGAAATTTTGCAAACACGAATCATTGGCCCAATATTTTTTCATGAAACGATTAACGCTCAAAGATCAAAGGCTTCTATTGGAACGATTTATTAATCAGTTGGATAACATAGAGTTAACAAGCAGATAGTTTCATCATGACAATGCTACTGCACACACTGCACTATAGACAAAAACTTTTTTGGAGGAATTCTTTCCAGACCGTTAGATTAGCACTGGTTTGTGCCCTAGTCGATGTTTTCCCTTATTTAAAAAATGCTGCGTTTCGGAACCAGCTAAACAATTTGCAAGAATTGCACCAACAATTTACAGTGGCGTTTGCGAACATTGGACCTACAATTTTAATAAATGTTTTCAATAATTTATTGCCAAGAGTTCATTGTTGCTTACAACAAGAAGGTGAATATGTTGAGCGTTTGTTGTAAATATATTTGTTTTATTTCTTCTGCGACCGTACAACTTGGTTTAGACGAGAGCACGTCGACACTTAACATTCGCTGATTTTATTTCTTTTGCTTTTCTCACCCCATCAATTTCATTCGTCAGTCCCAATTAAACAGAAACAAAACATTTAAATATTGTAACCACATTATTTGCTATTTCATGGAATATTGAAATGTTATCTTCATCTACCTTTGTTTTTTATCAGCTTTATAAAATATACCATTTTCTTTCTGTGTAACGCCCTTCAAGAATTAAAAGAGAATCCATTTTTCTTTTCCAACAAATAAAATATCCCGCGCAATTACGAGACTTCCTCGACTGAGCCCCAAATCAAATACGGGAAGCAAATACTGTAGATCGACTAAATTCGTCAAAGGCGAGCGGCGCTCCGGGGATAAAATATTTTCCGTTTCGCGTAAATCACGAATCACGTCCATGAAATGTTATTAAATTCTTGCAAAAATCAATAGCAAATGCTTTAAGAAAAACTCAGCTCATAAAACAGTTATTCATCAATGAATAAGCATTGATGGATATTAGCACGCGCTGTTGTAAACAAATTATTCATGAACGTTCGTATTTATGTTGCACTTGAGTAACTATTGTTCTACGCGTCTCTCGATCAAAAGCAAATTGTTTCCGAACACATCACCACCCCCACCGGTTATTCTAACAATAAATTCGTGACCGATTTTGTAAATATAAACATAAAATTAAATTATAGATTTACTTGATATATATATTTGACCATGGCATTATCTCCGCTCTCCATTGTACCCCCGAGCGATGTCATAGACCCCAAACAACCTCAATTACATAAGAATTCAGCCGCGCGCCCAACAGATGCATAATAATTGCATTTTATCGACGCCGTCTTACGTTATCAACGAGGAACTGCGGCGATAATAAAACGCGAGAATAACGCACAAAGAGACGTCCGGACTCGTGTTGGAGTGGCATTGTGTTGTGACGGGCAGTTCTTCGCCCTCGGCAGGCGATACCTGCAACTAGATAAAGGACGAAACACAATGCCGTATACGGTGGAGACCACCGCCCTTGCTTTTTTCCTGTATACGAACTAAACCAGAAACACCAGCGGGAAATAAACGTATTCATGAGCCCGACTCGAACTTATTTACATTGGAACGACCGAGGAACTTGACGCAGGGGCGGATTATTGCAAATTAAAGCCGCTTTCTATCACGAGACATATCGCCGTTTCGAATATTGTGGGATAAAATATGAACGCCTAAGGTGTGGTGGAAAGTACACACTCATTTTAGCTTTTCACAAAATCAAAACGAAAAGAATAAAATCTTGATAATGAAATATGTGAGAGATAATATATATACAGTGTGGAAAAATAAAGAACTAACTAAAATCTCATCGAAACTGAAAGTTGAAGCTAATAAACTATATGTATAAAGAAAATATAAAGAAACTAATTGAAAGTTAATACCAATAATAATAATAATAATAAAAGGCACTTGGATATTAGAAGTCTGACGAGAAAAGAAAGAGAACTAGTTGAAGAATTTAACTCCATAAAATTAAAAGTTCTGGGTGTAACCGAAACGAAAAGAAAATGGTAAGGATGCACCGAATGGGAGGATGGACATGTATTTATTAACAGTGTGTTGTCAGAAAGGGAATGGGCACAGGCAGATAAAATGATAGAACAGGAATTTATATCAGAGAGATTGATTACAGTAGATCTCAAAATGGCAGAAGATGGACATTTCAACATGGTTATGGCCTACGCGTCTGGGGCGCTTTAATGCAAGAGTGGGCCGGAATAGTAGAAATAGTATGAATATAGGTGTAGAAGGAGAACATAAAATAAAAAGTAATGGGTGAAAACTGCTAGAACTTTCATTGAAAACAAAGAAGAAGGGGGAGCGAAAGTTCGAAAACATAAAGAAATGAGTACAAACAACTCCCTGCAGGTGAAAGGACAAGAAACAGAATGGTGAACAGAGGCAATGAATTGAGAAATAAACAAAAGAAGATAATGTGGAAGAAATACCTAAGCACAAAAAAACGAAGATTTTGAACAACAAACAAAGTACAAAAAACGAAAATGGCGTGAGAAAGCTTTGGAAAGGAGCTAGAGGTGAATTAATCAAAAGCTACTTTCTTAAAGACCCTGAAGAAAGAGAAATGGAACCCGCTGGCGCAATTGGAAGATAAACAGGGATATATTCTGACGAAAACAGAAGAAATTATGTTAAGATGGAGGCAGAATTTTATGGAATTTTTAGAGGGAAAGAAAGTGCGAAAGGAAACAAAAAGGTTGAAAACAAAAAAGATGAAAGCTATGGAATATATAGAAAATACAAAAACGGAAGGTGAATTGCGAACAGTAATTAATGAAAATGAATCCTGCGGATACGACAAAATCGTACCAGAAATGATTAGGAGGGTGGGGATAGCAGGGCAGGAAGTACTAAAAATTGTAAACAAGGCGTCGATATAAAAACCATTCCTGCCGATAGGGCACTAGCGTTGATTCTTCATATTTACAAAAATGAGAAAGGAGTCATAGAAACCCAGTAGAAGTCAAACCAAAATAAAATGCAAATTAAACAATAATTACATAATAGACACGGTGATGAATGGAGGATCGTGAAACGCAAATTAAATAGATAGAATATTTTTTTAGCTGCAGCACAAAGAAATATATATGTGGAAGCAAGACACTAATAAAAAATTGAAAAACATCATTCAGAAAACATGGATGGACATTGTAAAGAACTGCGAGAACTTAACAAAAAAAATCCTGCATCACTGGAAATTAATATGGTGGGTTGGGTTGGATTGGGTTGGGTTGGGTTGGATTGGGTTGGTTTCTAGATATTTTTTATTTTGAATCACATGTCTTGATTCTCGCATATAAAGAGAGACCAAAGGTAGAAAGACCTAGAAATCTGTAAATTTATTGGAAAATCTTCTGAAACCAATTTACGATAAATGAATCTATAATATGATTAAAAACAAATGCCATCTAAACTCCCCCTTTAATCTCAAAGGAAATACGAATTCGAAAATGGGCAAAATATAACCCAACCCAGACTTTTTTCATTATATAAACTTGATTCTGAATTAAAGACTTCCAATTCAGTTTCAAAGAAATTGCAATGTATACAAAATAATTTAATTCCACTGCAGTAGTGATGAAGGATTGCTGGAAATGAAAAAAATCAAAGTTCATTATCCTTTGTATTTTTATGAACAAGAATACGTTGAATAACAACGAGGAATATTCAGTAGAGCACAGCAGACATTTCAGTACACACCGTAATGGCTGGTCCGTACCTGCGCCTAAGTGATTTTTCGATGAGACGATTGGATTTCTCGTTACGTCGAGTCCTGTTATCCATATACTACAACTACAATGACTTAGTTACGGGTTTAAATGTGATTGCATCACGATTCCAGTGTTACGACTGTCCACTTAAAACGTTATAATAATTGATATATTTTTACTGTCGTATTTTTCAACAAAACTAAATGTATTTCAGTAGCAAATTCCTAGTTACAAAATTCTAAATACGCATACCAGCAATAGTTTTATTAGAAAAGTGAAGCGTTAACTTTAACATAATTGTTACACTTCCAAGTTATAAAATAAAATACGAACCGTTCGCAGTGAACAACATCAATCCGTTATGATCCATTATTATGATTATTCAATTATTTTATAATTAATATTATATCAATATTTTGATTATCCATAAATGTGTAAAAAACACATTATGAGTGTTCATGGCAAGCGCTTAAATTCTAAGACATGTATAAAGATTATTTTCAAAATTTATTAGTTTATGCCACGTCATAATATTTGGTAAGAGCCGGTGCGAATTTCTAATAAATATCATAAGTAGTCCAGCTATTTCCAGTGTTGAACAAACCGCGCAATCTTCAAACTTTGTGTTTCGATAAATTCATTGCTTCACCGAATGGCACAAATCGATTATAAGTATCAACTGAATAACGATTTGCGTTTCCTCATCGATCCGCAAAGGAGAACCTGTTTTGCCAGATAAGTCGTTATGTCTCTTCGATAACCCCTCGCATCTGCTTTGGGGCGCTCCGGGACAACTGGAAACTAATACCGCGGATTATCGTTGTATATTACAACAATTTTCCACCCCAGCCGCTTAATGAAACGGAAAATGACTACTTGGGTATCTTCGGGCTTACGAACTTGATGCGATATTTCACGTGCACTTTTTCCCAGTTTTGGAACAGGGAGTTAAGTTAATTTAGCCATTTTCCAAATAACGCGTCAATGATTGTACGTTTTTAGAATGCAGTTGAAATTAGTATTTGAAATTTTAATTTAATGTTACTGTACTACTGATATTTAAATTTTATTTTTCTACCCGTCACAATTTATTAAAACAGGAAAAATCTACCAATGATTACTTCATATTTTTATTGTAACCCACGTTGACACCACATTGCATAATTATAAAAGTAATTTTTGTTTAAATTTGTAGCACCGTAATTCAATGACGTTGTTTACAGGCGACGAAATTGCGTTATGACGCTCTTAACTGTATATTAACAGAGGTCAAGGGGATAATAAATTATTATTTTATCGTAATGTAGTCACCGGTTATTGTTATCGGCGTATGTGTTGGCTGCCGTCATTTAAATATGTTTCTCTCTTTCACATACGTGTGTGGATCAAACAAAATACGTGCACTCGTCACGTGTCACGTCGTTCATGGTGAGAGGTTTTCTTGTGTTTGCATCGCGTACGTGCATTCATCCTTTCACAAACACACAACATCAGCATTGCTGATCTTTCGCTATTTTCTTATCTGGGTCTCTTGTTTGCGCATCACATTTTAAGATAATGGCATAGATTCAGTCAAAACTGCACATTGCTTGTTAAAATTTAACTAATAGCTAACAGTAGCTAACTGAACTAAAATTTCAACGACTGACCCCAACACTTAAAAAATTAAGGAATTTACGTAAATGTGTTTGGTTGCATATGTTAAAGTAAAATTTGTAGACATTAAAATAATGGTGTCTACTTTTGTGAACACACTCACGTGACCCATCACCTCGACCCTCGATTATTCGCGCCTTGTGGAGTTAAGAGTTTGAGTCCGGAAAAAACTTCGAGGGGTTGCCATAGTTGTAGAGGGTACGCAAACATTAAATTACGTATACTATGTATTCATGTATTCTTGTAATACATGCAATTATTAAAAGGCATCAAAAAGGGCGAATATAGATAGTAATTTTTCTTATATAATTATTTATAGTAATTATGTTTGCATTACGTTAAACTTCGTCAATTGTTATTTTTATATCATTACACATTAACACTACAAGAAAAAATAAGTAACCGTGAACTCTTCAATTTTATTAATTTATAATAAAGTAAACCGTTCTATTTACTGAACGAGGTCATGGCTTTAAAATCAACATCCTTTCGTATAAGATTCGTAGAAATGTTTTGACTAATATGATAATTTCTTCGATTGCAATAAATCAGGTTTATTTGGAAGTATTTTTGACTTAACTATTTATAGTACTTTCTTTACAACATTGATAAAATTTTGTCATTGTTTCTCCCATTTATTTACAACAATTTCACCATTCTTATGCCACCTTTGAATGTCGTGGCGTTGCCTTAAGACAGGTTAAATAAATTGTCGTCTCTATTAATACTCACTTCGAAGATGGCGAGTCCCCTTTTACTTAGGAAGTAGACGGTGTATTTTGACGAAAATCGGCGTCTAAATTCGGCAAAATAATGGTAGTAAATGTGGGGCCAATGCGACAATCGCGACGTGTGACAAGAAAAGAAAGGGCAAAGACCCTGTCCGTCTCCGAAAAAGTTCTCTCCCTATATTTGGTGCTGGTTCTGTCTCCGCAGCGACCGTCTTACGTGTCCCGAATTACTTATCCCCGATCGGCGAAAATCCATACCGTGAGAGGATTCGATATCCCTTACCTTTGACACAGCCCCTCGTCGCGCAAAAGTGTAACTCGACGAGACTTGAGGCTCACATGACGCATTATCGACGTGAATGTGAAGGGTCTTTAAAGTATACTTTGGATGTTCACAAGGATGCGGGTGAAAAGATCGATTCGTTGTAAATTCAATATAAAATTTTATATTGGTAATTGCTAATGGTGTTGTTTTGTTTCAGATCTACACGGATTGGGCTAACCATTACCTCGAGAAGGCGCGAAGTAAGAAACGCGTGAGCTCGTTGGCGACGGATTGCAGCGACGGGGTTCTGCTGGCCGAAGTCATCGAATCAGTCAGTAAGTTGCTCATGATTTACGGTAGCGTGGCAATTGTTACGTTCGAACAAAACATCCGTACACGCGTTCTAACACGTTCCGGACGTTGTTTTAAACGTCTGAGTCGGCGAATGGATACGTTGAATATGCAATGCGTCTTGATGTGGGTTACCATCGCGAGACAATGGCGTTGTCCATATATGCTGACTATGCGGTGGCCGGTAAAATGCAAGTCGAAGGGACCGGGAAAGCGGCGTTCCTCGAAACGGTCGCGATAAATAAACGTGCACGTCGGCATTACAATAATTTTACATAGTTACGGCGTCGGATTAGAATTGTTAATGGGACACTAATCGTAATGTTAATTGAATCGGCGGAGGTGGCGTATGGGTTAGGTGTCGGACGATGTCACGACCTCTTCGGGTCTTTCACACAAAGACCATTAGTTTGAGCACAAATAAGTTGTAAGTTTAAAAGTCGACGTACGACACGTAAGAGATGCTATTTATGTCTGGAGAAGTAAAAAATCGTACTGAAGTTTGTGACGATTCTGTACCTTAATTATGAAATTATACATGGAGCATATGGGCTGATTGAGATTTCATTCCAAATGAAATTATAAAACTATTAATATTCGCATAACAGTTTGCGATATTCGAAATAATTTTTATAGCAAAATCGTTTGGCAAATTTAATAGAAATTAAAAATAGTTTCAAGGTGTTTAATAAAATGTTTGAAATATTAAGATGTTGTTTAATAAAAAAAATCAACAAACATAAGTTACATCTTGACACCTTTCATTACATACGTCACTTATAAACAGACAATGCAAATTTTAAAATTTATAAATTTATTGAAGTCAATGGGTTGGGTTGGGTTGGGTTGGGTTAGGTTGGGTTGGGTTGGGTTGGGTTATACTCTATCTCGGTTAGGAGGAATATTTTGTCCAAGTGTTTCAGGTTAAATAGTCATATTTTGGGTCATATATTCTCTATTTACTCTATGGACATTTATTAATTAAACATCCCGTATATAGCACTATACATATTTTTTCAACATTACAAAAAATGATATTTCACATATCCATCACAATATGCAATACAATCCCGTCTCACTTCTTCATTGATGTTTCATAAGATTAACTCCAACTTTATTATATTAATTTCGTTCTAAATTATTGTTCGGTTGATTTTAGACGATCAGTGTTGCAATAAAAAAACTGATATCGTTCACGATTCCCAGTTTATTCACTTTGCACTCCAACCTGCTCATTGCAGTTCATTTCATTTTGTAATGGATCTGTAACACTATGGTTCTTATGATTTGCTTTTCTTAATTGTCTCAATTGTCATGAAAACATTGCACGAGGACTAATTTAGTGATTTTTTTTTAGAATTTCATGGAAAGTAATTTTACCAAATCTTCAAATCCAATTAATTTAACATAGTTTACTAGTTTTATTAAAGAAAGTTTCCCAGTGCCCGTTTGCAGCACTATACATAAATATGTCATTTGTAAAAAGACTTTATTAATCTTAGCGACAATTCCATGGATGTTACTAAATACGACTTTAAATGCCACCGAAAAAGTAATAAAACAAAAATGAGGTTAATGATCAAATTAAAACAGTTGAAATTCTTATATATTTCGAGCAGCAAAAAATAACGATAACGAACAGCAAAGATGCTATTAAAAATATATCAATGTTACCGACTCAATTTGAAAACTGTAAAAAAATGTAAGACTTTTGTTGCAAATTTTATTGTCGATATAGAGGATCATTCCGCAATACATGGCATTTTAAATCATAAGATTTATATTTCATTAGTCTAATGGATAATTAAAAGTTTTCGTGTATTTTCACAGTATTTTTCTTTTAGTTATTTGATTCCACTTTATTTGTAGTTTCGTGTATAGCATTAGTGATATTATTGTAATTGCTATTTACTTTACGGATATCACATTATGTTGTATCCTTCTTTTACTTTTTAGTCTTTAGGAGTGAGCTTCTTTTGAAGATGATATTCCTTTTTTAATAATTTTCTATTTAAGTACCACTTAGGATATAATTAAATAATATCAAGAAAATATTATTTAGTAGTGCCATTATTCAAGTTATTTTTCATTCATTTTTGTAAGGTTCTGGTTTAACTATTCTCTTTCATGCCATTTTCACAAATATGATACTATTATGGAACCATCCATTAATAGTTCACGTGGTGGTAACACTGGTTTTACGTGGTTGCTGCTTCGAGTTGTAAAAGTCGTTTTTTCTTATTATTAATATTTTTTAAATGAATTATTTCTATTATAACAATATATGTAAGAATCATAATATTAATGGTAAGACGCACCAAAAAATGGTATGAATATTAATGCAATGGATCCTTCGACGATATTGTTTCGAGCTTATCAACTAGGAATGCCTTTATATGTAAATTTACAGAATTAAAAAAATCACTATACTAATCGCTGTGTCCAATGAATTAATGTCACATGCCTAGTGTAAACACATTAAACACATAAACACATTAAATCGAAAATGAATCATTTCAGCAATGATTTGATATGCCTTAGTACGATATCACAGTGCCAGTCAGTTTTTATGTTAATATTATTGCCATCTAGACGTGAATACCCACACAATTTTACTATTACATAAATATTAAGTTGGTGCTATTACTTCGTAGCCGTGGGAAATAAAAAACACTTCGTTGAAAATAAATTTCAGCGAATGTATTAAAGTGATGACAGCGGTTTCGCTCTCTACGGGCTCATCAGACCACCACACATATATTCGTTGAAGTTGCATCAAGTCGTGCAAACATGAGTGACAATGAGTTTGTATGTCCAATCTACTAATTTTTGCTGCTACGTAAAGCCCATAATGCATGCACTGAAATTTATTTTCAGCATAACGGTGCAAGTTTTTATAGTACCAACTTAGTTGGTCGAAAAGATCTTTGCATTTATATAACAGTAAAAGTGTGTATTCACGACTAGATGGCGCCAATATTCGCACATAAACTCATTGCTATTCATGTTTGCATGGCTTGATGCAACTTCAGCGAATGTATGTGTGGTGGTCTGATGAGCCCATGGACGCTTTCTTGGGATTAAGAACAGCTCTGTGAAATTCGCTTATATAGCGCATATATCAGTCAAGAAATATGTCCACGTATATGTCTTATTACCGACTGTTTGCACAATATGATACTTGAGTTTTACACGTTACATTTAAATGTCGTGTTCTTGGGAATTCTCTAATGATTCCCGCGTTTGACCAACTAGCCAACCTGGCAAGCCCACCAACTAGCTTATTACGTTTGGTATTATAAAATAACGGATTTGTTTGACGCCTTTTTTCTTTTCTGTAAAACATTATATAATATAGTTTTCATCGCTGTAAACGCTATTTTCTTGGCTACCTGTTTGGCGATTCTTGGTTTCCTATTGCCATTAACATAGTGCTTAATTGAGCATATGAGAATAGTATCTTAGAAGCCAATTTGGTGGTATTGCGAAGGCCTTTTGTTTCACAAATTATTATGATTTTGACGTACTCAAATTTAATATGTAAAATTAATAAATCAATGATCCTATTGTGTGAACAGGTAATATTTTTCAACTAATACATCCGGCAATTATCATATCAACGACGGTTGCAAATCAATCATATATGACTTTAACTATATCAAACCACAAAGTAATTGTGCTTAATAGTACATGCACGAGAAGAGACCTTAGTTAGATTTGAGCACAGCATCTCTATTTACGCGAGAAATACATTGGTATTTCGACCCAGAATAATTTTACCCTCAATAACCAATTTATTTAAGTCTGGCGCAGACTTAGGCAGAGTAGATGTAATGTTTCTTTCGACGCTGCCATAAGAATATTTTTTGACAAATGAAGAGTTGCTAAAGAACTTGCACAGCAAGAAAATTAATCAATTCAATATGGTTTAAATGTGTTTGTTAACAGTGAATGGTAACATGTGTAAATGTTAGGAGGATATGTTTTGAATACAAAGTAAATGTTCTAATAAAAGTCAGTCAATGTTTAGTATAATTAAATTAGAATGTTCAATAAGAATTGTATTAATGTGTGCGTCATTTCTTATCAATAGAAAATATTCATGCATAAATTTTATGGTTGCTAAACTATATATATATATGAATTTTAATTTAATATTTTTCTAGTCAGGCGAAAGTCAATCCGACACTTAATATTGTTAATTAATACTTTACATATCTATTTCATTCGTTATTCAATTGTTTTCAATGGGGGCCTCCGTGGTTGATCAATATCCTAAAATATTCATCTCTACAACGTTCATTTAGGGCACATTAAATGTTGTAAAAAAGTTACTGCCCATCCCGACTGATAAAACAATTTGGAAAACAAAGCTCGAAACTTTCTGTAACAACGGAAACTTCGTTGCTGTTTTCAATGTAGAAAACACTCTTTGGAAATAACCTTATTTAAAGCTCATTAGCAATGATATGGGGAAATTAAATGTGCTTTTACACAGTACTATGAGATTGATTAGGCCTGCATTGTGAAAAACCAAGTCAACTGAGACCTATTGAATTTTATGTTTTAATTAATAATTACCATCATAATGAATCTTTAAACTGTGCCATTTCTTTAGTCACAGACTAATTTCGATGCAAGAATGATAAGATTTATTGGGATAATTTGACAATGGAATTAGTTTAGAAAATTTAAGTAGTTATGCCCTTCATAGGCTTAAGTGTTGTTTTGTTGTCTACTCAAAATGAAATAAGAATTAATTTAATTGGTGTTTTTTTCCAGCCTGTCAGAAAATTCCGGACATCAACAGGAAACCCAAAACTCCCGGACAAATGGTAAGTCAACGTCCATCAAATTTAATTTTAAAACGCGGACGAAGTCGTAAAGAATTAACGACCTTGATGATGTGGCACATGTGGCGCAGAAATCACAATGTTCAACTTGGATGATTATCAAAATAGATCGCGTTTTGATTCCTACTTTCGCGTCTTAATTAATCATTGCGTCCGCTCTCCGATTATTTATTGGCGAGCAGCGGCGCGGGCGAAATTAATTTCAGTTGTGCATCTGGACGCATAATAGTGTTAATGTGCAGCGCTTGCTCAATGCGCGTCGTCGTGCTGCAGTCTATTAAAAGCTACAACTGGATTATATTACTATTTTGTATTCGGGCCATCTATTTTAACAACACGTTTTACGTTATGTGGAACAAAATTCGTTAGAAATTGATGATGTGTTCAAAATATTATAGACGTACGGCAATGAATCAATAAAATTCGATGCGAAAATCGAAATAATGTTACTTTTGATCTCGGACTTGGCTCGGGTCTGATCACGAACTAAATGTGCCTCTCCATGTTAACGGACAGGTATGGTCGTGTACAATTAGCACCAAAGCAATGCCTGTCAGAGCCCTATCCAAGACCGACATTGTTCGTTTTATGATGCTGCTGTTGTTTGGCACCCGACGTAGTGCCCGGCTTACAAAACCTCCATAACCGTTTTGAACTTGAACTGTGGTGCTTTGTATCTAAATGCAAGTTAATTAACGTCGCAGTCGTCGGAAATGATCGTTTTCATCACAAGCAAATGGAAAAATTGACAATCGCCCGTCGTTGTGCAACGAACGAGGTTACAATCAATTGTCCGTGCAGTCAAAACAGTTGCATTGTTCGAGATCATGTGGCCGTAGGATTGTCGACCTATTTAGTATGCGCGCTGTGTCGGGCGCCCGTCTCTCTTTTTTTCCCAATCAAACAATTGAACGAATTGTGAACGGGGACGGTCTCGAAACGACACGTGACCCGAATTTATTTATTTACCAGCTCGAAATTTGAACGATATCTCCGATCACTTGCTACTAGGCATCGTTTTTTAACCGTAGATTGTGCTATCGGTCATCTCCGTTGTGTGTCACCTAGTATTTAATCTAAAGACCTAAAATTAATTAAATTGTAAAAATACCAAGTGCACGGTGAAAGCACCAAATATTTTACGCATGCAAAGCAAATTAATATAATTGGAAAGTGTTCGAACAGCGTGTTGTTTCATTGTTTTAAAATGAATTTAGACCACAATGTTAAAATACACGACCTTGTCAAAATTATGTGTTTCAAATGCACCGCTGAAATAAAATATTGGAGGTAAGAGTATATAAAAATCAAGATAACGACTAACATTATATCAAATACTAGTTATCTATGGTACCTCAAAATCATAAAATTTTATTTTTTTTTATTTTTTTCATTCTTTGATTTTATTAATTAAGGCAATTAAAAAGCACAACTTTAATAATAAATTAACTAATTACATCATATCATATAAACTCCAGGTATTCAATGTCTTTCGATATCGATTGATTGATTGATACATTGTGGGAATTTACGTACGTTTATCAACTGTAAATAAATTAGAATAAACAGAAGAAAATATGTTCTGAATGAGACATTTGTTGGCATGAATAATTGAAATATCTTGAAGGTATTCACACGCGGTTTTTTTCGCTTTCGTTGCTGCATATATATATGCAATAACGAAGTCGGATAAAAAAAATTACCGCGTGTGTTAAATATAATATATTTCATGAAATTATTAGGGATCTCGATCAGTGCTGATTGCTGACATTTATTAAAAGGAACTCAATTGTTCGACAATTGTATTTTATTTTGCAGTAATAACCTTACATGTTTTATAACTTTTTTTTCTGATGAAGCAATAAAACTTCGATGATTTAGATAATTTATGCTCTGGGGTACCAAACTGCACACGACGTGTATAATCTGAATTATAAATGAACTTTATGAATATATCTTAAGTACACAATGTCCTTGCCTTTTTACACAATTTGATCAATCTGAATTAAAAATTAGCTAAATACCTCATAGTTTCACGCGACTCGTATAGCATAAGTGACTTATAACCAAACAGTTGACTTTACCACTTATATATATATTACATTTTAAATAATCAAATTACCTGCAGTTACTCGCGAGTTATACACAATAATATATAAATAAATAAACATTTAATTTTTATAACAAATTTGAATTTACAATAAATAATAATGTAAGTTCTTCCTTGGACCCGGATCATGAAAAGCTCCGTGCGCACTTTTATAGATTACTGTTCCGTTGCATGCTCCGTCGTCCCCTTGGATAATCTCCAGCCATTGATCTAAAAAAAAAAATTGGAATATTCTCGAGCAAGTGTACCCTCTACCTATATAAGATAACTACTGGTAATTATTGATCAATTATGGATATTTTATGATGGCATAGAACCATTGACCAGGTTTTTAAATTTATTATATCCTTAAGTTTAGTAAAACGTTGGTAATGTTTTGTTTGAAAATAAACACTATGCCATATTGCTGTCGTGAATATTTTGTATTAAAATAAATTCACGGCATCTTTTGCTTACTTTGCATGTCAAGTTCCATAATAAGGCGCATGCTATGCCGCCTCCGATGATTGATGTTAGTAATGGAGGGTACGTATCTGACTGGCGTCTGGCATTTGTCTTGCACGGTATTACCAAATCGAAAGATCTTGTCCCGGACCGTGTATGGTTTTAAGGCAATTACGCAAGCTATTAATAAACGCACATGTTAGAAATCGAAGCCGATAACACTAAATATAGAAGCAGCGCTTCGTCGGCCGCGTCTCCGATGGACGTCGCTATAAATACCCCATAATCGGCATTGGCAGGTCAAGGTTCCCACGATCGTCCGGCGCACATCCACAATGGAGACGAAAATGCCCCGAAAAGTACACGCACTCAACAGGTTAAACAGCCCCGGGGGCTCGCTTACATAAGAGATCGCCGGTGCTCGGCACGGGGTCAGGTGTACCGCCGCGGCCGGAGTCTGTCCAGGAGCGACCAAGGTGGGGATCCCGTACCCGCAGCACATGGTGTGTATCGGGCGCACGTCTTGTGGTCAGTCTCGCGACTTGTCTCGTTCGAGTTGGCTGCATAGGTCGTTTGTTATGGGCTGGTGATCCGCTAGCTTCCTGCGCGTTTCGTAAACGTGCGCGACTTATCCGTCAAATTGTTTTCTTCACCTACTTCGTTCCGTACAAGCGGGCGAGTTTGACGAACTGTTTGTTTTCGTTTCGATTGGGTCGGTCGCCGTTGGCCGTCATCATCGCGACTGGTGACCGAATTTCTTCAAGATTTCGACGTCCTTGGATGGAATGTCTCGCATAAGGTATTTTATTTGTTTTCTTGACGTAATTGGGCCACAGTTGAATTACGATGTATTTTCGGCGAAATACCAGTGGTTGCATCAGAGCAGAATCAGTAATTTCAAGTGCGTGGGAAGGGTATTTTCATGGACGAAATTTCTAACTGAGTAATACGCCAGTAAATTTAAATTAAAAGGACAAACTGGAAATTTAGTTATAATACACTTAGAATTAGAATTAAAATTATTGATCGATGACTTAACATCCCCTCTCTATGTGGCATATGATTTTCCTTTGGACGAGATGACGTTAATAATTACGCCGTTGAATAAAAGCAAAGGTTACACTTGGATGACATTTCCCTTCATCCTTTATAGTGAATGCTTAAGTAGTTTCTAACAATCAAATATGCTTTACTGTTAGGTGTATCCCAGTGTACTCCATTTTAATGACTTCCTTTATGCACAGTCCTGCCCTCCACATAAACGCTTTATTCTCACGTTTAGTTGTTATTTTTTTATTTCTGACCAATTGCATTCCATGACCAACATATGATACCTTTTTTTACTTCAAGTACACCAGTTCATGAGGGTATATAAATCCACCCAATCCACCGCATCGTTGCTTTCACTTAAACATTAAGACCACATTCTTCAACATTACCAGGGTTCCATAGTTACTTGATAGTCATATTCATCGCTTACTTTTTACGATTAAATTATTTTGCATATTACCTACACTCCTATATAGCAAGTTGTCCAGTCACCAGTAATTTTCTCATCCTTCCTCATCCACGGGAAAAGGCAAGACATGCCATTCGTTCACGTGTTACAAATGGCTATTACCTCGATTGTAAACTTCTGCAGATATTGCTCGCGTAATTTTAAGTAAAACATGTCACAGGGATATCATCGCTATTTATTTTGTTTGCAGGAGTATAGGTATAGGTAGCTATACGATTTTAAACAGTAATAAAGATAAAAATCAAAATAACATTACTTTGATTATTGTTCTGTTAAAAAATCATAAATCATATGAAACAGGTCTGCAAAAGACACGGTTGGATCCTTTTCAGTTTGTCAACAATGTCATAAATGTAATTAACAAAAATTTACGACGCAGTTCATTTCCACCCAATCACGCAACAAAGGAACATGTAATAGGAAACTTTTTCGGCGGCGTCCAAAAACAAACCAGTGTCAATGCCCAGTTTCAACACACACAATGATGAAAGGCATTAACTTAATAAATGCGACATGTAATAATGCATCACGTCAATAGTGACAGAAATATGTATTTTTTTCGTATTTCTCATGGACAAAGAAATCCTTACCGCGACTTGAGATTTCTCTAGGCGCCTAGTCGATGAATGGAGCTGTTTGTCACGTAGGCGCTGCTCGGAGTTTACTCGACCGTTGCAATACGTTGCATTATCAAAAATATCTTCATTCACGGTACTTTCAATTATTGAACACTGTTTTAAAACTGTAGCTCCGCAAGTGAAGGTAATAAAAGCTCTGCTTCGATATTGCATACAATCAAAAGTTCATCGGTAATAAATTTATTTAACGAAAGCTTTCTTTGCTTAACAGCACCTGAAAGAGGGATGGCACATTAAAAATATATTATTTGTGATGTGTGTGAAATAAATTCACAAGAGGCTGCAGGGGAATGGAAATAAAAAATAGGGTTTCATAAGTAATTTATTTGCAGAAATGTAATACAGGATGTTATAAGTGGTTGAAAGTACTAATGTCCTAAAGTTGTTGCACAATTTATTATATTATGTACTTGATTATATGATTGAAATATGATTTGTAAAATATTATATTTTTGTTGCTAATTATCAATCATTTATCAATTATTATTTTCTCAGGTTCAAATTAATTGATACATTTTGAAGCTGAATTACAGATTATAGATAACTCAAAAATCGATACTGCATATTCAATTATGCTGCTTAGACCTTAGACCATATCCTACAAGGCGTTGTTTGAAAGTACTGGCTTGGACTTGGACTTATTCTTGGTTGCTTGATGGGTTGAGTTGGGTTAATTTAAAATCATAACCAAATAAATATGGTCTTCTTAGGACTGTTTAGATAATGTTACTCATAGAGTGATTTACTACGATAGCAGTTTTTCTCACGACGACAGTGATAACAATCAAGTTTTTTCACGTCCATATTTGTAGGACTATACCCATACGCTTGCTTCGGACGTTTGTAATTAATGGCTATTTTTAAGTTAGTGCATAGTTAACCGGATGAATCATCCTAGTCTTCTTGTGAAAATTCGAGCTGTCATGTTGATTTATGAGTGCACTTTAAATGTCCAGTTTTACAATTTTAACTGTTTGACACCATTTGACGTGGAAGACACTATATAGATTATAACATATATGCACATACTAAATGTTAGTGATATAATTATATGATTTTTGTGTTTGGCTTGATAGTAGCAAATTGGAGACTGTGGTTGGCAAATAAATTGAAACAAACTTACCCTTACCACACAGCTGTGCTGCCGAAGATGACAACTTAGTTGTCGAAATGTACATCTAGTGTTAATAAAATACTGTGCGGTAAGGGTAAGTTTGTTTCAATTTGACTTGATACGTTCATTGCTTTTTATTATTTATTTTTTAGCAAAACTTAATAGATCACATTTCAACCTTTAAATTTCTTGTCAAAGATTATTTCCATTTTCCCTGTGGATTTTCTTGTGAACTTATTTCAAACATATGACGAATAATATTTTTTTTATAATATGCCTCTTCTAGCTGCTTCTAATCAGACTTTGTATTTAATCTAAATTCAATTCGTCAACTCTGAAGAAATCTTTAATTGTCTCGATGCCATTGCTTGTGTGTCTCGTTCCTCGAGCTCGGAATATCTGTTGATCTGTTGATTTACACGTGAGATTTCTATAACCTATCCCAGATTTAGTTGTTTGTGTAACTGTCTTACAAACCCATTTGTGTACATTTGCTTTTAAAACACCAACGCTAATTAACACATGGATTGACTACACGACTTATGTGGTGCATATTTTACAATTGTTTACGATGCTTATAGATCTAAATGTGTGATCTAATATTTAGACAATCATTTACCTCGTGTTTACCAATTGACGTAATCGTGTTTTTCTTTTCATACAAACATGAAGCTTCTGTTGTACTGTTTTAGTTCGTGAATAGTTAAATATGGGCAGAGCTCGGGAAATATTTCCATATACAGGCTACAAATCTACACCATGGGAATTTTACTAATTGGTGGAGATAGAGCGCAATTAGGGAAAGTTAGGGAAAATCTAAAAAATATTTCGTTGCAATTTTTTTTGTGCGCTATATATGTTGTAATTAAATTTGTGATAATGGTTTGGTTTCTTTATGATCATCGCATCGATGTGTCCATCGTTACAAAATGATGAAATAATTAAAATAATATTAAAAAAAGGAGTAACGTGTAATAAGAAATTAAAATGTATCTGTTTATTTATTACACAAATTAATGAATTGATGAGTAATATAAACGTTCATATAATTTATTATTTATTACAGTTACGGTCCTGGTTATTCTTCACTACCGGGATGCCAATCGGTCTGTCGCAATAATTTATTTTTATGGCATCTTCACGAATATCATAAAACACAAAACTGTACTAAACAACTAATTACATTTTTATGTTATAACTGCAATTTAATGTTTTGCAACAAGCTTACTAGTTATCGTAATTCAACACAATTTTCTCCTAGCATTGTCATCTACGACATAAATAACTCTATTATGTGTATAATCAGCCTGTATGTCGCCTGGCCGGCCACCGAAGAAAACAATTCCTCAACTTTGCACTTACTGCTCGATAATGCGCGCTGCTCCTGTCAAATTTACGTCAAAATCTAAATTTATTTTCACCGATACACACTCGCGAGCGGTAATTAATTATCGCTTATCGTCGCACAGAAATTGATTTATTAACGCACGAGACGCTTTTATTGATTGTTGCCCAACGTTTGCTTTTAACGCGGAGATAAACGTGCAATAACGGCAATCGTAAAACTACTTACATATCAATTTGAGTAGCCAATGATCGTAAAACGTGACGAGAAAATAATCTAAATTGGCCCGAAACCAAAAAAAAAAAGAAAAACTTCGCGCGTCAACTCGCCCGTTATTTCTTTTTTCGTTTATGGTTTGAACGCTCGCGTTGTTATTAATGGTGCTTTTAAGACCATTGCGTTGCATTAATGGCGTATCTGGATATATGTATTAAACATTGTGTGCGAAATGTCTGTTAATTACATCAAAATGTTTGGAAATGGGCCGAAGCCGTTGCTTTCATTGTTAGGTGTTAAATATTACCTGTCTATCCTTCGTGGGAAAAGGGAACAAGGAGTTCAATTGGGGGGGCGTCTGAATGTTGGTAATTTATTGCTTTATTGTTGACGATTTTCGTAAATAGAAAATAATGAACTTTGAAAGAAAATAATGCCGACTAATGAAACGGTTTTCGTTCTAAGCGTTGATAAATTCGAAAAAGTTTAATTAAAACTTTAATAAGTTTGCCGGCAAGATTTATTTCCGTCAAATTTTTTACTAAAGTTAAATATGGAGATTAACTTTTGACATTTATTGTGTATTATGTGGAGCAAATACGAAACTAAATTCGTTAAATGATTAAATTGAAATAAATTTATTAAAGTCTCGAATAACGTTCCAACAATCTATTTATGTACAATACTAAGTAACGGACCAAAATAAAAACAACTCATTCTGTGGCTTATGCACCAATAGAATTTCGTGGAAACTTTTGCGCACATTAAGGGTTACTGCGAATTTTTTCGCGGCCAATCAAAATGCGGTTTGCGTCCTTTGATAACGTATCGGATTAAGCAGCAGCGTCTGGTTTCGGCGCGTTCTGAGAAACCGGCACCAGAAGTCATTACGTGTCCCGCACACATGTAAACAACTCAAATCAGCGGCGATGAAAACTATTTTAATATAACCTTCGATTTCGAATTGGCGGGCGAGCGTTTCCGCAATTGCCATTCAAAGCGAAACGTGGAAAATTTGAATGCCCGCGCCCGCCTATTAATAGAACTTCGTGGTGCGTGATGAAGAAATTGATGGATTGATGTGGTTGATGCACGTTTTTTCTCAAACGCAGGAAATGCCCACGATCGGAGGAAGCAGACGTAAAAAATTAAATTAGAAAAATGTGGAGCGTTGCTATTTTTAAGTTAGTGGGTCGTTTACACAAATTTACCAGTCTGTTGGCAGATTACTTAATGTGTATGGAAAAAGTGTAAGTATAAATATTGTAGTATGGCGGTTACTACATTCTAAAAACGTCATCGATTAGGGTTAATCGTAAATTATAGGTGCAATTTTTGTATATCAAATATTAAAATTATTCAATGTTTCTGAACTTAATATTAAGTGTGATATTAAATGAAATGAATTTTTATTATAGAAAGTGTTATAGTTGACATTTTGAGATCATTTAAATATTTAATCAAAATAAACCATAAGTGGTAAAATATTAATAGAAAATTTTGCAAAAATCACTGAGACGATTAATTAAATGATTAGAAACTTACTTTCATTATTTATGAATATAATCCAGCTTCTCGTTTCGTGTAACATATACTGTATATATAGCAGTGGTTCCCAAACGCGTATTATGCGTAAAACATAAAAGTAAATAAAACACGTATAGCACAAAATATGTAATGGACATATAATGAACAATTGCATCATTGAACAATACACAAGATACGAGACACACGATACAAGACACAATATACAAGACACAAGACATAACATACAAGACATGATTTCACTAGAAAACAAGAGACATAAGACACAAAAGATAAGACACAAGGCACAAGGCCCCGATATCCCCACATGAATCTTGCCTTCAATGTTTGAAACTTAATACTACAATGGGTCAACAGTGCATCAAGGGCTGATTCAAATAAGTACTTGTAATCCTCCACAACAACCAGACATGGAACGAGCGCTACATTTAGTTCAATCAAAATTATTTTGAAATATTTAGTGCTGAGTCGCCGCACTTGCAATGATATTTTTACCACCAATAACCATATATACCATACATAGCATAGCAAATGAGCATCCTTATTACGGACACTTATTAAATATTCCTCATCATCGAAGCTCCCCATATGGCGCTCATGTTACTTATTATATAATAATTTAAGGGGTTATAACAAGTTGCACTTAGATGATCTTACCACTCAACCGAAAACGAAAAAATACTTAAAAAGCTTTTGCAATATTCTCCGTGGTAACTAAACCAACCCAACCCAAACAGTGAAAACGCACAGTTTGGGTTGGGTTGGGTTGGGTTTTATATACACTAATATATAGTATTCGTTGACTTTATTATTTAAATTATTGTAGATTTTAATGTGCTGTCGGCGCGTCGTTAGAGCTACAAACTTTTTCCTGATTGAAATAGAACTGCTCGGGACCATTTACATCTCTCTTATATAAGCGCCACCCACGTACGTGATCGGCCGCTCTTGCGTGTTCTCGTTTCTTCAAATTCATCGTAAATGTCAGTAGTAATTGATTTAACTACTGGTGAAGCACAATTCATTGATCTGCACATTCTTCCTGACATGGTACCTGCTTTTTTATATCTTTTCTGAGAATAGTCGTAAATTATATTTGACTTGCTTGTTCATTTCCGGGAAAATTATTTTTCTGCAATTAAATTGTTCGATTTTATTTTAACTGCCTATGTGATTGTTTCGTTAAACTTGATCTGCAAGCTTTTACACATTATTTGAACATCTAATTTACTGCTGTTAATATTTG
Source organism: Geotrupes spiniger (assembly GCA_959613385.1). Classification (NCBI taxonomy): domain Eukaryota; kingdom Metazoa; phylum Arthropoda; class Insecta; order Coleoptera; family Geotrupidae; genus Geotrupes; species Geotrupes spiniger. Next base: position 7,324,771 of record OY390737.1, on the reverse strand, counting down.
GATTCATGTATTAGAGTCGGCTGCGAAGTAGTTGCAAGTTTCGACAGTACCAACTTAGTTAGGCAATAAGCTAACGATTGTGTAGCGATAAGAGTTTGGGGATATTGACGACTAGATGACGCCAATACTCACACACAAACTCTTTAACCCTCCAGTGAACGGGTGGCTTAGGTGTCACACCAGCGCAGGGTTGAGGCCTATTTGGAACATTTTTTAATAGACTGTAAAAAAGTATCGTGTTTCCCTCCTTAGCTATATTTGCAGTAGCCTCTTTTATTTGGTAGGTTCGGGTCTCTAGGCAAATATCAGCAAGTTGCGCTTCCTTTCATAGTTTCTCTGTTTAAATGAATTCCCAATTCTTTTAAAAACAACCTGTGCCTTTTGGTAAATTCGGCGTTGGGGGTGTTCGCTTTATAAACAATGAATGCGTTGATGCCAGGTGCATTCAATAATCCATAAAATATTACCATTGGCCAACGTAGTGTATTTCTGGCCACGTTGTTGGACGTGATCATTCCAACAATTACATTTAACCCCCCCCCAGGAGTTACTGGCCGTAAATATGATTTATTTTTATTGTCGTGTGAACAGGGAACGGTGGGATGAATCTTTTTTCTAGTGGGGCTATTTAATTCTCCTTGTTCTTGGTCTTTTCTGTTAATCGCCGATAATCGCTCAAAACTCTCAGGGTTTATTTCCGAACAATATTTATAATTGACTAAGCTGCCACTTGTTCGGAAACAAACGTGTAATTTGTCAAGTTAGATTCGAAATCAGAATGTACTTTTAGATCCAATAAAATAATTAGGTAAAGTCTAATTTAACTTTATTACCAAATCATAATTAAATGTTAAAACAATTATATAAGATATACTATAAAAGTTTATAAAGTAAAAGTGGTGAAGAAAATAGAGTTTTTAATATTATTATTCTATTATCCCATTAATTTGAATTTGTCAATAAAAAGTCAATTTTGAGAATAGTACCTTTTCTTTCTAATTCCAAAATTGAAGGTAAGATGGTTTAAAAGTATTTTCGATTTTCCTTGCTCACTTTAATTTAACACACGACTCGCGAATTTATAAAAAATGATTTCTAATAATAGAAGCTTCAACTTTAATTAATTCTTGACAATTTGGCTTTAACGCCGATTTTCATTATTTCTCCGTTAGAGCTACACTGAACACAAGTGTATTATATATTTTTCTTTAATTGTTTATTCTGCAGGCCTTGTATAAATATAGACTTCCTGCCGGGGAACTTGACCTTGAATAACTTTCTTTCGTTGGGCAGATATAATTTATGTACCAGGGCGAGAATTAATAAAATATTATTTTTCGGTTTACATTTGTGTTAGTGGTTCTTCAAGTGCTATCTTGTCGTAAGGGAAATCAGTTAACAGCTTACTATTACTATGCATCATAAATATTAGTAGGAGAAAATACATTTGGTATTGCAAATATATTTATTTATTTTCGCCCATAAATATATAGTTAGTTTATGAGAACAATTGTGCGAGATATTTACTTCATCTACAACGGTCTTTGGATATCGTAACCAGTCGGTAAAGATTAAAGTGATCCTTAAAGATATGTTCATTACTAACGTCGGTTTCGAAGCGCCACAAAGCTTAATATTAATCCAAAATGCTACTGCGCAAGATAATGAAAAAGCTTTCGCTTTGTTTAATAAAATGATTGATTGGGTGCCATAATTTGTATAAAATTGAAATAAAAATAATAATTAATTATAGAAACCATGCTTTAATATTTCTAACGTCGAGAAATCAGGATACCTTCTCAGGGAACGTATTAAAGTATTCATTGCATCAGTGTCATCTATTCGGCGTGCAAAATTAACATTTTCAGTCCTGCATTGATATGTATTCCACAATTGAATGCAAATGGGGCTTCTTAATAATTTGCATAATTTTAACAGTCTATTGTTGTTGCACTGGATGTCTGTCATTCGCTGACACTAATATACATCGTCGTAATAAATAAAATGTGTTATTCTTACCAAGGGTATCATTTTAATGTATGATATTTATGCACGATTCCCAGCGATTCGTCATTCAAAGTGCATCCAAGCGAAGCAGTTATTTAATCATGCCATGACTGACCTTGCAATTTGTATCTAATTGACCATAAACAATTCAAGGCTCGCATTGTCTCACATGCTGTATCAGCTACGACAGCTTTAAGTCGTCGAAACTCGCCGAAACATAACGTATTTATTTTTTTCAATAATTTGCTCTAAAATCATTTAAATTATGACAATTTGCACAAATTTGTGCAAATAGTGTGTTAAGTTTAAAGATGAAAATACCGTTCCCACCTTAAAAAAAGGTGCTATAATTTTTATCAATTTGGATACAATCTTTCCTATTGAGCTCCACAAATGGACGTGGTGATGTAATCTTTTGCAATTCCAGCTGTAGGACATTTTTTAGCGTCAATTAATAACTAATTTACTTTAATGTACCTGCAAAAAATAAATAACGTGTAGAAGGTTAAGTTTTAAATTAACTTCGACATAATTGATCCAATGACTGGCAGTTTTTTTTATTCTATATAAATGAGAATTCTTTTTCATTCCAAAATAAAAACTGGTACACGGGTCGGCCGTTATATCTCCACGTATTCGACCACTTCTTTTGTATTTTTTAATTTGAAAAATATTTATTTGATCTCAATCTTTACCAATCTACGCACAAGACTCGGCGAAATTGATGGGTTTAAACCTAGGAATTTTAATGGTATTTCTGTGTCGAAGCTGTGACCGTTAATCCCTCGTATGGTCGCCTAGGGACTTAACAGCGAACATATACGATAAAAATTTGCAACGCGTCCCGCGATACAACCGCGCATTAATACGTTAATTTTCGGATTTATTTCGCAAGACGTGCAACGCGTTAGTTAATAGGAACGGTGTCTGCGAAACTCGTTACCGCCTGGGATTGAAGTCACCGCTGACCCCATGCCCATACATTGCTGAATGATCGTTTAAAGCGACGATTAATTTCGCATAAATTGCGTGGCGGAATTCACGGAACAGAACAGCCAGGTCGAACGATTATTACAATTAACTGCAAGTGAAATTGAATGAAAACAGCGAGAAAAATTAGAATACTTGTATTTACAAGTGAATTATTTCTTTTGGAATTGATTGAAAATGTCGTTACGAAATAGAACTAGGATGGGTGCAATTCACCAATCGCTCAAGGAAAATGCAGCTTTGTAGTTCGTAACGTCTGGTCTGGTATTATGATTATGAAAAATGAATATGTAGTTTCTGTATTTAAACACGAACCTTAGTCCTTAAATAAACTATGAATGGGTGAAATTACGACGAGGGAATGACAAGGGTACCAACTACTTTTCTTAATTCGTATAGACGTCTCGTAACACATGGCCGTAATCTAAAAATGCACTTATCAATATATTGACAAACCTTTCGAATAATTTACGGAGAGCTTGCCAAGTTTTAGTTCCTAGACTACCAATGGAGGATGTTAAAACAAGTCACGTAATGATAGTTGTTTGTAGACGTACAAGTAATTATAGCAATTATGAGATGGGGAACGATTTGGTTCATAGCATAATTAGTTAGTAATTGTTATCGGGATAGGCTTTCCCAGAAGGTAAATGAGGCAAATGGGTATTTAAGGTGGGTGCTGACGAAGAGTATTTGGGGTAAGAAGGACGATAAATTCGAAGAAAGGATGGTGCGAGGAGTGTATTGCAGAAGTCTGGGAAGTGCAAAAGGAGAAAAGATCATTCGATCTAAATGATTCAGAGAGATTTGCAGAGGGCGTTGAAGCTAGAGAGATCAATGCCAGAATATATAGTGCTGGTGAGAGTGGGAGTAGCAGAGGCTAGTAAGGATATCGAGACAAGATGGTGGAAATCTCAAGATGGGAATAGAACAGGTTGAGGCTGAAAAGACAGGGATAACAGTGAGGGATGGATATGGTAGATGATAGAGAGGTGGACGCAAAAGAGGGAAATTGTAGAATGAACGTGGCATAGCAAAGTATGATGCATGGTGCAGCGGGATTTATGTGTATGAAAGGAAGACGGGGCATCTGAGGGGAGGAAGAAGAGATGAGAGAGGATGAAAGAATGTTGCTGAGATTTTGATGCAGCAATGAGGACTATATATACTTTCACAAGATACTCCAAAGAATTTCTTTGGTATTCCTTTCGTGCAAATCAACTTGTAACAGAACTGGATACGTTGATTTAAGAACAATTGCGAAAAGAAGCAGTCAAATACCAAGCTGACATTATCTGTATATATAGATAGTATTTCGACATCCTGGGCAAAGGCCAGCCGATAGTTTAGAATCGATACAACATTTTGACCAGTCCAATTTAATATTTATTGATATTTACTGATTAGATTAAATAATTAAAATATTCTTCAAATTACTCTTCAATTCATGTCGTTAAATAGAAGTTTTTAAAAGCACCAAAGCCATAAATAATAATAATAATTAGCTATTTATACAACAGTTAGGAATCATTTTGCGGGCTAAGAGGGACAAAAGCGCAGAAGTTGCAAAGTTTAAGAAGAAATCAATGAATTAGTAATTTCATGAATTGCATAGAAAATCGCGAAATAGAAATCTGCAGAATTGGATATGTGTGATTCAAGTTATGCACCAATTAATTTCGAAAATGCGCATAAAATACTCATCGTAAATAATTCCGGACACAACAAAACCGAAAAACAAAATGGTATACTTTCTTATGTATAAAATTTAAGAAAGTAATTTTTAATTTCTCTTATTGGCAGTAGTATAGTTTTTCGTAACTAGTGTTGAAATATCCTTCTTCAAAATCAATTACAAAATTTCAATATGGTGATATACCATTTATTTGTATTTTTTTACTATCTCCATCACTATCTTATTTAATTTATGTGTAATCTCGTTATTCCTAACTTAACCGTTATACATATATGGGCGTGTTGTTCTGACCTATTGTCTAAAGGTTGAATGAGAAAGGGCGGAACGTCTAATATGTAACACTAATAATATGAGAAAAAGGCCGAAGGAATGTGTTGGGCAATCGCAAGTATCGCCTGTCCTGAATCGAATAAGTAGAAACATGATTACAAAATAGCGTTATTGATAGGAAGTTGGTTTACATGGCGAGATACTTATTTGACAATCATATTATGACAATGTGCAGCATATGACTCTTTATAATTGATGTATTAAATGTACATATTTTAAAGTTAAGTGCTTCGTTGCATTACAGTTGCCGGTGTAGTGCAATAATGTTCTGCAAAAAAATTGTTAATTAATAAAAAAACAATTGAATATCACGTCGTCAAATAAATAGCTAGAGGATTACGATGATCCTTCACTTTCATTGGCAGGAAACTCGATAAACATATACGGCACATATTACCAAAAGCAAGAGCTTTTATCAATGCAACGAATATGAAATATAGAATTTATTTACAAGGGGTCCCAGTCGAGGCCCGCTAGGTTCCACGTTGCATCTAATGGCTAGAACCTGCCATGCTATCAGCTTTGGTCACCTTTATCATTACTAAATATCATTGCAATGTACCTTAAATATTACACTTGGCGTAAAATTCCGTTTGGCTTCTGATGGATTTATGAGAGGACGAATGCGTATCATTTGCGGTGCAAGGAGTCGTAAGTAGGCCATTTCTTCTGGCAGCCCACGCCTGTTATCGGCGTTACAGGACTACACCTGTTATTATAATTTAACTCAAGTCCATAAAATAATTCAACTCAAGTCCATAAAATAAAAAAATCAAAGCAATACATGTGAATATAAAATTTAAAAATCTTTTGCTATGCTTTAACAAATTAAAAAGTTACCATCTTCAGTAGAATCTAAAATTGAAGTAAATACTTCTAGCTAATGTATATGAACGTATAAGAAGTAATAAGAAGATGAAAATAAATGTCAAGAAATAGAAATGCTAGTGAATATCTACAAGTATTTAAAATAATTGTACTCGTCTAAAACTGATACACGTAAGAAATTACAATGCAGAGATCTGGTTGTATAGCTTATGTGCCGAGTGCGATAGTCTTTGTTCTGAAAGACACGTTACGTCATTTTGATTTTTAACGGAAAACCAATCAAAATGTAATACCCACAATTTAATAAATGTCTATATTCTTAATGTCAACTTGTCAATCCTTTAATTGATGACGGATTTCATGTATTAATTATATGAGGTTAAAGGCTACATATATGACAAGGACAGCTAATTCCGCGTAATCAATCTTCGCTAGCCTCTCTGTCGAAGTACATATGGAAATAACCAGCCAACGCCAATTAATCTGCGCCCGCGCAAAAGAAGCAGCCCGTTATATTATAAACAATGAAACGTTCGACTTAACATAAATTAATTAGATAGATACACTACACTGTATTATATTTCTGACTACACACATATACGAACAAATATTTGAATTAATTATCAAATGATTCCAATTTGTAAATATCAATTGCGTATGTACTGAAACAAAAATATTGAGAAGGGTGGTAAAGGATGAATCTAATAGTTTGAAGAAGTTTCATTACTACAAGATTAAGGGTATTGGGTGTCCTGTAGTCTCCACCTTTCAAAAATTACTCAACACAACCCAACCCTAACCAACCGTTACTCATTAGCAAAATTGTACAGATCCCATCTCAGGTGCACATACTCAATGCATTGAAAGCGACTGGGGTCACGTAAAAGCAGAAATTGTTGACAAATGTGCACCACATCAGCGAACTTGCTTCCAGGGCAATAAGCAGAATATCGGGGTAAAAGCACATTCTCAGACGACATGATTGCCAAAGCCCGACGGTTTCCACTTGTTAAGCTCTTATTATCAGTGATCTACTTTTGGTGTTAGGTTCAACTGTTATTGTACTGTATTTGTATTTCGTTGTCATTCATTGTATTAAAAAAATGTATGTAAAAAAATAAAACAAATTACAACATTTTGTTAGTGAGGTGGAGACATGCTACAGGTGGGTGGTGAATTTTTTTATTTTTTTTTATTGGATGGAATCATGCTACAGGAATATCATAGCATTGTAGAACGATGTGGCATAAAACTGCAACAGAAACTTTCTCGTTATATTGTTCCAGGTTGTGTGTATAGCAACCTGATACATGATAAATTCTAAACCAAATTGTAAAATATATACCGGATTACTCAAAACTGTCCACGATATTTCATCAGATAGAAATAATTGCATAATTTGGTTAAAAAATACTCTTACTGCACGTTAATAGTTAGGCTAACTATAAATCTCTAGTCTACACTGACACAATCTTAATTGTTTCAAAAAGCTATGTCTATTGCGGGCTTTCGACACTGACTAACACTATAACTTTTTACCTCGATAAGCTACCTCCAACTCGTGGATAAAACAAGCAAACATATATTTTGTGTTGCTCCTTGACATAAGTGTGATCCTATTCACTTATTGTAATATGTGTTGGAGTATGACATTCAATCACTCCACATAGAGAGAAGAAATTTCACATTAAATTTAATTGTATATCATGAACGTTTTAACGATAGTTTCCCTAATTACTTAAGGCGGTGTCATTAACTTAAGTTGAGATGCTAGTACAGTTTAGTTATAATGGCCGAGTTACTCCGACGGCCAAAGTAAAAATCTGCGCAAATTCGAAATTATTATTATTGACGTATCAGTCGTACATACAGACATCAGATACAGTAGGTCTTCCATTACATAAAAAACACGCCGACGTCAAAGAAGACGAACACAAATATTAGGGGCGGGCACGTTCATCGGTTGTCGTCGTCTTCCAAGTCGCTGGTGGAGAATTTCCGCTTGAGCTCGCCGTAGAAGTTCTTCACCGGCCGCTTCGTTATCGTGTTGTAGAGCATGAGGCATATGAGGAGGGCCGCGATGATGAATCTTAGATAGCAAGGCAGTTCGTCGATGAACCAGCATAACGGAATACTCGAAACGTAATTCACACCCATCTCGACCAAGTCGCTTATATACTTGTGTACAATTTTAAATCCGCACAGCATAATTTTATCAAGATCGGGACATTTTTCGCACTTCAAATTTGACAGAATTGAAAATTTTCGTTTCACGTCAAGCCGCTAGATCCACGCCAATGGAAAGTAATTTAATATGATGTCAAACTGTCAACGATAGCCTAATTAGAGGTATGCGGTTCATTATTACTCTTCAAGGTGTCAAAATCTGAGCCAGGATATTATTTGTGTACTCTTGCAGTGTAAAAGCCTTTCGATGAAAATAATTAATTACTAACCAACACGTTGTGTTATCGATATTAACTATTGTTTTATGATGTTATATATTTTACAAAAATTACCGATTTATCCAATTCTGCTTGCACAGTTTTAAAATATTCTTTGAAAAGAAACCAACCAGTGATTCGTAGAAACTGGGCCACGAAACAATAATATAATTTATATAGAATGTTATATTTGAGAAAGTTATTTCGAAACATATAATTAAAAAAAAAATGTGTCGCAATAAATTTCAATATTGCAAAGTATTATTGTTTTCGTTTGCATTCGTTTGAAATTATAGGAAAAATAATCTAAATTATTTATATAACGTCCATTTGCTTTTAGTTACAAATTGACCTTTCGAAACACACAAGTGTTGAAATGGAAAGAAACAAAAAATCGCATATGGCACGCACGCACATTAATTCGAGCAGAATCAATTAATATGTCGTCATTGTTAAGTGTGCCTACTCATTAAGCGTGGAGTCTGGCAAATTGACTAATTGCGCCTCGAGTGCATCGTAGGAGGTTTTATTGTGATTTATCGTCTTATTCCGCAAATTGGCGCGAAACTGGCTATATTAAGATGCAAATGGCCGGAAAAATTCCCTGTACGTACGTAAAGTGGTGAAATTGGACGAAATTAACTCGTTAAACGTTGCTTAACCTAAAGATGACGCCAGTTACAACTAGCGGATATATTTAAATTTCCATATCAAACACCAGTCACATTAAATAATATGATTATTGCGTATAAGAATTCTTATGTATGTTACATACGAAGTAAATTACGCTCTCCCGTCATTGTTTTCTAATAAAGAATCGATTTTTTCGCACCCACTTGCATCGTCGACCAACGCGAGATGGCGCAACCGAAATTGCTCTGCGCGAACAATCCCCTCGATTAGCGATTTAGAAAAATCCAACGGCGCCGCGCACTTTCTCTAGATTTGCTAGCGTTGGGCAATCAGAACGTCGCGCCGTGCGTCGCCCAAGACGATGGGATTGAATTAACGAGCGCATTAATTAGACGCGACGTACGGAACAGAGAAACCGAATACGGAGGATGTTTTGAGTTTATGGGACGATGGCACGCGATCGTCGGACGCGGCGCGGTAAATGGAGAGCGTCCGTGTAAATTACGGGTTCGGAGACGGCGACGATTCCTAGATGAGATAGGCGTTTATCGAGTTGGGAAAAGAGCGTATTCTACCGGGTAGATATGAATGTTTACTGGTGTCGTGGAAGGAGTATGGTGGTTGAACTTAATATGAAAAGTTGCGGAAATATTTTGATTGTAAATATAATAAGTATCAAGTGGTATTAAATTTAAACAATATTTTCAGTAGTTACTTCAAAGGATTCGTATACATGCTGCAAGTCAATATAAGACTCAATTGGCCAGAGCGTCGTGCAGGGTCCATGCCAGGAACATTTTTGTGACCAATCAAACTCATACTGGGGTGATAGTATCCTGGGTGCACACCCATCATTTTGCTATAGACATTTGGTCTGCGAATGCTCTGGCTGCACCATCATGGTCTAGAAATGCACGCTCACACCGAGGGCTCCGTTTAAATTAATGCGATTTGGATAAATCAAAAGGCGCCAGATAGCCCTAAGTCGTCGATATTCAGCACCCTTTCCAAAAAATAGATTTCTAAAAATCAGTGGTTTCAGGCTCAAAAACGTCAATTTATGTTTTTCTCCAAAATGCCTCATTGTGGGAAACAAAATCGATTGTAGGAGTGATAGGGCATAAGAAACTGTGAGTTTATCATGCACGTACTACTTCCGGAACAATTCATCAGGGATTCCTAGGTTCTCCTCGATGTCGACCATCATGTCTTCCTCCTCATTGTCGCTTTCGTCGACGTCCACAGTTTCCTGAACAGTCGAGATTAAAAGGCATCGAATATCAGATCCAGTGTAAGTCTTTCGTGGTAATAAAAAAAAATACATTAGGATCGAAGGATCCCTCTCATCTTTCTTATCGTCATCATCGGATTCTTCAACGCAGTCGACATCGCCTGACTCCCCACTGCCCGTCTGCCCATCGTCCGCCTCCAGATCTCACTTTTAATATCAACCACCTCTTTACGGAAGAGTGGGATGTACTTTCGACACATATCTGAAATGTATACACATACAATTTTTTTGTTTTTTTAATCTTTAAACTACGACAAAAGTCCAAAAAAAATTATGCATTCCAATCGGCTGTAGTTCTCCAGTGGCTTCCTTGTAGGCAACGACGCTTCTTCAGTCACACGCTAAAAAACAAGGTAGGGAGTAGTCTCGAATCGAGCCGTGGAATTAGCCTTCTTTGGAAATTCCGAGGCTCGTTTGAGGATTATATTTTTACATGTTTCGCTGTCTCGTCCTGTTATTGAAACGTGGGTATTTCTCAAGATTACTAAAGTAAACAGGTTGTCTGGTAACTTTTAACCAATCAGCGGCCAGTATTTATGCGCGGGAACTAGGTCACTCGGTATGCCTATTCAAATGTATAGGCAGTCATAGCTATTTGCGTAGAGCTGCAAATAAGCCACACTGCGTTTTGCAGTCAACTCCGATTATTCTTTCAAAATGTAGTTACTAAAATTAATGTACATACCCTGCCTGGTAACCAATTTATTTTACAATTCAATTAATGATCGGGATAAAATATATCTTTGCTGAAATAGGCCAAACCATCGAGATACAACTGACCACCTTATTCAAATTCGTTTATCAAAGAATATTGCTCTACACAACTCAAGGATTACAAAAGCATATTTAATTCCGTTTTCTCTCATATTAACTCTCTTAATATAAACTCATAGTTTAGGTTTTTAAGGCTTAAAAGAAATACATTTGACAACAAACTCAGTGTTAGAAATATTTTATTTAAACGAACATTTTGCATTAACAACAAATATTTACATAGTTAAGTCATAATTTTCTTAATTTTCTTCTTTATTTGTCTACTGTGTTTAGCTATTTTTCTTTTCCCCAATTTGGCTTCGTCCCTTCTTAAATTGAGAAATTTAATTCGAATGAACACTCTCTGTCTGGAGAATGACTTCACCAGTTTCTCAGGAACTTCCGGAACTTTCTTTGCTACATAGCGGGTGGTGTTTTGTACAATATTATGCGGAGTATGGAAATCACCCTTGTGTAATTTTTTGAAGTATTTTTTCATTCTTGAGACTTGTGTTGACCAATCATTTGAGGGTTCAGTTAAGCCACCAAAAGAAAGATTCTGAATCCATGATGGAATGCTGTAATTGTGGAAGTTTGCTTCTTCCGCTTTGTAAGTGTACTGGCCCAGATGTGGAAACTCTTCCCTGTGTTTTTTGGCAAGGTATCCAGCTATATACGTAATACCATATTCTTCAGACTCTTGCGTCTCCAATGATATTGAAGTCGAGCTGCTATTGTAACAGCTGCGCTGCTAATTTTACATTTTGCCTTTGCGATTTTTCACAATTTATGTGGATTGGTGTCAGCTTGTAGCAGGACTTAACTTCCGTCCTGGTGATTTCAATTAACCTTTTTACAGGATCTTTATTTATAACTGATCCATCAGATAAGATAAAGCCAACATCGATAAACCAATTACTAAGCAACTTCAACAAATGAGGGGCATCAGCAAAAAGAACACAGGCTGTGCTGTTGATGGGTGCTTCATGTAAGTGTTTTCCACGGTTATGCCCAGTGCTTTCCATAGTCCTTGATTGCCACTACCACAATCCTTAGTGCAAGCAACTACATGATATTTGACTTCATGTAATCGGATGATGACATTCTCTAGCAAATCCTTAGTCATTTTCTTGTCAAATCCTACATTATACACAATGGAGATTAATAACAAAGTTTCAAAATAATTTTAGCAGAGGAATCTCAAAACAAATTTTGTTTATTTACCTATATATACCGGTTGTTTCCAATTATCAAATAATCCTCTTGCCATTATCACTTGCATGTATGAATGTGGTCCTAAAATCGTGTCTTCTTTTTGGTCATATTCGTACATTGAACATACTTTTATTTCATCAAAAGACTCTACTCCTACTTGTTTTTGTTATTCCTACGCTATTCATAACGCGCAAAACTTCTTCCAAGACACCAGTTTTTAGATTTATATTCGCAGCCCATTCTTGTAAAGTTGACAATCCTGGTAAAGGATAATGCAAAGTTTTCCTCAGATAAATATAACTTCGCTTGCTGAAGTATCTAAGCGTAAAAGCAGTAGCTTTTACAATACATTTGATCCTGGCAAACCCTGTGACGTCACATACCCACTCTCGCCAACCGGTTACCAGACAACCTATGTATTTTAATAATCTTGGGTATTTCTTAGATTGAGGTTGAATTACACGGACTTTACACCCTTGAATCTTTTAATATCAACTTGAAATATTGAAATTGACTTCACAATTCTCAACAACGTGGTCATGAAGAGGGAACGAATTATATAATTTTATCAAGACAGTTGTACCCGAGTCAGACCCAATCATCATTAGGTGTTTGTAATTCAATTAAAATAATTATAAATGGGCTGCAATCGAGATCGGCGTTAAACTTGACGTTTTTATCACCATTTGACCTTATATGATATTAGACAAACATTTCAAATGATAAGATTAACGTTAACTACGTTGTCATTCATTACTAATTGCCGCAAGTCCATTGTCAACAAGTCGTGATTTCGTCAGGGATATTCCGTGTCGCAACTGTAACTTGTCGATGCTATTTTCTTAAGGAAACACTCGCCCGTTTTTATTGCACACCTCCGCAAAGTACTTCAACAGCGTTCGCTTTGAATGAACGTAATGTGGTGCGTAACGTGTCGCATTTCATCGTTTCAGGCGCCCGTCTGGTCGCTGTAAACGACCGGGCGCATCGAATTTCCGCTCGTCTCGGTTAAACGCCATCTACCGACACGGAGAGAGCTTATATCGCCCCATTTACTGGCAACATTGTAGGTGTTAATGAGGCAAACGCTGGGTGATTTCATCTTGTAATGTTTATCGCGTTTGTGTCAAAGAAAAATGTGCACTTGTACAGTAAAATCCATGAAAAACTTCTGTGACGAGACAGAAAAGAGGAGCACTATATTTACAAAAATAATTAAATGATAAGCGACAGTTGATAATGTTTGATGTAAAATTAATGTGTAAATCTTTTTTATTTCTGTGTTCGGTTTGTTCACCACCGACCTGAGCACTTCCAGTAGTTCGCTCACAGTACATATCTAAGTATTTTATGACGCAACCTATGATATAATTATATATATAAATTTTTAAAATATTTCAACCGTAATATCGCAGTTCCATTAAATTGGGACCACGCCACTTATATTATTTCCACATTTATTGACTTATCAGCTAAAGCCCCTTCAATAACCGTAAACATCCCCTAGTTTCATAAGTTTATTTTCTTTCAGATCTGGATCCACACTTTCCTTCCATCTCGTGGGGGCACGCATTCGTCAAATTTCTGTTAGTCCCTGTTATAGCTTCAATCCTCGTCCTTCATCATGTACCTTATACGCACCATCTTATTGTTTGATCTTTGGGGAACATCGTGATTCATCCTGCTTTACTATGCGCCGTTTTCGCAGACCAGATCGTATATCTCCTGTGTGATTCTTGGCTCGTAGACGAGAAGAATTTTCTTCATTTCGTGCAAGTGGCCATGCCTCACTGTTTTATATTTGGATCATCTTAATCATTTATTATGTTGTAAACTGGGTAAACTGAAATTTTTTCTGCTGGCTGCCGATGAGTTTTGATTGATTATGTGGCACCGATGTATTCCATATCGTCCTTAGAAGCTTTCCTTCTGCCACTGCTACTACTATGTTGCTGGCGACATAGTGCCCCAATAATTGCATACGGTTCATTTGAACTGTTACGTTTATTATTTTCATTATAGTATGCAGTATGAGGATGCGCAGTGTATTTTTGTTTCTATTTCGAGTTGGAATTTTATTCTGTTTCTTCTTTTGATTTGTTGGTATTGTAACTTTTCTAACTTTGCTACTCTTTGGTTTGGGTTTTGGTTACTAATTAGTTTTAGTTTGATTTCAACTAAGTGACGGTCACTTCCTATATCACTCCTTCTTTTTACTTTGACGTCCATAAACTTTGATTTATTACATCTGTCTACTAGTATTAAATCTATTATTGACTTCTCTCACCGAGTAACTACTTCCCTTGTATATTTATGTGAGTCTTTATGGTCAAACTGTGTATTACCTACTGCTAAGTCATTCAATATACATTCATTCGTATTTTTTATCATTTCACAGAATTTGCCAATTGTATCGCCTGATTCTTCTGGGTCATTGCCTACCCCACCGTTTAAGTCTCCGATAACTGTCAGCCAGCTTGTTTTCCCATCTGTTTTATTCTGTTTAGCCGCACCTTCATTTGTTCCGCAAATAATTACTATTGTGAAGATAATGTCCATGTTTTTTATATTCTACCCACAGCATTCTTTCTGATACTGGTTTCCATGTCATTATTTTGTTGGCATTCTATTTTCTGACTAAGTACACTACTTCTTTTGCATTATCGTTTCTATTAACCTCACTGTTTAGCAATATGTGGTACTTTCTACTAATGAAACTACTAACATTCCAGGGCTTATATACCAATAATTCCGTTGGGTTTTTATTTTTGATATTTTCCAGCTAATTATTATTAACTGTTGCTGTTTCTTTTCCGTTTATGCCTCTCTTATTCATCAGTTTTGCCTGTCCTTTTATCTTCCTCGTTAGTTTCTTGGTTCAGTGCCCGTCTGCTCCGTTTTTATTACTAGTGTTTGCTTTCAGGCAAAATTACCAAATACTACGTTTCACTGAAAGACGATTATGAAACAAATCTAGAAATTAAATTCACTCGAGACATCTCTAATTAATTAATTGGTTAGGTCATTGCTGACCCCATAATCTATCAAAAATCTACAGTCGGTGTTAATAAGCACATCTGCGAACGTAGAATAACTCGAATCATTGTGATTCGACACAATTTTCGCTGGCACACTAAACACATGTTGCGGCATCAGCAGCGCAAAGCGAGCTCTTATTTATTAAACGCTTCCACGAAAGTCCCGATAAATAGAACGATAGGTTTGCCCACCTTAAAACGCATTAACATTCAATGGTGTCATTTTTCTCGGGATTTATTTTGTAACGCGACCCGAAGGTCCACCACGTAATCAGTACGCGGAACGCCGATGTTTGTTTTTCTTTGCTCGCGTCGACTACTTCGAACGTGTGTGTAATTGTATCCACAGGAAAATTGGCAAAGGCAACACCCTGGTTGCATATTGCGTTTCAAGTCAGTGGACTTAATTGATAACAAGCAATAATACGAAAAATAAAGATAGAAACAATATACGAAAATTTATGAAAATGAGTACTGTTGAATTATTGAAGAAACACCTCTAATTATAAAACATTTTAAATTAATTCGTTTTTATATGATCTGATTTGTAGCCATTCGATAAAATTGTTAAAAATATAATCGGATTCAAACCTTTTGAATCGACAACGTCTTTATTTCTTCTGGTATTTTACCGTCTTCCATTCCGCACCGTCTACGGTCAAGAAATCATACGTTTTTTCATTCGCCTGGTCGTTCGAAACTGTAATATAGGCATTGGTATTGTTTCATGGAGGCCGCGAGTCACCGCGTACTCACGGGCGAGCTACGTTCCCATAATACAGAGGTCGTGCCTTCGCCTTATTAGGAAGCAATAATACCGACTGGTCAGTCGAAGCGGGCAGCGGTGCTTCGAAAGAATGAAAGAGGTGCCGACGCGTCCCGTTCTCGCGTAGCGGCCCCCTAAATTAATAAAAATCCGAACCATCTGACGCTTTAAGTGCTCGCGATGGCCGTAAATCGTCCGCCGTCGCCCACGCGTATTAAGCCGAATTAATTCGCCGCTGAAAAAGCTCGCGAGGCGTTTAATCCAAGTTGTTATGACCGATCAACCGAATTTACTTCTGTAAAAAAAAGTGTCGTCATGGTGAAATTTTTTTGATCGCGCTAATTTGCCGAACAAAGAAGAAATCAAATCCAATTAAGCGCAAGGACCGAGTTGGGCTTACGCAACGTTTAATTTAATATCTCCGTCGTTAGTCACCGATTAACAATAACGTTTAGCCGGAGGTCTGGGCCAGCACGTAAACGGGTTTCCAGGAAAATTACGATACGACATGAGTGAGTGTGCCAACGTAAATGGCAATGTCTCGACGGAACGGCCCAGTTATTAACTGAAATTGTTGTTCTTGGTGCTCTTAAAACCAAACGGAGTGAATTTATCGGTTTCGGTCTCAGACCGGTAACCGCACGACCGCGAATACTCCTAACTTGCATGCTAATGAATGTTTACATTTGAGAATCGGATGTTGGTTCACTGTAATCCTAACACGGTTAACATTCTAGAAAAACAATAATAAAACACTTGGTAATTTGTTCCACAAAATTTTTCTGACAAATCTTTATTATAATTTCGGCAGTTACGCCATCATCAGAAGATAAGTGGTAAGAAATTGTAATAAAGATTTGTCAGAAAAAAAAATTGTGGAACAAATTACCAAGTGTTTTATTATTGTTTTAATCATGTTTCACCGAGTGCCTACAGCTTCATCAATTGAATTTATTCTAGAAAACCCAAATTTCGATCATATAAACTTCGAAAAGCGATATAACTCGACAGGATATAACAACCTAATTAGACGCAACAGCGATTCAAATTAATTCGTAATTTATTTATTGAAATACTTAACTCGATCAAATTCCAATTAAAACTATACCTAATCCGAAATACATCGGTGCAAATAAAAGAAAGGTTCCTTTAAGTAGAACTTTGCAATGGAACGAATTTAATAATCGCGGACAAGGTTCGATACCGCCCAAGAAATTGCAACCAAATTAAGAGAGCTAAAGCACAACCCAAATAAAAATTTGTATAACCAAATAAAAACAGTTTTATGCCATTGTAACAAAAAAAATAGTCACTCGATAAATATAATTATATATTTGTTAGGAACATAACTAAACGAAACCCAAGTAGTAATCCATATGAAATTTATATAAATGAACAACAGCAGTTAATATTAATTGCCATATACTCCTATGAACCTATAAATGTTATAAAGTGCAATTCGACCTCATAAACTTTGCACAATTATAACTTACAGTAATGTAACCGAACATAATGTAATGTAAATTTACAATTAGTATGGACGTAGCCCGAGATGGGTTTGATTGTATTAAATTGGGTTCAACTCAGCATCAACTAAACAAAATCTATACATCATCAAAAATTAATCCAATAGAAAATGTGTGAAATCGATTGTCGAATTCGCAAAATTTTCGCTCGTCCATTCAAAATATTTGTTTACCTTTTAACTCTGTTGGTTTGGCGTGCAAATCTCGAATATTTATTCCCGCTGTTTTTGTTTTTTAAAAATCTGTGATTATTGTATTTGTAATAGCTTAAATAAATAGAGCATTTCCTGTGCTGAAACTAATCATAAATATAAATAATAACAAAATAAATTTGTCCACATTGTAATATTGTTATTCGTTATGCATTCTTTGATATTTAGACTTCGTATTCTTAATTTTTCAATATTTTACATTTTCAAAACTGATATTGTGATTAAGTTGGTATATCTTGGCCATTATTGGCTTTTTGACATTTTGCTATCGTTTTTTAAATTTTCTAGAATTCTCCATTCTTAATTATATCGCGGGGCATTTCTTCTTAGTACACTCCTGACGATACATTGGTCCATTACGAGACAAGATTAACAGGAAAAGCGAAAAATTCTAAAACTGTCACGGTTGGAATTCAAAATAAAATTCTTTTTAATAAAGACAAAATAGATGTAACAACAATTCAACGAACATTGGTGTATCAGATCAATATATCTTAGGTTGGTTCTACCAGCTGCATTAAACTGTAAATAAATTAAAAAACGTAACATAAAGGTTTCTTGTATTTCTCTTGTTGTGTTATATCTCGTCTTATTTCCAAAGTTATAAGAACTTTTGCAAAAAAAGCAATCTTACCTACAGTATAACAAAACAATGCGGTTGCCTCGGGCCTCACGCTCACGAAGAGCCCCCGTTAGATTAGTAGGGGGATTAGTCTACGGTCAATTATAAAAGTCGCGTACAAATTGTCGCCTTGGGCCCCGCATATTCTAAGGCCGGCAGTAGAGAAAACGATCATTCAGGGATCAAAGGCCATTTTGTTAAAATAGCCTTTGAATGTTGAGGGACTATTTATGATTTAAGATGATTGCATTAATAAATTCGTTCGTTAGATACGGTAAACGCTACAGCTTAACAATAAAACATAAGAAAGAAATTGACAGAATTGCTTCTAAGAAATTCTAACTTAATTTTGGAACCCGAACTTAAATTTAAATTTCGAAAATGAACATAGTTACACTGTATGATTAAATATTTGAAAAAAAAAGAACTCGTTGCCACTTCCATCATAAATATCTTTAGAATACTGCATAAGAGGAACATTTGATTTGATTTTACAATTAATCGATTAAAAGTTAATTCAAGCTCCGACCCAAACTTTACCGTCGTTGTAGGCAACCCAATATATAAGTAGGTTGTATATTGAGTAATATATTAAAAAATTAAACCAGTAAGGCACCACGATCGCAATAAAATTTGACGTGAAACCGATTTGTATTGCTACATTTATTTTGAATTGCATACATCATTGTGTATTTATTTTAGTCATATTTTGTCCATAGTGGGTGATTAACCGAAATATATGGCAGTTTATTTAAAAATACTAATAGATATATAACTGATGTAATTTCTTTCAATTTCAGTTGGACAACGTAAACCTGTGCTTGGGAGTGCTACGCGCCCAGCATGTGTCAGGAGTCGAAACCGTTTCCGGGCAGGATCTCCGGGACGGCCGTCTGAAAGCCATCTTAGCGCTATTTTTCGCGCTCTCGCGTCACAAACAGGCCGCCAAACAGAAGAACCAACCCGGCCAGCACGTCGCGCAGCAGCAGAATCAAGCCGACATGACGCCTAATAGGTATGCAACACATTTTGCGTCGGCGCATTCTGTGCTTTCCGGGCGTTATACGCACCGGAATGCATGTTGTATGGTAATAATTCGACGCGCTATGTAACGTGGCAATGTCCGACGGATGTTGGGTTTCAGTATCAATATCAAATGTATTGCGCCCACAAATAGGCAACTGCATTAGCTGTGTCAGTGGTTCTCAAACGTTCGTCGTATTATTAATGTTTTCTTTGATTAATAAATTCTATAAAAGAATTATTGAAATACCATAAGTTAATTAATAGTGTTGCAGCCGTTTTGTATAATTTATTTCTTATGCAATTTATAGTTTATGAAATAAAATTTGATGCAAAGACGTTCTAAAAAATTACGATGAACGTGAATTTTTTAAATGCAATTTGCACAATATTTAAAATGTAAAAGTCTCCAAATTTGTATTTGTTGTAATAGAGTACTGTTTCACAACTCGTTAAGTTGCCGGTATTTATTTTAGTTAGTATCCACCTAAGCGTTACGGTGTAGTAATTTGACACAATATTGCATTGGACACTATGGTATATAAAGTAGTTCGCCATATGTGGGTCATATTATATGATATTACACAAGCAACTAAGACTATGTCAATTCAACAAGTTCATATAATGAAATAACGACATTACAACAAAACGTTCACATCAGCATTACTATTTACTATTAGTTAGTTGACTTAGATCAATCCATCGAATCGGCTAGCAGAGCGTAGTAAGGTCAGTGCCAATCGTGTCGACGATGCATTGCCATTGAATCGCGTGCTGACACCGTTCACGTAAATATCCACGGCCTTGCTGGATCAGCATGTTTATTTACTATTATGTCGACTATGTATTTAACCACAATGAACAACATTTTGATGGAAGTGTTACTTATCTGGCCACACTTAATATATTGCCTGCACCATCCAGACACAGTTTATTTCAACGCAATATTCTCTTCTTAGATATTGATTTAATAGAATGAAAAACAACCCAGTTTTTTAGAAAACGTGCTGACGTATACTTGTACCAGTGCATGAAACATTTTCGGAACTGCCGACTTTATCCGCTAATTTCGGTTAGTGCTACGCTCGAGCGACCCCGGTTAATCACAATTTGAGCTCCCCGGGGGTAAATAAACAAAATTTAACGATTCGCCATCGATGCGGCGGTTACCACGGACGTTGCAACGTTTGCTCGTGCACCGTATCACGGCAATCATTTCCATATTTCACGTGCACCGTGCGCTTATTAAATTCCGTCTTGGCCGTTTGAACGGGGTCGAGCCGACGCGGCGCCGGTATCGGTGCACTTGTGCGGCGGTCGCCCGCGGGATGAGAGGGAGCTTTGGAGTGCGTACTTCAAACGCTTATCTTTATTGCTCTTAAACTGACGATGTGTTTGCTTACGCAGTCGCACTTCGTTATTCAATGCCAGTAGTGAAGAATTTCGTTCTTTGGATGTGATGTAATTAAATGTGGGCACACATCAAATGTAACAGTTTTTAACTAATGTTGATGTTATTGATTATTGATATTATTTAATTCGCAAAATAATTAAAAATGTTCAAAATAAAAGCATTCATGTGGGTTTTGGGTTTCGAGGGCGTACAATCTAACCCTACATCTGCTGTGTTCCAAGGTTCCTACTTGTTCGAACTTTAGTGGGTGCACTTTGTTGGCTTAAGGGAGTTGTCGCTCTTGAGACATCAATAACCATCTTGTACCTCATTTAAGTTCAACCTCACATTGTACGTTTCGTTTATTTGCCATTCAACGGTGGTTCATAGGATTTTTTGTCTGAAACAAAAAAACCAAAGAAAATTGTAATTCTCATATATTTTCTTCTATGTGAACTAAAAAAAAAATCAAAATTTTGAAATTCAAGATTTTTCTCAGGTTTGAAAATAAATATGCTCTTTGCAGGAAGAGAAAATCTTTTCAACTTGCTAAAAAAGTTGTTTAGAATTTTTTTTTTCATTAATCTTTTTAGTTCAAATCGAAGAGAATGCTACTGAAGCTAAGAAAAGTTTTGTTTCGTTTTGATTGCTTGTCTAGTTTTCTCGCAATCACGCTCACCAGTTTAGAAAAATCGTAAAAACGAAAACTGGAGAAAACGCGCTCTAAAGTTTACGATCAGGAAAAATGTTAATTTTCGATTACTTACGGAATATCTCGTTATAATCCTACTATAGCTCTTACGAATTCAAAATATTATTGTTTCGAACGACCGATTGAACTTTTTTCAGTACATAGTTCGGTGTTATGTGACTGCGGGGAGGGGTGCGCGCTTCGTTTGTCCGAGCGTTCATGCGTTCGTATATTTTTTCTCGACACCTCACTGTGTTTAGTGCTGTATCTTTCAAAATATTGCGAATTAGCCGCTATAACTTTTTATACATATTCTTAGATATATTAGGCATAGATTTGAGCAATAAAAAATATTCGATTTTTTTTAAAGCAGGATCCCCCCTTAATGCTGATTCAAAATACCCACATAACGTAATACAATCAATTAGCTTTCCTAAAATATATCAATTTCGTTTAACTTGTTTGCTTTAGCAAAACACGTCAAGACGATAGGCTACAATTATCATAATTACTTAAAAAAAGTTTATAAAACAATCTTTATACTAAAGATTCATTACCTAGTTAAATGCAGGTACGTAGGTTTGTAATGTATGTAATCGTAATTACATACATTACAAACGATTTTACTGCAAAATATCTCGTTTATCCGCTTGGCCGTCTCGCACTTGTATTCATTGCGACTCGATGCAATTTTTGTTTTTCGTCTTCCTTAAGGAGCAAAACCACTCTAGAGGCAGGAAAAAAGCTACATTTATAAATTTATTTTGGGAGTATGACAAGCGGGATAGAAATTCTTCTTAGAGGGTTCATTGAGCACATATTGAAGTACATAACTGACAAATATTTTTGTAAACGTGACATACAATAAATCTTAATCGCCGACAAATTATTTTAATTTGGATTAATTAGTCTACGCTGAGTGAGGGATTGGTTCGTAGCGTTCTTACGTCCTATTGTTGTTCTTTTATATTGAAGATCTCTTGAACGGTTGACTAAACGTGGGCAAACGTTGTCGAATGTTCATTTCAATCAGCGAAGCGTCAGGTGTATGCGCTCGTTGCTACGTCGACTTCTCGTTTACGATTTAACTCGATTTATGTCGAGAATACATTTAATTTAATAAATAATGATAATAATAATTACCAAGAATGTTAATTCCAAATAAAATCAATTTATCATCGTAAGCGTTTTCTTCTCTTGCTATTAAATAAGCTCGACAAGAATATGTTTCTTACTTACTTATCCTTTATTATGTCTCGCCATGTTTTCGGTCCTATGCCAATATCTTTCCATGTAATACACTTGCAAGTATTCTGCTAATTCCTGCATACCATGTAGTCCTCGCTCTACATCTCTCCCATCTTCCACCGGTTTTCACTCCCCCACTGATTTCACTCGATAATCATCTTTCATCCTTGTCACATATATGTCATATACCACCTAAGTCGTCGTGTTTCGATTTTCTCAATTATACTCTTTACTTCCAGCCTTCTTTTGATTACGTTTTCTCATTTACTCCTCTTTTTCTTAACACCCTCCATATGTCTGCTCCTTGTAGAGTGTCAAAGGCTTTCTCCAAATCTATTGCACATGTATACATCTTTCTGTTTTTGTTAATTATTTTTTCAGATAATTGTCGCAATACGAAGATACAATCCTTGACCTATTTCCTGTAAATCTTGATTATATGTCCGAAAAAGTTGGCTCTAATTGTTTTCTTAGTCTATTTTCTATTATTATTTCCAACACTTTATATATATTTCCTATTTAAAATTTTTTGACTGCCTCTTAGACTTCTCCGATTTTTGTTTTTTCTTCTTCCGGTTCTCGGTTTCATTTTTATTTTTGTTTGTTTTCTTCTTCCTCTCCTTCTTGACTTTTCTATGCTATATACTTCTATGTCTACACTCCCTCCACCTGACTAGTATTTCTGTTCCATTTTAGATGGTGTTTCCTTCCTTGTTATTTATGTTGGTGAATGGATTCTGTCATTTTTCTTTGAACTCGCAAAATTCTTGCCATGGCTGCTCTTTTGCGTCTTTTACAATTTTTTCACTTTATTATCTTTGTTTTTCCCTAAATAAATTGTCTATGGTGTTTTTTTACACCCAGTTTTTTCTTCGTTTCTGCAATTGTAGATCTAGATTTTTGGTTAAGTGCTCGCCTGCTCCGTTTTTATTACTAGTGTTTGCTTTTTCGTGCTTTTGTTCTGTTTCCCTGGTCATTTTGCTTCTTTTCTCTCTCAAGAATCTCGACTCTTTCATCTAGTTCCATTATTTGGTTTTTCATTTTCTTATTTTCCTTGAAAATATTATCAATTTCTCCTTCATATTTTTCTTGATTCTTTTTGACTACTCAAACGTCTGTTGAATCTTCTCTATTTCTGCTCCTAAAGCACCTGATTGGGCTTTAACCGTGATTATTCTACTTAGATTACTGTTTTTGAATATTTGTGTTGGGCTTTCTTCTCCTCTTTTTCTTCGGACCTACGGTCTCCGTTGCCGGTAGGTCTGCATTCATTATCCTTTGTAAATTTATTTGGATTATTTCATTTTTTCAAGTGCAAAGCAATATATATATATATATAACGAGATAAGCCATAGATGAAAAGTTTTGCAGGACCCGACAATATATTTGCATAAAAATATCAATAATAGATAAATGAGAAGCAATTTTTAAATTAATACTATGAATTTCAAGGTCTAGTGTAATGAAACAGCAAAGAAAAGGCGAATAGGGATAACATGGTATATTCAATAAAATCTGTAACGTTGTAACTGATTAGAAGATAAATAAAAAAATGTTATGTCAGCAATTATGTAACTTGAAAAACAAAAAATTTCAATACTGATATATGTTTTGATTTACAAATTTTAGTTTGTTTGGGCGTTGATTTCGGTGTGGATTTAACATAAAATTTATTATTAACGAATAAAGGCCAAACTTTAAATGACAAAACGAATGGAAAATTAAATAAGGAACAACGAAATCTGCAGGTGTTACCCCTTATCCGATTTTTAAAATTCAATCTCGACCCTATTCCATTATGTGTGCCTGCCGATGTGCGAGGATCGTTTATATATCCCGACTTGTATCGTCGATAACGTCGTAAAAACCCAGTCGAGCGGACGGGACGTGCGAGTACCAAATATCGAATAATTGGATAACCAACCTTTTGAAAAGCGTGGTCGATAAAATCGGAATTCATTAACCGTTGACAACGACTGAAATGCAAATGTGTCCTTTCTGATTTTTTCAAATATGAATTATGCAAGATTTTACAATTATTGTGGTTACGCCACTGCGTCACCACGAAGATTTAACAATAAACAATTTACAACCGGATTTCTTTTCAATTGAACATCGACATCGATTATCACAGTGCGTTAGTTAGTTGGGCAACGATGTTTGACATATCCGCTTACATCGCGTCAGCTAAGTACTGGAGCTCGAGCACATCTGAATCTCGCCCTATTCCTCCACAGCCATAAGATCCACCGAGTCCGCGACACGTTCGAAGGCATCGGAGTGAATCCACGACCATAGCAACCATGCACGACCGCACGAATGAATGGCGACCATTGTTTCTGTATTTTTTACTTCGCCAGAGCGAAATATTCAGACGAATGTGGTCGAGTGGCGCATTAACGTCGACGGGCGGGCGCACGCAACGCCGATGGGGGAGCGCGCGTGCTTCGCTTTAATCGGAAGGGAGAAATCCGTGTAAAAGCTGGAGCGAGGGTTGCAGGCGTTGCGAAAATGCCCAAAGTTTCGCAATAAGCCATCCACACGGTAAATCCGAAACGATGACGACTGCAAAGTTGGGGTTGAGGGTCGAAGCGAGCCGGAAGAAATGCGACGCGACGCCTTGATTTCGATTTATGTTTATTGTTAAGGGACACATATTGGTTTCAATTAGGGAAACGATGAAAAATATTTGATCTATATTTAAATCCAACAAATTAAATAAACAGAGCGGTCGTTATGTTGTATCTCACGTAAGCGTGACACGAAACAGATTTTCAGTTATCACATAGTTTAAGGTTATAATTGGTTACTTTATGACTTAACACTTGCACGAGTATTTTGAAAAAGTATCGCAGCCGATAATGTGCCACCGAATGGATAATGTTTTGCTTCGTATTTGTCGATGGCCGGCATTAAAGAAAGTTGTTTAAAATTATTAAAGAAAATTATAATTATTTTAGATTGCAGACAATTCAAATTACCATCATGAACCAGTTATTAAAAATATCGTGCTATGAAAGCTAGCTCCGCCACCTAGAATGCAGACGTTTGCAAAATGAGAAAATTTATTAAATTAAAGTATCAATTCGTTCGTTAGCTATGGTGAGTTAATTAGTTAATGATATCTTAGCTGTATTATCCACTACCAAAGTGCAATACCAATGTATAAGCAATGGGCACTTTTTCCAAAATCACGACCGCGCTAGTTGGAGACGCCGGAGTCGACTAATGTCTGGCACAGCCAATATCTAATCACATCCGAAACTAATATTGACCACCAACGTTTGAGCTGATCAAATAAGCCAAAAAATAATAAAAAAAAATTAAAACGAAAACTAAACTGATCTAAACGAGCATCTACGAAACACGCATAAAGCAAAGATATCCACGACTAATATTTCCCCCGTCAAAAAATAAATCAACACGAAACACAACCCAACCCAATACAACAATGAAGCAAAAGATGTGGTAAACAAATTCTCTGGTGTTCGCAGCGGTGACTCGTTGGGATGTTTCAGGAATAAGTTTCACTCTGTGTTGAGCCTGGTTCTATGGATTTGGTCAACGTGTTATTGTTAAAATGTTGAAGTGGAATTAATAAAATCCAACATAACAAAATTTAGTAATAGAAAAATACCCTTGGCGAGACACAAAATACAAAATGCTTAAATTTTACACGATTTTATAACCTCCACGATGTTTGAAAATAGCTTGACATCTTTATATGATACCTACCAGGTTATTAAAGAAATCATGAGGAATTTACTGATACACCTGATTAACCCATGCATGTTACAGTTTATTCGAATGGTTAAGGTCAGGAGATCTTAGTGTTAGTATTAAATTGGGTAATATAATTGCTTTAGTGTAATCAAGTACAATTATCGACTTATGTAGCCTGGATTATCATCAATTTGGAAATCATTCCCATTAGCCCCATAAAATCTAGGAATTACCAGTCTACAAACTGATGAAGGTACTTTTCATTATTGATGTTGATGTATTACTAATGATATAAAAATCAGTACGACCATCAAAACAACTGCCACCACATTCCATAAATGTCCTTCCTTGGACATAGCAGCGATTTCATGCCAATCCTCTTGAAGTGGAAACACATGAACTACGATTGTTATGCCAGCTAATATTTTTCATTGAAGTCCCTTTCTTTTTTACGCTAATGTAAATGGAATCCCTCTTAATGGCCAATGAGACACTATTTCATCTTGGTCTGTCCAATTTTTTCGAAATTTTAAGTGGTCAGTACCTTGCTATGCTTGTTTTGCGATTTCACGCTTTGATATGTTTTGCAAGATTTGCTTCCTTCACTGACGGAATCGAAACAACCTAAAAAAACATTGATTGGACGTGAATTGTAATTTCCTAATTGTAGCAATGTATATGTATATGCAGCAAGTGTATGGTCTCTTGGCTACTCAGGTCCTTTGATTGACAATTTTAATTATCTTTATTTATGTATTTATGTTGAGAGATATTGGACGCAAATTATGGAGGTTAGTAGTAGTTTCAGTCTTAAACACTTTGCAGATCTTTTTTAAATAGGTAATTTCGGGTTCACACTAACTTAATTATCCTGATTATCTTTAACCGCACCTTCATGAATGTCGACGGTTTAGGTACGTCAAGTAACTTAACGTCTTTAGCGTTAATCATGACCGTGAAATGTGACCCAGTGATTTCACTGCATAAAGCGAGCGAATATCGATTAGATTTTTGTAAATGAAAAACCGACTTCTCGATAGGAACACCTGTTGTCTTACATCCAATATTCGATGACGTACCTCTCCCATTGTGCGGTTTAAATTTGGATTACAGTGTTTACAATATGAGTCGATCGCTTCGCTTCGACAATGCACAATCGGCGACAAGAAAAAAACGAACTCCAATGGAATGTCTTTGGGCAAGTACAGGCGCGAGCGCTCGCTCTCTCCATCTCTGTTAAAAAAACGAGGTTCATCATCGACGCGTCGTGTCCGATCTCGCGTGCGAGTGTGTTCGTGTGTGTGTGTGTTTGGTGCCGTGTAGTAACGGTCCATTCTGATGCAAATGCGGGGTGCAGCAGGGGAGACGAAGGGAGTTTCGGTGGCAGATGCAGTTTCTCATTGTTGGGGTGCTCGCGCCAGCGTGAGGCAGACGAAGCGGACCGGTTACGATGGGCAACAACAACAGTTCTTCCGCGATCCGAAAATCCAGAAGTCTGCCGAATTCGCCGGAAGTCAGAAGGTGCGATTTGTGTTTCGTTGACGAGTGTGAACCGTGCGAGTGAACCCCGCCGTTCGAGTGTTAAGTTATTAACGAGTTTCCATAGTTTTGTCGCGGCATTTTAAATTGATGTAATCGTCCAATGCATCTGGTAACTAAAGTTTGTTTGAAAACGATATCATTTTAATATTTTGCACCTTTGCTGATTTACGTTGAACTTCAATTGCGAAAATCATTAATTCTGTAAATACAAGAAATAAACAGGGCCCATACCGCTACATCATTTGTAAAAGTGTTCTTCGCGCGGTGTAGAACACCTTGCATATTAATATATTGAGTCACTGTTTAAATGCAACGACTACTTTGCTGAATGGTATTTGACAGTTTCCGTGTCCTGAAGTGGCCGAAGAGCCAATGGAAAAAGTAAAATTTCTATACTACTTGGCTATCCTACAGGTGTTTTTGGAGAGACAAATTTATTTTTTATTTTCAACACCTGTAGCTTTTCTGTTTTTATAATCATGTGCACTACACATGTAATACTTCGATCAATTAAGAACAAATAAACACAAATTAATTTTGAAACCTATAAAATATAAATTTGTACATTTGTGACAATTATGTGACATATCTCTTCTTCTATTTTTCATCTCAAGAATGTTTGAAAATTTCGCGAACTACGATTTCGAATAGGTTCACATTCAGCATTTTATTGAGCTCACTATTAGCAACATATTTGGGCTTATACACAGAACAATCAAATCAAACACATTTATCATTCTTGTCTGGAATTGTATCAACGTATTTATTTATTTTATTTGCTTTGCTTCAACATGTTCAACCCAATTATGGAGCGCGTAGTTTAGTACCCGGCCAATACAACCATAGTGAGAAACCTTACTAAATTTGGTACAATTCAAAGTAGTTTTTCTATTTATGCAACAATTCATTGTATTCTAAATGTATCGTTAAATGGATTGGATGTCAGCCAACAAATTTTTAGACATTGTAAAAAATGTTTAAAATAAATCGTAAATACTTCGTCAGACATTAATTCGATAAATCACGAAAATATCGACTAACGTAAGAGTATTTATTGGATCCAATAATTACATAACCTAGACGCTGAAACGAACATGCGGTTTGATAAAATTCTGAAAGTTACTGACGGTCAATCTATAGACCGTGCACGTTGTTATTGAAAATATACGAAAGTACGATATGTAAGTGATATGAGAGATTAACCATTTTAATTCCTCTGAAGATATTTCTGCCCATGTGCAACCTGCAACTTTTAGCTAATTAGCTAAACGAGATTGGTAAGTTACCCATGCCTTATTCTAAGTACGTGCCGAGATATATCTTGATTGGATACTAATGACGCGATAACGAAAAACCTATAAAATTCGTAATAACATGAACCATTGTTTACAGGTGATAATTTATTACTCTACACTTTTTGCAACCAATCATAAACGTGCCTTTAAATTATTAGACAATTATTGAAGTGGTCTGTGGATCTCAAAACCGTACGTCATAATTGTGAATTTCAGTCTTTTATATTCAAATGGTTTTTCCTGCTGAAGACCTCATAATATGGACAAGACGGTCCTCTATGAATCACGACTATGTTTGTCTTGGGGACTCACCCACATGGTATTTTGCACGTCATTAACGTCAGTGTAATACTTCTCGTTTCTTATACTTCGTATAAGAAAGTATACTTACCCATGAAAATTTTCGAATATGGTGTTTAACTGAAATGCACGTTTTGATCTTCCTTGAACATATTTTGATTATTTTCGAAACGACGTATGTGTGTGTGTGTGTGTGATTGTGCTATGTGTGCGCTCTGACCGCCCAAATTATTGAAGCTAATACTATGAAACTTTAAACTTAAATTGACTGATGTACTTGTCTTCGCGACTGTGTCAGTTTGCTGGAAATTTATTCTAAATATCAGGAAGTTTACGGAATTTTACGTAAAGACAGTTCTTATTGCTGCTTGTTGTTTTCTGATGATTTTTTAGTACACGTATAAGATTAAGATCCATTCGTCTATTGAATTTAGCTCCCCATATTCTCCAAATCGTCAAATAATATTGTAATATGTGTAGTATTTTGAATGTAGATTCATAATTAAACATTGGTTATGAACGAAAATATTAACCGCTGTAATGACAATACGGGGACGAAGAATTACCGAGAATTACAAACAATGGGGAAATGAAAGATTTAATGGCGTTCGCAATCGAAATATGCAAAAGGCTGGATGATCAAAATTAAATATTTCGTCGAGCAGTAAAATTATTTAAATTAAAAAAACGTCCTAGAACAAGGCAATACAACTGAACAGTACAATCCAATAAAAATTGAAAGTAGAAGTAGGAATTGGTAAATGAGGTTTTACGATGTGGAAAGGCTTCAGCTGACAAGCTTTACCGCAGAGTACAGAAACACATCTAAAGAATAAATATGCAGTTCAGAGACCGAAGGATGTGAAACCAAGAATTATAGTTCTGGGTATTCATTCGCATAAGCTGATCCGAATCAATTGCAAAATTATCATTTTATTGCAAAATATTATTGTCCACTGAATAAATATTTATTTGGTGGTTGTTATTATCAGCTGTTATACGTCTCAAAAATATAATCTATTATAACAGCGACTGCAGGAAATTGGTCAACTTGAAAATGATATTAAATAACAAAAAAAAGTATACATAGGAACTATACAATTTAGAAGAATGTAGTTGGAATAAAGTTACACTATCGTAAACTAGTCGTATTCTTCATAACAATTGTGGAATCTTGTGTAAGCGTAATCTAAAGCCCAATATCAATATCAGATTGGATGTAGGAATATCTAACTGTAATATGCTCCTTTTTCGACCAACAAGAGGGCAATAGTTATGCGAGGCAACACGTTGATGTTAAACTTGGTGCAGACAACTTTAAATTTTTTTTAATTTTAATTTTTCTCATTATATAATATATTTTCGGCATGTGAACCCTAATCAAAATGGTATTTTATTAACATGTTCTGTTCTGGTAGTTCATTTTTGCAAGTGCACAAGATCATAAATAAAATAGAATTTGGATATAGATAAAATGTAACCATATATTGCTCATCATAACAATTATTTAAGTAATTAGGCAGTATTAGGCAGTCATGATTATCGTTACTTATATCATTATAGTATATTGTAGAACGGGCACAAAATTATATTAATTTTCGACGAGTATGAAAGGTTGCATCAGTAGCCTTTACGATTACTATTAGTAAGAAATTGGCAACGTAAAATTAGTACGACTAAATATAATTTTTGAAGAATTTTTAATTTTTTTCAATCACTATTAATGTGTATTTGGACGCGTTGCGACGGATTCACAGGAACATTGAATGTGATGAATCTCTGTGCAGTAAGTTTACTGTGACGACTTTTGCAACTAGCGAGACATTGAAATTGAAAGTCATGGGAATGAAAACTAGATTTGCTAACCAAAATTTTATAAATGACATTTTATTACAGTAGAAAAACTATTTATAAAACTAGTTGCGAAATCAATTGCTTTTTAATGTGAGACCTGAATATTCTTCGTGTAAGCGACAGCCGAGATGAACAACACATCGAGTGATAAAAAGTAGCATTTTCCTACCTGTTCTGCTTAAGATTTTCTTCCAATTCATGGAATGCACTGAATGTTTTTCCATTATTTTTTCTGTTGGAGCCGTGACACAGACAGACGATTTCTAATTAATGTCAACCAGTTGTTTTGGCTATGTTGATAAACATTACCGGCAGATAAAATATTTGATTTTTACAGTAAGACAGTGTTTATTTACTTCCGAACATCGCTAGGGTAAGCGATAGCTGTATTGACGGTTGGCGTTAAGTTAAAAAAACGTTAGTTAGTTAACCATTATGTCACCATTAGTATGCAAATCGTGACTTCAAAAATAATCAGTTATTAAATTTGCAGACTATATAAAGCTGAAATGTAACTGATATCTGCCCTGCATATTGAAAATTTACAAAGCTGTTAAATTAATTCCAAACCTCGTCGCGCTGTGCAATCAATTCAAAATGAGGGGAATATAGGTATATTTGTACTTTCATACTTTCAATGCTCAATACGTATGGATATCGTGCCCGATTTACACGAAAATATTTACACAGTTCGCCTGGATCAAACAAAACTTCTCCTATTGACACAGCCACCCGTCGAGCCCTTATCTTCGTTTTCCGACCACTTTGTTAAACCCCCGGGTAATCGAAATGTTTATTTTTACAGATCGACGGCGATACCGCACAAGGGTGGCAGCAGCATCCCGCTACCCGGCTCCGCGCTACCGGCGAGGAGATGCCCGCCGGACAAGGTCCGTCCCGTCGCTGGTTCCAGCCGGGCTTCGAGCCCGGCCCTGTCGATGATACCGAGGGGACCGCCATCCGCAGCTCCCAACAGTCCTTACCAGCAGACGAACGCCCAGCAGAAGAACAATTCCATGCTCGACAAGCTGAAACTTTTCAAATCGGATCGACCGGTCCCCGTCACGAACGGCAAGAGGACGAGCAGCTCCAGCGGTGTATCGTCGGCGAGGAGCGAAAAGTCCGATAGCAGCGCCAGCCTGGAACCGACGATCGACCTCAAACCCATCCGCAATAACGCCAGGTATCGTTTGTTCAAACAAAACGTTATAAACATTTTAGTGTTGTGCTCAAAAAGTCGGGCGCCACCTGGACGCTAACTTAATCGTCTGTTACGAAAATGCCGAGGTGTGTTTGACTGAAGTGCATCTGTCGCTGCAAAACAAACACGCGAAGCTTCTTGCAGTTGTCAGTCTTACAGGAACCGTATCTGTCGGTTGATCATAATATGCAAGGTCCATATTTAACCAGGTGATGACAGCTGTTTCACTTTGCATTTTTAGCAATTATTGATCGTCATCTAGTCAAACAAACCTCTGCATTTAAAAGTAGCTTGCCGACTATATTCGCATGCAGTTTAGTCACAAAACTTTCTGGTATATTACCATATTTCATATTTACGGTGATTGTTTCCTAAATTCACTTTCGAGTCAAAAATATGTCTTAATGATAGAATTGATTTATATTAACAGTATATATTATATTGAGCTGACATTGAGCTAAATTTAGAAAAAACTTATTAGTGTCAACTTAGGTGTTAATTACGTGTGTTGTAATATCTCCAGGGTCAAGCAGCAGCGTCCCACGAAGACAACGACGACAACGTCGTCGACGACGACAACGAGGAACAGCCCGAACACAATTAAGAAAGACGTCAAACCGACGAAAACGGCACACGAGGTAGAGAAACACGCACACAAAGTCGCCAATCTGTCCGCCAAGACAACCGAGGCAAAAGTCAAGCCGTCTGTCGCGAAGTCGAACGATGTGGGTGTGAAAAACGCGCTGCCTACTCAGCAGAACAGCGCGAACACCGGGATTCCGAAGCCGACCGCTGCGATTAAGGGCACCAGCAAGGTCCCACGCGACGCGTTCAAGTCGCCCACCGTTTCCAGGGAGAACTCGCAGGCCAGCATATCGTCGGCGAAGCCGACCGTCGCTCTGGTGTCGCCGATGAAGATCGACGGACAGGTGCTGTCCGAAAGCAGTCACAGCGCGTCCACTGGTCAGCACAGCAATTCGAGCGAGAGCAGCGTGATCTACAAGCCCTCGAGCGAAAGCGGATCCGAACACCACAACCTGATACCGAATCGCAAGGAACCGGCGGGGTATTTGGGCGACGTCATCGAGACCACCAACGAGAAGAGCAAGCAAATCGAAACATATCACGAAAAGGACAATCGCGATAATTTGTGCGAGAAGGTCTTGAACGAAGACAAATTGCACAGCCACGATGTATATCAGGTACTTGTTCATTTTCTTACATCACCATTGCTCATTAACACTCGCATGTAGATCAATGATAAGGAATCCTTTCTCCTAAATACCTCTAAAATTATCTTGTGCTCAAAATGAAGCACGTATTTTGGAGAAATTCGCACAGAAATGAACATTTTGGGCGATTCGTTTAAAAAATACAAAATTTTGAAACCTATGAAAATTTTAGAAAGAATTGGAGGAATTTCTAAAATGTTTGGATGCTAAAGATATCGAGACAATTAAGGTCAAAATAAACCATGTTGAAATCAATAGAGCAAAATTGATACATTCTCATAAATTAAAAATCAAAGAGGGAACTTGAATATAAAACATTGAAGAGAAAATGTTGTATTCCCATACTACATCATCTACACTTCCAATAAAGATTTTGCATATCCAAAAATTCTAGAAATAATTGCTTTCAACTTTACATAAGATAAAAAATAGTAAAAACGTAGGAGCGGCGCTTTGGTTAATTCATGATTTTTGTTTTTGTGTTTGTTTTCCTACCTAGTAATTTATATTAGCAACAAACTATATATTAAAATTTTGTCTGCATCACAATGATACCGCTTAGAAATAAACAATAAAACTAAAACATTTCGGAAACAGATTTTCTCCACATTTTTAATTCTATAAAAATGTCTTCCAGTGCAACATATCCGTGCGTCCAGACGCGAAATGCCAGGCATATCAGATGTACCATGAGGACTTGTATTGTGAAGAAAAACCGCTGAACACGCTGCTCCATCACCAGATGGTCCAAGAAGAGGACGCGATGAGCGTGGAACCGATGAGACCGCTGTTCCGCGGGTACTGCAGCACGCTGACGTTGCCAGCTCGTCCAAGACACTATGCTCGCGTTCAACCCGACGGAGGCGCCGACTACTGCGAGATTTCTTTGGCGAACGGTTACTTGTCCGACGGAGAGGTGTTGCGAAATCCGGCCGCTAGGGAAATCTACGACGGTTACATGTCGGAGGGCGGCACCGCCCTGTACGCCAGGAGATTGCAGACAATGCCGGCGCAGATACACGGAGGGTGAGTTTTCTTAACGCCATTTCGTTTGACTAATTTAGAAGCTGGCGGTGAATAATATTTTTCATTTGGGAGTGAATTGTTTTAGACACTTTAAGTCACGTTGAACGAAGAGAAAAATATCGCATCATATTTCGCGGTCGAGCTTGATGCCACCGATCTTGAGAGCTATAGGGTTAATAAAATTATTTGGTGTGCTTATGGGTTTGCATTATTGGGGAATTCGTCTTAACAACACATCATTCTGCTTTCGCACTCAAGTACGTTCTATGCAAAGTCCTTGACGTACGTCGATCCTAACTTGTACTATCATCCCTACCTATTCATACCTATTTTTAACATTAACCCACGACCGTCTTCACTGAGTTGTTGTATACCTAATATCTCTTAATATTTTGACCTGTCTATACCTTCATAAAATAAATTTTCAAATCCGTGAAATATTTCAAAGTGTCATTCTAAAAGTTGAGTTAAGCGACGATAAACTATCGTTATCGCAGTTTCCCACGCCGCAGCTATCGGCTTTGCCAAAACTATAGAAACGTCCGTTAAGGCACTCGTTTTATCATATTTACTGCCTCCCGAAATCCATTACCACACACACACACACACTGCTGATAAATCTCCCCGCTGCTCGGATTCGAAATTTACGGCTTTCGGCGAAATAAAACATCATCTACGTGTCAACTGTCTCACCTAGCGGCCGTTAATTTCGCCCGGCTTTCGTGTGGCGAAAGCTCTGGGCTTTTGCCTTATTGCAGAAAATGTGCAACCTCACCGTGACTACTATTTTATGTAAAGTTCATTATGCTGCGTGCGCTTTTGTCCCGTAAGAGGGAAGGGTGGTGTTTTCTTTTGACGGCATTATACTGTTTGTTTTCGGTTCGGGAATTTTGACGTGAAATATGCAGATGTTGTGTAAATGAAAGTGCAATTATTTAATTTACATTTTAATGAGAATTTATAAAAATGTTGTGGAAAAAGTATTAAAGCTCCGGGGATAAGAGTTTAGTATAAATTAAAACTTCTCTAGTTGTAAGTAGTAGTCAAACTTGAAACGTCTGAAGGAAAGCAACAGTAAAACGGTTCAAACGCGAAAACGAAATAGGTGGCAGGGAAATTGGCGATAAAATTGCCGTTGGAATGGACAATATTGACAAATTGTTGCCATCGGAATCGCCTTGCGAAAAAAAAACAAAATCTAATAATGATAACTTGCATGTGTCAAGTAGTGCAATTTGTGCATTTAGTTTATTTTCAAAATGGCTTACAATTAGACAGAAAGAACGTGTTGAAATGTTGATAATGAGATAGGAAAGTTGTGTACTACGTTCATTGGCAATCGATAAAAAAATGTATGTGGCTATGAAAGGGTTAAAATACAATAAAAATATTTCAATATAATCTCATTGTACTTCTATGCATTTCATACAAACAGCAATTAATAAAAACAAAGGATTAAAAAAAATTTCTTGCTCTGCAAAAAACTCAACCGCCCACGTTAATTCTTCGTTTATAAAAGAAATCTTTCTCCCCTCGACTGTTTTTTCAACTTCATGAACAGAAACAACTCATAGCGTGCTATTCAGGACTGTAGTGGATGATTACATTCTGTGAATTATAAATCCTGGATCACAACAAACAATTCCATTATCGAATTTTCTTTGCATTTTTGCATTATGGCCTGTTACCCTTCAGTGTGGTAAATAGTAAATAATGTTGGACCTTAAAATTCTTTAGTGGCGCCGAGCCCTTGACTTTTCATTACGAGTCAATCCTGTTTGCTTTCACGATCATAGTGACCAACCCACGTTTCATCGCCAGATACAATTTTCTCAATAATTTCTTCCTCTTTTCCTTCACAAAGTTCCAAAAATTGTTTCGAATGGAGTACTTATCTAGCAGTTACCTTTGACATGTCCAAATTATCATGGACGAAGGTCCAAACTTTCAGCCATCACATCGATTTTAATTCGTCGATCCTCACAATCATTTTTTTTACTTTTCGAACGTTTTCTTTGGACATGTTTGAATTTCGTTCGCCACTCGGGGATCGTGTTCGACACGTCACTAGAAAAAATTCTACAAACCACAAACAAAATGTAATATCGACTATTATATGCCCATAGTAATAATGCTTAAATATGATATGCTATTTCACAAGATTAAGTAATTGCGGCAAAGCAAAAATCATAATTATTATAATAATCAAGAAATTATAATCTAAATGCTTAAGTAAGAGCTACCGTTGTGGCTAATACGTGGTCAATGTTTTACATATCCTGATGTACTTAAGAATAATTTTCTTCAAATTAATTATTATCTGTCGCCCATTTATGCGACATTAATATCGCAATTTGTCGATATTAACGGATTTGTCTGCTCATTTCTTATGTGAACTGATTGGATTTCTTATTTGATGATGTAGGTCTGCGGATGGTGCCATATATTGCAAGTGCAAAACCACAGACAGTTACATACACGTTAAGAATCACAACGCGATTCGGAGAGACGCGACATTGCGTAACTGAGGTCAACTGCGATAACAGAAGTGACATAATTTCCATTAGACCCTTGCCATTCATAATTTGTAATGGTCGTTAGTTAACAGTATATCCAGAATGTTTGTAAAAGCATGTAACTTCACCGTTATTGACGAAGTATTTAAAATTTATACTTCATGAAAGCACTGAAAAAATTATTTCCATAATAGTATAGTAGTGAAATATTAACAAGGCTACTTTAAAAATAAAGTCAGTCTGGCGCTTTTCAAAGTTTTTTTTTTATGATCAGTCTGTCGTGTGACATCCCGTCAATATCATTTTGCCAACCCCGACCAGCCCTGACGTTGAAGGACCTTCGATAGCCTGAGAATGGCCAGGGGCACGACGGGCAGGGGGGCAGCACGGGCCATTCGGGACCGCGCACACTCGCACACACTCACATAAAATTGGGTTCGCCAGACCGATCGCTGAATGAATCACCGCGTACGTGAACCGGACCGATAGGGTAGTGCACGTGACGTGCGCGCTGCCACCGAAGGGAACACCAGCTGGCCGGCTGTACGGGACGCCAAGCAACACCATCGCGGTTGAATAAAAAAAAGTAGACGTTTATGTCTTCCGATTTCGAATACTGATGGTCTCCTACAGAAACAATATTTTCCTGAAAATTTAAAAGCTATGTTTGTATTTAATTGAAACACTGGGCCTTTGCAACCCTGACAATCCTTCAATAAACGCCTACCTTGCATTAATTACGATGTTGTCTTTCCTTATGTTGTGTTTGCTATATCCAGCATTGACCCAGGTTTCATCTATATAATATATTTTTCGTCCTCGTGGTCGACGAGGTCAGGGGGTAAGGAGGATGTGGTAGAGCCTCAAACTTGAACATTTAGAATTGGACCGCGCGTTGTCGTGTTGTCGTGGTGTAAGAGAATGCCAGTATACAGAGCTCCACGTCTTCTGGTTCTAATAGCAGGCTCGTGACGGTCCTTAAGGAGTTTTGACTGCGTGGCACTAGTAACAATAACGCCATTTGGGATGTAGCCCATAAAAATTACCCCTTTTGCATCCCAAATTTCAAGGGTTATCATAACCTTTTCCACCCAGACCACTGTGCGATTCTTTTTTGGGGATTTTTACGAAGAAGGGGTGACGCCAGTCTTTGATTGCTTTCTTGGTTTCGGGTTGGTGATAGTGTACCCAGGACTGATCCCCGGTCACAATCCTTGCCATTAAGATATTCGCTTCTGCTTCATGCCTTCGCAAATGTTCTTCACAAACATCAACACGTCGCTGATACCTTATGGAACTGTATGTTGTAATGCATAATGTGCCATTGATAATGGAATTACCATGATACAACATTACATAAAACTGTTAATGTATCAACATTTTGTATTGCTTATTTGATATGGAATTAGGGCTTCTACATTTTAAAAGCAATATTTATGCCAACTTGTAAGGCAACGTTTTCATTTGATCTGAATTGCTTTAGAATCCTTGAAGCCAAACCGAATAAAAGCTTTAGCGTCTAAGAACCAATACCTCTCCCTTGTGATTTTATCCCCGACTTCAATTGTTATTGTATATTGTTCTCTGACCCAGAATTGATGTGCTGGATCGTGTCAAGTTCTTCGTGCAGTTTACAAATATTGAGGAAGAGCATTTCAAACACCTTTAGTATCATGCCACACAAACTGATTGAAAGTTAGGAAATGCCTCTTAAATAGGCTTTTAAACATTTGTAGGAGAATAATTTGAACCACTTTCCATTATGATGAAAATCCTTAATATCACTCTATGTATGAGTAACTGCGACCGGTATTTTCTGAGAAAGTTACTGAGGAAATAATTAAGTCATAACCTGATACTTTCTTAGAGCTGAGATTTCTTGTTCTCATATTATTAATTAATCATTTGGAAGTATTACCCAATTTTGAAAGAAAGATTCGTCATTCCACATATTTTACTGGGTCGTTCTTTGACAATTTGTAAAGGTGGTGGAAACCAAGTATCATTTTTTTTATTTTTATGCATTAGCGACGTTAGTCAATTTGTATTACTCGGTGTAATAACATAAGGGAATACACTTTTGTCAACACTCAAACCCCAAGAGATCGGATTTTATCGGATAACTTTATTTAATCTCAAAGTCTCCGCGAGTGCATTTGACATTTTACACGCGTATTCCCAAAAACTGTCATCCTGCCCCTCCACTCATCCCAGTCCCGCCAGACAGACGTTCGAATAATCGAATTTGCGTCACACCTCGCTTTTAAAAGCGTCGGAAAAGCCGTCGCCGCATCGATTCGCCTAGGGGTTGTTTTCTAGAGACCGTGGTGTAAATGTAAGACGAACGCTCCCGTGTTCAGCGTACATGCGCTCCCTCATCGATTTAGCGGTAGACGCAAGACATTGCAGACATGGTCACCGGGGCCTAACTGAAATATTATCGCGAAAGGACGACTGGCGCGTAGTGCGCGTTTGTGTGTGGCAAAAAGTGCGTTTGTGTTATACGTGGGCGCAAAAGTTGCGAATCTGTGATGAGATTTCACCCGAAGACGACAACGACGATTCTGGCGAAGATTGGGGAAGAAAATAGTCCTCCTTGTCACGGTATGCATGGTGTTTTGTTTAATTGTCGTTTGCCCGATTGACGTTGAGTCATACCAATTGACGTTTGGGGTGTGAGTGTTTCGTTGGAAAATTTAAAAATATCGACGTTCTTAATACTAGGCATAGTGATATTAAATGAGTCATTGCAGCGTGTAGTCGAAATCATTATTTTATAGTTTATTGCACATTTACAATTTATTTTGTGTCCATTCAAATGAAATTAATTATGACTATCTTTTACAATCATTGATCTGTCAACAGTAATCCGCGCGTTTCTTTAACTATTAACAAATAACTTAGGTTTTTTATAAGTCGATTTTCTAGAAAATACGGTACTAAATTATTTATGGCATGGAAGTTTTTTTATAGAACTGAGTGGCAAACAAATCTGTGTTGTGAAACTTAAGGGATCACTAAAGGGGTTGTTGTACTTTTCACTTTGAATGTGTCTTAGGGAATTAATTATGAAAAATATGGCTTTGCTTCTGCATTTCAAAATTTATTTCTGGTGCATGTGTTGTTGCACAGTTGAAACTAGTTTCGACTATTACGTCCTTAATATGTCTTCCATACAGCTGAGTAAAGAATCCTTGAAACGTCCCCACTGTTTGTCAGTGAAAGCACCCAGCTGTCAACTTTCAAAATTTTAATTGTGAAAATTGAGACGTTAATGTAACAGTGTAAAAATATGATGTGCTTGTTTTATTAATGAGTACATTTTTTTGATACTTATTATTTGAATATTAAAAGCATTAATCATAAATTAATTAATTTATCCTAAAATAAGTACATTCATAGTTTTGTAGGACTGTACATGCTAGGGTTAAAATAACTAGTTTAATATATTCCCTTTGTATAAAAAGTACTTTAATATTCAAACTTAAACACCGTACAAAAAGTATATCAAAAAATAACACCAAAAAAGAACACAATGGCGAAAATATTACCCCGTTATTTTTAGAAATAAATCCGATGCCTGTATGAAGAGCGAGTAGCTCGAACAATAATAAAATTGGATTAAATTGGACAATTCAGGAAATACCCCCTACTTTGAAGGGATTATACATAATAGTATTAGAAGCAACCAAGAAAATATTTGTATTTGTATATTGAATTGCAAACAGGCTAATTGAAGTGCGAGCCTTGCGAATCAACGTATTTATTCCTTTATTTATCACGACGAATATAACTCTACCTATTAATCTGAGTGCGAAATGTTGACTGTATAACTCAAGTACCGCTGCCTTTAAACAATTGCTCTTACAATATTTAGCTACGTAGTTGTCTTATAGTATTGCTAGCCAACAATGTTTTCGTGCGTACATAACGTATTTGTCACAAAATGTTCGGAAAATCGTTAAATGCTAATAACTTAATCCAATCCCTTTTACTTTTTAAACTTGACATTACAACAATTATCAATATATAATTAACATATTCCTTTTTGCAATTTTACAAAAATAATACTACCTCCCTTACCCCTACCATGACTGTGTTACTTACAAATATTCTATATACATTCTATTTATATTCTGTGCACCCCCTTCCTCATTCCTGACCGCTGGTGGCTCCTTCTTCCACTCTCTCTTTCTTCTACTCTCTCCTGGCCGCTCCCATCTTTCTCCAACCGTCGCCTAGTCACCTTTAACCCACTCAAGTCACCCTCATTTTCCTACTTTCCACTCTCCTCTCTTTTATCTCCCCTAATAAATCTGCTCTCTCCCATTCTCTCCTAATATCCATCTCCAACTTCTGCCCTTCCCCCTCGTCCTCCTTGCTCCACCACATTTCTTCACAGTCCTCCCACCAGTCATTTCATTCATCTCGTCCTTTTCCGTATGCCTAACACTTCTTATACTCTTCCCCTATCCAATACTTGTTCGCCTTCTCTTTATTTCCACATCCAAACCTGCCTATAACTTTCTCCTCTTCTGCAGTTTTGCCTTCTCCTAAATGCTTTGACTCCTTCCACATACCTACAAGTCTTTGTATTTGTCGTTGTGCCTTATCCTTCTTATTTTCCCCTTTCTCTCACCTACGTTTCCACCAGTTTCCTTCTCTCCGCCTGGTTCCTCTCCACTCTGCTCCGTTCTGCCTCCCGCACCGATGTCCCCACCTTCTCATACATTCTTATTCT
Source organism: Geotrupes spiniger (assembly GCA_959613385.1). Classification (NCBI taxonomy): domain Eukaryota; kingdom Metazoa; phylum Arthropoda; class Insecta; order Coleoptera; family Geotrupidae; genus Geotrupes; species Geotrupes spiniger. The sequence continues at coordinate 7,282,635 of OY390737.1, read as the reverse complement.
TGCTACTTCATCAATAATTAATATTAAAATTATTGATAGTAGACCATTATCCTGTGATTGCGAAATGCAACGAAGTAATTGTTCTTCATTTGCAGCTTCCCATCTCCTGCACACTTTTCTGGTCAATATTATCCGACCCAATATCAACCATTGACATACATTGAGCAGATTCTCTCATTTCGGAACAAAGTCTGTGTAGGTTGCGCTATACCAGTCGATCTAGTTACTCTTACATAATAGCATGAAGTTAGATCAAGCCAAAACATTATATAATCATCGGCATCAATGTGCATTATAAAAACTGAAGCAGTTTATAGATACATCGGCCAATACGGCTTCAGAAATGGCACAACACTAACATTTTGTCATTTGGATTTAGCTTTGAACTTTGAATTGCCTGGTGTGATTTCTATGTCTTTGATATTTCTCATCATTCATTATAATTATTTTATCAACAAAATCGATGCACCTTAGCGCACGATAACATTTAGGAATTCTTTCTACAACTGGACCAGGGTATATGTTGGTACCATTCGTCTTTTCCAAACATTGTTTTAAAAACAGTGGTCGCTGTGAAACTTCAGCTTTAACATCTTCTATCATATGAGACATTTTGCTAAACCAGATCGATAAAACTGAAACGAGGTAATTGTGACGTTTCATTTCAACGACTTGATGAAACGCAATTTGGTACAAATACCAATATCTAAAGACTTTCCGGAGATTTTCACGAGACTTTAGGATCATTACAGTCAAAATATATAATATACATAATTTATTAATTATTTGCAGTAAAATTTAATTACAAATATTTTTCATAAAATTAACGGCTTTCGACCCAATATGTCTCATACAATTTTATCTCTAATAACAAATGTTCAATGTACATTTTTTGTACATTTTTTTAAATTTCTAATTTATTATTATATTTCGATAATTCTATATCGCAATAAAACTTAAGGATTGTCTCAAGTCGTGATGATGTCTCTCTGAATTCTACATTCGTAAGGCGTTGAACGCTTGCTGTTCCGATGACCGAACATAGAGATGACGTGCAGTGAGGGCAGCATTAAAATTACTAGACACCGGAAATTAAATCCACAATGGACCATTGAAACATTGAAAGACATAAATTAGTATAGGACAATAGCATAAGGTCAAATTAAGTATTTAAATGGATCCATTCAGATAGAATAAAAATAAAAAGGCGAAATGAAAAATGGCATCATAGAAGCCGTAGACCGCGAGTACCGACGAAAATAGAAAACGGAGTGCGATAAAAAGACAACTGGTTCGCAAATGTGTTATGTTATGGCTTCGTCAAACACAACAATGGACGATTTTGGCAATAAAAGATTATATTTTTTGCGAGCAACGAAATCAATCACAAACAGACAATAAACACAATTACGAGTGCCGATATACGTATATATGTACGATATATAAAATCTGGAAAAGTGTGAAATAAAATGCAAATACAAGACTGCACTCAATGGCTCGTCTATGAAAATACGGAATTAATTTCGACGGAAAAGTTGAAGTGTACAGCGAAATAAGCAAGCATGAATGAGGCGTAACAACCCGTATATAATACGCGACGTAATTGCACGTTGATTCATTAGTAATTACTCACGGGAATATCCTTCGTTAACATTTTCTAACGAAGCGAAAACGTAAGATTTTTTTAGTAAGGTTGAGAGGGTGTCTTCAAGCTTTATTTAATCCAAGACCAATCATCGGAAGTTTCGGAGGTTCGTGTATTGACCACGAGTAATAAATAAACCAGCAGCTTTACGAACATAATGAATTAAAAGGCCATCGTTCAGTATTAAATTTATATCATATTGTCAACACAAACATCGTTTGTATTTATTCTAAAGTTCTAAATATTGTCAATGAGGTATATCTTGTATTAACTATTGTCACTCCACAGTGCGTCAAGGATCTCGCCAAACCTCACCGTGTTAACGGAACAGGGGAACAGGAGGGGGCGCGCGGAAGATCCTCCACCGCCCCCTACAGGACCCCGCGGCGGAAGCGGCACCAGGTCCTCGCGCAATGGCGGTGGTGGCAGCGGCGGAGGCACCCAGTTCCAAGACTCGAAGCACGGCCAGTGGAAGCGGTATACCGACTCACCGGGCGTCGGCAGTCCGCCGCCTCCGCCTCCACCGGCGCCCGCACCCTCGTCGCCTTCGAGTTCCCGACGCGAAAGGAGAAGCAGTCCACACGGGGGGAAAGAGAAGAGCGGTGGAGGCGGGAAGGTTAGGGGAGTACCGCAGAGTTTCGGTTACGTCAAGAGGAGCAGCGGTGGCGGCGGCAACGGAAACGGAGCGACGACTAATGGAAACGTACCCCCGAACGCAGGTTCGTAACTCTTTATGACAACACATGAAATAAAAATTAGTTGTCGATCATATTTGAAATGTTTGTCACTTAGTCAAAGTAGGCTGGGTCATCAACTAATCTTTTATGTTCGTTATATACAGAAATTTAAATTCGTTTTCCATTCATCTGATACATAAAACCTTCATTCAGGAAAATATAAATTGATGTTTTACTGTATTTGCATGTTTCAGTAATTCCAAACCAATCTGGCAAGACAGCCCAAGTATCAGCGGTGCCCAGAACTAAAGTCAAGGTATCAGGTGGTACGCAGACGTGTTCGAGCGACCTACAACCACACAGTAAGTTCACGTGTTATCGTACGTTACTCGAAATGTAAATTTAAACTTTTATAGAAAATCCTCAATATAAGAGTTTCTCGTTGACTGGCAACGCGGCGAGTCAGCTAAGCCAATCGGTGCGAGAACGCCTGATGATGGGCACTCAGAGTTTACCCAAGGGCGCCGGTCAAGATTACGGTCTTGTGATGCGACAGGTTAGGCCTAAGGTTAGCGACGGCTCCCTGTCCGACACCCAGGCTATCGAGAACACCAGCCCATACGCGCCATGGCTTAGACACAGGTAAGCTACCCATAACAGTTAAAAATCAATGTAATTGTTTCACCATTTTCAGCAACACGTATTCGGTTGCGCCGAGGTTATCGGAAACGGACAGCATGGAGAGTCTGTCGAGTCTGCCCGGGCACCGAGGCAGCCTGACGCATACGAGATTGCTTAGAGATTCGCCTTCCAGATTGAGCCGCAGCAACAGCATCAGGTAAGCTATTCGTGGATGGCCGAAACGTCGAGTCATCCGTTGCGACTAAAAGTCAAGTAATTTATTTTTCTTGTTGACTTATAGCTTCAAGGCTAACTACGAAAAGTGCATGACTTGGTAACACAATTTCTATTATGTATTTTGTACGTACTGATCAGTAAAAAAACTTTTTTCTTCACGATTTAGCTACCTCAGAGAACGGACTTTTCCCAGGTACACGCAAAGCGGATAAAAAATTTCATTTACTGACCAAAAAAATCTCAGATTACTTTAGATCAAATTTTATTTTTCCACCCTTTGTTTACCATGCGTCATTACAAAAATGAGGACTGCGATGGATGTTTATCAATTCTTATTGCAAAAATTTAAAAATCTATATTCCCCAAAACGGAAGAAGTTTTTCTGAGATTTTTCAAAACATCATTAACACAACGCTTGGCACACTGTAATATGTCCGCTTTCGATGTTCGTTTGAATACCGCCGTCGTCGTCGTTTCTTACCCATTTCTGTTGTGGAGCGGGATGCGTCGTTTACAGTTCGGTTGATGTATTTTTGATTGCAGGTCAACAAAATCCGAGAAGCTTTATCCGTCAATGCTGCACCGTAACACTGAACCCGAGACAGAGCCGTACTACTGCCTACCCGTCGGGGCCATCCTAAATCACTGGTCGCAACCGACGAGTCCCGCGCCCGGATCAGCTAGGACATTTCCTTTGTCGCCGACCCATTCAACTCCCAGACATAGTATTCCAAAAAATGACGATGGTATTTATTTGATACAAAATTCTATAAAAACAGTTTAAATAAATTTTCTTTTTTTAAACAAATCCAAAATGTTTTCTCAAACGTTGTGACAATTTTTACTATGAAAGTCATTCTCAAATAGCTTAAAGGGTCTTTAAATTATTGTTTCTGAAATGTTCATTAAATTCAGTTTCAAGTTTTCTCAAACTTTTCACTTATTTATTTTTTTTTTATTAATTGACATCTCTTTCCAGTTCACGGATCTTCGATAAGTTTGGTCTCGACTGCGTCGAGTTTATACTCGTCGGCCGAAGAGAAACACGCGCACGAAATTCGAAAACTTCGCCGGGAGCTGATGGAAGCGCAAGAGAAGGTGCAGACACTGACGTCGCAGCTAAGCACGAACGTAAGTCCAATTTGCACTTATACATTCATTTGATGATAATAATTTCGACTGGCTTACCAAACTCGTTTAATTGGTGAAGTTTGTAGTGTGATATATTGAGATTACAAATGTGAAGTAAAATTTAATGTATCGGAAACTAAAGTTAAATGAGAAAAGTCTTTCCCGGTAATATCGTCCTAGATAAATCTGAAATTTAACGTAGGATATAAAATGATCAAATAGGTCACATAAATAATGGTTCATAGAATAAATGAATTACGAA